>OY101448.1:171015444-172372944 GCA_956483635.1 Panzeria rudis
CTAAATTGATAGTTGAGTCGTAGTTGTCAAATTCTTATTATGGATTACAACTTTCATCAAAGTGAGACAACTGTTTTTTGGTTTTTATTTCGACTATTACTTTTGCATACTTTTAAAATGATTATTTTAAACGCCAATCTATCCAATTTGTCAGCTAATATTGTTGCCATATCCGTAAAACATAAAATCTCAAGTAAAAATAGTAAGGCCAAAACTAAAAATATTTGTGATGGGTACTATGGTTTCAAAAAACAGAGTATAGATAAGAACGTTTTTTCGAAAATTTTTCGAAGACAACTAAAATTAGTTGTGCAAAATAAGAAAGAAAATGGTTGAGTTGCGTCGTAACATTGACAACTCAACCTAGTTGAGTTGTGAATCATATTTGGCTAATTTATGTTTTTAAGTGTAGTCCATCGTAGAAGTAAAAATTCGCAAATTTTAATATTCACTTATCGGGAATAAGAGGCGAACATATTGCTCATGTGAAATTTTTCCCATGAACAAAAAATGGCGAAAATAGTAACAAAATAGTACACTAGCACAACAACAATGCAACATTGGCGATCACAATTTTAGGGAAAGGGAAGACATTTCACATGAACTTTTATTCCCGATAAGGGTGATTAAAAAAAATGGGTTATCTTGCATTATATGTATATAGTTAAATGCATGAATACGTATACATTGCGCAATTTGAAAATGTTGTCTGGCTATTTATGAGGCTACGGCCGCTATTATGATTCACAACTCAACTAAGTTAAGTTGTCAATGTTACGACCCAACTCAACCATTTTTTTTTGTGTTATGACACAACTAGTTTTTGTTGTCTTCGAAAAAAAGGTTCTTCTTTTTGAAACCATAATAGTTTTGGCCTTACTATTTTTTCTTGAGGTTTTATGTATATGGCAACAATATTGGTTGGCAAATGGGATAGATTGGCGCCTAAAATCAACATTTTAAAAGTAATCAAAAGTAACACAATAGTGGAAATAAAACCAAAACACAACTGACAAAAAACAGTTCTCTCTTTTCAGGAAGTTGTAGTCCATAATAAGAATTTGACAACTACGACTAAACTATCAATTTAGTTGTGAATCATTTAGTTTATAACAAAATGGCTTACGTTTTTCAGATAATAATGTTGTCAATTTATTAACGGATATGATCACTGAGGACATGACGGTATTTGTTCAGAACAAAATTTTGCGCAACACTATTAAAAGTGGTATTGATGTTTTGTATGTCAATGACGGTGTGTATCATAAGTCCAAGGAGCTGAAAATATTTCCTTCAGAATGTTTGTTGGGAGCATTGGTTACACTTGTACAGCCGCGTTTTGTTCATGGACTTTTAAGCGAGGAACACTTGCCGCAACATATTGTGAATTGTTGCGTGAATCTTCGTGATGGATAACATTTTCTTTTTATAAAATTCTTAGTTCGATATTTATTTGTTGTAGTTATAATTAAGAAATTTATACTTAAAATATCAGAAATGGTTTAAAAAACTATGCTCATCTTCGTTCATTTTTAATGTTACTAGCTCTTGTTAAATTTGTACGTCCACCTCTATTTGTTTTTGACTGTGTCTGCGTAGTGGTAACGCTTGTAGGTGGAGGTACAGTCGCAGTTATTGCATTAGGCTTGTTTGTGGTGCCGTTCCCAATTATACCAACTGGTATTCCTGTCATTGCTTTTGGTAATACTTGGACGTTGCCGCCACCGGTACCCACTACTCCTTGTACCACTGGTACACCAATGGCCTGTGGAGTCATCCTCTGCACTCCTGGTGTATTACTGCCATTACCACCAACGCCCGCCGATAATTGTTGCGTTTGGTTGCTTACAACTACATTTGGTGTCACACTTCCGCCACCAACTGCACCCGTAGCCATTTGTGCTGGACTTAATCCCATTCCACCACCTACACCGGGTGTTATTGGCCCAGTTACACTACCCACTTGCTGTTGTTCTGGCCTTTTGGGTTCACTCATATTGACCGTTTCGTTAAACGTCATACAAAACTCTCCTATTTTATAAACTTCACCATTTTTACCTGAATATAAGGTTAAACAGTGACGCCATATTGATGCATAACCTTTGGTTAACTTAATTATGTCTCCTGGAGCTATTAGCTTACCAGGTTCGTCCCATATACTAACATTAATGCAAGCTGTATGATCTCCAACTTTAAAATTTCGTACTTCTCGATTTTCTTTGGTCACTGTCGCTGTCCCTATTTCCAGTACAATAAATATAACATTAATATTTTTAAGACCGGGCTTAATATCTTTAATTGCAATACATTCGCCATTATACATCGTATTATATATAATCGGGATAAAAAATAAATTAAATCCAACTGCAGAGAACGAGGCCGACACTGTTTCGTCGGCGGCGAAGATAGATCAACACCAGGTAGTCCCAAGAGAAATCGCAGTGAAGAATTTACATATGGGCTTTCAAAAAAGCTGATACATTAACACTGCTGATAGGCCAAATGTATAAACATTTACGTAAACAGCTGGGCTCTTGCGGCCACCTAGTATGAATTCGCCTTGGGTAGATCAACACCAGGTAGTCGCAAAGCGAATTAATATCAAGTGGCCTTATCATTAAAACTACACACATACAAAGTAGGTGTACGACTATTTTTATTTGTACTTTGACAGTTCGGGTTAAAGTATTTCTCTTTTTTTATATATAGTTTGACTGATGGGGTGTAATCAGCTGATGATCATCTGTGATGATAAGGCTACCTGGTACTGAATTCGCCTTGGGTAGTCGCAAGAGAATTCGCCGTGAAGAATCTATATTTCTGCTGTCAAAAAAGCTGATACATTGGGTAGTATCAAGGTAGATTGAACAGGTACCACTACGAGATCAGCAGTCTAAGTAACTTTGAGAACCTGTGCGTCACACAGACAATAGATTTTGGCACACCTCTGGTCATGATGAAATAATATATGTGGCATTACTAGGGCAACATTACAACAAAAAAGGAATTTTTGTTTGTGTAATGTCGTCGTATAAGTAAAAAATTATTGTAAATAAAAATCAAAAGGACGCGCTGCAAGTGTTGATTTACACAAATTATTGAATTAAAAAACACACACACACATACGCATTTACCCTCGGAGTTATTTCTCATAATATTTAAATTAAAATTATTAAAAACTTTAGTAAAATAAACTAATCACAATTTCAACAAAGAACATAACACGTGGACTTTTTATAAACATAAACAAGACTTTGACAGCGATCTCGACAAACAATGCTAGAGCAAAAAATTGTCAGCTGGCGTAGTAATGCCACCTATATTATTTCATCATGCCTCTGGTATGTTTCTATCAACAACGGGCATGTGTTAGCAAATTTAAGGGAACTTATGCATGTGTGCAACACGCAGACAATAGATTTTACATATTTCTAGTGTGTATTTACCTACAAAATACATGTGTTTTTGGTGTTGTATTTGTTGTCGTCGTAGTAGTACCTATATTATTGTATCATGGGTAGTATGAATAAAACAAGTATTTGGTTTTTACTTAAAATTTTTTTAAAAACACAAAATTCCGGTAGCTATTCAATATACAACATTAAATTAAAAATTTAAAAAACCCCCGAAGAAAATAGATGATAGCTTCAAAACAGCTGGACTAATTTTCTTCAAACATAGCTAAGAACAGTCTTGATCAAGTCACCTTCCGTGTAAAAAAATTATATATAATTTATATATATATATATATATATATATATATATATATATATATATATATATATATATATATATATATATATATATATATATATATATATATATATATATATATATATATATATATATATATATATATATATATATATATATATATATATATATATATATATATATATATATATATATATATATATATATATATATATATATATATATATATATATATATATATATATATATATATATATATATATATATATATATATAGATATATATATATATATATATATATATATATATATATATATATATATATATATATATATATATATATATATATATATATATATATATATATATATATATATATATATATATATATATATATATATAATAATATATATATATATATATATATATATATATATATATATATATATATATATAAAATATATATATATATATATATATATATATATATATATATATATATATATATATATATATATATATATATATATATATATATATATATATAATTATATATAATTATGCAAAAATTAAAAAAAAAATTGCATATAGTTTTTGACGTGAAACAAACATTATTTAGGTTTTTTAAAAATAGTTTAAATTATTCTTTAAAAAACTTTGTTTTATATAAATTTCTCAAAAGGTGGTAGAAATAAATAATTACGGATAATATATAGCAACTGTTGAAGTGTTGCTAGAAGACAACAAAAGCTTAAAAGAAGAATGTCTTTATCGATAATCTGAGCAAATTGCCGCTAGTTTTTGTACATCTACTTATCAATATCCTTTTGTTAGATATTGCTTTCTCCTGCCACTTTTTGGGCTGCTTTCAAAGCCATAAATGGAACATTTTATAATCTCAGATTTATCTGGCCCTGCTAACTGCCAGCCATACACTACACAAGTTCTGTGCTCAAGTCTGGTACTGCGTAAACGAAACTTGTAATACACACCATACAAGTAAACTGCGCAGTTTTTTATTTTAAAGCTGCAGCGAAGGAGACAACATGTGCAAATACAGCGCTATTTTATTGCTTGCTATATAAAAAAAATAAAGCAAAGACAAAAATTCGCTTTTTTAATCAATTTCGCGTAGACTTCGACTTTTATGATTCTCTTGCTGTAATCGGTGCTTTCAATATGCCATAATGCAAACGATTCTCCGTATAATTCTACAAACTTTGTCCAGAACATTTTTTCTGCGCTCATTTTTTGGTTTTAACTCTTCAAAATCGCGATACAACTGAGCGTTTGCAACATACACTACACAAGTTCACTGCACAGTTTTAGAAACTTGAGCAAATATCAAAATAGTTTTGATTTTTACTCAGTTCACTGCGTAAATACCACAACCACCGCCATACACTAAACAAACGCACTGTATAGTGTCAGACTTGTGCAGTGAACTTGTGTAGTGTATGGCCGGCATTAGATACTGCAGACATCGTCTGTGTAAAGGGCCGAGGCAATTTATCAAACTGTTTGATCAAATTCATGTATGTATTGGTAATATTTTGTTTTGCTAAGCACAGCAACTTATCAAATTCATATCATCAAGGTTAGGTTAGGTTAGGTAAGGAGGGCAGTCAGGACTGTAGAAGTGACTCACTTGGGTCCGTTGATTCGGTCCCTTTGTGTTACCCTAGAGCAGACAGGGCATAGAAATTACGACTGCCCTTCCGCCGTGTCAAATCATCCCGATTGAACTAAGTAGGAGGATAGCCTGACTAGCCCTACATTAGCCAGACTCTAAGTCTGGAAATATGCTAGCGCCCAAGATTCTCGCCCTTAAGCTGGCTAGAGCCGGACACTGACATAGAAGATGGAGAACAGTCTCCTCCTCTTCCTCATCATTACAACTTCTGCAGTAGTCGTTATGATTTAGACCCATCCTTCTGGCATGGGTCCCAATATTACATTGCCCTGTGAGCACTGTTATTCATATCATCAAACTTCATTTGAAAGTTGTTGTGAAAAAGAAAGAACATGTGATTTTTTGGGCGGATATGTTTCATTATTTATTAAATTGTTTGTTGAAAATTAGTTTTTTACTCCCTTTTTTTAATTCCTTTTAACTCCTTTCCATATGCAGTTCGAAGAGAGTTAAAATTTTGTGCGACATCATTTTTTTTAGCATTTGGGTTTTTTTCTGTATATGTTTCAAGCAATATCTCGTACTAAGCATTTTTTTTTAATTTCAATTGCTATATTGCTTCGATTTAACTCGCCATAAAGCAGGAAAACCACGATAAACTTCAATAAATTCAATTTTGTTTATCTGTTTTTTTAAATAGCGCGTCTCCATAGAAATGATGTGGTCGCTGCGAAAACTAAACAAAAATGACATTGAAGTAATTACACAGTCACACATCAAACAAGCTTCAAATTTCGTCATCGGCGGTAGTGAAAATCAAAAGTGTTTTGTTTGTCATCAAACTAACATCAAACTATACGTGTGAGGTTTTTTGCACTAATACAGTCACAAAAATATATTTGATCAAACAGTTTGATAAGTTGCCATGCCGCTTAAGGATTTTCGTAAACAGCTGGGCTCTTGCAGCCACCTAGTATGAATTCACCTTGATTGAAATGACATTTCTTTTTTTTTATCTTCAAATTGACAATTTTCCGGCAAATTTATCTGGCAGCCCTGATGGCCAAGGCGAATTCATGAATTCGCTCTGCTGCTGGCAGTATAATTGTAAAATTGGCCAGATTTTAGTTTGAAGAGCAACATAAAAACATTTATTTTATAAAAACATTCAAAACTGTAAATTAAATAAATGATTATTCGTCCATATACGTTTTACACCTCTTCCAAATGTTGAATATAATCCTCTGAACTTATTGGAAACTGTAGTGTTGGTAGCCGTGGCTAATATATCGACCCCTTGCCGCAATCGACTCGTAAATAAAAAAATTCTTGCAGATTATTATAATAAATGCAAGATTCGTTTGCTCCAGAGACATTTTCAAACTACTAACTACACGATGTCTAAAATAAAGAACAAAAAACACAACCTAACATCTGCAGCGGGAACCACATCTGCTAAGAGTAGCAATGAGGAGCCTATACATTTGGATAAAAGCGGAAACATAGCCATACGAATTTTAGCAAAACCTGGTGCAAAACATAATGGTATAACAAATATTTCTGCAGAAGGCGTTGGAGTACAAATTGCCGCTCCACCTTCTGAAGGCGAAGCAAATGCAGAATTAGTCAAGTACCTTTCAAAGGTGCTAAATCTGAGAAAAAGTGATATTTCCTTAGACAAAGGATCTAAATCACGCCACAAGATTGTTTTGGTCAGTAAAGGAATTTCAACGCCGGCAACAATTGAGGAATGCATACGAAAAGAAATTGAATCATAATAAATACATATCGTTACCTTAATATACTTTATATACTTCCTTTTGTATAATACCGTAATTATGCCGCTATTGATCTAAACGAAGTTGCCTTGTCATGCAATTATGACCAAGTCTGGCTGCAATGATGTTGATACGCAACTTTCAGCCCTTATGACTAATGTGCTTACTTTACATCATCTGGTGCCAATTAAAAGATTTATGGTCTATAACAAGGGAGATACTGAGTGGTTTATGATATGAATGATGGATACTAAGCAAATGTGGGGTTTATTGACAAACAAGGGTGTGTTGTGGGTAGGGATACTTTAGATGATATTGATCCGGATGAGGTGAATAGTTTATATCTAATCAGTTGAACGAACGGCAAACTGTATTTATTTTTGAACTGAGTTTTGCGGAAGTTACTACTCTTTTCGTGCAGTACTGGAGCATGAGGTTTATATTGCGATTTCTAAAATACATTCAAACGCGTCAGGTCATGACGGATTGCCTCTAAAATTCGTTAAGACAATATATCCATATATCTGTTCTCTCTTGACCCATATCATCAACACTTTTTTTAACGTCTAGTTATCCAGAGAATTGGAAGTTAACACGCATTATACTCATAAAAAAGAAGGGAGATTCTAATTTGTTGGACAACCTAAGATCCATTTAGAATGTGCCTATTTTGTCAAACCCTTATCATGAATTCCACATGTGAACATTTCCCAAAAAATCCGAATAAAAATTGTAGAGCACATAATGAAGGATAGACTATCAGCCTTATCGTGACTTCTACATGTGAAAATTTCCGAATAAAAATTTTCACGTGGATTTTAATTTCGTATCATGAATTCCATGTAAATAAACTAAAATACCAGGTTTTAAAAACATGTGTGAAGTTTTTTGTAAGCGAATTCAAAAACACATTTTTTCGGAGTTTAAAAATGTAAGCATTCGGAAATTTTCACAACATATTTTATTCAGGATACCAACTGCTCACACGTTCGGAAATTTCCATGTGAAATTTTATTTAGAATAAGGCTGTATATAGATTGGAATAACTTATTTCATCCGAACCAGTCAGGTTTTAGGCGGAATCATAGTACTACGGCTTAAATTCTCTAATGTGCATGTAAATTGGTATAGTCATATCTGTCGGCAAGTATGTGGTAGCAGGGGATAAGAAGTCAAATGATTTGGAGGTTATTAGTGCAGTTCCACAGGGATCGGTAGTTGGAACATTGCTCTTTATGGTATACTTCAATGACTATTAATTTGTTTGATGATATGACTGTTGAGCCTTATGTATATGCAGATAATATTCAAATTGTTTTTTCATCGCAGTACTCAGATGTTCTGGAGAGTAACGTACATTTTTACTTGCGTCAGATATCACAACAGATGGATGATAATGGGTTGAATATTAATTCTGAAAAAAAACGACAGCCACGTGTTTTGGGTGTGATGCTGAAGAGTTCAGTTTCTCTCTTGATTACTTGATGAAATGAAGTGTCTTGGTGTTGTTTTGGATAATAAGTTAAAATTTTCGAAACATATCGATCAAGTCTGTGCAAAGTGAATGCCACCCTAAGAAGATTATATATGCTGTATTTGCATCTACCACTATGTGTGAAGAGAAATGTGACAAATGCACTTTTAATGTCCCAATTGCTATACGCCTTGGAAGTATATTCAGGAACTAATAACGCTATTTTAAGGAAAATTCATTTGACTTTTAATCGGGTTATTAGATTTTTATATAACTTGGGAATCAGAACGCACGTCTCTCCTTTTTTTATTGATTTTACTGGCCTTTCATTCGAAAATTTTATCAAATTAAGAGTACTATGTTTGTTTCGTAAAACCATGGTGATGAATTGTCCTAGATACTTATTGGATAGTTTTACTTTCTCAAGATCAAGTAGGAATCCGCAAATAGTTTATCACCGCATAGCTTCGTCAACTTATGAAAGATCGTTGCATGTGAGAATCACTAGAGCTTGGAATTCCCTTCCTATAAGATTGAAATTATTCTCGTTTTCTAATGTTACCTTTAAGCGTAGATTGCAAGCATATTTCTCTGATCCAACATCGTGACCTCTGTACTTCCCCTTTTACTGCTGTCTGCTATAAGAGGCTTAATAAAATATGTTCAGTTTCAAAATTTGGCTTAGGGAAAAGGAATCATTCGGGTATGTTCTGTATTTCATATGAAATTAAAATGTGCGAAATTATCAAAGGATTGTTGTTGCAAATTAATATTTATAACAACAATGCTGTGATAATTCCGCACATTTTAATTCCACATGAAATACAGAACATACCGGATTATGTTTATACATATATTTAAAATAATTTTACTTTATTTTAAATTTTATTTTTCTTGATTTTATTCTATATATCGCGACCTTAGATTGTTTTGGCGCACCGACCATTTAAAAAAAATTAGTTAAGTATGGGGCATATATATTTTGAATACCCTCTTTCAGAATCCAAAAACTGTTTCGCGAAATTGTTCCTAGTTTCTGAGATATCAAGCATTGTGCTCAATATCATCATTTTTGATAACCAAAATAAAATAAAAAAATAAATATCACAAATTCAGTAAAATGCCAAGTTTCATCAATATTAACTTTTTATTCCATGTACATATCTTTTCTAATAACATTTATACGCTTATTTTCAATAAAAAGTAGAAAATTTTATCTCAATACCAAGTTACTCAATACACAGCAGTTAGTATACACATGGAGCACATAAGATATTTTACTTTCAGTAAAAAGATGTTGATTTCTAATCGGATTGATGAAAGTTCACAAAAATTTACATTTTTCTTCCAAACATAATGCCGGAAGCAGTGATGAGAACACAAAAAAATTCTATCGGATATATTTTGAGAAAACTTTATGTAAATCTTCTTTGTTGTTTTTCTCCATGCCGACTTTTTTGGCATATGTGCCAAAACAATACTAAGGTCGCGATATGTGTATTTAATTACTATTGTATTTTCAATTTAATTGATGTTATATTTTTGAGTAGAATATGAATCATATTTGGCCTTAAAGGCTTGGTTCTTAATTTATAAATAAAAATAAGAAATAATATAGAAAGGCCCTAATTCATTCGGGCATGTTTTGACTAAGGTTCGGGATTTCCCGCACTTTTGCGCTTCCCGGGAATGGAAAAATCGAGTTCTTGGGAAAAGTTTATTTTCTTCATTGAGTAATTTATTAAATGAAAATTGGCGAAATTTTTATTGTTTTATTAATGTAAACTAAGGATGTAACCGATTCCGATATTTCGGCGATACTTCAGATTTTCCGTTACATCGGTATCGGCGATATTTTTTTTACTGTCGATACGACGATACTTAAAATTTTTTTGTTTATTAAATAATTTATTTTTCGTTAATTTTACTATGAATTAAGTTCAATTCCTTGTTTTTTAAGGGCCGTAACAATAAACATATTAACCTACAGTCAACCTAAACTCAAAAATTTAAATCTTGATAAATAAAATTTCGTTAACATAAAGCAGAAATAGAAAAAAATTGTCGCATTTGGGGCACAGAAAACCCGCACGCATACATTGAAAAGCCGACGCACCCAAAACGAGTCACTGTTTAGTGCGGATTTTGGTCCAGAGGCATAATTGGGCCATTTTTTCTTCGAAAATGAGAAAGGAGTGGCCGTTACAGTCAATGGCGATCGTTATCGGGCCATGTTGAACGAATTTTTGTTCACAAAAATTGAAGAGGAGGATATTGGCAACATTTGGCTTCAACAGGGCGGCGCTACGTGCCACACAGCCGAAGCTACACTCGATGTTTTGCGCCCTGTTTTTGAAGATCGCATTACCAGCCGCAGAGCTGATGTCGTTTGGCCACCTCGGAGCTGCGATTTGACACCGTTGGACTATTATTTGTGGGGTGCCGTCAAAGATAAGTGTTACGTCGACAAGCCAGAGACAATTGACGCTTTAAAGGACAATATTCGTGAAGCCATTGGTGAAATACAGCTGCACACAATCGATGTGCTTAAAAATTGGACCGATCGCGTAGGCTACTGCATGGCCAGCCGAGGCAGCCATTTGAATGAAATTATTTTTCATTATTAACAGGAAGGATTGTACTTTCAAATAAAAAAAAGAAATTTGAGAAAATATTCAGTAGTTTTTTTATAGCATTTTCAAAAAAAAGTTATCTGGCGGGTTAGCATAGATAGTACTTGAAAATGCACTAAAACTTATTTTTTTGCACACACAAACAATATTTTATTTGATTTAATTTTTTTATTTGTTTTATAATACATTTTATCAGAGACCTAATTATTTAATTTTGTCATTCCTTACAATTTTAGCGAATTTTAATAAATTTAAAAATTTTTTTTTCGCGATAGAAGTGATTTTTTTTAGCAAGCATTTGCGAATTTTCGCAATTTGCTCAGAATTTTTGGCATTCCTTACATTTTTAGCGGTTTTTAACAAGTTTTCAGAATGTTTCAAATTTTGCGAACTTTCGCAAAGAAAGTGATTTTTGCCAGTCGCTGGCTTTTAAGAGTTTTATAGATTTTTAATAAATATTGAACTTCGCTATCTTTCCAATTTTATCGAGTTTTTGCAAATTTTCGTCATTTTCGCGATTTTTTCCTGTTTTTTTTTAATTTTTTACATTTTCACAGGTTTTCAATCAAATTTTGCGATTGTTTCCAATTTCGATTTTTTTCTTTTATCATTTTCTCGACGTTGATTAGGATTACGTGTTAATGCGCAGAGACGGAGGACTTTGCTTAAGTGCGTTGCAACTGATGCTTTGCCGCTCACCATTGTTATTAAATAACGTAAAAAATAAATGTTGAAAATAAAATTCATGAGCAACGTAAAAATTTTTTCCAATAATTATTATTAGGCAACGTAAATAAATACACGTTGAAAATAAAAGTTACGAGCAACGGAAAACAATTACTTTTATAAAATATATTTTTTTGTATGTATTGGTTTTTACAACAAAAAATATTGAATAAAAATTAGTTTTTCTTTAAATGTATTGGTGTTTGCTCTTCCATAAGAAACTTTTGGGTACACCTGCATTAGAGTAAATTTAAAATTTTAAAAGAAAAATTATTTATATGTGGACAAATTTCAAAATTTTCGATGGCAAAGCACGTTTCCTTTTTGCAAATATGCTTATTAAAATTAAAAAAAAAAAACAAAATTTGCAGAAAACCCTCAAATATGCCTTAAATATGCGACTAAGGGTAAAATATGCAAAAACATGCTGTTAAGGGTAAAATATGCACTAACAAATCGATGCCAAGATTCTTAAAAAGCACAGGGAAAAACATGCAATTGCATATTTGCGGTTTCCCTGGTTATAACTAAAGGATTGAATTATTTCATACGCCCATGTTCCGGAAAACGCAGCGTAAACGATTTGAAAAACGCATTTCGGCATGTTCTGAAAACCGGACGATTTGCTATTTTCCGAAGTTGTGTTCCAGCAATGAAATCATATTTTTTATTATAACAAAACAAACAAATAATAAAACTTTAAATTAAAATGCCTACACCGTTCCTGCTTGCTATACAGGCTTTAAAAAAAACTACAATCATCGCCAGTTCATAAGTAGTCTGTTGCAATAGTTTGCAGACCGGTTGCGCAAATTTACTGCATTTACGAATTCACCAATTTTCTCTTTAAGGTGCAGATTAAATAAAATAGACCATATCGCTTCAGTATACGCTAGCGGTTTGAAAACACCAAATTTGTAGCGTTTTCGTTTGTCAGAACACCTTTAAGCGATATACGTTTTTCAGAACATGGGCAATAATTCTTGCAAAAAACAGACTACAAAATAGGCGTGGCACCGCCCCCATTAATTTATCATTATTTACTTTTACGAGAACTAATTGTGTGTGAGAAGTTTGATAAGAATGGGTTAAGTAGTAGTTGAAATGAATATTTAATTTTCATGGGTGTGGTGGCACTGTCCACTTTTCTAACCACAACGTTGTTTGTAATGCTGAGTACACATTTGGCATTTCTTTTGTTGTAATTTTGTAGTGTCATATGGCCACCCACAGACAAGTATCGGAAATGGCAAACATTGCCACTACTAGAGACTGTTGTGTTTGGTTGTGATGCCATGAAATGACATAATGTGCACTCAGCATAACGATAATTAAATGTGTATGCAAAGTTTCATAAGAATTGGGTTAGTAGGTTTTTGAAAATGAATATCTAGTTTGCATGGGCGTGGCACTGCCCACTTTTGTAATTATGTATAAATGCATAAATTAAAAGGCTCCTGAACTCCAATTCATGAACAATTAATTTCCTTTCTCAACGGAAATTTCGCCAATTAGTACAAACGGATTTCATGAACGCAATCAACCGATTTTGTAGAGAAAACGATACCAAACCAATCAGTATTGGATTCTGTGATTATTATTAAGTAAAAAAACAAAGATAGATTTAAGTTTGAGTCATGCTAAACATTTTGTTTATTTTTACATTTAATTTTTTCAGTTTTATTGATAACAAATTGCACCATTAACAAAATTAATAATGCAGTTCGTTCTTTTTTATACATACATATAAATAAGATTGAAAACGTGGAATATTTAGCGTAATTACAATATCAAAGCAGAATGAAATGTGCATTCATTTAAAATTAGAGAAAACTAAAAAATGAAACGTAAAAATTCATAAAATTAGTCTATGACTGCGATCTTGGAATTTACCTTTTTTTAAACTAACCTTACAACTGCTTCTTACGAAAATAAGTTACAAAACGTAAATTTAATGAGTCATTATGAGTTGTTTACCGCTTAGAACGCGACAAACACGTAAATGTTAAACGTCCCAACACTCCTCTCTTGTGTGGAACGGTAATAATATGGTGTTAACTTAAATACTACTTTATACCACTAAATGTAGTTTGTATTATAAGATAAGCGTTTAATCAACTTCTTCCATGTGGGAAGCATCTTCAGTATCATCTACCAATGGAGGAGCATCACCAGCACTTTGAGCATCTTCGGTGGTCATGGGCTCATCTTCATCAATGCCGAGACCAAGTTTGATCATGCGGTAAATGCGACAAGCATGAGTTTGTGGGCTTTGTAGAGAGAAACCAGATGACAAGAGGGAGGTCTCAAAGAGCAAAATTACCAAATCCTTGACAGCCTTGTCGTTTTTGTCGACATTAGCCTTTTGACGCAAAGTCTCGATAATTGGATGGTCAGGATTGATTTCCAAATGTTTCTTACCGGCCATGTATCCCATGGTGGAGGTGTCACGCAAAGCTTGTGCTTTCATGATACGTTCCATATTAGCGGACCAACCGAATTGGGAAGTGACAATACAGCAAGGTGATTCAACCAAACGATTAGATACAACAACCTTGTCGACTTTGCTGTCCAAAATCGATTTCATCAATTTGCAAAGATTTTCGAATTTTGCTTTATCTTCTTCAAATTTCTTCTTTTCGTCCTCATTTTCGGGCAATTCCAAACCTTCCTTGGTCACGGAAACTAATTGCTTGCCCTTGTATTCTTTCAGGTGTTGGATGACGTATTCATCAATGGGTTCAGTCATGTAAACGACCTCAAAACCACGAGCTTTGACACGTTCAACGAAAGCTGAGTTTGTAACTTGATCCTTGGATTCACCAGTAATAAAGTAGATGTGTTTTTGGTTCTCCTTCATACGGGATACATAGTCTGCTAAGGAGCAGGCATCGTCTCCGGAAGCAGATGTGTGGAAACGTAAGAAGTCGGCCAATTTGGCACGATTGTTAGTATCTTCATGAACACCTAATTTCAAGTTCTTGCTGAATTGATCGTAGAACTTTTTATACATTTCCTTATCTTCAGTAAGTTCTTCAATCAACTCCATAGTTTTCTTGACCAAGTTCTTGCGGATGACCTTCAAGACTTTATTTTGTTGCAACATTTCACGAGAGATGTTCAATGGCAAATCTTCAGAGTCGACTACACCCTTGATGAAATTCAAGTATTCAGGAATGAGATCCTCGCAGTTATCCATGATGAAGACACGACGAACGTACAACTTAATGTTGTTGCGTTTCTTTTGATTTTCGAAGAGATCGAATGGAGTGCGGCGAGGAATGAAAAGAAGAGCGCGGAACTCAAGTTGACCCTCAACCGAAAAGTGTTTGACAGCCAAATGATCTTCCCAATCGTTTGTTAGGGATTTGTAGAATTCACCATATTCAGCTTGGGAAATGTCATCGGGATTACGAGTCCAAATAGGCTTGGTTTTGTTTAATTCCTCATCCTCAGTGTAGGATACCTTGATGGTTTTTTTCTTTTTGTCATCTTTATCTTTCTTGTCAGCATCTTCATCTTCACCAACATCTTCGATTTTGGGTTCATCGGTATCCATATCCTTCTTCTCTTCTTTCTTATCATCTTCGGCTTCATCGTCACTGACCTCTTGGTCACGTTCCTTTTGTACCAATAACTTAATTGGATAACCAATGAATTGCGAGTGTTTGTTAACAATCTCCTTAATCTTGGACTCTTCCAAGTAGTCAGTCTGATCTTCTTTAATGTACAAAACAATCTTAGTACCGCGTCCCAAAGGCTCAGAGTTGTCTGGCTTGACAGTGAATGAACCACCAGCCGACGATTCCCAAATGTATTGCTCATCATCATTGTGTTTGGATGTAACTGTAACCTTATCGGCAACTAAGTAAGCTGAGTAGAAACCAACACCAAATTGGCCAATCATAGAAATATCAGCGCCGGCCTGCAACGCTTCCATGAAAGCCTTTGTGCCAGACTTGGCAATAGTACCCAAATTATTGACCAAATCGGATTTAGTCATACCAATACCAGTATCAATGATCGTCAATGTACCGGCCTCTTTATTGGGTATCAATTTGATGTAGAGCTCTTTACCAGAGTCCAATTTGGAGGCATCTGTCAACGATTCATAACGAATTTTATCCAAAGCGTCAGAAGCATTGGAAATCAATTCACGCAAGAAAATTTCTTTGTTGGAATAGAAGGTGTTAATGATCAGTGACATAAGCTGAGCAATTTCAGCTTGGAAAGCAAAAGTTTCAACTTCTTCTGGCATCTAAAATAAATATAAAACAAAAAGTAGATAAGTACTTGAGTAAAGGAAAAATATAGTATGCACATGGATTTAGCCATTAACGGCCATGTGCATAACAAAAACTTGGTAGGAACTTAGCATAAGTGACGAAATTGAACTGGGTCTTAGAGATTTTCCATACAATTAGACATTAAAAACTACTGTATATCCTGTAGTCCTGACTCATCACGATAATGTACATTGATTTCAATTAGTCCTGTAGAACTTGTTAAGATCCAGTCCAATTTAATCGATTATGCTATCTTCAAGCTAAGTTTTCGTTATGCATATGGCCCTAAGTATTTACAACATGTGTTCAATATCATTATACAAAAACATATTCGGCCATTTTCTGTATTTCATGTGGAATTAAAATGTGCGGAATTATCAAAGCATTGTTTTCGTAAATTAATATTTATAACAACAATGCTTTGATAACTCCACACATTTTAGTTCCACATGAAATACAGGACATACCCGGTTGCAACATTCTATATACATACATATCGCACTTGATCAACAAGAGGATAAAACTCAAAATTGTTAAAATTTCACTTTTTGCGAGAATCAACATCATCATCAATATCTATCTACTTGTAAAAATTTCAACGTATTCCGATTACTCTCGAAAAGAGACCATTTTCGTGATAGTGTAGTGACTACCTTTATATCAACAAAAAGTTAATACAAAGTTGAAATAGAAATGCATCGTATATTTTCATAAAAAAGGTGTTTGGTGATCTTCGACTACGAAATTTCTGTAATAGATTAAAGACAGCACACTACATTTTCTTTAATCTATTACAAAAATGTCGTAGTCGAAGGCGAGAATCGCTAAACACGATAAGGGCAATTATTTTGATTTGATCCTTTATTCAAGCTGAAAATAATCAAATTGTTTTAAGGGGTCTGGACACGACCAAAATGCTTGTCAAGCATGTTAATAGTATGAGTGAAAATTCGTTACTCCCGGTTCATACACTTCAACTTTTGTTGCCCAGCTTTTAATTTAGCCGCGAGAAAGACAGAGAAAAACTGATGCTTTCTCTGTCTTTCTCGCGGCTGAATTAAAAGCTGCGCAACAAAAGTTGAAGTGTGTGAACCGGGAGTTAGTCTAGGTTCACACACAGCAAGTTTTCTTGCGCGTTTTTAAATTGCATGTGAAAGATGAAATAGAAATATACACAAGTAGCATTCCTTTCTCTTTTTTCTCTCAGCTGAATTAAAACTTGCTGTGTGTGAAACTAGACTTAGACGGGGTTCACACAGGGCAATTTTTGTTCCGCAACTTTTAATTCAGCTGGGAAAGACAGAGGAAAACTGTGTTGCTTTCTCTGTATTTCTCGCGGCTGAATTAAAAGTTGCGCAACAAAAATTGCCCAGTGCGAGCCCCGTCTAAGTAGATTTTCCATCAAGTGTCGTCTGTCGCACATAGCAACAAATTTTCACTCATACTATTAATAAGCTTGTCAAGCATTTTGACCGTGTCCAGACCCCTTTAGTATTTGTGACACCGACGTAGCTTGATGGAAAATCAAACAATTTATGCTGACTTTAGACGACATGTTTTTACATATGGCTTGTCAGGTGTGTGTGGCATATGTACATAACTTGTGTTTGTCAAAATTGTCAATTTACAGTTTATAATTTTACTTTCACACGTACATGTGCAATTACATGACATAACCTCTGAGTGTTCACAACAGGTGATTTTTCGCACAATTTTCATAAATATATAAAGCGCTCTATGCTTTTTAATTTTTTTTGCAACAAAACCACACTTTTGTCAATTCAATACAGCTGATGTCATCTGCCTTTTCAGATGAAAATAGAACACACTCGTAATTGAACATTTTTCATATGACTTTGCTTCTGTAAATGCCATCTGACAATGTTTCAATTGTTTCACACGGCATGTATAACTTTTGCAGTGGGAAACTTGACGTCAGATGTCAAGTACATGTCGTCTAGTCAGCATTAGATTTTTGGCATGCTTGCTGTCACATGCTTGTGTGTATAGTGTTAACCCATCAAGCTGTTTATAGACTATAATACAAGCTGTTCGACTTCTTCACAAAATGCTACCCTGATGTGTATTGCTTTTTTAAAACTCCATAAACTCATTAGATCAGGGTTGCATTTTCTGCAGAAGTCTAACGGCTTGTGAGATAGTGTAAAACAGCTATCACCCAATTCATACGATGAATTTTACGACGTCGTTTTTTCTTAATTCCCTTTTGAAGTTGCTACCAAAAACCTTTTGCATTTATATGGTATTTTTAGTTTCACGTCGTTTTTATGTATTACTCTCAAAATTTGGTTCATTTACTCGTCCACAACAACAAAACCCTAAAGGGCATAATACACAATCAATCAGCTTGATGTCAGATCGTGTACGTGTGCTTGACGAAAAATCAAAACCAAGTAGATTTTCCATCAAGCGTCGTCGGTGTTACTAATACTAACGAAATTTCACACATACTATTACCACGCTTGCCAAGCATGTTGACCGTGTATATTGCCCTTTACACAATCAAACAAGAGAGAAAATTCTAATCAAATGAAAGAAGTCGTCAAAAACACAAATTGAGTCTTTTTGTTTACCCCTTCAGCTTCTCTATTATAACGTTCGTCCACAACCAAAAAAGAGACTGCGTAAAATGCATCGTGTGAATTGGCTGTATTAAACTGTTTTTAGACTATTATACAAGCTGTTCGACTTCTGCACAAAATGCTACCTTGATATATTGCTTTTTTAAAACGTTCCATAAACTCATTAGATCAGGGTTGCATTTTCTACAGAAGTCGAATGGCTTGTGAGATGTGTAAAACAGCTATTACCAACATTTTTATTTTTTACCTGGCCTTTACATATGCAAGTGCAAGTTCGAAAAACTCAATACACTCAAACTTTTCTACTAAACACTTTTTGTTCAGCTATGAGAAAGACAGAGAAACGAATACAAATTGCTTTTTCGTTGATAATACGTACACAGAACTTGCATGCAAGTACTTACATGTCTAAACACAGGGTTACGAAACAAACGAACAGCACAAAATCAAACTAAAAATATCAAACTAAAAATGAATGCTTGGTAGGTCATCAAGCATAAAAATTTTACCCACCAAGCACACGTACACGATTTTGACCGTGTCCAGACCCCTGTACAATTTTCACTCATGCTTGTTAAGCATTTTGACCGTGTCCAGAACCCTGGAAAGAACTTAGTCTGGTTCACGCTATGAAAGATTTCTTTCAGAAAGTCAGAGTATTTGGGTGAGAGAAGATTAGGAAGGGGTACACACTTCCATGTTCTTTGAAATTCCCTTTGTTTTTTAATTCGTAATGGCCAACCTGATGTTGGCTGCAGCTTAATTTTACATTTTCTTTTAAATTGCATTGAAAAAATTTATGTGTAGTGATGAATGAAAGGTTGAGAATTAAAGAAAATTTGTGAACAAAGACTAATAAAATGTGACACGGTTACCACGAGAAACAACGTTTCTGAATAATCGATATGCAATATGGACCTTTTTCATTATTTCACTTCGAAAATTACTTTTATGGAATATGTATTTATTTCTATTTTACGCAAACCAAAACTTTTCCGCTTTTATATGTATTATCGTTTCCGCGATTTAGGTAAAAAAATCACATTTTCTTTTAAAACTTACCTTGATTTGTTCTCTTTATATTGATTTCACAAGAATAATGTTCTTATTTTCACAATTGAAACTAATCACTTTTTTCTAGAAATTAAACGCTTTGTACTTTCTACCGTTTGGATTCCTTGGTGTATTTTACACAATTTTTCTTCCAAGACTGATGCCGGCAAGCTGTCACGCAGTCAATTTATACTACGAACAAAAATAAAAGAAATTACCAGAATGTTCGAGAACAAACTACCCGTACTTCCGTAGGCCTTAAACAGAATCATGTTGTTGCCTTTACGTTCTGAAATGTTAAAAACTTAGTAAATTGACTATAGTTTGGAACTATATTATTTTACTTAAAAGAAATTTGTTTTTTTTATCAGTTTTTGTTATAAATAGCAACAAATTATCACAAATCTTTCGCAAAATAGTATTAATACAACATGATTAGTGCCCACACAGGGTTGCTTTAAGCAACAGTGACTTCTAAACTTTGCAAAAAGGCCATGATGCCATTTAAGCAGCCCACACACGAGCGATTTATTCGTGAACCAAATCTCCACAAACGACGAACAAATCACAATAAACTTAAACGTCAACAAGTACATATGAATTGCGAAGCGGATGTTGCAATTTTTTTTTGGTTATTTAGTCCCCTTCAAGGCATATTCGTTACAGGTACCGCTACAACTAAAACAAATACAACACCAAAAACACATGAATTTTGTTGGTAGAAATATCCCTGAAATATGTCAAATCCATTATCTGTGAGTCGCGCACATTCATAAGCTCTCTCAAATTTACTAACACATGACCGTTGTTGATAGAAAACTCCCAGGCATGTGTCAAAATCTATTGTCTGTGTGACGCACGCATTCTCAAATTTACTAAAACAGCTGTTCTTGTAGTGGTTCCTGTTCAATCTACCTTGGTCCCCTTTTACATATGAGACATTTATAGCCGGACAGAAAAAATATGTTGGCGAGGGGAAGAAAAGGTAGAGAGTGTAGTACACGACTATCTGTACTGGACATTTTTCGCTTCTGTTTTCTACTTTTCTCAATACATACGCACATCAAGCCACAATACTAACACAAAACACACACATAAAGTAAACAAATCGGACATTTCTTGACGAAGTGTAAAAGCTTCAGCCAAGTTCAAAAGAGAATCGAAAAAATTTCTGGCAAGAAATGTCTCAAATGTAAAAGAGGACTTTTTTATTTTTGTATATTATTGTTATTTATTTATGTTTTTATCTTTATATATATATATATATATATATATATATATATATATATATATATATATATATATATATATATATATATATATATATATATATATATATATATATATATATATATATATATATATATATATATATATATATATATATATATATATATATATATATATATATATATATATATATATATATATATATATATATATATATATATATATATATATATATATATATATATATATATATATATATATATATATATATATATATATATATATATATATATATATATATATATATATATATATATATATATATATATATATATATATATTTATATATATATATATATATATATATATATATATAAATATATATATATATATATATATATATATATATATATATATATATATATATATATATATATATATATATATATATATATATATATATATATATATATATATATATATATATATATATATATATATATATATATATATATATATATATATATATATATATATATATATATATATATATATATATATATATATATATATATATATATATATATATATATATATATATATATATATATATATATATAATGGGTGATTTTATAAGAACTATCGGAAAGTAAACAAAAAAAAAACACATAAAATTCAGAAAAATGCATGAAATATTTATTTGGATCGATAGTTGGGTCGATATAATTTAATGTTTGAAGATTATTTCATGCAAATGTTGGCCGCGGCTGCGCCTCAAATGGTCCATCCGCTTAGTCCAATTTTGGCATACTCTTTCCAACATTTCGGCCGGTATCTCACGAATAATGTTGGCAATGTTGGCTTCCAGTGCGTCAATCGAAGCGGGCTTGTCGCTATAGACATTAGCCTTAACATAGCCCCACAAAAAATAGTCTAGAGGCGTTAAATCGCACGATCTGGGCGGCCAATTGACTGGTCCCAAGCGTGAAATAAACTGTTCACCGAACTCGCCTCTCAATTGGTCCATTGTTTCGCGTGCTGTGTGGCATGTGGCACCGTCTTGTTGAAACCACATGTCATGCAAGTCAAGCTCTTCCATTTTGGGCAGAAAAAAGTTTGTTATCATCGCACGGTAGCGCTCACCATTCACAGTAACGTTGTGATTCGCATCATCTTTGAAGAAATACGGCCCAATGATGCCGCCAGCCCATAATCCGCACCAAACGGTTGTTTTTTGTGGATGCATTGGTAGCTCCTGCAATGCTTCTGGCTGCTCTTCACTCCAAATACGGCAGTTTTGCTTGTTCACGTATCCATTCAACCAGAAATGAGCCTCGTCGCTGAACACAATTCTTCGATAAAAAAGTGGATCTTCATCTAACTTTTCAAGCACGCATTTTGGTAATAAAATTCAATAATTTGCAAGCGTTGTTCGTTTGTAAGACGATTCATGATTAAATTATAGACCAAACTGAAGATGTTTGACAGTGATACATGATACAAAACGTGCGTGAGCTGTCAAAACTAGTGTTGCCAAAAAGCTAATAGCAAAAAAATCACTCGTTATATATATATATATATATATATATATATATATATATATATATATATATATATATATATATATATATATATATATATATATATATATATATATATATATATATATATATATATATATATATATATATATATATATATATATATATATATATATATATATATATATATATATATATATATATATATATATATATATATATATATATATATATATATATATATATATATATATATATATATATATATATATAAATATATATATATATATATATATATATATATATATATATATATATATATATATATATATATATATATATATATATATATATATATATATATATATATATATATATATATATATATATATATATATATATATATATATATATATATATATATATATATATATATATATATATATATATATATATATATATATATATATATATATATATATATATATATATATATATATATATATATATATATATATATATATATATATATATATATATATATATATATATATATATATATATATATATATATATATATATATATATATATATAGATATAGATATATATATATATATATATATATATATATATATATATATATATATATATATATATATATATATATCGCTTTGACTTTGCGAAATTACATTTTCTTTTCTAAATTCTTACTTGTGATTTGGGCGCCCACAGCCCCATTAACAAGTAACAAGATCTCGAGCACGAACAAATCACTCTTGTGTGGGCACCTTTATACATATCTCGTTTATACGCAGCGGTTATTTAAGGTCTATTTAGTAAAAACGTCTCGCGTAACACTCAGTACCGCTTAAGGTGTTAGTTATAGAAAACGTCTCAACCGAATCAATTTTGTCAGCTGTTAGCATTGGATTGTAATGCCTTTGGTATTATTTTGACATTTGCTACGAAAAAAATTTACTTTCTGTAGATTTTCTACGTGACAAAAGCAACGATATGTTCTTAGTAATCAGCAACGAGCTTTGTTTATGTTACAGCCAATTCACACGATGAATTTTACGACGTCGCTTTTTCGACGTCTCTTTTGGTTGTGGGCGAACGGTATAGAGAAACAAAAGGTGTAAACAAAAACACGCAATTTATACGGTGATTTTTTCACTTGTCTTTAAATCACGTCTTATTTTGTATGAGAGTTAGCGGGGTAGAGAAGAAAGCGGGGTAGAAAAAAAGACAAGATTTCTGTTTTCGAGATTTTTTCATATATTTCTTTAGTTCCATTTGCATTTTCTCTCTCTTATGTGATTGTGTTAGGGTTTTTGTTGTTATGAACGAGTAAATAAAACAAATTTTGAGAGTAATGTACAAAAAAGACATGAAATGATAAATCATTGTATAAATGCAAAAAGTTTTTGGTAGCAACTTTAAAAGAGAATTAAAAAAAAGACATGTCTTAAAAATCACGGTGTAAATTGCGTGAAAGACTCGATTTGTGTTTTTGAAGATTTTTTTTATATTTTTCTTTCATTTGATTACAATTTTCTCTCATTTTCTCTCTTGTTTGATTGTGTTAGGGTTTTGTTGTTACGAACGAGTAAATAAACCCAATTTTGAGAGTAATACATAAAAACGACATGAAATTAAAAATCACCATATGAATGCAAAAGGTTTTTGGTAGCAACTTCAAAAGGGAATAAAGAAAAAACGACGTCGTAAAATTCATCGTATGAATTGGGTGTTACAGATTTTGCCAGCTGATCCGCACGAACGCGATACGTTTTTACTAACTAGACAAATAAGAACGTAGTATGCTGCCAAATTTTTTTATGGTATTTGGTTTTGTCATGTTGTATTTGTTTTAGTATTACCACTACTAGTGAATGGTAAACGAAGCAAGAAATCGATTTTCGACTCCGTAGGTAAAAATCGATTGTTTTGTAGTTGATTTTTATTTATTTGTATTCTTTTTTAATTAGACTAAATTTGCACGATGAAATATTTCATGAACTTTTTGGCATTAAATTTTATTTGCTAATATAATGAACTAGAAAACAAGTTGGGTTAAAAAGTGGTAGGAAATAAAATTTCATGTGGTTTTTGTATATGTTCTTCACCCCATTAGCTTTTATTTAAGCACTTGCATGAAATAAATTTAGTATTAGTTTTTTTTTCGTTTTATTTCTAATATTAAATTTACACGATGAAATATTTGTTGAAACTATTTATATGCTTCTTAATTGCATGTGTTCAAAAGCAAATGGAGTAAAAAAAATTTACCAAAGCCATTTAAAAATTAGTTTTTATTCAGTTTTTCCTTTTTCTTGTAAGCTAACTAAAAGACGAGAAACGCCTCTTCTATATTGAACCATAGAAATGCATATGGTTCACAAAACCTTTCTTTCTAAACTTCACTGTTTGCTCGTTTTTCTAATTCCGATTAATCGGAGCCAAAAGGCGATTTCAGTATAAAGTTTACAATTTTCGACTACAATCGAAATCGACTTACAATTCACTAGCCACTACCTGTATTACACCCCGTCTAGACTAGCAATAAATATGTTAACATGTAATGCAACACATGTCAAACCTATGTTATCTCTAATGTAGACCGCCCCGTTTCGTACATATTTATTGCTGTCAATATATGTCGCAATAATTGTAACCCTACGTCTATACCTGATATATTTTTAACATGACAAAACTCAAACTTTATATTGAAAAATAGCTTATTTGATGTTAGCTGTTTTTCATATATGCAACTTGACATTTCTCATGATAAAAATATATCATGTATAGACGTTGGGTTAACCAATTTTCATTTAATTATTGCTAGCATTAAACGTCAAATAGTATAAACATTTGAAAATTATTAAAAAGTATATTAAAATAATAAATACATTTTAAAATAATTTTGTGGAATAAAAGTTTTCAGTTCAAAAATACAAAAATATATTGTTTCCGTGAGAATGCACAGGAAACATTTTGCTTTTCTTGTTTTCAAATATGAATTAACATAACTGTGTGTTCCCTGTTAAAGCAATAAGCAATATTGCTCTATTACTCTGCCGGCTTTTTTTGTCTAGGTTCACACACAGCAGTTTTTGTTGCGCAACTTTTAATTCAGCCACGAGAAAGACAGAGAAAGCAACACAGTTTTTCTCTGTCTTTCTCGAGGCTGAACTAAAAGTTGCTCTGTGTGAACCCTGTCTTACCATGTTTCTGATATATTTATTGCTAATCTAAATGGGCCGGGCTGTCAATATCTGGTTAAAAATTATCATAGTAAATGACAAAACGTTGGCAGAGCCGTTGTCAATTTTTTTAATGCAAGCATACATGCGAAGACGATGTGATTTTTTTGTTATGATAAATCACAATTTCTTTGTCGTCGTGACGGTTGTTTGTCACAATCCATGCAATATTTCAATTAATATTTTTAAATTTCTATAATTCAAAGATCTGGCAATCGTCTGTATATAGCTTAATGCCATATGTGATATAAATATAAGCGGTCTACATTAGCCATATTCGATGTCCGACATGATGTCCATACCAAGACCATAAGTAATGGAGATTATTAGTAATGGAACTCTCAGCCACTTGTATTATATTTCCACTAGTTTGGTTTTGAATGAAACAAGTCGTTTTACATAAGAAACAATATACAACTGCTTGTTTTATTCAGAACCAAGCCAGTGGAAAATAGTACTTTAGGCGATTTTTATTACCCTTCAGCAACTCAAATTAGCCGAATACTTAGCAGCCCTAAAATTAACAGCTGTCTGTTTGTTTATTGTGCAGTAGTGTTGTAAAAAGCGGATTCTTTTGACTAATCAGTACTCATAATACAATAATACAGGTACATGCATTAGAAAAATTTTCTCATCTAGGTTGTCAAATGTTCATGTGAATTGTCAAAAATTACATTCTGAGCAACAACAAAATTCGTTATACACACAACTAAACACGTACATACAAAACACAGCTGATGAGAGTTTTTTCTAATGCATGTCCCTGTATTATTGTATCATGCTCAATACTACTCGATACAATTTCAACTGTAATGAGTTAAAATTCGCTTTTATTGAAACATGTATGAAATTATTTTGAAATTATCGAATATGTTGATTATATTAATTATTTAGTCAATTAATCTATAAATGTAAAGGGTTAAGATGATTTAAAATCGTGTTTTTAGCAGAGTTGTAGTACTTTAATACATTTCAAAGCAAAAATTTCGTTTTTACACTAGACAATACAACTCTGAAAGTATTGAGTAGCTAGTTTTGGCTATCGAGTAGTGAATAGTATGTTCGGTATTGAGTACCGTGTACTCTTCTACTCAATACTTTTACATCATTATTATGCAATTTTGTAAATTTTTTGTTTTGCAGTGAATTACTTGAAATTTCGTGAAGTTTGTTAATTTTTGGCGGGTTAATTAAACTTTTCTGTAGTTTGTCTTGTTTAATGTTTACTTAATTAATTGATTATAATGGTTTCAACACGAGGCCCCAAATCGCGTTATTTTGAGAAGGGTGAAAAAGTTTTGTGTTATGAACCAGATCCTTCGAAAGCAAAAGTTCTTTATGATTCCAAGGTAAAAGAAAAGAGTAAAAACATTTAATTTTGCATGTGAATGTCTCGGTCAAGTTGTGATTGTTATAAAATAATATATTTATATGTTAAAAAACTTTGCATTATGCGTTGCTAATGTCACAAGTAAAATATTGTATTGAGGTTTATTCTGGTTGTTACTCTACCCAGCAAAAAATAAATGAACGCGATCAAAATGGAGTGTTTCACAATTTCTTGAGCTCTTGTGGAACAAATCTAGTTTACCAACGCACCTCCAAATAAAATAAAAATTACATAGGTTGCTAAAAAATAAGAAGATAAAATAAAATGGTAAAAGTCTAGGAAACGCATAGTTTTCGAGTTATGGCCCTCTGAAGTTTTCATATTTAAATGCGATTTTCTACTATATTTCTGAACGTATATGGCCAATTTATGGTATCATGGTATAATTTGAAAGATTTTAAAGATATCTTTCTGAATATTTTGAAAAAATTTTTAGATTTCTAGCTCTTTATGAGCCAATACAGTTTTTTAAAAATTTCACATCAAAATGTTATAGATGTGCTCTAGGTAAATATATAGTTTATTCAAATAAAAGTCTAATAAAAATTTTATTAAGTAACAAAGAACAGCTTCGCTAACTAAAACATCCGTGCATATCCGGCGTTCGCCCGGGCCCAAGGATTTTCCCCTCTATGGTATAACAAACACTGGCTTCCCTGCATAGCCGGCCTTCGGTTGGGCTCAAGGATTTTTTATTTATTTATTTTTTTATCCATATAGTAATACAGAGCCATCTAGGCCAAAAAATACGTATTACATAATACTAATAGAACTATGAATGTACTAGATCTAATTATATTAAAAAACAATTTCATTGCATAACAAATTCAAACTATTTACTTAAACTACTATTCGAATAAGCTCAAATACATTTCTTTTCTTTTTATGGCTCCCCAGCCGTTACATATAAGAACAAAAAAATTCAAATAAATCAAAAATATATAAATATATACATATCCATACGTAAATATACACATATACACATACATACATATATCCATACATATACATACACATACATATACATATATATATACACACACATACACACATATATATATATAAATATATATTATGTATTATGTCCAGGCATGATCAGTGACAACTCAAAAAAAGAAAAGAAAAGAAAAACCAAATCTACACAAACTAATCATTTGAAAAGAATTCCATAAGTTTGAGTCGAAAAACATTATTAGAGTGGGAGAAAAGACGCAACTCAAGCGGCAGACCATTCCAATAGCGAGCAACCCGTACAACAAAAGATCTCTCAAACAACGAATAATTTATTTTGGGTATTATTATCTGTTTATTCCTAACGGAACGTGAAAAAGAGAATTTATCACATAAAGGAACAGGAATACCACTTTTTATGATACGATAAAAGAAAACTAAATTTCTTACCCTCAAGAACTCATTGAAATAGCATCCTAAAAATTTTTGCACATGCCCAGAAATATGCTCCCTCCTCCGAACGTTGAAGACAAATCTCACAACCGAGTTCACAATACGTTCCATAACTTTAAAATTCGTAACGGTAGCACCCGAAACTATCTCAAGCTCATATAATACCTGAGGCATCATCAGGGCGTGGGCCAGTCTACACTTAACCCTCAGGGGTAAATATATATTTGTCGAATAAATCCTACCCAAAGTACTCGAGATTTTACGATGAACTGACTGAAAATGCGCCTCAAAAGATAAGCCACTGTCAATTATAACTCCTAAACATTTATGTTGACTGACAAACTCAATTGGAGAATCACGAATTCGCAAATCCAAGTCCAAAAAAGAATCCTCCGACGTACGAAAGTAAATAGCCTTGGATTTAGAAGGATTTATAGAGAGTGAGTTTAAATCAGACCAAACAGAAATTCTCTCTAGGCAATAATTAATATTAGACTCTAGTCACTCAAAGTCACGATCAGTACTAAACAAAAGCATAATATCATCGGCAAACAGGAAAGTCTTACAAGTACTAGAATCAACACAATCAGGGAGATCATTAACATATAATAAGAACAAAAGAGGACCTAAAACAGACCCCTGAGGAACACCAGATGTAAGAGATTTTCTCCTCTATGGTATAACAAACACCGGCTTCGCTAACTAAAGCTTCCCTGCATATCCGGGCTACGGCCTGACACAGATTTTCTCCTCTGTGGTATAAAAACACCGGCTTCGCTAATTAAAGCTTCCTTGCATAGCCGGCTTTCGGCCGGGCTTACAGATTTTCTCCTCTATGGTATAACAAACTCCGGCTTCGCTAACAAAATTTTCCCTTCATATCCGGCCTTCGGCTATGTAATGAAAAAATAGATTATGAAAAAATAAATTAATTTGTTTTTATAGTTCCTAAAAACTTGTATTTTCGTAAACTCATCCCCGCTTCTTAATGGGCTAAGAAGTTTTAAATAAATTTTGAATATCCAGGAAGATCTATTCAAAAGCTTTCAAATGGTACTAATATTGGACATATGCGTTCAAAAATGTAATGGAAAATCACATTTTGTATGAAAACTTCAGAGGGCCATAACTCGAAAACTATGCGTTTCCGAGACTTTTACCATGAATTTTTTCTTCTTATTTTTCAATTTTCTATCGTCCTATGTAGTTTTTATTTTATTTGGAGGTGCGTTGGTAAACTAGATTTAAGCCAAAACGCACGCGATTTTACCAGGTAATAAATATATTGTATAAAATAACCACCGAAAAAGGCATGCAGAAACGGAATTAAATTAAATAGCACGATTTCAAATCGCGCGATTTGTGGAACAACTCCCATTGACAAATTTTCATAAAACAAGTTTTAGCTCCAACACACAATAAGAAGACAATAACTCGGTGGTAGCAAGCATGTCTTGACAGACAGAAGAGCATGGTTTATATAAGGACCCAAGTGGGCTGGTTTTTAAATCTTTAAACTGGCAACCTGTACAACATGGTTCGTAATATGAACCATACTACCGCAGCCGGGATACGAACTTCGTATCCCGGCTGCGGTATTATATTTTTTTATTTCATTTATTTTTTTATATATATGTACATGAAAAAAGCAGTTGGCAACCGAAACGAATAACGGTAGCGGTAGTGGTATTAGTTTTTCTTTTATTTCGGTATCGGTTGCGGTATTTTAACTATATAAGGACCCAAGTGGGCTGGTTTTTAAATCTTTAAACTGGCAACCTGTACAACATGGTTCGTAATATGAACAATACTACCGCAGCCGGGATACGAACTTCGTATCCCGGCTGCGGTAATATTATTTTATTTTATTTATTTTTTATATTTACATGAAAAAAGCAAGTTGGCAACGGAAACGAATAACGGTAGCGGTAGTGGTTTTATTTTTCTTCTATTTCGGTATTGGTAGCGGTAGCGGTATTTTAACTATATCTGTATCGGTATATACCGCTATCGAAACTTGAATACCGGTATGATACCGGCATTACAATTTTATTAATGAAACTGAACAAAATGCTGTTTACATATTTTTTTAAATAATAATAAACAAAAACTGACTAGTATTGGAAACAAAACAACCAATTCAAATGTTTTATACTTGTATATCATTAGGATATCCCTATATAAAGAAAATCGCTCCGATTCTCGTTCTAACCCCATATAAATATACGAATAGTTTAAAAACTATTATGTTTCAATTTTTAGACAGATTGAAAAATGTGTAGAGGTGGCTCAAGGCTACAGAATTCTTAAAAATTCAGATTATGTTTACCATATTTAATTGTGCCAAAAATGCCCAAAATCCAACCACCAGTAATAAAGTTATGACTTAAAATATCAGTCATTTAATGTAACTTTGTTCGTTATATTAGCAGCGAAATAATTTGTAGCGAAATAATTTGATCACAAAGTTTTGTGTGCTCATAGCTTTTAGCAAATTTCGCATAAACACACAAAATCTAATTCCTATAAGAAAGATGAATTTAAGAGAATTCTGAAAAACTTATTTGAAGCCAAACAATTTTGTTGTTTTTTATCAAAAGCCGTGAACTCTTTGTGACGCACGCTACGTAACGCACGTTATTTTTTTTTACTATCTATAATTTTTAGTTGCATAATTTACAACAAAAATGTGTTTAGTGGAGTTGTAGATAATATTATTATCTAAGACAAAGCTTTTAACAAAATTATCATATTCCTTATAGTTTACGAGATAATCTATATACACTTTGAAGGTTAAATATATAACACTTTATTCCATCAACATATATAAATAGTTTTGATAACTCTAAACTTCTCCCTTTGGTAGACCATTTTTGGGGTTTGCCCATATACCACTGAGAAGTGAGTGTTTTCCTCTTTTTAGATTTATGAAAATATTTTAACCAAGTTTTCAGTATTAAGTCACTTATGTTCAAATAAATGTAAACATAAGGCCAGCCTCCGATCCAAAAATTTCAGCCGTAAATAGCACTGAGATCAAAATGAGGACCAAGCTCGTGATGGGTACAATACCATCTCATTTCTAGGCAACCTGCTGCTGGGCAGCATCTTTCCCATATTAGAAACGCAGAAAAATATTGCCAAGCTAACAGATTGCTTAGAAATGAGATGGTATTGTTAAAAGTTTTAGTAAAACCAATTTTTTTTATGTTTACTTAAAAATTTTTTGAGATATTGAATGGTGCTCTTTAAATTAAAAACGGACGCTTAGTAAAAAAGTTATAAGCCAAAAATAAAAAAAAAATCAATGCAAAAAACTAAAAATTATAAATTCGAAATGAAATATCTCTTTTTAAACTATAAGACATACAATACAAACGCAAATACAAACATTTGTTGTCTTATCTAGCAAAATCTAAAACGCTTGAAATCGTTAAAATCGGCCAGTATAAAGTTTTTCACACCAGATATAGTTAGCTTTCTTCCCCTGTAGCTCCGCCCCTAAGTTCAGATATTGCCTTCAAAAGACATGATTCTGAAAACTTAACTCCTCCGATACAATTATTTAAAAGTTCAGACAAATCTATTCAGCACTTTAGAAGTTCCATACTTATTACTTTTTTTAATACTGAATCTGGGTGACGTCCTTCATGACATAAATACAGCCCGTGTGAACTGTAAGTAAAATACAAAATGAGAACTGTGTTCCATTGGCAGTACGTTAAGTTAACAAACATCATTTCGATTAACAAATTTTAAACAAAAAAGCAGTTACTACAAGTTTAAAGTCTTTAGTTCGTGAAGTTAAATAAAATTTTTCATACCGAAATGATGATACCGGTATTGCATAAAACGGTATTTGACTACCGGTATTTTTGAACCGAAAAGAATTACGGTATCGGTATAGATACAGGTGTTCCATTTCAAACGGTATTGAATCGGTAGCGGTATTTATTACGGTATCGGTTGCCAACCTTGGAAAAAAGTCATCGAATCAGGGATCTTGCATGGGTTCAATTTAATGGAGATCAATTTATTTAAATTTTCACGTAAACACCTGGTCTGGCTAATGTAAAAATCATGCATGTTTCACCTAAATCGAACCGTCATCACATGTGTATAATCATGATTTGTCATGTTAATTTTTGCTGGGTAGTAACAGAAAATAAAATTAGTCTGCTCATAAAATTGTGAGATTTTTTTTAAGAGAAGTAACACAATCATGCACATAATGCCTACCAGTTAACTAATTAATGTGTTATCTTCTTTGGAAAGGGATAGTGTAGAGAGAGCAGGTGGTAAAGTGGGAGAGAGATAGAAAGCTTAATTCATTTACAACCCGGCTACAGAGAAGCAAGCCGACTAAAAAATTTCGGAGGCGGCTGAAGGGCAAATATTTTCGGCGACGGCGACTGTGTGTGTATGTAAAACCAAGTCATTTATGTAATTGTAATTTTTACTTTGCTATTTCGATATTTATTGAAATCCCGCAAAGAAAACATATATGCAAGCTTTGGCGTCTTCACTTTTGCATATTTCTGCCAAATTATTTGTCTTATAAGAAATTAAACCGTGTAGAAAGAAATACAAAATTTCAAACCTGAAATTCAGGCGGATCTGCATACTCGTTTACTGTGTGTGAGACACACAGCCCATGTATTTAGCCGCGAAGCACATACATAAATAAAGAAAAAAATAGTGTATGTTTGCCCACCACTGCTTTAGATACAAGTGAAAAATGCAGCGATTTTTGCAAATAGTTCCTAGTACAAACATTTTTATTCTTAGGGTGCAAAAGAAGTAAAAACTTCTGTTATTAATTGATCATAACTTTGTTCATATGGCATGAATAATTTTTGACCTAATTCTTGAAGCAAAATGAGTGGTAGCTCAAAAGCTGCTCAAGGTAACGCATAGTAGTGGGTTTTGCAAAATAAATGGTACAAAATTGGATTTAATCTAAAACTTTGAACATCTTTAGAGGAAAAGTCGGAACAAAGATTAGTTTAGCTCACTCCCTAGTTATGACTCATATTCAGTATTGTGTTGAAAGTGGGTGAAATTATTTATTATTTTTATTTCGCATCACACAATTTTATCGTCATTAAAAGTAAAGGTGTTTACCAAATTTCAGATCAATCGGTTAACAGGGTAATCGGTTAAAAGGGGCTAAAACTAAATATTACCTTTTATGACAGTGGCGCATCCAACTTTTATAATCACAACATTGAATTGTCATCAAAAGAAAAGGCCTTGCATATTAAAGACGAATCGGTCAACAGGAAGGGGGTTAATTTTAAATTATTCCGGTATGCCGTCTGTTAATATAAGGTACAAATAAAAAAAACCACAAAAAATCAGTTTAACAAATAAGAGCAAATATTTTACATTATGGGATTGTAGGAAAATAAAGAAAATTTGCGAAAGTTATGAAAGCTTTGGCGTAAACAGCAAGCAATACAAAAAATAACCTTCGTTCCCAAGACAATTGTATCTACGCTCCGGAACGACCCGAGTCCTACTCGGCCAAATATTGTCACAGTTGTATCAAATGGGAGTTTTTCCTTAGGACGGAACTCCCGACAACAGCAGAGCTGTTACAACAACAACAAATAGTATTTTATAAGTCAAAAAATGAACCTTTAAAAAAGACATATTCAGCCATGTCACAGATTCCGTTCGGATTGGTTTTGATTCCGTAATTATCATTCCGTTTATTTTGCATTTCGTTTTTAAAATGATAAAGTTTGTATACCTTGATACGTTTGTTTACTCTTATTTTTAGATGCAAAGCTCACATTAAGCTTTCTATTAACATGGAAAGCTCATGACCAAATATTTATTTGACGCTCCTAAAAGTATCCACGTTTTTTAGTATTTACTGCAAATGAAGTCAGTAGAAAAGTGTTTTTAAATTCCACTTTGAAGTTTAAAAGTGGTTTGATTACGAAGAAAATTTTCCTTTTTCGTTTTCTGAAGAAGCCACTTACGGAATTGAAACCACTTCCTTAGCTCTAAACTTAGATCACTGAAAACGAATATGAAATTTATTTATTTTTTTCATTATTTTGGCTTGAGTTCGGTTTTATCTTAATTTTTGACCGACTTCAAAAAAAAGGAGGAAGTTATCAATTCGGCATGTACTTTTTTATATATATTTTTTTTGTACGAGTATGTTGCCTCAAAACTCCGCTATTTATGGACCGATTTCGGATTTTCGCTATTCAAAAGGATGTACTTCCAGATTGGTCCCGTTGAAAAGTGGGCGGGGTCACGCTCATACAAAGTAAATACACATTCATTGTATATTACTTCTACTCAACCGATTCTTAAGAAACTTTACACACACATTAATGTTTTGTTTCCACAATGCAAACAAGCACTGCTTGTCTAAAATTTATTTGAAAAGCACTCAGTTTTTTGAGTGATTTCAATACAAATTTTAGACAAGCAGTGCATGTTTGCATTGTGAAAACAGCACATAAGCTTCTGTTTAAATACTACATCAGGATAAAAGAAGTGGGCTGTGCCACACCCATGCAAAGTAAATATTATTTTTCAACAGCTGCTACTAAACCGATTCTTATGAAACTTTGCATACACCTTTAGTTATCGTTGCAATACAAGATTATGTGTAGAAAAGTGGGCGGTGCCACGCCCAAGAAAAGTTAATAAGCATTTTAACTACTTCTACTTATCCCATTCTTATGAGACTTCGCACACACAATTAGTTATCGTAAAAGTACATGATGATAAAATATGGAGGCGGTGCCACGCCTATTTTGTAGTCGGTTTTTTTTGCAAGAATTATATTTATTCAATTAAATTATATTTTTATTTAGAGATGAATGGGAAACGTTTAAATTTCTTTGGATATAAACCCATACAGTTCGACTAAACTCATAACTTAATTATTTATTTTTTCTCAAGAAACCTTTTCACGATATTCGCAAAAAACATGCTTTTTCTGTTATTTATCGAAAATTTAATAACAAATTTACATTAAGGGTTTTTACACTGTATGAAATTGCCTTTTTAAAATTAAAACCCTTCTAAAGACGCTAAATGCTTAGTTATTTATAGATGAATGAATAAATTGAAATTAAAATTGAAAAAAAAATTACAAGACCACAACAACAAAATACATTGTAGCATAATTTATTAATAGAGTTTTGATTTTAAAATGGTACTTTAATACGAAGCGTGAAACCCCTGATTACCTCAGAGATATCTCTGTGCATTTCTTATCCATTACCTATAACGATTGTGTTGATCGAGTTTTAATCCGATCAATACAATCGTTATACTGGCTAAAAATTGAGTTAAAGAAGTGAGTTGAATTTTTCTTCAAAATTCACTATTTAAAAATTTCTCCATTAAGATGGAACCAAAATTCAAAAAGGTTTTGAAAGTAAAAAATTCAAATTAATTTTGTGCCGAACAAATGAAACAGAAAATAGTTATGATTCGACAAAAAGTAACAAACTTGCAAGATACCTAAAGATACTTTTGACCACAAACTAAGCTTAAGCAATTTGAACAATGGAATTGTTCCAAGTTGGCCTAGATGGCTCTGTAATAATTTGAACAGTCTACATCTTTGCATTAATATATTAGTGTTCCGTCAACCGAGCGAGAACCGTACACAGCGAAAATTTTTTCCCAGGGAAAGAACTACTGACGGCAGCAGAGCTTTTACAGTTCTGTACTATTTTTAAATGCTAATTAAATTTTCTTTTAGATTTTAGGAACTTACGAAAGTAAGGATAAGAGAGGCCGTAAAATAATACAATACAAAATACATTTTCAAGGTTGGAGCAGTTCTTGGGATCGAAAAGTAGGTGCCGATTTTGTGCTAAAGGACACAGAAGAAAATAGACAATTGCAGCGTGATTTAGCCGAAAAAGCTCAATTACAGTTGTATGTTAATAATGGCCTTACGTAAAATGCAACGCTTAGCATTGATCATATTAAAAAAAAAACGTAAAAAATGCACTAAAATTTTGTCAACATTTAGTGTTGCGTTTTACAAAATAAGACCTTAATTAGAAGATAAAAGATTTAAATCAAAATTTATTTAAATATTTTAGAGGAGCCTATTTATATCGCAAAGAACATTCTAAAAACAAAAAACGCTCTCGTAAATCGGCTGTAATCAACTCGGAAGATTCTGCTGACGCTAGTACGTCGCCAAGCAAACTGCGACCCCGAGTTTTGTCCGAGGATAACTTTAGTAGTTCGGGTAGCACGTTTGAAAAAAATGAAAATTGTTCAATGAAAGATGGTAAGTAATGTTTATTTCTGTTATAATAATGAATATGTTCTTGTATACGAGTACGGAAACGAAAATGCGTATTTGTTTTATTTAGATATTACCCAGCAAAAAATAATCGAGATTTTGAAAGCAGTACATAATTTTCCTGTTAAACAAAAGTGCTTCATAATAGTGGCCTGAATATATGAAATAATGGCCCTTATCGTGTTTGGCGATTTTCGCCTTCGACTACGACATTTTCGTAATAGATTCAAGAAAAATGTATCGTGCTGTCTTTAATCTGATACAAAAATGTCGTAGTCGAAGGCTAAAATCGCCAAACACGATAAAGGGGAATGTATGGCAAAAAGTGTTAAGCTTCTTATATTTTTCTTTTTCATCCACTTAATAAACTAATTTTCACACATTCACTTACAGTGGTGCATACAAGAATATGCTATTGTAAGATTGTAAAAATATAAATTTTACGATGAATAACGACGATTTTCGATTTTAAAACAACAAAACAATAGTATGATCATATTATATACTGAATGCGCCGAAATAAGTTTTCAACAATAAATGCTCTTACAGCTGTTTTTATAAAAGCAATAACAACACATTACATCAGGGTAGCATTTTGTGCAGAAGTCGGACAGCTTGTATAATAATACAAGCTGTCCGACTTCTGCACAAAATGCTACCCTGATGTAATGTGTTGTTATTGCTTTTTTAAAACTTTCCATAAACTCATTAGATCAGCGTTGCATTTTATACTTAAGTCGACCGGCTTGTGAGATAGTGTAAAACAGCTATAAGTAAGACATCGCGAACAAATATCATGCCAAGGCGAATTCAGTACCAGGTAGCCCTATCATCACAGATGATCATCAGCTGATTACACCCAATCAGTCAAACTCTATATAAGAAAAGAGAAAAACTTTAACCCGAACTGTCAAAGCACAAATAAAAATAGTCCTACACCTACTTTGTATGTGTGTTGTTTTGATGATAAGGCCACTTGATATTAATTCGCTTTGTATCATGCAATACGTAAGCAGGTTTGTAGCTACGCCAACAAAACTCTCCTTTACAAACTTGCTTTGGCGAAGCAGTAGTTTTTGTTGGGTATGTACAATTGTCGTGTACAAATCGTTGTCTATTGAATAATACGAAAGTATAAAGCAAATGTGTGGGTGGGTGTTCTTTTAATTTTGTCCGTATACATACATGTACATATGTACTATATGCACTTTTTTTTTATCAAAATATATATTTAGTGCAATGAACTTTTTGCATACAAATTTATAGAGGTAGGTTTATGTATTCATACCCGCCTGTAAGTGTGCTTGGTAAATCTAGGTCAATGTGCGCACAAATATCTAAAACAAGCAAAATAATATAAAATTGCTCTCAACTCCAAATTGTATCTGTGTCACCCTCACAGGCAACATACATACAATCATATGTATACTAACTACATGCGATTGTAGCAGATATTATATTTATCTAGGTCTGCTGTAGCAACATTATTACAGTTTAGTACAAACCGTGGCAACGGCCTAATGGATTTGTTGCTATTTATCTCATATTTTTGAAGCCATTTATCTCATATTTATATCTAATGCCTAAAAGTATATTTTAAAAATATTTTCTAATCTTTTGGTAAAATATTTACACAATTTTTGCATTCAGATTGCGAAACCGATTCATGCTGCAGTTCAGTGGAAAGTTTACATGATGAAGATCGTGTTATGTTACGTATAAGCGAACGTTTACGTCAATATTTGGAATATGATCATGATATGATTGCTAAATATAGTAAACAGCATTCTTTACCATCACGCTTTCCGATTGTTGCTATTTTGGAGAATTTTGTAAAACAGACTGCTTTAAAGATGGTCTTCTCTAATAATCCAACCGAAACCGCAACAACTAGACGGCGTACAACACAACAGCGCTCTTCTGATAAAAAGGAAAAGGATGTTGATAAGATTACTAATACGTAAGTTGAATATATAAATGCACATACTTTTTAGTTAGAAAATCATTTGCAAAACTTTAAGTAAAACTTTTACAGCAGTTGTAAATTAATAGGGCATAACTATTAAATTTCTTTGGTTTTATTATTGAAATAATCAGTCTGTTTCTCTACGTGCACAAAGCTACCCAAACTTATCCAAAAGCTTTTTTAAATACAAACTTTGTATTGAAAAGAGCTTTCGGATAAGTTTGTGTAACTGTGTGTTAGCTGAAAATTTATCAGTCTGCTCCCTCCCGTACGTGCACGAAGTTACCAAAACTTATCCAAGTGCTTTTTTTAAATAAAAATTTTGTATGATTGAATTTTATATGTTTTCCAAATAGTAGTATTGTCTGGGACTATTCTATTTGCTAGATGAATTTGTAAAAAATAATAAGGTTTAGAACGGGAACCAGCTATAACAACTTTTAAAAGAGTTGTTCAAAAAACCTCGCATAATTATGATTATTTGCAACATTAAAAATAAATGCAAAAATCGAAATCAAGGCTGGAAATAGATTAAAAATGACTCGAACTCTAAAAATACCAAAAACTTGGAGTAAATCAAGCATATCGCGAAAATGTCGAAAATTTTCGAAAAATTGCAATATTGGAAACTAGCCCCAAAATTGTAAAGAAAGTCAAAGACTCGTGGAAAAACGCGAGAATTATGAAAATATGCAAAAACTTGCTAAAATTTCAAAGCGCAATATTGATTAAAATTCCCTAAAAATGTAACAAAACCAAACAATTTGGAAAATTACGCCTGTCGCGAAGGACGCGAAAATTCGCGAAAAATTGCAAAATTTTAAACAAGCCATAATTTTGATTAAAATTCGCAAAACCTGTGAGGAATGCAAAAAAAGTTGGTAAAAATCGCGTAAATGGCGAAAATTCGCAAAAACTGGATGCATAAAACTTTATTGAAAAATTTCAAACAAATAATTCATAGAATTTTACACATGAATGGCATGTGTTTAAAAAAAATTGTATTTCATATTCTATAATTTTTGAATTTGGAACGATTTTCCGTCATCCCACGTCAAATTTGGTATAATTTTCTTTCAAATTTTTATGTTTAAAATAAATTAAATTAAAATGTAGAAAATAAATAAAAAAAACGTCTTTGTGAGCAATAAAAATGTAAAAAACATCGCAATTGAATACATGCCAATTTTAAAATAAACTTTTCGGGAAAAATTAAAGAAATCAGGCAATCAATGCCTAGCAGTTAATTAATTAATGTGTTACCTTCTTTGGGAAAGGGATAGTGTAGAGGCAACAGGAGGTGAAGTGAGCATATGAAAAAATTAAATGTGTTATGTTTCCCTTTGAAATTTACATTTAAGAATGTCACTCTTCCCCTTACACCATAGGAAATGTGTGAGCAAAGAAGAAATTATTTAAAAATTTTAATATCCATCCAACATGTTGTCACTCAAAAAAATTAACCACACACAGTCGGGGAATCCGTCCGACATGGCATGTATGTCATTCAAGTATGTGAATATAGGGTAAACATTATACTCTATAAACCAAAACAGCTATGTGTTAATAAATAATCTAAATCAAAAAATTATTTTATACTTTAGAAAAATGTGTGTAGTTTTTCGAATAATTTTATTATAGCTCCCCAATGTGCAATTATCCCTATTGTTTTCTACAAAATACTTTTAGTAATGCAAAAATTGCTTGACTCTAACAAAATATCTCCTGAAAACATAGTAAAACAACGACGGTTTGTATTTCATCCTCATTTTCGAAAATGGTATTTTCATTAGATCTCGACGATTATTAAAGACGCTAGAAAGCTTTTCTGAAAAACAGGCGAAAGGACCTAACTTTATTTCATTTTATTTATTGATTGTTATAGCGGCCATAGCAATAAACACATACGGGTGTGTTCTGTAATCCACGCGGAATAAAATATGCGGAATTAGCAAAGTATTGATGTTGCAAATTATTATTTATAACAACAATGCATGGAATACAGAACATACCGATATTCTATAAACATTTCAAGTGCCTGCATATTATGGCTCAAAAATAGTTTTTTTAATTATGTATTTTATTCGAGTATTTTTTATTCGAATAAATATTGGTTCGAATAAATTTATTCGAATAATTTTTTTCCAATAATTTGATTCAATTAGTTTTCCGCCCTCAATATGTACGTAGAAGTCGAATTTTCGTATGCGACAACCCTAGATTAAAGAAAACATGTTTTCTTTATTTTAGGACAATTTGTCTGTTACAAATTCGAATAATTTTCATTTGAGCAGTTTTTTTTTCGAATGATTTAATATGAATAATTTTATTCCATGATATACGATTAATTTTTATTAAAATATGTTATTTTTATTCAAATAACCTTTAGCATAATAACGCCAATATTGATTGGATAAGTATTTCGCCCTGATTATATACGTAGAATTCGAATTTTCGACAGCGAAAATTTGTCTTATACATAGTAGTTGTGCTCCCGCACTCCCGCGTCAGCGTGATCCCAATTTGCACGAAAAGCGTTCCCGTAATCGAAAATTGGGTAAATGATAGCGCTTTTGAGAGCATAACATTCTTCTTCTTCTTCTTGCACGAAACAGCCCGGACTTTTTCTTCAGATTGTGTAAAGTGCAAAACAATCAGCTGTTTGAAAAATAAACAATAACAAATGAAAAATTATAATTTTAGTCAACAAAAATACTAAAGAAATAATTGCCAGTTTTGCAAAATTCAAAGCAAAATATATTTGTACCCAGCAAAAAATAAATGAACGCGTTCAAAACGAAATAGTGTTTTATGATTTCTTGAGCACTTGTTTCTTCGAATGCATTCTGAATACCATCGTAAATCGTAAATAAAGCTATAGTTTTTGAACTCATTAAAAACGCATGCGATTTTACTAGGTAATATATTGCATAAAATATCCTTCGAAAAAGGCATGCAAAAATGGAATTAAATCATCACATTGACACATTTTCATAAAACAAGTTTTAGCTCCAAAGAAAAATAAGAAGACAGTCAGAAAAGCATGGTTCGTATCCCAGCTGCGGCAATATATTTTTTTAATTTCGTTTTTTATATATATGAGTTTCACGAACCCATGCAAAAACGTAACCTAATCATAAAACTTGCATTGGTTCTAAGCACTCATTTCAATGATGAGCAGTTTTGTTAAATGTGAACCCATGCACGTCAATGACACGCCTGTGTTAAAATCATGCGTTCTGCACCTAAATTGAACCAGTTCATGTTCATTAGAATCCATGCACTAACTATTTCTTTTGCATATCTTATTTTTCTGGGTATGTATTTATCAAAATATCTAAAAAAGAAAAATGCCATTAGAAGTCAGAATGTTGCTTTTTATTGTTATGTTTATTTTGACAACACTATCATGTTGGCTTTCGGGATAGAAATTTGGTTTTTTTGCGTTCCCGTACTTTTGTACATTTTTTTCTCTTAATGAGAAAAATATTTGTTTGCTCTCATTTTACCGAAAGAAAAGAAAACTTTTGAATGTTTTATAGGAGAATTTGTCGTAGTCGCGAATTCGACTTCCACATATAGTCACAGTGTTTATTAGAACAATTTTCATTAGAATTAACGAATAATTTTATTCTAAAGATATTATACGATTAATTTTTATTAATATATGTGATTTTATTCGAACAACTTTTAGTATAATAATATCATTAATATGATTCGATCACTTTTCGTACAGAAAATTGGATTCGAATACTATTTTCGTATAACCTTTTTCCGAAAAAATTTTATTCATGTAATTTTATTCGAAAAGCTTTTATTTGAACTATTTTATTCGACTATCTATATTCATTCGAATAATGACCCTTATCGTGTTTGGCGATTCCCCTTCGACTACCACATTTTTGTAATAGATTAAAGAAAAATGTATCGTTCTGTCTTTAATCTATTACTAAAATGACATAATCGAATGCGAAAATCGCCAAACACGATAAGGGGAATAATAACCGGCCTCGATCATATTATAAAAAAATCATATTACGTATGTATTTATATTCCAGGATCAGTTTACTTAAAGAGGTTGCCGATGGCTTAAGAATTTATTTTGACTTCACAATAATCGATTATCTGCTATACAAAGAAGAAGAGGAATATGCCTTGTCATATCTTTCTGAAGAAAATTTAAAAACATTCACATATGTAGCAACACCAGCGTTTAGTATGGACTGGCTTAGTACTAAAACGGATGCTGTGGAAAATGCAGCTTCAACAACAACAGCACCCGAAATTGTAATAGAAACTAGTAATACCACATTAGTCACTAATGTCATTAATTTATCTGAAAATGCAACTCTTAATGCTCCAACAACAACAACAACAGCAGCAGCTGCAGCAGTAACAGCAGCAAATATTGTTAATGCCGCAACCTCTACGCAAGAAGATCAGCCACAACGTAGAAAGTTACGTTCACATCGTAGTGATGATTGCGATCTTACTCTGGAAAATTGTTTATCCAGTATTGCTAGTACTAGCTCGGGCGCGTCTACACCATTACACTCCAATATACCGATATCACATTTGAATTATCTAAAATCCCTACCGCCTATTTCACCACAAATTCGTGATTTCTTGCAAAGTGTTTTATCATGGCGTTTGTTGCCTACAAATGCTGTACCAGCACCTGCCATGATCTTCGGTGCTCCCCATTTGGCTAGATTATTAGGTAGCTGCAAAAAAATCAATACATACATGTATAATAATTTTATTATTAACTATTACTTTATATCTTTCTAGTTAAATTACCGGAATTTTTGAATGCTTCTTCAATGGCTGATGAAAAGTTAAAAGTTATTTTGCAACATTTGGACACTTTTACCAAGTATGTACAGTGCATGTCTTTTTTAGCTTTTTATGTTTCTCACTTCATTTAAATAAGCGTGTTCATTTTTAACTTTTCCTTTATTCCTTTTTTAATAAAAATTTTAATATATCAAAAAAGTTCAAGAGCCGAAATTATGTAAATTAAAATATTCCAGTTCGACATAATTACGCAAAACAATAAAATTTCAATTGGTTTGTTTAATTCAGGAGCGAACCCAGGGGAGGACAAAAAGGGATATTTCCCCCTCCCAAAACGATTAAAAAAACGTTGAGTTTCTAAAATAAATTTTTTCTAAAATAAATTTTTCATTCAAACGTTCCCCTTCCAAAAGCTTACGCTGAATCCCTGCCTGGTTTAATATAATAAATAGTACACAGAAAAAAATATGATTTGCACTACCAAAACTGCATATTCAATTACATAATTGTGATGTTTAAGTTGAACTTACGACGAAAATTTTTATACAATTACAAAAATTCTGAAATTCAGATACGAAAAGTTAAAAAAAATTTTTTTGGAGAAATGTTTTTAATCGTAATGAAACCAATTTTAACTTTTGATAAACCGCTTTTATTGAAATTTTTGAGAAATAATCCTTTTCTGTGTATGTTTTTAAATCTGCTGAAGAAAAAATAATTTTTTTTAACAACCTTTAGATAATAATTTTATTATTATATCTGTATAAATAAAATGAATGACGATTTTGCTGCATCCTTTTCACGCCTATATAGTACAGCTGATTTAGAAAAAATACACGCCGTACTAAAGGCATTCATTTACAGAAGAGCTCAATTTATATTTTGTTAAAACAATTTCGTTTCGGAACTTATATTGAAAAAACAATAAAAATACTCAAATTTGTTTTCAATATATGTACCAAAGTATATTAATACTTTATGTCACTTTTGAAGTGCATGTGCCATATGTCCCTTAATACAGTATTTTACGTTATGAAATGATCAAATACAACACTTTTAAGGTACAATATTATAGCAAATACAACTATAACTCTACGTCTACACCTAACATAAAATGCTGTTATAACTTGAAGTTATGTACCCTTAATTTGCTGTCTACACCTAACATAAAATTACTAACTTTAACATTAGCTTCAAATTAATGTTAAGTATAGACTGCTCAAGTTAATGCTTTTTTGAAGTTATAAATAATTGTTAGTGCAATTGTTTTAACAATGCACTCATAACTTCAAGTTACAATAGCATTTCAAGTTAGGTGGAGACGAAGAGTAACATTAACTTGAAGTTAGTGTTAAAGCTAGTCATTTTATGTTAGGTGTAGACCGCAAATAACTTTTGTGAACAGTCTGTTATAAGTTCACACTGCAATGCCTCAAAACGTCAAACAATTTTAAAGATGAAAACGTGAAAATAAATTGCAGTTTTCGATTGAAAATTAATTATACTTACTTGAATCTTAAATTCTTTTATATTTCCTCTAATTTTTTATATTAAAAGTTTCATATTTTAACAATTAATCTTTCTTGACTCTCATAGATGGATAGTTGAATTTTTGCTTCTTGAAAATCTTTTAGTTTTTTTCTTGTTTCATATAATTTTAAGTTCCGTGGAAGAAAAAAATAGAATGTTTACTTATCTTTTCGAATATATTCATAGTTTTCTGAAGAGTTAATCAGTAAACAAAAAAGTTCCTGTAAAAATATTTAAAAAAGTTCATCGTATTAACTTTCCCATCCTTGGCTTCATACGACATTTCAAAAACACAGGAAAAAAAGTTGTAGGTGTCCTTCAAATATTTTTCATACAAATTTCCAACACCATTTTTAAACTATTTTAAAATACGTCCCAGCAAAATATAAATGAATGCGTTCAAAATGAAATAGTGTTTCATGGGTTTTTGAGCACTTGTTTCTTCGAATGCATTCTGAATGCCATCGTAAATCGTAAATAAAGCTATAGTTTTTGAACTCATTAAAAACGCATGCGATTTCACTAGGTAATATATTGCATAAAATATTCACTGAAAAAGGCATGCAAAAACGGAATTAAATCATTACATTGGCACATATTCATAAAACAAGTCTTAGCTCTAGCAAAAAATAAGAAGACAATAGCTCAGTTGTAGAGAGCATGTCTTCACAGTCAGAAGAGCATGGTTCGTATCCCAGCTGCGGCAATATTTGTTTTATTTTAATTTTTTCATATTTACATGAAAAAACGTCATCGAATCAGGGAACTTGCATGGGTTCAATTCATTCATTTTAATGGAGATCAATTTATTTAAATTGTCATGTAAACACATGATCTCCAATGTCACGCCTGTGTTAAAATCATGCATGTTTCACCTAAATCGAACCACTTTGTCGTCATTCAAACACATGATTAAACTACTTTCTTGTCACGGAAGATTTTGCTGGGGTAGACTTACAACGTCGACGATTGGCTGTGAATTGAACAATTATTTTTATATAAAATGAAAAAATTTTAATTTTATACGTTCTTTTCAAAAATTACACGTTTTTTCCTGGTTTCACTGCTTTTTGAAGTTTAAAAGTTGACAACGCTGAATACAAGATAAAAGCCGATGCAATACCCTGCAGACAAAATGACTAGTATGTGGTTAGAAATATACTAGTTGCTTTTTAATTCAGAATAGTTGCGTATCTGTAATTTTTTCATATATCGAACTATAGATTTTAACATTAGGTTATCATAGGAGCCCAACTAGTTCATTTGTATATAGTTATATGCTAGTTGAAATACTAGTTATTGTAGACTAGTGCGCTTAATAGTTTATTTATAGTTTTCTAAATATTAAAATGCATTTGGCTCAACCGGGGCATGAACACACAGTCCTCATATTTCAAGGCATGTACTCTATCCACTGAGCCACTTTCTACTCATATTTAAAGATACAATTTTGTTTTATGTACTTACCACAACGGGACCTATAGGGACCCAAGTGGGCTGGTCTTTTTAAATCTTTAAAACTGGCAACCTGCACAACCTACACCTGAAAATACGTCAGTACTTTTCGTTTATAGTCACTACCGTTTATAGTCACATTATCGATATAGTCCATTTTATCTTTATTTTTTGCTTCCATTACCAAATTTCATAGAAAATATTCACGTTATAGTCCAATTAGCGATATAAGCACATTTGGCATATATGCCATCTATCTTCGGTTCACAAAGACATAAATTCATACATACAATTTGCGTTATAGTTACAATCGAAAAATTTACTAAATTGTGTAGTTATTGAAACCACAAACCATTTAAAAAATTACTATGAAAGCATTGAATCGTTTAGTATTCCTGTCACCAACTCTCCACTAGAAGAAAATATTACTTTTAGTCTTTTGTACCAGGAATGAAACACCTTGTTATTAACTTTTGTATGCGAATTTGGTTACATGCGAATGGAGTATATCAAAATTAGGCTTATAGTAACATTAACGATATAGTCCACAATTTGCGTGCAACTAAAGGTTGTGATTATAGGTGAAAAGTACTCTAGTATCATTACAACTAGTGATCTGGCTGTTCCAAACCGTCGTTTTTTGACCAGTATCGCGACTAGCCTCATTACAACTACTAATATGAGAGTATTTTTTTGACTAGTATCGTTACAACTAGTAATATGACTGGTGATTCTCATTCTAAACGTACATTTTGTGTTTGTTTATGCTGACTTTAGACGACATGCTTTTTACATATGGCTTGTCAGGTGTGTGAGACTTATATAACTTCGCATGTTTGTCAAAATTGTCAATTTACAGACGGTTTATAATTTTTGCTTTCACACGTACATGTTCAATTTCATCTGACATAACCTCTTAGTGTTCACAACAGCTGAGTTTTTTTTCACAATTTTCATAAATATATAAAGCGCTCCATGCTTTTTAATGTTTTTTCAGCCAAACCACACTTTTGTTAATTTAATACAGCTGATGTCATATGCTTTGTCAGATGAAAATAGACCACGCTCTAATTGAAAATTTTTCATATGACTTTGCTTCTGTAAATGTCATCTGACAATGTTTCATATGTTTCAAACGGCATGTATAACTTTTGCAGTGGAAAATTTGACAAGTCAGATGTAAAATACATGTCGTCTAAAATCAGCATTAGCAATGTAACTAGTATAAATATGAGAAGGTAGGATTCATATTATTGTTTTTGTCTCATTCAATGAATCCTGAAATAAAATTATATTTTTCGATTTTTAAACATTTTGGTGTATTGAGCGTTACATTTGATTTCGCGGTTGCTCTGGAAATGATTTTTGCAAAAAAAAAATACATCACAAAAAATGACTATAGGGTTTGAAAGCACTATACATATATCTGCTATCTAAAAACAAAAACAAAATATAATAATCGCAGAACGAAATTAAAAGTTATCACCACTTCAAATACTCAATTTCAAATAATTTTCGTAGCAACATACGACCTACCTAATACATTCTTCGAAAATATAACAACCCACAGTGCTGTAGAAGCAAATTTTTTTCAACGAAAATCAGAAATTTCGCTGCTGTTAACTTTTTTTGCCGTATTAAAATTTATAGATAAATTCTATTTAAGAATATTGTTAACGTTACGCTCAATACATTTTTATACGAATTCAATATTTTTTTCAGAACACACATTATATTTTGAATTTAATACAATTCAGATTTATAATCTTCGATGTATTTCAATATAAACTCCTTTGTTATTCACTAAAAAATATAAATTAAATTAAAATAATATGGATAACACTGAATACATTTCTTTTTGATACAAACCATGATTGATTGATGAAACGGTTTGCAATATAATACTATCAACAAAGTTCACAAAACTTTAAAATATTTAGAAGTACACACCTACGCTCTTATTTTAGTCTATGTTGTTAATGGAATTTTAATAATTAAACTGAGCAATGAAGCGTACTAAAAAAGCGCAACGCTCAATACGCAAGAATGCGGACAATAGCAATTTAAAAAAATTTATAATTTGTAATATATTCAAAAAATTGATGTCTGAAATAAGAGAAGAAAATGCTAATATTCTAAAACCCTTTTGTAATACGGACACACCATTTTATATGAAGAGAGTATAAACAGTATTTTCGTTCTTCGTTTTTAACACATAATGGACAGTCTTGAACAAAAAAACTTATTAACATTTATTTATAATTTATTAAATCATGCTAAAGCAATTTTCATTTTAAAATTTATGTGTTTATTTTATGAAATATTTTTTTATACTTTCAACGGACACCAAAAAGGCATTTGAAAGTAGAATAAACCATATATGCTAAACTTCCTCATAGATTTGCAAAGCACGTTTCCAATTTTATTTTAATTACACTTTTTAAATAAACATTTGGTCAATTCAAAAGCACGCTTATTATTTATTGTTCTATTGCGTATTTTCTATTTTAATATTATTTATGTAACTCCAAGTTAAAAAGGCAGTTTGCGACTATAATGGCGATATATTTTCTATTTTATATATATTTTTGTTTAAAAATTAATAACAATAACTTTATGCATATACAAAATACATTTGTATACAAATGTAATTTAATTATTCAATTTATTTAAAATTTTTTTATTTGGAGACTTCTTTAGTTTCATAAAAATACATATTTCTTGAATATATTTTACTTTATTTTGTGTTAAATGTGTCTAAAACTAATAAAATATAATAACATGGCAATGCAAGAAAACTATCATAAATTAATTTCATGATAACCTGCAACTAACAAGCGTCTTTACTAATTTCAATTCCTTCAAGACTTTTATTGTGAGTATAATTTTGCATTTTAGTTTTTTGGAGTCTCACAAGGAATGGTTCAATGAAGATAACTATGTGCGGGGAAATATCACTAGGAAAATTACGGTAACTATACCGACAGATTCTATGAAATCGGAAGAAACCGAAGCACTCAATACTTCAACACTATCACAAGAAGAAACCACGGAGCAACAAGAGGAATTTAAGGAAATACCAACTACAACAACTCCTTTAGGCCAAACTACGCTGGCATCACCGGTGGAAAGTGTAGCTTCATAGCCCCCTCAGTTTCACGATGAATTAATTTAAAATATATTTGTTGTCTCATTTAATAGTATTATAATTTTAATGCCAATGTACCATGTACATACATCGTGTGTAATTTTATTTAAAAAAAATTATTAATAAATGGTATGTATATGGGCATTTCCGCAGTAAAGTCCAATTTTTGGTCTCGTGCGACATCAAGCCATTAAGCTTGTATTTCAGAACCATGTAGTTCGATTTTTCCTAAAATTTTATTTAATGTAGCTTAAGGCCTACACAAATGCATAAAGCAGTAAAAAAAGTTACGTTTTCTTTGAAAAAAAGAAGTATAATTGCTGGGTGTCGCATGTGACGAAAAGTGGACTTTCATGTGGAAATGCCCATATACAACAAATCGCAACAAAAATAACATATTTTTAATTTATCTAGCATCGTAAAGCCCGGTTACACACACATACATCAATGCGTACATCATCATGAAAATATAATAGATTCCTATGACCGTAAAACGTCTAGATCTGATGAAAAAATCTATTTTCGAAAATTGGGGTGAAATCAATAATTTCTTATTTTAGATAGCACGAAGTTAAAAATGTATGATCACGACAAAAATTATGGACTTTAGGCAGGGACGTTAACATTTCTTCCAGTAGTAGAAAAGTCCTTCTGCAACAAATATTTTGCGACTCGGTCTTTTGTGGTATCCGAATATTCAATACTGTCACGACGATTTGTACATCTTAATGATGATACGCTAGCTCTCCTTGATGTACTATTGATATTGGTAGATAAACTGGATCTATGTTGATAAGTATCAGAAGATATTGATGTTTTATTTTTATTTGCTACAATTCTTCAATTTCTTCGCAGGCCAGATTTTGAAAAGATAGTCGCAAAATGAGATGGCATACCACAGATTTTCCAATAAATTTTCTACGTTCCACCCAAAGCGTATTAATACCTAGTGGCCTTATTAGTGCAACAACAACTGGACTTTACCAATCTGCACGTTAAATGCATACATAAAAAGTTGTTGTTTAGTTTTTTTACATAGAGTTTGACACTTTGGTAAAGTCAGCTGATGCCCATTTTTACTAATAGGGCCACCTGGTATTGTAGATTTGTCCCGGGGACTTTTTTTTGGATTGCGAATAAACATTTTGTGAAAATCCCCAGGCAGAAGAAACCATATAACATCTCTGTGGCTGCCCGGCTCTGCAGGAACGCATGCTTAGTTATGCACCTAGACAATCGTTTCCTGCAGAACTTGGTCTGTCTTAAGGATGCACCACCGGATGGCCTATTAGCTTTGTAAAAAGTTCTGGGTGGTTCTCTGGAGCTGGAATACCAGAGCTTCGTAGGAATGTGCAGGGTGTAGATAGTCCTCTGGACATCATAATGGGTCTAATGGCCTCAGATTGTACTCGATAGCATGCGCGTAGCCTATCTAACTTAACCTAAACAATACCTAATGGCCCATTACCTACCACAGCATGCGAACCATGAACTCCTAATGTAACACCCGAGACGAGATCACAAATGCTTTTTTAATGCTTTAATTTATTTATGGAAAACGTCAAGTTATAGCGAACTCTGTATATTGGCCAATTTGTCTGAATTTTCATACATGTACTTCTTTTTTTTTTCAATGATTGGAGCACAGGCAGCCCAAGTTTTTGTTTTGGACTAGTCTAGTTTATACATACAAGCATATCTTCCCAATATATAAAAATAAATGGGTCGATTATGGACAGCAACCGAACTTCAGTTGCGTTGCCAAACGGCAACAGAAAATTTGTGGTTGCCAAAAGAGCACTAAATAGCAACTGAAATTAGCATTTCTTAGCTGCTAGGTGCCATCCGTAATATCGTTTTTAGCAACTAGCAACCCAACTGAGGTTCGGTTGCCATCCATAATCGAGCCATAAATTGTTCCTTATGTATGTATGTATATGTATACATTTTTGCTGATTAATATTTTTCAAGGCAGTTTGTGGCTAGACAATGCCTACCTACCATGCCTGCTAGTGCTATATATGTACTGTAAATGAATAAAGTTAGTTTTGTACCATTTAAACGAATACACTTTTATTTCTCATACATATTAAACTAATAATCTTTACAATTAGAAAATTATCCAAAGCCTTTATGCATCCAAATTTTAAACGAACAGCAGTTTTTATGTAAAAGATGTATTTACCTTGCTGGAGAAATCTTCTTTCGGAATATTTTCCTTAATATTACTTGATTTTCGAATTGGCTTGGAAAATATTTGTCTCTTGTTGGGGAGATTGCTTTGGTCTCGATCCCATAGAGTTTTTTGTATTTATATAGCTGTGAAAGTTCGCCTCAATTTATTTTGCAAACGACTTACAAAACTTTTTTTCTTAGAACTAGCTTTTTTGGACAAACTTACTGCTTCTCTGTTTTCGACTTCAATATATGGCGCAATAGCAATATAGTCTTTTTCTTCAGGATTCTCATCGTTTGTGTCAGTTGCTTTATTTGAAGAGCAAATATTTATTTTATTCGAATCAGTAGGAAGTCTTTCGTTATCACCACTGTAGGCAGATATTGATATTTCGTCTGTTTTCCCTTTTGGATTACGTAATGGAGATAACGCTCTTAACTTATTTTGTAATTGATTTACCAAACGCTGTGAAAAATTTGGTCTTGATGTTGTTTCATTCAGTTTCGTTTTGTCATCAATTGGTAAAACAATTTCGTAAATCTCTTTATTAAAATTTTTGCTTATTAAGTTAGTGTGTTCATGCTTTGGTAAATTGATGGATTCTGTTTCATTTACTATGGCAATATTATTTGTATCAGATGTTTCTGGTTCTTGTTCCTTCTTGATACGAATTTCTTTTGGTTTTAATAATTTGGACCATTTATCTAGAGATAGTTGTGAATTATCTAGATTATCTTTGACATTTTCATGTATTTTTTCATTGCGTGTTTCCTCATCGACACTGCTCAACTCCTTCGATCTTTGATTGCAACTCCAATCATCGGATTTAGGCAAAGTGGGACTAAATGCTAAAGAACTTCTGGGTGGCAACTCGCGTACTGGACTAAAAGCAAATTGTGGTTTTTCTAAATTCGGTGTGCGTAGTTTTTTAATTGCTATCTTGAGATCTTCTTCATTGATGGAACTGTAACGATGACCAAGTTTTGCAACTTTAGCCATTGTTTTTGAGCTTATTCTAGATTGCCTCATTTCCACTGGAGATTGTATGGGCGACGTGTTCGTATCTATTTCACATGGAATTACTTTGTCCTTAAGGATTTCTAAATGTAGTGGACTTTTGGCTAACGAGTTGTTGCAACTAATTTCATTTAAGTTTTCAATTGTACCACTTCTAGTTGCTGCTTGATTGGCTTGAATTTCGCTTTGTGAGAAATTAAATGCGCTCTCTGTTTTTGGCAAAGATGTCTTAATAATTTTCACAACAGAGCGTTGTTTTTTCAGTTGTCCGGATTTACTGTCCACTGTAGAATTAGAGCGTATAAATATGCGTAAACTTTTACGCCTTGGTGCAATGTCTGGTGTCAAACATTTGTCGCGCAGTTGGGATGCTGAAATGAATATATGAGAAAAATGCAAATAAATTAAATAATATATAACATACCTTTATAACCTTCCATCAACTGCTTCCAAGACTTTCGTATTATACTTGTCTTTCTTTGGTCATATAAACGTTCAGTTTGGCAAATAGTTTCACAATTTGGAAGCAAATTCTCATTATCATTTTCCACTAAAAGCGGAGAATGTTGTTCTCTTTCACGTTCGAAGTTAAATTTAGGTAAATCAGGACGTTTATCCAAACGAGTCTTAGGAATACACTCTAAAAAGGATTTTCTTTCATTAAAAGAAGACATTCATTAAACTTTAAGTTTACCATTTTTAATAAATCGTTTATGATTTGAAGTGTGCAAAAATTTCATTAGGTCTTCCTCATTCTTTTTGGAATTTATTTCAAGATTCGTATTGTTATTCTCAGAGGGGCCTCCAGATGGCCGTAAACGTTTGACCGGTAGCAGAGCAGGCGATTTAGCTTCTGTTGCTTGTGCTTTTTGGAATTAAAAACAATGTTTTATATGTTAATATATTTGAGCTATACGACTAATTACATATAATTAAATGATATATATTTTTAGTAATCGAAAATAGAGCCTCGACTACGAGATACTCAGCGAAGCGTCCACAATAATTCACATATTATAATTTGGCCCCAGAATTTTATGATATCTTCTGCAGTTTGGCTGCATGGATGTGTCTTAAAAACTTCCGTTCTGGATAAAGAGTTATGTAAGGACCTGCTGAATAGATCAAAGGACAGAATCCATCCCGTAAGGAGATAATTGGAAGAAAGTTGGTCGCCATATGGATCACAGAACTGTGATGAAAAATAAAGTTGAACTTGGAGCTAGTCTCCTTGGACCGAACATGAGATGTTAACATAGATTAAGGTCTAAAGGACGCACATACTGAAATCCATTCTTTCATAGGCATTGCGATCCAGGCATGGACTGAGCTCAATGAACTATTTCGGAATTTTAATTCGAAACTCTGTTTCTTGGACAATAACGTCAGTGTCATGGTGAAGTGTTGGTTTAATCAGACGTGTAAAAATGCAGTTAGATCCAGCGAGGAATCATTTACTGCCAGGCCCACTATGTCGACAAGACTCTTTTTTTCTCACGATTACATTTAAAACTAAAACAAATTAAAAAATTTTGTTTTTGTTTTAAATGGAATTGTACGAAAGAAAGAATCATGTCGAAATAGTGGGCCTGGCAATTAGTGTCTAGCGTAAAAGCAAAAATGCAGATACTGATTCGCTGCGCAAAACGTGTTAGATCTTCGCGTGCCAAGGTAAAGACGTTTTCATGCTAAAGTTCTTGCTGTTGTAAGAGATTTTAATAATTTGTCAAAAGATTAAAAAATAATGATAGTTCCTAAATTTTAACTCTTGTGAAGTATGATCATGCGTTCACTGACTCTTTTGATAAAGCTGACTTTCAGGCTAAATTATATGTGCTGGAAGGTTGCTAGTAAAACGCTAACCCCCAAAAAGCGAGAAGCAAACAACCGCTAAGAGATCTTGATTGATACGCGTCTATATAAACTGAAGTTTAATTACAAATACTTGCTATTTATGAGGTCGGTAAATATAATGAAAAGTCTATTTTTAAGTTCATCGGTGGCAGTAAAATAGCCAATTTTATTGACTCACTGGAGCAATGATGCTATGTTGGATGTGTTTTATTTTCACTACAATATAATGTACTCTGAGAAATCAGGAACATGTTACCGAAATCCGCTTTTTTCTGCATACAATACATTTTTCATTGCGAGAACATCTATTTGTAATCGATATGCCGCAGAATCGCGCTACGCATTACAGTGATAGTTCGTCCTTTAGCCGATAAACTCGTATATGAAACAGACTCTGTGTAGAGGTCTTTCCTGTCACTCTTGATGTCGGATGGTCTATGTCGAATGTCCACAAACAAATTGCGCCCGAGCAGGGACTCGTCTCCAAACCCGATAACAGTGAAAAACCAATGACTACAAACAGCAGCGCGGGAGGAGCGATTCCACCAAACAGCCACCATGTCAGTCCCAACGAGGCTACTAAACTACAGATAGATTCCGTAGGATGGGCAATGGTAGACCAAATGAGGCACTCTTTGGGAGAGTTAATCCTCACCAAACGGGCTAAATCGTCTTCAGAATATCTGCTGCGATCGTTAGAAAAGGAAAGAAACCCCGTTCATAAAGAATCCAATCGAGAGAGTGATGCTGAGGTAATGATAGTTAATCGAACTATATTTGAAGAATTTATATCAGCCGAAGTGTTTTATCCAGCCGCATTTAGCCGAATGATATCTGAAGCACATATCGTCCGATCGTAGTGGATGAAGAATAAAACCGCAGTTAGTCAAACGATATAAGAAGTTTTTAAATCGTCCGATCGTAGTGCATGTTTGTTAGCCGAACGATATCCGAAGAATTTATATCGTCTGAAGTGTTACCAAAACTATAGTTAATCGAACAATATGCGCAGCATTTATATCGCCCTATCGTAGCACATGGTAGCTATCCTAACGATATCTGAAGAATTTATATCGTCCAAAGTATTTTACCGGGCGCCATATGCGTGTTGTTTTCCAACCGATCAATTCGTCGGCTTATAGCATATTTTCCTTAGGGTATAAAAACTTAAGTACCTACACTGGACTGTAGTGTGCTGGCCAAGATTACAATGGAAGCAGACCTTTAAAGAATCTGGATGGACTGAACGTAGGTCGGATGGGAAAAGAAACCGCGCTACAAACTTTTTCCCCATAACTATTTTTCCTACCACTGGCGCAATATATTGCCTCAGTAGGGATTATCCCCAAACTGCTATTTCTAAAACATTAAAAAAATTTTTTGGAGACCTTCGAGTCACTCCAGAAACTGGTTAAATGAAATGAGGTTTTCATCTCTTTGATACCCGGCCGTACTGTGCATCAAGGTAACAAAGTGGCTCATGAAGTGACTAGGCGGACTTTACACATTTTATTGGCCCAGAGCTGCAAAACTGTGACGTCGCTAATAAGATGAAAGGAACTGTTGATCATAAAGAGCGCTTCCTGTGTTGGGGAAATACTATGAGGGCTTTTCTGGAATAAAAGCTTCGACATTCCCACTACATATACTACATATATAAAGACGTATGTATAAAGGCGGGCTTCTCCGATTTTTGGGAAATAAATCAACGTTTTCTAATCTGGCCTGATTTAGATGAAATTTAACATAGAATAGCAAGTTTAAGTTTTGATGGACAAATTTCAAGATCACTCAAGAGCGTTGGAATAGGGCATCAATAGGGATCACCATATATTCTCCTCAGACTTCTTGGTTACGTATGCTACTCACATTTCTCTCACAGTTTGTAAGTTATATTAATTTGAAAAATATAGAAATATTTTTAATTCTTCAAACCCTTTTAATCTATTCCTTCAAGGAACTACATACCTTTTAAAGAAATCCGGGCTAATTCGTCTTCCTTCTGTTTCTGCCTCATTTTCGCCTTAAGCTCCAGCTGTTGACGTTTTTCGTTTTCTTTTAAGGCCTGCTTGAATTGTTGACAGAACTTATAAAATACTTCAAAACATTCATCTACTTTAAAAGTTTTCACATCTTCACAAAAGAATTCAGCCATTGTTATTCGTAATGATTTCAATTCCTCTGCTTGTTTATTTAAGATATCCATTTTTTCTTCTGCTTTCTGGATAAACTCAACCATTTGCTGTTTGATATCTTCATCGGTTGTGGGTACATAAATTTTTTTTTTAATAGTATCCAAAGCGAGCTCCATGCCTCTAATATCCTGTTCGATTTGATTATTATTAAGTCTAAAATGTAAACACATACATAAGTATATGTCTATTGTATTGCGTTTGCAAATCTTTAAAAAAAATGTTTAAGTTCAATATTTACTTGGAAACATCTTCTAAAAAGCTTAACTCGCTGCTTAGATCCAATAAGTCGGGATTATATCTTTCAACTTCCATTGCTATTAAGTGCAGCAAATGCATATGTGGTTTGTTCGCCTTAATTTCGTCTAGTTCTGTTAAAGATGATATTTTTATCCCAGCCGCATTGCCGGCGTAACCACCAGAATTGAGAAAATTTCCGATAATGATTATGATACCCAAAATTTCTTGTAGAGTTTTATTTTTCATAAGATCTAAAATGTTAAAAGAATTATGAATTATTTTATATAAAAGACACTTTTTGAAGAAATTTATGAGCAAACAAACATATTTGTGACAAATATTTGCCAAGTCCTAGCAAAAACTTTGCTTACTGGGTGTGCAAAGAGTCTACTAGGATTTAAGTCGCAACCATTGCAGCCTTATTATTTTAAGCGCTAAAAACTGGACTTCATATACAAACTCATATTTGTTTAATTATTTTATTAACACAACTACTTTCAGATATTTATATAAATATGTCAGGTAATTATATAAATATGTACAACTAATGTTTATACCTAGCAATGTAATGAGACAAATAAGTAACACCCATTGCCTTGTAATCGAATAAAAAGCTACTATCCATTACCAAAATTCCTAAAGTTTTTTCTGGAATCTGACTGCATTTTTTTAATATACAGCCCAATTATGAATATCAATTCCACGGGAAATTTTTCCCTACTCCCCCTAAATAAAATCTCCCAGGGAAAATTTTCCCTTTTCCCATTCCTCCTATTATTAATTACAATTTCCCCGGAAAAATTCTCAGGGAAAAAAGTAAGTTCTATTAAAGTTGAATTTGTATATAAAACTATATAAATGTAAGCAATTAAAATAATTTTATATGATCCATTCCATTCTGGGGCAAAACGAAATACGACCATATTATTTCTCTTTTAAATTCCCATTTTCTTGCAAATCACGGAAATCGCTAGATCATTCTGACGATTTCGACGCTGTCTTGGCGAACGTCACAATCTGCCCGAAAAAAATTACGCGCTGTATCGTGCAAAAAGATAAAGAATGGTTTTCTCACAAATTCGCTCTTATTTACCCAATCTCGCAGTACGGGATCAGTTTTCGTGCAAATCGGGATCCCGCGGGATCTAAATGTTGAGTACGGGATCACACCTTCTATTACTGAACTCCTGCTTTATTGCAGAATAAAATGTAAACACTGAACAGCTGATCCAGATTTTCCCTCTCCCTTATTTTTTCCCGGGAACAAATGATTGCGAAGAGAAAAAACTCCCCGGGAAAATTAATAATTGAGCATATTTACACGGGAATAATTATGCTGGCATAACATGGCAACTTGAGAGCGAATTCGGGGAAGAGAATGGTTTTTGGTCGGCATAATTTTTCAACTAGACACAACCCCGCATTAGCTGCACAAAACTAACACATGTACACTTTGCAAAAACAAATAAATGCAAAAGACACTAATACACACAAAGCTGTGTATACGTATACATTTTATGCCAGATGAATTAGTCTCGTAGGTTTTGGAAAGAACAAAAATTGTGCGGCTTAAAAATTATGCCCGTCTGAATTGGCTCATTGGGCTGATAATTTAAATATTGAGGGAATTCTCGAAACTTGGGAAAACTTACCGTTTCCGGCTTTTATTATGGCGTTTAAGCAGGGCTCCAAATATGTCACATTCATGGCAAATTCCTCCTTGAATATCATGCTTTCAATCCGTAGTTTAAAACTAAAAGAAAATATGTACTTTGATTTTAAACTTTCATTTCCCCAATATATGACGTACTTACTTCGGCACTTCGAGCATTAAAATTAGAAACTTTTCTTCACTTGCTAAATGCTGGCGATCCCCAACAAAACCTTTAAGAAGCACAATTTCTTCGTCCTTATCGAAAAATTTTGTTAAGTCTTTTAATTTTTCCAGATTCATAATTTTGCTATCTCCATTAAGAATTAATTGGACAATATCCTCTAAATTGTAACTGCAAATGCAAGCCATAGAACATAAATTAGTTTGTATTTTTATTTTACGAAACTTTCATAACTTTACCCTTTAAATTGCCTCAAGAAAATATTAACCATAAGACTACGTTGGTGGTCCAATAAATGTATATGTTTAGGTTCCTTTTGCTTTTTACCTTCCACACCAGTATTTCTTTTTTCTTTATTTGTAGCTTGTAAAGAAAACAATGCTTCAATGCATTTAAAATCAATGACTTCTACACATTTATATTTGTGATCATTGGCCATAATAGTCCATATATTTAACTTGTTAATAATCTTATCCGGTGAAATTTTTGTCCAATTAAAACTTTTAAGTTTTATGCTTGATTTTGGAGTGCATTGTTGGGGTAATAAATTAAAGGATGCTCCGCCTCCTGATATTGGTGGTGGTGGTGGTAGGCAGGACGAAGGGGTTATTCCAGATGCGCTTAACGCTAACTTAGCTAATTCTGTCTTATTCCCACTATCACATTTTACATTCTTAGTCTCAGCATGGCAATTCTGGCAAGAAAATGTATGAGCTGCACGGTTCGTATTAAAATTAAACCCCTTCTAAAAAACTATCAAGGTATTCACAATGTGTATCTTAAAATTTGAAAATAGCAATATCGTGTCCCTTTAAATATCTTTGTGAGCAACGATCCAAAGCACAGTATATTAAAGTAATAAAACGAACGACTAAGTCTGTCGCCATTTACACGTATACAACACGGAAATCAAAATAAACAGCTAACAAAACAACAAAAAGAGCACAATAGTGCCTTGTATCTACCCTGAAAGAAATGTCGATAGTAAAACTGTACTGATTCACTATTGACTTTGTCCCCAGTACTACTGACTAATTGTACCCCAGGCAATATTCTGTGCTATAGACATTTAACATGTGCTTGTCATTGAGATTCCACTAGTGACCTCGGAACTATTGACTTACTATAGACTAGGTGGTTCTTATGGGACAATATTGAGACATTGGCACCATAGATTCACCAAAGTTTCATAACAATTATTCACATTTTATTTTTGTTCCATTTTATTTAATTTTTTCTTTTTTTTCGCTAATTTTTCAAAAATTGTACACTCTCTTTTGCTTATTTTTGTTTGTTTAGCATTTGAATCGTATGTTCCTCATTTTAATAAATTTTACTAGCAAAAATTTCTGCAGTAAAAATTTGTAAATACTCAGTCATGAACTGTCACTTTACTCTCTCAACTTGGGTTCTCATTTACTGTATTTTGTGTAAACGAACGCAATTTAGTAAAATGCAGTAAAGTTCAGTAAATTTTTTTAAAAACTTTTGGGTACTCGAACGCACATATTGATTTTAAAATCACATCATGTGATTTAAAACCATGTGATTTTCAGAACATCCCTGTATAAATGTTTCTTTAAATTTCCATTAATCTGCCTGTCTAGAAGGTGGTACCAACTGTTGTATCAGTTGCATGTGCTAAGTTTTTGCATAACTTATAACATAGTTTTGCGCATTTTCCCGCCAAAAACCATGCGAAAAAACACAAGCAACAATTTTAAAAAACTTAGCACATACAACCGATACAACAGTTAGTACTACCTTGTGAATTCCTTTAATATGAGTTTTAAATGTCATATTCTTAAAGCTAGATCTTAAAATTAGATGAAAACTCAGACAGTGTAAAGGTTTTGAACGAATATGAACAGTTTTTTAATAAAGCAATTTCGTTACAATTGGAACTGTATTGGAACTCTGTATTCCGTATCGAATTCTATTAACAGACAGGTAGTCTTGAGATATAGCGTCTTTAAACAAGTTTTAATTTTAAAAGGGCACTTTAATACGAAGCGTGAAACCCTGACTATTTACTTGCTGCATTATGGTTTGGGAAACTTCATGATGAGAATTCAAATTTAGACGACTTGTGCTTTCTTGTCTCGTCGCTTTGCCTTTTTCGTTCTGTTCGTTGAATACATCCAGTTGTACAACAATATCACCCACTCCTGAAGACACTTTGCTATAAAAAGTTTTTATATCTTAAACATTTTTATAATATGGCAATCAATTAAAATTATGTATTAAAAATATCGAAAATAATTTGTTCAAAACTGTATTTTTAACCGACTTCAAAGAAAGCAAGGTCGATATATAAGTTCTGTGCATCAGCCCATATCGCTCCTTTATTGCGACGTAGTCATATCTAAAAAAAAAGTGAAAATTTGCAAATCACGTTTAAAGTTTTAAAATTATTAGCAAGTATATGGACGGTGTTAGGGTTTTAGTGGTTATATCTTCGGTTTAGATTAAGATATGTTTCTGAAAATTTGTTAACATAAAGAAGGTCTTACCCAGCAAAAATATCCGTCTACCGGAAGCAGGTTTGTAAGGGAGAGATTTCGGTACTCTCGCTTACCAACCTGCTTCCGTATTACATGATTTTTGTATGGGATGTCCCACTTGGTAGGTCTGGAGGCATGAGCTTCTTTTTGCGCATCTTAGATGCATTAACCTCATGTCTTTTTTATATGTATATAATTAAAAAAAATTTTGCTCTTTATATCACAATTTCACCTACATTTGGATAAATTTTTTATTTGAAACTATTTTTATACTTATTTATATTTATTTATGTATTAAGTGGTACAAACACAATTGGAAACTATATTTCACTGCTATTTACTTTTATTAAATACTTTTTGCTCGCGTATTGAATCAGGAATCGATCCCACTAGAACACTAACCACTAAGCTACCGAGGCACATTTATTATACACAATTCAATGGAAGAATAAAAAATCAAATTACGAAGTAAAAATAACACTCGCATCCATATTTGTATCCACGTAAGCGAGAGAGGATGCACTATAAAAAAGTTTGAGTTGAAAGAAAAAAGCTTCGGGTTTAAAAAACATGAAAAAAACATAAATACCCGACCACTTTCTCATGTGTGCGTTAAATTTCTTCATTCGCTTACGTTATTGCAACCTCGTAAGGCAGAGGGGATGCACTATGTGCTTTAGCGCATCTCCGAAGCCCTTCTATTTAATCTTAGTGCATCCTTAAATATCTTAAAAATTTTGGTTTTTTGAGATATGACTACGTTGCCATAAAGGAGCGATGTGTTTAGTAGTCTATCGAAAAATGTTTGTAAGCATGTTCCAGCCTAGCGCCTAAACTACCTTTCCGATTTTGATAAGTGAGGTTTCAACGTTATTGTGCTGAGATGGTTATACACTACCTTTTTCTCGCTTAAATTCAAAATGGTGGACATGGGATAGCATAACGTCAGGGACCAAAATCAAAATCTATCATGATGTACATACTCGTACGTATATTAGGACATGGGATAACATAACGTCAGGGACCAAAATCAAAACCTATCATGATATACATATGAATATTAGGGCATGACTTTGCATTTTTTTGCAAATATCAAATTCTTTATCGCATAGCCGTATAGACCGTGAAAAAATATGATTAAAGAAATGATTTATTAGTTTTTCGCGATCGTTAAAAAGTTCCCACACTAAACTCGATGAAGTTTTATATTGAAAACAAAAACAAGTTTAAATTTTATTATTGTTTTCAATATAAATATGAGAACGAAATAGACTTGTCGACATCGTGGGACAGGCAGTTAGTTTTCTTTTCAGTTTAGTATTTTCTCATAATTATAGTTATTTATTGTTGTTTTATAGTTATTTATTTGATATATGGCTGATTCTCATTTCAAATGCTTTTTTATGTCCGTTGAAAGTATAGTAAAATATTTCATAAAATAAACGCATAAATTTCAAAATGAAAACTGCTTTAGCATGATTACACTGGTAAAAACACAAAATGTACGTTTAGAATGAGAATCAGCCATATTATACCATAAATGTAAACAAATAAAACAATTTTTTCAACTATAATAAAAAATCTTCGGACAGTTTTAGAAATTGCATTCGGTGTGGGGACTTTTTTGTGTGCCAAAAATGACTTAAAAAAAACAATTTTTATTATCAGTACAACAACATTGCCCATAGCGTACTGCGATGAAGAAATTTTTGGTAAAAAAAAAGTAGCACCCTAATGTACATTGTAGTGTAAACAATACTTAGGACTAGGTGGCATACGACCACGGATATTTTTTCGTTTTGTACTTTTTAGCGACAATTTTTGGAGTATTCAGGTTTTAGTTTTTTAAACTTATTTTTTTTCTATTAATTTACATAAAAGGAAAAAGTGCCAGATTGTTCACGTTTCAAATTTTTAGTTTGGATATATTGTCTGTCCGTCTATCGATCTGCCTTGGAGTCGGCTATTTTGCAAGAATTATTTAATTTTGGATGACAATTTGTTTTTATTGTGATGTAGTTTATTGGTTATATTTAACAAGTTTTTAAATAAAAATAAACCATTTTTATTAATTTACATAAAAGGAAAATGTGGCAGATTGTTCACGTTTTAAATTTTTAGTTTGGATATTGTGATGTAGTTTTTATTGTGATGTAGTTTATTGGTTATATTTAACAAGTTTTTAAATAAAAATAAACCGTTGCTTGCAGTTATTTCACTGCGGGACTTTTTTATTAGTCACTGAAGGTATCTTCTTATATATACATATATACATATAAATAGCCCACACAATTTTTTCTCGTACACTTTTAAGTATCTTATTGTCCACCAATATTGATAAAACATATATGGTTTAAAAAGTATTTTTTTTAGATATCGCGACCTCAATATTGTTTTGGCCCACATGCCAAAAAGTCGGAATGGTGAAAAACAACAAAAAAGATTTACATACAGTTTTCTCAAAATATATCCAATAGATTTTTTTTGTATTCTCACCACTGCTTCCGGCATATGTTTGGAAGAAAAATGTACATTTTTGTGAACTTCCATCAATCCGATTAGAAATTAACATCTTTTTACTGAAAGTAAAATATCTTGTTATGTGCTCCAGTAAACACTTTTTTTATTTTATTTGTAAAAAGTAGCTTTTGTTGCTCCATGTGTATACTAACTGCTGTGTATTGAGTAACTTGGTATTGAGGTGAAATTTTCTACTTTTTATTGAAAATAAGCGTATAAATGTTATTAGAAAAGATATTTACATGGAATAAAAAGTTAATATTGATGAAGTTTGTTATTTTACTTGATTTCTGATTTTTATTTTTTTATTTAAAAAAAATTTTTTTTTTACAAAAAATTTATCAAAAATGATGATACCGAGCACAATGAATGCTTGATATCTCAGAAACCAGGAACAATTTCGCGAAACAGTTTTTGGATTCTGAAAGAGGGCATTCAAAATATATATACCCCATACTTAACTCAATTGTTTTTGTAAAATGGTCGGTGGGCCAAAACAATACTAAGGTCGCGATATGTATTAATTGTAGTGCTGTCAATTGTTCGGGTTTTATAATCGTTCCAATAAAATCTCATAATTTTTTTCTTGTTCCAACAGTCGAATAAGTTAAAACTTTTATTCGGAAACTCAAACGAATAACGAATAAAAATTTTCATTTGAATAACCGCTACCCTGCGGTAAATGTTGTATCAACCCTGCGGAAAATTTGGTGACAATTGATCCAAAAGTACTCGTCCTATAACTTGAGAAAATGAGACTGGTACCAAAAATAAGGGGTAGTGAATGATGAAAAAGACATATTGTGTAAATGGTCACATATTAATCATTTTCAGTCAATTTAGTTGGTATTCCGGCTAGTATAGTAGTAAACGGCACTGAACAAATTCGATGCACCTGGATCTAAGGCCTATCACATAGTATCTATAAAATATTAATTGTCTCACTTCAATGAGACTGCCATGCCACTCAGGAACCTGTTTCGTAACTATATTCAAATATTAACTCCAGCTTAACTGGTATTTATAAAATTGAAATATAAGCTCCCCTGTGGTCGAGTGGGTAGTGTACTAGCCTGTCATGTCGAAGGTTGTTGGTTCGAATCAAAGACACCGCTTAAAAATAAAATACAATTTCTAGTTGGATTTGTAGCAATAAAAAAATAAATTAATCGATAATTACAGCTGAATTTTGGAATAATATTTATATATAATCTATATTATTCGACACCGATTAGGACTCCATAAGATAGTTCAGAGACAAGTTACAAGGTGCATACAAAGTGTCAATTAACCCCATCCTAGGCCATCCCCATGTAAAAGTGGCTGGTCCGCTTCATAGGAAGTGTTAGAACTCGGACTGGTCCCTACCACCTGGGGACCGGTCACGTGACTTGTTTTGTGTCAGTTCCATTTACCGTAGGGAATTGTCTTGAACGTACTTGTCCTATCAAAATGGGAATGGTACAAAATATTCCTGAGTCGTGACCGGTGAAAACAGATCATACATATTACAAAATTATAACAAAAATTTTAGGAAAATATCCTTATTGTACAAGCAAATTTATTTTCACATCTAAAATATTCGTTTAAAGTACAGTAATTTAAATAGCATTAAAGAAACCAACACATGACAAGTATCTTAAGTTTGCGTCGAGAGCCTATCACTGAGTATGTTAATTATGTCAATTAATACGCTTTGGTATTTCACAAAATAATTGTATATCCCACTTGACCTGAGATTCAAAATTAATGAATGTTCTTTAAAGCAAAGAATTTTCCAAACAAAATTGTTCGATAATTGTACGCGAGTGATCGCTAAAGCGAAACTTTCTCGATAATAAACATTCGCGAAATTTTCGAAAACTTGTAAAATGTGAATGTTCACACTATCGAAAAAAGTAAAATTTCCCCTTCTTAAAAGGCATTTAAGTGGTGCATTTTTATTTCTCGATCTGTGTTAATTTTTTGAAATATTAACCGATCCAGTTTTATTTTGGGACACTTTGGGCAACACATCGTTACGTGGATTCTGTCAGTTGTAAACATCATATATTTAAACAACTACTTTTTATTGAAATTATAGTATGAGAAATCCACTCTTTCTTATTCAATTTTTATTTCAACATAAGTTTTTTCACGTTCAAGATTAGTACATATGTATGTAAATATGTAACTTATTATTATTTTTATTTGTTTTGTCTAGTTTATTTTTCTTTTATTTATAGTTTTAATTTTAGACATACGTACATATTTAAAAGTTCAGTATTTGTGCCTGTGGCATTCGATAGGATTTGTAGAGTCTGCTCCATATTATCCTTGAGTTTATTTTTTACATTTTCAATAACCGTTAAAGCAAAACCGTGTATTTTAAAGTAAAATATTGTACTAAACGTGTAACAACGTGCTGTATTAGAAAATGCAAGCAAAATAAAATAATGAGTCCGATTCGAATAATTTTATAGTTGTGGTTTTGGTTTACATTACGAATATTTATTTATTAAGAAATAAAGGGCTATTCACATATTACGTAACGGTGTTTTCATAGTTTTCATGTTAGATGTTTCTGTGTATCGGTGTGTCTATCCGCGCTATCGTAGAGCGCACACGGTTGGACCGATTTTGATTTAGGTTTTTCTGTTTGAAAGGTGACTTGGTCGAGAGTATTCTTAGCTATTATTGAAGAAAATTGTATCCTATATATGAACATATCTTAAGATATTAGACTTTAACTTATTTGTAGTATACAATTTTTACGGTTTATCGAATCAAAAAAAATAAATTTATACTAGTCATAAGTTAAAGTCTAATATCGCATGATATATTAATCTCAGCAATTTGGTCCATCAGCCATGTCACAGAATAGCATTCCGATTGGAAGTGGTCTCAATTGCGCAAATTGCTTCTTCAGAAATCGAAAATTTCCTTCGTAATCAAACCACTTTTAAATTTCAAAGTGGAATTGAAAAACACTTTTCTACTGACTTCATTTGCAGTAAATACTAAAAACCGTGCATACTTTTAGCGTCAAATAAATATTTGGTCATGAGCTTTCCATGTTAATAAAAAGCTCCATGTGAGATTTGCATCTAAAAACAAGAGTAAACAAACGCCTTGAACTATAAAAACTTTATCATTGTAAAAACGAAATACAAAATAAATGGAATCTAATAGCCGTGTCACAAATTCCGTTCGGATTGGTTTTGATTCCGTAGTTGTCATTCCGAAAAAGTACATTTTTGGTGCTTTAGGTTCCGTTTATTTTGCATTTAGTTTTTACAATGATAACGTTTTTATACCTTGAGGCATTTGTTTAATCTTGTTTTTAGATGCAGAGCTCACATTGAGCTTTTTATTAACATGTAAAGCTCATGACCAAATCATTGACAATTAATTCCGTTTCTGAACGAAAATTTCCAAAATTCAATCACAAACGGTTTTCATGAACGCAGTCAACCGGTTTTGTAGAGAAAATGATGCCAAACCAATCCGTATAGGATGCTATAAACAGGGGGAGTTTTGTATGGAAAATCTTTCCAAGCTTTGAGAAAGTACTTAACATTAATATTGAGGGCTGTAACTTTCAGGGTACTTTTTTCAGACATATCCACCAACAGAATTTCAGGTAGGGACTGCAACAAAAAGTACTTGCAAAAATATAAAATCGCCCTAATATATACATGCACTTTTATGAGGATATCTTTTAAATTTTCGAATCAAATTCTCAATTTTCATTGCACGGATTAGATATTTTATACTGAACATTTTGTAAAAAGCGTTACGAAGGGGGGAGGTGGAGGGTGGTATAAAATCTCCGAAAATATCGTTACGTAATATGTGAATAGGTCCTATCACATTAAATTATTTGCTATCCGTTCTATTATAGACAGCAGAATACTCTAGCTGAATATTTTTTTAAATTCAATAAAAAGCAAAAAAGTATATTCTTCTCAGAGATAACGGGTTTTATTAATAATGAGAAAGGGAATAAAAGAAAATCTGAAATAAATATTGAACATACAAAGAGGGAGAGCAAAATGTTTCTTGCATGATCATTTAAAAGTGCGTCAAATTGATTAAAAAATATTAAATAGTGTATTTTTTTTATATTTTCTATAGTTGTCATTCTCTAGATAACATCAATTGAGATTTTTATTAAAAATTAGAAAATTATTTTTTCGTTGCATAGGGCCGTTTTACGTGGAATCACTCATCAGTTAATTGTGACTATCGATTGTTAGCGAAAAGTTATTTCAATTATCAAATAAGTTTAGATAAAATTATGTATGTATGTACAGTTACCTAATTAAGTTTATTATTAAAATTATTCTTAACTAAACTATTTAGTGACAAACAATCAAATGTCCATCCCTATGTAGACCACAAGGGATCTTCAATCGCTCCTTTAAGCATTTCAGTTTCCATTTGGTCTAGCGATATGTCTATATTACTGAAAAAGCAGTATTTCTGAAGAACATCTAACGCTTTCAATGCATCTTTAAGTGAGGGAACGTGGTTTACGTCTTCAGTATCACTTCCACTTTCATTACTTTCTGGGTCTCCTTTGATGGCATTATCAAGAATATCGTTTTCATTAAAATCTCCATTCATCCATTCTACGTTATCGTCACAATGTATGTAATCCATGCAGTCTGGAATCGTTTGTAGAAAATCGACTTCTGCATTGGTATTTAGATAGTTTTCGCTATTGTTTGTAATCAATCCTGACTAAATAAAACAAAACAAAAACGTGATTATGGAGAATAGAAATTGGTATGCAGGATTATGTACATACCTGTTTGAAACAATTAGATATACAAGATGGTGATACCAGCCACCAGGCTCGTTTAATAAAATGAAGTGCGTGCAGGTATGAAATAGATTTGTAAAATTCTTTTATTGTCATATCTCTTGTTAAAGCTGAAATTTGTTTCCTCGCAATTATTTGTCTATAATGTGTCTTGAAATCCGATATAATTCCTCTTTCCAAGGGCTGAAGTAAGAATGTGGTATTTGGCGGTAAAACGTGTAGTGCAATATTTGCCATGTATGGGGCTTTATGACAGTTGGCGTTATCTACAAATAATACAATCTTCTTGTTCAATGCATTCATTTCAATGTCCAATGAATGCAAAATTTCTTGCCATAACGTAGTTGTCATCAATGCCTTTTCATTAGAAAAATATGGTACCGGATATATTAAATTTTCCATATAATGAGAATTTTTTGATTTACCAATAACGTACACTCTTTTAAAGGTTGCTGCAGCATTACAAATAAAAAATAAAGTAAATTTTTCTTTCTGGCCTTTATCATCAATATGTTGAAGATCAGGTCGTAAGTAGGTTTTTGTGGGCAACGCTTTATAGAAAAGTGCACTCTCACCTGCACTCATAATATCTTCCGGGGAGTATTGTTTAATAAGGCCAGTTAAAATATTATCTTTATAAACTTGTTTATTGCTTTTATTATTGGTGGAAACTTGGTCATGGCTTTCTTCCAGTTTTTCTTTTATATTACATCGTTTATTACTGGCGGTGACTTGGCCATTGCTTGCTTCATGTGCTAATTTAACATTGTGTCGTTTCTTCCATCTAAATAACCAGGTGTTGTCCGGCTCAAAGTCGTTTCCAAACTGAATGGCAAACTCTTTTGCTTTTCTAACAAGTGCCAGACCATTTAGTACAGCATTATTTTGTTTCTGGTCATTGTACCACAGCCAAAGTGCTTTTTCGACATTGTCATGAACCCCTTTTCTATTCCGCTTTCGTTTCAGGTTTGCGCTTCTGCTGACGGCTTCTATAATTTCAGACTTTTTCTGTAATATACGATTCACGGTTGAAATATTACACTTATATTTTAAGCAAATTGCTTTCTTTCCCACATGATCTTCTTCTATTTCTTTTATCAGATTAAGTTTTTCTTTTATGGATAATGCTGTTAACTTCTTTTTAGAAGTCATTTCTAAAATATCCACAACTTCTGCAGACACTATTCAAGACTATAAACAAAAAAAAAATAAGATTTTTAATGTTAACAATTATTTGTTTTGTCACAGATTCTGTTATTGTATTTTGTGATGTTTTAAACGTTTGTACAAGCCGAGTAGTAATTTTCGCCGGCGGCTTTCATCTTTTGGGTAGGCGGCTGTTAAACAGTAACGAAAGACTGAAGTACGGTTTCTACAATACTGTGGTTGTCTTGAATAATCGCGTATGGCTAAGAACCAATTTTTCAGGAGAGCCGAAATACTTTATTTTTCATACTACGGACTCTGTGTAACTTTTATCGATTTTTTTAACAGTAATGTAAACATATGTGGTAAGAAGTTTTAGTAAAATTTTCAAGCAAAAATTCCCTAAGGGTAAGATCCTAGAGAATAATTAAAGAAACAATTTGCCAAGGACACTAACAGTGTGTGCAGAAAAAAAGCTTATGTCGATAACCAGCGTTGGCATATCGTACGCGTTTTTACGATATGACAAAACGGAAATAGTCATACAGCGTCGTCATATCCTAAGTTTTTTACGATGTAACAACACTGAGATATCCATACACCGTGTACTGATATCTCAGTGTTGTCATATCGTAAAAAACTTACGATATAACGACACTGTATGGATATTTCCGTTTTGTCATATCGTAAAAACGCGTACGATATGACAACGCTGTCGATAACATTTGTTTACATTGAACTAATTCAAGTACACAAGATTTTTTTACCTGAAAAATGCTTGCTCACAAGTCACTATGAGTTTTTATTAACTGAACAATAACAAAAAAATATTTCGGAAACGTGTTCAAAAGTAACAGCGCATTTCGCTATGTGTTTTTTCAATGGCAATAAACTAGCAGCACGCAATTGTAAATCAATTTAGTTTATTAGAGCTGACAAATATTTGAATGAATTAAGAAAATGCGTTGTTTATAGGAAAAAAATTCGGAATTAAAAAAATAGCGAAATTTTTGGTCCATGTAAAAGAGCTTATAAAATAATGTAATTTCAAAATCGACAAAAATCGAAAAACAGAAACCCAGAGAATACAAACAATTGATTTGATTAGAAAATTTTTATGAAAAGCACTCCCTTTTTGAGTGATTCCTATACACATTTTTCACTCAAATCAGTTATTTGTATTGTGGATACAACACTTCAATTTACACTATGAAATATTTCCTGAAATTTGTGGCATGAAACTTTTTTATTTGCCAATAGGTTGAGCAGGGAATCAAGCTAGTTGGAAATAGTGGTATGAAATGAGATTTAAAAAATTGTTTTTTGTTGAAGAACATTTTATGAACTACTCGTATTTCATCGTGCAAGTTTATTTTAAGACACCATCGAGCCATAACCGTAAAAATCCTAACCAACATGCTTTTTAAACTTTATTTGCGGCCGAAAATCGACTATTTACGATAATTTGGGCTATCTGTTAAGCTTCAAAGTCATACCAAGTACCGTTACGGAAATACAGTAAAGCAATTTTAGCTTAAGTGCATTTTGCCTTTAAATTTTTATGTTTACATATTTTTGTGACTGCAAAGTGTTGGTGAAATTAAATTCTCTTCTTGAAGTACACCAAACCCGTTGATATACTAATGAAATAGCTAAATGTTTAATAGATAGCGGAATAAATGGCAACACAATTCTGTGGTTTTCTTGAATGGCAGCGTAGGTCGACTTGTATTTATCGCGACCTGTTGTTATTAATCGCGACCTTAGTATTGTTTTGGCCCACCGACCATTTTTAAAAAAATCGAGTTAAGTATGGGGTATATATTTTGAATGCCCTCTTTCAGAATCCAAAAACTGTTTCGCGAAATTGTTCCTGGTTTCTGAGATATCAAGCATTCATTGTGCTCGATATCATCATTTTTGATAAAATTTTTGTAAAAAAAAATTCGTTTCTAAAAAAAAATAAAAATCAGAAATCAAGTAAAATACCAAGTTTCATTAGTATTAACTTTTTATTCCATGTAAATATCTTTTCTAATAACATTTATACGCTTATTTTCAATAAAAAGTAGAAAATTTCACCTCAATAACAAGTTACTCAATACACAGCAGTTAGTATACACATGAAGCAACAAAAGCTACTTTTTACAATTAAAATAAAAAAGTGGTTACTGGAGCACATAACAAGATATTTTACTTTCAGTAAAAATATGTTAATGTCTAATCAGATTGATGAAAGTTTACAAAAATTTACATTTTTCTTCCAAACATATGCCGGAAGCAGTGGTGAGAATACAAAAAAATCTATTGGATATATTTTGAGAAAACTGTATGTAAATCTTCTTTGTTGTTTTTCTCCATTCCGACTTTTTGGCATATGGGCCAAAACAATACTAAGGTCGCGTAGTGCCAAACAACTCTCTTTCCATTAGTATAAAAATTTTCGGAATATCTTTTTTTGTGCACAACAACCTATCTTCTAATCTTCAACCTAACACTTAAGTATTCGTGTGTACTCTGCTTATATACGTTAAGCTCTATACAAATATATTAACGAATTTTAAACTTAAAAATGTACAGTTCGAAGCGAAAAGTCCAAACGTAGTAAATAAATTTTTGAAAATAGTGCATTTTTAATTTGTAGATATTTCATACGAATCGATTTATGTACATATGCATATGTATAGCCCTTTCCGTCCCTGCATACACAAACTTGTAGGTAAATTTAACGTATTTTGAAGAGACATTTATATATTAGTGTCTTATTTTTCTTACTGTTTGAAACGCCTCAATATTTTTTTTATCTCTTTTTTTGTTTTGTAATAGTTTTTGTATGATTTACTTTAGAATCTGTGTTTAAGCGTGCAAATAGTTTCCTATACATATGGATGTGTAGTATGGGTTTTTTAATAAGTGCCTACACATATGTGTAGTATGGGCTTTTTTTACTAGCTCAATTTTCAGTAAATTTGTATGGAAAATTTTTTATTTTGATCAAGTGAAATCCCTGTATGTCCTGTTTCTAAGGACATGAACTTTGCATGGACATAAAAAACAATTGTATGTTTTTTAGGCCCAATAATCACATACCGAAAATTTCATTGAAGCACTCCAGTTTTGATAGTGTTTCGGACGGAAATGGATAGGAACCGGTTGGTATGCTGATAAAAACCTGCGTCATTTCTGCAACCACTAAAAGCTGATAAACACACCGACGGCTAAGGTGCGGCACCGACTTGTTTCTCTAGAGGTGCAAACATAGCTGCCAGAAATGAAGATTTTTTACGATATGACACAAATACGATATGACATACTGTGCTGTCATCTCGTAGGTTTTTTACGATATGCCAACATTGTCAAAGCCATACACCGTGCATGGTTTTCTCAGTGCTGTCATATTGTAAAAAACCTATGATATTACAACACAGTATGTCATATCGTTTTTTGTGATATCGTAAAAAATCGTCATTTCTGGCAGCTATGGGTGCAAAGTGTATTAATACAAGTGGCCTTATGATTACAGCAACGTACATACAAATTTGTTGTAGGCGTATTTTTTATTTGCACGTTGACAGTTGAGGTAAAAGTTTTATTATATTTTATATGGCGTTTGACGGATAGGGTGAGCCAGCTGACGATCAGATACGCTAATAAGGCTAGTGTATCAATTCGCCTTGGGAGGAGTGATGTTAACTGTACAGTAATCACGGGTTTTTACGGTAATATCAGGCCGCATAAGGTAGCAAAGTAGTTTCATTAAAAATACGGTAATTTCAAAAATTTTTTTTAGTTTGGAAACTCAATTAAAAAAACTTACGATTTCCAAACAACAACACACACACTTTTAAGTATCTTAATGTTCACCAATATGAATGCAATATATCGTCAGCTTATTATTAGTTTGGCCCACTGACCATTTAAAAAAATTCGTCAGGAGTGGATTAATGTAAAAATGACAACAAATCTATTTGGTATATTTTGAGAAAACTTTCTCTAAACCTTCTCTATCATTTTTCTCTATTTCGAGTTTGTGGCATATGCGCCAAACCAATAATAAGCTGGCGTTATATGGTTTAAAAGGTATTTTGCTCTAGCTATGTACAATATATTTTTTTTATTAAAAAACTAGTTACAAATAAACCGGGTTACGGATCAAGTGGTCGAATAAATAAATTGTTTATGAATATGTGCGTGTGTGTTTGGATGTATGACGAATTTTGTTGCTGATCAGAATATGTATAGTTTTAAAATTATTTATTAATGTGTCGAAAATGCACTTTCTGTCTTTTAAGCCTTATAGCTCAATAAATTTTGAACCGACCAAGAAAACGATATATTGTGTCAAAAAGTAGAAATATTTATATGACTTCCATCTCATCTTTCGGGAAAATTATGATTTTCTGGGAAGTGAGTCAGCATAAAAGAAATGAGGATTGTTCATTTATTTAGTTATTATCATAAGAATTATTCTTGGAAAATCCCGCATAAATTTCATAATTTTTTTCATAAATTTTTCCTCGAATAATTAGCGGTATCCCGGGAATTTTTTTTCGGGAATTTTCGCATGAACAACTCTAATTAACATGCCTCTTAAAGTTTAGTTTCGGCACAAGAGAGCGCTGCGGAACAAAGTTTAATGCGAAAATTTTCTATGCAACGTCCTCTAATATTAATGAAAAAGCCCATAAGTTTTTTTTTAAATTTCATATCATATCATTTAATTAAATTTTTTTGCTCATATTTTGTTTATTTGTTTATAACGTCTTAATTTTTAATATTAATTTGAATTTTACAAACTAAATTATAAAATTATTTGTAGTAATAAAAAATAAAACATATAAAAACATTAAATCAATATTTTTGTTGTTGTCATTTTTTATTCTTTAATAACATTTACTATTATAAAGTTTAAATTTACTCTTAACAACTATAATATGAGAATTAATTGTGTGTTGTAATTATTTATTATTTACTTATTGAATTATTAAATTAAGTGCGATTTATTTAATAAAATTAAAAAGAGTTTATTACAAATTAGTATTAAAATTAGATATTCATGTGTACAATACATATTTAGATTTGAATTGTCGTAGTTAAGTAAGTAAGTTTTCTTTCTTACCGTCTTTTTCACAATGTACGATTAATAAAAGTTAACGTGGACTTTAACGGCAAGTTCGGCAAACAAAACTAGTCGTTAAAGACGACGTTAACTCTTAATCCTACATTATGAAAAGGGCCATTAATTGTTAATTTAAATCTAGAAAATTGATTTACTTAGTATTTGTGTAAAGTTGTTTCTATATAAAAAAGGACAGAGAGAATTAGTGTGACTTTGATTTGAAGTTTTAATTAATTTGTTTCAATTCTATTGCGGAAAATTGTTATATAACTTTTATCCGATTTTCTACCAATTTCTATAGATTTCATTTACATTGTTTCCTGTAGTTTATTTAATATTAATTATTTTTTGGTTAAAAAATTTGTGACTTATGGGTGATCTTATAGGCACCACTTTTACTTTTCTTTATTAAACATTTACTGCTAAATTGCTAAAAACTATGTGTTTCGGTAATATTTTTTATTTTGAGGGGCAAAAGAAGAAACACAATATTGCTTTGAATTTTTTATAGTTAAAAAAACGACATACATATGTATGGGCCTATTAAAATATTACGTAACGCTATTTTCGGAGATTTTGTAATCCCCACCCCCTTCGTAACGCTTTTTACAAAATTTTCACTATAAAGTATCTAAACCGTAACAAATCTTTACATCCCCCCTGGAGCGTTACGTAATATGTGAATAGTAAGTATATTTTTGGTTTTTGAAACCCTGTTTTACTATAAGCTTAAGGTTAAAAAAGCCCCTCAGAAAAGTGTGTGAAGCGTCTTAATTTAAGGCATTATTGTGTTTTCTTTATATTTTTCCCCCCCACTTTTATGTTCTACTCGCTACGGTTTCTCTATAAAAATATATATTAAAGGGTTTACTTGAGAGGTTTTTTGTATCTACTTTTTTATATTTTCTTGAACATTTTTATTGGGATTTTCAAAAGTTAGTTTTCTTATTAATTTTGTAAGAATTTGGACGGTTTTATTATTTTAATTAAAAATTTTATGTTTTAAAGGACGTTTTTTATTGTATTTTGATTAAGGTATTTTGTTTTGATTTTTGTTTTGGTATTAAATTCTCTATGATTTCATTTTAAATTCAACTTACATGTAGAAAAAACCATTTACTTATTGATTTGGTATTGGATTGTTTGAGTTTTTTTTCACTCTAAGAGTTTTGAAATATAATTCATTTATGTTTTACGAATTATAGCACTATGTAACAAAATCAAACTTTTGTCATGACCTTTGATGACAACTATATTTTGTTTTGAGATGTTATGGTCACCTTATTACAAAAACGGTCGGAAAGCCTCTTCAAAAGTCTCAAATGTTAAAATTTCGACTGTTTTTGTAGTTAGGTGACCATAACACAGCATAGGAATATAGTCGCATAAAAACGTAGAATGAGCCAAAACGAAATATTATTAAAGCTTTTCCTTAACGAAATTATAAATATTTTCTATACATGATGGGCTGGCTAATTTTGTATTCGCGTTTTTTCAACAGTATTGAAAACCATACTAAAATCAAGTTCTAAATATTTTGTAGCTGTATGATTAACAAAAATATTTGCTAATTCTTAATATTCAAATTAAAGCTTGCAACAAAAGCTTTTTAATTAAAACAAGCATCAAATTATTAAAAGCCTCTTTTAAAATAAGCTTTACAAAGCTATCATTAAAGGCAAATTCCTAGAATAAAACATGAGAAAATATTATCAAAGCTTTCCTTTAACGAAACTCTAAATATTTTTGTATACATGATGGATTGCTTTTGTATTCAGATTTGTTTTTCAAAATTCAATAATAAAATCAAGCTTTAAATATTTTATAGCTTTATGATTACGAACAATATTTGCTAGTTTTTATTATTTAAATTAAAGCTTGTAACAAAAGCTTTTTAATTAAAACAAGCATCAAATTATTAAAAGCTTCTTTTAAAATACGCTTTAAAAAGCTTTCCTGAAACGTTAATCCTTAAAATTAATCGAAACATAAAAAATGATTTTCACAGCTTTTTCTCACGAAGTTGCCATACCTCTAAATATGATGGATTGATTTTGTATTGGTATATTTTTCAACGGTATGCGAAAAAAAAATTTCTTCCTAACCTCAAAAAAAAAAGAAAAAAGTATGCAATAACATCTAATTAACTTCGTTTTTATAACTTGTCTATTTCTAATCTCATTTTGAATTTTTGGAATGCTTTTGAACGCTAACTGTCTTCTTCGCCTGCATTTATTCCTATTTATTTCGTTTTGTGCTACTTGCTGTTGTGGGCCTCATGAAACTGCTTACACCTCTTGTACTAGAACTACTTCGTGCTGTAACGGTTCGGGTGGTGTTTTGTGGATTCGTTACATTCGCTTTAACTAGCAGTGAGCTACGGGCTGATTGCGGTCGTGATGAGCCCAAGTTTGTTTGATTTTCTTTAAAACTAGTACTGCCCAAATTTGAGCTGGACGTATGACGTGGTTGGCTATTTGGCGTTGAAGAGTTGAGACGGCGCACTATGACAATATTGGGACCGACACTGGAACCGCTAGAGCTAGAGCGACTTGCTGGTACTCCACCTAAACCAGCCACACGACTGGGATTGTTACGTTGGTTTTGTGTGGTTAAGGGACGTTTGCTGGGTGAGGAATCGACGGACACAGTTTGTAGGGGGGACTTATTTAAACTACTATTTCCTATGGGCATACGTTTAACCGTTTGGGTGGAAACACCGCTGTTAATGGACGAGCGGGACGACCGCAGGCTATTGCGTGAGCTGCTACGCTCTACATCACGTTTTGTGGAACCAGATGAGGAGGATGAAGGCTCTGAATTGCTTATAGTCTTGCGCATTGAGGTAGCTCTTCTTATAGCATTATTGGTGAAATGGCTCATATGGGCAGCCGCAGTAGAGCTTGCTGCACCCTGTACCACTTGACCATTGGGCATACGTGTCGTTCGCGAACGATCTACGGATGAGGCTATCCTGCGTGGCGAGCTGGTATTCGAAGCAGGTTGTGACTTGGAAGATGATGAACGTAATCTAGATATTTGTAATCTATCTGCCAATCGGCTGGATATCTTTTGTATGGGTGTGGTTTTTTGTGACATAACTTTTTGCGTTAGTTTGGGCAATTCATTTACCTCATTGCAAGATGAATTTGTGCTTTCTTTGCCATGAGAGGGTGTATCTGAGACTAGACTTTGTGTTTCTTCAAAACCTTCATCGTTAAGCTCATGATTGGATATTTTTATTAAAGTAGAACCATTAGCTGTTGTGGTGGTATTATTATTATTGCAGGTTGTTGTTCTAGGCGACATTATCTCTCGTGACGGGCTCCATAAACGTTCTGGACAGTCTGTGGGTGATTTGAGATTTCTTAAAGCTTCTTGTACATCCTCCTGATTAATTGAACTTATATGGCGTCCCACTTTCTCTAGTTTCGTTATAGTTTTAGCTGAGATATTTGTACGCTTGCTCTTGTTATCGGTAGCAGTATTGTCCGCTATTACTGCTGTAGCTAGGGCTTTATTTTCGATTTTGGTTTGAGATTTTTGGATTTCTGTGTTCTTGGCTAATTTTGAAATGGAATTTTCTTCACTAGAATCTTTGGTAGAAGTTAGGTCCTCGTTTCCACTACTGTGGTCAGTAGGACGTTTATAGCGTCTTGTACGTCTAGCCATCGAATAGCGATCAAAATGTCCCGGTATCTCGGCAGCCTCCAAATCATGACTACCTTTCTTCTCTTCTTTACATTGATTGTTGTTATTTATTACAGTTGGTTCTGTTCGATTCACTGTTACAAGCGTGGTGGTAGGACTAGATATGATTCTTCTCGACACTGGCGGTGTTTCAATATTATCGGCATCAATTTCTTTACGATTTGAGCTTGTTGTAGGTTTGTGACTTAATTTATTGTGCGTATTTGAGGTATTGCTTTCCAATTTACTGACTTCACTTTGTACTTCTTCAAAGCTAAATTTGTTTTGACTATTATTGGCTGCACGATTTTTGGATATGGGAGACTTAATATGATTTTCGGCATTTACTTTGGTACTACTAGCGTTTTCGGCAGCGACTTCGTAAGTCGAGGCTGGCGATTTAAGGGCATCGACACCCGTTAAACGTTGCTTATGTATGCTTTGGTCCTTATCCTTGGTGGAAGGAGAACGTATGTAGATTTTTAAACGATCGGTAGCATCTCTTTCGCCCAATTGTTGTATAAGAGATTTCCGGCGATCTTCTTCTGCTATAGACTCCAGTTGTGATGTATTATTCTCTGTAGAACGTTGCCTTCTATAAACAACATCATCGGATTTTGAAATATTATTTAACATATTGACTTCTATATCTGATTCCGTTACGCTTGGTTTCTCTTTTTCTTTATACGAAGTTTGACAAGCGTTACGAACATCTGAAAAGAGAAAGAGTTTTCATTATTTACTTTGCTAAAATTAAAGCTGATAGTAAAATACCGGCTATAGCTTGTAATGTACCTACAACATCGGTGTCTAGGGTTTTTGAAGGTTTCCATTCGGAATAAACACGTTTATAGCCATCCTTTGTCTGACTATCGTTGGAGTTAGTGTTGTTAGCATTATTAGTACAAGGATTCGGTGTCGTTGGTACAAACTTCTCTTCGGGCAATGTATCCAACTTTCTTTCGCTTTCTGCAAAATAATAGTGTGTTAATTAATTTTAATTGAAATACCTATCTTAACAATAAAAAGAAACTACGCACCCGATTCGTTTTCAAGCGAACGTCTATTGATGTTAACCAAACGTCGCTTACGTCTATATTCCTCGTCTTGTTTTTCATCGTTTTCGTTCGATTGTAACCAGGTTTCGATTTTTTGGCGCCATTCACGAGATATTCTAGAGAGAGAGAGAGAGAGAGAGAAAGAGAGATAAGAGAGAGAGAGAGAGAGAGCTTGTTTGAAGTAATTATGAAAATAAGGCATTGTTTGCATGTTTTGAATTTTACCTTGGTTTTGTTTCATCTTGTGCTGGTGGTGCAACATCCCCATTACTGGGCGATATTGGTGAAGTCTTTTCTGGCACATTAATTGGTAGAGGAGATGCGGCTCTTTCTCTATCCATTCCAAAGTCAATGTTTAACAATTCGGGACGTTTACGACTTGAACTACCTGAACGAGCTCGTCGTGCCCATGAACGATCTAAAAGTTTAAAGTAATAATTTTTTATTTAAAATACTCAAACAATTGTAAATTCTATCCTACCCAAACTTCCATAAGCTGCTTTACGGTCCCGACTATTTCGTTCATGACCAGACGTTCTTAAGAACTCCATAAGATCATCTTCTTCGGTCATGACACGGCTTCTGCGTCGCCTCATACTTCCATTTGGTGTAATGTCTGGAGACATTCCGTCATAGTTACCATTGGAGGTCTCCATACGTATAAAACTATTATTGATTTCCATGCTGCCGTTGTTAAAAGAACCAAAACGTTTACGTGATAAGGCAGGACTGGCTCGTGGATCGAAAGACGAATCAAAGGAATATTGATTTTCATAATCTGACACAGGAGTACCATTTTGTTGAGCTAAAGCTGAAAATTTTGTTAATTTAAATACATACTACTTTGACATGTGCGATAGTCCACCCACCATATTTCGCCCTTCTGGCCAACTGTTCCTCCCTTTGCTTTTGCCGTAAAATGGCCTGCTCTTCCAACTGTTGGCGACGCTCATTTTCCTTAACAGCTTGCTTAAATTTATCACAGAAAGTTTGAAAGATCTTAAAACATTCCTCTAGTCTAAACGAGGCCGGATCTTCACAGAAGAAATCGGCCAGTTTCAAACGCATTGATTCTACAGCATCTATACCAGACTTGAGAATCTCTATTTCACTCTCGGCACTTAGTAAAAATTCCATCATTTGCTCTTTAATATCCTCATCCGTGTTAGGTAATTGAATTTGTTTTTTAATTTTTTGCAATTGAGTATCTAAATTTTTAATGTCAATACTGATTTGCTCGATATTAGTTCTGGAAAATTTAGAAAAAACGTTAGAACTCTACTAAATAGATAACTTTACGCTATTAATGTTTAACATACTTGGAAGCATTTTCTAAATTACTAAGCTCATTGGTAAAATTTAAAAGAGCAGGATTACGTTTTTCCGCTTGTATAGCGACAAAATGTATGAGATTCATACCCGGTTTATTGGCTCGTATATCGGTCAATTTGGTTAAAGATGACAGTTTTACACCGGCAGCATTACCCGCATAACCACCCGAGTTTAGGAAATTACCCGCTACCACAACTATGTACAGGACCTCTTGTAAGGTTTTATTATTGATAAGATCTGTTTTAAGAAGAATAGTACCGTTTAGAAAGTTAAATTAATCTTGTTTCTGAAGTCCAAACTTACCATCACCTGCCTCAAGCATGGCATTTATGCAGGGTTCAAGATATGTAATATTTGAACCGAATTCTTCTTTGAGTAACATGCTCTCAATGCGTAATTTGTAGCTGAAAAGAAACGAGTGGGTATATTGTATGTAGAGAGACAAATTAAGAATTGCTGGTGTTCATCTTCATCTTTTTAGGAACACAAAATCCTCAACAGATTGTTGAGAAACAAATGTTTCTATAACGCAGTTTCGCAATGATTTTGGACTGATGGCATCACTGTACCGTTCTTCTTTGTGCGGAATTAGGAAATTGGGTGTTGCAACAGCGATATTTATTAAAATTGTCTGGAAGCCTGCTAATGTAACGCTAATCCCAAAAAATAAAGAGAGAATAATAATCCTGAAAATTATAACCCGAACACAAATTTCTATGCACTTTTTAAACTAGTGAAATGTACACACATATAACAAACTTCTCCATCTTGTGAAATATCGGGAGCTTCTTAAGTTACTTAACGATCGCCAGCATGGCTTGCGTAAGTAACACTCTATCTATAGACCTGCTATTCTTTCTCTTGAAAATATGGCGAGAGTAAAGTGATGGTTGGCTTTAGAGCTCTTGGTGTCGGTGATGATTTATCTCGATCGATATCGAGCTTTAACAGGGATCGCACTATACAAATTGTTATAAATGTGATCCCCTTACAGGGGCGGAGGTTCCAGGTGTACACTAAGACTCTGTTCTTTCCTCTTCGCAGTGCCTTATTTAATTAATCGACCTTCTCTGTCAAACTTTCAATCTATTCTTACAGATGATTGCAGTATTTGCTGATTTTCAAAATTAAAATAAAATAAATTAAACTATAATTTACGTACAATTATTTTGGCGTGGAAACAGGAAATTGAGAGTTATTTATTCAAATCTCTTGAAAGGTTTATCCTCAAATAACGAAGCGGATTAACGATAGCGACCTTGAGTATAGCTCCATAGGCGTAGCTCTATCGGCGATTTTAGTCTTCTCCATGAAAAGGAAAGTGGTAGTTGACTCCTAATAAAGTTTGCTTTTGTGTGGATATTAAGTTAACACGACTTATATCGAGCCTTTCAAGGGATCATGCTATACGAGTTGTTATAATGCGATCTCATCTAACGTGTTCAAGGTTAATTGAGAAGTACGGCAAAGCTCCATTCTTTCTCCTATTTTGTTTACATATATTTTTCAAAGACAGTTGGGACTATGAACCAAAATCTGAACGATCCACTTAATCACGGCGGAGCCTGTGAACAGGGTTGATTTAAATGTTCATAAGACCCAATGCTGCATTAAATGAAGTCTCAGCATAAATGCTGATCAGGCGCGGATCCAGCTTAAGCTTTTGGGAGGGGAACTTTTAAATGAAACGTACCATTTTGTAAAATTTATGTAAGGAGCTCCATAGAAATGAAGTATATTTTACTCGTTTTGGAGAGGGAAATATCCCTTTTTCCCCTCCCCTGGATATGCGCCTGATGCTGATAAAGTTCATAGCCAACAAACGTTGCGCTCGCAACGAGTATTCACGGCAAAAATACCTGGTAATGCAAACTAGACTCTTAAAAAGAAGGAATTTTAATGCTGATGAAGTGCTTAGCGACGAAAGTTCTTCTCGATAGAACCAGTTTTTTTTCGTTCGAAAGGGGTCTTTATTTAGCAATATGAAAAAGCATTAAAGAAATCAATAGTTTTTAGAGGGCGTTGATATCAATTGTGGCATTTTCTGTGTGGCACGTAATGTTATTCTGATGGAACCACATATTGTCTACGACCATGTCGCTAAAATCATTCCAAAAATAATTAGTTGTCATAGAACTGATCCGTGACGGTTCCCCAGCGGTCACAGTTGTGCAACTTGGTAACTAACCATACTTTGGTGCTGTGCTTCCTGCGGAAAGGGTAATTGGTTTTTTAAGACATTACCTTTAACCAATTATCCATAAAACTCATGTGGTACTACTCAATCTCTGAAATAATAGAGTAACCGGCATGCATAGAAGTATTTCACGGAAGTAGGTTGAATAATGTTAGTCTGGTAGAAGGTGAACAGGCACCTAAGGTCTTGCCTAACACCGCAGGCGGGTGAAAGTTAACTTGTATGGGTTTTCTTTTGAGGATCAACCAGTAACCGTACACTGGTCCCAAGGGCACCGGTAGTCCCACAGATGCCCGTTTTCTAGACGGTTAAAGTGATGATGCTCGCCATTAAAGCATACTCTGTTTCTATATGAATGGAGGACTTGTATCATGGATGATGCTCGCTTAAGGCATACTCTGTTCCTATGGGAATATATATGTTGGCGGATTTAGTTTTACGCTGATCGTGAAAGATGGTTCTGTGACCAGTTATTTGGGAGATCTTCTTCGGGAGTCCAAGTGCTGACTGTTCTTGCTACCAAAATTGCTTGGGGAATGGAGCTAGTGGCTGGTCGGATTTCGGATAACTATATAAGCCTCTGTGTGCTGTTGCTAAACCAACAGAAAGAAGCTGCATGGTGAGTGACCATGCACAGGAATTTGCCATCTGTGTGCTCCTTGCAAGTCACACGCAACTTCATACGGTGTTGAGAACACCGCCAGTTGGAGCCGAACGGCAGGTACTGATGTTCATCTTGAACACAATCTGTTCTATAACGGTGATGTCTATGCCATTATTTCGGGGTCTATTGCATATTTTTAAGGCAAACGGTGGTGTTCTCGACGGATCTGATGTTCTTTTGACTTACATATGTTGTCTGACTGTTCCCCGAAACGGTCGTCCGAAACGTTTGTTAGTCGTCTCTTGTAAAATTAAGAACTCATTAATTTGTGATCGATAGGAAAGTGAGTCGTACTACGAATTGCAGAGAGAATTCATCCAAGAGGTCTTTCTATTCAGTTTCAACGTGTGACAATTCAAAGCGAACGCCCACAAAGACTACTCCCCATATCTTCCGTTCATAGCATACTTTCCTAGTTCCAGAACAATGCATATATTATATATACATATGTATGTATATATCAGGAGGAGATTTAACTTTTGAGTTTAGTTCATTTTAAAATATGAAACCTAATATTTGTAGAGCAGCGCAATAGCAATAGTGGATATAGTGAGGAGTAGGAGTACCCGTTTCTCCCTTGCCCTGAATCTGCGATCGGTATGGGTGCTGCTAAAAATCACTCATGTAACTAACCACGATGATTTGGAGTCGATTTTACAGACGACTCCAAACCAGCATGGCCACTCAGCCTTATTATAAAACTCCTTACATACTTTGTGAGTCGTTAAACTAATTCCAAGTTTTGTTTTCTATTAATATGAATTTCTGCGTAGACTCCTGTGGGGCACGTTTTTCTTGTTATTTAGAAAAATACTTACTTCGGCACCTCCATTAGTAGAAGCAAAAACTTTTCAGCTCGACCCAAACGTTGACGATCACCATTAAATGTTTTCAGCATATCGATTTCATCAACTTCGGGTAATATTTTCAAAAGACCTCTAAGTTTTTCAGATCCAATAATTTCATGATTGCCATCGTGTATAAGCTGGACAATATCTTCATTGGAATTGTATCTAAAAAGTTAGATGTTTATGAACAAATTAGCAAAGTTAACATACACAATATATCAATGAATTTTCTTAGAATAATTAAATTGAAACATAATTAAGTTAGTCGAAGTGTATGGTTTTTTCCAAATTTATTTAATTAGTTTGGCTTAAGTTCATTTTTAATTTAATAATTAAATTAAGTTAAATTCTTTTTATTTTTAGAAAGAAATTCTAAAGCATGTAATAATTGAAGAGATAAAGAAAATTTTGACTGAACGGAAGCTTGAACTTACATGTTTCGAGCCCACCCGGTCTTCTTATCAGAGTCCTTTACCTCTTAGACATCATGGCCATGGCAGCCATAACCACCACAGCAGCTACAAACAATTAGTTTGAAAATCCTTAAACTGTAATTAATTCTGTCTGAGAAGGCCATCTAGTGGGGCTATTTTTCCTTAGCGGTTGCGGCTGCATTGGCCGTCAGGTCTAAGCGATAAGAAACTCTGACGAAGAGACCCAGGTGGTCTCGAAACATCTAAGTTCAACCTTCTGTATACTTAATTAAATAACTTTGAATTTAAACATAATTTCAGATTCAATTCTGTAGGTGGGAAGTAAACTACACCAAGTTACATTTTGGAAATTTTGCATGAGACAGCAAAAACATATTGAAAATCACAAATGATTCTATCACTTATCCCGAATATTTTATAGAACTCTAATATTCGGCCATGTCACAGATTTCAATTCCATTCGGAAACGGAATTCAGGCCACCCCAAGATGTCAAGCCCTACCCGGAGCCGTCCCCAAAATACAAGCGCCGCCAACAGTCTGGACACACCTGACGAATATGCGTATTGCTACAAAAATGGGGTGGATTGAATTCCATTTCCGAACGGAATTGAACTCTGTGATATAATATAATTATATCACATAATATTACCGCTAGTTATTAAAAAAGGACTTGGTGCTTTTACCTCGCAGATGAGCAGTACTACATCCCTTAAAACATAGGATTTACTGCAATTTACCTATCGATAGAGGAAATAATGCTAATTCCAACAGTACGAAAAAACGTATTTTAGAAAAAATTTGATTTGCTGTAGTTTACCTCCCACCTATACAACTTAAGCACTTTCCTACTTTCACTCACCCTTTAAACTGCTTGAGGAATATATTTACATTGAGGCTTCGTTTGCCATCCAGTAGATTGATCTCCGTATTCTCTTTTTTCGATTTACGATCCAAAGTATCATAGCCGCCATTGTTGCCATTACCACTGTCGGCTCTACCCAATTTCGGTGATCCCTGAGTACTGGTTGATTGCAAACAGAATAAACCTTCCATTTCATTCCAATCCAAATCTTCCATAGAACTATCCTGATGATTATTGGCCACTATAGTCCACAGGTTTTGCTTGCCTAGCACTTTGTGAGGCGGTATTTTACCCCAATTTAAAGTTTTCATTTTCGCCTTGGGCGCTGGAGTGTCTTGTTGTGGCAACAGAATATCATTAACGCGGGGTTCGGGTGTAAGAGATCGTGTTGGCATAGAGTTTTTAGCGCTTAATAGTTTACCGCCAGGCGGTGGAGCTGGAGGTGCTCCGGGTATGGGTGGTGGTGCTGGTGGTCCATTACACATTTTCATAGGTGGTGGAGGCGGTGGTGGAGCACCTTTGCCGGAATTAACAGAACTTGGTGGTGGTGGTGCTGGAGCAGGTGGTGGTGGCGGAGGTGGTGCTATGGGACCATTGGATTTACGTGTTGGACTTGTAGCATCACTGCGACAATTTTGACAAGTGAATTTCTGAGCTGTAGTCGTGCGCAACAATCGCACAGAGTCTTCATGATTTTCGAGTAGCGTAGCACGGTGTACAAGTTTTTCTGTTGTGTCCCAAATTACATCACTGACTGGCTCTTTTGGATCAATACGCAACAAATGCTGAAGTATACTAAGGAATGGCACTTCCTGTGGCGTATCGGCCACCTAGAAAAAAAACCAAACAAGGAAAAGTTCAATAAAAATACATGAATGATGAAATGTATTGACTGTTTGTTTTCAATAAATTTAAAGTTACTTTTAAGTATTTCACTTTGATTTTATACAAGTTTATAGGTGTTAACCTGTTTATGTGACAGTTTTTAAAAGTGCAGATATTTAATGCAAATGAATAAAAAGTAGACTATGAACACGATCTGTCCACACAAATTGAGACAGACACGCAAACAAAAAGTTCTGTATAACATTCGCCATAAATTAATTTCACATGTGCGAATAAGCGATATGGAAAAATAATATACAATGCATTACAAAAGAGTTCGGATACTTTGTGAAGGGATTTACAAAGAATTTTTAGGGTGGCGTATAAGAGGCATTTAGTCAGAACTTTTATTTGCAGCTTTTCGGCGGTTACAAACTTTTAATGCACACTGTAGTGTCTATTAATTTATTTCTCCACACATCTGAGTTTTATTGCCGTCATTGTTGTTATTGCTTTAGAAAAAGTTTTCTTACAAACAACCTTGACAAATTATGTACTAATATGGTAAATAAATTACAAACTACTTAATAATACTCACAATATTGTTTGCTTTTTTTCTCCATATATTTTTGTTGTTGTCTTAATTTATATTTTATTAACAATCAACAGATAATTTCGAATCAATAACAAATAATTTCTTACGCAAACGAGAATATTGCTAGAAATTACACCTGTGCTGGTCTAATTATTCTATAAAACAAAATTTAAGAAATTCGTTGTCTTAAAATTACTTTTTTTAATGAGGAAGATAAGAAAGCTATTTTGAAATTGTGATCTCGTTAAATGATTTTTAACGGCCTTAAATACGTCAAATGAAAGGTTCAAGCGAAGATCTTTCAAGAATGCGATTCATCGAAAACCCGATTAAAATAAATGAGCAAGAATATTGAAATGCATTCGAAAAAAGCAAAGTATGTGCTTAGAGTTAAACGACAAATTTAGGTTGTCGATCGACAAGTGGGGGTATCCAATAAGACATTGCTTCAGAAACCCGAGGAGAACCGATTGGAATAAGTTCAACGGGGTTCTGAAACGTAAACTAATACGATTGATGGACTTTAACACAATGTGCAAATCTTTAACAAGTCTATTACCAAGGCATTCGAGATTTCCTGATCCCTAGCGAAAGCTAAAAACAGTTACCTTCTTTGGTGGAGCGCGGCACTCTTTCAGCTACGTATGGAGGCACGTAGAGCCTTCGACACCTGCTATGATAAGAAAATGTGGCAACCTTACCGCGATAAGCTAAAAGCCTATAAAAAAAGCTAAAAAGTCGCCAAACAAAACTCATAGAGAAATTTTTGTTAGTAAATAGATAATACTAGAGATTCTGCAAGGCTTAGTAGGGCTCTGGCCATGAACCATTCCTATCCAACTTTCGTTAGAAGAGCGGATGGTTCCTAGTCGGACTCCTCTGCAGATTCACTAGATAAACTTCTTAATACCCACTTCAACGGCTGTGTGGACATGGCTAGTGGGTGCAGTTTCTGTAATAGGCAACAGTTCATTGCCAATGATGACATTTTATCTCTGGAGAGAGTCTCATGGGCAATTGACAGCTTCTCTTCGTTTAAATCGGCGGTCCTAACGGCATCATGCCAAAGATGCTACTGAGCGCGAAAAGCTCTATCATCCTCTGTCTTTTTAGATTCTATAAACTTTGCCTCCGTCTCAATTACTTTATGACCACCCGGAGAAAGGTCAGAGTAGCTTATATTCCAAAAATTGGCAAGAAAAGTCATGAGCACGAAAAATGCTTCCAACCAATCAGCCTTTAATCTTTCCTGGTGGCGACACTGGAAAGATTAATAAACCCTCATATTAGACATCTAATTGAAGGGTCGTCAAGACTCTGGGATAGTCAGCATGCCTACCTTAAGGGACGCTCTACTGATACAGCACTACACGAGGTAGTAAGGTTCATAGAGCAATCCCTTGAACATAAACAGTATGAATAGGCTGCCTTCATAAACATAGAAGGCGCCTTTAGCAACGTATCAGTGGTAGCTATCCAACAGGCTCTGCGGGATGTTGATGTTGAGGAATACACCAGCAATTGAATTATCACCATGTTGAAGGCAAGAAATGTCACTGCAAAACTAGGCAACAGCGGAAAGTCAAAATGGGCATGCAGAGGAACACCACAGGGTGGGGTGATGACACCTTTGCTCTGGCTTTTCGTTTCTAATCTATTGTTTTCAGATAAGGCGTTGCGGGAGTCAAGGTTGTGGCTTATGCGGACGATGTGGTACTCATTGTATCAGGGATGTTCACGGACGTGATAAGCGACATCATGTCTAACGCCTTGGGTACACTCAGCAAATGAGCTAGAGGCTATGGTCGAGGAGTACAAAGACCAAAGTTCAGAGCTTAAGACTCCTTCGGTTGCAGAATCAAATACTATCCCTATCGGTTAGCGCAAAATATCTAGGAGGTATCCTGGATCCCAATTTATCGTGCAAACTAAATGTGCAATACAGGGTTGAAAAGGCCATAGTTGCCTACTATTCCTGTCGGAGGATGTTTGACTCCAAATGTGGTCTAAGCCTTAACATGCTTAAATGGATGCACACAGCTATTTTACGTGCCATATTGGATTACGGGTCTATAGTATGGTGATCTGCAACAAGTAAGAAATACGTGGTAGACCAATTCTACAGAATCTGCTTGCATCGGGATTACAATGCGTTTACGTACTAGTACTTCAAAGGCTCTGAATGCTAAACTAAACTTAATCCCGATTGACTTTTATGTATTGGCTGTATCCTCGAGCAGTGCGGCAATATTAACGGCATCTGGGAGGTAGAGATGAAGAACTTATGGCCATGCCAGAATCTTAGATCTACTACCACATAGAAAAATACCTAAACTTCAGGGTGTATACTGATGGATCAAGAATGATCTGCGGTGTGGTCTCTGGAGTCTTCTCCCATGACCTTGGAGTAAAGGCCATGTCAGATAAAACTTTTGCTTCGCGTTGCGTTACAGATTCGCTTTGACATCTAAGATGAAATGTACATACTTATACGAAACATGCCACATAAAGCACTTTTAACGCAGCGTGAAGCGAAAAGTTCGGCAACTCTCATCTTTTTGCTTGCTTTGACAATCAGCTGGAATAATTTTCTTTTATTATATTGCCAAACGAAACATATTGCGCGTTTGAATCTGTTTTAATAAGAGGTAAATATGTATGTGGCATTTATTTATTTATAATAAATCGTAAAATAACATAATTGACTTTTATTTTTATAAAAAATATATATATAAATAGCAAAATTATCAACTACTTTTTTGGTAAACGATCAATGCGCGAGCAGAGGGCGAAGCCGATGTAAAATGGTGATCGGCGCCGGCTAAGAACAAATATAGTCGGCGGCGGCTATTAGCCGGCTAAGAGCCGAAAATTTTTCGCCGGCGGCGGCTAACCAAATTTATCGGCTAACGGTCGGCTAACAGAGTATTTCTTGCTTACTTCCATACAAGGTATATTTACAACAGGTATACTCGGCCCACTTATAAATAAACTTGCCTTTCTAGACGATTTACTGCCTTATTTATAAAAATAATTTTCATAAGAAATTTTTTTCATATGTTCCAAAACCGAATTAAATATTTTTAAATGCGCATGTTAGTAAATATCCACTTTTTATTATAAAAAATCGGCTAATAGCCGGCGGCGGCTAATACCCGGCTATTAGCCGACCGGCTTCGTGCTCTGTGCGCGAGTGTTGTCAAAGTTTTCATTGTGTCATACTCCTTTTGCTTTACACTTTTCTATCAAAGTTAGAAACGTCACGCAAAGCGACAAAGTTTTATCTGACACGGCCTTAAGACTCTCCATCCGACTTCCAGATGAAGCCAGTGCATTTCAGTCTGAAATACTGGCTATAAGGGAAGCGGGCAGGGTGTAGATTGACAGGAGTGCACAATGGAGAATCAGCATATTTGTCGACAGTCAGGCGACATTTCTGTGCCTTAGGTCATATACTACTTCTACTTTAGTTAGCCAGTGCAAGGATATGCTATCCAGATTAAGTGGTCAGACTGACATTATCCTCATCTGTGTTCCCGCACATAGAGCAGGTGAGGGCTGGCTCTGCTAAGGACTATATTTTGAAATATTATCGGCAGAAAGCTGAAGACAGGTGGCGGAAGTTGAGTACGTTAAAGGTAGCTAGGAAGATGGGGCCTTATTACAACGATAATCGCACAACACAACTAACGAACAAAAACTGTAGGTACATTTCTAGGCTCGTCGCAGTAGTAACGGTGCACTGAGCGTGCGGTAGCCATGCTAGTAGTATAGGCCTTTCCTACAATGCGTTCTGCCGTAGTTGCCGGGATCACAGTAAGGGATCACAGTTGGGCAATAGCTTACTAAGCGACCTATCAGAGCTATCAGATATTGGTCTTGATGACCTCATCAGGTATCTCAATACGACGTGTTGGATCTAGTACCTACTTCTGGATGTGAGATATGGACTCGAACCCACATGGGTTGATACTGACGAGTGGAGTGGTCTGTCAAAACGGAAACCTACTGATTTTACTTGAATGCATGTGCGTAACAGGCAGCCACGTAAACTAACCTGATTAGAACTATAAAAAATTAGTTATTTTTTTAGTGTAGTGGATAGTGTGCTAGACTATTAACCGGGAGGACAGAGGTTCAATTCCTGCCAGGACCCTGGGTGTTTCTGCACAAAAGCCAAAAAGGCTTAAGCAATACGTATGTGTGTTTTTAAATATCAAAATTGGTCCCTGAATGATTCCACGTAAAACCGCCCACAGTTGTATCATTTCATACATTTGGCGGCAAAAAGCAGACGGAGTTATCGTAGAACGATAAGATTAGGAACGTTTGTTTATATTAGCAAGGCTTAAACAAAAATTCAAAATATGGTTGATGTCGGCTAGAGTATGGAAAAACCGGAATTTTTCAAGAAATAGGGTTCCTAATTATTCGAAAAATTGCTTTTCTAAAAAATCCAGTTTCAAATACGGGCTTGTGCAAAAAACTGGTTAGCCGGTACGTATGTAGTATAAAGTACCTATAGAATATCTACATATCACTCGTTTATTGCAACATAATCATATCTCAAAAGAACAACATTTCTCAGTTACTCAAGAAAAAGTTTTTCATAGTACCTTCTTTATATGTAAAAGGTTTTTCAGAAACATATCTTAATCTAAACCGAAGTTAATCAGGACACAAGCGTTGGAAAATTATAAATATCCGCAGTGTCCTACTTTGGAACTTCGCAGCTCCGCTAGCGGGCAATATGTGAAGCTTAGCTTCTTAGGTTTAGTACGAATAGTCCTCTGCTATATTCGTGTGAAGTTTTATCCATTTAGAAATGGCTGCTTTATTTCCAAAATATTTTGATTTTTCCCCACTGTGCCTTGTCCTTAGTGTTTATTAAACATCGATAATTAATAATATTTGTTATATAAAATAATTGAAATTATATGTAAATAGGGACATACCTGTCGTAATATCGCATAGAAGACGTCAAGATGTGAGTTTAGGTTGATGCCATTTGGGCCCTGTAGGCTTTGTGCTTCGTCGCATTCTCTTTGTTCGTCGAATACGTCCAATTGTACAATAATATCTCCTACACTTTGCGCAACTTTTCTAAAAATGCAAAATTTACAGAACAAAACAAATAATTAGTTAATCTTATTAATAAATAAATAATAGTTATTTTATAATAAAAATAATAAACGAATAAAGTGTTTAAAGTGTTAAGAGAATTTTATTGCGAATAAAAATTATATTTTTATTTGCCAATAAGTGTTTTCTTAATAAAAACAATAAATTATTTGCTTTTTATGGTTTGCATTAGATTGAAACAAAATCAGGGATGGAAAATGATGGGTTTGTAAAAATAATGTATTTACATTTTTTAAGTAAATACATTTTAGAAATTTAAAAATATTTAAAAAGTTTTCATTTGTTGTGGCGTAACTTTGTGTATATGCCTGCCTTCTTTTCATTGGTGCTTATCAGACTTGGGCAATTTCAATTACATTTAAATTCAATTACAATTGAGATTATTCAATTACAATTAAAAAATATAATTCTAATTAAAAAAAATTTAATAACATTTACAAAATTGAATTATAATTTAAAAACTTTCAATTACAATTGCTTACAGTTGCTTGCAATTGCAATTGAATATAGTTATATAGCAAATTGCATGTAATTGTAATTGTTTTTGTTTCATTTGCAAATGCATGTATTTTTAACAATTAAGTGTATGCTAGTACAACAGCACCATCATGATCCATAATATTCCAGTACAGCTAAAATTATACCATGATTTCCATCCCTGAAAAGTTGCTTTTCTTAGCTGTAGCTGAATTTTATAACTTACAATTGGTCGTAAGTTATTAAATGTAAATTTTAATGATCATGTAAATTACACTTTATAAGTTTAAATCTAAGTTATGGTACTTATTCGCTTAAGCCACGGAAAATTAGAGCTTAAAGCACTTTCTATGCTGTAGCAATTTATTATTAATTTTTATTTTGCATTTTAGTTTTTAACGGAGAAATAGTGCTTATTTGACCAAGTAGGTAGGGCTGGTTACTAAATTTGATTTTAAGTTTTGTCTACTTTATAAAATTCAAAATCTACTGATGTATAAAATTAAAAGTCTATTGAACTGGTGGCAAATTGTCCATCCAAAACAAAAAAATATATATTTAAAATCGGCTGGTAAATGGAGGAGTTGGGTGATAACACTGGTCTGCAAACAAAAAAAAAAGTAAAGAAAAGAGCCCTGACACCGTTTTAGCTGATTCTTATCTAAATTGACTTCCTAAATCCGAATATGTCTTCCGTTTCTTCCCATCACCCACCATTTTCGGGGGAGTACCCCTCGCTATTTTCGATGATTTTATGGCCCTAAATGCAATTTAGAAGGTATAAAAAATTATTTTAGACGTTAAATTTTTCCATAGCTCTGCCCTACAATTTTTAGCTAGCTTCAGTGCATCTCTAGCGATTGTAAAGTCAATATCTCGGTGTTGTGTGCGAGGACTCTGTGTTCTTATATTGTCTAAATTGAGTAAAACGGTTGAAATTTTTTCGTTGTGCGTTGTAATTAAGTAGGAAATTTGAACTATGCCACGTGACGAGAGTGTAAAAATTATCCTGATATCTTCTGCTATGTTTGCGGCGAGTTGACAACAAAAGCACAAAGAAAACCCTTTTCTCAGCTTCTTAAAACTGCTTATAAACTCTACTTTGATTGCCAAGTTGACGATCAAGACAAGCAATTGGGCTCCAAAAATTGGCTGAACTACTTGTTACAGTAGCTTCTTGACCAAATTGCTTAAAGGGACCCGTAAATCAATGCCAGTTGTTGTGCCAATGGTTTGCCGCGAACCTAGTTGTCATCTCAGGGATTGTTACTATTATATGACTTCCATTAACGGGATCTCTGGAACACAGAAGTAAGCACACTATTCAATATCCGAATATTTCTTCAGCTCTAAGACCAGTTCCTCACAACGAATATTTGCCAATTCCAGTGCACCCAAAAACCTATAAACTAGAACCCAAAAACAGATTTCGAAGACTCTGAGCCTCAGCCTGGACCATCAAATGAAACGTGCAGCGATTATAAAAATTTTCAAGTTGATTTAGCCCATCGACAACCTCATTTTGTTACTCAGTCGGAATTGAATGATCTCTTTCGGGATTTGAAATTATCTAAGAGTAAATCTCAGCTCCTTGGGCAGTAGAAAAGAGAGTAAAAATCTCTTCTCAGAGGACCAGACAGTCAACCTTGAAATGGTTTTTTTCGGAGGACGAAAGTTTAGTGTTCTGTGCTGATTCAAATGAATTAATGACAGAGCTGAAGCTACCTTGTGACCCCGACAAGTGGAGACTGTTTATAGATTCATCGAAGACTAGCTTGAAAGTTGTACTGTTGGCCAATGGAAGCCAGTTACCATCAGTCCCAGTTGCATATTCTGTAGATATGAAGGAGACCTTCGAAAATATCAAACGAATCCTTGATAAAAATAAGTTATCGTGATTATGGGTCTACAATCAGGATTCACAAAATGCTGCTGCATTTTATGTGAGTGAGACAGCCGAGCCCGAAACCAACATTAAATTATACGAAACTGGCCTATGCGAGAAAGTTTCACTCCCGACCGAAGTGCTACCGAAGGAAAATATTTATTTGCCACCTCTGCACATCAAACTCGGGTTGATCAAGCAGTTCGTGAAAGCAATGGACAAGGCAGGTAATGGATTTAAATTTTTAAAAACTAAATTTTCTCGTCTTAATGACGCTGAAATTAAAGAAGGTGTGTTCGTGGGACCCCAAATTATACAACTTTTCCAAGACTTAACCTTTATTGAGCTCCTGAATCAAAAAGAAAAACGAGCTTGGGTAACAAAAAAAGTGGTGACTATGTCGATCATGTTGAGGACTTAGTGTCAGCGTATAAGGCTATGCGGTGTAACATGTCTCTTAAAGTGCATTTCCAGCACTCACATCTGAACTTTTTCCTGCTAATTTAGGAGCAGTTTCATCAAGACATCACTCAGTTTGTGAAAAGATTTTCCGGAAGTCGAATGCGCTAGCATGTTGCCAGACTACTGGTGGTCTATAGTGCGAGAAACTTCAACTTCAGGGTATAAGAGGAAAGCAAGCACCAATGAAGATAAAGACTTTGGATGCGAAATATTTTGAAAAATAAAATAAGAATTTGTGAAAAATGTATAAAAAGTATTGTTCAATAAATTTATCATTTTTAAATTACCTAAATGGATAAAATAGTGGGGGGGAAGGAGTAGTCGCCTGAAAATGATGGGTGATGGGGCGAAACGGAGGTCATATTCGGCTTCAGGATGTCATTTTACATAAGAATCAGCTGCAGCGGTCTCAGAGTCGATTTTCATGCAGAACATTGTAATCAATACCTTGGGAGGAGGGGGTTGGCAACTTATAAGACTTAACTGCAATTTGATAAAAAAAATGTTGCCTTTAGATTTGTGTTAAGAAGGCCCAAATACTTCAAAAAAGAACGTTGAAAATCTCTAAAGAATTTTTTTGAAAACTTTTGTGTTCATAAACTTTTCTGACTTTTGGTTAGAAAAACTGCTCTGATTCATACGAACGGAACTTAGCGGATATACAATGGAGTATATAAGTGTAGAGGAGGGTTCGGACTACAGAATGGTGCAAGATTTCTTTGACGTGTTTTGACGGGAAAGAGTTAGAGATTTTCCGTCAATTTGGACCTTTTTTAAAATAAATTTTTAAAAATTTCTAACGAACACAAAACTTTTATTTTTCTAGCACTAATAGCTTTTAAGCTACATAATTATGCAGAATTTATTTTGCTTTAAAATCTCTTAAGAATAAAAGTTACAGTCATTTAAAAATTAAATTTTCCCAGCAAAAACTTTTGGCATTTTTGTAATCGGTAGTATTTTTTTAATGGGTCACAAAGTAATTAGAGGTACTTATTTATCTTATTACTGTGCTCCAAATTAGAAGTACTACTTAGTAATTAATAAAATTAGTCATTATCTGAATGGAGTTATAATTTGTTGTAACGCATTAGCTAATAAAACAAGTAGACAAACACTTTTTAAACTAACAAGTGTTGTATATGAAAAAAATTTTTGGTGCTTAAACTTATAAGTCAGCAATGGCTGAGTGAGTACAGTACTTGTCTTCAAAGATGAAAGCGTATCCCAACTGGGCAAAAAAAAAAAAAAAAAATCGTGTGAAAAAATATAAATAAAGTGTCTTACACATTTTTTTATTTTAAATGAAATTTATTTGCTGGTGTTTAAGAATTGTCTATATGCATTTCATTGGTGCTTTACCAAATCGTCAGTAGACTTGAAACACAGTTTTGAACAGTTACAAACCCTTTATCTTATGTACAGACTTTCAAAAATCATTTGAGAATTTACAAATATGTAAATGATTTTCAAAAATAAGCATAGTAGGCCTTGAAAATTATACAAGACCCAGCAAATAATTTGTATTCGATATAAATCTATTTTATTTTTCTACACCTTTATACAATTAGAAATCCATTGGATAACAATAAAAGTATTTATAAGGCAAAATGAAAAATAAAATTCAAATTAAACCTTTAAGAAATTTATTATTTGACATATTTATTATTTGACATATATCATAATTTTGAACATCAGATAAAGGGCTTGTAACTGTTCAAAATTGTGTTTGAAATCTACTGACGATTTGGTAAAGCACAAATGAAATGCATATAGACTGTGCTTGAATACCTGCAAATAAATTTAATTAAAATAAAATTATGTATGACAATATGTAAAATAGTAAATTTCTTAAATTTTTTTTTATTTTATTTTGTTTATTCGACTACTTATTTTTTTAGCTTCAAGTAAGTAAAATAATAAGTGGTTAATAGTTGTGACAATGTAAGTACATTTGTGAAGGGTACCCCTTGTTTTTCGAACTTCTCAAACAAAAATAAGTAGTTATCGAGTCAAATTATAGGTAGTTACGATTTAAATCCTCATATATTTTTGGCCTACCAGCAACCAAAGTGTTTGCTGGGTTATGAAGAAATTTTTATTTAATTTTTTATTTATTTATTTTTTCTTAAAGAGTAATAACACAATCAGGCAATTAATGTCTACCAGTTAATTAATTAATGTGCTACCTTCTTTGTGAAAGGGATAGTGTAGAGAGAACAGGTGGTGAAGTGGGAGAGAGATAGAAAGCTTAATTCATTTATAATTCTGATTTTTTTGAGAGCAGTGTTGCAGCACCTCCGGTGTCAAGTAGAGGCATTAATTTGTTCTTTTTCCATTTTTTGCTGTTCGCTGTGATATGTATAGCAGAGAAACAAGCAGTCTTAAGAAGTTGGCGGCGGCGGCTTAGGAAAAAGATACTCGGCGGCGGCTCATAGCCGGCTTGACCCGGCTGACAGCGGCTGGTTTTGCATGTCGCTAATATTTCGCGATAAAATGTACATAATCAATTGCACTTTTTTTTAATGGTGAAGTTCTTTATTACGAAATTTTATTAAATTTTCTTTTTATAAGTTTTTTTTTTTTAAATTTATAAAAGTTTTCAAACACCTGACGACTTTCACATAATTTGTAATATGTGGTACAAATTTGCATCTAAAAAACAATTAGCCGGCTGCAATTTTGAGCCGAGGCTAGCCGCGTGGATCGGCGGCGGCTTGAAGTTACATTGAAAGTCGGCGGCGGCTCTTAAGCCGGCTTTGAGCCGAACGGCTTCTTTCTCTGATGTATAGTTGAAATAGATCTGTAATTTTTTTTATGTCAAAACTATAAAAAATATTGATATGTATTTATTTTCCCATACTTTGTGTAAAAAAGACATTGAAATATGTTATTTGTTTTTACCGCAAACATGTTGAGGGTGGACTCATACACGTTTGTGCATGTTTATGGACTTGTTTACACTAAATCTATACTATAAATCTGGTAACTACATATATAGAGACAGTGTGTACTTGAACTATGTGAACCCATTATTAATTGTTTCTTTTTTATAAAATAAAAATCCTTTTACAAAAACTAAATGCTTACAAACGCTATAGGGTTGGGGGTTACGTGTAGAAAGAACTTTTAGTATTTTAAATGCCAACACAAAAACTTGTGCAAAAATGACAGAAAAATAAAAACACAAAAATTATACCAAAATACCAAAAAAGTATATGATATGAAATTTTCTTCAATTCTGAGCTTCTTTATTGTTAAAAATAGTTTATGTCTAGCCATATACATGTATGTATGTGTACATACATACATATATATGTATGCATGTATATATAATAATTTGAACCCAGCGGTAAAACTTACGGGGCACTAACTAAACAAGCCTTTTTACAGGCCTTTCAAGACCTGAATTTAAGATCCAAAACTAACGGCCGTATGCTAAAAAATATTTTACTTTGGCTTTGAAGTTCATAGTAGTTACCAAGCACTTTAAGGCTAACATAACTTTGTTAAGAAATTATATGCAAAAGACAACTTTAATTATTTTGTGATTTAATAATAAATACTGGCAACACCACCGTGTTCAACAACCACTTCATAGTTTATGATGTACAAAAGCGAATACAAATTTCATTCGAGTAGTCAAATAACTTTTTATATTATTAAATAACTTTTTATTACTTTGAAGTAAAACAACTTAATTCAAAAAATATGAGCTTCTGACATTGTAGTAAAGCATAAAAACATTTCTATTAAGTAAAAGTAAAAAATATGATGAACGTAGAAGAATTAACACAATTTCTTTTACTCGAATGAAATGAGTATTTGAATATCTAACTTTTTTCGATCTGTTTTGATTTTATATACATCACTAAGACATTTTTTTATATTTGTATTTTTTTTTAATGAATTTTTCTATGTATTTCGAATCAACTAGATAATTTGGTGTTGTTTCCCATTACATGAAACAAATAATGATTTTAAGCTAAGAGATAAGACTTCAAGCATCATTTTCATATGTAACATGAATCAATATGTGCTATATTAACGAACATATTTGAGGTAAAAAATACACATTTTGGAAATATCAACTTAAAGTAGTCTTAACAAACGTGAGTGCCTACTTTAAAATTTTGATATAATAATTTTTTTAGAATACAACTTTACTCAACATTGCTTGGCAAAGCTACTTTAATTATTTTTGCATACAGCCGTAATTCTTTTCTGCCTTCTAAGGATAGGCCTTTTAGAAGGCCTCTCTACACTGGTTTCTTTTGGAAGGATTATTCTATTTTTAGATTTTTCGTTTTGTGTAATAAAAAATGCTCTTTGGAAATAACAAACACTCTCGTATTCTTTTTTCGCAAATAATTTGTATATAAGACTGAAATTTGTTGTTATTATGTCGCATATGCTGCAGTAGTACACAGAAAAAAATAAGTTTCGTTTTTGATAACAAAAATCCCGGTATTCAATAATTTTTTTTTCAAATTTCCTGTGATAAAGAATTCCCCTATATTGATAACAAAATTATTTCAAAATAAAAAAATATATATAAATTAAATAAATGTTGACATGGCTGGAATACGAACCCGGGCTTTCCGGACGTAAAGCATACTCTCTGTAGCTGACCCATATCCCATCTATTTTTTTATGGGATACAACTTGTTTTAAGTACTTATGTATAAAAAGAAAAGAAATAACCGGCATGGAAAAGAAATACTTACAACGAAATATTTTATTATGTTAAAGATAAATGTTATTGAAATTCATATTTTTTTTAATAACATGGTTTTATTGAATATAGTTCTTGTCTATTTTTTTCTGTGTAGCTGTTCAATTCGTTCCTAATAAATACCCGAAATTTAGCCTCCCTCATATGTATAAAAAATTACTTTGGATGAAACGAAGAAGTTCGAAATAAAAAATCACGATAATCCAAAATATAGAAGCCGCTATAAGAATATCCAGATAAAAAAAATTTACCTCCGTTTGATTTTTAACGAACCTTCCCAGGCCAGGTCTTCTATCAGGCATGCCATGTATGACCTGCAAATAGGCCTGCTAAAGATTGACTTCAATTAGGCCTGCTGAGTAATGGGTCGAGGATGGCCTTGGTCTGCATCGCGTGTAAAAAAGATATGAATTTGCAATAGGAGTAAGAGTACTATATACTGCTAAATAAGGTCTTATAGAAGGCCTCTTTACTCCTTCCATTTAAAGCTGGGGAGAAACACCAGCAATACATGTAATAAGTATATGAAAACAAGAAGAATACGAGGTTGGTTTCAGAAATATTCAATAAAATTGTTAGCTTTGTCTCTTTTGTAGATCGATGCACATTTACGAAGATTACATAGTTTAGAAACTAGCGCAGCCCTGAAGTGAACCAACGTTTTGGTGCAACATTTTGTGCTGAAACTGCTTTATCGAGTTATTTCTTCCATATATTTGATTTTTTATGCTTATGTGAAGGTAAATCACCTCAAATCAACCAACGACCATTTGTGGATATCACGCTCATTCAGTTCAAATTACACTGTACAACAAAATCAAGTTTTTTTACAAGGTTCTAACGACTGATTATGGTAGGGGCACTAACAAATATATACGTGTATCGGCGTTTTGAAAGTTTACATCTGGGACGTTTTAGGGGGAGTTAAATTTCCCCTCTTTTGGGCATACTTATACCTAGTCGGCATAGTTATACCCAGTCGGCGTAGTCATACCTAGTCGGCATAGGAAATCTTGTAAGCCGTAAGATGTCTTCACCACTTTTTTGAAGAATATTTTAACCCTCTAACTCTACGTGGTATGGGTCATTTTGGCCTCTTTTAAATAAGGGACAAAACTCTCCCCTTCAGCGGCGATATAGCGGGCTGAAATGTTTTACATAAATGTTCCTCGTGGTGTTTTACATAAAAGTGCTGAGCACATCTCTGACCTTAAACGTAAGGCTGACAAGATTTCCTATGCCATTTACTAATTGTGAATAAGCACAAAATTAATCCTTAAACATTCAAGTTAATCTGTAGCTTGAGTCTATTTGAAGACCTATAGTAAGTAGGCTTTTATGGCGAATTTTTTTTTTGTAAAAAGTTCAGCCCGCTATATCGCGCTGAAGGAAAGTTCTTGGCCTCTTATTTAAGAAAGTGTCAAAAGGACCCATGCTATAAACTTTCAAAACGCCGATGCACGTATATATTTTTGTTGTACTCACTATCAGAATCAGTCGTTAAAAGTTCTAACTTAGAAACTTGTTATTTAAAAAAAAAATTGATTTCGTTGTACAGTATAAACTAATAAATCCGTAACAATTTTTTAAACCCGCCTCCCCGCCAGGAGCATTACGTAATATGTGAATGACCCCTATAAACTTTATACCAAAAGTCCCATAGTGTGATCATACCGGTTTCGGCTATGTTCTTCAGAGTTCTCTTGAATTCCAAGAAAATACTGAAGATGGCACCTAGGCGAAGCCTGTTTGACTCTCAACCAAATTTGACGCGGATGACGGAAAATCGTTGCAGATTCAATGTCTTTTCCTTGTCCTCAACTTTGATATCTCTTTTACTCAATTGTAGGTAGGGTTTTTCACCCGAAGACTTCAAGAGTACAGATTATTAACATTGATATTTTTTACTATAATCTTTCCCTAGAGGGGACATATCAAATAATTCCCGAAAGGCCCTCGTTCACATTTATGTAAGTAATGATTTGTTTATATAATTTAGTTTCAAAGTATCTTTGTGTGAATGTGTGTGCGAAGAATATAAAAACAAATAAATATCAAAACTTACTTTAGATTAGCCAATAAACGAAAAGAATCTCCAGTTAAATTGTATTTGGATAAAGAGCAACAAAACGCGGCACAGCCGAGACGTTGTAATGTTGATGGCTCCACGGCTCCTCAGCCTTTGAAACAAGTTTAAAGGACGGAAATACTATACGAAGGAACCTTGGCAATATACCACCAAACAAATTCTATATTATAGAATCGAAATTAAATGACGCCAACAACAATAACATCAGCTTCATCCACAGACATACATTCACACATTTAAATAAACTGACAGTCTACTTTTGCATACGCACACAGTTAGACCCATATACATTTAGAAATGTGTATCTGTATAGGTAAATTTTAAATTATATTTATTTACAAACTTTTTTTTTTCTAATGGCACATGATATCAGCAAATACTTTTAATATTTTTTCTTTTGATCTTTACTTTATTGCATATTTCTTTTTTATTTATTAATTGATTTAATTTGTTAAATATCTTTGGAATGTGTTTAACCAAAATCCCTTATTAAAACTTAATTTTATCTTTTGTGGCTGATTTGTTTCTTTTGATTTTATTTCTTCCATGCAATAAATTTCGGTTTTTATTTAACATAACGAACTTGTGAGTACATTTCTGCGCCCTTTCCACTAGAGACTGACTGAATTACTCGAATTTCTTTTTATCTACTTTTAGCCAGCCATATACTATAGACGGATATGAGTTTAAAATATGTTTGTATACTACGGTGGAGCCAGCCAACATCAAATCATACACGGTATATGAAGTACACAAGCAACTACACGTTGAAAATGTATAATTTTAGCTGGTGTGTTTGCGCACTCTGCATGATCACATCAATCACGTGAGTGATACACGGCTCTACAGATCATTATTTATTTTCCCCAGGGCGCATTTTCGAGCTATTCGTGAAAAAGTGTATTTTTTGGGGTTTTCCGTTTATTGCAAAAACTTTTAAGAACGGTTCATCGCAGTAAAATAAATTTTGTACTGTTGCATAGGTATTTCTATCTTCTTTTAGCCAATACCACGATTGCATCCATCTGATAAAAATGTTGTGAGTTACAGGAATTGAAATTAGATAAAAGTGAAATTTTTGAAGTTTTTCTCAAAAAATATCATATTAAGTTGCTCCATTAAGATAGAAAAATATTTTATATATTTTTATGACTTTCTGCTAAGAATACTTTTGTAACGAACAGATAAAGTATAAAATCACCAAACTCCGATGAAAAATAACGAAGTTATAAGCCATTTAGTGAAAAATGCCGATTTGATTTTGCATACAAAATTTTTTTAGTTCAGTTTGAAAAAAAATTTATACATATTCGGTCAAAAATAATTTTAAATGGAAAATTAACTCGGTTTTTTTACTTAACTCTACGTCTTTACGAGCCATCGACTTGATGACATCGAAGATGACATTAACATGACGCCAGGGCAGAGCAAATGAAAAAATTCACAAACTTCTTTGGTGTGGTGAATACGTACGATGTCCATGTTCGGCCTTATCAATGTATTTTGTGGTAGCGAAATATAAATGGAATATTTACCAATTTCGTTCTGTCTCTTTTCTTTCTATTGAAAAAGGTTGTTGACGGCGATTCTCATGGCGAACATTGATGCTCAGCCATATGTTCGGGCATAGATGTCAGAGCATGGACGAAACATGGACATGAGCGATCTACATTAGCCATATACGATGGCCGTCATGATGCTCATACCAAGGTCATGGCTAGTGCTGACCCACAGTAATGGCTTATATCTTTTTTTGTTGGATCTCCACGACTTTAAGCTTAGTTTATTCGGCACAAAAATGCCTTTTACGTACGTGTACGCTGAATAGAAATTATTAAAAATTTTTTTCATATTAAGCAAACAATTTAGTATCGCATTTATGAAATTATTTCCACTTTCAGCTGAGGTAGACGGTTAAAAGTAGGGATGTAACGATACGCCGTTTTGCCGATCCGATACCGATACCGATATTTAAAAATTAATATCGCCGATACCGATTCCGATACCGATACGAATATTGAAATTGAGTTCAAGTTTAGATTAACAAAACTCAAGCGCAATTTTTTTATTATACAAAATTACATTATAAGAGAGAATATTTAAAATTGATAAAACATTGGAAGTAATTTTTAAGGAGCTACATTTTCTTTGCTTCCAAAATATCTATATTAAAAATATGCAAATAATTAGTAGAAAAGAAAGAAAAAATGTTTAATTCCTTTATAATTTTAAAAAATACTCGCCATGCTTTTTAAAAATCGATTTTTTTTAAAGGACATTTATCAACTAATATTCTTCTAAATAACTTAATAGTTAATTATTAAAAGACTTCTAAGTTTATATTTATTCACTTAAATTTACATGAAAATACAGTTCTGAGCTTAAATTCGCATAAAAAAATTGTGAAAATGGGTAATTTTGTATCCTTTTTCCTTGAGGAAAAATCATTATAGAATACCGAAAAAGAAATTTATCCTAGCATCGCTTCCACCGAATTGGTAATCGAAAAACAGAACTTCTTGCAATGGCAAGGATATGTAAAACTAATTAGAAATTATCCAAATTTGCAATACTTCCAGATCGCGAATTCTACATTTTCATGCCTTCTTTGGAGTATCTTTTTTTTTGCTAATGGAATTTTCCCCATTGAACTTGAATTCATGGTAAAACTAACAAAAAATAAATAATTTTTTTACAAAATATCAGCATAAAATATTATTAATTTTTAAAATTGATATTAATAAGATATAAAAAATAACGAAGTGAATTTAATTCATGGTAAAATCGAGCAAAAATAAATTATTTGCTAAAAAAAAACTCTGAAAAAATTGTTCAAAGTATCGTCGTATCGACAGTAAAATATCGCCGATACCGATGTATCGGAAAATCTGAAGTATCGCCGATATATCGGTATCGGTATCGGTATTCGTTACATCCCTAGTTAAAAGATATATAAAAAAAAAGTATTTTCGGAAGTTATTATTATTTGGCTTAAGTTCACAATAATTGAATTAATGTAAATTCAAATTAGTTTTAAGAGTGGAATATTAGAATATCTAATCAGACTAGCAGAACTGATTAGTTATTTATCGTAGGCGGCGCTTACGTACAAGCAAAAACCAATAAAAATAAGAGTTGGAAAATTGCAATAAAGAATCAGAAGGTGAAATTTGTTCGGCTCACCATATTAATAAAAGGAATAAGACTCATATTCTATTTCCTCATAAAATTTGGTTAAATAGCTGATGTTTCATTAATACTAGTATCCACGATCAAACGTGGTAAAAGCGAACAAAGGACGCTGATGATGAAAGCGTATCGACTGTCGAAATTAGTAGTACTAATCCGTTCTGCTAGTCTGATTAGATATTCTAATATTCCACTCTTAAAAATAATTTGAATTTACATTAATTCAATTATTGTGAACTTAAGCCAAATAATAATAACTTCCGACTTATACACATTTTCAGTTCAAATAATAATTACGTACAGATATTAAAAAAGTATTTTTGTAAATAATTTAGCAACATGCAGCTTTCTGGAGGTATTCATAATCGATTGGGTGACTTTTTTCCTCCTTTATACATCGACCGACTCACAACATTAACTGCTCTAAATTTGAGGGTTGATGTTACTATAGTACTCTACATTAATAATTGTTTGCATTAAAAATTCTAAGACCATTGTATCATTATACTTCATTTATTCATCAAATTGTATTAAAATAATCAAAAGGGCCAGTTAGAGTAGAACTAATTGAAAACGAGTATTTATTTTGTATGGCCATGGCACTGCCCACTTTTCGAACCACAAAATTTTGGCTTTAGGTTAGGTTGAACAGGCTCCCGGTTTCTAAAAAACCGGCCCACTTGGGTCCTTTGGTCCCTTTGTGATGCCTGGTATGGATAGTAGTGAAATTTAAAAAGGTGCCCTGCCTATCCCAGAGGTTGGGTCGGTGTTAAACCTGGTAGTGACGGATTTCCCAAATATGACGCCCTTAAATTTTAGCTTTAGAACAACCCAAATATAATTAGGTGAAAATAAATGTTTACTTTATGAGGGCGTGGTACTGTCCATTTTTTTAATCATAAAATTGTATTGTCAGGAGGAAATAATGTTCATGCACGGTTTAATGGAATCGGCGAATAGAATTAGCTGAAAATAGATATGTGTTTAGTGTGGGCGGGGTACTGCCCACTTTTCGTATTATAAAATTATAGTGTCAGTAGTAAGGTTTCGTTAGAATCGGCTAACTAGAAGTAGTTGAGAAGAAATAATTGCTTTGCGTGGGCGGTGAACTGCCACCTTTTCTTATCTTAAAACTGTATTGTTATCAGAGCCCAATGCATATGTAAAGTTTTATAGTAATCGGCTAATAGTGGAAGCAATTGAAGATATATGTATATTTTCTGTGAACGGGCGTGACGTTTCTAATTGCAAAATTGTATTTTTAGGGCAACCTAAATGCGTGTGTAAGTATCAGCTAAGTGAAAATATGTCGGCAAAAATTTGTATTTCCTTAGGCACTACATTTCTAATCAGAAAGTTGTGTTTTCAGGGGAAGCCAATGCCAATGCAAAGTTTCATAGTAATTGATATATATTTTCCTTTGTATAGGCGTGGCATTGCCTACTTAGCCAGTTCCAAAATTGTATTGAATGGAGGACCCATTGAGTATCCAAGGTTTCATAGAAAAATAAACTAAAATGGAGTTGTTGATAATGAATAATCACCCTGAATAGGCATGCCACTGCCCACTTTTACTAACCACAAAATTTCATAAATAAGTACATATGTACATATTTGCTTTGTGTGGGCGGGGAACTGCCTACTTTTCTTATCTTATCAGAACCCAATGAATATGCAAAGTTTCATGGCAATCGCCAAGTTGAAATTATTAAAGATATATATTTTCTTTGTATGGGCGTGGCACTGCCCACCTTCCTAATCGCGAAATTGTATTCTTAGGTCAGCGTAATGCGCGTGCAAGGTTTTCTAGGAATTGGCTAAGTGAAAATATGAATCGTTTGTAATTTTTTTTAACAAAGACCTTTTATTAAGAAAATCGGTAGGATATATGATAATACGTCATTTGGTTATGAAAGGACCCATGTTTGGTTATTTCTATAATAGAATTTAATAACCAAACATGGGTCCTTTCATAATCAAATAACGTATTATCATATGACCTACCGATTTTCGTAATAAAAGGTCTTTGGTGAAATGACAAAAGGCCTTTCATAAAAAAACGATTCATATGTGGTCCAAAAATATATATTTTCTTTGTATGCCACCACACCAGTGGTGGGCAAACATCCCTGCAGACAAAGTAACTGGTATGTAGTTGGAACTATACTAGTTGCTTTTTGCTTCAGACTAGTGGCCTATCTATCCATTTTTCATATATCGAACTATCGATTTTAACATTAGGTTGTCATAGGCGACCAACTAGTTCATTTGTATACAGTTATATCCCAGTTGGAATCCTAGTTATAGTAAACTAGTGCGCTTACTAGTGCTTTTATTAAGAGTTTTGTAACTCTTAAAAAATCTTTGGCTGAATCGGCGTACGAGCACACATTCATCATACTTTATGGCAAGTACTCTACCCACTGAGCCACATTCTACTTATTTTTTTAATAGCTAAAAATATATTTTATATAAAATCGTATACCTGAAAATTTTGTCCCTTTTTGGCTAATATCGTTACTAGTCTCGATACAACTAGTAATATAATTGTCCTTTTTTGACTATTATCGTTACTAGTCTCGATACAACTAGTAAAATGATTGTTATTTTTGACCAGTAATGTTACTAGTCTTGTTACAACTAATAATATGACTGTCGTTTTTTGACTACTATCATTACAACTAGTAATATGACTATCCCAAAGCGTTACTAGTTGTCACATTAGCTGCTGGGATACTCTATCTTATTCTTTGTTTGTGTATGTTCGTCGCGGCTAAATACCCAGCAGCTAAAGTTACAACTAGTAACGCTTTGGGACAGTCATGTTACTAGTTGTAATGACACTAGTCAAAAAACGACAGTCATATTACTAGTTGTAACAAGACTAGTAACGTTACTGGTCAAAAAAGAACAATCATATTACTAGTTGTATCGAGACTAGTAACGATACTAGTCAAAAAAGGAAAATCATATTACTAGTTGTATCGAGACTAGTAACGATATTAGTCAAAAAGGGACACAGTTTTCAGGTATACTATTTTATATAAAATATATTTTTAGTTATTAAAAAAATAAGTAGAATGTGGCTCATTGGGTAGAGTACTTGCCTTAAAGTATGATGAATGTGTGTTCGTACCCCGGTTCAGCCAAAGATTTTTTAAGAGTTACAAAACTCTTAATAAAAAAAACTAGTAAGCGTACTAGTTTACAATAACTAGGATTCCAACTGGGACATAACTGTATACAAATGAACTAGTTGGTCTCCTATGATAACCTAATGTTAAAATCGATAGTTCGATATATGAAAGAAGGATAGATAGGCAACCAGTCTGAAGCAAAAAGCAACTAGTATAGTTCCAACTACATACCAGTTACTTTGTCTGCAGGGTAGATAGGCTGTGTGTCTTACACACAGTATACGTATGTTGATGTTAAAAAAAACAGCCTATACACGAGAGCATGGGAAATTGAGAGAATGCCCGCCACTGCACTACACACATTTCAATTCACAAAGTTATGTTGTCAGGGAAAGCCAATGCATATGAAAAGTTACATGGTAATCTGCTAAGTGGAAAGAGCTAAAAAATTATATATTCTTTGTACAGCAATGGCATTGCCCACTGATCTAGTCAAAAAGTTGTATATAATGACCCACTGTGTATCCAAAGTTTCATGGAAATCTGTAAAGTGAAAGAGGTAGAAAATGGAAAATTAACCCAAATAAATGGGTGCGTCACTGTTCACTTTTCTAATCACAAAATTTTATTGTCAGCAGACACAATGCATGTGCAAAGTTTCATTGCAACCGCCTAAGTGGAAATAGCTAAAAATATATATCGCTCATTTACTTCAATAGTGCCATAACTCAAAAAACTAGTTTTGCAGAAAACTACTTTACAATTTACATTTTACATACAACTTAATGGAAAAATAAAAGTACATTCTTCTCTCAAGAGGCGAGTATACAAAATGCTTTAACGAAATTTTTACACAATATAAAGAACAATATGATGTAATCATCTGCATTATTAATTCAAAAAACACGGTTTTTGAGTTATGACACTATTGAAGCTAATGAGCGATATATTTTCTTTGTATGGGCGTGGCACTACTTACTTTTCTTACTACGAAATTGTAATAACAAGAAGACACAAGCTGTGTACAAACTTTCACGGGGGTTGTTGGTTAAGTGGAAGCAACTAAAAATTAGTATTTTCTTTGCATGGGCGTGTCACTTCCCACTTTTTTAATCACAAAATTCGTATACCAGGGTATCGTAAGGAGTATGCCGAATTTCATAGCAATCGGCTTAGTGGAAATAGTACAAAAAATAGAAATTTTCTTTCTATGGGCGTGACGCTGCCCACTTTTATAATCACAATATTCCAGTTTCAGGGGATCTTCGCATGTTGCAAAGTTTCACAGCAATCGCCTTAATCGGAATAGCTAAAATTTTTTATTTTTTTTTGTAGCACTGCCCACTATTCGAATTACGAAATTGTTTTATCAGATATTTACCTTATATGGGCGTGGCACTGCCCACTTTTATAATCATACAATTGCATTGTTAAGTGTACAAAAAGTAAATTTTTGAGCGGAAATAGTTGTTTTTACATATTCTTTGTATGGGCGTGGCATAGAAATTTTTTTTCATGCTTTAAAAAAGTTTTCGCAGGATTTCAAGACAGCCATATACGGCGTGAATCTAAATAAAACCAATTAAAAATCAAATAATTTTTTCAATTTCGCTCAGTGTAATACCAGCTGGTGAGTATAATCATTTTTGACCCATTGCCAAATCTCAGTTCTGTGTATACGAGCCATACCAACAGTAGTTTATAATATTAAACATAAACTTTGCTTTTTGCTTTTGGTGCTCCTCAGTTGGGTAAACATTTCCTCGCTTGCATGATATTTTAGAATGTATTTCTTGTTATTGTTTTAATCTTCAGACTCCACGTGGTGCGCGCGCAATATTTTTTGTTGTTTCGGTTTTAAATTTTAAATAAATGTGAGTATTTTTGTATGTTGAAAGTGAGCTATAAAAGAGTATGTACTCCTCAATCATTGTTTCATTACGGTCTTTCGTTGTTGGTTAAGACCATGTGACATTTATGAAAAGCTCCTTGCATTATATTTTTGTTGTTTGTGTGTGTGTTTTTGAAAAGATATTAAAATAAATTTTGTTTCGGCTTTTTTCGGCATTATAAATAATTTATAGACTTAGTTGCACATACACGTATGCAACATTTCTGCGAAGTGTGACAACAAGGAAGGACGTTAAATGAAAGGATTCATTTCTTTAATGTTGTCACTTTTCGGTTGCAGTTTAAGATTAACATTTTTGAAGAGAAATTTTGTTGTGCATATTTTTGGGGGTTGGTTAGTTACAGGCTTGAGGTTTTTCATTATTTTATATGTATTTATTTATAATGTGTTAAAAAAGCAATTAAAATATGTTAATTAAAATTTTTTGGAGATACACATTTACATGTCTGTAAGGCTTTTGTAAATAGTCTGTTACTTTGTTGATTGTCTTGTCCATTATGAGGGCTTTTTAAAGGTGATAATGAAAAGTTTTTAATATTTTCATACATAAAAGTGATACTATTAAAGTTTAAGGCTATTTACTAGATAGTGTAAAATAATATACTGTAATGAAAAGGTGCAAATATTTTTGTTGTTCATTTCAGAAATTGTTAAGCTTTTCATTAATATTATCATGCTGCACTATGGCTCAGAGGACTATTTTCTTTGCCCAAAACTATTTTACTACATAGTTATTTATCGATTGTTATGGAACTTTTTTTTTTAGAAATATTCACTTCCAGTGACAATATAACATTATGACTAGAAAAGTGGGCAATGCCACGTCCATTAAAAGTAAATATTCTATTTCAAATACTTCTATTTAACCAAATCTCATACAACTTGGCACACAAATTAAACTCCGGTTGAAATGTAATATTATGACTAGAAAAGTGGGTAGTGGCACGCCCACTAAAAGTAATTAATCTTTTTTAGCTATTTATACTTAGCTTTACACAAAAATTAGTTTCTCCTAAAAATACAATTTCATGATGGAAAAGTCCCACGGAAAACAAACATTTATCTTCAGCTACTTCTAGTTAATAGATTCTTATGAAACTTTACATACACATTGGTTTCTTCTGAAAATACAGTTTTATGATGCGAGAAGTGGTCAGTGTCACACCCACTTAAAGTAAACATTTATTTTCAACTACCCTGCAGACAAAGTAACTAGTATGTAGTTAGAACTATAATAGTTGCTTTTTACTTCAGACTAGTTACCTATCTGCCCTTTTTTCATATATCGAGCTATCGATTTTAGCATTAGGTTGTCATAGGAGCCCAACTAGTTCATTTGTATACAGTTATATCCCTGATGGAATCCTAGTTGTTGTAAACTAGTGCTCTTACTAGTTTTTTTTTAATTTAGATTTTGTAACTCTTAAAAAAGGTTTTGCTCAATCAGGGTACGAGCACATATTCCTCATATTTCAACGCAAGTACTCTACCCACTGGAGACCTATACCTCGCTGTGAACAAGTTGACTAACAAAACATTTTCGTCTGGCAGACTCCTCAAGAACGACGTTGGGGAGCTTGTAACATCAAAACCGCAGCAACTCAGCTTATGGGAAAAATTTTACGCCAATATGCTAAATACAACACCCGCTATACTAGATTCAATTTGCACTTGCACCTCTCACGTGTCGAATCAAAACATATCTACTGAATGTCCAGGAATCATTGAAATCAGCGGAGCAATTGGTTCAATTAAAAACAATAAATCCCCAGGCCTGGACAATATTTCCCCAGAACTACTTACAACAGACCGAGTTACTAGTGCTCGCCTTTTGGAACCCATAATAAGGGAATTCTGGAATGACGAATCCATACCCGATGAAATCACCGCCGGCGCAATTATAAATCTTCCCAAAAAAGGTGATTTAACCGATAGGAAGAATTGGAGAGGCATAACGTTATTGAGCATGGTCAACAAAGTTATTGCGAATATAATAAACAAAAGACTGTCAAAAGCAGTTCTTCTCAGAAGGGAACAAGCTGGCTTCCGTTCAAACAAATCTTGCGTCGACCAGGTCAATAGTCTCAGGATTATTGTGGAGCAGTCAGTTGAATGGAGATCGCCTCTTTATCTAGTAGTTGCTGACTTCGAAAAGGCTTTTGATACTCTCAACCACACGGCCATATGGAGCGCACGGTCATGCAGGGGTGTCCCTACTAAAATAATAAATCTAATACAGTCACTGTACAAAAATGCAACATGCCGCGTATTACATGAGAAACAGCTGAGTAAAAACATCAAAATAAAAACCGGAGCTCGACAAGGCTGTATGCTATCACCACTCCTCTTTAACTGTGTCCGCGATGTAGTGATGCAAAAGTCAACAAGGCATAGGAGAGGGATTACATGGGGTTTGCAAGATAGATTAGAAGACCTGCACTATGCGGATGATATATGCTTACTAAGCCATTCTTTCTCTGACATGCAGTCAAAGCTAAATCTAGTTAGCGAAACCGCAAAGCTAGCTGGATTGAAGATAAACATCCCCATAACCAAAACCCTCAGGATAAATGCTAACGCAGCGCGAAAATTCCTAATTCAGGGCAAGGAAATTGATGATGTGGAATCCTTCTGCTATCTAGGTAGTATAATCGATAAATCCGGCGGTTCATCAGCAGATGTTGCCAGTCGCATTAGTAAGGCACGCAATGCATTTACCCAACTTAGCCCTGTTTGGAAATCGTCTAACATATCGAGGCGTACCAAAATTAAAATTTTCAATTCCAACGTTAAATCTGCATTATTGTACGGTTGTGAGACGTGGAATATGGCACCGCGCGATACCCAGTCTCTTCAGGTGTTTGTTAACAAATGCCTGCGTAGAATCTTGCGTGTTTGCTGGCCCTCCGTAATATCCAATGCCCAACTCTCGTCAGGCACAGATCAGCAACCAATTGAGGTGGAAATAAGAAGACGCAAATTTGGTTGGGTTGGACACACTCTCCGCAAGCCATTAGATGACATCACCAAGAAAGCCATAGACTAGAACCCCCAGGGAAGCAGACGCATCGGACGACCATCACACACCTGGAAACGTCAAATCACAACCGAACTATCCAAACTACGACTACAGTGGAACGAAGTCAAACATCGCGCTGATGATCGAGCTCATTGGAATCAACTTGTTGCGGCCCTATGCTCCACAGAGGAGTAAAAGGATCACATATATATATATATATATATATATATATATATATATATATATATATATATATATATATATATATATATATATATATATATATATATATATATATATATATATATATATATATATATATATATATATATATATATATATATATATATATATATATATATATATATATATATATATACTCAACCCACTGAGCCACTTTCTACTTATTTTTTTAAGAGCTAAAATATGTTTTATACACAAGTCGTATACCTGAAAATGTTGTCCTTTTTTGACTAGAATCGTTACTAGTCTCGATGCAACTAGTAATATGATTGTTCTTTTTTTTAATATGAGCAAAATGAATCATTGAATCATTCTTTATTTAAAATTGGGCTTTATTTTAAAAGTATTTTACAAACAAACTTCGTATTTAAAAACAATTTTTAGACCCAACAAAAAGAGAACATACTAATCATTAGTAAAATCACTGATGAACTGAAATCAAAGCAGTTTTATTTCTGATCATTCATCAATGATTTTAACACGTCGTTGTCAGAGGGTGGAAGTGATCAAAAGAGCGATTAAAAAGTTATCTAGGATAAATGTTGCAGTCTTAGAATATGCAATGAAAGTTCTCTGTCCTCAGAAAATTTTTACTTTTATATTTTTTGGTGCAAATGGCTTTTTAAAACAGTCAATAGTGGACTTCAGTGTTTGATGCAAACGGTCTTGCGAAAGTGCAAATGCAAAATATCTTATCTTTTTTTATGAAATTTAGTGTATTTTGTTGTTGGATTTTGCATTTACATTTTGCAAAACATTTATATCAAATACTGCACTCCGCTAATGTAATAATTGTTTCATCTCACAATCGGTTTCTTATTCAAGTAACGCAATTTTCAGTTGTTGAAAAAATCCTTTCATCCTCTACAGAAGTTGCTCGGATAGAAGAGAACGTTGTATAACTTATCATATTTTTCTACCTTTTTCCACTGTCTTCAAATAATTTCAGATGCTTTGTTACTAACAGCGTTTAAAGATTCCTTGAAAGGCTTCTCTTTCATCAACGTTATCTGAAATAATATCCATTTCCCCATTTTCTTCGTCATTAAATGCATAAAAAAAGTGAAAAACGATTTTCTGAATATCTAATTACCGTGCATTTTGATGCATATTGAAAACATTGCTGTTGCTTTTAATTAAATTAAAAAATTACAGTCGTTTATCCTAAAAGTGCAGGTATGGAAAGTGCACTTAACAAACGAAATTGTATAAGATTTTAAAGAATAGTGGCACAAATTAATAATTTTGTGCAATTAAGTCAAAACGGCGCTTAAAAGGAAGGATTTTTGGGTACCAAAATCAGTACTTTTTTATGTATATAAATAGATTTTTAGTCCCGGGAATTCCCGGGAAAGCGGGAAACGAAAATAAGCGATTTTCCTTACTCACTAACTATAAAGAAACATATGATTTTTTTTCGAACTTAATGCGAACACGAAAAATATTTGGAATCGAAACAAAAAATTGCAATCGTTGAAATATTATACATGCTCGAAGTGCAATATAGGAAGCTCATTTTCGTAACTTAAATAGGAATAATCCTCTGCTATATTAATGTGGAATTTTATACTTAGAAATGTCTGATTTATTTGCAAAATATTTTGATTCACCCCCCTGTAGGTTGTTGTCTTAACTCACTTAAACGTATCACAGTTATCCAGATTAATGCGGGAATACATACACCAAATCTCTAAGTTATTAAATAGAAATGTAAATACATTTATTAATTAATAGTCGCTTTCTTGCTATAATTTATTTTATTAAAAACAAGATTTCTGTTGATGCGCAATTTTTCATTCATACGCGCCTGAGTCAAGCTTTGATCAAATCAAACAAAGAGTCTTAAAAAAAAATCAGACTTCTGTAAAAGCACCTGCCGCCATATTATAAACAAAATATCAACAGGTTTAATCATAAAATTATTTGTTATACATTAAAAAAACAAAAATAATTTTGAAAACTATCAATCAATTTGAATTTACTTAAAAAAACATGCGACGCTTCATTGATTTCAATAATTTAAAACCAGTGATGCTTTAAATTATCCTCAAAATAAAATCTTTCGGAAGTTATTTTTTGATATTCATTGTGAACAAACACAATTTTGTAAAGACAATGAATGGATTTCTTTTAATGCTAATTAATTAGTATTTGATTGTATGATTAACGCGTTTTCACCATGGGAGGTCTAAAAATTTATAGATTTTGATATCTTTGTTCGGGGAACAAATACCCAGCAAAATTTTTAAATATGTATTTAATACACTCGAAAACATTACTTTAAATTTAAGATCATATATTGTCTAAATTTGTGTTGAAAATTTCTCCTTATCTAAAATTACATCGATTTTGTAGTTATTTTATTAAAGAAAAAACTGTTTCAAATTAAACATATTTAGTTCAAGTGGAAAAAATGTAACATAAAGTATAATACGGCTATGGCTGAATGGTAGATACGTCAGACTATCAGTGAGGAGGTCGCGGTTCAAACCTGCACGCAACCAATCGCTTTTTTTAGTAAAAACATTTAGTTGAAAAATAATGCGTGTGTAATTTTAGGTCGATAATAATCTGTAAAGTGTTGCCGACTATTATCGACGTAATTTTCAACAAAAGTGTTTTACGAGTGTTGTTACAGGAAGATAAGGAAGTTAAACAAATGGGGAAGATGGATTTCAGTTTTTGGAAGTGTAGACTATCCAGCAAAAACTGGTTATTGTGTTGCAATTTCCAAACAATATACTTTTCAACACAAACTACATACCGTCTGCATTACTTTACAGTGGTTAAATCAATTACTTACTACTAAATAAACAAGCCATTATTGACATAGTAGTAGTGCCTTCGCTTACCATACAGATAATCGGCAGTTCAACCCCTAGCGAAGCAAATTGTTTTTTTTTAAGTCGTAACAAATAAAATTTGAATTCCTTCAAATATTATACCCCAAATCGATGGGTATTAATAAAACACTATTCTGAAAACTATTTTCAGGTCAATCAGTTAAAATTAAGGCGTGTCGCATGCCCACCGAAGTTGGAGCAAATGCTGCTTTCCGTCTTTTATGTCTCATAACTTAATGAATATAGTATTTACAAAAAACTTTTCTTCAAAAAAGTTGTTCTCTGTGAAGTTTTTAACAGCTTTTGTTCCATCGACTTTTATCTCAATCGCATACTTAACAAATTAAACAGCAATATCGAAAAAACCCATAGCAATTAAAATGTCTAAATGATTACACTAATTTACAAATTTGGCTAAACTTATTAGTTTCCTGAACCTAAAGCTGTTTTTTATTTAGATATTTGGGCCGCTGAACTAGAATCTGCACTCCATTTTTTTATCAGCTCTAGTTTTCGAGATATACCGCTATGTTATGCCAAAATTAAAGACACTTGGACGACATATATTTCTATAATTGGAGAAGAGTTTGATCTCTTTAGTAAAAAAGAAAAAACAAAAATTCGACACCAAAATTATCTTTAGCCCGAGCAACCATTATTTCTATATCTGCCCATTAGTTTCAGAGATATCATAAAAGTTTTAGCCTAAAAATTAAAAATTTCATAAAAAGTTTTTTCACTAAATTGTGAATAAAACCAAAAGTTGTCCACCAATTTCAACAAAACAAGGCTAGTTTCTTATGGAATATCTTAAGATATATGATACTGTACATAAAATGGGATATTTGTTGTTGTTTTATTTTTTTGTATGAATTTTTGAAAACAAAAATTTAAAAATTTTTTATACAATTTTTAATTTTCAGGCTAACATTTTTACGATATCTCTGAAACTAGACTTAAAGAAACTTAAAGATAACTTTATTGCCGAATTTTGGTTTTGCCTTTTTACGGAATAGAGTAAACCTTTCTCCAGTTATGCTAATACCCTGTTCAGACTTGGATTTTTAATTAAGACAATTTAATTTTAGTTGAGCAATTAAATTTAGTGATTTTATATAGTAAATTAAGCTTACTCAATTATCATTTGACTTGCTAATGATGTAATAAGTATAAGAGTGGATGCATAAGGGCAACGAATGCAACAATAAAACAAAAACTAGATAATGGTTGTCAAAAAAAAAAATACACGTGCAAAAATAATCATCTGACGTTATACTGCCATCTGTATACTTATTATACCATGGGCTTGCCACTGTATATAATTTTAGCTTCTCACTGAACATACTTCGCAGTAAACATACTTGTCACAAAGGGTTGCATTTCGAACTTTACACAATTTATGAAACAATTAAGTACTAATTGCTCAATTCACTAATTGAAGCATTGTATGATAAATTGAGCTCAATTAAGGCCTTAATTGCGTAAATTTCCTAAGCTGCGCAATTAAGGCGTATGTCGTGCAAGTGCGTTTATTTTTGAAATAACTCTATATCGTGAAAACTGTAGCGTCCCAAATAACTAAAGAAACAACTTTCGGTTCTAGGGATCGAAAAAGTTTATCGAAATTTGTAAACATGTGTAATTAATGAAATGTCTACATTAAATTCATGGTATTTCAATTCGAAATAGCTTTGATTTAACATGACTTTGTAAAAATTAAATTTAAAATTAACTTACTAGTTTTCCATGATTTTATCATGAATTTTTTGTGTGTAGAGCCTTGTTGTTATTTTGAAAAATAACAATTTTGATTTTGTTGTACAGTGTTAATCAAAATATTTAATGAAAATAAAAAAAAACTCTTTTAGTACAAACACTCTTTTAGTACAAAATTCCCATCTCTAAAATCTGTTTTTTCCGTATAACCGAATGTTTTAATGCTGTAAATATGAATAAGAAGTGTTTATCGTCACGAAAGCCTGTTTTCCAAAACTTTTAAAAATCGTATTTTGTAATAACAACACCTAAAATGAAACTTTGCTGGGTTATTCGATTAGTACGTAGATAATTGATTTACTTATTTTTATTGTATGTACTTTTGGTTTCTTTCCTTCTTTTTCAAGTAAAGTTCATTTATTATAACTTTTGCTATATTTTTGGTAAACTTAAATACTACTACAGGCCGATTCAGACTATAATACAAGTATTAATACTTTTAAGGAAAATAAAGCCCTGACGTGATAAGTTGTTATTGTTTTTTGAAAATTTTCAAACAACAATTAGATCAGGGAGGCATTTTTTTCAAAAGTACACAGAAAAAACTAAATTTCATTTTGTGTAAAGGAATTCAATGAAATAGTAAATATTTTGTCTATGAACGGACCTACAAACGAATTTGTAAATATAGACAAAAATACCTCAACAATTTCATTGAAAAAAAACGTGTTTTTTTCAGTGAACAAATTGTTTAAATCGATAAAAATAATTTGTCTAAAAATATTTACAAATTGTAGACAAAACAATTTACTAAATCAAACAATAATATTTACTGGATTTCCTGAAAAATATCAAACAATATTTCTGTCTGAATTTAATAAACAATTAGTCTAAAAATGCTAACAACTATTAAGCAAAATAATTTACTTAATCAGACAAAAATACAAAAAAAAAATTCTGTCTGTGTCACAATCATCATCCATAAGCATTTATGAGATTTCACTTTGTTAAATGTGTTCAAGTCCGAATGTTTATCTAAATACTTAAAAAAAAAATTAATGAGAATTAACGCAACGACATTAACTAATCGATTCACTCAAAAATCTTTTGTAAACAAACTTGGTACAATTGCATTCCTCCTGCTATGATTGTTGTTGTTATTTGTGTGTATGTTGTCATTGGGGTGGTTTTTTACGGCACAGTTTTTATTGTTGTTTTTGGTGTTTGCGTGCTAAATAAAAGTCAAACAAACAATTCATAGATTATGGACAGAACATTTACTGAAAATTAAGTTTATATTTAGACAAACTGTTGTTTGAAAATTTTTTGGTGATAATTTTTTCTGTGTATTAATTAATACTTACAAATATTAATACTTTTGTATTACAGTCTGAAACGGCCTTAATTGACATTTTTAATACACACATTTTAGAAATTTAGAAATTAATTAAAAGTATTTTGATTTGATTTTTATTTTTTTATTTTGATTTTCATGTGACAATCGTTTTAGAATTATAAAATATATTAAAAGCTTGCTAAAATTTTTTTGTAATGTTTCAATTTCACTTAAACTATTTGTCTGTTTATTATTCTATATTGATTGACTTTTTTAAAAGTTAATTTGAAAAAAAAATCATACAATGTTTATAAGGTTGTTGTAAAAGTTACTCAGCACTAAGATTATTAAGGTGTGTTTTATTTGTGTAATTGCTAAAAAATGGATCATTTGAACAAAATATAAACGTTCTTAATTCTATTTTTTTGGAGGGCTAATAGGAAAGTGAAGCGAATACAAATTCTAAATGAGTATATAAAGCCAATCGTTTCTAACTGTCAACCTCATCCACTATACATTCGTCTGTCACGTCAATGAGGCTGTGACGACGAGCTACCACACCACTCTCCTCACCAAAAGAGGGCATTACCTGCATCATTATTATGTTTCATTACAATAAAACCATTTAACTTAAAAACTTTGCTTATTTTATTTTTAAGGTTTTTACTTTATGTTCTATATAAACTGTATGATCTGACATTTTGTTTTGGACTATACCTTATATGGATGAATATAGTGCCCCATTTTGTACTGGTCACCATTTTGGAATTGGAAGTTTTTTAATGCGTCCTGTATTCTATTAGTCAAATCCTTACATTTGATATCCATATTGAGGTGTTTGTAAACAGATACAGTGAAACTTCGATATAACGAGCTTCGTTATAACAAAAAACTCAATATAACGTATGTTTTATTGGGTCCCTTGAGAAAACGTCTTTATTGTAAAGTTTTTCACACAAAAAAATACTATAGATACAATGAAAAAAATCTGAGCAAAAAAGCCTCTATATAGCGAAATATTCATTCAAATGCCTCAATATAACGAAATCAGAATAAATCCTAAATGGTAAAGTCCCGTTATAAAAACAGCGAAGTCTAAATGTATTTACAAGCGCATTTGTTAAGCCTCTATACAACGAAGTACACATATAAAAGCCTCTATAAAACGAAGTAAGAATAACAAAATTTTTTCATATTTCTTAAAATTTCGTTATAGCAAGGCTTTGCTGTTTATATTTATAGCGAAGCAATAGCTATAACGAAGTATTTTCGGATCCCCTTGGAATACGTTATATCGAAGTTTCACTGTAACTAATTCACCATTTTGTGGCGGCGGTCATCTGTGAATAATACTGAATACACATCGTAACGTCATTAGATCAATACAATCGTAACGTCATTAGATCAATGAAAATTAAATGTGCTCACCAAATTTCAGATGACTCGGTCACCAGGAAGGGGGTACAACTAAATATTACTTTTTATTGGTGCGGTGCCGCCCATTTTTTTACCACTAAATTGTATTGCCATGAAAGGTAAAGTCGTTTACCAAATTTCAGACCGATCTGTAAAGAGGAAGGGGGTAAAGGTCAATATTACTTTTAATGGGCGTGCCGAAGCCCACTTTCTTAATCTCAAAATTGTATAGTAATCAAAAGTAAAGGCGTGTAGGAAATTTTGGACCAATCGATTAACAGGAAGGGGTTAAAACTAAGTATTACTTTTTATAGGCATGGCGCCGCCCACTTTTTTAAATTAAAAAGTTGTAAAGTCATCGTAAGTATAGGTGTCCACCAACTTTCAAATCAAGCGGTCAATAGAAAGTAGCAAAAACTAAATATAACTTTTTATGGGTGTGGCGCCGCCCACTTTTTTAATTAAAAACTTGTATAGCTATCGTAAGTAAAGGTGTCCACCAAATCTCAGATCAATCGGTTAACAGGAAAGGGCCAAGACTAAGTATTAATTTTTATGGGCGTGGCGCCATCCACATTTTTAAGTATAGAATTCTATAGCCCTCGTAAGTAAAAGTGTCCACCTTTTATGGGCGTGGCGCAGCCTACTTTTCTAATCATAATATTAAATTGTGACCATAATTAAAGGCGCTTACAAAATTTCAGATCAATTGGTCAACAGCAATGGGGTAAATTTTCAATTATTAGATTTGAGTCACATTCTACACACTTCACAAACGCCAGCCACGCACAAACTCCACAAACGCGGTCAGCTAAATAAAGCAATTTAATAATTCGTCAACAAAAACCTACTATCGCCAGGGAGATACTTGGGCGATATTTAAGCGTTACCTGGTGCTTAGCCGAGACACCTTCATTTAGCAAGGTCAGACACCAACCATTATCCAAGACAAAAACCTGGTCCAATGATTCCCAAAAACTTGGACCAAAATCTCCTCGATATCCCAGAGGTTCCCCGAATTCCCAAAAACTAGGACACAAATGTTCTCAAAATCCCAGAACTTCTCCGGAAAACAATGGCAATACCGAAAACGTCGAAAATACCAAAGTGGCAACACTGAGCTTTTAGAGAATTCAACCTTCGCGCTGGCCTGTTGCCCTCGTTTTGAATTGTCGTTACCAGTTACACGTATTTTTTCATAAAAATTTTTTTATCCCCCAGCATAGAAAACGTTTATATGCTGCATATTATATGCACAATGTGCCATAAGGACCTTTGTCCCAAAAAATTGTCATTATTTTAACTGAATAAAAGATTAAAAAGTTTAAATTTGGCAATTAACAATTTTAAAATGTGGTCATAATCTAATCATTTGGTGCCCCTGTGGCTGAGTGGTAGCGATGCTAGCCTGTCAGTCCAGAGGTCGTGGGTTCGATTCCCACCATAGAACCTGCGTGTTTTCCGCAGACAAGCTAATCGCTTCGCGGCTTGTGTTTGTTAAAAAAAAACGAAAAAAATTAAATAAAAAAAATTTAATTTACGAAATAATTTTATTGCAATATTGAAGATTTTCAAACACGTCAATCATAATAAAATTATCCAGTGCCGTATATTTGAACAAAAATCCCAGATTTATTTTTAAGTTGAGTCAAGCAAAATGTTCAGTTGTTATAATCTTTTTTAAAACTATCGGACACACCCACAAAAAAATTGCAAAAGCAGGAGGAGGAAGGAAAGAGGTGGACAATTATATATCAATATCTCCACAATAGATAAATGCAAAAAAGGCGTTCATGTATGAATGTAAAACTACAAATGATTTTTTGTATGAAACGAATTATTAATTTTGTTGTATTTAATTATTACAAAAACAATAACAAATTGAAAAAATACATGATTTTAATCTGCGAAAGATTTGCATAAGAAACAAAAAATAACGAAGCAATCATATATGCAAAAATAAATATCTAATCAAATTCATGGATTTTCAAAATGTCTTAAAGGTATTTTTAGTGGATTTTAAATTTTGTTTTTTTTCTTTGTTTAAGTTTGTTAACATGTTTAAGACGCTTTTTATGTCTCAGCCAAAACAAATCCATCTGTGGGAGATATTATGGTTGGCTTCTGTTAGTAAATTAAAATATTGTGTTTCATTTATATTCACTTAATGTATGTGAATTAGGGTATTCACTCGAATAATGTTTGCTCGAATAATCGAATAATCAAAGTCAAATAATGTTCGATCAAACAAAAAATTTCGATTTCGAGTAAAAATTTATTCGAGTAATTTAGGTCGATTAATCGAATAACTCGATTAAAAAATTTTATGTACATTTTCTTTTTTTCAATGAGTTTTTGTAGATTTCTTAATAAAACGTGGAAAATTTTTTAAATTTATATGAAATTTGCCATTCAATTCGAACGTTATTTCATAATAATAGTCCGCATGATCAAAAAATTAAGTACATAATGGGCCTGATTCTGTAAGGAGCTGGCCTATGTCGTTTTTTGTAATAGATTAAAGCAACACACAACCCGTGTTATTTAATCTACTACAAAAAACGAGTTAGGCGTTTACGACAACGCCTTACACAATCAGGGCCAATATAGTAACAATAATAGGGAGAAAGAAACCAACTTCAAATGTCTTTTAAAAAAATTCGGAAATATAAACATCAAAGAAAAATTATTTGAAATAAAGAAGATATATCGAGAGCAACTAGTTAACTAGATGTTTCGTATTAAAATATCCAATGTGATGTTCGGAATTATAAAAGCCTTAAGGTACGGTCACACTTAACAAGTTAAGATTGTATTTCCATTAATTACAATATTTTTTTAAATATGGGTTCGCATTTATTAAAAATAATGAAAAAATAACTTTTTGCAGCATAATTAACCTTATTTTGTGATATAAAAAACAAGTTAAATCAGAGTTAGCAAAAGCTCAGAGTTAGCAAAAGTAGTGGCTACGATTTTTTGGTCAAATATTTCCTAAGTGTAACCGGGCCTTTACTATTACAAGTTAATATTTATAACAACAATAATGCTATGCCAATTCCGATTATTTTTATTTTGCATTGAATACAGGACAGGTACGGAATATTATTAAATATTTCCTGGCGCAAAATTTTCTCAAAGCGCAACGTTTGAATAGTGAAAAAAACTTTTTTAAAGGATCAGGTTATGATCTAATTTATGTAGAAATGTTGTGTTTTCTTTTGTTTTCATTATTAAAATATATGAAAACGCGAAAAAACTTGTTTTGTTTTCTTTTTGTTTTCCTTTTTGCCCATATTTTTCATTTTGGTACTTTTTTTCGGTGTGCGTTTTGTTTAATTTTAGTTTTTTATTTTTAAAGTATTTTTCGTTTTTTTGGCTTTGGCGCTATTTTAATTTTCGTATTTTTTTCGTTTTTTTCTGACGATTTTTCGTTTTTTGCAATATTTTTGTTTGTTGCCGATTTTTTAGTTTTGGCGATTTTTTGGTTTTTGCGTTTTCAAAGTTTTTTTTTCACTTTTTGACGATATTTTTTAGTTTGAGTGATTGATTTTTGTTGCGGCGATTTTTTCCAGTTTTCGCGCTTTTTTAGGTTTTGGAGATTTTTTTCGGTTTTTGGTGATTTATTTAGTTTTTGGTGATTTTTGTTGGTTATGACACTTTTTTCATTCTGGCGCTTTTTCCGTTTTTTTTTGGAGATATTTGGTTTTTTTGTAATTTTAGTTTGCCTTTTTTTTTTGCCAGTTTTTTGGTTTTGGCGTTTTTTGACGATATTTTTAGCTTTAACGGTTTAGTTTTGGCACTTTTTTCAGTTTTGGGGCTTAGGGATTTTTTTTCGGTTTTTTTTATGATTTTTCTAGTTTTATCGATTTTTGTTTGTTTTGACCCTTTTTTCGTTTTAGCGATTTTTTTGGTTTTTGGAGAATTTTTTTAGTTTTGGCGCTTTTTTTTGGTTTTGGCAGTTTTTTTAGTTTTTTTTAATTTTTTTTGATTTTTGCCGATTTCTTCGTTTTTTGATGACATTTTTAGTTTTATAGATTTTTTTTAATAGGGAGGCCTTTACACGTTTGGTGTACGGAACCCTAAAAAAGATAAGCAGCTACATTACGCTGTAGCTTCCTGAAAAATCGTACGAAATAAATGAAAATTTGCCCAGAGGTACTTTTGAATATGAAGAATACAACTATTATATTAATTCAAAATTTGTTTATCTCGACATAAGCACTTATTCCTTATTGCCACAGAAATATATACGTGTATGGACGTTTTGAAAGATTACATCTGGGATTGATTTTAGGGTGAGTTAAACTTCTCCATTTTTGCTCATAGCAATAGTGGCTCGGCATAGAAAATCATGTAAGTCTTACGTTTAAGGTGTAAGATGTGTTCAGTACTCTAGCTCTTCGGTGTATGGGTCTTTTTGTGGCTTTCTTAAAAAAACCAGAAACAACTTTCATTCAGAGCTGTTATAGTGAGTGGCCTGAAATGATCTAAAAAATTGTGCCTCGTGGTGTTCTACATAAATGTGCTGAACACATCTTATACCTTAAACGTAAGATTTATAAGATATTTGATAAATAAATTTAATTTGACACATTTAAGTTTTGAATGATTTCTGGCTCTCAAGCTAAGTCTTGGAGAACGTTAGTATTATACTAACGTTCTTCATATCTGAAATATTTTTGTTGATAATTTTAAAACTCTATATCATCCCTGACTGGGAGCCTTTTTTAAGAAAGCGACAAAAAAAACATACAACGAAGAGTTAGGGGTGTTTTACATAAAAGTGCTGAGCACATCTTATATCTTAAAACTTAAGGCTTACTAGATTTCCTATGCCGAGTCACTATAACTATGTGCAAAAGGTGGGGTGGGGTGGAGGGTAATTTAATTCTCCCTAGATGTAAAATTTCAAAACATCGATGCATGTTTACATGTATTTTTGGTGCCATCTGTCAGAATCACTCGTTAGAAGCACATTATTATTTTTTTGTGTTGTACAGTGTACTTTAGTTTGGGTTTGTTTCTTTGCTTAAGATCAGCTTTTTCATTTGACTAAAGGTTAAAAATTGGACTTTTTGTTAAATTGATTTTCTGCAAATTTACATGATTTCTTGCGTTCTTCTAAATTTTAATCAATTTAGTTTTTTACCCTAGTTCTGCTTTTGTGTCTATGGGGAGATTAGCTACGGCAAAACATTTCGACCCCTTAGCGCCAAATGATCGTAAGCGACAAAAATCAAATTTTTCAGGAGAAGGGTTTTTTATTATATTTAAACATGATTTATATTCATAAACTGTCGCTTACGATCAAATATTATAGCCTGTATTTCAAAAGTTATCAAAAAATTTGACATTTTAATGATTTTAAACTATGGGTAGGATCACAAAATTATGATTTCATTAAAAAAATTAGTTGCTTACAAAATGTCGCTTACGATCATTTGGCGCTAAGGGGTCGATTTGGTATGCAAGAATATATGGCGGTGATGCCAATTTAGTTTTTTTACATTAGATTTGGCCCTTTTTTATATCTTGACCTTAAATTATTGATGTTGTAATGCGTTTTATCCATGTGGCAAATATTGAATGTTATTTTTAGGAACTACTTTTGTAATGATTCCAAAGAATCAAACAACTGCGTATTCTCGACTTCTCAGGAAGTTGTTATTAACAACATCGAGATAATTAATAAAAATGTTGTTCTACTATCACAAAGCTCTATCCCAAGAACATTTACTCTCCAGCTACTCTCAAAGTTTTTTCATGGATATTTTTTACCTTTATGCCGTTGCACAGTTGTTGCAATTGGAAAAGAAGGGTAATAAATCTGTGTATTTAAAATTTGCAATCTGATTACAAAACGATGCATTTAAAAATCATAGAGAAGGACCTAAGCTTTAAGAATCTTGAAATTTGGACCAACCAGTTGAAACACACGTTGAGCTACAGGGTGGCAAAGTTGACTAGCTCTAACTAACTTTTACAAATATTATCAGTTTTTTCTTAAGAGATTAAATTAGAATTTCGTAGAAAAATTTACCATTTTTGTTTAATGCTGGATGTAGCGTGCATGCTTTAATAGACTTAAAATTTCAACTGCAGTTATTTTTGAAGTTTATTCCTTTGAAATATTAAAAATAAAAAATTTTAGTATAAAAAATTGTTTGAGAAAATTTAGCAATTTTTCACTCTCATTTCAAAGCCTTGATTTTGATTCCTTTTCACGGATAGATGAATTGAGATAACTAAAAAAAATTTGTCTACATGTTAGCAGGGATTGTGTTAAAAATCATAAAATATTTTTTTTTTAAAATTGTGACTATGCTATTAGCGGAAATATTGGCGTAATAGAGAATAAAGTTAAGGCCAAAACACAAAATTGTGAAATTTAAAGCCAAATATCTTTGAAAATATTAGAGATATCTTAATGAAATAAACTGTATTTCCTTAATTTGCTTATAAGCTTTACACTAAGTTTAAATTTCTTAAAATCGGATAATATTTGCAAAAGTTATGAGGCCGATAAAGTTTTTTATGCCCGATGTGGTTAACTTTAAGACCGTGTAGCTCAACGTGTGTTTCACCATGGTAGTCCAAATTTCAACATTCTTAAAGCTCAGGTCCTCCTCCATAATTTTCACGTACATCATTTTATAATCGGATCGCAAGTTTTAATAATGCAGCTTTATTAACCCTTTCGGTACAAGTTTTCCAATTCAGGCATTAAAAATCCAATTTTGTTACTATTCGGGCTTAAATATTTTTAATAAATTAAAATTTTTTTATTTTTTCCAAAAAGTTGACTCCAAAGTGGTTTTTTAGAATGATGCCATATGGATACATTTGTACTCAATGGAGTATAAAAAACACATGGGCGAACAAAGCTAAATGGAATTGGAGGATGAGGTGGTCCTATATTTTTATCTATGGTGGGCTTAATTAACGGTCTGAGTTTAAACGAGCCATTTTCCAACTTTCCAAGTTGATCAAAAGAGGAATTCTCTGAGGGATGAGTCCATTATTTTATGGAACGACCCAAGAAGGGGGAAATACGAGGAATTGCATTTTTTAAACAGGGCGATCTCTTACTATTATCTATAGTTATATTTTATTTGGAACTAGTAACCCCAAAATTTTCAAATTGTGGGAAATTTTGCCTCTTTGAAAGATAGTCCATTTTTTAGAAAAGTGAAAACGCACTTAGGGTGAAAATTTTGTAGAACAAATTACTGATTATTGTTTCTAGGGCCAATTGACAGTTTTATTTCCAAATATGAATCGGTAAAGCATGAAAATTAAAATGACTTTGATCTAGTGGTGTATACAGAGTTACAATAAAAACTTTACCACATCATAGGTTTGTATCCATATGGATACATGCATAATTAAAAAAATCGTCGGTGCTTTTTTAATTGTTTAAACAAAAAAATTGTTATGCAGAATATTAAATTAAAGTCTTTTTAACTTATTTCAGTTAATTTTATTCAAAAAAAAGTCAATATGTTTGTTTTATAAGTAAAATAAAAAACTCTGTTTTGACCAAAAATAAAATATTTAAAACATGCTTTTTTAAATACGTATTTTTTAAGAAAATAAAACCAAAACATTTTCCAAAAGTGACTTAAATTAAGAAATAAGACCTGGAAATTCTATAATCCGTTAGCAATCCAAAGGTAAAATTAATGCGGTTCTTGTTAGACGCTTATCAATTTACGTGTATCCATATGGATACAATATAGCGAAAGGGTTAACCTTTTTTTCCCAATTGGAACCAGTGTGCGCATTGCTTGTTTAGGCGGTGATCTGTGGCAGAGGTGGCATACGTGTTAACTTTTGAATATGTCATGAAATAAAATTCCTTAGTTTTGGCCCATCTTGTGCCAGTCGATAAGATATCAATAAAAATAAAATTCAATATAATAATTATGCACTTCGGAATTTTTTTTCTTTAATTTAACTAAATACTTCTCTATTTGAGACATACGGAAACAAAAATTCTCGTATTTAAATTTGAATAATCTCTTAAGCCTGGTATTCTGTTCAACATTTCACGTGAAATGCTGTCAAAATCCATATAAAAAAAAATTGCCATGAATTTTGTTCATGAAAAAATATTGCATAAGTAGAGCTGTCTTTTATATTAGGAAAACATATGAAATGTAACTGCAACATTTTAAATTTCATGCGAAAGAATACGAGTGGCATTTGTTTCAAATGGAGTTTACAACAAGAACTTGGAGTTTTTTTTACAAACATAAGAACTTGTAGCATAGTTTAAGGGCTAGTTAATATCGATATTTCGTATGAAATAATCAATTTTGCTCAACATTTTTCACATATTTGAACAAAGTACCAGGCTTTAGGTTAAATAAATAATAATAATAAATTGCATTTCCTTTAAAATTATGAACAGTTCTTTATTTTACTATAATACTCAAAATAAAATAGTTGTTCTTTTACTTACCTTAAATTATTTAATAGAGGAAGTACTTTTAAACCTAAAATGACAAATAAGAAAATATTTAATATATTGTATTACACAAAAAAAAAAACTAAAATTTAAATGTGCTAACAAAAAATCATTTCCGGGTTAATGGCTTAAGTTTTGTCTAAAACACCCACATTTCATTTTAATACATACAATATTATTTTATTCGATTAAAGTAATAATAAAATTTATAAAATAACACCGCATCAAGTGTTTAACTTGTTTTTCCATAGAAGTTTTTATTTTCAATATTAATTTATTAAAAAAAGAAAGAAAAAAACTGACATGTGGCACAGATTAATGAATTATACTCCCTAAAACTACAAATAAATAACTGAACTAAAAGTTTTTCAAATGTTAAATGTCACTTGTCTCGCTAAATCCCTCAGAGACGCACACACACACACACACACACACACACACACGCACATCATACAACTAGTATTTCAATAAAAAACAAAAGAACTTAATTTGAGTTCATGAACTTTATATTGGAAAAAATAAAGGAAAAAATGCATCACAACTTTAACAAAAAAAGGGGACGCGTTCATCATGTATCATTTGACCAAAACATTAATGATGGAGCAGTTGCAATAAATGAATGAATAAAGATGATAAATGAGTAAATGAATGATTATCATTTAGGTTTGATTTGACTTTATTACATGCAACATGTAGCATCTGCATTTACATTTTACACAAATGCAACATGTTCTTTTACATACAAGAGTTTTTAAGTACTCGTGTGTGTATTACTTAAACTTCCACATAAAAAAAAACAGAAATATTTAATCAAAGTATTAAAACTAAATATTTATTCATTGTTTTCAATTAAAATAAATTAACTTGCGCTTCATTTATTAGTAAAAAAAGTTCTCGTGCATACATATATTTTCTTAAAATAGTTTTCTGCTTTTCTTAAAGTATTTTTCTTCTTCTTAATACAATTTAAATAAAACAATGGAACGAGATACATGCATTCATTCATTCATACTTGAATACACATCCCACTAGACTTTACAAAGTGTAATGCTAAATGTAACAATATGCATTTTGTGACAAATGGATGACAGTGTTTTAGATTTTTTTCTTTGAAAAAAAAAACACGCAAATATCTATGTGTGTAAGAACGAGCTGTTTATTGCTTTTCCTACAACGACACCAATTCAAAGAAGAGAAAAAAATATTGTATTATTATTGTATTTGCACAAATACAAGTGCCAGCTTTGTTCGTTTTAAATATTTGCTTTAAGCTAAGACATGCATGTGTACTATGTGCTCAAGTATTAGTGGCAACTTTAAACGCTTATAGCTCCCAAAATACTTAACAAATCTTAGCAAAATATAGATTGTGAACATCTGTCAATAACTATAGTTGATAAATATGGTAAAGCGCGACTTTAGCTCGCACACGAAGGGTTCCGTACGAATACACATATATCCCTTTTCGTTTTTGCCCTTATTTCATTTTGGCAATTTTTTCATTTTGCTTTTTCGTTTATTTTTAGTTTTTTTCTTTTTTAAGTTTTTTTTGTTAATGTAGTGATTTTTCTTTGGTTTTGGCGCTTTTTTCATTTTGGTGTTTTTTTGTTTTTTTCGATTTTTCGTTTTTTACAAATTTTTTTGTTTTTTGATGATTCTTTTAGTTTTGGTGATTTTTTCGTTTTGGCATATTTTTTCTGTTTTAACGGGTTTTCGCTTTTTGACGATATATTAGTTTAGCGATTTATTTTAGTTTTTGTACTTTTTGTCAGTTTTGGCGCTTTTTTTCGGTTTTTGGTGATTTTTTTTAGTTTTAGCGATTTTTTTTTGGGTTTGAATTTTTTTTCGATATTTTCGGATTTTGGCGATTTATTTTTAGTTTTGGCGCTTTTTTTTTGTTTTGGCGTTTTTTTTCGTTTTGGTGATTTTTTCCATTTTTGGCAATTTTTTTAGTTTTTTTTACGATATTTTTAATTTTAGCGGCTTTTTAAAGTTTTAGTGTTTTTTTCGTTTTGACGACTTTTTTTAGTTTTTTTTGCGTTGTTTTAGTTTATTTGGCGATCTTTTTTAGTTTTGGTAATTTTTTGCGTTTTAGCGAATTTTTTTAATTTTGGTGCTTTTTTTCTTTAAGTGCTTTTTTCATTTTGGCGATTTTTCGTTTTGACATTTTTTTAATTTCGAATTTTTTAGTTTTAGCGTTTTTTTTAATTACATCAGTTTGTCTCTTACAGTTTCCAAGATAGAGCAAATTGTCTAAATAGCATAGCCAAAATTACATTAGCTGATAGAACACCCTTTAATTTTTATTGTTTTAAATATCAGTGTTAATTGGTGTAGTCTACTCAAATGACTTTTGAGAGTAGCTAAGAGGGTACAGAATAATAATAACTTCCTAAGAAATCGAAAGTACACATTTGTTTATGCTTTAGAAGCACTTAAAAAGTAGTTCCTCCGGAAATAACTTCAAATATTTTTCACTAGGATTTATAAGGATGGCCCATTAATTTTTGAACGTTCAGCACAAAATAATTAGTTTCTCAACCAATTCATAAGTAAACAAACATTGCTATAATTTTTCTAGTGCTTTAGCCCCATTCTATTCCACAGCTTGTTAACTTTTTGCTTCATATCGTTTTAACAATTAACAGACATTTAATTCAATTTATATCGAGTTGTTTTTTTATTAATAACAATTTTTATTTAACTGGAAGGCAAAAAAACTTTATCTAATGTGCTAAATACCATGAGGTATTAGATTGAAAATATAATAACGACCACAGATTTAATAAAATTTATTCACAAATATGAAATTTTTATTAATTATTTAATAATATATTACTAGTATAACTAAAGGCAAACAATTAATTATTTAAAACTTTCATTTGTATATGAATAATGTTTGCAAAGTTGTACTTCATTTAACAAAGCAGAGAATTTATTATAAATTTTGTTTTAGTAATAATTGGCGATAAATTTAATTAACAAATTTGTATCCATTAAAAGAGGTGTGGTTGCCAGATTAACAGAAAATTAACAACTGATATTTTATTAAATAATAACGTTGATGGAGTTTTTATTTTAAATAACACTGGCCTGCAGAAAAAATCGCCTTTAAATAAAAATATGTGGAATATACAAAGTTTAATCTTCTTTAAGAAAGATATAACGATTTTAATTTTATATATAAAAGTTTTTTCAAGTTTTTAATATAGGCCGAGAACATTTCTAATTACATCGTTGTAAAGAGGGTCTTATTACCTTCCAAACGATATATTGCTGAGCTCTCTAGCTCAAATATTTTTCGAGATATTTGTAATTATGTACAACTTAAAACACTTTTGTTGAAAATTAGGTCGATAATAGTCGGCAACATTTTACTGATTATTATCGACCTAAAATTAGACAAGCGTTCTTTCTATTTGTTGATTTTTGAACAATACATCGCGACCTCAGTCTTGTTTAGGCCCACCGACCATTTAAAAAAAAAATTGAGTTAAGTATGGGGTATATATATTTTGAATACCCTCTTTCAGAAGCGAAAAACTGTTTCGAAAATTTTTTCCTGGTTTCTGAGATATCATTGTGCTCGATATCATCATTTTTGATAAATTTTTTGTAAAAAAATTTTTTTTTTTAAATAAAAAAATAAAAATCAGCAATCCAGTAAAATACCAAGTTTCATAAATATTAACTTTTTATTCCATGTAATATCTTTTCTAATAACATTTATACGCTTATTTTCAATAAAAAGTAGAAAATTTCTTCTCAATAACATGTTACTCAATACACAACAGTTAGTATACACATGGAACAACAAAAGCTACTTTTTACAAATATGTAAAATAAAAAAAGTGGCTACTGGAGAACAAAACAAGATATTTTACTTTCAGTAAAAATATGTTAATTTCTAATCGGATTGATGAAAGTTCACAAAAATTTACATTTTTCTTCCAAACATATGCCGGAAGCAGTGGTGAGAATACAAAAAAATTCCATCGGATATATTTCGAGAAAACTTTACGTAAATCTTCTTTGTTGGTTTTCTCCACTCCGACATTTTGGCATATGGGCTACACCAATACTGAGGTCGCGATATGTTTAATACAAAAAAATAAAATAAAAACGCCTGCGAAGCGATTGGCTTTGTGTAGCTCCGAACTGTGACCTCATCTATCGTAGTTACCATTCAGCCACAGGCGTATTATACTTTATGTTAGATTATTTTCACTTGGGCTAAATATGTTTAATTTAAAAAGTTTTTTTCTTTAATAAAAATGTATAAAGTACATTTTCTTAATTCATGACATTTATTAAAACAAGAAAAATCCTTATAATTTTGTTTATAAGTTAACAATAATTTTTTACCAATACTTACAAAATTTATATTTAAAAACCTTTAGATACCAGAAATTAAACGAGTTTTTAAACACAAATTTAGACAAAATATGATACTAAATTTCAAGTAATGTTTTAGAGTGTATACATTTTTTCCAGTTTTTAATATAGGCCGAAAACATTTCTAATGTCTGTAAAGCTCTGTAACTCAAATATTTTTTGAGATATTTGTAATTACACTCTAAAACACTTTTGTTGAAAATTAGGTCGATAATAGTCGGCAACACTTTACAGATTACTATGGACCTAAAATTACACACGCATTATTTATGAACAAAATATTTTTACTAAAAAAAGCGATTGGCTGCGTGCAGGTTTGAGCCGCAACCTCCTGTCTGATAGTCTGACGTATCTACCATTCAGCCATAGCCGTATTATACTTTATGTTACATATTTTCCACTTGGACTAAATATGTTTAATTTGAAAGCTTTTTCGTTTAATAAAATAACTACAAAATCGATGTAATTTTACACAAGAAGAAATTTTCAACACAATTTTAGAGTAGATGTAAGTAAACTCAACGTTTTTTAGATATATTTTTTAATTCTTAATATCATCATATCTCCATAACTGGACATCGCAGGTATCTAAGATTTTATATTCGAGGTTTTGTTACATTAGAAAAATACCACACAGCGTTTCATTAAAATCGGAAGGGCTGAGGTCCATTTCATCTTTTTTTTTTAGTTTATTTGAGGTGGATTAAACTCAATTAAATCGATTGTTATTTATTTGCCTTTTATCGCCTTGCAATATTGTGCCTAAAATGTCATGCAAAGCGCATAAAATTCTCTTCATAAAATATACATTTTATTAAATTAATTGAATTATTTAACACAAACTAATAAAAAAAAATGTAGTTTAATTTACTATTCACGACTATTAATAGTTATATATATTTTCCATTTAATTCGTTTTTATCTATTGTATTTGAATACAATAGAAAATGAAAGACATGAGAGATGAATTCTAAATTGTTCTGTCACTTTTTCCATTAATCAAACAAAGTTCACTTTCAAAAGTGACAAATACGTTTTCAAGTTAATTATTTGTAAACATTAGATTTATAACAATTAAGAATTGTTCTGTGTGTTAATTGAAAATGCTACAAAATGGAAATTAATTAATTGACACATGTACTTGGGAACAATATGTTGTAAAATTTCTTAATTTCTCGCAAATATTTAGACACTCCCTTTTAATAAGGAGGATGATAGGAATTTCAATTCGTGCAAGTAATAGAAAATACTCTCATTTTAAGCGTGTCAAGTTTTATTTTATTTAGATAGAAAGCAGCTTCAGTTTTATTGAATCTTATAAAAGTTTTTTTTACTTTTTGGAGAGTGATTAAAGTTTGCTAGGAAATATTTTAATAAAAATGCACTATCCTTGCTTTCATGTTTTACACACTTCGATCCCACTGTGTTCTATTATGATTCTACTTAAATACTTACTTTTTCTCTGACGTCAAATCTTTGTTTTTTTTTTAAATATATTTTTTTCCAAATCTACTATTTTTCCATTATGCATTTTAATATTTTTTTATCCATAAATCTCATAAAGAAAAAGCTCAACAAATTTTTAACAATAAATCACATCTATTGTATTTGATTACAAAAAAAACGTAGCCAACCAAATTTGGCGCATTTAATTATTCGAATAAATTGGGAACAAAATGAAACACTCACAACAAGTTTCTACGTCAAATAAACCCAAAAAGGAAGAGTTGTTTATTGTGTAAAAAATTCGCTAAAAAAATTTTATTTTAAAAAGGCAGCAGGTAAAATTGTTGCTATTCAAAAAAAAAAAAAAGTAATAAAAAAATTAAAGTTCAATAAAATTAACTTTATGTCTATTAAGGAATAACCGGAAGCTGCTTAAACATAAAAAATTAAATTAATTAAAAATTTTACAATACACCAGCACAAAATTATCGGCCACTAGATCGATTTCATAATTACTGGGTATCAAAATCTTAATTAAATATATTATAATTTTAATCATCATTATCAATATTATTGAATAATTTACTCTTACTAAGATTTGGGACACAAGACCGGCAGTTCTTTTAAAAGCTTTTTTTGAAAACGGTTTTAAGCTAACGACTAGTTCTTTTTGTTCTGTTGCTCCAACTAAATAGCTAGAGGCTTATTAAAATTATATGTTGGTAACTAAATGCCAAGCTAATAAGTCATAGTTATCATTCGCTTTAAGTTTTTTTTTCACGGTACAACTGTTGGTCAAGGTTACAGTGCAAAATGCTACTTACGGTCTTATAATTACCGCCACAAAATATCTATCGCTAAAGTGTTAATAAACAAGTAGTTTTTGATTATATTTATATATTTACCTTTAAGTTATAAACAGTACTAAGTAGAAATTAACCCTCAAACACGTTTTAAGATTTTTTAATGATTTCAAGCGCTCAAGTTGAGTTTGGAACTTTGTTGTCTTTGAAGGCTTTTAGTAGAATTTAATGCCAAATATTTTTATCGGACATTACATCGCGGGGAAGTGGACGCTCATCGAGCTCAAAGTGGGGACAAAAGGAATAAATCCAGTAAAGTGAGACTTTGACTCGTACACGAAGGGTTCCGTACGAATACCATATACAACGTAACACCATGTAACAAAATTTTTTTTTTAAATTTTACAGAAGAGAGAAAACAATTTATGAAATAGTAGAAGTTACAGTGGCTACGTTGTTTCCTTTTTGATTATAACGTCGCTGAGCATCACAGTAGAAGCCTACAAATTTGTAGGGACATGGTCTCAGATATAATATACAATAATTGATTAAAAACTCGATGTTGAAATTTTTGTCACTTACATGGTTTTAAGTTTCATATGACGATATAGATATGTATGTATATCCCTTTTTTCCGTTTGGAGAATTTTATTTTTTTTTTGGCAAATTTTTGGTTTTGGCGATTTTTTTCGTTTTGGCATTTTTTCGTTTTTTGACGATATTTTTTTTTTGTTTTTGCGATTTTTTTCGTTTTTGGCAGTTTCTTTTTTCCATATTTTTTTTTGTTTTTTGGCAATTTTTTTATATTTTTTGGCGATTTTTTTCGTTTGGCATTTTTTTCGGTTTTTGGCGAAGTTTTTAGTTTTGCCGATTTTTTCGATTTATTAGTTTAGCATGTTAATATTAGTCAATTGTTGTCGACAAAGACTAGACAAGTCAAAATTGTTTGTTGTCGTGTTGATGTGACGTCGATGCCGCCATTCATAATAAGGAAAACTGAGTCTACTGAATAATGAAATAAATTTATTAAAACTATAAAACAATTTCATTAAAATAATGACATAATTTCATTATAATATTAAAATTATTTAATTAAAATTACGAAATAATGTCATTAAATGATCAAATAATTTCGTCATAATAACAATGAAATTTGTTCTTTAGATTAGCGAATTTATTACATTGGTTTAATGAAATTACATCAATATATTATGTAAAGTTGTAATTAATATAATTTTAACCAGACTTGTGTCACTAATGCAAGGCTGATTTGACCTTTTTCATTGGACTTATTTCCCAATTCACAAAATTTATGAATAAAATTCTTTCAGTGTATTTACATAAAGGTTGGGCAAATTTGAGATTGGAAAGTAAATAGGCTGTCAAATGATGAAATTCATTTATTTAGTGAAACCTTGGGAAATTTTAAACATGTAACGCTACACTCTCGAACAACGAATTTTAATTGTAAAAATTAATTATTAAAATTGTGAAAATTTTACTAAATTTGAAATAATTTTACTAAATTTTAAAAAAATATCTGACTCATGCCCTTTTCGCAATGACTACTGGTTCAATTGGATATCACCAGAGGCACTTTGTGCAACATTTTGCAGAAAGATCTTCATCTTCACGCTTATAACGTTCAACTCATCCAAGAGTTAAAGGAGCCTGATTATGAAGAAAAGCTGCTCGAATTTTACGAAGTGATACAGTAAAATTTTCACAATTAAAATTCGTTGCTCAAGAATGTAGCGTTCAGTGGTTAAAATTTCCCAAGTTTTCTCTAAATAAATGTCAAAGGATGACAGCTCAATTCTTGACATTTCATCATTTGACAGCCTATTTACTTCCTAATCTCAAATTTGCCCACCCTTTAATCAGGAACGGATCTAGCTCAAGCCCCGGGGGGGGGGGGGTAGACTTTTAAATAAAACGTACTATTTTGTAAAATTTCTTTTAGAAGCTCAATAGGAATGATGTATATTTCATTCGTTTTGGAGGGGGAGATATCCCTTTTTCCACTCCCCTGGATCAGCGCCTGCTTTACTTTAATTGTGTTAATTAAGAAAAACTTTTTTTCGTTTTCTTTCGGTTACGCTTTTAATTATTCCAAATTTAACTTTATTACGCGTCAACACCTCAAGTGCACATCTGCCTGTAACTGTTTACTTGAATTTATTTTAATTTAATTAAAAAGTTGTATTTAAATCAACACCAAATACCGTTTGGACAACCCAATTCCCTTATAGGGTTAAGTTTAGTTTCAGATTTGGCGGTGTACAGCCAGTTGTTGTTTTGCTTTTTATTGATTGAATATATTTTTTCTTTGAATTCGCATAAAAAAGTATTTGATAAAAAAAAATGCCAATATATTTTTAATATGTAAAATCGTGTACTAACGATTGATATTTATGGTTTGTTTTTGTACACCATCCATCGCTCGCAAATTTATTATTGTAGTTGAAGCCATTTTAAGAGATTTTGTACTAAAAGCTCAAACCAAAGAAGAGATGTTTGTTGTTCGTTCACCCACCCGCATATTGTGAAGGTGTTTTGTGGCAGTCAATGGTTTTTACACTTGAATTTCAAATTCATATCTCAAACTTAATAAAATGTTTTTCTTTATTTGAGTTTATGACCAACAAAAGATATTAACAATTAAATGGTCAATCGTCACTGGTCTTTATTAAAAGTATTATTTGCGTTTATTTCTTTCGTCTTCCAATTCCTTAATGATCTTGTTTATGAACAAAATTAATGATTCAATTGTACAACAAAAGTTCTTTTATTTTCCATAGAATTATTGAGTTTTTGTGCATAACAATTGTTTGTTTAATTTATTAATTAGAGATAATAATATTCATTATTAATTGCCCATAGTTGGTGTCATTGTCAAATAAGGTTTTTGAACTACAGTTATTTAGCTTAAATAACTTTTTTGTTTTTTATTACATACTTTGGTAGCATAATTATATACAAGTCTTTTTTAGATTCTTAGAACGTTTCTTTAACTTGTTTAGATTTTTAGTTGTAACTTTCTTACACTTACCTATAAATTCGTTTCGTATTCTGATGCGATCTTGTAGCGTGGCCGCTGAAATGATCACGCAATTTATAAATGCCAAAAGGGCAACTTGATATTCAATCGTTGTGGTATTTTCCAATTCATTGATAACAATTTTCAATCGATATCGTTCATTTTTGAGATTCTGAAAATAAGAGCATAAGTTAAAGCGTAAAGGAACATGTTTTATTAATTGATTTAAGTACATAAATAAAAATAAAACTTAAAATTATATAAATATGTGAGTAGAACAAGAAATTACGAGCTAAAAACTGAAACCCCACTATGTACACTCTAAAGCACTTTTGTTGAAAATTAGGTCGATAATAGTAGGCAACACTTCACCGATTATTATCGACCTAAAATTAGACACGCATTATTTTTAACAAAATGTTTTTACTAAAAAAAGCAATTGACTGCGTGCAGGTTTGAACCGCGACCTCCTGACTGATAGTCTGACGTATCTACCATTCAGCAGTAGCCGTATTATACTTTATGTTACACCTTTTTCCACTTGGACTAAATATGTTTAATTTGAAAGATTTTTTCTTTGATAAAATAACTACAAAATCGATGTAATTTTAGACAAGGAGAAATTTTTAACACAAATTTATACAATATATGATCCTAAATTTGAAGTAATGTTTTAGAGTGTAGTTATGTATATATCGCTTGTTCAGTCAAATAGGCAGTAAAAAAGGTTAAATCTCAGATTGAGAGATTTTCGTGTAATGCAGGATGTAGCGTGAATGTTCTAATAGATTTTAATTTTTCAACAGCAGTTGTTTTTGAAGCATACTCTTTTGAAATATTGAAAAGAAAATATTTTACATCCAAAGAAATATAGTTATTTTGCCTTGAGCTCGTTCGGCTCTAATTTAATTTTTCAATTAAATTATATTTTTATTTAGAGATAAATGAGAAGTTTGCAGAAAAAGAAGAATTTAACTGCGCGGAGCGTTGAACTGTTATGTTTCGATAGCTCCTGTTATTCTCGCCAGAGTCCTTTACCGCGTAGACCACTCGACCAAAGTCGGTTGTTTGCAGTTAAGAGTTGAATATTAGTTACCTTTAATTAATTGATACTGTCACTCTTAGAGCTGTATTTCATTTGATAGTTATTGAAATTATAATCTTCTTGTTATTTCTCTATCCTAGTATGAACTATCATTGATAACACTGTACAAAAGCGAGGACGCTGAATCCGAATCTGAAGTTATTTTTTTCGGGTTACATCAGGTTTTTGTGCTACAGAGGAGGCAAGTCCTAACCCACCATTGTCGGATAGGGTTAATATACATAATCAACCCCATTACTTATTCAAGAGGAACATTTTTTCTTTCGCAGCCTGTCCCTCAGACCCTCATTAGGGGTTGATTTTTGTTTAAGTTTTCTATAGAAAAATATAATAGAAATATAAAAAATATTCTATTTAAATAATTTTTTTTCCTTTTATGAAGTTACACAAAAAACGTAAAATTTGTATTTAGGAGGCTTCCGAAAAAAATAACTTCAGATTCGTCATGAAACCCTACGGGATTTTAAATTTTTGAAAAATTGTTGTACAGTGTAATTACAATTACTAGTGTGTGACTGTTAGTCCTTTTGCTAGGTGCCATTTGACTTTAACAATTATGGTATGAGTTTTAGTTGAACTGTATGAAATTTATTTATTTTGGCTTGAGTTCGGTTTAAATTTAATTTTTCAATTAAATTATATTTTTATTTAGAGATAAATGTGAAGCATGTAAACAAAAAAAAAATTTTGACAGCGCAGAGGGTTGAACTGATATGCTTCGATAGCTCTCGCTATTCTCGCGGTAAAGAACTCTGACGAGAATAATGGGAGATATCGAAACATGTCAGTTCAACCCTCCTCGCAGACAAATTTTTCTTGTCTACATGCTTTACATTTATCTCTAAATAAAAATATAGTTTAATTGAAAAATTAAATTAAAACCGAACTCAAGCCAAAATAATAAAGTTTCTTTGGATATAAATAAACCCATACAGTTCGATTAAAACTCATGACTTAATTGAAACTATTTTACTTTTGCAAAATTTTTGGAGGAAAACGTCGAACAATTAATTAAGCTCTTTTTTTGGCAAAATCTACCCATTTTTCACTCTCATTTCAAAATCTTCACTTCGATTCCTTTTCACCACTAAATGAATTGAGATAACTAAGAAATTTTTGCTGGCTGTTTTCAAGGATTGTGTTCAAAATCATTAAATAAAATTAAGTTATGAGTTTAGTCGAACTGCATGAGTTTATATCCGTATGAAATGATTAAAAGTAGATGCTATTCAACTTTTAACTGCAAACCACCGACTTTGGTCGATTGATCAAGCGGAAAAGAATTCTGAAGAGATTAGCGGGAGCTATAGAAATGGCAGTTCGACCCTCCGTGCAGTCAAAAAATTTTTTTGTCTATATAATTAATATAATTTAATTGAAAAATTAAATTAAAACCGAACTCAAGCCAAAATAATTAAATTTCGTTGGATCATTAAATATATTTTTGAAACTTTTGGCTATGCTATTACCGGACGTATTGACGAAATAGAGAACAAACTCGAGGTCAAAAGCCAAAATTTTAAAATTTAAAGCTAAATATCTTTGAAAATATTTAAGATATATTAATAAAGTAAACTGTACTTTCTTAATCAGTTTCTAAATTTTACGCCAAGTATTTAAATTTATTAAAATCGGATAATATTTGTAAAAGTTATGAAGCCAACAAGATTTTTCATGCCCGATATAGTCAACTTTGATACACTGTAGCTCAACGTGGGTTTGAAAAGGGTGGTCCAAATTGCAACAGTCTTCAAGCTTAGGCTCTCCTCTATGATTTTTAAATACATCGTTTTGTTATCGGATCGCAATTTTCAAAGATACAGATTTATTACGTTTTTTTTCCAATTTGTAACCACTGTGCAACATGTGAATCGAGTAGGACGGCGATAAATGCAACACAACGAACAATTGTTAATAAATTCTATATTACCTAATTTACCTTAAGAAAATATATTATTCACTTACCTTATAATATTCTAATGTTTCTATGGCACGAGCATATCCATCTGCATTGTATGCACATAAAGCTGATAGTAATTCAAAGACTTGCTTCTTAACCACAACATTGTTTGTGTCTAATGCAGTGCCTAATTTCGAAATATAATCACGATTTTCGACAATGTAATCCAGGCCAATGCGTGAGTCCATTGTGAATGTTTTATGCTTTTTGTTGTTGTCCAAAATAAGCAGTTGTTGCCTTTTTATATGTGAGTGGGCTTTTAGGGCCAGCGATTAAGAAAGATGTAGTGTCGCCACACTAACTTGAAAAATATGCAGCCCTTTTATGGATTTCCGTTTCGTGTTGAGGTTTTCCAAAAATAAAGTTGGAAAAATAAGCTGGTGTTTGGTTTCGACAAAATGTGATTTTTAAAATTTATTTTGCTGTATTTTTATACAATCTATAGTATTTTATAGGTTTTTAATGTTATGTCTTTTGCCGTTTTTATTGCTATTTGTTGCTTTATTGCATATTTATGTCCGTCAGCTCAGGAAAAAGACGAAGAAGAAAATAAAGATTATTGTTGTCACTTAATGACAACTTGTTTAGAATTGTCAATTAGTTGAAATGCAGTTGTTGCATTCATTAACACGGCTGGCATTTGTTGTTGCTCTTGTGATAACGTTCTTGTTCTTTGTTAGTTCTTTGTTGTTGTTCGGTGGACATTTTTTGTTTGTATTGGTTTTGGAAAATCTGTAAGAAAGAAAAAAAGAATTGATTATTTTGGTTAGTTAATTGATTCTTAATTTATTTTAGAATAGAATATGTGTCACATTTGTGAATTATGTACATGTTATTTTTGTCCGCGTATTTGATAATAGATTACGCTTAAAAACCAATTTCTGTTATTTCAAAATTAAATTCATTTGACTCACTAAGTGCAGGAAATATTATAAAGTTAGTTTTTGTTTGTTTGTGTAATCAATAATTACAAAATAGTCTTTGTCGGTTTAGGTTAAAAACAAAAATATACTTAATAAATTTCAGCCTGCACGACAGAACATACAAATATTGTTTTTGGAGGCCGCAACATCCCATAATCAGTGTTCATGTATGTTATATCGCTCTTTAGGTGACTCTGTTGTCTATAAATTCAAGTCTTATTTATACAAGTCTTGAAAGAAAATTTAATACGAGAGTTATTGATTATTCCAATGTAAACAATTTTCCAAATGACCAATGATAACACAGACTTACAGTAAAATTCCATTTTGAGTAAAACTAAAAATTTTCTAATCAGTTTGATGCGCTAAAAATACTGTATACTCAGTTTTTTTCCTATTACGTACACATGGGCATACCTAATATTTCCACTGGGTACACCTGAAATCGAGAACAGTATGTCCTAATTCGACGAACAAAATAGCAACAGATGCGTGATGAAATTATCTTTAAACTATCTTAATCTTACTACAATGGGGGCAAACAAATCCGTGGTTAGTGTCGAGAAATAGTGTTTTTTATGAAAAATAAAAAAATATGCTAGAAACTTTCAAAATATATAAAAATGCCGATTTTTTAAGTTTTGGCGATTTTTTGCTTTGGCGTTTTTTTGTTTTACCGTTTTTTCGCTTTTTGACGATATTTTTAGTTTTAGCGGTTTATTAAGGTTTGGCGCTTTTTTCAGTTTTGGCGCTTTTTTCGGTTTTGGGATTTTTTCGGTTTTTGGTGATTTTTTTAGTTTTAGCGTTTTTTTTGCTTTACACTTTTTTTTCGTTTTGGCGATTTTTTCGGTTTTTGGCGATCTTTTTAGTTTAGACGTTTTTTTTGCGCTTTTTCCGTTTTGGTTTTTTCCATTTTTGACGATTCTTTTCGATTTTTGTGATATTTTTAGTTTTAGCGATTTTTTAAGTTTTAGTTTTTTTTTCGTTTTGACGACTTTTTCGCCTTTTAGAGATTTTTTAAAGTTTTTGTACTTTTTTCGTTTTGACGACTTTTTTCGGTTTTTGGCACTAATTTTAGTTTGTTAGCGATCTTTTTAGTTTTGGTGATTTTTTCCGTTTTAGCTTTTTTTTTAATTTTAGTAATTTTTCCTTTAAGCACTTTTTTTATTTTGGCCATTTTTCGTTTTGCTTTTTTTTCAATGTTAAATTTATTCATTTTTAGCATTTTGTAATGAGTTTGTCTCTTATGGTTTCCAAGATACTGCAAATTGTCTAAATTGCATAGTCAAAATTACATTAGCTGATAAAACACCCTGTAATTTTTATTGTTTTAAATATCAGTGTCAATTGGTATAGTCTATTCTACACACTACACTAATTAATACTAACTTGGGAAATTTAAAGTGTCTATATATATGTAAGTGTCTGTATATTACGTTAGTAATTCAAAATGTTTCGTTGCTCGCTTTAGAACACCCTTTAATTTTTAACTGTCATATAATTGTTGTTGTAGCAGCCAAACTTTTACTTACTCTGTGGAAATCTCAGGTCCGTAGCTCTTACGCTTCCCGAGAAAACAGACCGTGACAGACGGACAGACAGACGGATAGCGTAGCGAAAACAATAGGGTGCCTTTACACTTTTGGTGTACGGACCCCAAAAAAAGTGAACAGTGCCACGCCCATGCACGCCTATTTTGTAGTCGGTTTTTTCAAGAACTATTTTGTTCGTAAGATACCTGTCTTTAACATATGTACATGAGTGATTCTCATTCTAAACGTACGTTTTGTGTTTTTTTTTTTGTTTAGCAATGTAACTAATATAAATATGAGAAGGCAGGATTCATACTAGCCCAATTCACAATCTTATGCAAATGGTCTTGCATCGTTGCATTTGCAAAATGGTATACCATATTGATACCCACCACTAACAATTGTTAAGTGGTGAGTATAATATACTACACCAATTTGCAAATGCTACGATGCAAGACCATTTGCATAAGATTGTGAATTGGGCTATTATAGTTTTTGCCTCATCCGATGGATCCTGCACTAATATTATATTTTTCGATTTCTTAACATTTTTGTATATTAAGCGTTAGATTTGCTTTCGCGGTTTTTCTGGGAATGATTTTGGCGAAAAAAATACATCACAAAAATGAGTATAGGGTTTGAAAGCACTATACATTTTCTCTCTAAGAACAAAAAATTACTATAATCGCAGGAAGAAATTAAAAGTTATGACCACTTTAGCAATTTTGACTTGGGTTCACATGGAAAGATAAAAAAAAATTAATTTTTTACAAACATTTATACATGACCAAAAAGTAGGCTAACTCTTCTTTCAAATAAGACCAATTTTAATAAAATCAACTAGCAATGGTCAAAGTTATGTCAATTTCAATTAATTATTCCCATCAAAATACGACCTACATAATACGTTATTCGAAAATATAACAATCCACAGTGCGATAGAAGAAAGTTTTTTTCAAACTAAATCCCAACTTTCTAAACGGATAATGTTTCGTTTCTAACCTTCAGCAGCTGTTTCCTTTTTTTACTGTCCTAAAACTTATAGATAAATTATATTTAAGAATTTTGTTAACGTAACGCTCAACACATTTTATTACGAATTCAATATTTTTTCAGAACACACACTACAATTCAAATATATAACCTTCGATGAGTTTTAACATAAGCTCTTTAATTATGCACTAAAATATTTCAATTAAATTAAAAAAATGAGGATAACACTCAACACATTTTTTTTGATACAAACCATGATTGATTGATGAAACGTTTTGCAATATAATTCTATTTCATAAAGTTTATAAAACTTTTCAATATTTAGAAGTGCACTGTTATTTTAGTGTAGGTTGTTAATGCAATTTCAATAATTAGGCTGAGTAACGAAGCGTGCTAAAAAAATAACGCTCAATACACAAAACTGAGGACAACAAAAATTTTTTGAAAAAAATCAATATCTATTATTTTTCAAAAATTTTATGTGTGACATAAGAGAAGCAAATGCAAATATTCCAAAACCGTTATAAATTTAATTTCGGGAAAATTCACAGTTTCTTAATGTGGAAAATCAACAGCATGTATTACGGACACGCCATTTTCTATGAAGAGAGTATAAACAGTATTTTCGTTCTTCATTTTTAGCACATAATAGACAGTCTTACACAAAAAAAAGAAACTTATATACATTTATTTGTAATCTAATAAATTATGCTAAAACAGTTTTTATTTAAAATGTATGCGTTTATTGTATAAAATATTTTATTATATTTTCAACGAAAAAAATCATTTGAAACGAGAATCATTTTATCATGCTTTGTTGGTCGAAATCAGTTAGATGAAATATACTGGTGCACCTAGTGGAAATATTAGATACGCCAATAAAAAATCTGCATTTTATTTCATTCAAGTCAATAGTATTCCAACATTATTATTATCAGTTGATATGTTCAAACAATTCCACCCATTTTTGCTGCGACGTTCCTGAGCCACAAATGTACAGTGAATAACAAAAGTATCGTTATACCCTCCCCTAAATTGTGATATATTTATTATTGTTATTGTTTCATGTGTACTTTCTGACACGATCAATGTAGTTTTCAAATTCTCTAGGGTACGTTTTGACTTTAATTAATTTATTGTTTTTAAACATGTTTAAAAATCTTACATTTGACCGACCGACCGATCAAACAATCGATTAGACGAGCGTGACACGTACAAACAAACACACACTCTACATGTCTTTTGTATTGTCTGCTGATCGTTGTGGAAAATAACAGTCTGGTCTGTTGTCTAATTCAGATTTAATTTTTATTTGATTTGCTGATATGGTTTTGTACTGAGTGTATTCTTCGTATGGAAATTATATTAAAAAAAACTGACCAAGAATTAAACGAGATTTCGTGATCGTCATAAATTAATTGTTTTAATAAAATATTGTGTTTGTAGCTGAACTTTGTTTACTTTATCAATAAAAACAATTTTCAATAATAGAGTTTGACCAATATTTGAAAGAAGATAATTTATATTCATAAAATTATTGATTTATGTATATGTTTTCCATTTTAGTTTGTGCATATTGGTTTAAAGAATTTTTTTTTGATAAATTCTTGATAATTTTAAATTTATTAACAACTTAAAGAGGGCGGGGCGGAACGGGTTCGTTTTAAAATATTTGTTAAAATTTTTTTTAAAATATGTAATTTTGAAGAAAGTACGAGGGCGGATCAATAAGTCCGTGACTTTTTGGATGAAACACAGTTTTTTCTTTGCAAAACAAAAATTTATTTTTCAACATAGTCTCCTTTTAACTCAATACACTTAGTCCAACCTTTCTCCAATTTTTGTATCACTTCCAAAAATAGGATTTTTCGAGGTCCTTAAAATAGGAATTTGTTTGGTCAATAATTTCATCGTTGGAGCTAAATCTCTTTCCACCGAGCCATTTCTTTAGGTTTGGAAATAGGAAGTAGTCACTAGGGGCTAAATCCGGCGAATATGGCGGATGAGGTACCAATTCGTAGCCCAATTCATAGAGTTTTGCCATTGAGATTGCACACGTTATACGTTTACGTTTACGGTCAATTGAGAGCAAACGCGGCGCGGCACCCATCTTGCAGACAACTTTCTTAAACACAGCTGGTCACTTAAAATCGAAACCACACTGCCATATGAAATGCCTATGGCATCAACAATCTCACGCGCTTTTACTCTTCGATCGGCCAACACCATATCGTGGATTTTTTCAACATTTTCGGGTTTACTGACCTCAATTGGCCGTCAAGAACGTTCAGCGTTATTTGTACTTGTGCGACCACAACGAAAGTCAGTAAACCACTTTTTTTACCATTGAAATCGATGGTGCAGAGTCCCCATAGTATTTATCGAGCTTTCCTTGGTTTGATTGACGATTTTTTTTCGCAAAAAATAATGTTTAATGAGCACTCGAAATTCACTTTTTTCCATTTTTAGAAAAAATACACGAGGTTGTATGTTTTGAACAGCTTTTTTTGACAGTAGTCTATTAACAGGTGGTACTTGATGGGAGCAGTGTTGCATTTTATATTGCTACGAGAGAAGTTCGAAAAATCACGGATTTATTGATCTGCCCTCGTATATATGTAAATAAATACATTTAAAATAAAATATTGGTAAACTTAGCCCATTTCATTATTTAGAAATGGATTAGCCTATAAAATGCAGTAAAATCCACCAAAGGAATTATAATGTAGTAGATAGTGTCCTTAGCTATTAACCAGGAGGTCTCATGTTCGATGCCTGCTGAAACTTAAGCAGTAAGTAGCATGAAGTCAAATGAAATACAGCTCTAAGAGTATCTGTATGAATTAATGGTAGACGATATTGAACTCTTGACTGCAAACCATCGACTTTGGTCCAGTGGTCTAAGCGGAAAAGAGTTCTGATGAGATTAGCGGGAGCTATCGAAACATGTCAGTTCAACCCTCCGTGCAGTCAACATTTTTCTTTGTTTAAATTTTAGATTGGTAATTTTAACCAAAGAAATTGGTAATTTTAGCCACAAAAATTTGTAAAAACTAAACTAATAATTTCAACGATCAAAAATAATTTTAATATAATTTTTTGGTCTTGAACTTCACTTTCATACTCTGTCAGGTCCTCAAATATACTGTTCCCTTACAGGGAGTGTCTGACTTCCTGAAGTCCTGAACATCATCATCTAAAAAGATTGTTGGTAGCCTTCGCGTGTGACTACCAAACGCGCCAGCATTCGGCCTACCATACATTGTCAGGGATGGAAAGTTGATAATAATTATTTTGCTTTGTTCTAGTTTCAGACAATTTTAGTTTCCTTGAAGCTCCAAAGAAATATTTTTTACTTATCTAAACGAATACTTATATGGTTTTAAGAAAAGTTGTAGGTGTTGCTCAAATATTTGCCATAGCAATTTCCAACAAGATTTGAAAACTATAGTAACATTTAATGATGAAACAGAACTAAGTTTTCAACTTTAGGCAAAAACACTGTCAAATAAGCAGGGCCGAAACTAAATCGCGGTAGCTTCAAAATGCTCTCATATTATTGTTTATTTTCTTTTGTTTTTATTTTTCGTATGGAAAATATATGAAATTTTATTAAGACACGGCAACATTGTTGAGAGAATGAGTGGCTCAAACTGAGAGCATAAGAAAAAACGTTCTAAAAATGAAATAGATTCTATATGATGAAACAGAACTAAGTTGCAACTTCAGGCAAAAACGCTGCCAAATAAACAGGCCCAAAATCGACGGCAGTAGCTTCAAAATTCTCTCATATTACTGTTTATTCTCTTTTGTTCTTATATTTCGTATGAAAAATTTATAAAAATTTATAAAAACACGGCAACATTGTTGAGAAAATGAGTGGCTAAAACTGAGAGCATGAGAAAAATCGTTCTAAAAATAAAACAGATTCTATCTCATGATGACTTTTTACGGTGTGTGATTACTGTCAATTTATATAGAAAAACTCATCTAGCCCCAGTTCTGCTTCATCATTATCTCATGACTGCTCTTTACGGCGTATGATTAGTGTCAATTTGTATGGAAAAGCTCGTCTAGCCCTAGTTCTGTTTCATCATTCATTCACATCTGAACATCAACGATAAATATCGTTTCTAGAAGTATATCGCCCTAAAAGAAAACTACAAAGCAGTTTTGATTCAAACTGTTTATATTTGTCTTCTAACGTCATATAATTTTGGAATGATCCTCGTATATATACAAAATAAATTCAACTAAATACTTAGAAATTCAACTACTTTTGAAGTCCATTTAGAAAAGTTCCTAACAAGCTTGTTAATTTGTTTACATTTTAATAAAATATTGCATGTCTTGTAATTTCATTTTAAAAACTTATTTATCCAGCAGCGTATAAAAAAGATCTGATTATAAAAAATCTATAACAAAACCCCTGATAATAAAACAAAACCTTACGCCAGCTATCAGATGTCTTAGAAAATAGAAACACTTTGTTTTCAATAAATAATTTATTTGTCTAATAATTAAAACTTAAACTTGATTTGATCTTTCAACAAGATTGACAAAAGAAATATTAATGATTGAGATGTTATCGTTATAATTAAATTTAAAAACACTTAAAACAAAATTATACATAAATACTCCCAGTTTATTGAAAATGATTAAGAACATTGTTAACAAAAAGTTGTTTGTTTCATAGTACTTTTTAAAATTCTAAAGCAGATTTAGTTTGTATTGTTTTTAGTTTGCTGCTCTCTCTCTCTCTCTTGTTTATTAATATTTATAAGCTTAAGTATTGCTTAAATAATTTTATTGTGTTTTATTTTATTATTTTATTTTTAATACTTAGTTATGTTAAATAAAACAGCAGTTATGTCTGATAAGTCTTGGTGTCTCAACAGGCGCCGCCAATCTTTCAATACCTTTCAATACTTTCAAAAAATAAACGGTTGACAAAAGAGCTAAATAATTGTAATCATAAAATAAAAATCTGTGTATATAATTAAATTATTGGCTGTCAATATAGTAGTAGTAGATCCGTTTTGGAACCTGAAATGCATTTTGTATGAATATGAAAATTTAGAACTGTAAAATGTAATGGACATCATCAGGAATAACGAATAGCAATAAACAAGCAGCCGTATTTTAGTTTTTATATTAAGTTTTGAACTTTAGATTTCAGTGCAAATTTTTATATCGATAGCGGACGTTAATACAGTGAACATTTCGTTCATACCATGTCCAACTATCGAATATAAAAATCTATAATTTTCAGAAGAGCGCAACAATCATACATTTTTGCGCTTGTGAACTCAAAGCCAGCGAGCGAATTACTAAAAGTGCAAGTTTGAAAATATTTCTATTAGAAATTAAAAATTTTGCAACGAATCTAAAACACGAATTTTGCATATTGGACACTTTAGGGACGATATGTGTTGTTTTGGGGGTTTTTTTTTAATTCGCTGCAGTTTATGGATCATCTAGAGTCCAAAATATTTATATGTTGTTAAGCATATTATGCACTCTAATAAATTACTTCAAATTTACGATCATGTAGGTATTGTCTAAATTTGTGTTGAAAATTTCTCCTTGTCTAAAATTACATCGATTTTGTAGTTATTTTATTTAAAAAAAAACCTTTCGAATTGAACATATTTAGTCCAAGTGGAAAAAATGTAACATAAAGTAAAGCTTTTTTTAGTAAAAACATTTTGTTCAAAACTTAAGCGTGTGTAATTTTAGGTCGATAATAATCTGTAAAGTATTGCCGACTATTATCGACCTAATTTTCAACAAACGTGTTTTAAAGTGTGCATAGAACTTTGCACTTCGACTGTTTTTGTTGTTAGCGAACCATAACACATTTGTTAGTTGACTCGTTGCATAGTGCAATTAAAAGTTTTTTTTTGCCGAAACAAACACACTTCGGAATAGGCAGCGACCATAGTTACACTCTAAAACACTTTTGTTGAAAATTAGGTCGATAATAGTCGGCAACACTTTACAGATTATTATCGACCTAAAATTACACACGCATTATTTTTGAACAAATTGTTTCTACTTAAAAAAAAACGATTGGCTGCGTCGTGCAGGTTTGAACCGCGAGCTCCTGACTGATAGTTCTGACGTATCTACCATTCAGCCATAGCCGTATTATTCTTTATGTTAAATTTTTTCCACTTGCACTAAGTATGTTTAATTTGAAAGGTTTTTTATTTAATAAAATAACTACAAAATCGATGTTGTTTTAGACAAGGAGAAATTTTCAACACAAATTTAGACAATATATGATCGTAAATTTGAAGTAATGTTTTAAAGTGTAGGATATAGAACAACTCCCTGTCGGAAAATCACTAGTCCACCACAAATATAATCAACTTATAGTTAACTTTTCGTAGACTAACTAAAAGCTAGCTACAATGTAATCCAGAATGAAGTCCAGAAAATCAATTCTTAAGTTGAGTAGATAATCGGATTTGGTGGGAGCCAACAACTTTACTCTCAGCTATTTTGAAACTCATTTCAAGTTTATATTAATTTTTGCTGTTATTATGTTCAATGGTACCTTAGCTGGGTGGTCAGGGCGTTGACTATAAAACATGTGATAAATAGTTCGAACCGCAGCAACATCTTTTTGCAAATATACTAACTAACAGGCGACTTAAATAAAGTCAACTTTATGTTAGTTGAAAAGTAGTGCAGAGTGGGATAAGTGACTGCCGCCTAGGACATCGCAATGTTAAAATAGTTAGTTGTTTCCATTGCATAGAAGAACTTAATTTCATTTTCTGTAAAGGAATTCAATAAAATAGTAAATATTTTGTCTAGGAACGGGCCTACAAACAAATTTGTAAATATAGACAAAAATATCTCAAAAATTTCATTGAAAAAAAACGTGTTTTTTTCAGTGAACAAATTGTTTAAATCTATAAAACAATTTGTCTAAAAATATTTACAAATTGTTAACAAAACAATTTACTAGATTTTCTAAAAAATATCAAACAATATTTTTGTCTGAATTTATAAAGCAATTAGGTTAAAAACACTAAACAAAATAGTCTACTTAATCAAACAAAAATATTTTATGGATTTTTTTAATATATCAATTAAATTTTTTTCTGATGATGACCATGCATTTAAGCATTTATGAAATTTCACTTTGTTAAATGTGTTCAAGTCTGAATGTTTATCTAAAGACTCTAAAAGAATGAATGAGAATTACTGCAACGTCATTAATGACTTGATTCACTCAAAAATCTTCAGTAAACAAACTTGGTACAATCGCATTCCTTTTGCTATCATTTTTGTTGTTGTTATTTGTGTGTATGTCGTCATCGGGGTTGTTTTTTTACAGCACAGTTTTTCTTGTTGTTTTTGCTGTTTGCGTTCTAAATAAAAGTCAAACAAACAATTCATAGATAATGGACAGAACATTTACTGAAAATGAAATTCATTTTTAGACAAACTTTTCTTTGAAAATTTTTTGGTGATAATTCTGTGTGGAAAGTAGTCCAAGTATCACTCAGTACTAGTTGCGAAATAGTTAGCTTAAAGTTAATTTAAAGTTAACTACGTGTCCGATAGGGCTATTATGAGGGTCGTATTGCCTCCCCGAGTTTTTATAGTTGTCTCTTTCTGTAAATAGAGCTATTATTACTACAGCCTGTGAAAGTCTCAATTGCAATCAGTTGATTCAGTAGACTATTGTGCACACTGTATTGAGATTTGGACTTAGTGTCTGTAGGCATCTTGTTTTTATCTTAAAGCTGTTGTTTTCTACTATAAATTTAAAATATTCTAAAGGCCAGTTAATATCTGTTTTTCATTCATTCTCAATGATTCAACTTTAAGCACTTACAGAGAACCATTAACTGCTGTTGTCATTAACATAAATTCTTTTATAAATAAATAATTATTATTAAAAAAAAGAAAACAAAATTACAAAATAAAATTAAATAAAAATCAATAAAAATTACATTTTCTTGTCTAGTAATTGTCAATTTTTAAACGCGTTATCATCAATTTAAAATCACAGCTGCAGCCACTGGACAATAATGAAAAATAGTGTAATTTTTTCTTAAAAGCATATAAAAGATAATTACAAATTCCTTAAAACTGAAATAATTAAGGCACGAAATGAAATACAGTAAGGTGGGTCGAAAAAAAGTTGCATCAGCCACGCCCTATAATTAAAGATATGTCAATAGCATTTCCAATGCAGTAAAATTTTTTTGCCACGCCCCAAAATATTGCACTTTTAGTTTTATATAAATATATAGCGCCGCCTTTTACATTCCGATCTCATCATATCGCATCCCAGCAAAAATTATTGCTTGCTGGAAGCATTTTTGTAAGGGAGACTAAAAAATGGAATCACTTACAATCGCGCTTTTATAATGCATGATTTTTGTTTGCGATGAGCCGCTTAGAAGCAATACTTTCTGCTTTCATAAAATGCTGAAAATCATCAAAATCTTCAGTACTAAAACTGAAAATATATGGAAAAATGGTTCGATGTGGGTTGGCGGGACTGATGGATTTATTAACGTCATGTTAAAGGCTTATTACTTCCTTTCTTAAGTTATTAATTTTGTAGTTTTACTCACTGTTTGTTATTTTAATTTCAACTAGTATCGAACTAAGCATCTTCAGATTTGAAAGCCAACGCACTAAACACTCAACCAAAAACACTGTTGCAAATCGGCAGCATGAAGTTAACATGAACTTACTCTTATAAATACATTATATTAAAATTATTTGCTTTATTTTTGAAATGTACTGTTCGTGTATACACATGTGTATGTGTGTGTACTGTTCGTGTATACAATCATAGAACATATTTTTTAGGGTCTCGCTTACGTTAGTGCTTCCAAGAAGCACTATCGTCAGTGAGAGAAGTTTAATATTAAATACTTATGTTGCTTTGCATATATTTATTACATTTTAAAATTCGTGCATATTTGTTCGTGGTCTTTTGCAAACTTTAGTGCATTTGTGGTAGAATTTTTGGAATCATTTGTTCTTAAATAAGCAATGCATTGCTTCTAACAGCTTTTAGTGCTTCTAAATGTCGAATATTTTTTGCTGGGATGCTGCTATTTACGGCTTGACTGTGCCATAATTTTTTCCTCGGCTAGCTACTTTATCCTACATAAAATTTTGGCCGCCACTTATGCCATTTTGGATCCTTCTCTCCTAATGCATAATGTTTTGTACGTGACAAGAAAGCCCTTCTAAAGTTTTGTATTCTGGCTTTTAAAATACTAACTTGTATGTCACGCCCCGAAATTGCGCCTCGTGTTTCGTTTTCACATACAAATTACTTTAGACTGGGTAGATCCTAATATAAAACAGAAAAATTTGCGCCAGTCACCCCCTAGAATAAAAGATATATCAAAGACTTCTAGAACTTTAAAAAATTTTTTTGGTCACGCCCCAAAATACAGATTTTATATATTGCGTAGCCATTTAAAGTTCGATCTCATTATATCGCATATCGTTGTTCATCGCTTGAATATAGCTTCATTTTTGCCTTTGGTGGTCCTTCCCTTTGCAATTTTGGATCCTTCCCTCCTAATTAACAATTTTTTGCATGACATTACAAAGTTTTAGAAAGGCTTTTTTGCCACGTGCAAAAAATTGCACATTAAGAGGGAAAAATCCGAAATGGCATAAGTGGCGCCCAGAATTTTATCGCGGATTCAAAAGTCACCTGAGGCGAAAATTAAGCCACACTCAAGTCATAAACAACGATATGCGATATAATGAGAATGGACTTTAAATGGCGACGCAATATATAAAATATTATAAGTGTTGTGTTGTATTTTGGGGCGTGGCAAAAAATGTTTTTAGAGTTCTAGAATCGTCATTGACTTATATTTCATTATATACATCTTATGTGTTGCTACCCAATCTCTGGAATAGCACAGCGACGGGCGTGCATATAAGTATTTTAAGGAAGTAGGCTTGCCTACGTTAGTCAGTAAGGAGGTGAAAGGGCACCTATGGTCTCGCTCAAGACCAAAATCAATAGAAAGTTAACCTCTAGGGGTTTTCTTTCGAGGCTTTAGCAGCAACCATAAACTCGCACCACGGGAACCAGTAGCCTCACAGATGGCCTGCCTTCCACTGGGTTAAAGAGATGATGCTCGTCATTAGGCGACATCATCTTTGATGATGTTCGTGGCGGACTTCGTCTTACCCTCACAGGGAGGATGATTTTGTGGCTGGTTGTTGGTGAGGTCTCCTTCAAAAGCTCGCGTGGTGGCTGTAGTTACTACCAAAATAGCTGGGAGAGGTGTTGGTTTAAGGACTGATGCTCGACCAATGCTAGTGGCTGGTTGGACTGCGGTGCAGCAAAGGAAAGCCTCTTTTAGCTGTTGTTCAACCAACAGTGGCTGCATCGGTAGTGCTTTGTAGTCGAGTGCTGGGGAATGCTTGCGTTTAGCGGCGTCTACACGTTTGTTGTAGGCTACCATGCTTGCTGGTTATTCCCCGGTTACTTTGTGTGCATAGCGTATGCTTCTGATGTAGTAGATATTAAATAGCTCAAACGCTCTAACAAGGAGTTTATGCATGTTGGGCGGCCATGCATGAGATGTTGCTACCTGTGTGTGCTTTGTGAAGCCCCCAGGTGTAATTCGGGGGTGGTGGTGAACACTCAACTTCACTCGATGTTATGAGGACACCGTCAGGTAAGGACGGCTGTAATGGCAGGTACTGACGTTAATCATAAACACATCTGTATTGTATTGGGATCTACCCAGTCTAAAGTAATTTGTATGTGAAAAAGAAATAAATTAAGTAAACTGTGACTTTAGCTCGCACACGAAGGGCTCCGTACGAATACACATATATACCTTTTCGTTTTTGCCCTTATTTCATTGACAGTTTTTTCATTTTGCTTTTTCGTTTAATTTAAGTTTTTTGTTGATTTAGCGATTTTTTTGTGGTTTTGGCGCTTTTTTTCATTTTGGTATTTTTTGTTTTTTTTTGCAATTTTTTTAAAAAGAGAACTAGCACAATCAGGTAATCAATGCCTACCAGTTAATTAATCAATGTGTTACCTTCTTTGGGAAAGGGATAGTGTAGAGAGAACAGGTGGTGAAGTGGGAGAGAGATAGAAAGCTTAATTTATTTACAACCCTGCTATTGCGCGTTTTTTGTAGAGCAGTGTTGCAAGCCCCTCTGGTGTCAAGTAGAGGCATTGAGTTATTTTTTAAGCTGTATAGCCATTTTATTAGTTATTTTACTTCGCCGACGGTTTTGCTACAATAACGACGAAGGAGGGTCCTGTGAAGTGCATTAGGATATGTTTGTAGTAATCACTGCCGGTACTGCCAAAGTGATCAGTGCTATGCCTTCATCACTTTAACAGTCCAACAACAACCAACACGGTAACACACCAATGCACATGAGAAAAATGCATGATGTTGTTGGCTTGCCTGAAACTAGTCTCGAACTCAAGACCTCAGGGTTTGTAGTCAAACGCGCTAACTATTCAGCCAACAGCACCCAACGTTTTTTACAATATTTTTTTGTTTTTTAACGATTTCTTTGGTTTCGGTGATATTTTCGTTTTGGCGTATTTTTTGTTTTAACGTTTTTCGCTTTTTGATGATATATTTAGTTTTGGCGCTTTTTGTCAGTTTTGGCGCTTTTTTCGGTTTTTGGTGATTTTTTTGTTTTGGTTTTGACGCTTTTTTTCGTTTTGGCGATTTTTTCGGTTTTTGACGATTTTTTTTAATTTTGGCGTTTTTAGCGTTTTTTTCGTTTTGGTATTTTTTTCCATTTTTTGTAAATTTTTTTCGTCTCTTGACGATATTTTAAGTTTTAGCGATTTTTTTTGGTTTTAGTGCTTTTTTGTTTTGACGACTTTTTTCGTTTTTTGGGTTTTTTTAGTTTTTTTGGCGATCTTTTTAGTTTTGGTGATTTTATGCGTTTTAGCGATTTTTAATTTTAGTGCTTTTTTTCTTTCCAATTTTTTTTTGGCTTGTGGCTTAGAAAAAACAAAAAACAAAAAGTGCTGTATTTAGGAGCGTGGCAAAAAATATATTTTCCGGTTTTAGAAACTTCATTGACATATTTTTCATTCTAGGAGGTGACCGGCACAGCTTTGTTTTTCTTTGTATGGAGGCCGACCAGCTTTAAGATACAGGAGCGTCGATTTTTATAAAGAGATTTTCAATAAAAACGGAATCTTTATAACTTTCTTTTAGGTTCATAAGGGTTCTTAAGAAATATATATTTTGCTTTAACAATTGTTTCATTGGTTAAGGAATAAGTGACAAAAGCGATATAAATACATTTGAGAATTATTTGAAACAGATATTTTCATGAATCTATAAGATAATAGTAATAATGTATTCAATGTAATGAAAAATTGCCTGTTACATTAAATTAAATATTTATTATTTTATTATAAGGATCAAGATTTGTATTCCATTACTTGACGTGATTTGTAGGTGGCATAAAAATAATTAAAAAACACGCCTCTTACGAATTTAAATAATAAACAGCACGCGATTAATTATTTATAAATCAATTGAAACTAATAGAAATTAATAGAATATGCGATAGATAAGAAACATAAAAAATTTCATTTTAGTTTGACATATTTACTCTTGCTAGTGTCTATGGAAATGTAAACTGATTATTGCAAGTGAAAGATTAACATTTCTTTTATTTTAACAAACTTAAAATTTTAAAAATAAATAAATGTTAGCAACAACCTAAATGAAGACTAAGAATAGCAACAAAGACACAAAAGCATTATTTGCAAAATTATATGTATGTATGCAGGCGGTCTTAGAATTAGTCGAGTATCCCTTTCTAATATAAGGGGCCAAAAATTCATCTTCAGCGGCGATATAGCGGGCTGAAATGTTCAACACAAATGTTTCTCGTGATCTTTTACATAAAAGTGCTAAACACATCTTATACCTTAAACGTAAGGCCTACAAGATATCCTATGTCGAGTAGTAACTGTGAATAAGTACGAAATTAACCCTTAAACAGATTTTGAGTTTGCATGATTTCTGGCATTCAAGTTAAGTCTGTAGCTTTTGTGTCTTTGAAGACTTATAGTAGAATTTCATATAGAACATTTCAGCCCGCTGTATTGCTACTGCGCCCTATAACATAAAACGAAGAGTTATAGGGTTAAAATGTCCTAAAAAAATATTTGTCGTGGTATTTTACATAAAAGTGCTGAGCACATCTTCTACTTTAAACGTAAAGTCTACAAGATATGTGAATAAGTGTGATATTAACCCTCAAACACATTTTAAGTTTGGATGATTTTTGGCGTTCAAGTTAAGACTAGTTCTTCTGTGTCTTTGAAGAGTTATAGTAGAATTTTATGTAGAGCATTTCAGCCCGCTATATTGCCACTGAAGGGGAGTTTCTTTTTCCTTATTTAAGAAGGGGACAAAAAGACCCATAGAACGAATAGTTAGAGGGTTAAAATGCTCTACAAAAACTTTTCTAGTGGTCTTTTACATAAAAGTGCTGAACACATAATATACATGAAACGTAAGGACTACAGGATATCCTATGCCGACTCACTATAACTATGTGCAAGGGGGGATTTAGCTTCCCCTTAAATAAATCCCAGATGTAAACTTGCAAAACACCGATAGACCTAAATATGTTTTTGCTAGCCTCTACCATGTTAGCCTCTATAATGTTTGTCGCGGTCTTTTACATAAAAGTGCTGAACACATTTTATACCTTAACCATAAGCCCTACAAGATATCCCATGCCGGGTACTAGTTGTGAATAAATATGAAATTAACCCTTAAACATATTTTGAGTTTGGTTGATTTCTGGCATTCAGGCTAAGTCTGGAGCTTGTGTGTCTTTGAAGACTTATAGTAGAATTTTATGTATAACATGTCAGTCGTCTGTATTGTCGAGAAAGGGGAGTTTTTTTTACACCTTATTTAAGAAAAGGACAAAAAGACCCATAGAACGAAGAGTTAGAGGGTTAAAATGTTCTACAAAAATGTTTGCCGTGGTCTTTTACATAAAAAAGCTCGCACATCTTCTACTTTAAATGTAAAGCCTCCAAGATATCCTATGCAGAACCTTTCAGACCGATATGCTGAAGGGGAGTTTTTGCCTCTTATTTAAGAAAAGGAAAAAAAGACCCATACAACTAAGAGTTATAGGGTTAAAATGTTCTACAAAAACTTTTCTAGTGATCTTTTACATAAAAGTGCTAAACACATAATATACACCAAACGTAAGGACTACAGAATATACTATGCCGAGTCACTATAACTATGTGCAAGGGGGGTTTTAGCTTCCCCTTAAATAAATCCCAGATGTAAACTTGCAAAACACCGATAGACCTAAATATTTTTTTGCTAGCCTCTACCAGAATCAGTCGTTAGAACATTGTTACTTTGAAATTTGATAAAATGTTGCTGTATAGTGTAAATATTCGCAATTTTTGCAAAAATCAGCTAGCTTTACATTATTATAAATACATCCAACGATTTTCATGAAATAAAGCCTATTTTATTTTTGCTATATGAAGCTTTTTTGAGGCTCTATGCTGCTTATAGGAGCCAAAGGAGCCAATATATGTATGAAGCTTTATGATTTTTTTATAAATTTTAAGCAAATACAAATTTTCCAATTTAGCATAAAAATATTTTTTCTACCATTACGACCTGAATAATTCCGAAACCGTTAAGTATATAAAAAGTAATGTTAGAGCGTCTTAAAGGTAATTTCATTTCAAGTGTTTAAGTGAATTTTGTAATAAATTTGGACAACACCTTCGCAAGTTATGATGAAATCGGTGGAAAATCCCAAATTTTATAATAAATTAAAAAAATATCCATAGAATTAAAAATTTTCGCGGTATAGTGGTCATTAAAGGTCATGACAAAAGTTTCATTTTATTGCATAGAGTAATTTTGCGACCGCCCTCCTAATTTCCTATGTACATTACTAGTTGTTGTAGCAACAAAGTAACTTGTTGTTCATTGTTGTTTGATTTACGACACACTACTCTACAAAATGCACTTTAACAGACTGCGACGACTTTGGCAGTGGAGCGCAATAAGCGCAAGGTCGTTATTGAGTTGTTTTTGTAGTTTCTGGTGGTGGTGGTTGGTACTCGTTTCAAAAATCATAAAATCAGTTTGTCTTGGTTTTGGCTTTAATCTTGTTAACAACAGTAACAGCAACGCAAACACATCTACACTTCACAAGTGTAGATGTGCTTTTGTAAACACAATTTACAAGCAAAAATGTTTCGGTTCAGAGAAAAAATACTCCAGCAACCACTTTTTAATAAAAGAAAACATAAACAGACAAGATTATTTTGAAAAAAAAACTATGAATGAATGAATGATTTTTTTATATCTTGAATTCACATGTTTTTGCTATAAAATTATAATTTTTATTATTTACGGGTTAATAATAAAAAACTCATTAAAAATTATCGTATGTATGAATGTACATATTTAAATCTAACAATGCACAATGGGTTGAAATAGCTAATAAATGAAATTGGGAAAGTTGAGCAAATGAGTGTGTTAAAAAAATCAAAGGTTGAATATTACATATAAACTTTTCATAATTCAAGCAGAACTTGCAGCAGGTGTACAAATCTATATTAATCATACTTTAAATAAAGATACGAGGGGAGGTTAATGTGTAAGTCTTTGCAGAAAATTAGAAAGTACATATTGGTTTTTGTAACTTTTAACGATTTATCGTTTTAACTGAATACTCTTTATACGGGTTGGTCCCCATACAAAAAAAAAACAAAATGCCACTCACCCCCAGAATGAAAGCTATGCCTATAAAGTTTCGAAAATAGCAAAAAATGCAACAAAATACGCAAATACGTTCGAAATAATCATATTAATAAATAATTAGCTACTGGCTTGAAATTTTCACATGTTTACATGTTCATATATACTTAAGTATAAAATCAAACCAAAAAAGTTTGTCTTGAGTAGAACAAAAATCAGAAAATTGGGTATGAAGAAAAATAAACCGATGGCAACGCTGGAAAGTGCAGTTAATATCAGCTTTTTTTTTTAGAAAGAGAAGTAACACAATCAGGCAATTAATGCTTACCAGTTAATTAATTAATGTGTTACATTCTTTGGGAAAGGGATAGTGTAGGGGTGGCTTCTTGATCCGACATCATATTCTGGACGCCTTTTCTGACATTTCGGTTCCTTCCCTCCTAATGTCTAATCATTTTGCACGACATACAGAGTTTTAGAAGGGCTTTTGTAACACGTGTAGAAATTGGACATCAGGAGGGAAGGATCCGAAATAGCCTAAGTGGTGCCCAGAATTTGATGTAGGATTCCATTGTCACGAGAGGCAAAAATTAAGCTATATTATATACAACGATATGCGATATAATGAGATCGGTCTTTAAGTGACGGTGCAATATATAAAAAAATTAAAAGTGCTGTATTTTGAGGCGGTTTTTTTACAGTTTTAAAAACGTCTTCGATATGATATACATTTCATTCATTCAGTCTAAAGTAAAGTGAAGAGAACAAAAAGGCTTAATTTTGGGGAATGATTATATTAAAAGCTAGATATATAAAGTTTTAGAAGGGCTTTCTTGTCACGTGCAAAAACTGGATATTGGGAGGGAAGGATCCGAAATGTCATTAGTGGCGACGAGAACTTGATGTCAGATCAAGAAGTCAGCCGAGGAAAAAATTAAGCCATAAGCAACTAGACTCTAAAACATTACTTCAAATTTACGATCATATATTGTCTAAATTTGTGTTGAAAATTTCTCCTTGTCTAAAATTACATCGATTTTGTAGTTATTTAATTAAAGAAAAAACCTTTCAAATTAAACATATTTAGTCCAAGTGGAAAATATCTAACAAAAAGTATAATACGGCTATGGCTGAATGGTAGATACGTCAGACTATCAGGCAGGAGGTCGCGGTTCAAACTTGCACGCAGCCAGTCTTTTTTTTTTTTACTAAAAACATTTTGTTCAAAAATAATGCCTGTGTAATTTTAGGTCGATAATAATCTGTAAAGTGTTGCCGACTATTATCGACCTAATTTTCAACAAAAGTGTTTTGGAGTGTATATGCGATATGATGAGATCGGACTTTAAATAGCGGCGCTATATATAAAAAATTAAAGTGATGCTTTTTGGGGCGTGGCAAGGTATAATTACTGTTATAGAAACGCAACTTCTTTTCGACCTACTTTAGGGAACATATGCTATATATTTGTTGAAACGGTTCTACTTTTAACTCTGACTGGCTTTATTTGCTGCCTTAACAATATAATTTAGTTTTAAAATGTGTGCAAAAAAATGTTTGATTTGAAACACACTTAATATTTAAAAATTTTAAATATCTACTAAAAAACTGAAGTTTACTATTCAATTTAATAAGAACGTAACACTAAAGATGTCATTGACATTCATATAAACTTAATGCGCACATAAATAAATAATATTATACTATTCTAACGTTTATTTTGCAAAGTTTTTCCAGTTTTATCAGCATGAAATACAACAGGTTATTCCACGACCTCATAATTTCATCAAAAGACTGAAGAGAATATTACTGAAATAAACAAACTTATTTAAATAAAAGTAATATTTTTATTACACTTTGCGCATTAATTTGAGTTTAATGTTTAAATAAGTTAAATATAGAACTGTAGAGTTTTAGAAACTTCTGTAAATAGCCCGCAGTATAATACACATCACAGTATAATAAATCTGATAAAAAGGTAAAGGAAAAAATTTTGCTGGGCTTCAATCCTGCTTTTGTTTTGATTGCGTAGACTATGGAAATAATTATAGTTTTTCTCGATCAATTCGTTTAGTACATTTTTAAAAAATTTTTTTTTTACAATTACAACTTCAAAACATTTTACGTTTCTTGTTTTAAAATTGATTTTTAAAAAATGAAAGGTATGGGCTTTTTACCCTTGAATCGGAAGAAATTTTTTGACAATCGGTGGTAAAATTGCAGAGTTATGGTCATTTTAGTAAAAACTCTTTCATATTCTTTGTTTTTATAAACATTGAAGTGTTTTAAAAACATTTTAAATTGGAAATAACCCGGTACTTTGTGAAAAATTCCAGATATCTCAATTAAATTCCTTACCAACAAAGTTCAGATGCAAGCGTATCGGCCCTTAGTCGGAAGGGTAGAGCGTCGGCTCACTCGAAAAGTTGGCCATTCAGTTGTTTAATTAAAAAATAAATAAATAATTCGAGTGATCGAAACAGAATTGGTAATTCGGAATCCGAGGATATATTTGGTGTAGCATAGTATATTTACACTAGGAATGGATCCTATATCGATGTATCGGAAAAACTTCGGGCTTGCCGATAAATTAGTATTTTTTTATTGTCAATAAAAAATTAGTACCTTCCCTCAATAAGAAAATGGAAATTTACTGATTGCAGCCCGATTTTCGAAAGTCGAGTTTTCATCAGCTCTCGATATTTTGAGATTCTAGGAGGCTATTATGACTATTTTTACGATGATGTCAGTATGGCTGTATGTATGTGAGTTGCCTATCTGTCCTAATTAGGGTTCCGTACACCAAAGGTGAAAAGAAGCCCGAATGTTTTCGCTACGACGTCCGTCCGTCCGTATGTCTGTCCGTCTGTCTGTCACAGGCTTCTATCTCGAGAACAGTAAGAGGTACGAATCTCAAATTTTCAGAGAACATGTGAAACTGTGGCTGCTACAACAACAAACTCTAAAAGTTTATGAAAGTTAAAAGTTAAAGGGTGCTCTAAAGCGAGCAACGAAACATGTGGAAATCCTAATGTAATATACAGGCACTTGATATATCGACACTTGACATTTTCCAAGCTATTTTATTATTATACAGACTACACCAATAAATATTGAAATTTATACAAAATAAAATTAAAGGGTTTTCTATCAGTTAATGTAGTTTTGACAATTAGCTAAAAAATAAAACCGCAAAATTAAAAATATAGCAAAAAAAAAAAATCGTAAAAATGAAATAAGCGCTGAAACGAAATCATAACAAAAACGGAAAAGATCGCCAAAACTAAACTAATCTTCAATATATAAAAAATGGAACAATCGATAAAACAAAAAATAAACGTCAAAACTAAATCCCCCAAAATAAAAAAAAATTCCAAAATTAAAAAAATCAGCAAAATAAAAAAGCACTAAAGCGAACAAACTTCGAAATGAAAAAAAAAACGTCAAAACTAAAAACCAAAAATTTTAAAATAGCCGAAACGAAAAAAATCGCCAAAATGAAAAAAGCGCTGAAACGAAAAAAAAAACAGAAAAACGAAAAAAATCACCAAAACAAAAAAATCGCCAAAAAGCAAAAGAAATCGCAAAAAAACGCTAAAACTAAAAAGACCTAAAATTCAAAAATAGACAAAACCAAAATAAAAACGCCCAAACGCAAAAAAGCAGCAAAACAGAAAAACTCACCAAAACTAAACAAATCGCCAAAAAACGAAATAAATTGCCAAAACGAAAAAGAAGTCAAAATAAATAACAAAAAATTAAAAAAGTTGTAAAAACAAAATAAGATCGCCAAAATTAAAAGAAGCAGCAAAACAAAAAAAAATCACCAAAAAACGAAAAAAATCGTAAAAAACGAAAAAAATCGTAAAAAACGGTCAAATTAAAAATTCCCCAAAAACCAAAAAAAAAAAAAAAAATCGGCAAGATTTTTGGCTTCTTTTGTTCGTAAGACACATGTCCGTAAAGCCCTCATGTCATTGTTTTGCTATAGGATTGAAATAAAGAAACAGCAAATGATAAAAAGAAACAACTATACAAAGTGTAAACATAACGTAATGTTTTCTTTCAGTGTTGCCTACTTTTTATTTAGAATAAATCGCTAACAGAAAAAGTTGAAAAAAGGAAGCGCTTACTTACTGAATTTGTGTATAATCCGCTAATTTGGCAACACTTTAATGTTTCAAGCTTGAAACGTCAATTTTAAGCTGAAAGTTTTTAAATTTTTTTGACAGCCTCTAATATTTTTATTGATAACATCAGTAAAAGCTTTGACAATTGCACTGTCCTCCAAAACTTTAAAAATGGAGAAAAAATCTAGTGTCATAAGGGCTCAAGAACAAAGCTAAAAGGTAAAGTTCCTGCAGTTTTAAATTTTTTATGGGTTTTCAGAAAGAACTTTTTTTAATTTCGCACGAAAAACACTTTTTTCGATACTAATTTGTGAATAACTCCGAAAGCGTTGATAAAACCAAAAGCAAGAAAAAAACTGAAAACGGATTTTATATTTCAAATATTTTTATTTAAAGGACATTTTTAATTTTGTTGCTGAGTGTACTTAATTGAATTAACAAAACTAGAAATCAAATATTTTTTACACTTGATAAAATTTGTTTAAATATTTCTATCTGCACATCGCTGCAGGGGTTTTAAAAAGAAATTCCTTATTTAGCTGCAACTGCTCCCCTAAATGTTGTTTTCAGTTGTTTTTCTTCACTAAACTTAAGTCGGCAAAACTTCAATTATAAGTTAAATAATTTATTTTGCATATCTAATTGATTTTATAGCGAAATATTAAGTTTTTTTTATATATTTTATTTATTTCATGTAATCGGCATTACTAATATGACAACGCACATAAATTAATTGAACATGTTAGAGCAAATGTTAGGAAAAAATTTACAAATATAAAAAAAGTAATTATAAAATTCTAAAAACAAAGAAATATAAATTTTATTAACTGAATTGGAAGCTTTTTTTAAGGTGATAAATTAAAAACTCACTTGCAAATAATATAAAACCTAAAACAAATAAGCGCAATTAGCACAACATGTTGCTGCATGCATATTAATTGTTAGTGATCATTTAATTAATTGCTTTGAAATTTTCTTAAGTGTCTTTTTTAAATATTTCTTAAGAGTTTAGAGTATTTTTTATGTTTACTTACGATTGCAATATTCCCCCTTATCGTGGTTGGTGTTTTTGTGGCGAAAATCAGGCGTTTTGTACTAGATTAAAGAAAAATGTCGCTCATTTTCTTTAATCTACTACAATTTGGCGAATTTGAAGTCAAAAAACGCCAACCACGATAAGGCCCATTATCTTGCAATATAATTGTTCTGTTCTCAACTTGTTGTAGATCATATAAATGTTGTTGGTATTTTCCTTATAAACATGTGTCTAAGCTAATGTTTATTTAGCAATTACCATAAACATTTATATGATCTACAGTACTGAATTGACCCTATACATATACATATCGTCTTAAATGTATATGAACATCTTAAATGAATATAAGAAATCAATAAATGTAATAATATGTCTTGAATGGGCCTTAATGCATATTTTTGAATTTTTTATAATTCATGCAGCTTTTTTAATTTTTTGATTACATATTTTTGAAATAACGATCCATTTAAAAGAAATATTTTATGTACAGCACATGTATTGAAAACAACTATAGAAACTTACGCAACAAGAGAAAAAAAGTATTATATCTCTGACTTTATTATTTATAAATTATGTCAAATATGCATACATATGTTCAATTAACGGCCTGTCACATTAATGTTTTTGTTAATTTTCACATAAACATGTAACTAAACACATGTTTATTTGGAAATTAACAACAACATTTATATGATCTACACAACACATACAGCACCTTGTGAATTGGCCAATAGATTTCTAAAAAATTGATAAAATCCCTGTTCACAAGGTATTTTAAAAAATTATTTTATTGATTTTATATTTCAACGAAATGTTTAATATTTATTTATTCAGAGCACTTAAATATTTTAATTAGAAATTGTGATTTTTAACTTGTTCTACAACAAACTATTTCAAAACTTGCAACTATTTAACAACAAAAATAAAAACTCAAAATTCAAATTGAGGGACAGCTGACATGTATTTTGTTGAATCGGTTGTTTTCAAACGATTTCAAATGAAACTCAATTGTATCGATAATTCTGAACAAAGCGTTTTTGTTATTCCAATAAAAAAGAGGTGTGATTAAGTTATTGTTATATTAGAAATTGTTTAATACGCGTAAACAGTTGAATTTAAATGAATTGAAATAAATAAATAGTTGCAATTGCAATAAACATTTAAGCTACAATTATTTCTATAGGCCTGATATTATTTCACGTGATATGCTGTCAAAATACATATAAAAAAATTGGCATGAATTGTTCATGCAAAAATGTTGCATAATTAGTACTTCGGTTTTGTTGAGAAAAGCATATGAATGTAACTGCAACATTTTAAAATTTAATGCGAAACAAGTGCGCAATACACAACCTATTGTATGTGTTGTAGATTGTATAAATGTTGTTGGTAATTGCCACATAAACATGTTTCTAGACAGATGTTTAAGTGGAAATTACCAACAACATTTATACGACCTACAACAAATAGAACATGTTGTGAATTGGCCAAATATATGTAAGTGGCATTTGTTTCGCATGGAATTTAACACAAACACATGGATTTTTTTTTTACAAACGTAAGAGATTGTATCAAACATTTCGTACGAAATAATCAATGGTCAAAATACATATAAAAAAATTGGCATGAATTGTTCATGCAAAAATGTTGCATAATTAGTACTTCGGTTTTGTTGAGAAAAGCATATGAATGTAACTGCAACATTTTAAAATTTAATGCGAAACAAGTGCGCAATACACAACCTATTGTATGTGTTGTAGATTGTATAAATGTTGTTGGTAATTGCCACATAAACATGTTTCTAGACAGATGTTTAAGTGGAAATTACCAACAACATTTATACGACCTACAACAAATAGAACATGTTGTGAATTGGCCAAATATATGTAAGTGGCATTTGTTTCGCATGGAATTTAACACAAACACATGGATTTTTTTTTTTACAAACGTAAGAGATTGTATCAAACATTTCGTACGAAATAATCAATGGTCAAAATACATATAAAAAAATTGGCATGAATTGTTCATGCAAAAATGTTGCAGTAATAGTTCAATTTGAGAAAACATTTTCAACATTTTGAGTCTTCATGCGAAATAATATGAGCACCACTTTTTTCGTATGGAATTTACAACAAACAGATTGGGTTTATTTAATAGCGTACACAATTGCAGCATACTATCAAGGGCTAGTTATGATTGGTTACTTGTCATAGTTTTCGTATGAGAAAACCAATGTTGATCAACATTTTTCGCAAATTTGAACCAAGTACTAAGCTTAATATGTATACAAATTTTGGTGACGTGCTTAAGACATTTGGTTTCGTTCAGATACTTTCGCAACATTAATGTTGCTACGAACATGTACTGAGACTACGAACTTAAACGCTTGATTAACACTTTCACTATACCTTAGTAAAGTTGCGTAAAAATAATACTTTAAAATACTACGAATTGCTGTTGTTTAATAAATTTGTAGAGTTTGTAGGAAGGAACCTTTTACGCGTTGAAAAAGTCCAATAGAAGATTTTCGATTTGTGGCTTATAACTAGTATTTTTTTGTCGCAACATTACTGAAGTAAAATTATTTGAAAAGAACAATGAGGGCACACTATTTGCATTTCGGGTTTCTGTATAGAAGTCCAAACGCGGGAAGGGACAAAACCATATCCGGCTTCGATGCCCTTTCCAATTCCATATCGAAGATCCTGGAGAGTTGTTCGAACAGTGAAATTGTTGTTGCTGGTGATTTCAATATTCACAACTCATCTTGACTTCGCCATTCGAGTCACACAACTCCAGAAGGCCAATATGTTGAGTTATTCGCCGCGCACAACCATCTTGCGCAATTAGTGAATGAACCAACACACATTTCGTGTGTTGAAAGGCATCAAAACAATACTCTCGACCTTTTTCTCACCCCACACCCTGGAAAGTATGAAGTGAGCGTTAATGCACCTCTTGGTAACTCGGATCATAGCACCATTTCCGCCTCCTTTTCGTTCTCAGAACTTCGTAACGTTTCAGGACGAGCTACGAAACGTTTAAAATATATATACGAAGAGGCTCGTTGGGCTGAGCTCAACGACTTTTTCCGGCATTTTAACTGGAAACTATGTTTCCTTGACAATAATATCAATGCCATGGCAGAAATGGTCGTAAATATAATTTTGCTGGGAATGAAAACTTTCATTCCATCAAAGCGAATTCCGATTAAACCTAGAACGAAGTCTTGGTTTAATCAGGCTTGTAAAGATGCAGTCAGATCCAGAGAGGAAGCATTCAGTATCTGGCGTAGTAACAAAAACTCAGATCGGGCGAGATCTTCGTGTGCCAGAGTACTAAGGCGTGAAAAAGCTCTGCACGAGCAGCGTGTTTGTGCTAAAGTCCTTGCTGCCCCGCAGCTTTTGGTCATTAGTTAAAAGAGTAAAGGATAATGCTAGTTCCTTAATTCCGACTCTTTTAAAGGGTGACCATATATTCACTGACCCGGCTGATAAAGCTAACCTTTTGGCTGAATTATTTCCAAGTAATTCTCACTTGCCGGAAAGCAATCAACCACTGCCCGCGCTTGATAGAGTATCTGTAACTATGCCAAAGATATTTTTTCGAGCGCGTGCAGTTAAAAGGGTTTTAGCGGATCTCAACATAAATAAGTCTCCTGGGCCGGATGGTATTCCAGCACTGGTCTTGAAGCAGTGCTCTTCGACGCTAGCACGTCCATTGGCAACCCTCTTTAGCACTCTGTATCATGCTGGTGAGTTCCCCTTGTATTGGAAGGTTGCCAATGTAATGCCAATCCCCAAAAAGGGAGAGGCTAGTAACCCTGAAAATTACCGCCCAATCGCAATATGTTCTGCACTTTCCAAAGTGATGAAAAGTATGGTAAATTTCCATCTTGTGAGGTATTTGGAGTCCAACAGCTTACTCAGCGACCGTCGGTATGGCTTCCGTAGAAGACGCTCTACGGGTGACTTACTGGCATTCCTTTCGGAAAAATGGTGTCACTCCATCCACCATTTTGGCGAGAGTAAGGTGGTGGCTTTAGATATCTCTAAGGCGTTTGATAGAGTGCGGAATGGTGCACTTTTATCAAAACTTATTGCTTTTTGTGTTGGTGATGACTTCTCTCGATTTATATCGAGCTTTCTCAGAGATCGCACTATACGGGTTGTTATAGATGGGATCTCATCAAACGAGTTCAAGATTAATTCAGGAATACCACAAGGCTCCGTTCTTTCTCCTACCCTATTTCTTATTTTTCTTAATGACCTTCTCTGTCAAACTTCCAATCCTATCTACTCTTTTGCAGACGACAGCAGCATCTGCCATTCATATTCATTCAGCAATAGACCAAGTCTGTTGGAGATTAGGGCCATGCGGCAAAACATGAATAATACGATTAATCACGATCTCACAACAATCTCTGAATGGGGTAGTACGAATAGGGTCGATTTCAACGCTCGCAAGACCCAATGACGTATGCTTACTCACAGACGTACGACCGAACCTGCTGCTCAATCTGTAATTATGGGTGGCATAGGTATTAGGGAATCAGAAGCTCTTGATGTTCTTGGCATGAAAATCCAGTGTGACGTTCGTTGGACTGATCACATTTTTCAAGTCTCAAAAGAAGCATTCAAGTGCCTTGGTTTCTTAAGACGGTGTAAGATATACTTCACTCCATCTGATCTCCTTACTATTTATACCACCTATATCCGACCGAAAATGGAATACAACTCTCATGTATGGGCCGGTGCTTCAAAGTCTATTTTGAAGTTACTCGACCGCGTGCAGGAGAGGGTGAAGAAGCTCATCGGTGACAGTAGGGTAGCCAACTCTATTGACTCGGTTGAGCATCGACGCAATGTAGGGTGCGTTTCGCTGTTTTATCGTTACTATAATGGAATGTGCTCTGATGAAATCAGGGAACTGGTTCCCGAAAGCCGGTCTTTTTTGAGTACAACACGTTCTTCATTAAGGGCACATCCATTTGTGGTCGATATGCCAGCGAATTGCACTACGGATTATAGAGGGAACTCGTTCTTTGGCCGAACTGTTCGTATGTGGAATAAACTCCTTGCAGAGGTCTTTCCTGTCAGTTTCAATGTTGGAAGTTTCAAATCAAACGTCAACAAACACTACTCCCTTTATCATCCTTCCCACAACCAATTTTCCTAGTTCCAGCACAATGCATTGCATCAAGGGGTCATCCCCTGAGTCCTGGTCCGAGAAAAAAAACAAAATTTTCTGAAACACATATTTAAATGTGTTTGTGCAGTGATCTACTGAAGACCAATATTAAAAAAAATATATGTACCTATATTAATCTTGTAGTACGTGAAGAAGTTTAAAAAAGTTATCTTAGTTTCTGCTTTGGAATACATGTTCGTAGCAAAATTAATGTTGCGAAAGTATTTGAAGAAAAACAAATGTGCATGCAGGCCTCTCTAGAAGACCCAGATCCATTTAATTTATATTCTTAATCTGACAAAACGAAACCAGCTTCACTATAGCATTTTATGATAATTTTCAAAATTAATTTGAAATTAAAACTCTAAATAAGGCAAACAAATTTTCACTCTTATCAAAAATAAACAATCTTTAAAATAAAATAAAAAAAGGTCTTATACAAGCACCAACCAAACAATGACAGTGTCTGTATTCACACTTTTTTTCTTCAAACATTTTGAATAATCTTTAAGAATATTTTTTGTTTGTTTGTTCCATGTTTGCATGTAACAGCGAATGTGAAAAGTTGTAAACGAGACAAGTACTACTCAACGTTGTATTCATACATGTCACTTGAAAAGAAAAAAAAAAAATTCAACAGACTGTATGCAACAACATGAACTGAAATGAAACGAAAAAAAAACTGTTGCACACGATCTTGAAGCATGAATTTTAAGCTGTTGTTGAATGCAACTAAGGCACATATACAAACGCACACATGTATGTACACAATCATAGAGATGTACAGCAACATCAAAACTTTTCAAAAAATATCAGCAGCCAGCAACATTGACCTCAAGTTGACTAAAAATGGGTAAAAAGCTCTTTTTTCATAATTCAAACTTTAGACTTTGAAACAAAATTATTGCAATGTGTAATTTCCATGACAGAACGGCGTCTAAAAGGACAGACGAGTACAATCAGGCTGTATGACTAAGTGACTGACAGTGTGTCTTCCACTATACACAACAATCGTTTAATATTTAGTGTTGTAAAATATTTTTTCTATTTTTTGCTTAAATCCTATACAGCCAATGCTTTTTTTTGTATGTATGCATGTGTTATTGTTATTGCTGTTGTTACTATTTATTTAAATTAAGGATACTTAAATTTTGTTGTTGCTGACTACTGCTGCTGTTGCTATTGCTGCTTTTGTTGTTGCTAAATGCATCTTAATAAAATATAAATTCATTCAAGTTTAATTTTACTTTTTTATTCATAAAAAAAAACAAACAAACATATGGATGAAAATGTTGAGGTTGCCGTTTCTGTAGCACGAATGTTTATTCTGATGAACATTGATTATTTTGCGCCTGCTTAGTAACTCCTAGTCATGTGTACGCGTGTGTGTGTGTGTGTGTGTGTGTGTACTATATATAAAATGTGTCATCGTCATCATTGTGATTATCTTAAGTTCTCATGTGTATTTCGTTTTATTACAAACATATAGTGCGTTAAAATATTGTTGTACTCAATCATAATTTTTATGTTCATTTTAGATTTATTTTCATTTAATATTTTTTCTTACTTCTTTCTTCAAGTGACTTAACAGTGTTGCTAAATTAGTTAGCAACAACCTGAAACCTTCCGGTTAATCGTTTAGTACACTGTCGACTAAACCAAAATTTTAATGGTTGATTTTACTATATTTTATGGCTTGGTGTAATTCTAACCAATAAAATTGGTTCGATTTACCAATATTTTATTTTGTGTATATTTTTAATAAACAACTATTATGGCAATTGAAACTTTTTTTCAACAATAGCAGTTTTGTTTGATTGAAAATAGTTTTTGAGACATAATTGAACTTGTTGACAAAATCCAGTGGTACTATTGAGAAAGGATTCGCCAAAAAATTTTAAACATTCACATTGTTCAATGATCACGAAAAAAGTCATAATTGAATCATTATTTTTATTTATTTTTTGTTAACAAGTTCTCTGCTCTAAACAATGAATCTTGTAGTTCACTTAAAAAATATATATATTTTTAAATTTGTTGCCAAATTGGTAAAAGTGGCGTCAAGTTTACTAGGTAAGGTTGACAAGTTAACTGGTTATTGCCGCTTATTGACTGTTTTATTATTTCAGTTTCAATTTTTTTTTGTTAACGAAATGTTTTCGTTTTTATATTTTTATGATTAATTTTTTTTATTTTTTTTTATTTTTTTTATTAAAGTTTTTATTAAATTTTTTTTTGTGAAATAAATAACCTTCCGTTACAACTTGCTATAAAACGTTTTCATAAGTACACTTATAAATATTTTGTACTCGTATGTTATTTTTAGTTAAAAACTACTTAATTAGTTAGAAGTTCAAAAGCAAAATTATTCATTCAATTATAAGAAAAAACGTAATTCGTTTAAATTAAATAAAGATCAAGGATGGTAAAATTTTAACCTTACTTGTGTTATTTTTGAAATAAAATTTGTTAAAAAATCAGCATATAAATTTAAGAATTTGTCAAATTTGTGAAGATTTCGTTTCATGACTTCTTTCTCTGTTGGTTTAAAAGACAATTAATTGATAAATTGCAAGCGTATGCAAATTGCGGCCACTTGACTGACCATTTTAAAATTATGTTGGTGTTCATTAGTATGAAATAACAAGCAATTTTGTGAAAAGTATTTAACAAACAAATTAATATTAAGCGCTCTACAAAAATTAATGAACTAAAGAAAACCCTTAGGCAGTATGTTGTTAGCAACATATGCCATATTAATGTTTTCAAGTTTAAACATTAAAGCCCTGCAGAAAATATATTGAATGTGTGTTTAAGATACATATTTGTTTTGTTTCAAATAATTACGAGACATTGGCGCATATTCATAGTCAAAACAAAGTATACTTTAAGAGTTTAAAACCAGTATTTTGTATGGTAATACTGGTTTAATTTCCTAAAGTGTACTTTGTTTATGACTATGAATATGCGGCATTAATATTATACTATTCTCGAAGTCTACCATTTTTAGGGTTTCGTACACCGAGAGTGTAAAAGAAGTCTATTGTTTTCGCTACGCTCTCCGTCTGTCCGTCTGTCTGTCTGTATGCCTGTCTGTCTCTCTGTCTGTCTGACTATCTGTCTGTCCGTCTGTCTGCCTGTCACAGGCTGTTTTCTCGGGAACCGCAAGAGCTACGGACCTGAAATTTTCACAGAATATGTTAAAAATTAAAGGGTGTTCTAAAGCGAGCAACGAAATACTAATGTAATATACAGACACTTATAAATAGACACTTAAAATTTTCAAAGTTAGTGTTATTTGGTATAGTCTGTAGAACGCACTACACCAATTAACACTGACATCCAAACAATAAACATTAAAGGGTGTTCTATCAGTTAATGAAATTTTGGCTATGAAATTTAGACAATTTGCTGTATCTTGGAAACCGTAAGAGCCAAACGCTTGAAATTTAAGCAACCACTAAAACTAAAAAATTCCAAAATTAAAAAAATGTCAGAACGAAAAATTCGCAAAATGAAAAAAAAAACGCTTAAAGGAAAAAGCATCAAAATTAAAAAAAATCACTAAAACGCAAGAAATCACCAAAACTAAAAACATTGCAAGAAAAAACGCCAAAAACCAAAAAAGTCGTCAAAAGGAAAAAAGCACTAAAACGAAAAAAAATCGCTAAAATTAAAAATATCGTCATTAAACGAAAAAATCGCCAAATATGGAAAAAAATTACGAAAAAAACCGGCAAAACAAAAGAAAAAGCGCCAAAACTAAAAAAAATTGCTAAAACGAAAAGTGACAAAAAAACGTTATAACTAAAAAAAGCACCAAAAAACCGGAAAAAATTTCCAACACCGAAAAAAGCGCCGAAACTGAATAAAGCATCATAACTAAAATAAATCGCTAAAACTAAAAATATCGTCAACAAAGCGAAAAAACGCTAAAACACAAAAACGCCAAGACCAAAAATCACGAAAAACTAAAAAAATCGGCAAAAAAAAGAGAAAAAATTGCAATAAACGAAAAATCGAAAAAAAAGAAAAATCATTAAAATAAAAAAGCGCCAAATTCAAAAAATCGTCAAAACAACAAAAAAAAAAAAAAACTTACAAATAAAAAACTAAAATTAAATCAAAAACGAAAAAACTGCCAAAATGAAGAAAATGGCAAAAATGAAAAGGGATACACACAGAAAAAAGGAATGTAAGATCAACAAGCCTCAATTTTGATTGGAAATCATATTTGCTCAATTCACAACCTATTGTATGTGTTGTAGATCGTATAAATGTTGTTGGTAATTGCCACATAAACTTGTTTCTAAACAATTGTTTATGTGTAAATTACCAACAACATATGTACGATCTACAGCACATACAAAAGGTTGTGAATTGGCCAATTAAATTTACAGGAAATAATTTGTCGTTTGAGTGTGTTAGTGTTTATTTGCTTTGTTCATTGCTACAATTCACTGTTCTGCTTAGTTGTGTGACTTGTTTTTTGTTTATTCTTACATGTGTCGTCTATGTAGACGACAAAAAACGAATTACCAGCGAAAATTTACTGCTGCTGGTTTAAAATTACCATTGTTTCATATTAATTTTAAACGGAAAACTATTAATCTAACCTTAAATCTTTTTGATTTAAAAATTTTGACTGTTAAAACAATTTTGTTATAAACGTTACATTACATTTTCAATCGACATGACTATAACTTTAATTTCAAATAAGTTTTATGTTAAATAATCATTTAAATCATGTTGAATTAAAATGAAATTCGTCTTACATACGGTGGTATTTATTTAGTGTATTGGTAAAGTAAAGTATGAAGCTGTTGTGGCTGTAGTGGTTAGCGCGTGGACTATCATGCAGTTGGCACGAGTTCAAATCTTGGCTGGGGCAGCCACCTACAACACAAAGTTTTCTGATGACTATCACGTAAGTGAAATAATTAATAGAATAGCTACATTCAAGTCATATTATTTCAGCTTGATATAACTTTAATTCAACATGATTCTTGGTGTTGTTCCAATATCAAATTCACGTTGTTTCAACTTGAAATAACTTTGATTCAACATGATTCTTCGTGTTTTTCCAATATCAAATTTACGTTGTTTTACCTCGAAATTACTTTGATTCAATATGATTTTTCGTATTATTTCAGTATCAACTTCATTTTGATTTAACTGTTCTGGAATATTAAATCAACATGAAATATAGTTAATTGAAAATGATAAATTTTCTTTCAAGATCATTGTAAATCATGTTGATTTAACATGAAATACCTATAAAGCAAAATCACTACCGAAAAATAATAAATTAACCTGGTTTTCGACGATTTTACATGTTCATTTTTCTGTGTGTATATATTTATTCGTACGGAATCCTTCGTGTGTGAGCCAAAGTCGCACTTTACTGAATTTATTAAAATATTTTTCTTTGCATGAATATTTATATTTCAGCAACATGCTACTGTTAATTTGATTTGCATTGCTTAACTTCTTTAAGACACATTGTAAAGTTTGGCAACATGATTGCAGTATCTTAACACTTAACAATGGCAGCATATTTTTAAATTACATACATTTCTATTATTTTACTGTAAATTATTTTCATTCATAAACAATCTAAATAATAATAAAGCAAATATGTTAACAAGTGAAATTTCATAAACAATTTGAAACTAATGATGCGTGTAACAGAGTTTAACAATAATTAATGTGGGAATTTTTTTTTATATTTCGATAACTAGCAAAATATATATTGTTTGTTTAGGTGTATGTGTTGATTTAACACGATTTCGAAAAAAGTTATGTGAGAAATTTTGACATCTTTTTTACTTTTTTTTAGATCATGAAGGTATTTATAAAAAGATATATAAAAGAAATTTAATTACATATTTGCGTAAAACGAATAATACTTGTAAAATGTTTAAAATAAAGAAAAATTTATCAAATAAAAATTATGTTGACTTTAATTACTGTTCAGATCAATATTTAATAGGAAATGCTGGCAAACTCCATATGAAAAAAAAGTTATATGAAATATTGATAACAATATTATTAATTAGACTTACGATAAAACAATTGTATTTCGATCATTTGAACTAAAGAAACTAATTCAAGTTTTTAACGATCGCTAGTTCAATTCTCTCATTCTCTTAATTTCCTATGCACGCGAGTATAGGCTGTTTTTTTTTAACAAAAAATTTAAACAAAAAGTGCTGTACGTTGGCTGGTGGCATACAACATTTTTGGGCTGCTGAAAAAACTATTACTTAATCTTTAATGCTAACATCAAAATATCAAAAGATAAATCACAAAACTATTTATTTATTTTAACAATAAACTAAAATCTTTAAGAAATTTATTATTTGACATATTGTCATAATATTATTTGAAATGAAATTTATTTGCTGGTTTTTAAGCATTGTCTATATGCAGCATTTCATTGGCGCTTTACCAAATCGTCAATAGACTTCAAACGCAATTTCTCACAGTTACAAATCCTTTGTCTTATGTACAGACTTTCAAAAACCATTTGAGAATTCACAAATATGTACATAAATGATTTTCAAAAAAATAAGCATAGTAGGCTGGGTTTTGTATAGTTTTCAAAGCCTACTATGCTTATTTTTTAAAATCATTTACATATTCGTGAATTTTCAAATGGGTTTTAGAAGTCTATATATAAGATAAAAGATTTGCAACTGTGTAAAATTGTGTTTGAAGTCTACTGACGATTTGGTAAAGCGCCAATGAAATGCTGCGTATAGACAATGCTTAAGCACCAGCAAATAAATTTCATTTAAAAATTAAAATCTTTATTACAAATTTTTTCATGCATTTGACTAAAAGTATTTCCACCTTCAATTCCAAAGTTCAAGTTGACGCAAATTAATAACCAACCAGCCATTCAACCTGAAGCTATTTGAATATTATAAAAATATTTATTGCTAGAACTCGCTCTTTTTCGAGCTATTCTTTTTTTTTTATTATTTATGAGTACATATTTTTATTATATTTTCTTATTTTGGTAACCAAACATTTAAATCAAACCGTCAACAATAAAGTGTGTTGGCTTTTTTTATAGGTTCGACAACATGTCTATTGTTTGGTTAATACATTTTCTATTATTATTATTATTTTTTTTGGCATTACAAACATGTATCCATCAGATAATATTAGATGGTTAGATGAGATACGTGTACGAAACAACAGTATAGTGATGTGATGGTGGCATATTCGTCAACAATTTGACATTGAGCTGATGGTTTTTATGAATAGTTTTTGCAATTTTTGTGTGGGCACATCCATCATGTACGCGCAAACCAAAACTACAAATATTTGCCATCGACTCTTTTTTTTTCTATTGTCTATATGCCTATCAATCCGATCGGCTGTCTATTTGTTTGTTGTGTTTAGTTTGTCATTAAATGTCTTTTTTTTTTGCTTTGAAATTAATAAATTTCTTGCCAAATAATAGAATTTATATAAAATTTAGTTAAAGTTTTAAGAAAACCTGCTTTAAAGCATTAGTCACTAGAACTTTTTTTAATTTGGCGTTAATATCTTCACGCCAAAATTTAATAGAATTTATTTTTTGTTTTAATTTTTTTACAGAAAAATTTTAGTGGGTGCACTTTTTTATATGTGAGAGTGGCTGAAAAAAAAAACAAAACTAGTCATCATCAGGGCTCGGACTTTCATGCAACTAAAAATTGATTTTAAGCGCTTAACAAATGCACTTAACTGAAAATTAATGGTTGCCAGAAAGGCACTAACTAGCAACTGCAATTGACTCAATTGCCAGTCGCCATCAGTAGTTTCGTTTTCAGCAACTGGCAACCCATCTGAGGCTCGTTTGCTATCCATAATCGGCTTGTTAATATATATTTTTTTAAATTGAGAAATATGTAATAAAAAAAATTTTACAACTCCAAAAATATGCATTTATTGCCAAAATATGCAAATATATGCGCTTACCACCAAAATATGCAAAAATATGCAACTACAAATCAATACCAAACTACTTAAAACTTAATGAATCGCATAGATAATTAGTCAATACATATTTATCTATCACCACAAAAAAAAAATGAATTTGCATGAAAGTCCCAGCCCTGGTCCTCATATATTTTGTTTTAAACAATCATTGTATGAGTTGTAAGTTGTACAAATGCTGTTGATAATACTAAACAAAAAATTTCTTTCAAAATTAAAAGGTTCCAATGAGTGATTCTGGTAGACGGCATCAAAAAAATGTGTACGTGTATTGGCGTTTTGAAAGTTTACATCTGGGACTCATTTTACGGGGACTTCAATTTCCCCATTTTGCACATATGTACTTAGTTATAGTGACTCAGCATAGGAAATCTTAATTAACTTACGTTTAAGGTATACGATGTGCTCAGCACTCTTGGCCCCTATTATGAGTTGCATTCGATGTTCGATCTTCGCGATCTTGGCTATCGAACATCGAGTGTCGAATGTTAAATTCGCATTATGAGCTGGCAGCACTATCGAAATTTTCGTTGTATAACGAATTTTCAATCGAACACAATTTTGCTATATGTTTTTGGTGGCCTCTGCCAGTATCAGTCATTGGCAGCGATGCCTTTTATGAAGATTTTTTACGATATGACAAAAAACGATATGACATACTGTGTTGTCATATCGTAAGTTTTTTATGATATGACAACAGTGCGACATGACAACACCGTGTATCATATCGCAGTGTTGTCATATCGTAAAAAACTTACCATATGACAACACAGTATGTCATATTGTTTTGTGTCATATCGTAACAAATCTTCACAAATGGCATCGCTGGTCATTGGAACCAGTTTTAGTCGTACAGAGCATGTGGAGAAACATGTTTATGTGGAAGCTAGCAACAATACACTAGAATGATTTTACTTCATAGATGTTTTTAATTACTCTAATGACAATTCCACAAATCCAATGAAAATTTCATTAATATTGTGAAAGAATTTCGTTGGTTGAATTTTGATGAAAAGTTTAATTAAAATTCAACCAATGAAATTCTTTCACATTAGTAATGCAATTTGCATGGAATTTGCGAAAAATTCATTGGATTAATGAAAAAATCTAATAAACTTGTTTCAGCTAATGAAACTCTTTCACAATATTAATGAAGTTTTCATTGGATTTGTAAAAATATCATTGGATTACTGAAAAATATCTAATTAAATTGTTTCATTGGCTTCATGAAGCAAAATTCTTTTAGTGTAGATATAAAACATGCAACTCCAATAATGGATTGTAAAGTGAGCAAATATTTTTTTAAATTTTATTGAACTTGTAAAAAGATAAGATTTTAACGAGTATCAATCGTTAGAAATAAAAAAATAATTTTTTCATTGCAACATTACTGATGCATTTGAAAGTATTTGAAAACAAAAACCAACATTCTAAGCACATGTTTATGCAAAGATATCTTATGCAGCGCCTTAGCACACAATTGTTCAATTCACAACCTCTTGTAGGTGTTGTAGATCGTATAAATGTTGTTGGTAATTTCCACTTAAACATGTTTCTAAGCAAATGTTTATATAGAAATTACCAATAACATTTATACGATCTACAACACATATAACAGGTTGTGAACTGGTCAAATAAAGAATAATCAGTAGTAAGTCTCCAATACTTAAAAATTCAAATACTCGTTCATAGTTTAATCAATTTCGCTTCCTTATCTAAGTGATTTGTAGTGTATTTTCTATACTATTTACTTTTTTGTTGTTGTTAGCTTGTTGTCTAAACAAGTTTATTTTTGCGTGGTTTTAACTCCAAAAAGAACACAAACAAAGAAACTTGCGTGTAGATGTATTAAAGTACAAATGTCTATAAACAATGTTTCACACAAATATTCTATAGACGACTGACTTATTTGTTCCCTGTAGATTTTGGCGTTTGCCGTTGTGCGTCCTTCATAGCATCTGTCTATTGTGCTAGTTTGCTGTGTTGTATTGCTTTTGTTGTTTGTTTTCTTTTCTATTCAATTAAATTTCGTTTTACTTAGAAATAAAAAGTAATTGAACTTCCGTAAAATATTAAAAAAAAAAATAGCAAATTGAAGTATATATCACTTTATTAATTATTATTTAATTAGTAACGTCGTAGCATGTAATTAGTTTCTTTGAATTTGTTAATATTTCTATTTGTCTTTTAATAGTTTTATGTCTCTTTTTTTAAAGCAATACAATAATTGCACTTAAATGCAAACCAATTAAGGTTAATTTTTTTCGAATAAAATAATAGAAAAAACATTAGAAAACTAAAAATGTAAAATGCGTTTGTTGTGTAAACGCTAGAGGGTTGCATAAGATGTCTTGAAAGTTTGTTTAAGACAATTGTTTTGTTTCAAACACTTTTACAACAGTGATGTTGTGATTAGCATGTATTCGAAAGGACTTTTTCAAACACATTTTTATTGAGCTTGTATAAGTGCAAAAAATTACTTTCCAATTGTGTTTTCTAGTATATGTTGCTGGCAACATTATTGTTGCGTTAGTGTTTGAACCACACCAGACGTCTTAAACATACCTTCAAGACATCTTATCCAGCCCTCTAGTAACAACATAGGAGTTTTTTAAACAGAGCCCTGTATAAGATATCTTTATTAATCCAGCAATATTGTTGCGACGAGTATATAATGGGAAACACTACTCTGTACAACAAAATGAACTTTTTTTAAAATAACAAGGTTATAATGGTTTCTGATTCTGGTAGAGGGCACCAAAAAAATATAAACTTTTATCGGTACATATTTTGTAAGTTTACATCTGGGATTAATTTAAGGGGCAGTTAAATTTGAACTACTCAAACAAACAAAAATAGTTATCGAGTCAAAATAGTAGTATTTTATATAAAAATGCTGAAGATACCTTAAACGTAAAGTTGACCAGTTTTCCTATGCCGAGTCACTATAATTATGCTGTAATAGTGGTGAAGGCAACTTAAATTTACCCTAATACGAATCCCAGATGCAAACATACATACATATAAATTTTTTGGTAACCTCTTCTAGATTCAGTCGTTAGAACCAAGTAATTTTTTTATGTTGTACAGTATAATTTATATAACGCATATGTTAACACATTTACTTGCCTCCACTGTTAATGTTAATTTCTAACGCCGCGTTTAAATGACAAAATAAGATTCAGCTCATTGCGGCTTGGTTTCATTTTAGTTTTATTATATTTTGTTCAACATTTTAATGATGTGGTTTTCTAGATCATTTTCGTTCGTTAAAAAAATCATTATAAATTGTATTTATATTTCACCAACCATAAACAAATTTTTTATTTTAATTTTGTTTTTGTTATCTTTACACTAGCGCAACTTACAACTTAATGGCACAAACGAAAATGAAAAAAAGTCTCCTAAAATTTTCTGTGCATTAAGATTTATTGAAGTTTTAATATTTTTTAACAATTCAAAGTTAAGGTCACGGCTGGGATTTTAAACAATGTTTCAATGCACGAACGAAACCGCATAAACAAATCTTAACGAAAAAAAACTATTAAAACACCAAAATTTGTATGTGATAGTGGTGATTAATGAAGCCAATGAACTTTTATTATTTATTTATTATTAATGGAGTTTTTAAGATTATTTCTTATTGTTGTTTTCTTAAATAAAATTTTATGATAATGAAACCAATTAATTAATTATCTCGAAGTGATAACACTTACTCTGCATGCGTGCGTGCGTTTATGGCTATAAAATAAAAGGAAAAATAAAAATTTATTTAGAAATATAAATAATTTGATTATGAAAATGTTTAAGGGAGCAGTGTATAGAAAATGCACTGACGTTCGTATAAGTAAGCCATTAATAGCCTGTTTTACATGTGTAGATTGTGGCTAACTTACACCTAAACATTTGCTTAGAGACATGTTTATAAGGATATTAGCAGCAACATTTACATTACTAAGATAAATAGAAAATACACTGACGTTCGTAAAAATAGGAAATTAATACCCTGTTTATCCATGTCGAACGAATTTTTTCATTCTTAAAATTTCATTTAAAACAAAAATGAAATATAAGTGTAAGAAAGAAATAATTTCTCCGAGATCGATAAACAGGCAGTAAAATTTTTAATGTTTAAGCAAATGCATTTAGAAAATCCAAAAAAATTTTATAAATTCTCAATCTGTTTTACGTGTTGTAAATCGTATAAATGTTTTTAGTAATTGCCATATAAACATTTGCTGGAAACATGTTTATATGGAAATTAACAGCAACATTAAAACACCAAGATAACTAATTTTTCAATTCCAACATGTTGTAGGTCGTATAAATATTGTTGATAATTTCCACATAAACATGTTTCTAGACAAATGTTTATATGGCAATTACCAACAGCATTTATACGATCTACAACATATACAACAGGTTGAAAATTGGCCAAATATTTGCCTTGGCCAACTCATCATAATTAATTAACGAAAACAGCTAACTATTTCCAGAATAATTGCCCTATTCACAACCTGTTGTAGATCGTACAAATAGCTGTGTTTGAGTACTTTTCCAGTAATAATTATTTAGTAAAGCTTAGTATTCTGTTCAAATTTGCGAAAAATTTTGATCAACATTGGTTTATTTTATACGAAAAATTTGACAAGTAACCAATCATAGCTAGCCCTTAAAAGTATGCTGCAATTGAGTACGTTTAAAAACCTAATGTGTTTGTTGTAAATTCCACACGAAAAAAGTAATGCTCATGATGACTCAAAATGTTGCAGATACATTTCATATGTTTTTCACAAAATAAACAGAGTACTACTTCTGCAACAATTTTCCATGAGCAATCCATGTAAATTTTTTTATATGGACTTTTGACAGCACTTCGCACGAACACAGTGATAGAGAATAAAATCAAATTTACTCGCATTAAATAAAATATTCAATAATTCTTGCAAAAAAAAACCGACTACAAAATAGGTGTGGCACTGCCCCCATATTTTATCATCAGGTATTTTTGCGAGAACTAATTGTGTGTGCGAAGTTTCATAAAATTCGATTAAGCAGAAGTGTTTAAAATAAATAATTACTTTACATGGGCGTGGCACTGCCCACTTTTCTAACCAAAATGTTATATTGTAACGATAACTAAATGTGTATGCAAAGTTTCATAGGAATCGGTTAAGTAGAAGTAGTTAAAATGATTATTTACTTTTCATGGGTGTGGCACTGCCCAGATTTCTAAACATAATGTTGTATTGTAACGATAACTAAAGGTGTATGCAAAGTTTCATAAGAATCGATTTAGTAGAAGCTATTGAAAAATAATATTTACTTTGCATGGGCATGGCACTGCCCACATTTTTAATCGTGATGTAGTATGCAATCAAAAACTTAATGGGTGTGCTAAGTTTCACAAGAATCGGTTGAGTAAAAGTAGTTGAAAATGAATGTGAATTTACTTTGTATGGGCGTGACCCTGCCCATTTTTCAACGGGACCAATCTGGAAGCACAGCCTTTAAATAAAGAAAAACAAATCTGAAATCGCTTCATAAATGGCGGAGTTTTGAGGGAACATACATAAAAAAAAATACATGACGAATTGATAACCTTTCTCCTTTTTTTTGAAGTCGGCTAAAAAAGCTATCGGACAACAAAATAAACAATGAACAACATAATAAACTTAAATTTTTTTTTTAAATATGAAAAAAAGTTTTTATCAAAAAGTTTTCACATAAAAGTTAAATTTAATATCTTTTATTTTGTTTACCTTTCAAAATAAACTTTATTTAGTTATAAACATGTTTTTATGTTGCTAGTACTTACTGAAAAAAATTTCGCCAGTAAAAACCTGCAAGTTCTTTGCAACCAAAATGTTTTTTACGCTCTCTCGTTACAAATGTTTAAAAGTAAACGAACGCAAACCAGTAAAAATAAGTAATAATTTGTATAAATTGTCGAATGCTCAAACTCACCTAATGTTGCTAGTAATTTCGACTTAAACATGTTTCTATACAAATGTTTATATGGCAATTACCAACAACATTTATACGATCTACAACATATACTTTGAAAATGATATGATTGGAATACAATCATGTAATTCAATCAATCTTATACAACGATCATTTCAACTATATTTCTTTCTTTGGCTGTAGTGCACCGTAATGCACTAACAAAAATAAAGCGAAATTGTTTTTTTCATTGTATTTTTTGTGTATCTAAATAAATTTCAAAACTCAATTTGTTGCTTAATACACTAAACGTTAAAAATTTGAAAATTTACAACCAATCCAACAATTAATTGCTTTTAGGTGTCTAAATTATTGACATTCAAAATTTTGTAATCTTATACTTAGTTGTTTACATTTACAAAAATTTCCACTGTGCCACACAATGCCACAAATAATATACGATGACAATAAAATAGACTAATGAAGTCGTTTCTTAATTCCTGATAAATTTTCATTGTGGTCATCTACGGTGAGCCCACGTTTTTTTTGTTTTTTTTTTGAAAACTAAAAGTTTTAATTCATAAACCAGAAAACAACTCCATCCACACCGACCGACCATACGATTTATATTGTGGAACCAATATGAATGAATGGATACTCGCATTTGTCGCATGGCTTTTCAAACTTTAATGAATGAAAATGTTGAAGAAAAAAAAATCTACTAGAACTAGAGTTCTTTGGCAGCAAAAAAAAAGCTTGTTTAATTTCATAGTTATTTTTTCGTTTAATTTTCAAATAAAAACGAGTATAAATTTTTTCGCTTTTTTTTCATAATAAACTTGTATAAATGTTTGACATAAAAGATGATGATTTTCTTAACGCATGTGGTAAATAACACCTACATAAATATATTTTTTAAACGAATTAAATTGAGTTTAAAAAAATATATTCATATACAAAATATATGAATGAATTTATGTGGTTTGAATACTAGATAAGCCTGAGCTACAATTACAAATACAGATTTATACAAAGAAATAATCAAATTAAAACTTGCAATGAAATATTAATAAATATACGTCATTGTTTAAATATTACTATTATTATTATAAAAATACATACAACTACATTTGTTTTTTAATTAACATATACTGCCTTAATTAATATTTATTTGTTTATGTAAGCATTTAAATATTAGCTAGCTTCATTCCAGTGCAGTACAATAGCTTTGCAACATACAAATGTATTTATACACAAGTTGCTAGGGCAAAACTGATACTATGTTGCATAAGATATCTTTAAGGTGTGTTTAAAACATTTATTTTCTTTTAAACACTTTAACAACAGTGATGTTGTGACGAGCATGTATTGGAAAGGAATTTTTTAAAATCCATTTTATTGGACTTCTAGGGTGAGAAGATGGTTTTAAAACATTGTATAAGTTCAAAAAACTACTTTCCAATTGCGCTGTCAAGTGAATGTTGCTAGCAACATTAGTGATTGAACTAGAGGGTTTTACCAGATGCCATTTGATCTGGTTCAAACACTTTCGCAATATGTTAACCACAGCAGCCTCAACAGCTTCAAACTGTACTTAAGAATTACACTAAATAATAATAATTTTAATTCAACATTATTTAATTGATGATTTAACATAAAATTTATTTGAAGTTAATATTATAGTCATGTTGATTTAAAATGAAGTGTAATCTTGGAAAAAATTTTTATTTCAACAGTGAAAAATAGCAAATTAAAGAGATTTAAAGTTAGAAAGCAGGAAACTTTAGCTGGTAATGCGAAGTTTCTCGGCTATTTACATATACACAACATGAACATCAAAATATCCAACCAAAAGTCACACAACTCAGCACAAAAGTTGTAGAGTTGTAGTTCATAGTTACGAAGCAAATAAATACCAACACAATTAAACCACAAATTGTTTGTCAAAAGTTTTTTACATTGGTATTTTTTTTCTGTGTATACAAGATCTCCTATGCTGAGTCAGTATAACTATATGCAAAAGAGGAGGCTTAACTCCTCCTAAAATGAATCCCAGATGTAAACTTTCAAAACACCGATACCCTTACATGCATGTTCGTAAAATTAATAGGCAAGATGTAAGCTTGGGATCCATTTTACACTTACATTATACAGCCGATTTAGACAAAAAAAGATTAAAAAATTTGAATGCATTTGTGTGAGGATATGCACAATCTATATTTTTAACCGACATCAAAAAAAGGAGAAAGGTTATGAATTCGTCTTGTATATTTTTTATGTATGTTCCCTCAAAACTACGCCACTTATGAACCGATTTCGGATTTTTTTCTCTATTCCAAAGGATGTACTTCCAGATTGGTCCCATTGAGAAGTGGGCGGGGTCACGTCCATACAAAGTAAATGCACATTCGTTTTCAACTACTTCTACTCAACCGACTCTTATGAAACTTTAGACACACATTAAGCTTCTGTTTAAATACTACATCAGTATAAAAAAGTGGGCTGTGCCACGCCCATGCAAAGTAAATATTCTTTTTCAGCAACTTCTACTAAAGCGATTCTTATGAAACTTTGCATACACCTTTAGTTATCGTTACAATACAACATTATGTTTAGAAAAGTGGGCAGTGCCACGCCCATGAAAAGTAAATAATAATTTTACCTACTTCTACTGAGCCGATTCTTATGAAACTTCGCACACACAATTAGTTCTCGTAAAAGTACATGATAATTATATAGTGGGGCGGTACCATGCCTATTTTGTAGTCGACTTTTTTTTGCAAGAATTATTATATTAAAATTGGTTCAGTAGCTTTTGAGATATAAGTTTTTTTTTTAATGGTTATATTTATTTATTGTATCTTCAATAAAATTGAACTAACAATATGTAATCAAATCTTAACTCTAACATTTTAATTCTTAAGTCCAGCCAATTGCCAGACAAAAATATTTGTTTCAGCGGTTGGTTTTGGTTGTCTACGTCTCACGTGTTCGGCTGAGAGCAAGAGTGTCTCTCCTTCTCAGCCGACTGTGGCCTCTAAAGTTAATGATGTTTCGGGCCAGGGGATTTGAGTGCAACTCAAGTTTTTTTGTGTATCTTGTCAAATGTTTAGAAAACACTGTGCTAGCCAGCGGCACATCTAAATCTTTATGAATTCGCTTGTTTCTGACATACCATGCGGCTGCTGTAATCGTACGGAGTATTTTATTTTGTCGCCTTTGAATTTTTTCTACATATGATAACGAGGCAGTGCCCCATATCTTGATACCGTAGGACCATATTGGTTTTAAAATCGAGTTGTATAGAAGAAGTTTACAATCTAGGCTTAGAGTAGAGTTCCTTCCAATGAGCCAATTCCTTTGAGCCGCTTTTGATTTCATTTGGGTCACCTTTGCATTTATGTGGGACTTCCATCAAGATGAACACAGAGGTATTTTACTTCATTGTGTTGAGGTATATTTTGGTTATTTATTTGTATAGGTGGGCAGGTTTCTGTGCACGATGTAAAAGTAATGTGTAGACATTGTTTTAGCAATTGTTCCAACTGGGGTATATACTCGTGCAGTTTGCGGAAAGCTTCTTGATGGCTTTTGTGAACACTTAAAAAAGCTGTATCATCAGCGAATGCTGATATGTGTATGTTACTGCTTACCGGCAAGTCAGAGGCATATATCAGATATAATACACGATCGAGAATGCTGCCTTGAGGAACTCCGACTTCAATCGGTTACGGAGGGCTTAGAAAATTACCTTCCTTAACAACAAAATTTCGCTCAGTTAAGTAGCTTTCTAAAAGTTTAAGGATGTTTTCGGGTAGGTTTTGCTTTAGTTTATGTATTAAACCTTCGTGCCATACTTTATTAAATGCCTGAGAAACATCGATGAAGAGCACAGAGCAATATTTCTAGTGTCCGACAGAACGTACTTTTTTCAGACCGAACCCGAACTTCGGTTGGTTTTTTAGAATCGAAGCCGAATCCGAACCCGAACACGAAACCGAACTTTTTTTATTGAAGAGAAGAATTTCAACTTACCTTTTTTTAATTATAACTCATTTATTTAATATATACAAAATGAACAAACTCGTAGTACGTTGGTTTTTTCGATAATATTTTATAGGACTGCATTTTTGTGTATGTTTGATGATTATAAATATGTATATATAAAAATTATACAAAGTTCGGTGCTCGGTGAAAATTTTACCGAACGCCGAACATCAACCGAACACAGCTTTTTGCCGAACCGAATTGGTGGTCTGGAATGCATCCAGTACGATTCATTATGGGTGTTAGCTAGCTTACTCATAAGTAGCTTTTAGTAGGAAATAGTTTTGACATCTTAGACAAAAGGCTTATAGGCCTATAGGACTCCACCTTCGTTTGATCTTTGCCTGGCTTATGTATTATGGTAATTAGCGAAACCTTCCATTTTGCGGGATAGCATTTGAGGCGCGAAATACCGTTGAAAATAAATCGAATTATCCTTTTTGCAATATAGGTTAGCTCTACGAGCATTTTATTGCTTATTTTATCGGCACCTGGAGCTTTTTTCGAATTGAAGCCCACAATACAGTGTTTAATCTCAAGAATATTGAACCTCATGGTAAAATCTGGTACACTCTAAAGCATTACTTCATATTTAGGATCACATATTGTCTAAATTTGTGTTGAAAATTTCTCCTTGTGTAAAATTACATCAATTTTGTAGTTATTTTATTAAAGAAAAAACCTTTCAAATTACACATATTTAGTCCAAGTGGAAAAAATTTAACATAAAATATAATACGGCTGTGGCTTAATGGTAGATACGTCAGACTATCAGTCAGGAGGTCGCGGTTCAAACCTGTACGCAGCCAATCGTTTATTTTATTAAAAACATTTTGTTCAAAAATAATGCGTGTGTAAGTTTAGGTCGATAATAATCGGTAAAGTGTTGCCGACTATTATCGACCTAATTTTCAACAAAAGTGTTTTAGAGTGTATAGAGAGGACTGGTGGCAGCTCAACTATAGTATCAGACGTATTTAGAGTAAATACTTTCTGCAAGTGGTTTACAAACAGAATACCTTTTTCAGCGTCAGTTCTGGCCCAGTCTTCATTCGAAGGTCCCAATGGAGGCTTATATATCACTGGTCCTTTGAGGCCTCGGGCTACTCTCCATAGCGAATAGTCTGTTTGACGTGTTGCGTCGAGTCCATTCAGAAAATTTTGAAGAGAGGCGGTTTTTTGATATTTTAGTAGAGTTTTAAACTATTTAGTACATTCCTTCAGCCTAGATTTTAGCTGAGGGGACCTGCTGAGCATTGCCATTCTCTACGAACTCTTCTTTTTTCGGATAAAACCCGTTCTACATCTGTTGAATAAATTTTATTATATCTCACCTGAAGATTTGTGGTAGTAGCATTTAGAGCAGCTTGCTTAAGGTTTGCCTCAAACATTCTAATAGTGTCAGCTATTTCAGCAGACATTTTTAATGGAATATTTTCTGTGCAATGAGAACTCAAATATTTTTTGTATCATCGTTAAATCACAAGTGGGTGAAGAAGTTGTATGTGAATATATAGTGACAATAGTTGGTGAGTGATCTGAAGACAAATCTAAGGATGTTTGAACTTGGATCATTTCGCTGGGCACACCCTTTACCACTACAAAATCAATAAATGAGGTATTTTTCGCGGAGATATAAGTGATTAAAATTGATACTAAAGTAAAAGCATAATAAAAGAATGCATTTGGGCACTTCAACTTTGTTTTTATAAAGGCAATAATAAGGCGAGGAATTACAACAAAACTGAAGAGAGCTCCACAAATTAAATTAGCTTATTTGAAGGTGTTTTGTTTTTATATTTTACCATTATTTTTATTTGCATTGGATTTTGAGTGTCTGTTTTTTATATTGATTTTAATAGATTTTCTTTCATTATATTCAGTGGCGATAGCATAAGTTTCCTATGAAGATAAACAAAACTATTTATATCTAGAATACGGGCGATTTCTTTGGCCTTTGGATATTCTAGGCATTATCAAACCACAACATAATTAAGTTATAAACACTATTTATTATAAAAATGCAAATAATACCAACTTGCAGTATTAAATTTAATTTTACAAACAAATAAAAAACGAACAAAAAAACACCTTAAAAAAATATTCAGTAAAACTTGAAAAAAAACTGCTGTTCAAATAAACGGTCACATTTGCATTTTCTATCAATATTTATGGGCTGCAAAAACAAAAACTGCAAACACCGCAACACCTTTTGTTTAGCAAATATTGACAATAAATACAATAAATAATTAAATGTTTTAAAATGTAATTTATATGTTTAACAATTTAATCAAAAGGTTCTATAAGTATTTTTTTTTCTATTTTGATCTTAAAAGTCAAACTATCAACCTGCTAGTTTTACAGTGACACTCTGTATTTTTTTATAAGATTAAAATCTTTTGTTTTGTTAAATATATTTTTTCTTTTATATTTTAAACATATGACGAATGTCAGGTATTATTATTTTTGTAGTTGTTGTTATTATTGCTCTGTTGCATCTACTACCAACACCGCAACTTAATGTGTGCAATTAATTCAAAACTAAATACACGAGCGAACAACAAAGATTAAATTCAGATTTTGTCGTTCGTTGTTGGTTAAAGTTTTTCTTTTGGTTTTTTTGTTTGTGTGCTAAGTTTGTTGCAGAGCTTTTAAGTTGTTGATCAAACCAGATTTAAAGTGTTAATTTACAAGTGCGCTGCTTTAGAGTTGTAAAAGTATGCAATGTTAATATATTTGTTGTTCCAAAACGCTTTTTGTAAAGCAACTCAACAAAGTAATGAACTCTTGTTTATTGACACATGTTGTTATTTCACCCTTTTAAGGCCAGGTCGAGGTCGCCATGAGACAAATTATAAATTTTCTCAAAATGGGTTTGCCATATTCGAAAATGCATTAAAAGAGCTCTAAATTTATTTAAAACTGATTATTTAGCCAAACAAACCGAAAATGCGAAAAATGAAGTTACTCCGAAAAATTCCAAGCTACTCCGAAAAATTCTAAGCTACTCCGAAAAGTTTTAAGCTACTCCGAAAAATTCTAAGCTACTCCGAAAAGTTATTATTGATTGAAAATTCAGTAAATGTGTGACAGATAGTTGAAAATGCATTAAAAGAGTCCTGAAGCTCATAAAATCATACAATTTAACTAATCGAAAAGAGGGAAAAAGCTGAAGTTAAGTCGAAAAAATTTTAGTTACTCCGAAAATGTTTAATTCAACACACATTTGAAAATGCTTTAAAAGAGCCTTCAGTCCACGAGGAACGCTGCATTTCGCAAAAGAGATTCAAAACCGAAAAATCCAAGTTATTCCGAAAATTCGATGATTACAAAAATTATCTTAAGTCCGCCTTGAACCCATGGTTTCACAAAAGAAATTAAAACTCTTAAAAAGTTGACTCATATACGACTAAAAATATCAGGCTAGGGGTGGGCATAAGCCGAATTATAAATTTGATCGAAATATGCTTACTACATTTAAAAATGCTCTAAAAGCATCATATATAATACCTGAAGCTATTTCGAAAACTTTCAGTTATTCCGGAAAAACGAAAATATTTCGAATATATGGAAATTAGCACAAAATTCAACTAAAGAAATAGATAACTCGGGAGAAACAGAAGTTACTTCGATAATTTTTTAGCTACTCCGAAAAATGCATGAAACATGAATTAAGTCCGTGAAAACGGCTAGTTTTAGGAAAGAAATTGAAAACTCACAACTAGTATAATTTGCTCCGAAAAATCTAAATGTCTCCGAAAATTCGAAACTGCGAATACATTTGAAAATGTTCCAAAAATGCCTTAAGCCCACCAGAAACCCAAGATTCCACAAATAAAATTGAAAAGTCGTAAAAAATTTACCCATCCCCGGCCAAGAGTATACATCCTGATGGTCATAAATTTGCTCATATTGGGTTTATATACATATTCAGAACTGCATAAAAAATAAAGTATCGAAAATTCGAAAACTGAAGTTACTCCGAAATATTTATAGTTAGTCCTAAAAATCGAATATATTCCTAAAATTAAAAATTTGGCTCAAAATTGAGTGACAGAAATCGAAAACTTGAAAAATCAAAGTTACTCCGAAAAATTTTTAATTACTCCGAAAACACATAGTTGAAAGTACATGAAATAAATTAGGAGCCACTATTACTTAAAGAAATTTTAATCCAAAAAAATGTGACTCCGAAAAAAATTCATGTTTCTCCGAAAATGCGAAAATGGCCACATATTCTAAAATACACCTTTCACAAAAAAAAAAATTGAAAGCTCGCAAAATATCAATCAAACTTTTTTCAAAATAAAATCCAAAAATTCAATTTGAAACTGAAAATTAATGGGATTTAGGCTTTGTGTAAAAGTTTGCTTCAGATTTTTTAATAATTTCAAATGAAATTGGTGGAAATCACATTTAGTGTAAATCGGAATCAAGCTCAGAAACTAATAAAAATCACGGAAAAGTCCTTTCCTTGCGAAAATGACAAATATTCGCAAAAATATATTTAAATAACATTCCGAAAAAATTGCTAGTTGCAGAAACATAGCATCGAATTACCACTTATAACACGAAAGTGATGCAAATCCATCAAAACTTGATAAAATTCGAACTCGATCAGAAAAATCCTTATTATCGAAAAATCATCCAATATCTGATCATAGATTACGTTTCACAAAAAAAAAAACTTTAAACTTCTGTTATGACTTCACTCCTTTAAACATCTGTTACTTACTACTGCACCAAAATTGATAATATTGCTGGAAGTTGCTGGTGGTAGTGGCTTGCTGTCGGTTTGATTGTTCGCTTGGTTGGATGACTGTCAGCCAGAGACTGGGCGCTGCTGCTGGCTGGCTTTCTGGCATAATTATTTTGGTTTGTTTGTTGTTGTCTGTTTTATATAGATTTAGGTAAATAGAATTAAGCTGTGTAGCACACAAACACACAATCATGCAACGAGTTCAAGTATTAATTTACAAAAAAAGAAGCAAAAAAATAATATGTTTTAATATATAAAAGATAGAAATATGACAAGAGAAATACAAAAACACAAGATACAAGTTCATGTGTGTTGTTTAGAGCTAAAAAGAAACTTTAATTTTTACATACTTGGCAGATTATTAACGCCCTAAAAATTTTATATGATCTTAACTAAGTGGAAAATGTGTAAAGATATCAGGGTATTAGATAAATATAGCAGATATATAAAAATAATTTTTCTAAGAAAAATATTTTATAGGCTTAGTTAGCGCAATCATTTTGCTCTAAAAAATTGGGGTGCTTTTCTTTCGGACTTCTTTGCTATTGGAAGCAGGAGACAGTTCTATTCGGCAGCTATAATTCTTTTTCAGACATTCATTTGTCACTTGATTTGGTTGGTACCTCTTTTAATTTTTTATTTCTTGAACAAACATAACCCGCAATACGATTAGCTAGTCTCTGAAAAACATCCATTGTCTTTGATCGGAGTGGGACCGGCTACATCGGGACTAACAGGATAGCATTAGCATTGCTACCTATCAGCCACAGCAGCACCGTTCCTATTTTAATCTCATATTAAGCTGCTGATCCACCTTAAGTAAGGCGGGAGTGGGAACGATAGATATTTCTATGCAATAACTAATTTTTGGAATTTACTTTAGCAACGAAATTTTTGCTGTGAACATAATATTTTTTCTGTGATCATGCCGCAAGCATGCTTTAATAGAACAATTGCTGCGGGCTTTAAATTGAAAACTATTTAAATCAATATTCTTTGCAAATATTTCGATAAGCTTTATATTTTTTATGAAACCTGAGAGATTTTTATATTTCGTTTTTCCATTTTTTCCATTTTTTTCCAAGTTGTTACATTCATTGTGCCATTTTTTATGTCACCCATTTTTATGAGTCACGTGTATTCTTAGCAACACTTAAGCTCTAGAATTTATTTTCGTTCTATTGTTTAATTTGTGCTTAGAACAACTACTTTAATTTTAACATTTTGAAATTTGATATTTGTTAAAAATATAAGAAAACATTTTTTAGATGCTGGTTTATCTCTTAATAAAAATATCATTAAATAAAAGAGGAAAAAATATCTCTACAGCATGTTTCGTACATTTACAAAATTAGCAGAAAATAATTACAAAGTTGTTGCACATTTTTTAGTTGTTGTGATTTTTCGGCAAAAATATATAAAAAGATGTAAAATATTATGAAGAGCCAAAGATTTCAATGTCAAATTACACTGGTCTGCAAAAATTCTTTTTTTCCAGTTCTTTAAATAGCTTTTGCCCAATTCACAACCTCTTGTATGTGTTGGAGATCGCATAAATGTTGTTGGTAATTGCCACATAAACATGTTTCTAAGCAAATGTTTATGTGGAAACTACCAACAATATTTATACGATTTACAACACATACAACAGGTTGTGAATTGGCCAAATATATGGAATAAAAAGAATTTAGTCCCCTAATTAAAATCCATTTTTAGTTTCTTTCTATCAAGTAAAGATTATTTTAATGGGCTTGAGTAGTAATATTTCGGTATGGCCGATTTCGATCAACAAAACGCAAAAATATGCACGACAAAATTACCTTCAAACTATTTTAATACAGTTTTTTTGATTTGATCGGAGTTATTCACAAATAAAAAAAATTTGGTACGAAGTTCTCTATGGGATGTCGTGCATATGATATGCAGAATAGAAATGTTTTTCATAATGAGGATACAAACATTTTTTATTTATTTTTTTATAATATTTTTACAAATACGTGTAACAAATACTGGTAATGAAAATTCAAAACAAAGACAACTGGCCGGCACGATGTTTAAATTCCTTAAAAACCCTATTTTGCCGCTTTGGTTGTGAGACTTTGGAGAGATTTGTGTCCTAGTTTATGGGAACCCGAGGAATTTCTAGGATTTTAGGGTGATTTTTGTTTTCTAGTTTTTTGTAATCCGGGGAACTTCTAGTTTTTGGGAAACCTTAGACCAGGTTTGTGTCTTGGCTAAAGGTTTGTTTCATTGCTAACTGAAGGTGTCTCAGCTAAACAACAGGTGTTCTGCTAAATTCTTAAAAAGTATCGCCTAAGTATCCAAATTTATTATTAGGCTAAGGTTCGTAACGTTTTAATTCAGAAAGAGTTGAGCAAGATTAATATTCCAAGCACTAAAGGAACAACTAACATCAACTTAATTTTTCAACGTACACAGCAGAACAGAGTAGCGCATCACTTTCGGAAGCCGCTACACTTCCATCGTCAGTGCTCACGTGTATTTTGCTTATCACCACTTGTCAGGTGGCGCTGTTGAATGTGATTTCAATTCTTATATACACAACTTTTTTCTGAATACGAGAATTAAATCACTTTCAAGTTGATATTAACTGCATTTTCCCAGTGTTGCCATTGGTTTATTTTTCTTCATTACCATTTTTCAGATTTTTGTTCTACTTAAGACAAATTTTTTTGGTTTGATTTTATACTTAAGTGTATATCAACATGCAAACGTGTGAAAATCTAAAGCCAGCAGCTAATTGTTTATTAATAGGAATGTATTCGGAAAGGAACAAGGAAAAATATTAACATCAACTTAATTTTTCAACATAGTATCTTCGTAGCGATAGTGGGTTTTTGTTGACGAATTGTCTTCGTTTTTCATCCAGGGGTTGAAATTACTATCTTCATTTGCTTGCTGTCATCGAGGTATGCCATCGGCAGGACGGAAAGTAAAAGGCCGAAGACGGCAGGCCCAAGCCGATAGGGGGAAGGCCGAAGGCGACATGACCATTGTTCCAACCCGGTGTCCCCTGACAACGTGCATTCTTTTTAAGCCTTCGTACACCAAAGGTGACAATAAATACTGAAATTTACAGGGTATTCTATCAGTTAATGTAATTTTGACAATTAGCTGTATCTTGCAAACCGTAAGAGGCAAACTTCTGAAATTTCCACAGCTAGAGCAGCATTTTAAGGGCAAGAGCAACGAATGCTAAAAAATAAACAAACTAAAACTTAAAGGGTATTCTATCAGGTAATGTAACTCTGAAATTAAGCTGTATCTTATCAGCCATAATAGTTAGACACTCGAAACAAACCAAAATTAATAAATAAAGGGTAAATTAATAATTAAGGGGTATTCCTTCAAGTAATGAAAAGTAAGTCGCAAAAAAAAATCTCCAATACAAAAATTTAAGCCATACAAAAAACCTCAAAATTAAAAAATAGCCAAAAACGAAAAAAATCGGAAAAATGAAAAAAGGGCTGAAAAAAGTTAAAAAACGAAAAAAAATTGCCAAAACTGAAAAAAACCGTTAAACCAAAAAAAAACCCAAATCCAAAAAAGGCCAACATAAAAAATATCAAAAAGAAAAAAATTACCAAAATTAAAAAGCATCAAAACTACAAACAATCGCAAAAAAAACGTCAAAACTAAAAAATCACCAAAAAATAAAAAAATCGCCAAAACGAAAATCCGCCAAAATAAAAACAAAGAAAGTAACAAAAATCTAAATCAAACAAAAAAGCCACAAAGAAAAAAGCGCTAAAACGGAAAAAACACCAAAACTAAAAAAATCACAAAAAAATATAAAAATCGCCAAAACGAAAATCCGACAAAACAAAAAAAAAAACTAACAAAAATCAAAATCAAACAAAAAAGCCACAAAGAAAAAAGAGCTAAAACGGAAGAAACACCAAAATAATCGCCAAAACACGTAAAAGTTATTCAAAGCAAAAAAGAAAAACCCCAAAACAAAAAATGCGCTAAAATTAAAAAAAGAAAATCGCCAAAACGAAAAAAGGGTATTATGTTCATACATGTACATACCAGTGATCTGCAACAAGTGTCAAACTTTCGAGTATACCCAATCACGTACACTGATTTTTTATGATGCAATCGTTTTTGTTCAACAACAAGTAATGATTATAAACGCAATAGCTCATTTCAAGCAATCAGTTTTAATCACTTGTATTCGCAATGAACTATTTGTGACTAATTTCTTTGGTATCATTGTAATCACACCGGATCGAAACGAACATGAAATTCGCATCATTCTTGTAAATCTCTTTATGACGAGCGCGAGCTACTTCTTTTAATACACACACAATACATACATACATACATACATGCTATAAAATGCTCGTACTATTGTAGTTGTTGCGTACAATCCGCATTCGTGTTGTTTCTTCTTTACAAACGTGTTTGCTCCTAACACAAAAATATACTCGAGTATTTTTGTGTCGATCACAATCAAATCATGCCTAAAACAGCCGAGCCAAAAGTGAGGATTGTTCTTAAACAAGCTGCATAGTTTGTAAACTAATTAGTGCAAGTACAATGTTGCGAATAAGACATACTTGTTGCTGATTTTTTTGGTTCGTGCATTAAGCGTAGTATGCAGTTCTTACTGAAATTCAGGTTTGGAAAAGTAATCGTGCAGAATTCTAGACAGAATTTTGTTTGCATACAAACAAATTTACATATTTTTTAATTTGTAACACACAAAAACACTAAAAATTAATTACAATGTCTGAACATTAATTTTTGTTTCAGTTGACGGAAAAAAGTTCTCCACTTATTATTATAACATGCCTGTAATAGACAATAAATGCCAAAATTCCGTGTACGTTTCTTTTGGAACTGCGTACTAGTAAACAGAAATTTCTTTAAGAAATTTACCAAACTGAATTTCAGTTTTTTTTTACATACTTCTTATGGCAGCCTGAATTTCAGGCAGAGCTGCATACTACGCTTTATACTCGAATGTGAACAAACAAATATGAACTAAAGACTTGATAGGTTTGTAGTTAGTATATAGCGCTGGTGAATAAGACGGCTCGATCATACTTGTTGCAGCTCTCTGATACATACCATATATGAGTGATTCCACGTAAAACGGCCCTATGCAAGGAAAAAATAGTTTTCTCATTTTTAATAAAAATCTCTCAATTGATGCAAGGAAAAAATAGTTTTCTAATTTTTAATAAAAATCTCTCAGTAGCCGCAGAAATAATTATTAGAACACGTATTGTTTGTTCGAGTTTTCTATATTTTATTAAGGCAAACTTCTTAAAAAGTAATAAAAACAAAGTTGTACTCTTTGGTATTCAAAGTTGTACCTTTTGGTAACTAAAATAATTGTTATTTCAAAAATAGTATTAAAATCATAAGATGAATAAATAAATATGTGGAAAGGATGCCACAATGTTTTTTAAAGAATAACAATTATAGAAAAAATAAAAAATACACTATTTAATATTTTTTATTGAATTTGAAGCACTTTTAAATGATCATGCGAGAAACATTTTGCTCTCCCTCTTTGTATGTTTAATATTTATTTCAGATTTTCTTTTATTAATAAAAGCCTTTATCTCTAAAAAGAATACACTTTTTTTGCTGTTTATTGAATTAAAAAAAAAATTTAATCATCTAGAGTATTATGCTGTTTATAATAGAACGGATAGGAAATAATTTTATGTCTTATTATATTCTTATCAGCTTATCTTTATATTATTTATATTAATTAAACCAATAAAAAGTTATATTTCTTCGATTTTTTTTAAATTTTCGTACTAGGTCACACCCGTCGGTCACACCCGTCTCATTTTATAGATAGTTTTTTATAAGAAAAATAATTTTTTATCAAACAGTAAATACGTAATACAATTAAAAATACTTTAAATAGATATCTATACTAAAATTATTGTGTCCTTACTCTCAAAATTTTACAGAATTTATACTGAAACACATAATTCTTTAAAACTAAGATTTTTAAGCTCACACCCGTCACAGCTTTCTGACGGCCATTCTGATCAGAAATCGTGCTCTATCAGTGTCTACCCGTTATTCAACGACTTTAAGCTTAATGTCCTTGCGAGCCGCAACGTTTTTTCAAGTAAAAAATGTTTATATTCTTGATTTATAGCAAAAAATGTGTGTACAATGGTCACACACCGGCTAAATGGAATTACTCATATGTTATTCGTACCTAACCCTTCGTGTGCGACTCAAAGTCGGAAAACTTTACCTTTTAATTATTTTTCGTAAGGACATAAGGTACTTTCGTTCTAAACCTTTTTCAAACAAAATATAATTCTCTTTTATCGAAGTTACCTTTTAAGTGTCTGGATGTATTAACTTAATTGGTCATAAAATCAACATTTATCAATCGATTTTCATGATATATGGTTTATATTTTTTATCAGATGCAAGTCCTTAAGAGCAATAGTTAAAATGTAAAGTTTTTGAAGCTTAAAATTTTTTTTATGATATTTTAGAAGGAACAATTTTTAATTCGCCATTTAAAAGGAGTACACATGTATGTAGCACTAAGCACAAGTTCTATGGCAAGTATGCATAGTAATTAATGCACTAGAATGCACCAACTTATGTATTATTGAGGCCATTTTATTCATTCTTACTAATAAAATTGCTTTCTTGACATTTAAAGCAATTTTTGACAAAAGCTGGCAATTAATATTACAAAAATTATTTAGCCTCAAGTCATAAATCTTTTGTTATTATTAAAGATAATATGATCTGATATATCACACCGTAATTTAAGATCACCAAATATCGCAGTGCAGTTCTTGCAACATATTGAATGAACAGTTTTAAAGCAACATTTGAATTGCACGATTTGCTTAACATTTAATTGCAATTATTGTAACCTTAAGCCATTTTATCACAAAAAAATAAGCGATAAAAAATCAAAAAATTAATTTAATCATACAGATCGTTAGTGATTTAACGATTATGGCATTTTATGATACCTTTTCTCACAATTGTTCCTCATATGAAATTATATCCGTCACTCATACATGTATGCATATTTGTGTGGTAAACTAACAATCATGATGATTTAAAGGTGGTCGGTCGGTCGGTCGGTTGGTCATGAGGTTCTTTTGTGCGATTGCAATCCTCATTTTGCATAACAACTGCCAGGCATTTGTCTTAATTTTTAGATGAAGGCGCGATGACGCTGTAGCTGTAGATGATTTCGATAACAAAATTATGAAATGAAGTTATAATTTGTCGCTCATTTCATGATTTTCAGGGGTCAAGTGTTGATATTGCGTCTTATTTTACATATCGGTCTGCATTTCATTTAACTTGTTTCATTTTCATTTGCCATAATTGTAGGTACTGATTTTGTAAAATTAAAAAAAAAAAATCTTTTTGGGTATTTTTATTTATTGGATGTACAGATTTGTATGAAAATTGCTTTTGGGTGGAGTTTAAAGTCAAACATAAATTCTCGTTAACAAATTGGTTTAATGTTTTTAGTATAAAAATTTCCAAAGGCATGGTAATAGAGTAATCAGAGGGTATATATATATTTAATGTTGGCATTAGGGTGCAATATATTTAGGCATGATCAACATTAATCATAAAATATCAAACACATCTTTAATGGAACAAAAGAGTTGAAGAGTGGCTTGCCAGAGAATTAAGTTCTAAACGAAAGGCAAATTGTGTCTTTTTCGATTTGTTATGAGTTTTTGAAAGTAAAACATTTTCAATCCAAAGTGGTAACAAAGTCGTTACATTTTATTTAAAAAGTATTGGATATGGAACATTCGAAGGAACAAGGAAGAAATGAACATAAATTAATTGTAACCTACACGACAGAACATAACAACAATGTTTTGTTTTTCATAAGTCATACCTTTCGTAACATGGAACCTACATAGCGTTACCTTAATATAGAAACGCCCTAGCTCATTATTTCTTTCAAATCGAGTATTTTGCCTATTTCGATAGCTGAACCTCTAATATATCGAAATAGGCAAAAAACTCGATTTGAACAAAAATAATGAGTTAGGGCATTTCTTTACTAAGGTAACGCTATGTATGTTCCATATTACGCAGGATATGACTTATTATATATATTAAGGTAACGTTATACAATTACTAAAATTATTATCATATTCAAGCACATTAAAATACCATTCGATTAGTGCATAAAATTTGAAAATTTTTGTTCCTCTTAAGCAAATTTCTTTGGGAACATAACTGTAGAATGGTTTGTCCTATTCAATAAAAAAAGTCTAAATTCGAACAATATTATCTTTAAGCCATAACATTATAATTTTTTAATTTGTAGTTTAAGAGATATCATAGCAAGTTCCACGAAAAATTTTTTTAAAATAAAAATTTTGGTTATAAAAATTCCTGAAAAAGTGAAAAAATTGCGAAATTTTCCTTTTATCATTAGGTAAATATGTTCCTAAGAAAACAGTCCATATTTTATTAAAATCGATTCACAAGTTTTGATGTTATTGACATTTAAGTGAGAAAACTCAATTCACGAAAACTGCCATAAATGGTTAATTTTTGAAATAAATGTATATCGTAAATTAGAAGAAAAACAAAAAAAAAATAGTAAACCGACAGCATATTCGAATTCACTAACCCAAATTACACGTTAAATAATTTTCAGTTGCTCTAGTCCAAAACGTTGTAAGCTTATGCAATAGCCATGTTAACAGCATGAGGTTGGTAACACGAGTGTAATTTATAAGCTTTCCTTATGTATTTTTTACAACTCTAGAGTATGTTAATATGTAGCACTCTCTCTTACTTAAGCAGGTTGGCTCAGTATTTTGTTAAACGTAGTCGTGTTAACGTCGCTTTTAAATAACAATATCAGTGTAAAGCTGTTAGTGTTTATCTTTAGTAAAGACAATTTTATAAAAAATATTTGACTGGTAAATGAAATAAACAGTCGTGCACGAAAGTAAACATCTGTGTGTGCAATTCTAATTTTATTTTTGAGCAATTAAAGAAAACTCTATACAAAATAAACAAACGTTTAAAAAAGTTAAATGTAAATAAACAGATAAAAATAAGAATATAAAAGTGGCAGGGATACACTTTTAGGAAACGTCACAATGAAACTGCAGCAAGACAATATAGTGGTTTTTGATAGAGTTAATTGTTCGAACGACCCGGTTGGTGTTGGCACATTCTGTAGCGAACCATTCGACTCAAAATTAGCGACCAATTTCTTAATACCGGCTTCAGAAAGACAATTTTGTTGACGGAAAATATCATGAATTTTACGAAATTTAGCAGATCCACCATTTTTATAGAGGATTTTAAATATTTTAATGCGGCTTTCGAGTAAAATTGGATTCATTGTAACAATTGCTAAGGCTTCTACTACTGATATGTCGACATGTAAAATGTCAAAACTGTCATGTTATTCCAGTATACTCCTGTTGGAAAACAAAGTTCTTGTTGAAAATCACGTTATAATTATATAGTTCAATCGTAAGACATACATATAATGTTTTTATGGTCACCTCAACCATGTAGAATATCTACACACAGAAAAATTGCATATTAAAACGGTCGAAAACGAGGTTAATTTAAGATTTGTCGGTTGTAATTTTGCTTCACAAGTGTTTCATCTTAATTTAACATGATTGTACAATAATCTTTATTGTTCCTCTTGAAATAACTATATTTCATGTTGATTTAATATTGCAATACAGTTAAATGAAGTTGATACTGAAATAATGTTGAATTAAAGTTATTTCTAGTTTACACAACGTGAATTTGATAATAAAACAACACGAAGAATCATGTTGAATTATACTTATATCTAGTTGAAACAACATAACTTTCATGTAGATATTTCATTTTATTATCAGAAAATTTTGGGTTGTAGTTGGTTGCCCCGGGCAAGATTTTAACTCGGGTCACTTGGTTGGTAGTCAACCACTGCAGTCACAACAGCTTCAAACTTTACTTAAGATATACACTAATAAATAAATACCATCGCATGTGACATGAATTTTATTTTAATTCAACTTGATTTAATAGATTATTTAACATAAAACTTATTTGAAATTAAAGTTATAGTTATGTTGACTTAAAATGACATGTAACGTTTTTATAGCAAGGTTGTTTTAACAGTGCAGAATATTAGATCAAAGTGATTTAAGGTTATATTAATAACTTTTCGTTTGAAATTAATATGAAACAATGACAATTTTAAATCAACACCAACGATGTTCATCGGCCATTTGTCGAATATATAAGAATAAAGAACAACAAAACAACAACAAGTCACACAACTGAGCACAACAGTAAATTGTAGCAATGAACGAAGCACATAAACACCAACACACTTACACAACTCCTAAATTTAATATGATTTTTTATCAAGATTGCGACATGTTGCACAGAAAAAACTAAATTTCATTTTTTGTAAAGGAATTCAATAAAATAGTAAATAATTTGTATAGAAACGGGCCTACAAACAAGTTTGTAAATATAGACAAAAATATCTCAACAATTTCATTGAAAAAAACGTGTTTTTTCAGTGAACAAATTGCTTACATCTATAAACTAATTTGTCTAAAAATATTTACAAATTGTAAGCAAAAAAAAACAATTTACTAAATCAAACAAAAAGATTCACTGGATTTTCTGAAAAATATCAAACAATATTTTTGTCTGAATTTATAAAACAATTAGTCTAAGGGCCATTATTACAACTAGGCAATAGCTAAAGGCAGGATTTTGTCGGACGAATAAAAGGATTACCTTTATTAAAACTTTACTTTAAATGAAAGTGAGCGATAATTTAAAGTTAGGTGCATCCTACCTGGTAGATTAAAGTAAATTTGTAATAATGATAAACTGTTTATCCGTCCGACAAAAGCCTGCTTTTAGCTATTGTCAAGTTGTAATAATGGCCCTAAAAATACTAACAAATATTAAACAAAATAGTTTACTTAATCAAACAAAAATATTTACTGGATTTTTTTGTAATATATCAAACAAAATATTCGTCTGGGCCATCATCATCATCATCATCCATTAAGCATTTATGAAATTTCACTTTGTTAAATGTGTCAAACTCTGAATGTTTATCTAAAGACTCTAAGAAAATGAATGAGAATTAACGAAAGGACATTAAGGAATTGATTCAGCTAAAAATCTTCAGTAAACAAACTTGGAACAATCACATTCCTTTTGCTATCAACTATTGTTGTTGTTGTTGTTGTTATATGTGTGTATGTCGCCATCGGGTTTGCTTTTTACGACACAGTTTTTCTTGTTGTTTTTGGTGTTTGCATCCTAAATAAGAGTCAAGCAAACAATTCATTGATTATGTGAAGAACATTTACTGAAAATTAAATTTATTTTTAGACAAACTTTTGTTTGAAAATTTTTTGGTAATAATTTTTTCTGTGTGGTTTTACATTCCATTTTTTCTGTGTGTTTGTATGTGCAAATGGGGGGAGGGGGGTGGAGAAGGGGGGTGAGTAACTTTAACTCACCCTAAAATGAATCCCAGATGTAAAGTTTTAAAACGGCGAAACACGTGTATATATATTTTTGGTGTCTTCTGCAAGAATCAGTGGATAGAATTATATTAATTTTTTTTGGTGCTGTACAGTGTAATCTTAGGTGTTACCATTCATTGATTTAGCCTGGAGTCAAACTTAGCTTTGTTTTTTGCGATTTACTTTTCCTTACGAAAAGCATTTCATTTCACTTTATTGTATTACAAAAAAATTCGCTATCCGATCAAATGTGAGTCATTTTTAAATGTAACGATTTGATTTGTTCTTTCAAGTCAAACAGTCAATCCTTTTTTGTTCAAAATCAATTTATATACATACGAATTCCAATAGCAAAATTTATAAAACGAATTGAACTTAATTGCTCGATATTGGCAGCCGGTTAATGAATTTATGTTTTATTTATTTATTTTGACACAGATTTTTTTTATTAATTTATTTATTTTATTTTTTTACTAATTTATTAATATTTTTTCATTAAGTCTACAAGAATTTCGGTCACCTTAACTTTGAATTTTTCAATTGATTTTGATTGAATTGATTTATTATTGAAAAAATTGATAAATATTTCAGAATATTTATTTGACTTAAAGATTGTTTTGAGTTCAAAAAAAAAAAAAAAATTAAAAGAATCGAGAAATTTAAAGGTTCATGATATTTAGTCATAATTTTTAATAAGAATTGTGTGAGTTTGACTGGTATGTCTTCCTTTTTCATGGATCCCATTTATTAATTTAAGTTAAATACAATTTATAGCTGTGGCAGTTTTACGATCATTGCACAAAAGACACAGTGAACATTGAAAATTATTAAATAAAAAAAAAAAAAAAAAAAAAGATTTTGAACCATGCATCCATCCCAAATGAGAAAGAAGGAAAATTGCATACACCCAACAAAATGAATTTATAATGTGTAGGAATAAGATATGAGGAAGTGAGTGTTGATGGAGAATGACGCACTTTCGTTTATTTTTATTTAAGATTTTTATCTTCTTTTTGGAAAAAGGAGTCATTTATATGCAGGCAAATGTGGTTAAGATTAGTCAGAGTGTCTGCTTAGTCGCCCCCAATTCGCGGAGTACACTTTCTACTCCTCACTTTCACTTCATGGCCCTCACTTCACTTTCATGTCACCTTCTCTTTTAGTAAGGAATGGTAAGCATTCATTTTTACATGACGACTAAAATTTACACACTTCTGGTCACGCGTGAATACCACTTGCTATTATTCCAAATCAATTGTTGCATAAATGACTAGCAAAGTACTCATCTTTATTTCTACATAATCGAACAAAATGAACACTTAAAGCATGACAATGCTCCCCCACACTCTTCCGCAGGCTTTATTTCACCCAGCAGCCTACTTCACTTTAAATACGGAATCAATCCGTTGGCAACACATTGTATTGTTCTTCCCTCAACATGTGTCAAATTTTTATACTCTACGTTCGTTTATCGTGCGCACATTTAAATCAAAAAGGAAGCTTTTTTTGCTCTTCTATTTCATTACGATTTTCTATGTTCATTTGATTCATTTGGATAGAGATGGCAGTTCTTTGTTTGGAAGTTATCTGGTTTTTTTTGTAAATAAATTTGTGCTTCTGCCTTTGGTGCCTATTATTTTGCTGCTGTTGCTTTTATTAAATTGGGTGGAGAAGTTATGACTTTTGTGTACACGCACTTCAAATAAGTCAAGTGCATTTTGCGTTTTGAATTGCTTCTTCCGGTAAACTATTTAATTTCTTTGATAGTTTTCTCTGATTTTATAAAAGACTGTTTATCGTGTAATTTAATATTCTTAAATTGTTAAATATTCTTCATTTGTACGTATTGTTTATTGTAAGTAGATGATTTCTGTTTGTCTTCATTATTTTAATTTTAAAATGGCTTTGGACAATTTAATTAAAGTTCTTCGTTACATCATTTGTTTTACATTGATGATGCACTTTATAAGATTTTAACAGTATTAAAATTGGTTGGTGCGATCTAGTAAGTAACGGAAAATAAGTGTATTTGGGCATTTCCAGGGAAAAGTCCACTTTTCGTAGCGTCATGCCAACAAACAATTAAGCTTGTATTGTATTATTTTCACTGTTAAAACAACGTTGTTATCAACGCTGCATTTAATTTTGAGTCAACATGACTATAATTTTAATTTCAAATAAATCTCTTATTAAATCATCAATCAAATCATGTTGAACTAAAATAAAATTCATGTTACTTATTATGGTATTTATATTAGTGCATGTATATCTAAAGCAGAGGAAAGCGATTTTTGATCATGGCCCACGATGTTCGTCGGCTATTTGTCGGCTATTTAAATGTATACTGAACAAACAATCAAAATAAACTACAACAAGAGCACAATAGTGGGTTGTATTTATCAATAAAGCAAATAAACACCAACACAGCAAATAAACACCAACACACTTAAACAACAAATTATTTATCATGTATTAGGGTTCCGTACACCAAAAGTGTAAAGGACCCAAATGTTTTTGCTACGCTATACGTCTGCCCGTCTGTCTGTCACAGGCTGTTTTAATGGGGAACCGTAATAGCTACGGACCCGAATTTTTCACACAATATATAAAACTTTGGCCGCTACAATAACAAATATATGACAGTTAAAAATTAAAGGGTGTTTTAAAGTGAGCAACGAAACATGTTGAAATACTAATGTAATATACAGACACTTATATATAGACGCTTTATATTTTCAAAGTTAGTGTTAATTGGTGTAAGCTGTAGAATTTACTACACCAATTATCACTGATATTTAACACAATAAATTTTAAAGGGTGTTCTATCAGTTAATGTAATTTTGACCATGTAATTTAGACACTTTGCTGTATCTCGGAACCGTAAGAGGCAAACTCTTGAAATTTTTAAAAAATTAAAAAAATTTAAAAACGAAAAATCGCCAAAATGAAAAAAACTCTTAAAGGAAAAAAGCACCAAAGTTAAAAAAATAGCTAGAACGCAAAAAATCACCAAAACTAAAAAGATCGCAAAAACAAAAAAAAAAACGGCAAAAACCCAAAAGGTCGTCAAACGAAAAAAGCATTAAAACCTAAAAAATCGCTAAAACTAAAAATATCCTAAAAAACGAAAAAATCGAAAAAAACTGAAAAAATTACCAAAACGAAAAAACCGCCAAAAGCAGAAAAAAAACTAAAAAAAAAGTCGCCAAAAAGCGAAAAAATCGCCAAAACGAAAAAAGTATCAGAATAAAAAAAAATGCTATAACTAAAAAAATCATCAAAAACAGAAAAAATCCCTAAAACAGAAAAAAGCGCAGTAATAGAAAAAAGCGCCAAAACTAAAATAAATCGCTAAAACTAAAAATATTGTCAAAACGCGGAAAAAATGTTAAAGCAAAAAAAAAAAAAAAACGCCAAAACTAAAAAAATCGGCAAAAAAAAAAATCCAAAAACGAAAAATCGCAAAAAACTAAAAAAGCGCAAACAAAAAATCACTAAATCAACAAAAAAAAAAAACTTAAAAATAAAAACTAAATGAAATTTATTTGGTGGAGCCTAAGCATTGTCTATATGCAGTACTTCATTGGTGCTTTACAAAATCATCAGTAGACGTCAAACACAATTTTGAACAGTTACAAACCCTTTTCCTTATGTACAGACTTTCAAACACCATTTGAGAATTTACAAATATATAAAAGATTTTCAAAAATAAGCATAGTAGGCTCTGGAACTAATACAAAACTCAGCAAATAATTTTTTATTCGATATGAATCTATTTTATTTTTCTACACCTTTATACAATTAGAAATCCATCGGATAACAATAAAAGTATTTATTAGGCAAAATGAAAAACAAAATTCAAATTAAAGCTTTAAGAAATTTATTATTTGACATATTGTCATAATTTTATTTTAAATTAAATTTATTTGCTGGAGTTTAATTATTGTCTACATGCAGCATTTCATTGGTGCTTTACCAAATCGTCAGTAGACGTCAAACACAATTTTGAACAGTTACAAGGTGTAGAAAATTAAAATAGATTCATATCGAATAAAAATTATTTGCTGAGTTTTGTATTAGTTCCAGAGCCTACTATGCTTATTTTTGAAAATCATTTATATATTTGTGAATTCTCAAATGGTTTTTGAAAGTCTGTACATAAGATAAAGGGCTTGTAAGTGTTCAAAATTGTGTTTGACGTCTACTGACGATTTGGTAAAGCACCAATGAAATGCTGCATATAGACAATGCTTAAACTCCAGCAAATAAATTTCATTTAATATAAAATTATGACAATATGTCAAATAATAAATTTCTTAAAGAAATAAAAAACTAAAATTAAAAGAAAAAGCAAAACGTAAAAATAGCCAAAATGAAAAAAAGGCAAAAACGAAAATGGATACATGTGTCGCACTTTACTAAATTTATTTAGTTTTATCTTTGCCTAGCTTTGATCTAAAATATATTTGAGGCTGTTGTAACTGCAGCGGTAAGCGCGCTGACTACCAACCATGTGGCCAGATTTCAAATCTTGGCTGGGCCAGCTAACTACAAAACAAACTTTTCTGATGCCTATATAATAATACACATCAAGCAAGTAAAATTATTACTATAATGACTAGACAAAATGTTTCATACATAAAAGTGCGGAGCACTTCTGACAAGATTTCCTAACTTTAACTTTCCCTAATATGAATCCCAGATGTAAACTTTCAAAACGCTGAAACACATATGGATATTCTTTTTTGGTACTCTCTACCAGAATCATTCGTTAGAACCTTGCAAAAAAAAATTGATATTGTTGCACAGTGTATTTGCAAAATCGGTTCGCAGTTGCAAACTTTCAACATTATTTTATTAAAATAAATTTTAAGTTATGCCAGTGTTTTTATAAAATTTCAATTGTGCGAAGGCTAGAAACATTGAGGATCTGTTTGCTATTTTTTAAGGTTCACAAACAAAACATGGAATTCACTTTGCAAACAAATTTTTTTTTTGATGAATATCATCCATCTATTACTAAATTCAGTTTGTGTTTACTTATCCAAGATTTTGCAAAAAAAAATTTAAAAAAAAATTACATTTTCGCACGTCATTGAATGAAGGTCATTCAAACACGTATTTTATGCGTTTGTAAACACAACGGCCCATAGATATTTCATATGAAACGAAATTGTGTCTGGCTGGTGTTGTTTAAAAGTTTAAACATAAAAAATCACTTAAAGTCAAAATGCATTTTCGACTGTTTCTCACACTTTTTCATGGAAACGTACGGCTAAATCACTCCCTTTTTTGTGCTTGAAAAAAGTCCGTTTTTGTTTACAAAAAGTTTATAGAATAATTTATAAGCCTGTGTGTCTGACTTTTGTTTTAGCTGGTTAAGTTGATTGTTGTTTTAATAAATCATTTGTTTGTTAGTTAAAATTTATTAGTCAAATCATGTTTACAAAAAAATTAGACGGAAAGCTTAAAATGTTGCATGCTCGAATTACAATTAGGTATTAGACGAATTTCCAAGGCGGTACAATAATTTAGCGCGTGATCTATTTAGCCACTTAGGCTCAAATTCACAGTATTTAGTTAACTAATGATGGTGGTTTAACCAATAATATTTAGCCATCGGCGTTAGTTAACTACAGACTGTGAATCTGGACCTTATTATAATGTTGGCAAATGTAAAGGGGGCGTTATGCGTTATGCGTAGTGCAATTGGTAGTTTAAATTCTTAACATAACGCTTAACACAATAGAGATAATATAAAAATGTATCGTTATTGCGGAGCTATTTTTGAAAGTTAGAAAAAATTTTGCAATACTCTCGTTACAAATTCGATTTTCAGTTAATATGAATCAATTAAAACAATTTTTGAGCAGAGAGAGAGCTCCAACAATTTCTATTTTCAATTTTAAACTGTTACCAATCCAATAAGTTATTTAAACACTTTGCTGCTAACGTACCTGTTGCTTTGCATTCAAATTTATGCTGCATGTTCTTTGTAAATTACGTGAAATGTACGTGAAAATTTTTTTGTTTTGATAAATTTTCGTTCACATGTTCATGTTAAAATCTTATAAAAATATTTGTGTGTAATTTTTAACTTTTCTCAGAGTATTACGAAATATTTTGGTTTTTTCTTAAGTGTTAAACCGCAATTGAAGAATAAACCTTTTTACGCGTGAATTAATTGATTTTATTTCAAATAATTTGTTATTAGGAAATTCCATTTTAAATGTTTTCTATGATTAATATTCTACAAATGTATGGATGGAGTCTCAGTTTAGATCCCATAGTGCAATTTTTTTTTTCATTTCATAGAAATAGACATGGGTGTGATTTCGAAAGCAAATAGCTGTACAAAGTTTTAATATATAATGTACCATTTTTTTCAAATGAAATTAATTAGCCCTACACTGGAAAAAATTCGCTTCATAAATCCAATGAAACAATTTCTTTAGATTTTTTTCCACAAATCTAATAAAATATTTCACAATTCTAATGAAATTTCACAAATATTCACCCCTACCTAGCGCGAATAACTAGTGATCGTAATGTTCCCATGAAATTTTCATTTCTCTGCGAGGGAAAATTGCTAGCGCGAAGTTCCCGCGAAAATTTTTTCCCGCTATCAGTTCTCAGTGAATGTAGAAAAGGAAAGAAGCTTAATAAAATAAATTGAGAAGCAAAGAAATTTTTGTTTAAAATGAAAAAAAATTCAGTGCTAAGAATTGGAATTATATTTTCATTCCATGAGGAATCTAAACAAAATCGAATTGTTCGTCCAGGTTTGCTAGATGCATCCAATCCCTTGGAGTACCCGAGAAAGTTCAAGCAGCCTAATTCAATCAAATAGCCTTTGGTGTTAAACTAATTTCCTCAATAGAGAATAAAAGTATGTTTTTATATATTTTGGAAGCAATGTACGAATGTCTACAGACGCGGAAAATCATTTGCTATTCCATCCACCGACCATAATACACTCTAAAACATTACTTCAAATTTACGATCATATATTATGTAAATTTGTGTTCAAAATTTCTCCTTGTCTAAATCTACATCGATTTTGTAGTTATTTTATTAAAGAAAAACTTTCAAATTAAACATATTTAGTCCAAGTGGAAAAAATGTAACATAAACTATAATACGGCTATGGCTGAATGGTAGATACGTCAGACTATCAGTCAGGAGGTCGCGATTGAAACCTGAACGCAGCCAATCGCATTTTTTTTGGAAAAACATTTTGTTCAAAAATAATGCGTGTGTAATTTTAGTTCGATAATAATCTGTAAGGTGTTGCCGACTATTATCGACCTAATTTTCAACAAAAGTGTTTTAGAGTGTAGCCTGTGATTCCATCACCGCAAAACTTAGTGCATGTGTGTCAGATAGGTGTTGCAAGGAATTAATATTAAGATAAATGTGTTAGTATTAAGAAAAATGAACACTATTTACTGATTTTGTCCTAAAAATAAATATTTGCTAGTTTTAATAAATATTTGGAAGGATAAAATAGCAATTACATGATGTATTTATCCAGTTTGCCTGCTAAAATAAAGTGATCAAGGACAGGGGAAAGGGAAAAAATCCACGTGCAAAAAAATCATTCATGAAAGGAAAAGCATTTCGAAGGAAAAAGTATTCACGTTAGGGGGTGATTGTGAAAGAATTTCTTTGGAATTGGTTCATTAACTTTCATAGTTTCCGTAGAAAATTTCATTGGATTTATGGCAATATTTTGTCATTTTATGGAAACCCCTTTAAGTTTGGACAAAATATTTTAATCGATATTTAAAATTTTTTAAATATATACTATAAAAAAAAATAAATAAAAATTTTATGTCCTTGAATATCATAATATCAATAAAATGTATTTCATTGTTTTGATGAAAAGTTTCGTTGCATTTATGAAATAAATAATGTTATATTTTCTTTTGGTTTAATAACCAAAAGCGGACAACAAAAATAGTTTAATATGTGTTTTGTTGTTATACTCTTTCTTATTATTATACACTTATAGACACATTGTTTTAACAGTACTGTTGGATGAAGTAGTTAAGACGTTGCCTATAAGGCAAATGATGAGAATCAAGAGTCTGAGTTCGATACTGTGAGCGGTCATCAAAATTAAAAAGCTTTCTGATGTACATTTGCGTCTATCGTACGTATTTTGGCCATGGAATTGTCAATAAATTAATATAGTCAATAAAAGAAATAAGCTAATAAGCCTACTAAGTAATGTAATAAGTTCATTAAAACAATGAAATAAGTCGGTAGTTATTATTATTCGGCTCAAGTTCACAATAATTGAATTAATGTAAATTCAAATTATTTTTAAGAGTGGAATATTAGAGTATCTAATCAGACTAGCAGAACGGATTAGTACTACTAATTTCGACTGATGATGACAGCGTAGCGGCTGTTCAAATAATAATCAGTTTAAATAATAGTTACGTACAATGAAATAGTTTCATTATACCAAGGACAGAATAGCATTAAAATAATGGCAGAGTTTCATTAATATAATGAAATAATTTCATTAAAATGATGAAACACTTTCATTAAAACGATGAAATAATTTCACTAACATAATGAAATATTTTCATTACCTTAGTGAAATTATTACATTGGATCAATGAAATTATTTCACATATTTAAGGAAATTTTCATTAAAATAATTTTAACGAAACTTGTTTCATTAATCCAACGAAGCCTGATATTGTTTGAGATTTAATGAAATTTTTCTTTACATAAATGGCAAAATTCACAGAATTTATAAACCAAATTCTTTCAGTGTAGCTCTTCGTTGTAGGGGTCTTTTTATCACCTCCATCCGATGGTCTAAATTTTCGATGACGCTGAGACATAATTGAGGTTTTATGCCGTTAATGTGCCGAATTATCTCATCCTTTAGCTCTTGAATTGTTGCTGGCTTATCGACGGACACCTTTTCTTTCAAATAACCCCAAAGAAAGAAGTCCAACGGTGTCAAATCACATGATCTTGGCGGTCAATTGACATCGCCACCACGTGAGATAACACGGCCATTGAATTTGTCGAGCAAAAGAGTCATTGTTTCGTTAGCTGTGTGGCAAGTGGCACCGTCCTGTTGAAACCACATAACGTCCACATCCATATCTTCCAATTCGGGCCATAAAAAGTTCGTTATCATCTCACGATAGCGAACACCATTCACAGTAACTGCCTGACCGGCATCATTTTGGAAAAAATACGGCCCGATGATTCCGCCAGCCCATAAACCGCACCAAACAGTCACTCTTTATGGGTGCATTGATTTTTCGGCAATCACTATTGGCAATTCTGCTTAATGAAGAATCCACGGAGGTGAAATTGTGCCTCATCACTGAAGATGATTTTCTTCGAAAATTTATCATCCACTGTTCCTATTTCTTGCCACCATTCTGACCATTGACGACATTTGGAATGGTCAAGAGGCTTTAGTTCTTGACTCAATTGCACCTTGTAAGCGTGTAAATGCAAGTCTTTATGCATAATGTTCATCAACGACGAGCGTGATAGGTGCAATTGTTGGGCACGACGACGAGTTGAGGTGGACGGCTCTTCAGCCACACTATCGCGAACAGAAGCAATATTTTCAGCAGTACAAGCTGTACGAGCATGCACTGGTGTTTTGACATCTCCTACAGACCCGGTTTGCTCAAATTTTTGCACGATTTTTCCGATTGTACGCACATTTGGACGATTAAATTGACCGAAAAAATCACGAAGTGCTCGATATGCATTTTGATTTGTACGCCCATTTTCATAATAAGCCTGAATAACTTTAACGCGTTGCTCGATTGTGTATCTTTCCATGGTTCGAATTGAATTAGTCTGAAATTGAGAAATGTCAAATGAAATGCAGAAAAAAACTTGACGTTTAGGTGTGGTTCACATTCAACATCGGCCCTTAAAATTTAACCACCCTTTACAATGCCGAGAAAAGCGTGTAGGTATAGCAAATTTCAAGCTTCTCATATCAAATTCCATGGCTAAACACCATATTAGACAGAGATATAGTAATATGTACTGTTAAAATTTGTTGAAAATATTATGGTTCTAAATTTTATTATACCTTTTTATACCTATGTATAACAGTTTGATCGTGAAAAAAGTTTTTGTAATAGTTATATTGCTCAATTTGATCATGTTGCAATTTTTTTGAATTTTAATAGTTTTATGATCTATTGTTAACAAAAATTGATTATTATGACTACAACGAATTCCCAAATATTTCCAAACAACTTTAATGGGTCATCCAAAAATTACGTCATAATAATTTCATCACTTTTGCAGCCATTAATTTCTACTTAATACATAATTGTAAATCTATTGAAAACAGCTAAAACCCATAAAATTAAATTAAACAAAAACTGTCATAAAAATTGCACCAATGCAACTCTACTCAATTGGACAACTAATAATTTAATAAGGCGCTAATGTCCAATAAAAGTTATAACATTGGCCCCATAGATAATGATGGCTTTACCATCATAAATATTGAAATACTACCAACTATTAAAAACTCATTAATTGTTATACCAAAAAAAAAAAAATTATTATAAATACTTTAGCAAGTGCAACAAACCACTAGAATTGCAACAGCAACAGCAGCAACTACCACAACAACTATACGGACAACTATACGGATATCCGCGGACGTGTTTTAACTAGTGATGAACTTTGTTAGTTTTTAAGCACTTTTTTTTAAACAAACTAGGCAACAGATACTAATGAGAGATTTGAGAAGAATTTATGAGCAGTACACAGAAAGAAAATATATTGTTGAATAGCGGAACTTATAATATAAAATACCTAAAAAAATTTTGAAATGAAACAAAAAAATTCAAGAGCAACGATAGATATAGACATTGAAACAATATATTGCTATTTTTTTCGATAAGACTTTGAATATAGCATTCTCTATATAAAAAAAGATCTCTTGAATTTTTTCATCTATATATTTCGATATTCAATTTTTTGGGTTATGGTGTTCACAAAGTATCCGTTTTAATTTGCCGTCTACACCTGACATGAAATAACTAACATTAACAGCTGACATTATGTTAATGTTAAATGTAGAATGCTCATGTTAATGTTATCTTCATATTTTAACATAATTGCTAGAGCATTTGCTTTGACAACGTTTTCATAACATCATGTTTTAATAGCATTTGATGCATAATGTAGACGTCACGTTAGGCCCATTCACAACGTGCGATAAAGAGCTTCGTTTTAGGCACAAAATGTAAAATGTCTAAGCAATATTAATTTCAGTGTATTTTCTTTATGCTTTTTATTGAATTTCTTTTTTGAATTTCCACTGACGCACAGTGAAACAATTATGAATAACTGCATACTCGATACAGTCAGTGACAAGCGATTGACACTTTAGACTCGTAAAGCAACACATCGACTACAATAAATAAAATTAAATGTCTTTTAAAGCGGTATTTTAGTAAAATTTAAATATGTTTTAGAGATTTGGTTAAAGAGGTATTTTTTAAGGCTGTGAAATTTATTTACACATCTGTTAAATACATATACGGGTGATACTCATTTCCAATGCTTTTTTCGTGTTCGTTGAAAAAAGTCATTATTAAAAAAATTAAAAAAGTAATCATAACTTTTAATTTCGTCCTGCTATTATTATAATTTTTTGTTTTTAGAGAGTAGATGTATAGTGCTTTGAAACCTTGCTTTTTGTCGTGTATTATTTTCACAAAAATCATTCGCAGAACAACAGCGAATGCAAATGTAACACTCAATACACAAAAATTTAAAAAAATTTAAAAAATAATTTTAGTTCAGGATCCATTAAATGAGGCGAAAATTTGAATCCTACCTTCTGATATTTCCATTAGTTACACTCTAAAACATTACTTCAAATTTGCGATCATATATTGTCTAAATTTGTGTTGAAAATTTCTCCTTGTGTACAATTACATCGATTTTGTAGTTATTTTATTAAAGAAAAAATATTTCAATTTAAGCATATTTAGTCCAAGTGGCAAAAATGTAACATAAAGTATTGTACGGTTATGGCTGAATGGTAGATACGTCAGACTATCAGTCAGGAGGTCACGGTTCTAAGCTGCACGTAGCCAACCGGTTTTTTTAGTACACAAATTTTGTTGAAAAATAGTGCGTGTGTAATTTTACGTCGATAATAATCTGTAAAGTGTTGTCGACTATTACCGACCTAATTTTCAACAAAAGTGTTTTAGAGTGTACATTGGTAAAAAACAGCAAAATGTACGTTTAAAATGAGAATTACTTATACATATATGACGGATTGGCTCAACATATAGCTCCTTCAGCTCCATTATGCAACATTATGCTACATTTGCTGTCCCCTAACTACAAAAACAGTCGAAATTTTACACTCTATGGACCATTTTTTTTTTTGTATTTTTTTCTAAAATTTGGGATTTTTGAAGAGGCTGCTCTACTGATTTTATTATAACTTAGAAAGGAGTTGTGCAATTTCCTTACAAATATGTTAGAAAACTGGAAAGGAAATTACCTTTCAAACATATTTTTTGATATACTCAATGGTTTCGGAATTATTCAAACCGCAATGATGAAAAATATATATTTTTTATGCAAAATTAAAAAATATTTATTTTAATAAAATATTATAAAAAATTGAAAATGGCAAAACTTGAGAAAGGGTTGTCAAATTTTATTAAAAAAAATCACTAAAAAACTTTAATCCAAATATTCAATATTAATTTTTTTAATAGTTTTGGGATTATTCAGACCACAATGATGAAAAATACATCTTTTTAGACAAAATTGGACAATTTTCATTTTTAAAAATTTATAAAAAATCAAAAATGGCAAAAACTTACCATATTTATTAATTACACTCTAAAACACTTTTGTTGAAAATTAGGTCGACAATAGTCGGCAACACTTTACTGATTATTATCAACCTAAATATACATAAGCATTCTCTTTGTTGATTTTTAAACAAAATATGTTTAATAAAAAAAAAAATAAAAACGCCGGCGAAGCGATTGGCTCTGTGCAGCCTCGACCCGTGACCTCCTGGCTGATAATCTATCAGAGGCATATAATACTTTATGTTAAACATTTTTCACTTGGACTAAATATGTTTAATTTGAAAAGTTTTTTCTTTAATAAAAATGTAGAAAGTACATTTTCTTAATTCGTTACATTTATTAAGACAAGAAAAATCCTTAGAATTTTGTTTATAAACTAACAATATTTACTAACCAGTACTTACAAAATTTATATTTAATTATCTTTAAATACTAGAAATTAAGCGTTGATGACCGAAGAAAATATGGCGTGCCTAAAATTACACACGCATTATTTTTGAACAAAATGTTTTTACTAAAAAGAGCGACTGGCTGCGTGCAGGTTTGAACCGCGCCCTCCTGACTGATAGTCTGACGTATCTACCATTCAGCAATAGCCGTATTATACTTTATGTTAAATTTTTTCCACTTGGACTAAATATGTTTAATTTGAAAGGTTTTTTCTTTAATAAAATAACTACAAAATCGATGTAATTTTAGACAAGGAGAAATTTTCCACACAAATTTAGACAATATATGATCGTTAATTTGAAGTAATGTTTTAGAGTGTACACTGTAAATAGTCCACCAAAAAAATGCGCCGCTTTGTAAGTTTACATCTGGGATTCAGTTTAGGTGGAGTTAAATTTGCCCCCTTTTGTGCGTAGTTACACTGATTGGCATAAGCTATCTTGCATGCCTTACGCTTAACGTAATATGTATTCAGATTTTTAAAGTAATACTCCATGTTTAACATTTTTGTTGAACATTTTAACCCTTTAGCTCTTCGCGGATATGGGTATTTTTGACTCCTAAATAAAAAGCGACAAAGAGCTCCCCTCAACGGCATTATAGCGGGCTGAATTGTTCAATAAAAATGTTCCGCGTGGTATTTTAAATAAAAATGTTGAACTCATCTTATGCCTTAAACGTAAGCCCTACACGATATTATATGCCGAATCTGTATAACTATGTGCTATGGGGGTGGGGGGAGGGGACATTTAATTCCCCCTAAAATGAGTCCCAGACGTAAACCTTCAAACCGCCGATACACATTTTATTTTTTGGTGGCCTCTACCAGAATCAGTTGTTATAACCTTGTTATTAAAAAAATAATTGATTTTGTTATACAGTATAACTATTCGCAATTTTTGCAAAAATTAGGTGATTTCATTTTATTATGAATAAAATCAATATTTATCCATCGATTTTCATGAATTAAAGATTATTTTATTTGTAGTATATGGGGCTTTATGTTCAGTTAAAAAAGTGGTTAGTTCTTGCAGTTTTTGATTTTTTTAAAATTTTAAATAAATAAAAAATTTTCAATTTGCATAAAAAAATATATTTTTCATAAAGCCATGTCTCATTTTGTTGCATACTGCTACCTTTCGTCCTGGGACCATAAACATCAACCCCTCGTATGGGCTAAACTTCGGAAAAAGATTCAATAAAAATGTCACACCATTTTTTAAATTAATTCTTCATAAAATTCGCCACTTATCTAGATATAGAGAGAAATAACTCCAACACTTAATACAGAAACTATAGTTAGATATAGATACTATACTATAAACACTCAGAAAAACATTCCATGTAGGGTTTTCTTTAATAATAATTTGCGTCATTATTAAAAACGGAGAAAATAATTTGAAATATAAATATAGAAATATTTAATTACAATTTGTCTAAGTATAAGTGGATGTTAAGACAATAAATGCATTATTATCCATCCATTATGCACACACTCGTATAAAATATCTAAAAAGTAACGTTGCAAATGGATGAATAGACGCACAGTGGTTTCAATTGAAAAAACAATTTAATAAATCTGTATCTTTAAAACTTGGGATCCGATTACAAAACGAGGTATGTAAATATCATAGAAGATGACCTAAACTTTAAGAATATTGAAATTTGGACCACCCTGTTGAAACACACGTTGAGATACAGGGTGTCAAAGTTGACTAGCTCGATTATGAAAAATCTTGTCGTTGTCATAACTTTAACAAATATCATCCGATTTTAATGGGTTTACTCTTGGTGTAAAGTTTTTAAATATATAATGAAAATCCAGTTTACTTTATTGAGATATCTTTATTTATAAAATTTTGGTTTTTGACCATTAAATAAAATTAAAAAAATTTAAATCCAGATATCTTTGAAAATATTAAAGATATCATAATGAAATAAAGTATGTTATCTTTATCTATGGATAAACTTGACATCAAGCTTAAATTCATTAAGATCGGATAATATTTGTAAAAGTTATAAGGCCAACATAGTTTTTCATGCCCATGGTAGTCAAATTTGTAGCTCACCTTGTGTTTCAACAGGCTGGTCCAAATTTCTATATTCTTGAACCATAGGACCTCCTCTAAGATTTTTATATACTTCATTTTGTCATCGGATCGCAAGCTTCAAAGATATTGATATATTACCCATTTTTACAATTTTAATCACTGTGAGACGGTTGGTTTTTCAAATGCTGACTCAAAAACAGCAACTTACAAACGTCATACACAAGGTTTTTTTTCAAACGAAAAAATAAAACAACTTTATTTAATTATAATGCATTTTTTATTGTTTCTAAATATGTATCTGGCCCTCTCTCAGTATAACGATGAATGGCTGTGAAGTAATTATTGCAAAATGTCTTAATATTTAATAAAGAAAATATGTATGATTGTACACAAATGGAGTTTTATTTGTTTTTTAATGCTATTGACATTTCTATTAAACATATTATTATCATCTCTTAATCGTTTAAATAACAATTGAGTTGTTATTGTTACAAATGCCTTTTCAAATGCCTGTCTAAAATGCTACTTATGTGTGTGTTCACGTATCCATTTAATTGCTGATCAATAGTCATTGTAATGATCGTTAAAATTTAACTTATGAGAGAAAATAATGGTCGCTCGCATTAATTTTTAACATGTTTATTATATAATTGTTATTAGAATTTATTTTATGGTTGTTGCGGTCGTTACTTTTTTTTCTTTTCATATAATTTTTCATTAATAATAATTTTTGGCAGCTGTCATCAATAATTTTTCATAATTTATTTGAAATTTATTGTGAATGAGGTTGGTTTTTGTATGGAACTTATATGACGCCAAACGTTTATCGTTTGTACGAGTAATGAATATCTTTTTTTCATATTACAAATGCTAATGGGAGTTACCACCACTCAGAGAGGAAGTGGACAAATGAAGGGAAATTTATAAAATGTATAAGAATATTTTAAGTGTAGAAATGCAATAAGCAACGGCATGGCTTTTTACATAATTTTATTTGCGCTTTTCACTATTTTCTCATATTTTTAATATTGCCATAATTTTCGACTAAAATATGTCCGAATTCAGGGGAAGAGAAAAATAATATTTAGGCGCTAAAATAATATATTAAAACTATTTCGTTTCATTTAAAACTTCTGTCTCAAAAATTTAAAAAATTCAATAACACCGAACAACAAAATCAATGCTTTTTTTAACCGACTTCAAAAAAAAAATTCCTCATGTATTTTTTGGACGTTCCCTCAATATTGCGCCATTTATAAGCCGATACCAGTTTTTTTTCTCCTTCCAGATTGGTCCCGTTGAAAAGTGGGCTGGGTCACGCCCATACAAAGTAAATACACATTCCTTTTCAACTACTACTACTCAACAGATTCTCATCAAACTTTGCATGATTAAAAACGTGGGCTGTGCCACGCCTATGAAAAGTAAACATTCTTTTGCAACAACTTCTATTAAAGCGATTCTTATGAAACTTTGCATGCACATTTAGCTATCGTTATAATACGATATAATGGTAAGAAAAGTGGGCAGTGCCACGCCCATGACAATTAAATATTAATTTTACCTACTTCTACTTAACCGATTCTTATGAAATTTTTTTCTACGAAAGTACAACATGATGATTAAAAATGTGGGGAGTGAGTGCCACGTCTATTTTGTAGTCGGATTTTTTGTTGAAAGAATTATATTATTAAATTTCATGGCAGAAGTCATAAAAAATACACGTGTATCGGCGCTTTAAAAATTTACATCTGGGATTCATGTTAGGCGGAGTCACCACAGTTCCTTTCGATTTGCACACACTTATACTGTATCTGTATAAGAAATCTTTGAAGAGCTTCACGTTTACGGCATAAGTTGAGTTCACTATTTTTATATAAAATACCACCATACCACAGTAGAGTCTGTAGATAAACATTCAGACTTGAGCACATTTAACAAAGTGAAATTTCATAAATGCTTAATGGATGATGATGATCCAGATAAAAATCCCGTAAATATTTTTGTTTGATTAAGTAAATTATTTTGTTTAATATTTGCTAGTATTTTTAGACTAATTGTTTTATTAATTCAGACAAAAATATTGTTTGATATTTTCAGAAAGTTCAATAAATCTTTTTGTTTGAATTAAAAAAGTGTTTTATTTATAATTTGTTTATAGATTTAAACAGTTTGTTCACTAAAAGAAACAGGCTTTTTTTCAAAGGTCCGTTCCTAGACAAAATATTTACGATTTCATTGAATTCCTTTACAGAAAATGAAATTTAGTTTTTTCTGTATACACATTTTAAGTTTGGAATGATTTCTAGCGTTCAAGTTGAAAGTTGGAACTTTGGCATTTATGAAGACTTATGATGGAATTTTATGTGTTAATATTTTTGTAGAACAGTCAGCCAGCCCTCTTATCGCTGCTAAAGAGGAGTTTTTTTTGCCATTTGTTTGAACAAAGGGACAAAATCACGTAAACAACAAAGAGTTAAAAAAGTGTGAAAATGTTCCACAAAAATTTTTCTCGTGATGTTCTACATAAAAACCCAATGTAAAATCAACATGTCGCAACTTTAATTGGAAATCATATTAAATATATGAGAAATAATTTGTTGTTTAAATGTGTTGTTGTTTATTTGCTTTGTTCACTGCTGCAATGCGCTGCTGTGTTCAGTTGTGTGACTTGTTGTTGTTTTGTTGTTGTTTATTTTAATGTTCGTGTTGTGTAAATGTAAATAGCCGACAAACTCCGCATTACCAGCGAAAATTTCCTGTTGCTGATCAAAAACTACCATTGTTTCATAATAATTTTAAACAAAAAATTATTAATCTAACTTTAAATAATTTTGATTTAATATTTTTCGCTGTTAAAACAACACTGTAATTTTAAATAAACATGACTACATAAAACATTTTTCTGATGCCTGTGCTACTATACATTGCGTAAGTAAAATAATTATGTTGTTTCAACCTGAAATAACTTTGATTTAACATAATTCTTCGTGTTGTTTCAATATCTAATTAGCGTTGTTTCAAATTCAAATAACTTTGATTCAACATGATTGTTCGTGTTATTTCAGTATCAAAATTAGGTTTTTTTTCAACTTGAAATAACTTTGATTCAAAATTATACTTCGAGTTATTTCAGTACGAGCTTAATTTTGAATTCATTGCACTGAAATATTAAATCATCATGAAATATAGTTATTTCAAAATGAAAAATTTTCTTTGAAGGTTATTGTAAAATCATATTGAATTAACATGAAATACCTATGAAACAAATTCACTACTAAAGACCTTGTTTTCAACAATTTTAATATGAAATTTTTCTGTGTATACCTTAAACTAGAACTGTATGCAAAATAAATCCCAGATGTAAACTTTCAAAACGCCGATACACGGATATATTTTTTTTAAGTTCTGTCTGCCAGAATCAGTCGTTAGAACCATTCTATTTTTTTTTTTGTTGTACTGTGTTATTTGCTTAAGCAAAAATTAATGATTCGAATAAAGTTGAAAGTAAATTTTTGTTAATCTTTCTCAATTCTTAAATAAGATTGAAACATTCCCATTTCAATATTTGAAAACGAACGGAAATGCCACAACCTGTTGTAGTAAAAGTATTAAAAAATAAAAATAAAATTAATTTTTACGCCAGTTAAAAAAAAACGAACACTTTTAAACACACAAGCCTGTTTTAACGATTTTTTGAGAGCAAATGATCTTATAAAAAATAATTCAATGTACTTTGTCAAGTTCCAAGTCAAATAGGCTTAAGTTTTTTTGAGTTTAAAATTAAACATCAAATGGATAAATTTAGATGACGTACTTGACGGCACACAGTGGTTCCAATTAAAAAAAAGGTTAATAAATCTGTATCTTTGAAACTTACGATCCGATTACAAAACGATATATGTAAAAATCATAGAGGAGGACCTAAACTTTAAGAATGTTGAAACTTGAACCAGCCTGCTTAAAGACACGGTGAGCTACAGGGTGTCAAAGTTTACTACCTCGGGCATGAACAACCTTGTTGGCCTCATTATTTTTAAAAATATTTTTCTTCAAAGAAATTGTTTCAAAGGTACAGATTTATTACATTATTTTTCAAATTGGACCTACTGTGCGGCACAGAAAATGCCTGTTCTCACAGCTGGTCTAATATAGCTCCTACACAAAAAAAAAAACATGTGATGTAAAATCAACAAGACGCAATTGTGATTTGAAATCATATTAAATTTACAAGAAATAATTTGTCGTTTAAGTGTGTTAGTATTTATTTGTTTTCTTCATTGCTACAGTTCACTGTTGTGCTTAGTTGTGTGACTTGTTGTTGTCTATTCTTACATGTGTCGGCTATGTAGACGACAAAAAACGAACTACCAGCGAAAATTTACTGCTGCTGGCTTAAAATTACTGTTATTTCATATTAGTTTTAAGTGAAAAATTATTAATCTAACCTTAAATATCTTTGATTTAAAATTTTTCACTGCAACAACTTTGTTATAAACGTTACATTTCATTTTAAATCAACATGACTATAACTTTAGTTTCAAATAAGTTTTATGTTAAATAATCATTTAAATCATGTTGAATTAAAATGAAACTAGTCTTACATGCAATGGTATTTATTTAGTGTATAGGTAAAGTTAAGTCTGAAGCTGTTGTGGCTGCAGTGGTTAGAGCGTGGACTATCATGCAGGTGGTACGAGTTCAAATTTTGGCTGGGGCAGCCAGCTACAACACAAAGTTTTCTGATGCCTATCACGCAAGTAAAATAATTAATTTAATAGCTACATTAAAGTCATGTTGTTTCAGCTTGATATAACTATTAATAATACAACATGATTCTTAGTGTTGTTTCAATATTAAATTCACATTGTTTAAACTTGAAATAACTTTGATTAAACATGATTCTTCGTGTTGTTTCAATATCAAATTCACGTTGTTTCAACTCGAAATAACTTTGGTTCAACATGATTTTTCGTATTATTTCAGTATTAACTTCATTTTGATTTGACTGTACTGCAATATTAAATCATTATGAAATATAGTTAATTCAAAAGAATAAATTTTCCTTCAAAATTATTGTAAGTCATGTTGATTTAAAACGATTTTACATGGACATTTTTCTGTGTATGTCTTCTCTAGAAGTTACCAAATTAATTTAAAACAATTTTATTTTCAATAGACGATTGAAAAACTCATTTGCGAGCGTGAGTAAAATTTTTCTTTGCTTCAAACAAAAAAATTTAGGAAATCATTCCTTTCACTTCGAGTTTCACTACACCGTTAGTAAAGTCTCGGTGTATTACATTCATAATATTTGCACCTATCTTGCAATTACTTACACCTTAAAAAACACATTTCCCTTGTGTATTTAATTAAGTAAGAATGAGTGTGTGTGTGTGTGTGTGCCTTGTATAAAAAACAACCTTAGTAAATATTATCGCCGAGATGCATCAGCGAACAAATGACTTACTGAAGCGATAAAAAGAAAAAAATATAAAAATATAAATTAAATAAAATTATATACAATTAATTTGTTGTATCTACAATTTAATTAAATGAATCAAAATAAAACAGCAGGCGAACTGTAAAGAGTTCAGAAAAGAGCAAAATATTCAATTAAAACAATTTAGCAAATAATAAAAACAAAAACTAAATTTATATGTTGGTGTATAAAAAAGGAAATATATTTAAGAAGATTAATCAACAATATAATTTATAACCTGTTGCCAAATAAGGTGACATGTTATTAAAATAAATATTAAAAAAATGAAGGTCTATTTAAGAGTGAAGATGCAACTCTTACATGATGTGCATTTATGAAGCAAGAGGCAAGGAAAATTTCTGTTACTTGTCTTAAGTTATATGAGGCCCCAGCAAGGCCTAAAAATTCAATCATTGCTTTACTGATATAATCAGCTTTTGCCTTCAATCCCGGGAGATTAAAAAAATTTCGGCTTGTGTAAGTGATAATTTACTTGCGATCTGTAATATTAATACATTAAGTCATGCTCACTTTATTATGTTGGCTGACAAGCGTGTCTGCACACTTGATTTTTAAGATTAATTAAAATATATCAACAGAAAATGGATGATGATTGAAGCACAAAGTGTGTGTGCAATTCTTTAAGTCGGTTTTCTTTAAAAAATGTACGTGTGGCATGATCGCTATTGATTACTACTAATAAGGTGGGTGTTTCTTGATTTTCTTTAAGCAAATTTTTATTCTGGCCTAAGAAACAATTAAATAAAATTATTTATTTTATACATTTACTTTTTTTATACAATTGCATTTAATATGCAAATGTAGTTCACATAAACAATTCATTTGAAAATAAAATTTATTGATTTTATACATACAAGAATGTGCAAAATGTTGTATGTCACAAGTTGTTATTGTTTTTTTTTTTCAAAAACAATAATTGTGTATTGCAGAGACAGCGTTTGAAAAGTATTTTTTTCTGATAACACTGTACAAAAAAATTATTTATTTGTTACACCTGATAATTTTACACACAGAAAAATTTTGTATTAAAATCGTCGAAAAAAAGGTTAATTTAACATTTTTCGATAGTGATTTTGCTTCATATGCATTTCATATTAATTCAACATGATTTTACAATAACCTACAAAGAACATTTTTCCTTTTGAAATAACTATATTTATTTAATGATGATTTAATGTTCCATTATAGTTAAATCAAAATGAAGTTGATACTGCAATTAAAACGAAGAACCATGTTGAATCAAAATTATTTCAAGTCGAAACAACGTGATTTTAACTTTGATATAGCACGAAGAATCATATTGAATCAAAGTTATTTCAAGCTGAATAGCCATTACATTAACTACACTATGCAATAAAATGAAACTTTTGTCAAGAACTTTGATCACCACAAATTTTTTTGACTACATTTCATCATATCTTAGGAAGGGGTAGTCTAATTTTATAAAAAAAAAACACTTTAAAACTTGAAATAAAATTACATTTAAGCCGTTCTAGCATAATTTTTTTATACTCAATGGTGTCGCAATTATTCACACCGCAACGATGAAAAAAAATTTTTTTTATTCAAAATTATAAAATTTTTATTTTTTAAAATAAACATTTTTCAAAGTTTCTCAACTTAGGTGAGAAAGAAAAAGCGCAAATAATGTTTAGCTAAGACAAGAGCCAAGTATGGCAAATTTCTAAGCTACCAAAAAAGCTTAAAAAAGTAAGAAAAGAGCTTAATGCAAATTGGTTTAACGTTGGATATTTATCTGCTTGACGATGGGGTCGTGGTTGATCCCAAAAACATCGATGTTCAGTTCAACCCTTACAAAAGTCAAGCAATTGGGCGTTGTTCTTTTTCAATTATTACATGCTTTGAAAAAACCTTTCTCAATAGAAATGGTTTAAGTGTAAAACTAACTTGAATGAACTTAATTAAGCCTGAATAATAAAAAGTTTTTTTAATTTATAAAAAATCAACACTGGCTAAAACTTAACTTACTGACCATAAAGCTACACATAAATATGGATTTTATTCATAATAAAGTGAAGCCACAAAATTTTTGCAAAAAATTGCGAATATTTACTACCCAGCAAAAGCTTTTGTGGTTTTTGCAATGGGTAGTACTTTATTAATGGGTTGCAAAGTAATAAGTGGTACTTAGTTGTTTTATTTCTTTGCTTCAAATTAGAACTACTACCTACTTCTTAATAAATTTAGTACGTATTTTTCTCATTATCTGAAAGTAGTTACAATTTGTTGATGTGTATTAATAAAATATGTAGACAACCACTTTTTAAGTCAACATGTGTTTGTATATGAAAAGTAATTTTTGTCGCTTAAAGTTACAAGTCACCAATAGCTGAGTGGTAAAGTCCTTGTCTTCAAATCTGAACGAGCACAGGTTCGTATCCCAGCTGGGTCAAAAAAATAAAAAATAAAAAGCTCGAAAAAAATATAAATAAAATATAATGTGTAAATTAATTTTATTATTTTTAATTTGTTTATTTGACTACTTGTTTTTTAGCTTTAAGTAAGTCAAATAATAACTAGTTAATTGCTGTGACAATGTAAATACATTTGTAGGAGTACCCCTTATTTTTCGGACTTCTCAAACAAACACTTTACTGATTATTATCGACATAAAATTAGACAAGCAGTCTCTTTGTTGATTTTTGAACAAAATATGTTTAATACAAAAATATAAAATAAAAACGCCTGCGAAGCGATTGGCTGTGTGCAGCTTCGAACCGTGACCTACTGGCTGATAGTCTATCATAGCTACCATTCAGCCATAGGCGTATTATACTTTATGCTAAATTGTTTTCACTTGGGCTAAATATGTTTAATTTGAAAAGTTTTTTTTTAATTCATTACATTTATTAAAAGAAGAAAAATCCTTAGAATTTTGTTTATAAGTTAAAAATATTTACTAACCAATACTTACAAAATTTTTATTTAAGAACCTTTAAATAACAGAAATTAAATTTTGATGAGCGAAAAAAATATGGCGTGCTTCTATTGTTTAAACATTTTTCTGCTGTTTTTTAGACAGCCATCTTAATATTTAAAATGTTAATGTTATTTAGACATATTTTGTTCAAAAATAAATACTTTTAACAACATATTTGTGTTCTTGCGAAAAATTAGACAAATTATGTTTATTTTCTGTTACAAATAACTACAAACTCGATGCAATTTTAGACAACCAGAATTTTTCAATACACATTTAGACAATAAATGATACCAAATTTCAAGTAATGTTTTAGAATGTAGATTTAAAACAAAACTTCCTTTGAGATATGCGTAAGAAATTTAGAATTTTTTTCCTTAATAGCGCAGTTATGAATTTTAGAAAAACGTAAAAAATTCATATTTTTTCTAATCTTACGGACTGTAACTTAGGGCATTTTAGACCGTTCAACACAGTTTATGTATTGGCTGAAAGACGACAGATATGTATATTAATGCTACAATTTAAAATTTGTATAATTAAGACAGTTTTGGAGATATTTGCAAATAACTATAAATGCTGGAGATAAATGGATTTTTCGTGAATATCTTGAAAACGCTTCTCAAGAAAATAAATGAATGCCTCACATGCGCTTTCAGCGACCCCAAATTAGAGAACAAAAGAAAATATGCATAAATAATGTTACAGAACTTTTTCTTATATATTGAGAAAAATTTCTTAAACATTTTGACAAGGGCCTAACTACATTGTTGGCGACCCAAACGAAAGGTTCGGATGTAATTTATATGAGACAGAAATGAATGCAAAAAAACTAACGCTTAATATGTATGTAGTAAAAATTTGTGCATATGTACTTATGTACATACATATGAATATGCAAATATTTTGTATATAGGAAGGAAATTTAAAGAACATAATGTTGTATTATTTAATCATTACTGCGCATGCCTGCAAACGTGTCAGAATGCTTGATTGGTTTGAAAAATTCAAGTACTTTTACACATAAATATAAATATATATCAGCACACACTTTTGTTTATGTAGAATTGTGTGATTGTGTGTTAGTTAATAAATTTACATATGAATGAAACTTTAATTTTTTTTGAGAATTGCAGTGGGTGTAAATTGTATGTATACACCGCCAAAAGCCCACATAAAGAAATAAATACATTAGATACTTGTGTTACGAGCCATACAATTCTCAATACACTGACTAATAACAACCACACAACAGCAATAATAAGAATTTGAAATAATCAATTCGAAGAAAATATAAGCTACACAAATAATAAAAGAAGCATCTCAGCCGATTGATTAGTTTTAATAAATACTAGTTTTTAAAACTTTAATTTATTCGATATTATTGGTAATATACATAATTAACATATGAATAAGTATCTTTAAATCGATCAAATTGAATGAGAACTCAATGATTAGAAGCGAGTGTTTAGATATGAAATAGAAGGGCAAACATTTAATTTTTTCTAAAATACATATACAAATCTATGCATTAGTTTAGTAGTTATACAGGTATGTGATGGAAATCGTTTTCAAATTATGTGATAATTTTTAAAAGATTTTAAGTATCATATTTGATCCAAGTATTAGCACCTAACGAAATTCAAGCATATGGATTAAAGCTACCTTGTGCTGGCTTAGCTAATCTATATATTTTTGAAACATTTTTTATTTAATATCACCGAGGCGCTGTTGGCTGAGATGGTTAGCACGTTGACTAGAAACCCTGAGCTTGATTGTGTTACTTTTCTCTAAGAAAAAAAAAAATTATCCTAAAATATCACTAATATTCTGGACTCCCTGTACAATATGTATGCATCTTTAGTTTGCTAATAATCTAATATGTCTCATCACCATAATTTTTAGGAAAATAAAGCAAAATATACTTAGAAAAAGACAGACATACATACATACGTTTTTTCGATGATATATTGACACGCCAAAACATCAAAAGCACACTTCTGAGAATCAAATTTTAAAGTACCAAAATGAGCTTAAAAAAACCTTTAAAAAACTAAGCAAAAACTGTGTTGCAAATGATAGAAAAGGCTTAACGGAAAAAAATATGTACACATATGTATACACATATGTATATATGTATGTGTGTGCACACTTTTATATGTAGATATTTTAAGACTATTTACTTTTTGCATAGAATTAATCAGTAGATTTTAAAAGGGCGACGTTTGTGTTTAATCCAAAATCAATTGATAACAGGGTTTTATTTTTTTTTTAATAGATTTTGCGTCTTTTTACCCGACTGCGCAACGCAAAGAAGGGTATTGTGTTTATCAGCCTATGTATGTACATATGTGTGTTCCTTTGCGGCACTGTATAAACCGAACGCGTAGACCGATTTTGACGATTCTCACGTCAATCGATTCGTCTTAATCCGAGGAGTGTCACTAAAGATATGACAGTAGTCAAAATTCAATATGGCTGCCAACAGACTCCATTTTGTTTATACGAAAAAAGTAAAAAGTCGGCGAACTATACCAAAATGGGTATCAATCGACAAGTATTTGAAAATCATTTTTAGGTTTCTCTTATGATTTTTAATTTCAAATTACCATTTAGGATCTGTGACGGTTTAAAGTTGTTTTCTTTTATTTTTCTTATGCAGTCGGGTTTTTTTGATTTTTAAAATTTTTGTCTTGTTAAAATATACTAAACATCACAAAAAAGTAATAAAAGAATATAATATCTGTGGTTTTTCTTAAATAAAGACATATGAGTTAAAATTAGGGATGTAACGAATACCGATACCGATACCGATATATCGGCGATACTTCAGATTTTCCGATACATCGGTATCGGCGATATTTTACTGCCGATACGACGATACTTTTAACAAATTTTTCAGTTTTTTTTAACAAATAATTTATTTTTGTTCGATTTTACCATGAATTAAATACACTTCGTTATTTTTTAAATCTTATTAATATCAATTTTAAAAATTAATAATATTTTATGCTGTTATTTTGTAAAAAATTATTTAGTTTTTGTTAATTTTAGCATGAATTCAAATTCAAGCCGTTGTTTTTTAAATCTTATTCCAGAAAAAAAGAGATACTCCAAAGAAGTCATGAAAATGTAGATAGAATTCGCGATCTGGAAGTATTGCAAATTTCGATAATTTCTAATTAGTTTTACATATCCTTGCCATTGCAAGAAGTTCTGTTTTTCGATTACCAATCACCGAATTGGAAGCGATGCTAGGACAAATTTCTTTTTCGGTATTCTATAATGATTTTTCCTCAAGGAAAAAGGATAAAAAAGTACCCATTTTCACAATTTTTTTTTATGCGAATTTAAACTCAGAACTGTATTTTCATGTAAATTTAAGTGAATAAATATAAGCTTAGAAGTCTTTTAATAATTAAGCTATTAAGTTAATTAGATGAATATTAGTTGATAAATGTCCTTTAAAAAAATCGATTTTTTAAAAAGCATGGCGAGCATTTTTTAAAATTATAAAGGAATTAAACTTTTTTCTTGCTTTTCTACTAATTATCTGCATATTTTTAATATATATTTGTTGGAAGCAAAGAAAATATAGTTCCTTAAAAATTACTTCCAATGTTTTATCAATTTTAAATATTCTCTCTTATAATGTAATTTTGTATAATAAAAAAATTGCACTTGAGTTTTGTTAATCTAAACTTGAACTCAATTTCAATATTCGTATCGGTATCGGAATCGGTATCGGCGATATTTATTTGTAAATATCGGTATCGGTATCGGATCGGCAAAACGGCGTATCGTTACATCCCTAGTTAAAATCAATTTTTTCAGTAAACCAAACACAAAATTTCTTTGACATTTTAGCGACATTATGTTATTTTTGGAACTTTTCCTTTAACGCTATCGAAAATATATGCAAAAAGAACTTTGTGTAAAAACTTCAGGACCCGTCCGAAAATATGATGCGAAGAATCAAAAAAATTCTTTAATTTATGAAAAATTCAAAGTCACTATATCTTTAGAACTAGAGCTAATTTGAAATTTTTATGGTGACTACTGAATTCAGCAGATGAAAATACATAAGAATTATCTATTTTTTTTGAGTGTACTCACAACTCGTGTGTTTAAATAACACTATGCTACAAAATGAAACTTTTGTCATGAACTTTGTTCACCACTATATTTTTTCCCCCTAACTACAAAAATAGTCAAAATTTAAAATTCTTTTGATAAGTGTTTTTCAACTTTTTTTTTTTAATTTGGGATTTTTCAAGAGGCTCCTTCCTCTCCTCCACCGATTTCATCAGAACTTAGGAAAAGGTCGTTCAATTTTATTACATAAAACACTAGAAAACTTGAAATAAAATCACCTTTAAACCATTTTAACATAATTTTTTTTTATATAATCAATGGTTTCGGAATTATTCAGACCGCAATGATGAAAAATATATATTTTTTATGCAAAATTGGAAAATTTAAATTTTTTAAAAATTTATGAAAAATCGAAAATAGCAAAAATTTATTAACTGATCATAAAGACACATATACTACAAATAAAATAAGCTGTATTTCATGAAAATCGATGGATAAATAAATATTGATTTTATTAACAATAAAGTGAAATTACCTGATTTTTGCAAAAGGATGGAAATAATGGGTGGTTAAATTTTAAGGGCCGATGTTGAATGTGAACCACACCTAAACGTCAACTTTTTTTCTGCATTTCATTTGACATTTCTCAATTTCAGACTAATTCAATTTGAAGCATGGAAAGATACACAATCGTGCAACGCGTTAAAGTTATTCAGGCTTATTATGAAAATGGGCGTTCAAATCATCATCATCATAAAAAAATCGTGCACTTCGTGCTGAAAATATTGCTTCTGTTCGCTATAGTGGTGCTGAAGAGCCGTCCACCTCAACTCGTCGTCGTGCCCAACAATTGCACCTATCACGCTCGTCGTTGATGAACATTATGCATAAAGACTAGGGATGTAACGATACGCCGTTTTGCCGATCCGATACCGATACCGATACTTAAAAATAAATATCGCCGATACCGATTCCGATACCGATACGAATATTGAAATTGACTTAAAGTTTAGATTAACAAAACTCAAGTGCAATTTTTTTATTATACAAAATTACAGTGTAAGAGATTATTAATATTTAAAATTGATATTAACCCAGTATAAAAAATTGCGAGTATTTTTTAAGGACCTACATTTTCTTTGCTTCCAAAAAATCTATATTAAAAATATGAAGATAACACAGTGCAACAGTCCAAAAAACAAACGGACTTGACAGTATAGATTCGATTGTACTACCACGGGGTAGTAAAACCCTAAACTTAGCTTGGCGAATTTGGTGACCAATTTCGTTTTATGCACCTCCAAAGTTTTGGAAAATCAGCGGGCCCTCAAAAAAAGGTGTCATCAACTTTTGGCCAACAGAAAATTCAAACTCGATGATACGGCTTAACTATATATGGCAATAATGTAGCTAAGAGTTCGCTAAACAGATTTTATTACCATTTTATGCCAAAAAAATTTTTTGTGCACCTTTTTTGAAAAATTAAGGGAAACAAATTTTTTTTCACTTTTTCCAGAATAACTTACAGGGACTCGTACAGGGACGGTAAAGCTGAACAACTTTTGTGAACATGTCAATACAATCTGAATGTATCTGGGCACCCTAAACAGCACAGAAAAACTAATTTTTACCTTAAAAGTTTTCGTTTTTTACGAGTTAGGCTATATTTTTATTGCATATTTTTGGTTTCCTTGTTATTGTTCCACTTCTTATGTTGCTGATTTTAGTATTTACTATTTTTTATTGTTTGTTGTTGTTTTGCCAAATAATGGTAATGAAAAATTTGGAGTCCCTACAAGTTATACTGAAAAAAGTGAATAAAATATTTTTTTTTTTCAAAAAAAGTACAGGAACATATTATGTTTCTGGGCACAAAATCTTAGTGAAACACAACAAAGAAGTATGCACTTGAATATACTGTTTTCAACAAAAAAAATTTTTTTGCATAAAAAAATAGTGAATAACTGAAATTTTTAAGGTAAAAAGTGGTCTGTGTGAGCTATTAGAGTGCCTAGATACGTGCAGATTGTATTGATGTTCACAAAAGTTGTTCAGCTCTACCGTAACTATAAGTTTGCCAAATATTGTTAGTTAAAAATTACAAGTCCCTGTAAATTATTCTGAAAAAAGTGAAAAACATTTTTCCTTAATTTTGTGAACAAAAAGTTAACGAAAATTTTTTTTGCCATGAAATGTTAAAAAAATCTGTTAAACAGACGCTTAGCTACATTATTGCCATATACAGTTAAGCGGTATTATAAAGTTTGAATTAGCTGTTGGCCAAATACTGATGACACCGTTTTTTGAGGCCCCACTGATTTTTAGAAAATTTGGAGGTCCATAAAAAAAATTGGTCACCAAATTCGCCAAACTGAGTAAAGGGTTTTACTACGCCATTGTAGGACAATCGAACCTGTACTGTCCAGTTCTTGTGTTTTTCCAAAAGTCTTTATTTATCGCATAGTGTAATTAGTAGAAAAGCAAGAAAAAAATTTAAATTCCTTTATAATTTTAAAAAATTCTCGCCATACTCGCATTAAAAAAATTGTGAAAATGGGTAATTTTTTATCCTTTTTTCTTGAGGAAAAATCATTATAGAACACCGAAAAAGAAATTTGTCCGAGCATCGCTTCCAATTCGGTGATTGGTAATCGAAAAACAGAACTTCTTGCAATGGCAAGGATATGTAACACTAATTAAAAATGATCCAAATTTGCAATACTTCCGGGTCGCGAACTCTACATTTTCCTGACTACTTTGGAGTGTCTTTTTTTTGCTGGAATAAGATTTAAAAAACAACGAATTGAATTTGAATTCATGGTAAAATTAACAAAAAATAAATAATTTTTTTACAAAATAATAGTATAAAATATTATTAATTTTTAAAATTGATATTGATAAGATTTAAAAAATAAGGAGATGAGTTTAGTTCATGGTAAAATTAACAAAAAATAAATAATTTGTCAGAAAAAAACTCTGAAAAAATTTTTAAAAGTATCGTCGTATCGACAGTAAAATATCGCCGATACCGATGTATCGGAAAATCTGAAATATCGCCGATATATCGGTATCGGTATCGGTATTCCTTACATCCCTAATAAAGACTTGCATTTACACGCTTACAAGGTGCAATTGAGTCAAGAACTAAAGCCTCTTGACCATTCCAAATGTCGTCAATGGTCAGAATGGTGGCAAGAAATAGGAACAGTGGATGATAAATTTTCGAAGAAAATCATCTTCAGTGATGAGGCACAATTTCACCTCCGTGGATTCTTCATTAAGCAGAATTGCCAATAGTGATTGCCGAAAAATCAATGCACCCATAAAGAGTGACTGTTTGGTGCGGTTTATGGGCTGGCGGAATCATCGGGCCGTATTTTTTCCAAAATGATGCCGGTCAGGCAGTTACTGTGAATGGTGTTCGCTATCGTGAGATGATAACGAACTTTTTATGGCCCGAATTGGAAGATATGGATGTGGACGATATGTGGTTTCAACAGGACGATGCCACTTGCCACACAGCTAACGAAACAATGGCTCTTTTGCGCGACAAATTCAATGGCCCTGTTATCTCACGTGGTGGCGATGTCAATTGGTCGCCAAGAGCATGTGATTTGACACCGTTGGACTTCTTTCTTTGGGGTTATTTGAAAGAAAAGGTGTTCAAGAGCTAAGGGATGAGATAATTCGGCACATTAACGGCATAGAACCTCAATTATGCCTCAACGTCATCGAAAATTTTGACCATCGGATGGAGGTGTGCCGCCATGTTTCATACATAATTGAACCATACCATATTATCATAATAAAAAGAAATGACAATAATTTCCTGAATAATTTGTGTTTTATTCAAAATCAACATCGGCCCTTAAAATTTAACTACCCTTTATAACTTCCCTTACAATCAGTCCCAGATGTAAACTTTCAAAACGTCGATATACGTATATATATTTTTTGGCGACCTGTACCAGAATTAGCCGTTAGAAACCTGTTATTTAAAACAATTGTTATTGTTATACAGTGTAAATATTCGCAAATTTTAAGATGATTTATCCATCGATTTTCATGAAATAAAGCTTATTTCTTCTTAGGTATATGTGGCCTTACGATTAGCTAATAAAAATGTTAAGTTTTTACCATTTTCGATTTTTTATAAAATTTAAAAAAAAAATTAAAATATTAAAATTTTGCATAAAAAATTTATATTTTTCATTTTTTCATTCTGAATATTTCAAAGCTAAAGAGTTTTTTAAAAAATAATATTCAAGTATCATAAAGATAGTTTTGTTTAAAGTGTTTAAGTGGTCTTTGCAAAAAAATTTGACATCCCTTTCCCAAGATATGATAATATCGGTGAAGCGAGCAGCCTTTTCAAAACTCTATTTTTTGCAAAAATCAGATAAGTTCACTTTATTGTGAATAAAATCAATATTTATCCATCGATTTTCATGAAATAAAGCTTATTTTATTTGTAGTATATGTGGCTTTATGATCAAAGAAGAAAAATTCCAACATTTTGTCATTTTCTATTTTTTCTAAATTTTTTTTAAAATAAAACATTTTCAATTTCGCTTAAAAATATATTTTTCAATTTTATTTCAGTTTTTAATGGCTTTTGTAATGAAGTTGGATATAAAAAGTTGCATAAAAAAAGATCGAGACTGGTCCACGATATTCCGAAAAATTTTATCTTATGGAAAGAGTGTTTAAAATAGAGTTATTTAGTATTAATAACTCAAAATCTATGTAAGTACACTTACGCTGTTATTCAATAAAACCACAGATATTTGTTATAAATATAGTTTTTAGGTTTAAATAGTTTTTAGGTTTACAAAAACCAAATAGTTTTATGATGTTTCATATTGAAGTCATTAACCACCAACTAGTCACCATCCATTTATTCTTCCATGCCTGCTATTTGTTTGTTTTAAATGAAGATCTCAAAATGTAATGTATGAAGCAGGTGAAGGCCTGGTCTCTATTTGTTATCTGCCAAAATCTATGATAACCATAAAATTTAATCAATAATCTTAATTAGGCATACAAGTTCATATCAAACTGTGAATAAGTGCCACACAAAAGAATCTTTAAATCTTCTTTTAGTTGGTTTGCAGGAAGTACTTTGAGATTCTTATAAATAAGTTTAATAGATTTCTAAAATTTATAGTTATAATTAGAATCTGATTAATCAATTATACATGCTAAATTATCTTACATGCTACAGTGGAACTAAACTCAAATTAAATGGCAATATATATATGAGGAGATATCATACTTTCAAAATATTGCCCGCGAAGGGTGAGACTTTTCAATATAAATAGATTCTATAAAAACTTTTTAAAATATCAATATCAATAGCAAATAAATTCGACCTGTCGTTTAGAAATTATATATTTATTAGCCTTTATTTTGCTATCGCCTTCAGTGTGCATTCTCTATATATGTTTTAACAATAAAAGTTAAAACTAAAATAATAAAGAAGCAAATTTTGTGCCATTTGTAAAATTTACAAATTGTTGACTGACTTACTTTTATACTTTAACTTTTTCTTTTCTTAATGTAGGTATAAAAACGTTAAATAGAAACTTCATTTATTTGTTTAATTTTATATTTTTTATGCGTATTATTAATATTTTTCTTTATCTAAGTTTGTTTTGGGCGTTTGTTCTTGATGTTGTTATTTACTTCCTTATCTGTCTATTATATATGTTCTTTTTTTTTTGTATTCACCGTTTTATGTTTTACTTTCATAAGCTTATTTGTTCTGTGAAAATGTGATCTATTTTTATTAATTGCAATACATTAAATTATGACATTAACGACTTTTTTTGTACCCTGTGCCATATATCAAATATGGCAAACGAAAATATTATTACTTTTTAAACAAATGAATACCATACCAGATAAATTTGTGTATTAACATGATCATTTTTAATAAATAAACTTTTTTAAATGCTCATAGAAATGAAAAGTGCAAATTTTCTATTGCAAAATCGTTCATGGTCCTTTGAATCGGATTATGGCTCTCCGTTATCAGCGGTTTTGCCACTACACTCATAGAAAAATTCATTTTCGGATTCATGCCGCCCTGTCATCAGAATTGTGACATCAATATCATGGCAAATGTAATTGGCTGATTCCCATTCTAAGTGTACATTTTGTGTTGTTTTTTTTTTTTTGTTAATTAATGTATCTAAATTAGAAGGTAGACAGAAAAATTTAAATTTCATTTTCTGTAAAGGAATTCAATGATATAGTAAATATTTTGTCCATGAACGGACCTACAAACGAATTTGTAAATATAGACAAAAATACCTCAACAATTTCATGAAAAAAAACGTGTTTTTTTCAGTGAACAAATTGTTTAAATCTATAAAACAATTTGTTTAAAAATATTTACAAATTATAGACTAAACAATTTACTAAATCAAACAAAAATATTTAATGGATTTTCTGAAAAATATCAAACAATATTTTTGTCTGAATTTAATAAACAATTAGTCTAAAAATGCTAACAATTATTAAATAATAATAAATAATTTACTTAATCAAACAAAAATACAAAAAAAAAATTTTTGTCGGTGTCATCATCTTCTTCCATTAAGCATTTATGAGATTTCACTTCGTTAAATGTGTTGAAGTCTGAATGTTTATCTAAATACTCTAAAAAAATGAATGAGAATCAACGCAACAACATTAACTAATCGATTCACTCAAAAATCTTTTGTAAACAAACTTAGTAAAATTGCATTCCTCTTGCTATGATTGTTGTTGTTGTTATTTGTGTGTATGTCGTCATCGGGGTGGTTTTTACGACACAGTTTTTATTGATGTTTTTGGTGTTTGCGTTCTAAATAAAAGTCAAACAAACAATTCATGGATTATGGACAGAACATTTATTGAAAAGTAGATTTATTTTTAGACAAACTTTTGGTTGAAAATTTTCTGGTGATAATTTTTTCTGTGTAGGATTCATATTATAGTTTTCACCTTATTCAACGGATCCTGATATAAAATTATGTTTTTCTAGTTTTTAACATTTTGTGTATTGAGCGTTACATTTGCTTTCGCAGCTGTTCTGGGAATGATTTTTTGCGAAGAAACACACACAAAATAATTAGTATAGGATTTGAAAGTACTATACATTTACCCTGTACACAAAAAAACTAAATTTAATTTTCAGTAAAGAAAATCAATGAAATAGTAAATATTTTGTTTAGAAATTGAATTACTAATAAATTTGTAAATATAGACAAAAATATTTCAACAATTTCATTGAAAAAAACGTATTTTTTCAGTGAACAAATTGTTTAAATCTATAAAACAATTTGTCTAAAAATATTTAAAAATTGTGAACAAAACAGTTTACTAAATCAAACAAAAAGATTTATTGGATTTTCTGAAAAATATCAAACAATATTTTTGTCTGAATTTATAAAACAATTAGTTTAAAAATACTAACAAATATTAAACGAAATAGTTTACTTAATCAAACAAAAATATTTACTGAATTTTTTCGTAATATATCAAACAAAATTTTTGTCTGGGTCATCATCATCATCCATTAAGCATTTATGAAATTTGACTTTGTTAAATGTGTTCAAGTCTGAATGTTTATCTAGAGACTCTAAAAAATGAATGAGAATTAACGAAAAAACATTAATGAATTGATTCACTCAAAAATCTTTAGTAAACAAACTTTGTACGATCGCATTCCTTTTGCTATCATTGTTGTTGTTGTTATTTGTCTTGTTGAATGAAGCAAAACCACAACCGAAAACTGTTAAATTAACCTTGTCTTCGACGATTATAATATGCAATTTTTCTGTGTGTAGTTATAGCGTCTCGGCATAGGAAATGTTGTAAAAATTGCTTGTAAGTTATTAGAAGTGTGGAAAACTTTTATGTGAAACACTACGAGAAACAATTTTGTGGAATATTTTAGCCTTCTAACTCTTCTTTGTATGGGTCTTTTTGGCCTTTTATTAAAAAAAAAATTCTCCTTCAGCAGCGATATACTGCCCTGAAATGTTGTACACAAATATTTTCCATAAAATTCTATTACAACATTCCAAACTCCAAACTCAATTTGAAAGCTGGAAAGCACTCAAAACTTAAAATGTGTTTAAGGGTTAATTTCGTAATTATTCACAATAGCGACCGGCATTGGAAATCTTGTAAGCCTTACGTTTATGGTATAAGATGTATTTACCACTTGATGTGAAACACCACGAGCAAAATTTTTGTAGAACATTTCAGCCCGCTATATTGCCGCTGAAAGTAATTTTAATGTTATTTTCGCAAGTTGGAAACTTTACAGATTTTGTCAATAAATAAAAGTAAATTAAAATGTTTACTGGAAATAAATTTTATTTCAAATAAACTTTTGTTAGCTTCGATAATACTGTTTTCTATTTATATTCTTTGTGAGAGTTTTTAAATTTTTTTACAGTTTTTGAGAATAGTTTCCTATGGGTGACCTTGACTTATAAGCGCTATAAATGCAGTACAACCCTTTTTTATTTATTCTAGTAACCGATAGCTATAAGATACTGTTGATAACTTTCTATGTATGATGATCATAACGAGAATGACAAAATATTTTTATCGCTACACGAGAGTATATCGATAACGATCAGTAGCAATATGTCTTGTGTTAAGTGTTGCGTATTAACAGCTATAAAAGAATGCCAATATTTTCCATTTGAGTAATTTTTCCTTTATATATTTTCATTATAATTCATAAAAAATCTTTTTGATTTATATAAGCCTGTTACAAAAACAAATTTTTGTACGAAAATTTGTCTTATTATTAATCTGTTATAAGTCAAAAATATTTTTCTTATAAATTAAGGCATTTGTCTTTTTGTTTTAAAGAAAAACGCGTAGGAAATTGACACTAAATATTAGAGAAAGTGACACTGCTATAAAAATAGTCCTTGAATTTATTTTGCAATATAATTGAGAAATTTTTCTTTGCAATTTTAAAGTCAAACTATTATATAACATAAAAATTATTTCTATTTCAATATCTCCACGTTTATGAAGCGTCACCTTTTTGATGAAATTTTGATGGTTTTTTTTTATTAAAAATATCTTCTTTTTTTGGAAATCAATATAAATTTCCCTTAAAATCTGAAGTGTTAATAACTTACACCTTTTATAGGTTTCATTATTTACTCAACTATATAATTATGTATTTCAAAATTTAAATTTCCAAAAAACAAATAAATTATCAAAACCCATATTTTGCACCATAATTAAAAGTAACATATAACAAAATTTTTTAACTGACATTTATGTTGTTTCTTTATACGCAGTTCAAGAGTGTTTGTCTTTATGGTAAAAATCATTTAATTACTGATGTTGGTTTTTGTTATAAAAATTAACAAAGACTTCATTGGTAAGACGTGTGTATGTTTCGATAGTGTAGGCTTTCTCAAAAAACTATAAATAAATAAGTTAGCAAAAATTTTTTTAATATGTTTTTTTTTTGCTAAAAATAGTGTGATTTTAAATATAAAAAGAAACCTACAATAAAAATATAATGATTGCATTTTAAAAAGAACTTTTTTGTTTCCAATAAAAAAAAAACTTGATATAAATTCAATATAAAAAATTTATATTTGTGCCATAATGGTTACCAGATATGTACACAGAAAAAATAGACAAGAATTATATTCAATAAAACCATGTTATTAAAAAAAAAATATGAATTTCAATAACATTTATCTTTAACATAATAAAATATTTCGTTGTAAGTATTTCTTTTCCATGCCGGTTATTTCTTTTCTTTTTATACATAAGTACTTAAAACAAGTTGTATCCCATAAAAAAATAAATGGGATATGGCTCAGCTATAGAGTGTATGCTTTACGTCCGGAAAGCCCGGGTTCGTATTCCAGCCATGTCAAAATTTTTTTAATTTATATATATATATATATTTTTTTTTAGTTTGAAATAATTTTGTTATCAATATAGGGGAATTCTTTATCACAGGAAATTTGAAAAAAAAAATATTGAATACCGGGATTTTTGTTATCAAAAACGAAACTTATTTTTTTCTGTGTATGACCAAATTAAAATTGAAAATTTTATTAAATGAATTGGACCAATAAAATTGTGTGTGGCCAACATTTTGCTTAAATAAAGTTGAAAAAAATAGCATAAAATGAATAAGTCGTAAACAGGAGTGGATCTAGTTTGAACTTTGGGGGGGGGGGGGGGGTAACTTCTAAGTAAACCATACTATTTTCCCAAACTTCTTTTAGAAACTCTATAGAAATTTACTCATTTTTGGGGGGGGATATCCCCCTTTTTCCCCTTTGTATCCGCTCCTGGTCATAAGACAAGACTCTAAAATTTTATAAAAAAAAATATGCGTGTGTGTTTGTAAAATGTCGTTTTGCAAAGAGAAAAACATTACAATATTTTTTCTCTGCTTTGAATTGGTGTTGTTGTAGGGAAAGCATAAGACTAAAAAATAAGAGAGTTCAGTGCTCAATTTGTTCTTTAAAGGTATTAGTATTCATTACCTTTGTTAATAGCTACAACGCACTGTAGTGCTCTTGTTGTTTTGTTTATTTCTATGTCCATATTGTGTAAATTTAAATAGCCGACTATAGGCTGAGATGTTTAGCGCGTTGACTACAAAGCCTGAGGTCTTGAGTTCGAGATTAGTTTCAGGCAAGCCATTAACATCATGAATTTTTCTGATGTGCATTTTTGTGTCGTTGTGTTGATTGTCGTTAAACTGTTAAAGGGATGAATGCATATCACTGATAACTTTAGCTGTAGTGGCAGCGATTAATACTGACATATCCTAATGCACATCATAGTACCCGCCTTCGTCGCAGAAGGGTGCTGTAGCAGAATTGTAGCAGAATCGTCGGCGAAGTGAAAGTACTAATAAATGGCTATTCAGCTTAAAAAAATAATGCCCCTACTTGATACCAGAGGGGCTGCAACACTGCTCTACAAAAATTAAAGAAAAAAAAATAGCAGAGTTGTAAATGAATTAAACTTTCTATCTCTCTCCCACTTCTCCAGCTGTTCTCTCTACACTATTCCCTTTCCCAAATAAGATAACACATTATTTAATCAACTGGTAGGCAATAATTGCCTGATTGTGTTACTTTTCTTAAAAAAGAAAAAAAAAACTAAAATAGCCGACAACTTCGCATTTCATGCACACTTAAATCTTGTTGATTTAACATTTTGTCCAATATTGAATCTATAAAATCCTGTTTCATGGTAAAATAAATTTTTACCGTGTTAAATAAAAGTTGGACCTACTTTAGTGAATCAATGAAAAATCCATGTTAAATTAAATTTTAAATCAACATGACTATAACTTTAATATCATATGAATTTTAGTTTAAATCATAAATTAAATTATGTTTAATTAATAGCAATTTATGTTAGTTATGATGGTATTTATATTGAAGTATATTTAAAATACACACAGAAAAATTTTGAATTAGAATCGTCGAAAATAAGGTTAAATTAATGTATTTCTGTACTGATTTTGCTTCATAGGTGCTTCATGTTAATTCAACATGATTTTGCAATAACCTTCAAAGAACATTTTCCTTTTGAAATAACTATATTTCATGTTGATTTAATATTCTAGTACAACCAGTAAAAAACTAACATACAAATCATTAGTTACAGCATTGATGAACTCAGCTCAAAGTAGCTCTATTTCTGGTGAAACATCAATTAATTTAGCACGTGATTGTCATAGGACGGAAGTAATAAAAAAAAATGAATGGTATGCGCTTAAAATGTGGTCTAGAACAATTTTTTTTACATAAACAACAGCCTTAGAATATTGGAACTAGTTCCGACTTTTTTTTGCTGGGCAGTTAAATTAAAATAAAGTTGATACTGAAATCATAATAATGTTGAACCAATGTTATTTCAAGTTGAAACAACGATACTGAAACAACAGGAATAATCATTTGAATCAAAGTTATTTTAAGTTGAAACAACATGAATTTGATACTGAAATAACTCGAAGAATCATGTTAAATTAATGTTTTTTCAAGTTGAAACAATGTGAGTTTAGTATTGAAACAACACGAAGAATCACGTTGAATCAAAGTTATTTAAAATTGAAACAACATGAAGCTAATAGCAACATGAAGTTAATGTAGCTATGTTATTAAAAAGAAAAATTTGTGTTGTAATATGCTGCCCCAGTCAAGATATGAACTCGGGATTTAACATAAAATTTATTTTAAATTGAAGTTATAGTCATGTTGATTTAAAATGAAATGTAACGTTTATAACAAAGTTGTTTTAACAGTGAAAAATATTAAATCAAAGAGATTTAAAGAAAGAGTGATAATTTTGCGTTGAAAATTAATATGAAACTATGGTAATTTTAAGCCAGCAGCAGTAACTTTTTGTTAATAATTCGGGTTTTTTCGGCTATTTGTTGGCTATATAAGAATGAACAAAGGAAATAAACACCAACATTCCCTTTTTTTCTGTGTAATGATTTTTCGTATTATTTCATTATCAAATTCATTTCGCTCTAACTGTACTGGAATATTAAATCAACATGAAAGGATGGAAAAAGAACATATATAAAAATCACGTTCTGAGTTATAATTTGCATTGTAGGCAACGATCTAATTACTACAGCCAACAGCATCCTTTATTCTTTATCCCAAAATTCACAAAAATAAATGGAGTTTTAAATGATAAACGTAAATTCTTACGAAATAAAATTCGTACGAAATAAAATTCATAGCCACAAATTTTTTTACCGAAAATTGGAGCGTATTTCATCCCATAGTGCACGTAATAGCCACTTGTGCAAAATAACTCTGAAAGTTTATTTGTCTGTTTGTATTTCGATTACTCTATAAAAAGTTAACCAAAGTCAAATGCCAAATATGGTTCACTACTTGATTTGCTCACAGGTTGTTTCGAATTTCCAATTGTATGTATGAATGTTGTTTGTCAAGCCAACAAAAAAAAAATCCTATAAAATACAAAACAACAGCCATACGAATACGAAACTTTCTGCAACTGTCAATAATTTCATTATTGTCGTTTTATTGTTTCATATTTTGGAAAAGGAAATACATGTTTTGTTTTTTTTTTGAACGAAATGAAAATAAGTTAAAAACTTTTTAAATACTACCACACAGAAAAATTTTGCTGCACTTATGTATACAATTTTACTGTTTGTGACGAGGTGTCATTGTGCAGTTAATTTAAAAACTAATCATAGAATGAATGACAGCGAAAGAAATGATTGAAGATCTTTTTTATTTACCACTTAGTAGCTCTCCGGCTTCTACAGTTCCCCTTAGCAGTTGATATCATACAGGGAGAGAACCTGTCACAGGACAAGTCATTTGACTAGTTCCCAAGGACTAGCAACTGTCGTTAGAGTTCTGAAACTTTATATGAGATGGACCTGTCATCTTTAACTTGCCGTTATCATGGTAGGGGGTCAATTGACTTAATTAAGATACCCACACAGAAAAATCTAAATTTCATTTTCAGTAAAGAAATTCAATGAATTAGTAAATATATTGTCTAGAAACGGACCTACAAACAAATTTGTAAATACAGACAAAAATTTCTCAAAAATGTCATTAAAAACCCCCATTGTTTTTTCAATAAACAAATTGTTCAAATCTATAAAACAATTTGTCTAAAAATATTTACAAAATCTAAACAAACAAAATTTACTGAACCAAATAAAAATATTTACTGGGTTTTATGTAAGATATCAAGCAATATTTTGTTCTGAATTTATAAAACAGTTTGTCTAAAAATACTTATTAGTTCTAAACAAAATAGTTTACTGAATGAAATAGAAATATCTACGGGATTTTTTTGTAATATATCAAATAAAATTTTTGTCTGAATCAGCAAAAAATTTGTATAATATTTTGAATGTTTTAAATAATAACATCATCATCCATTTAGCTTTTATGATATTTCACTTTGTTAAATGTGTTCATCTCTGTATGTTTAGCTAAAGACTCTAAAAGAATGAATGAATGACTGAGAACTTATTCACCTAGAAATCTTCAGTAAACAAACTTGGTATAATCCAATTCCTTTTGGTATCATTGTTGTTGTTGTTATTCATGTGCATTTCGCGACATGTCGTCCTCGCTGTTGTTTTCTACGGCACAGAAAACTGTTGTTTGATGTTGTTGCTGTAACAGGTTCGCTGTTGTTGTCGGGAGTTCTTTCCTGAGGAAAAAAACGTCCGTCTGATACAGCTGTCGCTGGGTTGACAATCTTTGGCCGAGTGAGACTCGGGTCGTTCCGGAGCGTATATCCAATTGTCGTGGGAACGACTGGTGTTTGTTGCTGTGTTTGCTGTTTGCGTCCTAAATAAAAGTCAAACGAAATTATCACTGATTCAGTAAAGAACATTTACTGAAAGTGAAATTATAATTTAGACAAACTTTTGTTTGAAAATATTCTGGTGATAATTTTTTCTGTGCAGTGATAGGTTCTAGATATAAATTCAAGGTACTTGTGCTGTAGTGGTTTCTTTATTACTAGTCAAATTACTTTATTTTAAAATAATATTTCTGATTTGAGGGTATTTTGTTAACCTCACGACTCGCGAACATATTGTACCACTCCAATTTTCACCAGTCGCAGAGCAAGTACGTCGAAGATAATTGGTATAAAATATACCGCAGGAAAATTATAAACAACTTTAACGTTGCTTCGAAAAAAGAGTTCATTAGCATCTTTCAAAAATCATAACTATAATCCTCGTTCTTCTTCCATAAGGTTGTTATAATATACATATTTATTTTTTATTATATAAACTAAACAAATTATGGCTGTATATTTTAGCTTATTAATAAAATAAAATGTTATATGCCAACGATTATTGTTATATATTTTTTTTAGCATGTTAATGCGATTGAATTATATTTAATCTTTAACAAAAAAAAAAAAACAAAAATATCTGCTTTTTTAAATTGTGATTTCGTATGTGGTTTCAATTTATTTGCACTTTTCTAAATATGGTTCGATTTAACTAAAGAAATTGTGTTAATTGTATATGAAAACATCCCACAATACATGATACGAGCTTTTAGATAAATAATACTTTAACAAAGTATATTATACACTCATAGTTCGATATTAAACTACATGTATTAATGGTTTTTTTTCTGCTGGTTTTTTTTAAATATTTGATGGCTTTAAAGAAATACAGGGTGTATAAGCCAATATCTTGCTCTATATTTAATTGTATATATACTAAAATCAAATTAATGGTTTCGAAAATAAAGATATGATAAAAGGCGAATATTAAAACTTTCATAATAGAGCAAGAGTGGATTTAAGGTGAGGGAAAAGGACTACGCTCTTCCGAATGGTCAAAATATGAACTATTTCTATTCATACTCAACGACTAAAATACTCCCTTCACGTTGTAAAAATTTCTCCAATGAATTTCTAAAAGATTGATGTTTACAATGGAAATAAAAAAAAACATTGTAATTGAGAATACCTTATAGTTGTTTACATACAACTTTTCTTCACAATTGATTTGTTTGATTGCAGCCGAAACATCACAGTAATCTTTGATACTTACAACAATTGCTGGCAATATAAGTTTTACGAATACCATTAAAGTAAAGGTTTTTAGTTTCATTGTTATTTTACGATACGTTAAATTAAGAGCAAGTGCTTTTTCGCTCTTTAAAAGAGAACAATGTTTCCAGGAAAACTTGTTTTGTAGCAAAGCGTTTTTAAATTGAAATTGCAAAATATTTATTTAGCTTTTCAGTGCAAAATTAGAGTCCTTTTTTGATGATAAAATCATCACCAAAATATTTTCAAACAAATGTTTGTCTAAAAATAAATTTCATTTTCAGTAAATTCTCTTTACTGAATCAATGAATTTTTTGTTTGACTTTTATGTAGGACGCAAACACCAAAAACAATAAGAAATATCCGTTTTATGTGTCGTCAAAAAACCTGGATGACGATAACAACAACGATAGCGAAATCAATGCGATTGTACCAAGTTTGTTTACTGAAGATTTTTGAGTGAATCAATTCGTTAATGTCGTAGCGTTACTTCTCAATCATTTTGTTAGAGTATTTAGATAAACATTCAGGCTTGAACACATTTAAGAAAGTGAAATTTCATATATACTTAATGGATGATGATGATGTGTGATATATTAGAAAAAATCCAGTCAATATTTTTGTTTGATTGAGTAAACTATTTTCTTTATTATTTGTTTGTATTTTAATACTAAATGTTTCATAAATTCAGACAAAAATATTGTTTGATATTTTTCAAAAAATCTAGTAAATCTTTTTGTTTGATTTAGTAAATTGTTTTGTTTACAATTTTTAGATATTTTTAGACAAACTATTTTATAGATTTAAACAATTTGTTCACTAAAAAAAACACGTTTTTTTTCAATGAAATTGGTCAGATATTTATGTCTATATTTACAAATTTGTTTGTAGGTCCGTTCCTCGACAAAATATTTACTATTGCATTGAATTCCTTTGCAGAAAATGAAATTTAGTTTTTTCTGTGTACGATTTCGTTAATTTGAGCAGTTGATCAGTTAATCTAGAAAATCTTTTCTATCGACAGATGGACATAAAGTAAATGTTTATACTATACAGGATCGCCAATAAATATTATAGAAATCACACATGAAATGAAAAAACTTATAGCTTTTCCAACTCAGGTTAAGTGTGTATAAAAAATCACTTAAAATATATTTTTTATTTTCTCAAATCAATAAGTTAAAATTCTATTTAGCAACCAGTTCCTCCAATGTTTTTATAGAATACAATTCATAGACTATAAAACATATTTATTACCGATCATTCTCCTTTAGACAGCCATATGAATAATTTTGAAAGGCGCCAATTCTCATGTATACTGTCTGACGCGAATGGCGTTAATAATAATCGCCTTACGATTTAAAACTGTTTACAACTGTCTTTTTAATAATTCAATTGTTTTGTATTTATAACTATTTGATAATATTAAATCTATTGGAAACATTTAAAATAACAAAATATTTTAACACAAATTTTGATTTAATCTTTAAGATAATTCTAGTGATTCTAGCGAACTAAAATTGTTTGGAGATAAAAATGTATAAACCTGTAGCAGTAGCGAGTAATTTTAAACATTTAATTAGAGTTTTGTAGGTAAAAGTTAAACACAAGTTATATATAGAAAGAGAGAGACAACACAAGATTGTCATGGAATCTAAAAATTTGTATTTTACTACGTTTTTATTAACTGGCTTTGGTGTATGTTCTAGTAAAATTTTGTGATTAATTTTAAAGAAATTTTCTGATGAGGCAGAGATGTAAAATTTTCACAAGCATGGAATTCCCGTGACAATATAATTTTATGATTATAAAAGTGAGCAGCGCCACGCCCATTTAAAGTAAATGCGTTCTAAATGCTTCTACTTAATCCATTCCTACAAAACTTTGCATTCACATTGCTTTCATTTAGAAATCTAGCTTTATAATTAGAAAAGTGGGCAGCGCCGTGGCCACACAGAAAAAACTGAATTTCATTTTCTGTAAAGGCATTCAATGAAATAGTAAATATTTTGTCGAGGAACGGACCTACAAACAAAGTTGTATATATAGACAAAAATATCGCAACAATTTCATTGAAAAAAATCGTATTTTTTTCACTGAACAAATTGTTTGAAACTGTAAAACAATTTGTCTAAAAATATTTGCAAATTGTAAACAAAACAATTCACTAAATCAAACAAAAATATTTACTGGATTTTCTGAAAAATATCAAACATTAAAAATACTAACAAATATTAAACAAAATATTTACTGTCTTTTTTTGTAATATATCAAACAAAATTTTTGTCTGGGTCATCTTCATCCATTAAGCATTTATGAAATTTCACTTTGTTAAATGTGTTCAGGTCTGACTATTTATCTAAAGACTTTAAAAAAATGAATGAGAATTAATGCAACGACATTAACGAATTGATTCACTCAAAAATCTTCAGTAAACAAACTTGGTACAATCGTATTCCTTTTGCTATCATTGTTGTTGTTGTTATTTGTGTGTGTTTCGTCATCGGGGTTGGTTTTTTAAGATACAGTTTTTCTTGTTGTTTTTGGTATTTGCGTCCTAAATAAGAGTCAAACAAACAATTCATTGATTATATAAAGAACATATACTGAAAATTAAATTTATTTTTAGACAAACTTTTGTTTGAAAATTTTTTGGTGATAGTTTTTTCTGTGTAAAGGCTCTAAAAAAATTAATGAGAATTAATACAACGACGTTAACGAATTTATTCACTCAAAAATCTTCAGTAAACAAACTTGGTACAATCGCATTCCTTTTGCTATCATTGTTGTTGTGTATGTCGTCATCGGAGTTCTTTTTTGACGATACAGTTTTTCTTGTTGTTTTTGGTGTTTGCGTCCTAAATAAGAGTTAAACAAATAATTCATTGATTATGTAAAGAACATTTACTGAAAATGAAATTTATTTTTAGAAAAACTTTTGCTTGAAAAATTGTTGGTGATAATTTTTTCTGTGCTTAAAGTGTAAATATGCGTTTTGAACTATTCCAATATATCCAATTTCTATGAAACTTTACATGCAAATTGGTTTCTCCTAACAATATAATTTAATGCTTTAAAAAGTTGGCAGCGCCAGGCCCATAAAAATTAAAAATGTATTTCCAACTATTTCCACTCACGCCCATAGAAAATACATATGCTTTTTCAACTGAAAATAACAGATTCCTATGAAACTTTACATATGAATTGAATTCTCCTGACAATATAATTTTCTAATGTAAAAAGTGGGCAGCGCCACGCCCATAAAAAAGTGAATATACTATTTCAACCTTTCTTCTATCTGAACGACACCTACGTTTTTTTAACAACACAAAATAACATCTCTATGCACCATGAAGATTTAAAACACAACAGAGATCCCAGAGATTTGATAACAGACATTTGATAACACTAGCTTACAAAATTTTAAATATTTGCTATAACCTAAAAAAATAGTTGTTTTCTAGGCGAATTTGATTTATTTTTCTTAAGAATTGTTTTCGAGATATTCGCGAAAAACAAGTTTATTTTTAGTGATATCCAAAAATTTGCAAAATTATTTATCTGAATACAATAAATTGTACATTGGTTTATAAATATCTTACTCATTTTCTAACCCCACAATTATTGTAACGATCGGCTCTAAATTCATTGAGTTACAGGTTTTAAATTACAAAAAAGTGAATTTTTTGACAATTCTTCAAAATGCATGCTTTTATTATAAAATAAAACCTCAATAAATTTCTTTACGCCCATTGAATTGAAGATGATTTTGTGCCGAAAACATAAAGCAAATGATCGTTAAGATCTGACTAAAAATACGAAAGTTATAAGACATTAAGTAAAAAAACCCGAATTTTTTCCATACAACTTTTAAGGTCTGTAACTCAATGAATTTTGAGCCGATCAATACAATTATTGGAGTTACAGAAAGAGGAGAAAAATATCTATGATATAATGTACAATTCAGATGAATTATTTTCTATATTTTTTGGCTCTAACTAAGTAATTGATTTTTTTTTTGTGTAATTAAAGAATTTTTGCTAAGATAGAAAATTAGTCATCCCCATGGCTGTTAGTTTAATTTGTAATGCATTGGTTGTTTAATTTATGTGGCCGCACGCAGTCAACTAACATCAAACAATTTTATTTTGACAAAACAACATCTGAGTAAAAAAATTGCTTCAAATAAAGCAGGTTATTACTATGAGAGAATAAAAGTAGTGTTTACAAACCAGCTGATATCGCCGCTGATTTTTGTATGGCGAGTTCCCGCCTTGGAATATTACATTTTGGATACAAAAAGCGCTTTTTGAAGCGCTGAAAATCATCACAATTTTCAGCACTAAAACTGTAAGTATATGGAACTTTCTCGCTTAAAAACCTGCTTTGTATCAGCAGTGGAAAATCTGCTTTTTTTTGTATAGTTTCTTTCATTCACTGCTCTGCAATAAGCTCTTTTTTAAAGCGTATTATTATGCGCTTTATTGCCTTAGTGCTTCAAAACGCATGAACTTTTTTTATTTGGATTCCACTTTGTCAGTATCTAAAAGTGCAAGAACTAGATCCATCTCGCCGCATCAAGATATCTGATAAAGTTGCGAAGAACAATTTCCGATACCTAACATAAGTCGTTTTAGTAGTAAACATTTGTGTCTCGATAAACATGATGTCGGACACCCACAGAATGTTAGCAAAATTATCTCCTTGCTACCTTATTCTTGCCAGTTGCGGCAGAATGTGGTGTAGACAGTGACCAGTAGCCCGTTGCATGGTTTACTTAAATAAAAATAAGAGTAAATATGAAATTCATACAAAATGTATTGAACGTTACTTTTGCAAAAGTCTTAATTATGATTTGGCTTTGAAGTTCTTAGATGAATGTTAATAATTGAAACTTTTATCTTTAAGAAAGTTTATCAACGAAGAGATAGATGGGTAACGTTCAATACATAAAATTCGTTTTTTTTAGGAAATCTTGTAAGTCTTATGTTTGAGGGATAAGATGTATTCAGTACTTTTATGTACAACACCACGAGGGATATTTTTGTGAAACAATTTAACCCTCTAACTTTTTGTGTTATGGGTCTTTTTGTACCTTTCTTAAAAAAAGAGGCAAAAAGAACTCCCCTTCAGTGGGGGTTTAGTAGTCAGAAATATTCTACAAAAATGTTCCTCGTGGTGTTCTACATAAAATTGCTCTACACATCTTATACCTTAAACGTAAAGCTTACAAGATTTTCTATGCTGAGTACTAATTGTAAATAAGTACGAATCTAGCCCATAAACACGTTTTGAGTTTTGAATAATTTCTGGCGCTCGAGTTGAGCTTGGAACTTTCGTATTTTTAAAGACCTATTGTAGAATTTGATTGCAAATATTTTTGTAGATTATTTCAGTCCGCTATACCTCTGAAGCGGAGGTTTTTTGTCCCTTAAAAAAAGGGACCAAAAAGCCAATAAAACGAAGAGATAGAAGCTTAAAATGTTCCACAAAAATGTTTCCCGTAGTGTTTTACATAAAAATGCTGAACACATCTTGTACCTTAAACGTAAGTCTTACAAGATTTCATATACCGAGTGATTATAACTATGTGAAAGAGTGGGGGCACGTCAACTCCTCATAAAATTAATTCCAGCTGTAAGCTTTCAAGATGCCGATACAAGTAGATATTTTTTTGGTGCCCTTTTCAAGAATTAGTCGTTAGAATCAGTAATTTTTGTTTTGAGTTGTACAGTGTAACAAGATGAATGTACGAGCTAATTTAAAAAGGCTTAAAAAGTCTTTCGATAGGTACAAGTTTTCTAAAAATTTTTTTTAAAGAAATGAATTTTTTTTAATTACTAATGTTTATGAAATTTATTTGACATATTGTCATAATTTTATTTTAAATGAAATTTATTTGCTGGTGTCTAACCATTGTCTATATGCAGCATTTCAAGGTTTTTGAAAGTTTGTACATAAGATAAAGGGTTTGTAACTGTTCAAAATTGAAGTCTACTGACGATTTGGTAAAGCACCAATGAAATGCTTAAACACCAGCAAATAAATTTCATTTATTTACTAATTTGTTTCACTAACTTTTTTGTCTGAGTCTATAAGCAATGCATGTTGTTGTTGTGGAAAAAAATGAAAATATAACTAAAATAAATAAAAATCAAGGCGTTTGTAAACTTACCACGTTATTTGCGTGCGTTGTTGCTCATGCGATCATTTGAAAAGTTGCCAAAATAAAGCGCATTAGAACAGGTGGTGGGCTGCTTGATTGTTGTTACTTTGTGACAAAATTGAAAAAAAAGTCGCCAAACTTCTTAAGAAATTAGACACAACCAGAATTTAAGATATTTTTTTCCTTTCGTTTGCTGTATATGTCTGAACAAAATTTGCATTAAATTTTGTTTATACTTTTTGAAGGCTAAATCAAGTCACTAGAATTGTTAAACAATTTATAACTTTTCTTTTTTCGTTAAGAACTTTTAGCAAAATAACTGGATTTTATTTAAATTATAACAAACACTCACTCCTTTTTTGCGTTTTTTTTTTATAAAATATTTTTCTTTTTCATAATAAATCTTTATGTTAATTGTGTGTTATGTTTTCACTGTTTTTTTATTTAATATAAATTTATAGTATTTATAATACAAAATTTATTAATATTCTTTTTTAGTTAAACTATTTTTAACTTACGAGTATTTGTAAATTTTTAATAATGCGTTGTTATTAATTTTAGTTAATTCGTTTAAGATTAGAAGTTTTATTAGTTTTTCTCTTTATTTGATTTTAAATGAATTTTTATATGTTTTTTATTTAAATCAAACCGCCAAACGCGCTTGCGCACTGTCGTTTTAACCGCAACATGAAACAAAACGTTTTAAACCAAAAGACCGCTCGTGAGTAACTGAATCAGAAAAAGTTTAAGATTTTGATGTTTGTTTTGTCAAAGCACAACTTGTACTCATTCAGTATCTGTTAGATACATAGAAGTCGCCGTTGCAGCCACAGCCACAGCCATTGCAAATTAAATATTCAATTAATATTCTTGGTTAAACTTTAAAATTCTCTCGCGTTTTAAGGTTATCCTCTGTTGGCTCATTCTCTCCCTCTCTCTCTCTCTATGCATATTGATCAGTGTTTCAATTTCAATTGATTTCATTATGTTTGTTTTACTGCGTGCGTTTGCTTAGCTTAACTTTATCTAAAGTTTTACTGATTTTATTGAACACAAAATACGCGTATCTATAGGATGCGTGCGTGTATGTTGTTGTTGTTGTTGTTGTTGTTGTTGATTTGGTACTTATAAGTTCGACCTGCATTTGTTTTGAGATTTTTTTGATAAGGTTGCCACAAAGAATTTTTTATAAAATTTGATTGAAAAAACATAGAATTTGTTTTTGAGATCGGCGCCGATTCATATCGACCGATTTCCATCACATACCAGATTAACGCTAAATATATCTATTTTAAACGATCTTTTCATGGCAGTAAAAGCTTTTTGAATGTTTCGATTCGAGCTGGTCTCGAACTTTTTTGTGCATAACACACTAACTTCAGTATTGATTCCTTCCATATTCAACAGTAACGACTTAAGTATTCGTGTGGAATTAATAACACAGAGCAAAGTGCGACTTTGTTCGCTTGTTTTCGTTTTTGCGATTTTTATTATTATATTTGGACTTTTTAATTTTGGCGTGATTTTTTTTCGTTTTGGTGAACTTTTTCGTTTGAGGCGATTTTTGTTAGTCTTTGCGATTTTTTTCGTTACTCCAATTTTTTTCAGCTTTTGCGATATTTTTAGTTTTGGCGATATTTTTGTTTTGCCTTTTTTTTTTGCTTTGGTGCTTTTTTGCTTTAACGATTTTTTTCGTCTTAGCGATTTTTTTGCGATTTTTTCGTTTTGAAAAAAAATTTTTTTTGCTTTTGGCGATGCTTTTAGTTTTGACGACTTTTATTGGCGATTTTTTCAGGTTTTTGCGTTTTTTCTGTTTTTGGCGATATTTTTAGTATCGGCGATTTTTTAGTTTTAGCGATTTTTGTAGTTTTGGCGCTTTTTTTTCGTTTTTGCATTTTTTTCGTTTTGGCGATTTTTGTAGTTGGCGATTTTTCGTTTAGTCGATTTTTGTTTGTTTTTTGGCAACTTTTTTTTCGTTATTTGGTTATATTTTTGGGATTTTTTTTTGCATTAGCAATTTTTTAATTTTTGTGCTTTTTTTCCTTTAAGCGTTTTTTTTATTTTTGCGTTTTTTTCGTTCTGACATTTTTTTAAATTTGGGATTTTTTTTAGTTTTATTTTTTGTTTATGCGATTTTTTTCGTTTTGCCGATTTTTTTTTCGTTTTGGCTATTAACTTTTCGACTTGTTCGAAAATTATATTGGCTAAGCTTTTATTTTGCTGTTCTGGCTCGATATGTTTACGAAATTATTAAAAGCAAATTTCGAAAAGTTTCATACCTTGGACATAATTTCTAAGCAATTTTGTTTTAGTTGTACTGAAATAATTAATTTTAAGCCATATATACGTCGTTATTGGAGAAAACCACAGAATTAAGAATGCATAGTTTATTAAGCATAAATAAACTTTTTGCATCTTGTCATCTAAGAAATTTTATTTAATTTGATTTGAAAAATATTTTTGCAGATTCCATTTTTTACATGGCATTTCTATCTTATGGCAATTCTTGTATTTGTGTATTATTTAAGTTTAATTAAACACTGTTCTCTTTAACAAAAGCAAATACAATATTCAAACAGTTGTTAAAAAGCACTAGCGACATCAGTGATGCCAACTTTATGGCAACAAAAATGATATTATCACTACAAAAAAAAAATTAAAACAAGTTATTTCGAGCTTAAGTTTCCACTAAGCAGATGGTCAGCTCGCCTGGAAAATTTAATGAAAAGTATTGAATATTATCCAAAGTTATTTAATTAGTTTGGCTTAAGTTCATTTTTAATTTAATCTTTCGATCAAATTATTTTTTATTTAAGAAAGAAATTCTAAAGCATGTGAATATTGAACATTCAAAGTATTGAATAATATTAAAGTTTTCTTAAGAAGATTTATTTCTTAACCACTGAAGTTAAAAATTAAGCGTTTGGAAACATTAAAAAGTACTAAGTTGACATCACTTATTGAAACATGTTTGCCGAGCATGTAGGAGTTTTTTATATTTTTTATTATTGATTTATCTATAAGTTTTTTGTTTGTGTTTCATTTTATTGACAGTCTGAGAGTTATTTTTTGTGAGAAATTGAGTTTCATGAATGAATTTCGTTTACTTCACGCTCTTTAAATCGATCAACTGGAGCGAGTTTTTGGTTTGTTTGTTGACCTTGATGGCTGTCAGCTAAAAATTCGTCTATTGTTGTTTGCATCGGAAGTGAAGATAATAGATTAGATTTTTGATAATTGATTAAATATACATAATGGAAAAGTATCGTTTTTTTATTGAGTTTAAAGAAGGGAAAACTTTTAAATACTCGTATAAATCAAAAGATGGCCACCTACCTAACCTAACAAGTGGTGAAGCACATACGTATGAGCACTGACGATGGAAGCGTAACGGCTTCCGAAAACAAAACGGTTCTGTTCTGCGGTGTTTGTTGGAAATTAAATTGATGTTGATTTTTCCCTTCTTGCTTGGAATATTGATTATGTCTGATTCTTTCTGAATATAACGTTTTTTGATAACATTTTTTATAAAATAATCTTATAAAAATAAAGCAGAAAATAGTCGAAATTTGAAACCAATTGCAAAAATTACACAAGAATGCAGTGAAAATGCTCTTTAGATGAAAACATGTGGAATACAAAGATTTTAAGAGTTTAGCGCGTTAAAATATAATTTTAACGTACTAAACTCAGATCCGTTTTTAGGGTTCCGTACACCAAAATTGTAAAGGAGCCCTATCGTTTTCGCTACGCTGTCTGTCTGCCTGAGTGTCTGTCTGTCCGCCTGTCACAGGCTGTTTTCTCGGGAACCGTAAGAGCTACGGACCTGAAATTTTCACAGAACATGTAAAACTTTGGCCTCTACGAAAAAAAACTAAGACTTAAGAAAATCGCTAAAACTAAAAGTACCATCAAAATCCAAAAAAAGGTCAAAAATTGAAAAAAATCACCAAAACGAAAAAGCGAAAAAAACGTCAAAACAAAAAAAATCGCCAAAAACCGAAAAAAATCGTCAAAACGAAAAAATTAGTCAAAACCCAAAAAAACGCTTAAACTAAAAAAATCACCTAAAACCGAAAAAATCCCCAAAACTGAAAAAAGCGTCAAAGCTGAAAGAAGCGCCAAAACTTAAATAAATCGCTAAAACTAAAAATATCGTCAAAAAGCGAAAAAAAAATTTATAAACAAAAAAACGCCAAAACCAAAAAATCGAAAAACTTAAAATCGACAAAAAACGAAAAATCGCCAAAAAAAGAAAAAATCAGCAAAATGAAAAAAAGCGCAAAAAATGCCAAACAACGAAAAAAGTTAAAACATAAACAAGCTAAAATTAAACAAAAAAGCTAAACGGAAATATTGCCAAAATGAAAAAAGGGCAAAAACGAAAAGAGATATATGTGTATTCGTACGGAACCCTTCGTGTGTGAGCCTAAGTCGCACTTTACTTAATTTATTCGTTATTTTATCACGTACAGATTTTTTTATGGGCATGACTAATATGACACCCGAAATAGGGTGGTCACTTTAATATATTTTATCATAAATCGAGAACGGTTTGTAAATAAAATCGACATTTATCCATCGATTTCATTGATTTATCGCTTATATTATTCATAATGTACCTAGCTTTTAATAAATGATAAAACTGTAAAATTTTTGCCCTGTTAATTTTTTATGAGTTTTTGAAAACGAAAAAAGTTTAATTTTGCATGAAAAAAAATCTCAGCTCTAATTAACTGCGAAACAGCTAGAAAAAAAATCAGAATCTAACTTACTATAAAGCCAAAAGAAACCCTGTTTAAATATGAATAACAACAACAATAGCTTGATTGATCGTAATGAGCAGCTTCCGCACAAGCAAAAGCAAAAATTAAATAAGAGTTGAAAAAGTGGAATAAATAGTCAGAGGTGAAACTTCATACTCACCATATTGATAAAATAAAAAACGAACATGGACACTCATATTCTATTTCGTCATAAAATTTGATTAAATTAGCTTATGTTTCCTTAATACATACTGGCAAAAGTGAACAAAAGACGCTGATGATGACAGTGTAGCGGCTGTCGAAAATAGTAGTACTAATCCGTTCTGCTAGTCTGATTAGATATTATAATATTCCACTCTTAAAAAATAATTAAAATTTACATTAATTTAATTATTGAACTTAAGCCAAATAATAATAACTTTCGACTTATACTTATTTTAGCTCGAATAGTAATTACGTACAAATATTAAGATTTGTCTTTGTTTTTAGAGACTTTTTAGTTTTAGCATATCTTTTCATATTTTGGCGCTTTTCCTATTTTGGCGATTTTTTTCGACTACGTATTTTTAATTTTTGTAATTTTTTATTTCGTGTTTTTTGTATTTGCAAATTTTTCGTCTTTGCGCTTTTTTATTTTGGCGATTTTTTTCGTTTTGGAATTTTTTATATATATTTTATTTTGGCGTTTTTTTTGTTTTAATAGTTTTTCCATTTTGGCGATTTTTTTGGTTTTTTTAGTTTTGGCGATGTTTTTTTGTTTCGGCGTTTTTTCGTTTCAGCGCTCTTTTCATTTTGGCTATTTTTAATTTAGTTTTTTTTTTTGATAGTTTTAAGAGATTTGTTTTCGTCTCGACGATTTTTTTTGTTTCCGCAATTTTTTGTCGTTTTTAGATTTTTATTCGTTTTTTTTTTGGTGATTTTTTTAGTTATGGCGATTTTTGTTTGTTTTCACAATGTTTTTGTTTCAATGCTTTTTTCACTTTGGCGATTTGTTTTTGTTTTGCTATGTCGCCAAATCAAAAGTTGTTATTCTAACGAAGCTTAAAAATCGCCTTGTTTGGCGAGAAATTGACACATCTGTAGTGAGATGCTGTTGCTTTTAACAATAACAGCAGTTGTTATATTGTCAACTTATTAAGTTGCTTGCACTAACGATTCTACAATTCTGTGACTTCTTGTTAACAACATTGCTCAAATCTGGCATTATGTGGCATCTCTGTTAAAATAAACAAAAAGAGGAATATAACAAAAACAAATGAATTTGTGATTGCCAAACAGTGTAGAGAAATTTTTTTTTCATTAATTTCTTTATTTTTGCGAAATAATAGTTAAATTAGATGCTTAAATAATAGAAATATTGTTATTTATATGCCAAAGTTGTATATATTTCTATATTGCTGTAAAACAATAACTTTAGTTGTGGCCATAAAGTAGGTGCTACGGCTTCACAGCTGACTCTTGTCTATTCGGTAACAAGAGTTGTCGTTAGCTAACCGACAGCAAATATTGTTAAGATTTGTCCAGAATGGCAAAATCACCAATTTGCTTGTTTAATTCTTTAACAATGACAACTATTGCTAAAATTGAATATAGAATCGCACTACTGACCTTGTATAGATAAAGTGACTTTGAGAGTAAAAGAATTAAGTAAAGAGGTTTGCGGAAATATAATAACATTTTCATTAATTACCTGAAAGTTGTTAATGAAACTTCTACAGAAGCCAAAAACATGCACTAACTAGTAACTATTATAAAAGTAATAAGGAAGTAATTTCTTAAAAATTATTTTGACTTGTGTCTGAGGAGCAAAGGGTTCTGCTCTTCAAATCGAATCGATTTAATTGAATCCATGTATGTAGGCTTTCGCCTCTTAATTTGTTTGAAGCCGAAATGGATGGTTATATATCACGAAGATATAATTATAAGCATAAATGAAATATTTATAAAAACTTCGAAAATATAAAACATTTTTATACTGGTATGCGATGAAAATCGATTTCGAAAACGGCGCAATTTTAAAAGTAGTTTTTTAATAAGATTTGTTTATTTAAAAGAATTTTAGCACAAATATTAATTATACAACTATTTCTTTCACAAAAGTTATAAAAATTGCATGAAAAGTCTATTAAAAACGGCCTTTAAAATTGCTTTGTTATCTGATAGTTCTTTTTTCCGAAAAATCCCTTTTTGTGATCCGTTTCTCGTTGAAATTTCTTACTCACTTATGATGCATGTGTTAGTCTTCAAGGGTTAAATGTTGAATTGTGGATTGCATTGCTTGGATTCTATTAATGACAACCACTACTTATAGCAAATTCAGAAACCTTAACTGTATAAAATGTTGCCGGCAGATGGCAGAAAAACTGTTAATATTTAACCTTAATTTATGTTTAACAGGGAGATTTTCGGCAATGTTCTGTATTTCATGTGTAATTAACATGTGCGGAATTATCAAAGCATAGGTTGTTGTAAATTAATATTTATAACAACAATGCTTTGATAATTCCGCTCATTTTAATTCCACATGAAATACAGAACATACGTTTGTAAAAGTTTCGTTTCTATCGTTTCAAATTTTTATGAAAAGTAACGCAAATACGTTTCAAAAAATATTTTTTCCATACAAACTTCAAAACACAAAAAGCGTTTGTATTTACAGATTTTGTAAATAAAATAACGGAAATCGAAATTATTAGAATAATTTTTATTTTAAATAAACGACTTATCTTGTGAGAAATTTGATTTTATCCTAAAACAGTATAAGGATTAAGTGAGAAAAACGTCTGTTATATCGCAAAAACTGAAAAAATTCTAAAATAGTCAAACTGATATAAAAATCGCCTAGACTGTAGAGAAAAAAAAACCTCAAATCAATCAAACTTTTTCATCGAAAAAAGAAGAGTTCAAATAATTTGTTTAAAATCGAAAAAAATTAAGAATTTATTACAAATTGTTAAACATCATAATTGGTTTGTCATATTTATTTAAAATAAAGAACCAATTAACGACAACAGTATTAACTTTTTTAACTGTTCATTAGTTTCAAAGATATCCTGGAATAATATATAAAAATTTTGTTTTAAACTGAAATTTCTGTATGAAAAAATTTAAACAAAAATTCCGTTATTTTTCTAGAAGCATACATATATGTAAATATGTTGCAAACAAAGCAAGCTATATTTCATTAAAATTAGTCCAAAACTTTTGATTTTAATCGCAATTAAGTGAGCGAACTCAATTGATAAAAGTCACAATTTTCATACAACAGTCATAAAGCTAGGAGCTATCCGGAAAACCGTAAGAGGCAAACTCTTGAAATTTTAAAAAGCGCTAAAACTAAAATATTCCAAGATTAATAAAAATTTCAAAACAAAAAGTCGCTAAAATGAAAAAGCGCTTAAAAAATCGCTAAAAGCGAAAAATCACCAAAGCTAAAAAGATTGCAAAAAAAGCAACAAAAAAAAACGCAAAAAACCGAAAAGAGTTTTAAAAAAAGTTGCCAAAATGAAAAAAAGTGCTTAAAAAATCGCTAAAAGCGAAAAATCACCAAAACTAAAATGATCGCAAAAAACTAAAAAACGCAAAAAAAAACCGAAAAGAGTCATAAAAAAGCACCAAAACAAAAAAAAACGCTAAAACTAAAAATATCATCAAAATCGAAAAGAAATCGCCAAAAATGGAAAAAATCACGAAAACGAAAAAAGCGGCAAAACAAAAAAGCGCCAAAACTAAAAAAAATCGCCAAAAAAAAACGATAAAACTAAAAAAAAAATCATCAAAAACCGAAAAAATTCCCCAAACCGAAAAAAGCGTCAAAACTGAAAAAATTAAGTTTGGTTCATCCCACAGCGCCGATAAATTTAAAATATCGCCAAAAAGCGAAAAAAACGTTAGAGCAAAAAACCCCGCAAAACTAAAAAAAGCGACAAAAAATCGCAACAAAATTAAAAAATCGGCAAAATGAAAAAAGCGCCACAACCAAAAAATCGCCAGACCAGCGAAAAAAGTTATATATATATATATATAAAAAAAACGAAAATTAAACAAAAAAGCTAAACGAAAAATTGACAAAATGAAAAAAAGGGCAAAAACGAAAAGGGATATATGAATGTGTATTCGTACGGAACCCTTCGTGTCGGAGCCAAAGCCGCACTTGCTTAATTTACTTCATTATCTATTTCTGTCGAGGTAAAAAATGCTTCAGATGGCACGTAACTCCCTTGCAAAAAGTTTTACATATCGTACCTATTATGTTCAACGATCGAAAGCGAAAAACTCGTTTCTTTTCTTAGATTCCTTAGCCTGGTCCTGCATTGGGTACGATAAGCATTTCTCAATAGCAAAATTAAAAAAAAACTTTAGCTTTAATAATGCGCTGATTTAGAGTTCATCATTTACGGGCTTTTGAGCTCTCCTAAAAGCACTGATTTTCAGCTCCGAGAATGGGACATGGTAGCGACACTGATTTTCAAAACTTGCTCAACTTTATTGGAAATTCGTGCAAGAAAGCAATATTGATTCATGCTAGCCCGACAAGGAAAGAGTTTTGGAGCTCACTCCAACTGTCAATATACCTTACGAAGGGCAAGTAATAACTTTTGGTTGTTTTACACTTCAGATATTAAAGCAGCGCGGTATTATCTATTAAAAGTCATTGTCATTATGTTTATTATTTTTTTAAATGCAAGTAGGCAGTTTTGAAGTATGTTTCACTGGTATGTCGGCTTCTTTCTACAGTTCAGCTTCCTTCTTTTTGTATCAGTTGACAAATTACCTTTTGACGTTTTCAACATCGATTTTCCACGCCATATTTTGTCAATGTTTCAACATGATCGGATCCGTATTGAGAGTCCATTACGCTGTTATGTTCTGTCATTTCAGTAAAAATTGATTAAAGCAAATTTTTGCCTTTCTTACTTTTCATTATTTATAAATTAAAATAATTTGCTTACTAGCATGTAAACTATTTTAATTTTGGCAAATAATACTGTCTCTATTTTATCTTCTATTCATACCACTTCAAAGATGAAGCGTCTTAAAGAATAAGGATACAAATCATGAACATACACTCGTACCTACATGCTTCTTCATAGATTTTAAGGCTTCCTGTTTCTGCACCTTTTTATTTAACCAATTTAAATTAAATACAATTTGAATCAAATAAAAAAATATTTTTAAGAAACGAAATGAAACCAAGTAATAACCGAATATGGTGTCAGTAGCTGGAGGCGTTGTACTTTTAGTAGCACCATCTCCACTTAATGACAAACGAAATAGCAACAGAAGCAAGGAACAAGTAAAAGTTGAGGAGCAACTATGACAGTAAAAAAAATGGAATAAAACGTGTTTAACACAGCAAAAATATACATAAAGGTACTTCAGAGCAAAAAGAGTGATAGAGAAGAGAAGAAGAAGCATAAACTATAAAGAATTTTTTTTCGAAGGAATATGAACAAGAACAAGAATAAAACCACAGAATGCCTTTCCGTTTGGTTAACCGATGCACAGGGGGGCTATTGTGTGGAAAACGAGGTGAAAATAAGAAATTTCATTAATACATTTGATGAAATGAATGAAGTCATCGGATAGAGAGAAATTTCTCCACAAATTAAGAATTAAAAATGTTTTTAAAGACGGATAATGTTGTTTAAGTTAATGGTTAAGCCGTTCAAGTTTGTATATATTTTGGTCTGAAAACGTCTAAGTTCTGCACTATTACACCGGTCACAAAAGGCGATATTATCTAACAAAGAGCAGCCCAATGACTCAGGAAATGCTCAACAGCATAATACTCCTCATTTTGGTAATTTCTACAGAAGCCATTAAATGATTTAAACTTTCATTAAAATTCATATTAAATTTTGAAAAAATTCTAATTAATCCAAAGGAAAAAATTGAAAAGGTTCCAGTGTGCGGCAATAGCGACATCTTGTAAGGCTCTTAGATTACATTGCAATGAAGCTTTAAGAGGGAGTAAAATGAAAGAACTGCAACAACAAATCCAAGAATAATAACTTGCAATATTTGTGTGTTGTGTATTTGCACCAACTTTACCTAAGACTTGTATCCTTGAAAGTGGGTGGTTTGTTAAGTTTATACATTTTTGTGTCAGTAAACGAAAAAAAGTCATCAAAAACTAATTACTAAATACTTTCAGTTAAAATTTATTTGACATATTGTCATAATTTTATTTTAAATGAAATTTATTTGCTGGTGCTTAAGCATTGTCTATATGCAGCATTCCATTGGTGCTTTGCCAAATCGTCAGTAGACTTCAAACACAATTTTTAAAAAGGTTTTGTAACTGTTAAAAATTGTGTTTGAAGTCTACTGACGATTTGGTAAAGCACCAATGAAATGCTGCATATAGACAATGCTTAAGTACCAGCAAATAAATTTCATTCAGCTAATTAGCTTATTATATCAATTACCTATGTGCTAAAACAAAAAAAGTTGTGTAAAGCGAATCATCCATTATACAATATTATTGCATATGGGCATTTCCATAAAAATTACAATAACGACTGAAAAAATTAAAACCCTTAAAACTTTTTATAAGATATGGTAAAGAGAAAAAAAACAATCAAATTTTACTATACAGAGATATTTATACCTTACTACAATTTTTAAATATCAAAAATAATAGCTTAAACTGAATATCTCTTTGACTAATTTAGCGACTAAATTCAGTTAATTGTAACATTGCAATTATACTTTAGAATTAATGTTCCAACATAAAAGAACAAGGTTCGCTAGGAAAGATAAAAGATAGAGTTCGATTCGCTGTATATTTTTTATTTTCTTTGGATGCTATTCTAATGTCACGTACGCAGTGCAAAAACATTATTTGTCTACGTCATTTGAATTTGACCGGTCGCAACTATTTCAAAATAAAAGTTTAAAGCAAGATATTTGTCGCAAAAAAATATTGATCGACATTTAAAGTTCGTCACGTACGCTATTGTTGTACTAATGGGTGTTTTTTATTGAAGTATAGAACTTTAAGTTGGCATCACTTTCTTAACTGGCGGCCATTTTGTCAGCTGTCAAGTGATTAATATTTAGTTTGGTTTGCCATTTCATCATGAACAGGTTGACAAAAGAACAACGCTTGCAAATCGTGCAAATTTATTTCGAAAATAATGGTTCAGTTCGCGAAGTTTACCGCAAGCAAAATCGCAAAATTTTGTTCAGTGATGAGCCTCATTTTTGGTTGAATGGCTACGTCAACAAGCAAAATTGCCGCATTTGGAGTGAAGAGAATCCACGTGAGACCCTTGAGACGCCATTACATCCACAAAAACTGACTGTTTGGTGTGCTCTATGGGCTGGTGGAGTCACTGGGCCATACTTCTTCCGAAATAATGCTGGAGAGTCAGTTACCGTTAATGGAGACCGGTATAGAGCCATGATAACCGACTATTTTGTTCCCGAATTGGATGGCATGAATGTGGATGAGTTGTGGTTCCAACAAGACGGCGCTACATGCCACACAGCGGACGTCACAATCGATTTATTGAAGGAAACATTCGATGAGCGCATAATTTCGCGGAATGGACCTGTCAATTGGCCACCAAGATCGTGTGATTTGACACCATTGGATTATTTTCTTTGGGGATATGTGAAGTCGCTCGTCTACGCCAACAAACCAGAAACGTTAGGGGACTTGGAAGCCAACATTCGTGGCGTTATTGCCAACATACGGCCCCATATGCTCGAAAAAGTGGTTGAAAATTGGACCTGTAGAATTGGCTTTATTCGAGCCAGCCACGGCGGCCACATGCCCGAAATCATATTTAAACATTAATGGCATAAAATTATCCTTCCAATAAAGCCAAATTGATGGACATTAAAACGATTTTCTTGTGTTTTATTTCAATTCGAAGTTCTATACCTCTAAAAAAAACACCCGTTACAAATGCAACTAAATGCAAATGAAAAATGGCGAAATTTCCATGAAATTTTAAAAATAAAAAAACTTCATCCGTTTTCATATCATGATAGTCAGCATATAAGATAAAAATTTGTCACGTACGCTATGTCACGTACGCTATAAAATTTTGTTCATTATAAAATCATTCAAAAGTTTTTTTTTATATTTAAAATTTACTAAAGGAAAAATAGTTGGCTTCGTTTAAGAAATTAAGAAAAACGAAAAAAACTTCGCAATTCGCAGTGTTTCGCATATTTTTACATGGACCTTAACACCACTTCCGTTTTATGTCACCTACGCTATGTCCTTATTTCCCTCGATATTTTGGTCAAAAGCGTCCACATAGTACCCCTGTGGCTGAGTGGTAGCGATTCTAGCCTGTCAGCCCAGAGGTCGTGGGTTCGATTTTCGCCATGGGCCCTTCGCGGGTTGTGTTTGTTAAAAAAAATATTTTGATTTACTTATTTTTAGTACCCTCTGAATGGAATATAACGAGTTACTCTTATTTTTGCAAAATCTATTCCACATTGTAGGCGTACAAATGTCACGTACGCTGACATGGAAATGCCATTATGTTATTGCACATATTACTATCGTTTTGACCTATACTATGCAATAAATGGCGCAATATTATCAGAAGAAAATATTCCCCAATTTTCCTGACAGTGAAAAAGTAAACGTAACACTGAACAATGTTGCCACCACATAAACAATTTCCTTGATTGTACAATAAAAATCAAAAGTCTTTTGATTTTTATATTGTGCCACCTTCGAATATGACATACACATTGGCGATATTATTGTACAATACGAAAAATTGCAGTAATATTGCAAATGGGTGAGCCGCTTAATATATTCATATTGCATATTAAAAATCAATAGAGTTAGAGTTAATAGTTAAAATGCCAGCGATTTTCGACGTGGAATAAAAACTACTTAGTTTTTTTCCGTGTAATATAAAATTCCAAAATATTCAGAATCATTTTTATCTCTAACAAACTCAAGTATTCGATTTTTAATGAAGTAACATATCTAGCCAACCACCTATGCACCTACTTCAGCGCACAAAAATAGTTAAACACAAACGAACGAAAATCAGTTTAAGGAAGCCTACAAGTCTAATAACTTTTACGATGATGATTGTGACACTCCCACTTACATGCTGCTAAATAAATCCTAAAAAAGAACGAAATGAAAATAACAAAGACGTGGTTACCACTTAAAGAGCTTAAAGTGCCTTATATTTATTTATAAAAAGGAAAATTTATGGTATAATTAAGTTTTAATGAAAAAAAAGACATGCTGTATAAGAAGTATATAAATTATTCACAAACACACGCCTGCATTGCTTAAGAATGTAGATCAAAAGCAAAAATATTTATGGGACATTTAAGGATAGAGAATTTTATTCGAATAAATTTATTAGGGTTATGTATATCCGCGAAATTCAGTCTAAATTTTTTACGAAATTTAATCGAATACTCTTTATTCGAAACATTTTTATTCGAATAAATTTTATTCGAATAATTTTAATTGAAATTATTGTTATTCGAACAATTTGTATATTTTTTATAAACAATTTTATTAGAATATTATTTTTTAAAATAATTTTATACGACAAAATTTTTTATTAGGCCAGTTTAATTCGAATAAAATTTTCTCGAGTACCTTTCTTAGGATATTGAATCAACTTGTATATTTAAAATAAGGAGTATTTTTTTCTAAAAACTTTGTTCGAATAATGTTTGATCAAAAAAATTATTTTAACGTAGTTGATAATTATTTATACTGAAAATTTGTTAAGAAATGTTAGAATTGGCGGGAGGGGAGTGGTTTGAAAACGGCAGAAATTGTATTACGCAATATGTGATTCCCTTATTTAATATTTATTCAATTACATTTTTATATCAAACATGTTTATTCGAGAAATTCGATCTAAGCAATTTTTGTTCGACTCATACATTCTTTTTTATTCGAATAATCTAATTGAAAAAATTTTAATTCGAACTAAAGCAGCCCATACATTATACAATAATTTTGAAAATGTTATTGTTTTTATTATTGTTCTTTTGCCCTGAACTATGCAATAAGTTGCAATAAATATTGAACAATATTAAACAATGCTGCCAACACATTAAACAGTTTTCTTGGTTGCGAAATAAAATTCAATAGTTATTGGACTCTTTGCGATATATTGTGAAACCATCGAATATGGCATGCGTATTGGGGATATTATTGTACAATATGAAAAATGGCACAAGTATATAGAAAATGTATGGAACAATTTTTGTTTGAATATTCAAATAATTTGATTGAAATTATTTTTATCAACTAATTTAATTTTAGTAATATCTATTCGAATAATTTTATTCGAACAAATTTCATTCAAATAACTTATTTCGATTAATTTGTATTCACCCTAGGGAACCTCCAATTTTTACATTGCGTTGTCATTGAAGGTAGTTAATTGACATAATGAAGGTACTCAGAGATGTGTTCTAGATGGAAATTTAGGGTATTTGCTCTGTGGTGACTTCTTCAATACTAGTCAAATTAGTGTAAAAATGTATATTGTACAGTGAGGACATTTGGTAAATATATTTGTTCGATATAAGTGATGTGTTATCTTTGCATCACTTACGACTCGGGAACGTATTGTAACACTCCATTTGTCAACAGTTATAAGATAAGTACGTTGAAGAAATTTGGTACAAAATTTTACTAGGGGTATAAATTACTAAACATCATTCGGAATATCATTGCAATAATCGTCATTCGAAATTTCGAGGGTGCTGTTGGCTGAGTAGCTAGCGCGTTTGACTACAAACCCTGAGGTCTTGAGTTCAAGACTAGTTTGTTATTGTGTTGGTTGTTGTTGGACCGTTAAAGTGATGAAGGCATAGCACTGATTACTTTGGCAGTACCGGCAGCGATTAATATTAGCATATCCTAATTTATTCCAATGTACCAATGTTCGTCGGTATTGTAGCAGAACCGTCGGCGAAGTAAAAGAAATAATAAAATGGCTGTACAGCTCAAAAATAACTCAATGCCTCTACTTGACACCAGAGAGGCTTGCAACAATGCTTTACAAAAAAAGCGCAATAGCAGAGTTGTAAATTAGTTAAGCTTTCTATCTCTCTCCCACTTCACCACCTGTTATCTCTACACTATCCCTTTCCCAAAGGAGGTAACACATTAATTAATTAACTGGTAGGCATTAATTGCCTCATTGTGTTACTTCTCTTAAAAAAAAAGTTCCTGTTCGATTAATATTATTCGTACAATTTTTATTCAAATAAATTTTATTCGAATAGTGTCTATTCGAAAAATTTTAATCGAATAATTTGTATTTGAATAATTTTGTTTTAGTAATTTTCTTGTAGTAATTCTGTTTCGAATATTGCTGCAACAGTTCTTAGCCGAATCACTTATATTATAATTAAATTTAGAAATGTTTAAAAATATATTTATTCAAATATATTATATTCGACAATTTTTATTCGTATAACACTTAAATAATTTTTATAAATATGTAGTTTTGTTTATAATATTTTTTTAACAATTTGGAATTAGAATAATTGTGCTCTTAACATTTTATTCGAATAATTTTTATCGAACAATTTTTAGTCGAATAGTTTTTAATCGAATAATTTTTATTTCAACAATTTTTAGTAATTATAAAATTTCACAGTATACATTATTATTCGCACAATTTTTACTTTGGTCGGGTGGTCTAAGCGGAAAACAGTTCTGAAGAGATTAGCGGGAGCTATCGAAACGTCAGTTCAACCCTGCGTGCAGTCAAAAAGTTTTCTTTGTCTATATGCTTCACATTTATCTGTAAATAAGTATAAAATTAAATTAAAACCGAACTCAAGCCAAAATAATAAAATTTTTTTGGACTTTTGATTAATTTTATTTGAGTAAGCAAAATAACAGTAACAACCATTTGCAAAATAAATGTCTGCAACGCCGAGTCGGCATTGTCCCAGGAACTTAATATATCATTGGTAGTAGATAGAATTTTGGTGTTTATCTTTTTTAGAGATAGTGAAAGTGGGATACATACATCTACAATTTGATGTCAGCTTGAATGAAATATAAACATTGTTATATTGATACAGTGATTTATATAAAAATTTTTAGAAATTCTCAAAGCATCCTTTGGCTTCCTTATGAGATTTATGAAAAACTAAAAGTTATGGAGAATTTCCTTTTCACTGTTCTAACTAACCTCAGTCTTTATCCATTTCAATTAAAAAAACCAAAACTACAAAAGAAAACCCACGGACAAACTAATAAGTGCATATTAAATTAAATAGTTGAGATTTTATTTTATCAACATCATTATCATCATCATTATCAGCACTACTATCATTATCATCCTTATCATACTCCCTTTAATCCTTTTGTAAGAAACTCAAACGCAGTTGGTAACTCTTATTTGCTGTTTGATTTTTTGTTGCCTCATAAAAAATAGGAAACAACTTTAAGTGACTTTCTATGAATGTCTGTCCTTCTGCCTGTCTTCTGGCTTGTTCTTTAGTTTTTCATGTGTAAATGTGTAGTTGTAGACTAGAGTATTTGTAAATGTGTTAGCGATGGCTTAAGTCAACATAAACGTGAATATATTTGTGTACGTAAGAGTGGCATAATACCAGCTGTAAAGAATGACAACACTTTAAATACCATTTCCTTAGCTCTAGTCACGTTCGTTCAAGCATCCGAACGGCTTTTGTCTCTTTATTTAGAAATTATGTAAAAGGCAATTAAAATGCTTGTAATATACTTGTTAGTATAAAATCATGCCACCAACACTAATAAACCTCCTACGCCCACCATCTGCTAACACTAGCAGCCCCATTTTACACTATTTTCAAACGGAAGAGGGTTTGCAAGCAAATCTAGTTGTGACAGCTCACTATTTTTTTTTTATTTGTTGTCTACTTTGAAACGACAAGTGTTGCTTTTATTATTATTAGTTACTTTCACTTGAACAAACAACCAGATTGCTTCCTCCAGCTCTAACTGACTTTTTGTGAATAATTTACATTTTATGGAATACTTGAAAAGTACAAGTATATTTTAATTTAAATAGTTAAGTAGAATACCTAAGAAAATATTATTATGTTTAAGATACATCATCACACCTGTCTCAAAGCTTATTAAGCGATAAGCAAAAGCCTCGAAAATACATTAAGGAATTATAGATAATTTTCTGAGAAAAAAAATATTATTTGTTTTTGTTTTCCATTAATTTTTGATAGAAGCCATAAAATATTGCAGTATTTAATATTTATTTAACTTTTCATTTTAGTTTTATTATGATTGTTTATCGAATAAAAGGATGATTCTTAAGATACATTAAAAATATTTTTTTTGATTACGGCAAAAATAGAAAATAGATTGCATTATATACAATAAAACTTGAAACAATTTGCAGAAAGTAAATAAAATTGGATTTTCTGGAAACGATTACCATTTGACCCTCCTGACCATTTGCGATGTTTGTAAGACCGACTAAATGAATTGATGAAATATAAACCGATTCTGTGAGCCAGAAAAAGTTTTGCTTACTCTTTTTTGTTTTACTTACTAGACTTCACTTCCTTAAATTTAAATCCTTCGCAAACTTTTTCAATATCTCAAGAATCGTAGCCCCTGAACGAAATCTTTTAAGTCGGTCTGAGAGACCGAGATATGTTAATGTGTCTCATAATATGAAAATAGGCAGGACTTTTAAATGACATACATATATATTGTCTAAATCGGATCTACTATTTGGTCCCGCTGATTCCTCGCTTACCGAGAGCTATAAACAGGATGACTTTATAATGCACGAAAAAGAGAAAGAGAGATATTATCAATTAATTAGTGCAATTTGAGAGAGAGAGAGAGAGAGAGCATTTAAGCCCGCTATACCGCTGCTGAAGGCGAATTTGTTGTTCCTTTTTTAAGAAAGGGCTAAAAAGAGTTAGAGGGTTGAATTGTTCCACAAAAATGTTTGTGGGTGTATTTGAAAACCTACATTTTACCCTGCTATATCCCAAAAAGACCCATACAGCAAAGAGCTATAGGTTTAAAATAGTCCACAAAAATGTTTTTCGCGGCGTTTTCCACAGAAAATCTAAATTTTATTTTCAGTCTCAACAATTCATTGAGAAAATAGCCCGTTTTTCAATAAATAAATTGTTCAAATTTGTAAAACAGTTTGTCTGAAAACATCTACGCATTCTAAACAAAGTAATTTACAAACAAAAATATTAACTGGATTTTCCGTAATATATCAAACAATATTTTTGTCTAAATTTATCAAACAATTTGTTTAAAAATATTAACAAATTCAAAACAAAATAATTTACTGAATCGAACCAAAAATATTTACTGGATTTTCCGTAATACATCAAACAGTATTTTTGTCTGAGTCAGTAAAATCTTTTTGGAAAATATTTTCAAGTTTTAGATAATAACATCATCTTTCATTAGTCATTTATGAAATTTCACTTTGTTAGATGTGTATACCCCTCATTCCTAATGCTTATCAAATTTTTATGACAGGCTTATGAAATAAATTTTGTAGGGAAATCTGTTTCATAGACCTTTTACAAACATTTCATAATTTATTATAAGGCCCTAAATGTTTATCTAAAGACTCTAAGAAATGTATGAGAATTAAACGCAATAATATTAACGAATTGATTCGCTCAGAAATATTCAGTAAACAAACTTGTTACAATCGCATTCCTTTTGCTATCATTGTTGTTGTTGTTATTTATGTATTTGTCGTCATCGCGCTTGTTTTATTTACGATACAGAAAACTGATTTTTGTTGTTGTTTTTAGTGTTTGCGTCCTAAATTAAAGTCAAACAAAAAATTCATTGATTTACTAAAGAACATTAACTGAAAATTTAACTTTATTTTAGACAAACTTTTGTTTGACAATTTTTTAGTGATATTTTTTTCTGTGGACATAAAAACATCTAAAACATAAGGCGTTTTCTTTTCTAACTATAAAAAAATTGCATTGTTTGTACTTTTCAATGAAACTTTTGCAATATAATAATTTTTCGAGGAAGTGAGTTTATCAAAAATTATTGTATCATTCCTTACTAAGGTATATTTTTGCTTTAAATGGATTCTAAATTGCAATTTTTATAATAAGAAGTAAAAAAATGTTAAAATTTTTCTAGAAAAGATAACTCCAATAAAGTTTAAAAAATTTTCTATGACGAGTAACTATAACTATGAGGGGGGCGGGGACGTTAACTCCCCCTAAAATGAATTCACAATCTAAACTTTTAAAACGCTGATTCACGTATTTATTATTTTTGTGCCTTCTGCCAGAATCAGTCGTTAGAACCATACTATTTTTTTGTGTTGTACAGTATAATTATTTCTTTATTGGGATTCGGTTAAAAGCATCATAATTAATAATATAGTATTAAGAAGCTTACTTTATTTAAAAATTAAAGATCAAATTGCTAACGAACCGTATGACTATTTAGTTCTACTTAGTAAGTAGTTTTTGGAAAAATGTAAATCTTATTCTACTTCTCTTATTTCTGCTATACAAATGTAAATAGACCTTAAACCTGGTCATAAACTTGACTTTATAAGCTTTAAGGATTAAATGGTAAAAAGATGTAGGTTTGTTTGTTTGTTTGTAAATGTGTGTCAGTTAGATGGAACAAACAAATTGACTTTAAGTACAAGAGTCTACATCAAGTAGAACAAATAAAGTCAGTATATAGTATTCTTAAGGTATTCAGTAGTTGTATGTTTAAAAATAAAATAAGTCGAATTATGTAAAATGTGTATTAGAGAGTGTGTGCTTGTGTATATAGCTGCTGGCATAGTCGTGTTGTAAGATGTGTTGCCAGGCAATTTGATATAAAAATCATTATATGAAAATATATTTATTAATGAGTAATAATATTTTTGCCGGGTGTGACCATTTTACACACATCTTTTTTTATAAATCAAGAATATAAAATTTGTTACTTAAAAAAAGGGTGCGACTCGCAAGGACGTTAAGCTTACAGTCGTTATTTAATGGGAAGACATTGAAAGAATACGATTTCGGATCAGAGTGGTTATCAAAAAGCTGCAAGGGGTGTGATCTTGCAAATCTTAGTTTTAAAGAAGTATGACTTTCAAGATAAATTCTATAGAATTTTTACTATACGTACACAACAATTTTGACATAGCTAAGTAATCAAAGTGTTTTTGATTGCATTATGTATTTACTGTTTGAAAAAAAAAGAATTTTTCTTAAAAAAAAATCATTTTTAGCATAAGACGGGTGTGACCGATGGGTGTGACCGACGGGTGTGATCAACGGGTGTGACCTGGAGCGAAAATTTAAAAAATTGAAAAATTCGAAGAAATACTGATTTTTCTTGATTTCATTTTAATATAAATAACACAAAGATAAACTCATAAGAGTATTATAGACAGCAGAATGCTCTAGTCGAGTATTTTTTTAAATTCAATAGTGAGAAAGGGAATAGAAGAAAATCTCAAAAACATATTAAACATATAAAAACGCAGAGCAGAGTGTTTAGTATTAAAAGTGTCTCAAATTGAGTTGTGAATTTTTAGCAGAATTGTATGGTTTTTATCCAAAGTTATTTAATTAGTTTGGCTTAAGTTCATTTTAAATTTATTCTTTCAATGAAATAATTTTTTATTTAAGAAAGAAATTCTAAAGCATGTAAATATTGAACATTCAAAGAAAAATTTGGATCTACGGAAGCTTGAACTGACAGCTGTTTCGAGACAACCAAGTCTACTCATCAGAGCCCTTTACCTACATTACCTGCGACAGTAGCAACAACACTGCTGCGAAAATCCTATTAAGTTTAGTAAGCTCAATTAACAGACTGTCGCCATCTCGCGCCGAATCACAACTATTAATGAACTTTTTTCTAAATGTTCAGAACTTCACTAACTGTATTTTCTTAGCATGTTCAACTATTTTAAGCTTTTTTCATTTCGGTCTTCGGTGTCTCAAATTGATAAAAAAATACTAAATATTGTATTTTTTTATTCGTCTATAATTATCATTCTCTTATTGACATAAATTTAATGATTTTTAGTAAAAATAAGAATACTAATTTTTCCTTCTGTAGGGCCATTTTTCGTGGAATCGCCCTAATATAAATACATAAATGGAAGTACTTTCATTATTAGGGGGCTAACTCACATATTACGTAACGCTGTTTGCGGAGTTTTTATACCTACTCCCTCCCCCTCTTTAACCTCCCCCAACTCTTGGAGCGTTACGTAATTTGTGAATAGCCCCTAGGTGCATTTGTGGTAGAGCCCATTGGCAGTGAGGTCTAGGCTGTAAAGAGTTCTGATGATGAGACCGTGGTTGGTCTCGAAACATCATGATGTAAGTTCAACCTTCCATGCAGCCAAAAAAATTTTTCTTTGTCTTTTCAATTATTACTACATCCTTTACAATTTCTCTGTAAATGATAATTGTTGCAAAAAAAACCGACTACAAAACGGGCGTGGCACCGCTCCCATATTTTATCATCATGTACTTTTACGAGAACTAAATGTGTATGCAAAGTTTCATAAGAATCGGCTAAGTAGGAGTAGCTAAAATTTTTATTTACTTTTCATGGGCGTGGCACTGCCCACTTTTATAAACGTAATGTTGTATTGTGACGATAACTAAAGGTGTATGCATAGTTTCATATGAATCGGTTTAGTAGAAGTTGTTCAAAAATAGCACTTACTTTGCAAGGGCGTGGCACAGCCCATTTTTTAATCCTGAAGCTTAATGTGTGTGTAAGGTTTCATAAGAATAGGTTGAGTAGAAGTAGTTGAACACGAATGTGTATTTAATTTATATGGGCATGACCCCGCCCACTTTTCAACGGGACCAATCTGAATGTACATCCTTTTGTATAGATAAAAAAATCCCAAATTGGTTCTAAAATCGCGGAGTTTTGAGGGAACAAAAAACAAAAAAAAATAAAAAAATAAAAAATACATGATGAATTGATAACATTTCTAATTTTTTGGGTTCTGTTAAAAAATAGTTCAGTTGAAAAATTAAATCATAAACGAAGTTAAGCCAAAATAGTAAAATTTTTTTGGATGAAGCCCATACAGCTCGACTAAAAACTCATAAATTAATTTTCTAACATTTATAAAATTTTCATTTAAAAAAAAAATCATATTTTGATTAAAAAGATTTCATAAAATCAGCATTCTGGCAACATAGGTTATATAGTAAATATAACAGTATGAAAACATTTATGCAAATATTAGTCATTATAAGTACTAAGGATGTGTTGTTAGTATAGTGCAGTAATAGAAAAGACTGTTTAAAGTAAAATATAGCAGGACGTGCATTTGAGGAATGGTTTTGCACACTTGATGTTTCGTTTTTTTTTCAATCATGTGAGCGTGCGTATGAGTAATATTTTTACGTCTAAAGATTTTTGTTAATATACCGATCAGGAGAATCACAAAAAATTCGAGGAAATTGCATTATTGCTACTACACATAATCGGTTTCAAAATAAACCTAAAGGTATGAGTGAGGCCTATTCAATTCATCCTACCACCCTGAACGATCTATTCATACGGCAAACTGTTGTGCATTTCATTACTTATTGTATTGTTTATTGTTGTCTAATTAGAGCAGTGGTGGCCACACAAACACTATCTTATATTTATTTGTTGGTGTATGTCCTTCGCGGCTAAATAGATAGGCTGTGTGTCTCACACACATTATACGTGTGTTGATGGTAAAAAAAAACAGCCTATACTCGCGAATATAGGAAATTGAGAGTCTGGCCACCACTGAATTAGAGCTATTATAATGAGATAATTGTTTTTAATGAATTCTGAAAGCTTTGCATTTGTATTATTCTCCTTGGAATTTTTATTCCTTTAAAATATTTATTTCAAAAATAACTCAACCAATTTGCTGTTGCCTGAATATGTAAAGCTGCTCAGTAAGAAAATCATTTATACAAATTTGTTTTCGTTTTTTTTTCTCCTAAATCATTGTGTTAACAAATTCGAACAATAAAAGAAAATGGATAGAAAAAAAAAACTTAAAAATAAGTTAATTATGTTGGCACTTTCATTTACTGTTAACATTTCTTCACAGGCGGCACAAATTTACGGTTAAATAGATTTTAATTTGTTTGTATGCGTGTTATAATAAAAATTTAACACAACCCCACACATCCATGCAAACATAAAAATCACACAATCAAACGTACGAACAGCTTGATAAACAAAAAAAAAACAAACACATCTAATTCTAATTTTAATTCTAATGGTTGATCTTTCGCTGCATCTGATGAAACTTGTCATCATTGATTTTTGATAACTCAATCCCAGTCTCGTTAAATCATTTGTGTGCTCATGTTCACGAATCACATTTTACGCTTCATTATTTCTAACATCCATCCATCCATCAGCTAGGCAGCGTTAAAAAATTTCTCTAACATTTTCAAATATTTAATTGAAGAGATTTTCGGATTTTTTTTTTGTTTAATCTGAACAAATTTTTTTGCTGTAAGTGGGTGTAAGCGTGTGTGTTACAATGAAAAGTACTTTGTTATTCTATTCCATGTTGTTGATGGTATTTGTGTTGAAATCATTTGAACAAATGAGTTTTGTTGCCGCCGGTTTTGGTACATGTGTTAATTTAACCGAATTTCGTAGTCAGCGACAAAAACGCAGCTTAATTTTCACAAATGGTGGCACATTAAAGGTAAAACGAAAAGAAAAAAGTTGGATATATTGTAAAATTATCTCAAAACAAATCATCATGTACATAAGCAAGTTTTATTTTTTTATAAAAATAAAAACACAAAACTTCGAACGATTTTGGGCTTATCGGCACAAACAGCCAGGGATATCGAGCTCAAAACATCGAAACTGAAATTTAATCACTAACATCTAGTCAAAAAGGGAACCTGTGAAAGATCATATTAAGTTAATTACACTGTATAACAAAATAAATTTATAAAATAATAACAAGGTTCTAACGACTGCTTCTGCACAGAAAACATTATGACAGGTTATTGCTTTAACTCACATGTGCTTGAGTTTGCTTTAAAATTTAATTATACTTTTGTTTGATTTTCAAATATTCCAGTAAAATTTTTTAATAAAAAAAATATTATTTTTTTTTTAATTTACTTTTAAGAGTTTTGTGACAGGTCCTATTTCCGTAAAAAAAATATTTCAAATTATGAATTCAGTAATAAAGTACGAATTTTAGTTTTTTTGTGTGGTAGAGAGCGCTAAAATATATACGTATATCGGTATTTTAAAAGTTTACATCTGGGGTTCAATTTAGGGGAGTTCTATTCCCCTCTCTCTTTTTGCCTATAGTTTTAGTGACTCGACATAGCAAATCTTGTAAGCCTTACGTTTAAGATGTAAGATGTGTGCAGCACTTTTATGTAAAATACCACGAGAATTTTTTTTTGCAACATTTTAACCCTCTAACGGACCGTTTCACGATTAAAAGTTTACGTGGAATTTAACGCCAAGTTCGGCATACAAAACTCCACGTTAACTCTTTATCATACAATGTGAAAAGAGCCGTAAGTCTTTCCTGTATATGTCCTTTTATCGCTTTCTTCAAAAAAGCGCAACAACTCCCCTTTAGGAATGATATAAGGGAGTGAAATATCGTAAAAAAAATATTTGCCATAAAATTGTACAAAAATTAAAACAGTCGCCCAAGCGTCAGATTCAACTTGAACGAGAGAAAACATTCAAAACTTGAAAAAAAAATTTTTAGGATTAAATTTGTACTTATTTATAATTAGTTTTACTTTTTTTTAAACAAGCACAACCCGCGAAGCGATAAGATTTTCTGCAGAAGACACCAAGGATCTATGGCGGGAATCGAGCCCACGTCTTCTGGACTGACAGGCTAGCATAGCTACCACTCAGCCACAGGGCCACCCTCGGCATAGATAGATAATCTTGTAAGCCTTACATTTAAGGTTTGCAAAACACTACGAGCAACATCTTAACCCTCTAACTCTACGTTGGACGGGTCTTTTTGTCCACCTTTTTAAAAAAGGGTAAAAATACTCCCCTTAATGCTGACCACGTTTTACACCTTAAGCATAAGCCTTATACATATATTCGCGCTGCGCATGAAAGAAGCAAGCGCAAAAAGGAGCATTTTCCTTTGCGCTTTTTTATGCTGCGCGTTTTGTTGCGCAATGCGCCAAAGGAGCCAAAAGTGCATGAAATAGGCATGGCGCATTTACAGTGGTAAAAAATGTTAGTGAATGCAATGGACATTATTTCCGTGGACGTTATTGCATGCCATCGTAGTTTTTTATAAAAAATTTTCAAACACCGTATGACTGAGTCCAAGTACAAATCTCAAAACGAATAAAGCAACAGTGATATGACAGTACCGGTTCCGGACTTCAGCCTGAAATGAGTCGGTAGTGCAGTTCGCACTTCCGGTTTAGTATATAGTCCGGAACTAAGGTCGGTAGTACATTTCGCGTTTCCGGTTCCGATGTGTACCGGAACTTGGGTCGGTATTGCGGTTCATATTTCCTGTTCCGGTTTGGACTGGAAGCTGGGTCGGTAGTGCGGTTCATATTTCCGGTTACGGTATGAACCGGAAGTTGGACAGGCGGTGGGGGTCATACTTCCACTTCCGGACGGGAAGTTCGACCCGTCCAGGGGCATCATAGACAGTGCAGGGTGATGTTACGGAATAGGATGTTACGGAATAGAAAACTCCAAAAATAGCGTTACGTAATATGTGAATAGCGCGTTATGAATAAGTAGGCAAATAACCTTTAAACACATTTTAAGGTTTGAATAATTTCTGTAGTTTAAATTGCGTCCCGAGTTTGGATGTTCTTAAAGACTCAAAATAAAATTTTATGGCAATATCGCCACTGATGGGGAGTTTCTGTTCCCTATCCAAGAAAGGGTCAAAAAGATCTATACCGCGAAGAACTAGAGAGTTAAAATGTTTCACAAAAATGTTCCACCTGTTGTCTTACACAAAGATGCTAAATGTATCTTATACGCTACACACAACAAAATTTTATAATAAAATCCTTGAACACGAGGTTAATTTATCTTTTTTCGATAGCGATTTTGTTTCATAGGCGTTTCATGGTAATTCAACATCCTAAGAACATTTTCCCTTTTGGAAAAACTATATTTCATGTTGATTTAATATTCCAGAACTATTAAATAAAAATAAAGTTGATGCTGAAACAATACGAGGAATGATGTTGAATCAAATTTATTTCATGTTGAAACAACGTGAATTTGATACTGAAATAACACAAAAAATCATGTCGAATCAAAGTTATTTCAAGTTGAAACAACGTGAACGTGATACTGAAATAACACAAAAAATCATGTCGAATCAAAGTTATTTCAAGTTAAAACAACAGGAATATAGCGTAGCTATTTTATTAATTATTTTACTTACGTGATGTGTATTCGCCTTAACATCAGAAAAATTTGTGTTGTAGTTGGCTGGCGCAGCCTAGATTTGAGCTCTGGCACTTGCTTTGTAGTAAAAGCGCTAACCACTGCAGCCACCACATCTTCAAACTTTACTTTAGATGCACACTAAATAAATACCATCATAAGAAACATGAATTTCATTTTAATTCAACATTATTTCATTGATGATTTAACATAAAATTTATTTAAAATTAAAGTTGTAGTCATGTTGATTTAAAAAGAAATGTAAGGTTGATAAAAATGTTATTTGATCAATGAAAAATATTTAATCAACGAGGTTTAAGGTTAGATTAATAATTTTTCGTTTAGCAGGATATTTTCGCTAGTAATGCGAAGAATTTAACTTCAGCTAGAATGTTTCCAAGATGTAAACTTTCAAAATACCGATATACGTACTTATATGTTTTTTGTGCTTTCAGCCAGAATCAGTCGTTAGAGCAATCTTAGTTTTTTGTATTGTACAGTGTTATGCATGTGTCATTTCAGTTCCACCATTCATACTCATGAAGAAGTTACACATTTGCTAGCAAAAAATAAAAAATAAATTTTCATTAAATAAATATAAATAAATTTTAAAGATGTCTATAGGTCCCTCGATGCCTGTGCGTTTGGCCGATCCTTTAGCTTGGAGATCACTGGTGTGTTCGTATAGTCTGCAAGGCGGACACTACACGATACCCACACAACCTCTGTATCCGTGGGACAAATGGGAGGATACATTTGCCAGATCTCTTAAGCAAATGAGAACAAGATTTGAAACTTTCGGTGACTATGAATCGGATGAATCACGTGAATTTTTATATCTGGTCCTGGAAAAATATTTAACACGTAATAATAATATTGATGGTAAACAATGTCTTTTGAGAGCCATTTGTGAAAATGCACAAATTCATGAGCATATCGGAGTATTTTCGAAAGTTTTAAATGTTGTCTTAACGTAAGTACTCGCCAAAATATTTCCAACATTTCTCTACAATCCTGTTAAGATTAACATTATAATTACATCTTATTAAGAAAGCTTTGTTTTTTCCCCTTTTTCGTTTTTCTTTTGTTATAATTAAATAGACCAGGCAAAGAACATTTGGATACATCATATCACATGGCATTTCAAGCTGGCAGGCATGGTGTTGATTGTACAAAATTATTTAGAACATGTCCCAAAGGTTCTAGTCTACTGGATCAATATATTGATGAACTTTAGTGTTAAGGCTTAAATGAAAAAGAAAAAGCAGAAGAAGAAAAAAAATCTGATGAAAATAAAACAAAATAAAATTATTCAACAAGCCAAATCCTTAATATAATCTCCTCATGAATTCCTTAAACGTTTGTAGGTATTTGCTGTTAAACAAACAACCATCTATGATTTTGTGTGTTTTTTTTGTCTTTTCTCTTGGTTCTTTTTTTTTTGTTTGCTTGTTTTTCGTAGCAAATGCCATAGCGTAGTTCTACTTAAGATAAGAGGGTAGTTAAGTAAATTTTTGACCAGAACTGTAAAAGAGTTAAATCATAAATTTTAAAGAAATTATCTATTAACACTTGAGTTACTAATTTTAGTCGAAGTGTATGGTTTTTTATCCAAAACTATTTAATTAGTTGGCTTAAGTTCGTTTTTAGGGTTCCATACACCAAAATTGTTAAGGAACCTTTTTGTTTTCGCTACGCTGTCCGTCTGTCTGTCTGTCGCCGGCTTTTTTCTCGGAACCGTAAGAGCTATGGACTTGAAATTTTCACAAAATATGTAAAATTTTGGCCCCAACAAATATATGACAGTTAAAAAGTAAAGGGTGTTCTAAAACGAGCAACGAAACATATTGAAATACTAATGTAATATACAGACACTTATATATGGACACTTTAAATTCTCAAAGTTAGTGTTAATTGGTGTAGTCTGTAGAATAGACTACACCGATTAACACTGCTATGTAAAATAATAAAAATTAAAGGGCGTTCAATCAGTTAGTGCAATTTTGACTATGTAATTTAGACAATTTGCTGCTTCTTGGAAACCGTAAGAAGCAAACTCTTGAAATTAAAAAAAACACTAAAACTTAAAAATTCCAGAACTAAAAACTATCACAGAGAAAAATCGCCAAAATGAAAAAGCGCTTAAAGGAAATCAGCACCAAAATTAAAAAAAATCGCTAAAACGCAAAAAACCACCAAAGATCGCCAAAAAATTTAAAAAAACACCAAAAACCGAAAAAAGTCGTCAAAATGAAACAAAAACTCTAAAACCGAAGAAATCGCTAAAACTAAAAATATCGTCAAAAAACGAAAAACGTCTCCAAAAATTTAAAAAAATCACCAAAACAAAAAAACAAAAAAAAAACGTCAAAACAAAAAAAGCGAAAAAAACTAAAAAAATTTCTAAAAACCGAAAAAATCGCCAAAACGAAGCAGGGAAAGAATTGAAAAAAAATCACCAAAACAAAAAAAAAAGCGAAAAAAACTAAAAAAATTTCTAAAAACCGAAAAAATCGCCAAAAAAATGCTAAAACTAAAAAATTCACAAAAAACCGAAAAAAATCCCTAACCCCCCTTAAAAAACACCAAAACAAATAAAATAAATCGCTAAAACTAAAAGTATCGTCAAAAAGAGAAAAAACGTAAAAAAACGCCAAAACAAAAATCGACAAAACTAAAAAAATTGCCAAAAAAATGCGAAAAAAACGAAAAAAATCACCAAAATGAAAAAAGAGCCAAAACCGAAAAAATCGATAAATCAAGAAAAAAAAACTTAAAAAATAAAAATAAACTAAAATTAAACGAAAAAGCAAAACGAAAAAAATTGCCAAAATAAAAAAAGGGCAAAAACGATAAGGGATATATGTGTATTTGTACAGAACCCTTCGTGTGCGAGCCAAAGTTGAACTTTACTGAATTTATTAATTTAATCTTTCGATTAAACTATTTTTATTTTTGAAAGAAATTCTAAAGCATGTAAATATTGAACATTCAAAGAAAAATTTGGCTCTACGAAACGTTGAACTGACATCAGATGTTTCGAGACCACCACAGTCTTCTCATCAGAGTTCTTTTCGACCTAGGCGACACTGCCAGCGAAGGCAGCAACAACCAACGAGCGGAAATCCTATTACTTTGTACCAATCCTTTGACAAAAATCAAAAAGCTTACAAATTTGAACATGATAAGAAAAACATAGTGAAGTTCCGAACCTTTGTTTCGGAGGATAGACACGAGATGGCGACTCATCTCTTTTTTTTAAGAGAAGTAACACAATCATGCAATTAATGCCTACCAGTTAATTAATTAATGTGTTACCTTCATTGGGAAAGGTATAGTATAGAGAGAACAGGTAGTGAAGTGAGAGAGAGATAGAAAGCTTAATTTATTTACAACCCTGCTATTAGGCGTTTTTTGTGGAGCAGTGTTGCAAGCCCCTCTGGTGTCAAGTAGAGGCATTGAGTTATTTTTTTAAGCTGTATAGGCATTTTATTAGTTACTTTACTTCGCCGACGGTTCTGCAATACCGACGAAGGAGGGTGCTGTGAAGTGCATTAGGATATGTTAGCGTTAATTCCTGCCAGTGCTGCCAAAGTGATCAGTGCTATGCCTTCATCACTTTAACAGTCCAACAACCACCAACACAATAACACACCAAACAGATGAGAAAAATGCATGATGTTGTTGGCTTGCCTGGGACTAGTCTTGAACTCAAGACTTCAGGGTTTGTAGTCAAACGCGCTAACTACTCAGCCAACAGCACCCTCATCTCATCTGTTAATTGGTATAAAATGATAGGATTTTCGCTCATTGGTTGTTGCTGCCTTCGCTGGCAGTGTAGTCTAGGTCAAAAAACTCTGATGAGAGGACTGTGGCGGTCTCGAAACACCTGATGTCAGTTCAACCTTTCGTACAGCCAAAAAATTTTTTGAATGTTCAATATTTACATGCTTTAGAATTTCTTTCTGAAATAAAAATTATTTAATTGAAAGATTAAATTAAAAACGAACTTAAATAACTTTGGATAAATTATCTATTTTCAGAAATTTAGCTTGTCACAAGCTATTGATTTTCCTCAATTGTTAAAATTATTATATCAAAATCTTAAGCTCCGAAAGAGATTCTCAAGAAGACTATTGTGTTAAACGTGTATGAAAGGTGATGTCCACCTTCGTAAAATTTTAAAATTCTAGCATAAACTTTACGCAAATCTGGCAAAAAAAGTTTTTCCAACTTTTTCCCTGATTATATGTTTATGAATATGTTTTTTAAAGAAAGCAAGCGAACCCCTGACAATAATTTATTCATTGACAAAATTTCTGTTTCTATACGAAAGTAGTGTAGCAACAGACAAATGCAAGACTGTTGTTCGTTTCTATGGAAATATGAAGTTTTTCCATACCCGCATTATTTTAAAAGTCTGCCATTTTTTTTTGCTTTTATTTAAGTTCTGTCATAAGGTTTAACACAGAGACTTTGTTTTTTTAGTTTTGGTGTTTTGTGTTGCTGTGATCTGCTGCCCTAATAATTGGAAACTAAGTTAATGGAATCTTTTGTAACTTAATAAATATAAAATATTTTATAATCAAATATGATGCAAAATATGATGGAAAACATAATAAATTGAATAAAAACCTTAAACGGGATAAGCTTTAATTTTATTCGGTGTGGTTTTCGATATTTTTGAATTCTTGTTGATTGTGTGTCTGTCTGCTGGCGCTTGTTAAAAAAGTATATAGAAAAAATCATCATCGGTTTTTTTTAATTAAAGGTATTGTTTGATATAGAATCGAAATTTAATTAATTTATTAATTAATTCAATAATGTTTTTAATTAAAAATAAACTTATAAAAATTTCCAAATTCTATTATAAGACAATTTTAACGTTTGACTTCTACTTAAAACGTTGCCCAAACATTTGCTTTTGACAATATAAATTAATGGTTATAAAATAGGCAGTGAGTGTTGCACATATTCAAAGTAAATATTTATCAAATGATTCTATTTAATCGATTGTTAAGAAACTTTGAACACACTTTGAGTTTTCTTAACAGTACGACATTATTATAGAAAAAATGGTCAGTGACACACCCATATAAAGAATACATTCGCATTCAAAAAATGCTCGTTAGGTCTTTTTTAGAAAAGTTTTGTTAAAGAAATTAAAACTAAGATTTATTTATTTAACAGAAACAATTTTCTAGATGTATTTTTTTAATATTCCTTTTCGAATCATGTAGGGTATTTGCGATTTAACCCAACTGACTACAATCTTCGTTAATAGTGTTTGGTGTTAAAAGTTTGTCTACATTTTTCTCTGAATATTGGCTGATGTCAGTGTCATGTACGCGTACAAATCTATTTAAAATCTATTTAACTGCAGACAAGGATAAGCTTCATTCACAGTTTTCAATACCACTGCCACGGACGAACTTTGTCTGCTTGAAGCATTTTCTACTAGTTTTTTTCTCAATATAAAATATATTTTGTGGGGGATTATATTGAAACTTGTTGGGGCGGGAAATAATTTAGTATTCTGTTTGCATATTTCCACTATTAGTGTGTTTGTGTGTGTGTGTGTGTGTGTGTGTGTAGTTGTAGACTTAAAAATGTGCTTGTACAGTGGTGGCATTTAAAAATATTTAATCGTACAAATAGTCTAGAAGATTTTTTAAATAGTTGTTAAATTAAAAGACATCTTCAGGAGACAATTTTAAACAGTTTGCAAGAACTTTTGTTTGTTGAAATTTCTTAATATATTTATAAATGTTTCTTTTAGCAGCTGAGTAATTCCATTTAGCCGGGTGTGACATACATTTTTTGTTATAAATCAAGAATATAAAATTTGTTACTTAAAAAACGTTGCGGCTCGCAAGGACATTAACATTAAAGTCGTTGAATAACGGTAGAACACGATAGAACACGATTTCTGCTTAGAATGGTCATCAGAAAACTGCGACGGGTGTCTTAGTTTTAAAAATTACGACTTTCAGTATAAATTCTATAAAATTTTGACTATAAAGTACACAATAATTTTGGTATAGATATCTGTTCAAAGTGTTTTTATTGTATTATGTATTTACGGTTTGACAAAAACTTATTTTTGTTATAAAAAAACTATTTTTATAATGAGACGAGTGTGACCGACGGGTGTGACATAGTACGAAAATTTAAAAAAATCGAAGAAATAAAACTTCTATTGATTTAATTAATATAAATAATATAAAGATATACTCATAAGAAAATAATAAGACCTTAAATTATTTGCTATACGTTCTATTATAGACAGCACAATACTCTAGCTGAATATTTTTTTAAATTCAATAAAAAGTAAACAAAGTATATTCTTTTCAGAGATAGCGATTTTTATTAATAATGAAAAAGAGAATAAAAGAAAATCTGAAATAAATATTAAAAATACAAAATGTTTCTTGCATTATCATTTAAAAGTGCCTCAAATTGATTAAAAAAAAATTAAATAGTGTATTTTTTATTTTTTCTCAATTGAGAGATTTTTATTAAAAATTTTGAAAATAATTTTTTCCATGCATAGGGCCGTTTTACGTGGAGCCACTCATTTGTAGCAATAAAAACAGTAGGGATTATTGACTTGCTTTTATTATATGGTCCTTCCAAAAACACACGTACTTTATAACAATTTTAACTTGCTTGCCCAACAGTTTTGCTTTAATCTGACGTTAAAGTGTAAAAAATTTATATATTAAAAAAGTTTGTTGCATACTTTTAGGAAGAAGAAAAATAAATATTCGACCCATAAGCTTTGCAAACTAAAGTCAATAGTAAGTAGCGCTCAAAAGCATGTGAAACAATACCAAAACGTTACGAATTTATTCACTTTCGCATAAGCTCTGTAACATAACTTGAAAAAGGCCTATGTTATGTATGAACGATATAGTAAAAATTTCTTATGGAACATTTTGGTGATGTCTTTGAAGGAATAGTTTTTTTCGATAAAAACTCATTTCTTGAACCACTGTGCACTAATATTTTCCGCTATCTATGAAATTTTTCTATTATTAAGTTTTGCTTTATAAACTTTGTTGTTCTTTTGTGATTTGGTATACGTTTATATTCTTATATGTGTGTAGTTGGAAAAATGCTTACTAAATATAAGTACACCCCAGAAGTATATATTACGAGTCACAGTGACGATATGTTATTTTTCTTTTTGTTTTTTTCCCCATCAATAAACTGCAAATATATACTAGATATGTATGTATGTAAGTTAGTTAGCCTTCGTGTGTATGTGTCTGCGTATTCAAAATGTTGAGTGATTTTTAGTTTAGTACCGCTAAAATAATCTCCCATACTCGCTATACACTCCACGCAATATTGACAAGATCAAAAAGATTCCGGCAGCGTTGACTCCAGCAAATTTACTATAAATCGAGGTGTATTGTAGTATTGCAGATGGAATACATAGATATTTTTCAGTTATAGAAATATATTTGTAAGACCATACTGTTTTCAAAGATCGCAGCACTTTTTCAAAGGCAATAACCTCCATTTAAATAGCAATATAGTAGACTAAAATATTAAAAAAAAATATTTGTTATAATATTCTACAATAGTTTTCAAGTACATCAAAGTTCAAAGTTCAATTTTAGCACCAGAAATAATACAAAACTTAAAATGTGTTTAAGATTTAACTTCGTACTTATTCACGGTTGATGCTAAAATAACGCCTCTACCACCTTCACTTGCTTTTGCTTTGATTGTTCCAATCAGTTGTATATAAAAAAGTATATATGTATTTCTTCTTAGTCTTATGCAAATTTTTGAGAGTGTAAAATGTATTTAAGACAATATCTAACAGGCAATTTATCTAACGCAAAAATGGCAACGTATCAAACTCATCACATTCTGTTGGATTAATTTTGAGCAATTTAATGTATTTGTGTGGATGTAAACAGATTCCTTATACGATAATTCTATGGAATTTCTTATAGTTTTTCATTATAAAGAATCATAAATAAACAGTTTTATGACAGGAGTAAATTAAAATATTTAATGATCGAACGTGTTCTATTTATTGGAAACTATTAAAAATTTTGATATTATTATGGCCATAAATACCTTTGTTGATTAAATTTCATAAGGCAATTAGCAGTTTATGTAAAATATTTTTATGACGTTTTTTGGAGGGTGAGAGCTTTAGGCACGCAACACTGATTGTATTCTTCATATACCATTCTTCTACTTCTGTTGGTTCAATTTAACCTAGCAATTAAAATATGTTTGTGTCAAATTGATCTGGAAGGTAACAAACAAATCGGTATAAAATTGAAATTTTTAACAATTAAGCTATGAGTTTTTAGTCGAGCTGTATGATTTTGAGTCCAAAGTTATTTTATTATTTGGCTTTAAATTCATTCAATTTAATTTTTCAATTAAATTATTTTTATTTAAAAAGAAATTCTAAGGCATGCATGTAACAATTGAAAAGACAAAAAAAAATTTAGGCTGCACGGAAGGTTGAACTGACACCATGATGTTTAGAGACCAAACACAATCACATCATCAGAATTCTTGTCCGCTTGGACCTTACTGTCATTCACGGCAGCTGCAGTCAAGTAGTTAAATATCCATTAATTTTAAGCAATTCAATTCAGGTGTATACACACTTTTCCAAACTTCAGTTCGCAATTGGGGCCTATTTTTATACACCCGCCTCCCTCCTCCCCCCTCCGCATTTAATCCGTAACAAATCCTCAACCCCCTCTTCTTCCTAGACCGTTACGTAATATGTGAATAGCCCCTTGTACGTTTCTTCAGCTTTTATTTGATAGTTTCAAAATTTACTATTTGCCTTGTCTTGTACAATTGAGCTTTTTATTATTAGTTAGTTCCTATGCGGACTTCAGCGTGGCTAATGCAGATCATCAGCGATGCTTTACCGAAAAATCTCACAGAAATCTAAAATTATTATATCAAACGTCAATTCATATGAATAAGAAGTTTAAAAGTAATATCAATGCTAAAATATAAGCTCTATCATCAATCATGCCTTTTAGGGTTCCGTACACCAAAGGTGAAAAGGAACCCACTGTTTTCGCAAAGCTGTCCGTCCGTCTGTCTGTCTGTCTGTCTTTCTGTCACATGTATGGACCTGAAATTTTCACAGAATACATGTTACTTTGAGCGCTACAACAGCAAATACTAAAAATTATTGAAAGTTAGTAATTAAAGGGTGATCTAAATCGAGCAACGAAACTTGTTGAAGTCTCAATGTAATACGCAGACACTTGATATTTAGACACTTGACATCTGCAAAGTTAGAGTATTAGTATACAAACTACACCTAATAATACTAAAATTTTAAAAAATATAAAATTAGAGGGTATTCTATCAGTAAATGTAATTTTCCCAATCTAATTTTGACAATTAGATGTATCTGGAAACCTTAAGAAGCAAATTCTTGAAATTTTCACAGTTAGTGCAGTATTTTAAGGGCAGCAGTAACGAATACAAAAAAAATCAAATCAAAAATTAAAGGGTATTCTATCAGGAAATGTAATTTTGAAATTAAGCTGTATCTTATGAACCGCAATAAGTAGACACTTAAACAATCAAAATTAATAACTGAAAGTAAATTAAAGTAATTCAAGGAGTAATCCGAAAATTAAATCGCTAAAACGAAAAAAATCGCCAAAAAAAAAATATAAATAAAAACAAAAAAAAAAAAAAAAAAAAACAAAACAAAAAATCGGAAAAAACGCAAAACAAACAAAAAAAAGAACTAAAAAATTTAGAAAATAGTCAAAACAAAAAAAAAAAAAAAAAGCGCGGAAACGAAAAAAGCAACAAATCGAAAAAAGGATACAACTAAAAAAAACTCGCCAAAACAAAAAAAACCCAAGAACTAAAAAACACAAAGTTATCGAAATATTAAAAAAAAATCTCGAAAATGAAAAAAACACTAAAATGAAAAAAAAAACGCTCAAATGAAAAAGCGCCAAAACGAAAAAAATTGCTAAAGCTAAAAAAACGCAAGGAAACGAAAAAGTTCGACGCAACAAAAAAAGCCCATAACAAAAATATAAGTTTAAATTAAAATGTCTCCAAAAACAAACCAAAATTGCCAAATACCAAAAATGGGATATAAGTACATATACGGCATTCGCACGGAACTCTTCGTGTCCGAATCAATGTCACAATTTACAGAATTTATTTATTTCTTACTTTACCATTTACTACAATTAGCTGGCTTTTTTCCAACTCTAAGTTGTAGTGAGTGGTAAAAGGCAACTGAAAATAAGTGTAAAAACAACAATAGCTACATATGAGGGTGCTGTTGGCTGAGATGGTTAGCAAATTGACTACTGACCCTGAGGTCTTAAGTTCAAGACTAGTTTCAGGCAAGCCAACAACGTCATGAATTTTTCTGATGTGCATTGGCGTGTCATTGTGTACTGATTGTTGTTGAACTGTTAAAGTGATGAAGCCATATCACTGATCACCTATGGCAGTACTGACAGCGATTATTACTGACATATCTTGATGCACATCATAGCACCCTCCTTCATCGGTATTGTAGCAGAATCGTCGGCGAAGTAAATGAACTAATAAATGGCTACATAGCTTAAAAACAAATTAGTGACTCTACTTGATACCAGAGGGGCTACAGCACTGCTCTACAGAAATTTTACAAAAATCGCAGAGCTGTAAATGAATTCAGCTTTCTATCTCTCTCCCATTTCACCACCTGTTCTCTCTACACTATCCCTTTCTCAAAGAAGATAACACATTAATTTATTAACTGGTAGGCAATAATATCCTGATTGTGTTACTTTTCTTAAACTAAAAAAATGTTGTTCTCTCAAACAATAATGAGCAGAGATTTTAACATGCGTTCTTTCGCGGTTAGTCGGCTGTTTAATTAATTAACTGAATCTATAAATGTGCAAAATTTCCTCTGGGTCATATTATGGAACTAATGAATTAAATCATGTCTTCCATTTTTTTCACTAGCTTATTCCGAGTCAACAGTTCTAAATAGAAAGCGTTTCAAGTTATTGAGCACTTGATGTTTAGACATACAGTCCTGTTCGTGAAAAGTACCGACTTATTTTATCATATTGTTGACAAACATAGCTTTAACACATACGTGGTTATTCATGAAAACCACACACTTGTTCAGCTCTCTTTATAAATCTTCATCTCTTAATTAAATAATTTTATTTATTAAGATACCAGATAACTTTTCCTATCCAAATTATTTCAGCTTTTTTTTCAAGACAAATTAATTTGTGTGTGAGAGTGTGAAAAGAAGAGTTTATGTTTCAATTTATTTGATTACACATCTTATTACAAGCTTTTACTATCACAATGTTGTATGCGTTACCAAATTTTTTGCTCCACTTAATCATCATTCACACGTCTTTTGGTAATTGCGTTCTTAACTTGCAAACGGTAACTGGGTGGATGGATGAGTGGAAAAATTTATGAATGATTGTATGTTTATTTTCATTTATAATCAAATTATGGTTGGGTTTCTATCGTAGCTACTGTAGAGATGAACAAATACGTACAATTTCAAAATTTTTATGGCAAATTGGTAGCAATGGTTTTATAATTTGTATTTTAGCTTATCAGCCACTTTCTTGTTAATTTAAATAATTTATTCGAGATTACAAATTTAATTGCAAATTAAGTGTATTGTAATATACTAATTTGCAATATAGTTAACGGTGTACTCTAGATGAACTAGAGATAAGCGATCACGTAATTTTTAAAGAACATCGTGAACAGTGATTGTAATTTAAAAATCACTGTTGCTTAAAACTGTGACTGTGATCACGGCGTTCAGTTCTCTTATAACAAGGTAATTATCCTTTCCTTTTTTTCACTGAAGAAATATACCCAGGCAGATTTAAATACGCCTTAAAATATACTTTGAATTTTAAAAAGAAATAAGAGAACACAAGAAATAGCAACATTATTCGTTTGTTGTTGTTGTATGCAAAACAAAAACGCTATTACCCACACATCCAGTGAAATATCATAAATTTGAGTATGTTACAAATAGAAAGGAACGACTTCGCAAGTAGCAGTGATTTAACACATTTAGTCACAACTATGATTCGTGATTTTTTTGTAACAATGATTAAATCACAGCTACTGAAATATCGCTCATTTCTAGTGTACTCCATATTATTTCTTGTTTAATTATATTGAAATTTATTTAAAATATATTTTTTTGAATTTTTTAATTATCTTGAACTCATCGATTCGTTAAATAAAACAATCAACTGTAAATATTTTGGTACTTATTTTTGACTCTAGGGTTACTTTAAAAATATCTTAAGGGCAATTTAACACTTGTGTATGCGTGTGCATTTCCCATCTCCGATTTGTTTGTGTATTTAAACAAGAATGAGTTTTACCGTGACTTTCGTTGGGTTCTTTTCAGTTCTGTTAATCATCTAAGCAAATATTAATATTAAATATATGGAAGATTACCAAAATTAATCTATTTTGCCTACACACATGTAAAGTGTGTCAGTCACACATCCAGCTACTGTTCACTAAATGAATATTCATGAGAATGAAAGATGGTATGACCTACAGAAAGAATGACAGACAGACAAATGCCTTGTGAAAAGCACTGATGGACAGATGGCTATCAGAACATATATGGGGGATTTTTTTTTTTGCTTTGTGTATATAACATATAATTTTTCTGGCTGCAGGCTTATGATTTTTGTTTCTTTTTTCCCTTTTTTATACTGTATAATCCCTGGCCTGTTAGATTATAATTTTTGTACTAATTATCAGGCTGATACAATGATTGTGTCAATAACTTAATCAGCTTTATTTAGACTTTCTTGTTGAGTTCTACAAAAGTATATTTCTTTAATTGAAAATCTTTGTCGTGTTGCCAGACACGCTTTTTGGAAAATTGTTTGCATGAAACTTATCTGTTTTCTTGACGCAGCGTGGGAAAAATATTTCCTCCATTAGTGTATTAATCTGCACATTATGGTTAATAATTGTAGTATATTTTTAATGAATAGATATGTGAAGAAATTGTCATATCCGATTGTCTGAAGGGTTCTAGTTTGTTCTTAGAATATTAGGAATTTAAAAGTGGATTTTTCTAAACTTCTCATTGGAATATATCGGACAATATTTGTGTTCATCAAATGAAGAAAGTGATACATAGCCTCTTTGCAAAAGCACTTTAGTTGCCTTCGGAAAATTATGTGAGTTTAAAGCATGGAAATGGAAGAAATGTGGAAATGTGAAGAAATGTGGAGTGCATTTACTACAGCCGTATATATATTATGCGTATAAGTGCTCCGGGCGTGGAGCAAGTGTACTAGAAAATAACACAATTTTGCCAAATATCACTGGAGATATCTGTTTTGTGGGCGTTTTATTTACTATTTCAAATTAATTATATACGTGTATTATATACCAGCGGAGAAGTAAATGAGTGTACTTGTATATTTTGTGTGAATTTAGGTTTGGATTTTCATACAATAGTAACATTTTAATTTTTGTGTGTGAGTGGCGTATGCAAAAAAAACAACTTTCGTTTTTGATAACAAAAATCCCGGTATTCACAATTTTTTTTCAAAATTCCTATGATAAAGAATTCCGCTATATTGAAAACAAAATTATTTCAAAAGAAAAAATATAAACTAAAAAAAAATTTTGACATGACTGGGATACGAACCCGGCCTTCCTGAACGTAAAGCATGCTCTCTACAGTCGAGCCATATCCCAGTTATTTTTTTTATGAGATAAAACTAGTTTTAAGTACTTATCACTGTGTGTCACAACGTAATCGAGAGGTGTAAAAATATTTCTCACAGATATCTCGAAAGTTGTTATAAAGAAAAATTAATGAATCTTACATTAGCGTTCAGCGACCCCCAATTAGTGTAAAAAACTCTTCGTTTTTGAAGTTTACACAAAATGTTTAAAGCCCGTAAGCTAGTATAATTCGAAATAAAGATAAATTTGCTATAGATCAGCTCTTTGTAAAAAACTCTGACTGTATACACCATTTCCAATTGTGTTGTAGACTATGCCTAAAAACTCTAATAAAATATTGTGGTTGGCCTAAAATAATTTCGGTGCCCGCCTGGTTCAAGTGTATTGACAATAAAAACAAATACTTAAATTATTTGGAGCATTTCCAAAATATAAAGTGAAAACAATCATCCACTTAGCACATACACAAAGATACATATGACAGTCACACTTTCTGTTACTCAGACTAGAGATGAGATCGTGAGATGCTTTTTATTTGTTTTGGCTCACGGTAGAAGAAGTAAATTAAGTAAAGTGCGACTTTGGCTAGCACACGAAGGGTTCCGTACGAATACACATACGTTTTCGTTTTTGCCCCTTTTCATTTTAGTAGTTTTTTCGTTGTGCTTTTTTGTTTAATTTTATTTTAAAGTATTTTTCGTTGTTTTTAACGATTTTTTTTTAGATTTTGATGCTTTTTTAATTTTTGTAATTTTTTCGTTTTTTTCTGAAGATTTTTCGTTTTTTGCAATTTTTTTGCCGATTTTTTTAGTTATGGCGATTTTTTGGTTTTGGCATTTTTTTAACGTCGTTTTCAGTTTTTGACGATATGTTTAGTTTTAGCGATTTATTTTAGTTGTGGCGATTTTTTTCGGTTTTGGAGACTTTTTTCGGTTTTTGGTGATTTTTTTTTTGTATTAGTAACGACACCTTTTTTCATTCTGGCGATTTTTCCGTTTTTAGTGATTTTTGGTTTTGGCGATTTTTGAAGTTTTTTTTCGCTTTTTGGCGATATTTTTAGTTTTAGCGATTTATTTTAGTTTTGACGCTTTTTCGGTTTTGGGGATTTTTTCGGTTTTATGTGATTTTTTTAGTTGGCGCTTTTTTTTGTTTTGGCACTTTTTTTCGTTTTGTTAGATTTTTTTTTTGGTTTTTGGCGATTTTGTTAGTTTTGACGTTTTTTTGTTTTTTGCGCTTTTTTTCGCTTTGGGGGTTTTTTCATTTTTGGCGATTTTTTCGTTTTTTTTTTTATATTTTTAGTTTTAGCGATTTTTTTATGTTGTAGTGCTTTTTTCGTTTTGACGACGTTTTTCGGCTTTTGGCGTTTTTTTAGTTTTTTGGCGATCTTTTTAGTTTTGGTGATATTTTGCGTTTTAGCGATTTTCTTTAATTTTTGTGCTTTTTTCCTTTAAGCGCTTTTTTCATTTTGGCGTTTTTTCGTTTTGACTTTTTTTAATTTTGGAATTTTTTAGTCTTAGCGTTTTTGAAAATTTCAAGAGTTTACCTCTTACAGCATATTGTCTTAATTACATGGTAAAAATTATGTAAAAATAGTTTACAATTGCACATCGTTTAGTGTGACTAAGCGCATTTTGGCCGAGTCACGTGAGCGGTACGCATCTCTTGATCAAATATTTGTTTATAATCTATTCGTCGATAATTGAAATTGTTATTAAAGAGATAACTAAAGAAAGACAGACTGAAGACAGCAGACGTACACCTTGTTAAAGTTAAATAATATAAAACGACAACATTGTGAGTTTATATTTTTTGTGCTTCTGTCATATTGATTTGTGTTAATAACTTAATCAGTAGTATTTTGTCGTTTGTATTGTCATCTCCAGTGAAGTTTTATCAAGCAGAAAAATTAAATGATATTAAAAATAATATTTATATCTTGTCTGTTCTTGTTTGAACATTCAAAGTGGGCATTTGCTGGTTACGGTGTTGGTAAAAATGTAACTGATTTCTTGAGGCATCGTGAAAAACGCGGTTTAATTTTTAATGGTGGTGGCAGTACAAAGGTAATTTTTCGACGAGGCCTGTTGTTGCTGTGTTTAATATAAGATCACTGAAAACACATTTTTTAATTAGGGGCTTAGAAGCAAATTGGAGTGAATGTATTCAATATGTTTGTACGATGGTTACTATTTATATATAGTGAAACCTTTTTATGATCATATATTTCATGGAACTTATCTCCATTTTTCTGAGGACAGTGACAGTTCTGCTTACGTGCCACCACTTTTGCTCTCATATAGTAGTCCCGATTAAGAAAAATATACCATATTAAAGGTATTTGTGTGCAGATGAGTATAATCTTTATTTTATTATAATCGGTTCAGTAATTTGGAAGTTATAAGCGTTTTGTTCACAAAAAAAAAACAATTGAAACGAGAATGTATTTTTGTTTTTGCAAGTTTCATGAAATAAAGAGACCTGAAACTACTCAGTTGGGATCTATTGTTTTCTTTTCAATATCAACTACACTCTAAAATATTACTTCAAATTTACGATCATATATTGTCTAAATTTGTGTTGAAAACTTCTCCTTGTCTAAAATTACATATATTTTGTAGTTATTTTATTAAAGAAAAAACCTTTCAAATTAAACATATTTAGTCCAAGCGGAAAAAATTTAACATAAAGTATAATACGGCTATGGCTGAATGGTAGATACGTCAGACTATCAGTCGCGAGGTCGCGGTTCAAACCCTCACACAGCCAATAGCTTTTTTTTTATTAAAAACATTTAGTTTAAAAATAATGCGTGTGTAATTTTAAGTCGATAATAGTCGGTAAAGTGTTGCCGACTATTATCGATATAATTTTCAACAAAAGTGTTTTAGAGTGTACGTGTTTGTGTGTAAATGAACTTATTCTATAATTATTATAGTTTCGTACACTCTTTGTAGTGAGTTTCGGTAAAAGTCGTATGTGGAAATGACGAAAACTACTCGCCCCATGTGCCATAGCATGTCTCTTTCTCAAAAAATGGACAAAAAACTCCCCTTCAGCGGAGATATAGTGGGCGAAATCTTCTACAAAATTCTACTATATGTCTGCAAAGCCACCGAAGCTCCCGACTCAACTGAACGCCAGAAATCATTTAAAACCTAAAACGAGTTAATTTCGTACTTATTCGCAATAAGTGCTCGGCATAGGAAATCTAGTAATAGTTACGTTTAAGGTATAACAAATCTTGCAGCCTATTTAAGTAAAACACCACGAGGAACATTTTTGGAGAACATTTCTGTCCGCTATATCGCCTTATATAACAAGAGGTAGAGGGATATAATGTTTTACAAAAATCTTTCTCGCGGTGTTTTATATAAAAATGCTGAACACATGTTGACGAAATAGAGAACAAAGTCTAGGCCAAAAACCAAATTTTTAAAGTTCAAAGCCAAATATCTTTGAAAATAATGAAGATATCTTAATGAAGCAAACTGTATCTTCTATGGCTATTTATAAACTTTACACCAAGTTAAAATTCATTAAAATTAGGGCCCCTATTATGATTCACAACTAAATTAATAGTTGAGTCGTAGTTGTCAAATTCTTATTATGGAATACAACTTCATCAAAGCAGTTGTCTCAGTTTTTTATCAGTTGTGTTTTGGTTTTTATTTCGACTATTGTGTTACTTTTAATTATTTTTAAAATGGTACTTTTAGGCACCAATCTATCCCATTTGATAACCCATATTGTTGCCATATCCATAAAATATAAAATCTCAAGAAAAAATAGTGAGGCCAAAACTAAAAATATTTAAAATATTTTGTGATGGCTACTATGGTTTCAAAAAACAGAGAGTATAGATAACAACCTTTTTTTGAACATTTTTTCGAAGACAACTAAAATTAATTGTGAATCATAATACAAAAAAAAAGGTTGAGTTGGGTTGTAGCATTGACAACTCAACCTAGTTGAGTTGTGAATCATAATAGGGGCCTAAATTCATTTTTTTGTAATTGGATCGCAAGCTTGAACGATACAGATTTATTAACCTTTTTTTTGCAATTGGAATGTGTGATTCTCATTTGAAATGCCGTTGAAAGTATAGGAAAAGATTTCATAAAATAAATCTATAAATTTGAAAATGTAAACTGCCTTAGCATGATTTAATACGTTATTAATAAATGTCCATAAGTTTTTTTTTGCAAGACTGTCCATTATGTATTCAAAACAAAGAACGAAAATACTGTTTATACTCTCTTCATACAAAATGGTGTGTCCGTAATGCATGTTGTTGATTTTCCCCATTAAGAAAGTATGAATTTTTTCAAAATCTTTTCAAAATACTTAGTTTAATTATTAAAATTACATTAACAACATATTCTGAAATAACAGCGTAGATTTTTACTTCTAAATATTTAAAAGTTTTGTGAACTTTGTTAAGTAGTATTATATTGCAGTCAATCATGGTTTGTATAAAAAAAAATGTATTGAGTGTTATCCATATTTGCATGCCTCATAAGCGAAGCGTTGAGGTGGGTACTAACTACTCTCACTTCACACGAAACTACTGATTTTTCAAACTTAAAATGGCTCTACTATTATCATATATTGCACTTGTAAAAAATATACACATACATATTAAGAAAAAATACTATTTTTAACACTCATGATATTTTTATTATTTAAACTAATTAAAAAACTGTTTAAAAAAGTTCTGTCTTGGACGTGTGTATGTGGTCACGATAACGACCGAAAGACTTCACTAATCGAATTCTTTTCATCTTTTTACGCTTCAGTATAATTAAGAATAGAAGTCTATTTAATTTCACGGTCTAAGGGCCAGGCCCCACGGGCGTTTTTCAAACGCGCGTTTCTGCTTTTTTATATTAAATTTGAAAGTTCTAAATTTTATAAAACTTCAAATTTAATACAAAAAAGCAGACACGAGCGTTTTAAAAACGCCCGTGTGGCCTAGCCCTAATTGAGATTATGAGGCGTGCACTTTTGGTTTTTGCAAACTATTTTTTATTTGGTTTAAAATTTTTGTGAATAACTAAGGAGTTTATGTTAAAACCCATCGAAGTTATGCAACTGAATTGTTTTAAGTTCAAAATAAAGTGTGTATTCTGAAAAAATATTGAATTCGTAAGAAAATGTATTGAACGTTACGTTAACAATATTCTTAAATATAATTTATCTATGAGTTTTAGGACGTTAATATAGGTTAGAACCGATATAGAGAACATTATCCGTTTAGAAATTTCTGATTTACTTTGAAAAAATTTTGCTTCTACCGCACTGTGGGTTGTTATATTTTCGAAGAATGTATTAAGTAGTTTGTATTTGGTACGAATAATTATTTGAAATTGACATAACTTTTGACATTGTTGGGAATTTTTTTTTAAATCAGTCTTATTTGAAAGAAGAGTTAGCCATGTATAAATTTTTGTAAAGAAATATTTTAAAAGATACAAATTTCGTATTTTTCCACGTGAACCCAAGACAAAATTGAAAAAGTGTTTATAACTTTTAATTTCGTTCTCCGATTTTTATATAAATTTTTTTGTTTTTAGAGAGTAGATGTATAGTGCTTTCAAATCCTATATCCATTTTTAGTAGTGTATTTTTTTCGCAAAGATCATTCCCAGAACAACCGCGAAAGCAAATCGAAGGCTCACTACACAGGAATTGTTAAAAAATCGAGAAATATAATTTTATTTCAGGATCCATCGAATGAGGCGAAAACTATAATATGTGTCATACCTTCTCATATTTCTATTTATTACATTGGTAAAAAAAACACATACACACTCAAAATGTTTGTTTAGAATGTGAATAACCCATATATTGATTTTTGGTGCCTTCTACCAAAATCAGTCGTTACAATCTTATAATTTTGAAAAAAAAAATTATTTTGTTGCACAGTGTTATTAATTAATAAAGCTACTACTGATTGCATATTTTAGCTGGTTATCGGACCAATCTATCCCTTCGAACTGGGCGATCCAATTGCCTGGAGAAGTTTACTTTGTTTGTACAACATTCATGTGGGAAGTTACAATATACCCTCTTCACCCCTGTATCCATGGGATAAGTGGGAGAATCTTTATGCACGATCCTATTATGGAAGAATGATACAACCAGATCAGTCCAGGGAATTTTTTTATTTAGTTTTGGAAAATTTTATGAATACAAAACATGGTAACGGCAGGGAATGTTTGCTGCGAGCAATTTGTGAAAATGTTCAAATACAACAACACATGGACTTTTTTGGTGAAATATTAAATGTGATATTAACGTAAGTAAAAGAAATCGCATATTCGAATTAATTAAGAGTTTTGCAAAATCTTATTTTCCAGGCCTGGTAAAGGTGATGTTCAAGCTATTTATAGTCATGCCTATGAAATGGGTAAAGCTGGTTCAGATTGTTTGCATTATTACAGCAAATGTCCGCTGGGCTTAAGTTTTTTAGATACATTTTTGCTACATGATTCTTATTTTTAATTAAGTGTAAGAAAATATTAAATAATATTTAACTTCTTTTTATTTTGTAAATAAATGTACATACGTGTTTTTTTTTATTATTAAACACAAAGTTTTCTTGTGCTCTACCGTAAAAGAAAAACTCTCAACAAGCGTTTGGTTTTTAACCAAAAAATAAAACTCTATTACTAACAAAAATTGTCTAGAGTCATGACTTTTTCATTAGATATAGTTTTTTTTAAACTTTTTTGTTGTTCTAGTTTATTTTTCCATTATTCACAGCATTGTATTAAACTATTATTATTCAATTTGATAAGTTTATTTTTTTATTTTTTGTTAATCCTTTGTAGAACAATATGTTTAAGCACGAAATTTTAAACATAAAAACTAGTTGAAAAACTTTTTCTTAATAAAACTTTTAGTGTTTTTGGTCTTTTTTCCATGTATTTTAATAGTTTGGTGGTTTAATGTTTGTTGGAGAAAAATTTTATACAATGTCGCACAGTGGCTCTAACTGATAAAAAGTGTAATAAATCTGTATCTTTGAAATTTGCAATCCGAGTACAAAACGATGTATGCGAAAATCATAGAGCAGGACATAAGCTTTCAAAATTTTTAATTTTGGACCAACCTGTTGAAACACACGTTGATCTACAGGGTGTCAAAGTTTACTACCTCGGCCATGAAAGACTTTGTCGGCCTCGTAACTTTTACAAATATTGGTGTAAAGTTTATAAACAGTCGAACTTTATTTCATTAAGATATCTTTAATATATTGAAAGATATTTGGGTTTGCATATGAAAAAACTCAAATTCTTTGCAAATTATATAAGATATATTAAATATAATTAATCTGACTTTTAATTGTTACCCGCCCACTAAAAATTTTTTTTTCATTACTTCGTCTCGAATAACTGTAAATAACTTGTAAATAACATTAATATTTTCCCATCGGTTTTCATGAAGTTAAGCTTATTTTATTTAGAATCAGTTCAGAAAAATGGTAAGTTTTTACGACTTTCGATTTTTTTTTATATATTTTTAATATATAAAAATTTTCTGATTTTGCCTATAAAATTAACTTTTCATCATTGCGGTTAGAATAATTCCGAAGCCGTTGAATACACTCTAAAACACTTTTGTTGAAAATTAGGTCGATAATAGTCGGCAACACTTTACAGATTATTATCGACCTAAAATTACACACGCATTATTTTTGAACAAAATGTTTTTACTAAAAAAGCGATTAGCTACGTGCAGGTTTGAACCGAGACCTCCTGACTGATAGTCCGACGTATCTACCATTCAGCCATAGCCGTATTATACTTTATATTACATTTTTTCCACTTGGACTAAATATGTTGAATTTGAAAGGGTTTTTCTTTAATAAAATAACTAATAATAAATAATTTTAGACAAGGAGAAATTTTCAACACAAATTTAGACAATATATGATCGTAAATTTGAAGTAATGTTTTAAGTGTACACTCTAAAATATTACTTCAAATTTACGATCATATATTGTCTAAATTTCTGTTGGAAATTTCTTCTTGTTTAAAATTACATCGATTTTGTAGTTATTTTATTAAAGAAAAAAACTTTCAAATTAAACATATTTAGTCCAAGTGGAAAAAATGTAACATAAAGCATAAGACGGCTGTGGCTGAATGGTAGATACGTCAGACTATCAGTCAGGAGGTCGCGGCTCAAACCTGCACACAGCCAATCGCTTTTTTAGTTAAAACATTTTGTTGAAAAATAATGCGTGTGTAATTTTAGGTCGATAATAATCTGTAAAGTGTTGCCTACTATTATCTACCTAATTTTCAACAAAAGTGTTGTAGAGTGTACGTACGGCTTAAAGGTAAATTTATTTCAAGTTTTTATGTGGCGTTTGTAATAAGATTGACCACTTTTATCCATGTTGTGATAAAATCGGTGATGCAGCCTCTTTAAAAATACCCAAATTTTGCAACAAAAAAAAAAAGAAAAAAATTATCCATAGAATTTAAAATTTCAACTGCTTTTGTAGTTAAGGGACCGTAACACATTAAAAAAAATCAAGTGGTACTCCTTGGCATTTTTCGTGTTGCATAGTGTTATAGTTGTATTATACTATGTATGTATTTTAAAATATTTTTTTCGATGTTTGGACAATTTTTCTATGAATCTTACGAAAATTATCTGCATCTAGAATACGGGTGATTGTATCGGCCGTTGGCTATACTAGTATTAAATATCCGATCAATTCCTTATCCCTAATTCTAATGTTTCTGTTGTATCCAAATAATTTTAAAATTCAATATATTCTTTTATATGCCATAATTTTATTATATATTTATAACTAAAGACTACAAAAAAGATTGCAAATACATATTAAATGTAATTATTTGCAAGACTTGTAAAATAATTACTACAAGAGTCTTCAAACAAATACTGCCTGAAAACAATAAAATTCACTTAAATATTTATGATATTGAAAAAGTTTAAAATGCTTAATAAAAGACAAATTATTTTCAAATGAACAAATTACTACAGTTTTGTGTCTGTTTAAATATATATTGACACAAACAGAGTTCCAAAGTAAAATAAGTAAAAACATTTTAATAATTGATAAATGAAAGCTTGAAGCAATTTAAAGCTTAATTAATGTTGCCCAGATACACACATAGTTATACATACAGACGTTTTCAAATACTCTACAACACTCGTACACATACACATTCGGGTACATACCCTGTCGGAAAATCACTAGTCGACTACAAAAATAATCAACTTAATAGTTCACTTTTCTTAAAAAGCTAACTACAATGTAATCCAGAGTGAAATCCAGAAAATCAATTCGTAAGTTGAGTACACAATTGAATTTGGTGAGAGCCAATAACTTTACTCTCAGCAACTTTGAAACTCATTTCATTTATTTTAACTTTTTGCTATCATTATTTCAAATGCTACCTTAGCTGGGTGGTCAGCGCGTTGACTATAAAACGTGGGATATTTAGTTTGAACCCCAGGAAGATCTTTTTGCAAATATACTAACTAAGTTAGTTTAAGTTAGTTGAAAAGTAGTGAAGAATGAGACAACTGACTACCGCCTAGGACATTGCAATGTTAAAATAGTTAGTTGTTTATATTGGAAAGTAGTCCAAGTGTCAGTCAAGACTAGTTGCGAAATAGTTGCACTCTAAAACATTACTTCAAATTTACGATCATATATTGTCTAAATTTGTGTCATCGACTTTGTAGTAATTTTGTAGTTATTTTATTAAAGAAAAAAAAGAAAAACTTCAAATTAAACATATTTAGTCCAAGTGGAAAAAATTCAACATAAAGTATAATACGGAATGGTAGATACGTCAAACTATCAGTCAGGAGGTCGCGGCTCAAACCTGCACGCAGCCAATCACTTTTTTTAATAAAAACATTTTATTCAAAAATAATGCGTGTGTAATTTTAGGCCGAAAGTAGTCTGCAAAGTGTTGCCTACTATTATCGACCTAATTTTCAACAAAAGTGTTTTAGAGTTTAGCTTAGAGTTAATTTAAATCTAACTGAGTTTCCGACAGGGTACATACACTCTTATTTTTGCATACCGAACAGAATCAAAGAAAAATGGATTAAGGTCAACAGGTCATGTTGTATTTATTAAATTTACCAAAAAAACAACAGCAACAGCAACAGCAATAACAACAACAACAACAACAACAACAATTTATTTTGTAAATAACTATAAAAACGAAAAATTAATTCATAACCATTCGTATGGCAAAAAGTTTAAGGGCAACAAAAGGATGCATATAAAATTTAAAATTCATACTCATTTATATGCAAACACATATACAAAGGGTATACACTAATACATACATGTATGTTTTTCAGAGATGGAGAGTTTGGCAAAATTGTAGTTTTAACAGACTTTAGTATTCTGGTATTAAAATAGTTGATTCCTATGTATTTTCAGCTGCCGAAAATATCGCAAAAAGTGTCTGGATTGTGCATACAACGTTTTTTACACGTAATCATACCATTAATGATTAGCAAATTGACAAGTGTGACATAAAAACAAAATTTTTTCAGAAAATGAAAAGTTAACGCAGTTTGTTTTTTAAATGCACAATATCTCGAATACAAGAGGTGCTAATAAATTAATGACGCCATCATAGACCAAAATACAAAAGAATTAGCTAATTCAATTTCAGAAGAAAAAAACTACTCAAATTAAAGAGATTTTCGTATAGATTATAATACAGAAAGTATTTTAAGGTTTGGAGAAACGTTCGTGAAATATTAAGCGAATAATACAATAAATGGTGTAAAATGTGCAAATATTGAATTTCATTATATCTCTCAAACCAGAGCTGCTAAAAGAAACAATGATGACATCGTAATCAGCGCTTTTAATTTAACCAAAAACTATGAAAAGAAGTGTAGAATATTTTGGATTGTTGCCCTGTGTTATGAACTCTTTATGTATTAAAATTTGTTTTTGTCGTTTCACTCAAAAGAGCATTTTGTTTATCTCTTAATAAACTTTACAGTAACAGTTATGGGGCTGACAATGTTTTTCATGCCCGAGATAGTCTATTTTGACACCCTGTAGCTCAACGTGTATTTGAAGTGGGTTGCCCATATTTCATAATTTTTAATGCTTAGGTCCTCCTCTATGATTTTTATATACATTGTTTTGTAATCGGATTGCAAGTTTTAAAGATACAGATTTATTACCCTTTTTTCCCATTGAAACCACTGTGCGTCTTCGGCCTGATATTTTCAGCTCTAAGCCATCGGGCTGCCACTTTCGGTCTTATACAAAAATTTCAACTACCTTGACAAAACCAAGGAAACGAAAAAAGTTATTTTAACTTCTACACTCCAAAACACTTTTGTTGATAATTAGGTCGATATTTGTAGGCAACACTTTACTCATTATTATCGACCTAAAATTAGACACGCATTTTTTTTGTTGATTTTTGAACAAAATATGTTTACTTAAACAAATAAAAAATTAGCGGTGAAGCGGTTGGCTGCCTGCAGCATCGAACCTTGACCTCTTGGCTGATAGTCTAGCGTATCTACCTATCAGCCATAGGCATATTATACTTTATCTGCCATTTTATCCACTTGAACTAAATATGTATGTTTAATTTGTGAAGTCGAATTAGACAAATTATGTTTTGTTTATTGCAAATAGCTACAAAATCGATGCAATTTTAGACAACGAGAAATTTAGACAATATATGATCCTAAATTTTAAGTAATGTTTTAGGGTGTAGATGGAAAAAGAAGATAGTTCGTCAGCAAAAACAACTATTGCCTGGAGGATACTTAGGCGACGTTTAAGCGATACTTAGGCGATATTTCTCAAGAATTTAGCCGAGACACCATCATTTAGCAAGAGCACCAACCATTAGCCAAGACACAAACCGGTTTCAAGGATTCCCAAGAACTCTCACAAAAAGCTTCTCAAAATCCCAGAGGTTCCGCGCATTCTCAAAAACTAGGAAAAAATCTCCCCAAAATCTTCGAAGTTCCATGGAATCTCAAAAACAAGGGCAAAAATCTCATCAAAATCTTAGAACTGTCCCGCAAACCAACGGCAGCACCGAAAAGCACAAAAATGCCAAAGCGGCAACACTGAGTTTTAAGGAATTTAACCTTTGCGCAGGCCTATTGCCTTCGTTTTGAACTAAGTATTCATTACAGGTAATTTTTACGCGTAAAAGAAATTTTTTTGACGCCCCAGCATAGAAAACATTTATACGCTGCATATTATATGCACAACGTTCAATAAGGAACTTCGTTCCAAAAATACTGTTTTGGTTATTCGCTGCATTTTATAAATGTCAATTCTACATGTCTGGTGTGTATCTGTATTTCACAGTACACTATGAAACGACAGTGATGCCAACATTCTGCGTTTGTTATCTATTTACTTTTTTATTTCAAATTGAAAAAAAAACTCATTTTGTGTAAATTTTAATATATTTTCTAAATAAACGAAACTGATTCTTTTATTTCACTCATGTATTTTTAATCTTGCATTTTGAAAGATTATTGGAAAATGGTGGAGCAATTTCTCTTTACTACACCATTCCATAAATTACTTTCAATTCGGACGATTTCAATTCATTATAATGAAGTTTAGATCAGAATGTGATAAAAATGCTGTTTTTCCCGATTTTAGGGAATATAAACGAGTCACAACAGTATTGTGCCTTACCATATCTGAAACTCATCTTAAAGCTTAAAGTGGGGTCACACTTGACAAATATTTGCGCCAAGAAGCGTAACTACTACTTTTGCTTAGGTTTAGTGTAATTTAACTTGGTTTTTGTATCACAAAATAAAGTTAATAAAGTTAATTATGTCGCAAAGAGCTATTTTATATGTTTATATTTTTATGTTTAATAAATGCGAGCCCATATTTAGAAAAATATTGGAATTAAAAGATATGCAATTTTACCTTGTCAGTTGGTCACATTTTTTCCGGCAAATATTTGCCAAGTGTGACCGTACCTTAATAGTTTCTTACCTTTGCCATACTGCTGCTGCATCAATTAATATGTTTATACTTAGTTAATTAATTTATTTTATTAATTCAATTAAACACCTTGCTTAGTTTTATATATATATATATATTTTTAATTATATACTTAGTCAAAGCTTACCATTAATTAGAAAAAAATTCTTCTTTTGAAATTCTTACAATACCGGTAATTGGCGTCATCATTTTAGTGATAGATGCAAAATTAAAAATATTTTTTGATTGTTTCAAACATTTTGTATTAAAACCATTTTTTACTTTTTTCTCTGTAGTTAAGGGGACACTTTGGCATTTTTCTTTTGAAAAATTGACTACACTGTCACTAGCAATCAAAAAATTTGGGCTATTCCCCCCATAGACCTCAACAAGAGAAATGAAAAGTCAAAATAAAAATATCGATAGCAAAAACATAAAAAACAAAAGCCAGAATAACAGAACAAAAGTGTAGTATTTTTGTATTTTGTATAGCAGAAGAAGACATCATGGTATCTGGGATAACAACAACAATAATAGCAGCAACAACATCTTAAAAAGCCTATTGCCCAAATAAATACTCATAGAAAAAAGAACTACTAACGACACTTGCACTCCTTTTTCTATCTATAAATTGAGTTTTATAAATGTAAGCAATGCATGAATTTATGTTTGAAGAAACTGTGGATTAATCTTGTGTGTTTGAATCAAGATTTTCTTGTGATGCTGTTTTCCTTGTAGGAAATAAATTTTTCACATACAGACACAAATACGCATGAAGTCGGTTATGAATGTTGAGGAGCGTTCAAACTGAAAATTGGTGAAAATATCTTGAAATAGTTTGTGTGTAGGACCTTAAAACTGGAAAGACTTTATGAGTTATTGCTTTAACATATTTTTGAGGGAAAAAATTGAAAAATTGTTTACTTATCTAGGCCTAAATATGCAGTGAAATATTCTTGGTTATTTTAGAGCAACATTCTAGAAAATAGGCTTTGTACATATATTTTTCATATCGCTGGGTCGACTAAAAATAATTTTTGCGTAATTTTAGTTTATATATGTTTAATTTAGAGCTTATGTAATATTACCATTTTTTTTGTTTATATTGCATTAAATGTTTTGTATGATCATGTTTAAAAGTGAAAAAATTATAGGGCTGTTAAGCGCTAAGCAAATAAAATTGATTAGGTAGTTTTGTTGTAGGGTTTACTTTGCTATAATGTGTTTTGGGACTATTATTTTTGTTTTACTGCTTCATTGCGCTGTACCATCTGCCCGCAGATGTTACTTATATATGATGACTTTTTGGTGTTATTATTACCAGTACAAAGACAGACTGCTAAATACTTGTATATATTTACAAATATATATATTCATCTAACTATCCAGTAAACATTTTTGGCGAAATTTCTGACGTCAGAAAATATCTGAGACTTCAGCAGACAATCAACCGAATTGTCTAAAATTCCCTCAGACATTTGGCTAAATAGTCGGCAGGTTTTGTTACGAAATTTCTGTACATTCTACGATATATTATCCGATTAATATCTGAAGGCATTTTAATTTCCTTTAAGACAGAAAAATGGGGTTTGCTGTTGTTGTTTTGGTGTTTGAGTCCTAAATAATAGTCAAAGAAAAAATTCACTGATTCAGTAAAAAACATTTACTGAAAATAAAATTTTATCTTAGACAAACTTTTGTTTGAAAATTTTTTGCTGATAATTTTTTTGTGACATTTCTAATAAATTTTTAATTTTAAAGCCGAGAATTTCCTTAGACAAGCAGGTTTCTTGCCAACCACTCATATGATTTTCGATACGATTTTTGACCGACTTCGCATAATAATTCGGCATCTTGTCCAGACTTGCTGACCGACTTCGCATCGATATCGGCAAAAAAAAATGTTTGCTGGGTATCTATATACGGCTGGCTATATATCCTAGATATTGAGCAAGTTTGTATTTGTGTGTGTGTGTCTGATGATTACAATACAAACAAACAGAATGTTGATGTTGCTACAATTTATATAGTCTGAATTTGTAACAACAAGCTCAAATAGATTTGATCGTTCCCCTTAGGCCAAATGCTCGAGATATCGTCGACGCATGTGCGAAACAAGTATCTATCAATGACGATGCATTGACAACAGTCAACGCCAACTACTGATGAGATCGTTGGTAACATGTTACTAAAATTGTCGTCAATGAATATATAATAATATTAAAAATATAATAACACAGTCTTACAATTTGTTTTTAGTTACACTAGCATATTTTACCTTAGATAGAGTACATTATGCGCAGGTTCGACCAACAAAGCATCAATAGTTACATGATAAAGTTACCTTCACACACTCTTAGAACAAATTAGTAACGAAAAATTGTGGTGTTTTGGTGAAAAATTAAAAGAATAAATTCAGTAAAGTGCAACGTTGGTTCGCACACGAAGGGTTACGAACGAATATACATATATCCCTTTCCGTTTTTGGCTTTTTCATTTTGGCAATTTTTTCGTTTGGCTTTTTTGTTCAATTTTATTTTTTTTATATTTTTAAGATTTTTTCGTTGTTTTGGCAATTTATTTTTGGTGCTTTTTCATTTTAATGCTTTTTTTGTTGCGGTTTTTCCTTTTTTTTTACATATTTTTAGTTTTGACGATTTTTTGGTTTTGGCGTTTTTTATTTTAACGTTTTTTTTTTGCTTTTTGACGATATTTTTATTTTTAGCGATTTATTCAAGTTTTGTTGGTTTTTTTCAATTTTGGGGCTTTTTTTCAGTTTTTGACACTTTTTTCGGTTTTGGGGAATTTTTCAGTTTTTGGTGATTTTTTAGCTATAGCGATTTTTTTTGTTTTGGACAGTTTTTCGTTCTGGCAATTTTTTCGTATTTATTTTGCGATTATTTTTAGATTTGGCCCTTTTTTTATTTTGGCGTTTGTTTTCGTTTTGCTGATTTGTTTCTAGTTTTTGGCGATTTTTTTGGTTTTTTGATTATATTTTTGGTTATAGCGATTTTTTAGGTGTTATTGCTTTTCTTTCGTTTTGACGACTTTTTTCGGTTTTTGGCGTTTTTGTGTTTGTTTTTTAGCATTTTTTTTTTTTTGGTGATTTGTTTTCGTTTTAGCGATTTTTTTAATTTTGGTGCTTTTTTTCCTTCAAACGCTTGTTTCATTCTCACTCAAGTGTTCTTGTTTCGTTTCAATCGTTAAAATACGAATACTTCTCGCTTAACTACAAACTCTTGTTTACTTAAGGTATAGTCCATGACTGTCTTAAAACTCCTCTATTTCACTATTCGATAGAGCGCTAGATGCAATCGTTAAGACGCGAACACTTGTTGGTTAAGTACAAACTCTTGTTTGCAAATGACGTGTTCTGTGGCTGGCTTACATAGGAAGATGTTGTAACTAGTCCATTATATCTAAAATGGACTACGAAATCCAAAAAAATTTTGCAGGGCTGTAGCAACCATCGATGAAAATGTCGCCTGTAACATTTGGGCTTACATGGTTAATCAGTACTCACACATACAAATCATATGTGAGCATAATGGCGACACGTATTTATGTATGTACATTCCAACAATGTTTTCTGTAAAGGTGCACAGTGTGCACAGCGTGCACGCATGCAAATATACAGACATAATTGCTTGCATGAATATGTGGTCTTCCCAACGAATATGTGTAACTACATGCATTCAAACATTTGAACATGTCATGTGGTGTATATGTGGTTTTCATGAATAACATCTTATATTGATAATCTGCTTTTGAAATAAAAGCACATTGGTGTGACAACGTTTATAATTGCCACGATATATTTGGTCAATTCACAACCTGTTGTATGTGCTGTAAATCGCAAAAATGTTGTTGGTGAAATGTCAAAAAACATTTGTTTCGAAATATGTTTATGTGAAAATGACCAACAAAATTTATACGATGGTACAATACATACAAGAGGTTGTGAGTTAAATTATTGTATTTTATTTTAATAGTTCTTGTCACCGAATATTTTCTATATTTTTCAAATGCGAGTGAAAAGAAAATTTGAAATTTTTAATTTCTTTTATGCTCCTTCTTAAAAAAAGCTTATGCGGTTCTTCATACAAACCACAGATATATGAACTATTTAACATTATTTTATTTATTTCAACCAAAGTTCATGTACATACGTTGCCAGTATCCATTTACCATTCTACACTAGAGTGGTCGTTCAAAATTAAAATTTGGATTTCTGCAAGTCTCATACCCCAAATCGAGGGGCATTTATAAAGAAATGGCTTAAAAAATTTTAGGCTAATTAGTTAAGATTAAGGCGTGTAGCACGCCCACCAAAGTTTGAACAAATGCTGTTTTTCTGTGATTTATGTCTCATAATTTAATAAATATAGTATTTAAAAAAAAATTTTTTCTAAAAGAAGTTTCCAACAGCTTTTCCCTTTTATCTAAATCGCATATATCACAAAATAAACAGAAATTTGACCGAAAGATTAAATTGAATATGAACTTAAGCCAAACTAATTAAATAACTTTGGATAAAAAAAACATATAGTTGGACTAAAAATTCAGAACTCAATTATTAAAAACTCTAAAGGCACTTAGCTAAAACATGAATGTGTACTGTTCCAAAAACTTTGGCAAAATAAACATTCATAAATCCCAGCACTGAAAATATCGATGATATTCCACGCTGGTAAGACCGAAATGAAAAAAAGCTTAAAATAGTTGAACATGCTTAGAAAAGACAGTTAGTGAAGTTCCGAACATTTAGAAAAAGTTGATTAATAGGTGCGACTCGCCGCGAGGTGGCGACAGTCTGTTAATTGATTTTACTAAAATTAATAGGATTTTCGCTATGATGTTGGTGCTACCGTCGCTGGTAGTGCAGGTAAAGGGCTCTGATGAGTAGGCTTTGGTAGTCTGGAAACAGCTCTCAGTTCAACCTTCTGTACATCCAAATTTTTCTTTGAATGTTCAATATTTACATGCTTTAAAATTTCTTTCTTAAATAAAAAATAATTTGACCGAGAGATTAAATTGAAAATGAACTTAAGCTAAACTAATAAAATAACTTTGGATATTAAACAGAAATATAAAAAAAAACCTAAAAAAAATCATTCCATAGAACTGAAAGCTGTTTCTTTGGATATTTTGGAAGCTGAACGAGAATTTGCACTATATTTTTATATCAAGTCTAGTTTTCGACTTATTTCAAAATTAAAGGCAGTTGCACGACATGTTTAATTAACATAATTGGAGAAGGGTTTGGCCAATATATTAAAACAAAAAGACATTTTTTCTTAATCCGCGCATTAGTTTTAGAGATATCGCAACAGTTTAAGCCAAAAAATTAATAATTTCATAGAAAAAAAAATTAAAAAGTTCTCTTACTATATTGTGAATAAAATCAAAACTTGTTCACCAATTTCGACGAAAAAGTGCTCATTTTCTTTGAAATGTATATAGTATATAGCTGCTAGAAACCGGACAAAAAATGATATCGTTGGTGTATATTTTTTTTATTTCAAAAAATTTTTAATCTTCTATGAAATTTTAAGGTTTTAGGCTTGAACTTTTGCCATATCTCTGAAACTAATAGGCAGATTTAGAAACAATGTTGGCTTGGAATAAAGATAATTTTTTTTTGTTGAATTTCGGTTTTTCTTTTAAATTAAATAGGGCAAATCCTTCTAGGTATGCTCATATATGTCGGGCAAGTGCCTTCATTTCTGACAACGGTATATCTCAAAAATTAGACGTGATAAAAAAATTAGCAGATTCGACTTCAGCCGTTCAAAAAAACAAAAGAAATAACTTCAAGTTCTAGGTAACGAAAAACCGAAAATTTTAAATATATCGGCTTTTTTTGTAGTGGGCTATTCTATATTTTGCTGTTTGCTTTGTTAAATATGCGAGTTATATAAAATTCGGTTAGACAAAAGCTGTTGAAAACCTCACAGACAACAGCTTTTAACTAAAAATTTTTTTTGTGAATACTATATACGATCCCGTCATTTTTAAAGAACCTCGTAAACAGTAAACGTGATTTAAAAATCACTGCTACTGAAAACTGTGACTTGATCACTGTCTTCAGTTCCCATTAGTGATGATATATCTGTAACTGTGATTTAATCATTGTTACTGAAGAAATCACGAGTCACAGTTGTGATCAAATAAGTCAAATCACTGCTACTTGCAAAGTCGTTCTTTTATATTTATTGCATACACAAGTTTATGCTATTTCACTGTTGGTGTGGGTAATAACGTTTTTTTTTGCATACAATAATTTAATATTTCTTGTGTTCTCTGTTTTTCCTTATTAGTATTTCCTTTTAAGATTCAAAGTATATTTTAAGGCGTATTTAAATCAGCCTTGATATATTTCTTCAGTAGAAAAAGAACACAATGTTTTAGTTGCAGAGATGCTGTACGTACTTGATAATTACATTATTATAAGATACTTAAAAATAGTGATCACAATCACAGTTTTAAGTAACAGTGACTTTTATATCACTTTCACTGTACACGATATTCTTTAAAAATCACGGGATCGCTCATCTCTAGTTCTCAGAAATGCATATATACAACAAAACCATTGTTCTTTTCTTACTCAAGAATTATAACAAGCCAGATTTAAATATATACGCCTTACAATATTCTTTGGATTGTAAAAAGAAATACCACTAACGAAGAAGAGAGAACACAAGAAATAGCAACATTATTCGTTTATTGATACTGTATGAAAAAAAAAAACGTTATTACAGTCAAATATCATAAATTTATGTATGTAACAAATACAAAAAAGAAAATCCATTAAAATGCGACTTTGGCTCTTACACGAAGGGTTCCGTACGAACACATGTATGTATAACCCTTTTCGTTTATGTCCTGTATTTCGTTTTGACAATTTTTTCGTTTACTAATTTTTTTTTTATTTTTAATTTTTTTTTAATATACCGATTTTTTTTTGGTTTTGGCACTTTTTTCATTCGGTTATTTTTTCGTTTTTTTTTTGCGATTTTTAATTTTTTCAATTTTCGTTGTTTTTTAGTTTTGGCGATTTTTTGGTTTTGTCGTTCTTTTTCTTTTTAATTTTTTTCGCTTTTTGATGATATAGTTAGTCTTAGCAATTTATTTTAGTTGAGGCGGTTTTTAGTTTTGGCGCTTTTTTGGTTTGGCGATTTTTTCGGTTTTTGGTGATTTTTTTTAGTTTTGCCGCTTTTTTTGGTTTTTGACACTTTTTTTCGATTTTGTTTTTGGCGATTTTGTTTTATTTTTGGCAGTTTTTTTGTTCTTGTGCTTTTTTTGCTTTGGTGATTTCTTCCATTTTTAGTGATTTTTTCGTTATATTTTAGTTTAAGCAATTTTTTTAGGTTTTGTGTTTTTTTCCTTTTGATGACTTTTCGGTTTTTGGCGTTATTTTTTTTACTTTTTTTGGGGTTCTCTTTAGTTTTGGTGATATCTTGCGTTTTAGCGTTTTTTTTATTTTGGTGCTTTTTTCTTTTAAGTCCTTTTTTCATTTTCGCGATTTTTCGTTTTGACATTTTTTTCATTTTGAATTTTTTTAGTCTGAGCGTTTTTTAAAATTTCAAGCGTTTCTCTGTTACGGTTTCCAAGATACAGCAAAGTGTCTTAATTAAATAGTCTAAATTACATTAACATTGATAGAACACCCTTTAATTTTTATTCTTTTAAATATCAGTGTTAATTGGTGTAGTCTATTCTACAGACTACACTAATTAACACTAACTTTGAAAATTTAAGTGTCTATATACTGTATGTGTGTGTATATTACACTAGTATTTTAACATGTTTCGTGACTCGCTTTAGAACACCCTTTAATTTTGAACTGTCATATATTTGTTGTTGTAGCGGCGAAAGTTTTACATATTCTGTGAACATTTAAGGTGTTTAGCTCTACGGCTCTCGAGAAAACAGCCTATGACAGACAAACAGAGAGACCAAAAGACAGACAGCGTAGCGAAAACAATAAGATTCCTTTAAGCATCGACCAAACAGACACAAACAGCAAGATATTTCCTACTCACTCTTGACAGACTGCCATCAAAAGAAAACAGGAAAGTTTTGGTGTTCTATTAGCAACGCTTATTTTTCGCAAACTGCTGCCCTCAAAAACTGATTGGGACAATTTTCAACTGTCACAGCTTACATGTCTAGGTGGTCGGTGGTAGCAGTTACTTGAGATATTTGCTCATAGTTGTGATCGTGATTTTTCAGTACGGGTGATTAAATCACTGGTACAGAAATATCTATTATCTCTAATATACATATTAAGTTATGAGACATAAGAGAAGAAAAATAAATTTTATTTAAACGTAGTGACACGCCTTAATCTCAACTCATTAATCTGAAAAAAATTTTTGGGTAGTTTCTTATAAATACCCATAGATTTTGTGTATGCGATTTGGAGAAATCCAAATTTAAATTTTTTACCACCACTCTAATGCTACACATTTCCGTAGATATTTGCTAGCAAAATAGTCCTACTTTTATGCATTCCAAAGACACATGTTTAAATATTCTGAAAATACATGTATATTTTTCATTTTCGACCACAGGGATTAATGCCAACAATGTAAATATAATCGTAAATCTAATTAATGAATTAATCGAATGAGAAATTTGTTTGTAGTTTAGTTTGTAGAAATTTGTTAGTAGTTGACTTGTTTTTATATTGTTTTGTATGCAGCTTATTGGAATGTAAATTGGGAGTTATTATGATATTACTGAAAGCGTAAGGAACGTGAATGTGTATACATATTGTTAGACAATTTTGTGGACATATGAGGTGAAAATAGAAATTATTTTCCCATAAAATTAAGAGCAGTTTAAAGCGTAATAAATTTAACATTTTTTACTATTTTCTTTTACAGTTTTGTTAAGAAAATTAAAACTATTAAATTGGGAAAAAATGTTGAGCATTTTAGAGTTTTTTTGAGTTTTATAGAAGCAACACTTCAAGGCATATGAGCGTTAAACAATTCATAATTATAAAATACTCATACGCTCCAGGTAACAACATGTTTAAAGAAACTGAGTACATATTTTTTTTCATTAAAAAAATGTAATTTCCTTTTTAAATTATAATTTTTTTTGTTCTTTCCTTTTTGCTTGTCAACTCATAAACTGCTTTTTAAAAACTTACACAGGAAATGTTGACAAAGAGTTTCTGCCTTTCAGACAAGTGTAATATAGTTTGTACCCGCTTTTGTTAAATTATATTTCTTAGCCGGAATACAAGATGAAGGGTTTTTTTCCTTCATTAAAATATATTTTAACACTCCGGAGTACTAAAAATAGTAAAATTTTTTTTATGACTTTACCAAATAACACTTGGTTATCAGATATTCCCTCAAGTTTAATAAAACAAGAGAAAAGTACACAAAATATATTTTATGTGTTAATATATAAACCTACTAGAGTATAAAGCGTACTTATATGCTTTACAATGGTATGCTGCTAAGTAGATTTGGACAATGTTTAAGAAGGCTTTAACATGACCGACATAAGTAAGCAGATATTAAGAAAAAAGAATGTAGACTTTTGTTTTAGGAAACCATACTCTAAGAAAACTGTACGGAAAAAACTCTTTTTAAATCTCGGTTTTCCTTTCTTACTTTTATTAGAAGTCGTACACTTAATTGCACTTAAAACACGAAATAACATCGTACAAAAAAACTATCCATAAAATGAATCTTAGATGTAAACTCACAAGACGCTGATACACGTAGATACCCTACGGTAAACGGAACTGACACAAAACAAGTCCCGTGACCGATCCCCATATGGTAGGGACCAGTCTGAGTTCTAACACTTCCCATGAAGCGGACCAGCAACTTTTACATGGGGATAGCCTATTATGGGGTTAATTGATACTTTGTATGCACCTTGTAACTTGTCCCTGAACTATCTTATGCAGTCCCATTTGGTGTAGAATAATATAGATTATATATAAATATCATTCCAAAATTCAGCTGTAATTATCGATTAACTTATTTTTTTATTGTTGCAAATCCAAGTAGAAATCGTATTTTATTTTTAAGCGGTGTCTTTGATAGGATTCGAACCGACAACCTCCGGTATGACAGGCTAGTACACTACCCACTTCACCACAGGGGAACATATATTTCAATGTTATAAATACCAGTTAAGCTGGAGTTAATATCTGAATATAGTTACGGAACAGGTTCCTGAGTGGCATGGCAGTCTCATTGAAGGGAGACAGTTAATATTATATAGATACTATGTGATAGGCCTTAGATCCAGGTGCATCGAATTTGTCAGTGCCGTTTACTACAATACTAGCCGGAGTACCAACTAAATTGACTGAAAATGGTTAATATGTGACCATTTGCACAATATATATTTTTTCACCATTCACTACTCCTTATTTTGGGTACCAGTCTCATTTTCTCAAGTCATACGACGAGTGCTTTTGGATCATTTGTCACCGAATTTTTCGCAGGGTACGTATGTATGTATTTTTTTGGAACTTTCTGCCAAAATTAGTGTTAAAAAAGTTAATTCTGTTGTACAGAGTAATCAGGATTTTTTCAAAAATCAGTTTTTGGAACTTTTAAATCAAATACGTAAAGTCTAAAATACATTTCATAGCTACATATCGGGGGGCTATATTCAAATAGTGCTATCTGCAATTTTCTCGAAAATTAGTTTATTATAGCAAAGTGTTCTCTGAATGAATTGTCATCTATCATTTTAATTAAAAAAAAAAATAATTTCTTAAAGGTTTTTTTCATACATTTTTTATTGTGCTAGAGTAATTGCATTTAGCCGGGTGTGACCATTTTTACACACATTTTTGCTATAAATCAAGAATATATAATTTTTTACTTAAAAATACGTTGCGGTTCGAAAGGACATTAAGCTTAAAGTCGTTGACTAACGGGTAGGCGCTGATAGAACACGATTTTCTGCTCAGAAAGTCTGAAAGCTGCGATCGGTGTGACCTTATAAATCTTACTTTTAAAGAACTATGACTATCAGTATAAATTCTGTAAAATGTTTACTATAAGGTACACAATAATTTTGGTATAGATATCTGTTCAAAGTGTTTTTAATTGTTTTATGTATTTCCTGTTTGACAAAAAATATTTTTTCTTGTAAAAAAACAATTTTTAAAATGAGACGGGTGTGACCGACGGGTGTGACCTAGTTCGAGAATTCGAAAACTTCGAATAAACAAAAGTTTTCTATTGATTTGTTTAATATAAATAATATAAAGATAAGCTCATAAGAAAATATTAAGACATTAAATTATTTGCTATCCGTGCTGTTATATTTAGATAGCAGAATACTCTAGCTGAATATTTTTTTTAAACTCAATAAAAAGCAAAAAAAATATATTCCTATGGAGGTGAGTCATACATTTAATAGCCGTAGGGGGAACTCCTAGAAAGTTATGGGACTTTTTCTTCTATCTATTTCTAGTCTGTATTGTAAATTTTGTATAGGGGCACCCTTAAGTTATGGAGATACGGGGTAGATGCGTTGTAAGAAATTGTTGACACTGTAAAAGTAATGGGCATTGGTCATACATTTGACTCGCCTAGGAGCATGCTAGGCGCTGCTGGGGCCAAATTCGGTAATTTCAATAAACCACATTATTTGTATGGTTCTAGAGATAAGGGACAAGTATGTTTTGAGAAAATGCTAGGAACAAAAAACTATTGCACGTCGTTCACACATATAACCCCTTATTGGGACTCCTAGGCAGTTATGTAACTTTTTCGTCTATATATTTCTAGTCTTCATTGTAAATTTTGTATAGGAGCCCACTTAAGGTATAGAGAGAGATGGGGTAGGTATTTTCAGATAAAATGTTGGCAAGGAAACTTATGGGGGGCCGTTCTTACATTCTATCCCTCTAGGAGTAACTCTGTGGCATTTATGAAGTTTTTTAGCCTGTTCAAATAGTGCTATCTGTTTATTTCAATGTTCGAATCGATGAAAATTCAATTTGTAAAAAGTGCTATCAAACATATACAGTCGAGAATATCAGGAATTGAAAAATAAAATTAATATGCATTGGACTTAGACGTCGTTTTTAAAGAACATTATAAAATAAAGTTTAGTTATTACTCTTAGAAGAAACGAAGAAAACAATTTTTTTTCTCTCCTGTAAAGTTGTGATTTTGCAGATAGCACTATTTGAATATAGGCCCTCGATATGTTGACTTTATGGGGTCGAGATTTTAATAATGTGCTGGTTGTGATGTAAAGTTTAATAAAAAGTTAAGAAAAAATAAAAATACGTTTCATATGTCTTCTTGGACAATAGTTCCTAGTAATCTCTATATATCGGTCACATTTGTTTACAGAAAATATTTGAATTTTATTAACATATACGTACACATGAGACTGTGCTTGTGTTTGTGTATTTACGCACCGTAACTAAGTTGTTTAATGTTTCGACACCCACAACACCCCCAAAAACATTATTGAAATATTTAATAACATTATGTTGAGTATGTGTGCATACACACTACAGGCATAAGTACAAGCACTCATACACATACAAACAAAGAAAAACCAAGATTAAACGCGCTCAAACATACATATATATATATATATATATGTACATATATACACATAAAAAAACGCTTGTAGTTTTTTCGTTTTGAATATATGTCTCTTTGCCAAAGTGTACATAACTCTACTTTGTATATTGAATAAAAATGCTCGTAAAAATAAAATGAAATACAAAGTTACATGCAAACAAATGTGTGTGACAAAAAAAAATTTGGGTAGGTTAAAAAACCAAGCATAATACATGCACAGACATATACTTACATACATACAAGTAAACTTAACACTACATAATATGTCGGTTATATTTGCGCGGTTTTGCTGCCTCCAACGTGCATACAAATAGCGTGTGAAATAAAGTAAAATAAAGTCAATGAAAAACGAAAGATAAAGAGGTAAGAAACAAATTAAAATCATGTGTTGAATATGCGCTTAAAATGCCGGATTAAATGGTTTGAAAAAGGAAAAGGAAATAAAATAACACACCACACTGAAGAGAAACTTAATAAAAAAATATACAAATATCTACCAATACACATGCTCTTCTCACAAGAGAAAAAAAGAGAGTGTATACGCATTTAGCACCCACATAGACACATTCCTGCATACATACACACATGATTGTATTATTATCTCTCTTTCTCTTTTCGTGCGTAAGTGTGTGTATATCAAGTGTAATGTTACAATTATGCAGTTGTCAACACCATACATATAACACACATACGCGGATACACACACACACACACACACACACACACACACACACACACACATACATAACAATTATTTCCTGATACAATTACCACGAAAGTTCGTGTAAAATAAATTGAATATAAATACGTGTGTATGTATGTACATGTGTATGTGCATAAATATGCATAAATACCCAGTGAACATTTTTTGCATTACGTTTGATGGTAGAACGATTTTTAAACTTTACCATTCCACCAACCGAAATGTTTTAAACTCATTTCTTACAAAGTCATAAAAGGGTTTAGCGCCAGAATTTTCGTTTTAGCTTTGTATAAGTTGACCAAAAAGCCTCATACAATCTAGTGTACGCATAACGAGTAGAGTTTTCCTTTTGAATTGATTAAAGTTAAATGATATTCAACACTTGACTGGAAACAACCGACTTTGCTCGAGCGCTAAATAACTCTGATGAGTAGACCGGAAGGTCTCGCAACATGTGAGTTCAACCCTCTGTGCAGTTAAAAAACATTTTTTCTACAAATTGAAAAATTAAACTAAAACCGGACTCAAGCCATGCTAATTCATTTTTTTTTTGAAAAAGGTAATTTTGCCATGCATACTTTGGCCTTTGGCTGATCGACATCAGGCATACCGTTCTCTCCTTAGGGTAAAATATATGTTCTAATGTAAGTAGTAAAAATATTAATCATGCCCATTTAAAATAATCTGTTCGTGATAGAAAAAAAAATTAAATCGGATATTTTTATTTAAAGGACCGAAAACAAATTTTTTTGCAGACCAGTGTTCTATAATTTCTTACGGACTTTGAAAATGAATTAGCAGCTTGTGCTGGATTTCTGATCGAATTTTTAACTAATTCTACACAACATGTTTGCTGGGTTTGCATTGTGGGCTATAAATGTGTGAGTAACGGAAACGGAAATAAAATCATGAGTGCTTTATTCTTTCATGTGAATTTTCAGGCAAATAAAAATATTTAGATGCTCATAAAAAGCTTATTCGTTTTTGTTTGCTTTTAAATATATACAAAAATTATTTTATTATTGATTTATGATAAATTTAATATCAATTTGCATTTTTATGATTTATATAAGTTTGGTTTTTTAAAGTTTGCATATGCATTATAATAAAAGCTTAATATTGATACAAAATATTTATTTCTGAAGGTTTTAGTTTTATTTTTTATATAGTTTTATTATTGTTGCAAATTACAGCACTAAAAGTGAAATATTTTTTATTAGATTTGTTTGTATTAGTTCATCTATGAAAAAAATTTTTTAATAGGAATTTATTACAATAATAGCGTTAAGGATTTATATGTACACAGAAAAAATTATCACCAAAATATTTTCAGACAAAAGTTTGTCCAAAATAAAATTTCATTTTCAGTAATTTTTTTTTACTGAATCAGTGAATTTTTTTTTTACTTTTATTTTGGTCTCAAACACCAAAAACAAGAAAAACCATTTTTTTGTATTGTAAAAAATAACCCCGACAACAACAATACTGATAGAAAAATTAATGCGATTGTAACAGGTTTGCTTATTAGGGTATTCAATCGTTTAATCGTTAATCGGTTAAAAGGTTATTTACTAACCGAATAACTGATCGGTTAATTTAAAATTTGCTATTTGCGATTAACGATTAAACCGATTAATTTCAGTCGATTAACCAATTAACCGAGCTAACAAAATTTTTAATTATTTTAGTATTGAAACATATTTTCGTGTGTGTTTAATTACTTGTTTGGTCTCATATATAGAAAAGATATGTGTTAAGAAGTAACATTTTCATAAAAACAAAGAAGTGTGTTCAGTGTTGTTAGCTTAAGTAAAACTTTAAAACTTTTAGACGTGACAATAAAAGAGCTTAACAAAAACTCTAATTGAACTTGAGGGAATTATTAAGCTTTTGATTAATAATGTAATAAAAGCCAATAATATTTGTGCCAACGATTTAATGTAAAATCTAGGAATTAGATTTAATGAGAGACGAATTCAAGTTTTAAATACACTAATTTTACACCTCCAGGAATATTTCCTTGTAGCAACAGTGTTTTAAAATATAGTACATAACCGGAAACTGAGGAAGTCGGAAATAAGCATTTTTGCAGAATGTTAGGTATATTTGACCTTGAACAGTAACAAGTAAATATTATAAGCTGTTCTGTATTCTCCTTAAATAACTATACAAATCCACTCACGAAATAACAGCCTAATTAGAATCAAAAGAGAATTAAGTTAAAGGCCAAAGTAGAGATAAATTATTATTGAATAATCAATGGATACCATCCAACAAATTGGAAAAATTTGCACATAGTACCAAACGAGTCACCGGGGAACCATCGTAGGTTTTTGGTTTCAATAGTACCAAAAAAGTACAATTGTACCAACTTTATCATCCTGCTTAGCAGTGCTATCAACTTTAACATTAAATATACCTAAACATCTGTTTTTAGTCTAGCTGTAAAATTTGGCCCTTTTTCTGTAGAACACCAAATATAATGTTTCATTTTCGATACAAAAACGCGAAAGAGCCACATTGTATATATTTCAAAAAAATTAAAGTGTTGTCTTGTGTTAACTTTTATAGAAATGCTACCACTTATAAAAATAACAATGAAAATGAACTTGAAGATAACTGGATATTTTGATATACATAGAATTTCGTTATTTCTTGTATTTTATAGAAAATTGTAAACATGAAAAATCTGGTGTTTGTACAAACTTTCACAGAACCTTAAGAAATATTTTAAAGAAAAATGCGTTATTTTTTATTAACTAAGGGCCGGGCAACACTGGCATTTTCTGCTTTTTTTAAACTAATTAGGGCCTGACCCTTAGGAACCAATTTTTTTAATTGAATTTTAAAATCTTTTTGATTTTCAAAATCAACATTTCGTTATCTCAAAATACGGATGTCGTATGTAGGAAAACTTAACTTTTCAGGAGACGGTTTTAATGTTTAACATCAAATATCTTTAAAAAGGCCCAAAGGACTCACTCCAGTTTTGTAGTGAATATAACCTGAGTCCTTTGTTTTCATCAGCATGAGTCGAATTTACTGTCACCATAATGGGAAAGGCGTTATTAGCCTTTTGCTTCAGAATATATCACGTCGTATATCACGTTTTTTAACAACTTGTAAATATTTTCTTTGAACATACGACAAAAAGCACACTGGCAGCAATTAATCTGCCAAAGTAAAATAAGAAATTTTACGATAAAACCTTTAAAGAAACTTTATAGAAACCAATGGACATGTATTAAAAACGTTTATTATTTAATTTAAAAAAATAATATATATATAATTTTGTGACGTACAATATAATGCATACTGCACATCTGTGAAAATATAAGGCTTAGGAAGAAACTGGTAACACCAGTGCGAATTTTATTATGAATATATAATAATCTCAAAATTGGAAATTTTGACATACGACATCCGTATTTTGAGGTAGCGATTTGCAGTATTTTTCATCTACATTTTTATGTTAAAACTGAAAAAAATTTTCTTTTATTTTAAATGCAATTATAAAGTATAATAAGATACTAACTATGTATTCACTGTATGATCTTATACCATGCTAATTCCACTGTTCTAACAAATTAAAAGGATTTTTCTTTCGAATTTTGATTAAATATTTTTTTAAAGCATTTTTTCAATATATTTTTAGCATATTTTAGCATTTTTAAAATAAAATTCTAGCATTTTTTCCTCATCAGGTTTTGGCAACACTGGTCTGTATATAAACATACAGAGTTGTACACATTTAACAAAGTGAAATAAGTTCTTAATAGATGATTTTGCTATTATTTAAAGACATAAAAATATAAAAAAAAGAAGCTGACAGAAAAGTTGAAGTTTGATATATTACAAAAAATTTAGCAAGTATTTTTATTTGATTCAGTAAACTATTTTATTTAGAATTTGCAAGCAATTAAAAAAAAATTTTTTATCAATTGAGATAAAAATATTGTTTGATATATTACGGAAAATCCAGTAAATAATTTTGTGTGATTTATTAAATTATTTTGTCAATATTTAAAAAAAAAATTTTTTTAGAGTTGGAAAATTTGTTTGCCTAACAAAAAAACCGAGGTTTTTTCTATAAAATTGTTGAGAAATTTTTTTCTATACTTACAAATTTTTTTGCAGGCCCGTTTCTACACAAAATGTTTACTAATTCATTGAATTTCTTTATTGCAAATGGAATTTTTTTGTTCTGTATGTAATAAAAATGAAAATGTATTAGATGTCTTATATTTAAATGAAAATATACACTTGATCAAAAATTAAAGCTAGTTTCAATTATTTTCGTAATTGAATCAATTACTCATGTGATTAAAAACCCAAAATTTCTAAAAAATTTCACAAGTATTTGAAATTTGAATTTCAGTGATTGAATATAGAATTTTCATCGTAGATGGAACTTCAACAACATAATTAATTGAATCTTCAGTTTTCATAATTGAAATTTTATTTAAGTTTTTTTCTGTGCACTATGTTCTTAATATTGCATTGGAAATGTTGGCATTCTTGGATTGTGTGTATTTTTTCGACGAGGAGTCTGAAATAGTATGAATAAAATTTTCCGTTAAAAATGCATAGCTCTATTTATATGGAAAGTACTGTATGTAGCAATAATTTATATGGTATTATATAGCCATATACGAGCACTATATAGTATGTTAAAGTGTTAAAATATTCACTATTTTTATAATAATATTTTGTAATAAAAACTACGTCCATGTGTGTGTGTGTGTGTTTGTCACAATTTTTATGTAAATTAATGTAATAAAATTTTATGATAATAATATTATTACAGAACTTTATATTGCTCATAAGGGTATTCTGAAAAGAAAGTTTAAGAGATGTTTTAAAGAAAATAATTAAATTATTAAAAACAATATTTAAAAAAAAATTTTTTTATGATATTGAGCAGTGAAGTTGATTTAATTTAAAGCAGTAAGGCAGTAAGGTAATATTGTATTATATATAAGCGTTTTAAATACATTAGTGTGCTACCCCTATATACGCACTGAAAAGATAGCTGCCCGGCAGTTCTAAAACAAAAATTTTTGGGAACTTTGTAAACCACAATGAAATTGCGTGGCTAAATGTAATAGCCTTGCGGGAAATTTTGTACAAATTTTCTTCAGCGTACTTGTCCTATAACTGGTGAAATTGGGAGTGGCGTAAAATAATCCAGATACATGAACGGTGAAAAGAGACCACAAAAATGTCAACGAAATGCCCTCACGATGAAAGCAGATTTTTTGCAAATATTGTAGTAAAAACCTGCATTCAGTAAAAACCTGTAATTCATCATGTCCTGTACTGTTCTGTCTTACTGGAGATATATACACGCTGTTACAAAGTAGCAAGTTTTTTACTAGTAAAAAACGACTTAGTGAAGCTTGTAGGCCTGGTTGAGTAGATCATTTTGCCATTTTAAAAAATTGAAATACACTCTTGAAGTCGGAAGATATCGATAAAAAATTATTAAGGACTTTAATATAGAAATGCTTTCAGTCTCACCGAACACCAGTGTCAAAAATCTGCAGATGTCTACACCATGCAGAAAGAGACAACATTTCTACTCATGCACAAGACCTGGAGGAAATAATAACGGCCATTAAAGCACTCAAGAACAACAAGGCATCTGGTCCTGATAGCATCCCTCCAGAATTATTAAAAGCAGATCCATGCACAAACGCAACAATTTTATACCCTATCATCGAGCAATTTTGGGTAGCAGAAGCCCTTCCTGAGGACATCAAAGAGGGTATCATAATTAATCTCTCTCCCTAAGAAAGGCGATTTGACCAACTGTAAAAACTGGCGAGGGATAACACTTCTTTGCATGACAAATAAAGTGTGTGCGCATATAATGAACAAACGACTTATGAATGCTCTTGACCCCCATTTAAGAAGGGAACAAGGCGGAGTTTGTCCCCTACGATCATGCATAGATCATGTGAACACAGTACGTATAATAATCGGGAAATCTGTAGAATGGTGCTCATCGCTTTACCTCAACTTTATTGATTTTGAAAAAAAAAAAACATTTGATAAGCTGCAACATCAGGCTATATGGAACGCGCTAAAATGCAAGGGAGTGCCGCACAAAATCAGCAAGTTAATTAGGGTAATGTATCTTGGTGGCAATTGTCGCATCAACTACGAGCGAACATTAAGCAATAGGGTTACTGTGTTAAACGGTGCTAGGCAGGGATGTGTCCTCTCATCCTTATTATTCAACATTGTATTGGATAACATACTAAGCAACGCGATCCCACCAAACTCTGGCATTTCGTGGCGTCTATGGGGAATGCTAGATGACTTAGATTACGCGGATGACATTTGTCTTTTTGCCCATAAAAGTTCCCATATGTCATCTAAACTGCAATCATTATGTAATATGGCAATCGAGTGCGGGCTAAAGATTAATGTTAGCAAAACGAAAACCATGAGCCTTTTACTCTGTACGTTACAGAAATAGAGTCATTAACCTCCTTCTCTTATCTTGGGAGTATTATTTCAAACACCGGCGGTTCCAGTGAGGATATAAAGTTAAGGTTATGTAAAGCTAAAGACACAAAAAAGACACAAAAATAAATATCTGCAATGCCAACGTAAAGCCTGTCCTCCTCTACGCATGTGAAACGTGGAACCCATCTAACCGCGAACTGCATGCAATGCAAGCTTTTGTGAATCTTTGTCTGCGTAGAGTTTTGCGAATATTCTGGCCTAACATCATTACAAATAAGCAGTTATGGGAACGAACGTGGCAGACTCCGATTCGCATGGAAATAAAACGACGTAAATGGTCCTGGCTAGTACACACACTACGCAAATCACAAGAAGATGTGACAAGACAAGAAATATATCGAGTGGACACCTCAAGGAAGCCGAAGAAGGGGCCGTCCATCGCAAAGGTGGCGTAGACTATTGGAAATGAAAGCGGCGGAGGCTGGTGTATTCTTTAGCGAAATTACACAGAAAAAAATTGTAAATACAATTAATTTTTTTGTTATATCAATTAAATAATTAATTGATTTTGAACCTACAACGATTTTTGTAAATACATTTACGAAATTGTAAGTTAAGGGAAACTCAGAAAAAAATGTTTATAAATTTTTTTGTTGATTTCAAATTTATTTCAATTAAGATTATTGTTATATCAACAATATGAATTGTTGATTTTCTGAACAAATTTTAACTATCATAGTTGTTGTATTAACAATATTTTTTTATACACAATCCTCGAAGCAACTTTTTGTGCTTGTCTGCGAAAAACACTAAATGTATTTGGGCGGAATCGAACCGGCGACCTATGGACTAATAAACTAACGTTCTTATCTCTCAGCTACAGAACAATTCGTTATCAAATACGCATAAAATGAATACACACAAAACGTGATTTGCTTTGTTTCATCTAGGTGTGTGTTCATTTGTCATATCAACAATGGTGATTGTTAATTTTTTTCACAATACTTAACAAAAAATTTGGTTAGTTCAGTTTGTCGAAAAAAAATTTCTTGATTTTCTTTGCATTCATTTTTTATATCAACAATAATGATTGTTCATGTTTTTCACAATACATAACAAACAATTTGGTTAGTTTAGTTTGTTGAAAAAAATTTCTGTGTTTGTCATATCAACAACTAATGTTGTTGTATTAACAAAATATATGTTTGAATTTAAATTACATATTAACAATTGAAATTGTTAGTTGCAGTTTGCTGATATTTTTTTCTGTATAACCCGACCAAAGTCGGTGGTTTATAGTCAATAGTTGAATATCATCTACTTTTAATCAAGTCAGTCTTAGAACTGTATTTCATTTAATAGTTATTGATATTCACTTTTTTCTTTTGTCTTGTGTTAAGCTTCTTTTTATTATTTCTCTATTCTAGTATGAACTATCATTGATTATTAAAAATACCATCGACTTTGGTCGAGTGGTCTAAGCGGAAAAGAACTCTGATGAGATTAGCGGGAGCTATCGAAACGTCAGTTCAACCCTCCGCGCAGTCAAAATTTTCTTTGTCTACATGCTTCACATTTATCTCTAAATAAAAATATAATTTAATTGAAAAATTAAATTAAAACCGAGCTCAAGCCCAAAATAATTAAATTTTTTTGGATATAGCCCCATACAGTTCGACTAAACTCATAACTTAATGCCTGATTTATGTTAAAAATATTTTGATTTTGCCACACTGTGCAATGTGAAGAGCTCATCTTGTTAAGTTGAATAGGAATACTAACTACTCTGCTATGTCCATCCGAAATTTTATGCTGATTGTTCATTTAGAAATAGCTGATTTATTTAAAAAAAAAAATATTTTCATTCTGCTCCACTGTGTAGCGTCATTTCAAATGATTTCTAGCTTGAAAACAAAATCTTGAACTTGCAACTGCAGATTATGATCACTTAAAAAAAGTTACTAAGACAATTTTGTTCCAAATGGGAGGGAATTCAGGAAAATTTCAAAATAGTTTCCGATTTTTCGGGAAATGAAAAAAATGGAGTAATTCTTTAAAAACGTGATTATGTAAACTTTGAAATTGATTTAATTATATAACAGATCAGCTACAAAATCACACAAAATTATTTTTATCAGAAGCAAGTGAGAAGCAAAGTATCAATTCTTTGTAGCTTAAAAATCTATCTAAACGGGCTGTTTGTTGTTTATTCTGTCTGCTGGGCGCAAACATACATTTGCAATACACATATGTAGTTATTTTTCAGTACCATATACGGGTCTATATACATACATACATACATACACACATACCCATGAATGTATGTATATTTCAGCAAACTATCAGCAATATATTATTTATTCTATGTACTTGTGCAAATATAGTTTTTTTCTTCCTCTTTTATATTGTGTTGAATTTGTGATTTAAAAAAAAAATAAAAATATATTTATGAGTTAGTGTGTAAAAGTATTGCAAAATAGCTTTAGAAACTCATAAATGACACGTTTGTTGAACTAACATAAATTATATAATATTATATTACATAACACAATTCAACATTTACATGGCCAAAATAAATTACGTACAATGTATAATAATTCATATAATGAATTAATTTGCAATATTTATGATTATAACAGAATTATTTTAGCATTCTTGGAGAGAAAATTAGTTATATGGAATAAATCATAGATAATTTTAATAGCATATTTTATTAACTGCGTTATGTAAATTTCTTCTTAAAGCTTTTTTAATAATGAAAATGATCCGTGATTTGTAATTTTAAAATGCTATTTCTTAAAACTGCATTCTATTTTAGCAACTTGAAGCTGTTCCACTGCCATTTATTTATAATATTTTACTTCCTCATATACTGCAACTCTTTTTACAACAAAAAGCGAGCCTAAAATATGCAATTTACTCATAACTTAATAGAACATTTACATTATATTCTCCTTTCAAGATATTTGTATAAGGGAAGCTAAAATAAATAAAAAATTTTGAAATTCAACAAAAATTCGGTGTAAGCCCATGCATTTGTACCTTCTCTATACCATTAATTCGAAAATTGTTTATTTAAGCTACAGATTTAAGAAGAGTCCAGTAACAACTGTTTGCCCTGAAACATAACTTTTAATTAATCCAATAGAGTTGAAAAACATCAGTATATTTAACACTAACTCGAGAACGGAATGCCCGTTTTGTTAAAAAAGGAATTTAACTGACGGCCTGTGTAATTTGATGTCCTAAAATTTTGGTAAGGATTTGAAAAAAATTCAGCAGCGGATATAAAAATAAAAACGATCCCATTCATAGCAAAAAATTGTATCGTTTTCATATTTGATTGCAATTTAGAGGAACTGAGGGCGTATGAGGAATATTTATTTATGATAACGCAATAAATATAACGTATACGTATAAAGTTATTGAATATTGTATTCCAGGGACCGAAAATAACAGTTATTATCAAAATTGCACTTCAAAAAGTCAGACAGAAATAATTTGTCTATACGATATTTGAGTATAGCATTGTGCTGGTCGTGAGCTAAGGAATGAAAATCTAAAAATACTTTTATTTTGTTACTTTTTTCAAAAAATTCAAAATATAACTGTTACTTTTTGACTCATACTTTTTCGATCAAAAATAGAAGTTAAAATTTGACCGATTTTTTTTGATAACAAATTAAAGTTAAAATGTGACTGATATTTTTTTAGTTAAATATACTTAAGTATAAAATCAAACGAAAAAAGTTTGTCTTGAGTAGAACAAAAATCAGAAAAATGGGGATGAAGAAAAATAAGCCGATGGCAACGCTGGGAAAGTGCACTTTAATATCGGCTTCAGAGTGATTTAATTCTCGTATTCAATTTTCACGAAAAAGTTGTATATATAAAAATTAAAAAATCACATTCAACAGAGCCAGCTGACAAGTGGTGATAAGCAAATACAAGTGAGCACTGACGATGGAAGTGTAGCGGCTTCCGAAAGTGGCGCTACTCTGTTCTGCTGTTTACGTTGAACAAATTAAGTTGATGTTAATTTTTCCCTTGTTCCTTGGAATATTAAGCACGCCCAATTCTTTCTGAATATAACGTTACGAACATAAGCCTAATAAGCAATTTAGATTCATAAAAGTTAAAGTTTGACCGATATTTTTTTGGTCAAAATTAAAAGTTATATTTTGACCGATATTTTTTTTTTGTCAAAAATAAAAGTTAAAATTTAAACGAATTTAGAAGTCCCTACCCCAGCATTCTTAGTTTATTTTAGCCCCTTGTCATACTTGATATTAGTGAGCAGGAGCATCAACTATTGAACCAATTTATTTAACGAAATTGTATATAAGAGCTATTGATGCTCCTTATATTCACTTACAAGTTAAGTCGATGTTGATTAGTTGGAAATTCACCATGAGAGATTATTAGCTCGAAATATTACTTGCTCTTTTTTGAAATTTTATCTTTTATTTTAATTTAACTTTTATTTTTCACCGAAAAAATATCGGTAAAATTTTAACTTTTATTTTTGACCAAAAAATATCAGTCACATTTTAACTTTAATTTTTGACCAAAAAAATATCGGTCAAATCTTAACTTTTATTTTTGACCAAAAAAATACCAGCCAAATCTTAACTTTTATTTTTGACCTAAAAAATAATAGTCAAAAAATAACCATTATTTTTTGACCGAAAAGATATTGGTCAAAAAATAACCATTATTATTTGACTTTTTCGAAAAAAGTCATAAAAGTTACGGTCCCTGTTTTATTCAAAACTTTTAAGCGGGCCCCATTCATTATACATAACGTGATCAGAGAGTTTTTCCAAAAAGCGGGACTAGAACGATTGAAAAGCGGGATGCTGAAAAAAAATACTAGAACAAGCGGGATTTTATAAAATTTCTTTTGGAAAGCGGAATGATGTAAAAACACCCCATCTCTATGATAATACGAGTATACACATGATTTCTTTTAAATATATGCAACTATATAGTTCTATATCGTTACTTGAAATTCGAAACCGCGTAACTAATAAATAATTCAAAATCGCATTCTTATTTAATTATTGCGTATCACATCGAGACGCATGTCCGTATAAATTTTCAAAACTTTATAATAAAAATCAACCAAATTAAAAACAAAAAAAGAGACTTAACTTCAGGAGCTGGGAAGTGCATACATATTTTACTTAATTTTCTCTTCTATAAAATTTAAAAAAGTAGATACGTGATTTTGCATTTAAGCTTACGATATGTACTTAGGAAGTTCATAAAAACTTAAAAAACGTGAATTTTTAGACATTTTCTTTAAATCGTCATTTTTAATTTATTGAAAAAAACTACAACATTTCTATGCAGTTTACGGCCCTTTTCACAATGTACGATTAAGACTTAACATGGAGTTTAACCGCAAGTTCGGCATACAAAACTTGCCGTTAAAGTTCACGTTAACTCTTAATCATACATTGGTGAAAAGGACCGTTAATTTGTTAAAGTTTTTTCTATCACCTACAGATTTTTTTTTTTAATTAAGCTGTTTAATAATTTCACTAGTAACATCAGTATATTTCATCCTAACTAGACAACGGTATGCCCTTATTGTTCAAAAAGGACTTTAACTTTCGGCCTGTGTAATTTGATATCCGATAGTTTTTATGAATATTGGAAAAAATCCTGAACCGGATATAAAAAATAAAAACGATCCGATTCCTAGCAAAAAATTGTTCCGTTTTAGTATTTGTTTGCAATTTAGAGGAACTGAGGGCGTATGAAGAATATTTATTTATGATAACAGAATAAATATAACGTATACGTATAAAGTTATTGAATGCTTTATTCAAAACTTTTAAGCGGCCTATTCATTATACAATATTATTGCATATGTTCTTGTATATATTATTGGCGTTTTGACCTGTACTATGCAACAAATGGAGCAATATTTTCAAAGGAAAATATTTCCCAATTTTGCTGACAGTGAAAAAGTAAACATAACATTGAACAATGTTCCCACCACATTACACAAATTTCTTGTTTGTACAATAACAATCAAAAGTCTTGTGATATTTGCCAATATATTGTGCCACCTTGGAATATGACATACATTGGCGATATTATTGTATAATAGGAAAAATTGCACAATTATATTGCAAGTGGGTGGGCCGCTTTATACTAATGGCAAGCAGAAATTGTCTAATTACACTATGCAGCAAAATGAAACTTTTGTCATGTCCTTTGATCACCCCTATATATTTTTAATGTGCTATGGTCTCTTAACTACTGAAACAGTATAAGTTTAAAATTCTATGGACACGTTTTTTTTAAATTATGTTCTAAAATTTGGCATTTTTGGGAGGCTGCAACACCGATTTCATCATAACTTGGTAAGGCATAGTAGAATTTAAACTAAAAAAATCACTGAAAAACTTGGAATAAAGTTATCTTTTAGCCGTTCAAACATAATTTTTTTTTATATATATAATAGGAATTACTCAGTCCGTAGTGATAAAAAATATATTGTTTTACACAAAATTGCAAAATTTTCATTTATTAAAAATTTATAAAAAATCGAAAATGGCAAAAACTTATAATTTTTATTAACTGATCATAAATTCCGACATATATTACAAATAAAATAAAAATTATTTTATTAAAAGCGATGTATAAATATTGATTTTATTTATATAAAGTGAAATTATTGATTTTTGCAAAAATTGTGAACATCAAATTTTTTTAAATAACAAGGTTTTAACAACTGTTTCTGGTAGATGTTACCAAAAGAATACATACATGTATCGACGTTTTGAAAGTTTACTTCTGGGACTTATTTTAGTACGAGTTAAATTTCCCCCCATTTTTTATATAGTAATTTATACTGACTGGGCATAGTATATCTAGTAGGGCTTTTGTTTAAGTTGTAGGTTGTATTCAACTTTTTTTTTATCTAAAACACCACGAGGAACATTTTTGTTGGTCAATCAAGTACGCTATATCGTCTTTGAGGGGAGTTTTTTGCTCTTTAATTATTTAGGTACGAAAAAGACCCATATTTCGAAGAGCTAGAGGGTTAAAATGTTCCACAAAAAATTTTGTATGGTGTTTTACATAGAATTGCACATCTTATACACATCTTATACGTTAAACGTAAGACGTACAAGATATACTATACCGAACAATTGAGCCAGCTACATCGGCTCTGAAGGGGAGTTTTTTGGGTGCCTCTGTTGCTGAGTGGAAACGATGCTAGCCTGTCAGTCCAGAGGTCGTGGGTTTGGCTCCCGCCGTAGACTCTCAGCGTTTTCCGCAGACAAGCTAATCGCTTCACGGGGTTTGTTTGTTAGTAAGCACATGTAAAAAAATAAGGATATGGTAAAAAAATGAAAAATGTCCAATTTTGCATTAAAACATATAGTTTTCATCATTGCGGTCTGAATAATTTCGAAACTACTGAGTTTGTAAAAAAACAAAATTCAAGCAGTTTACAAGGAGTTTTGTTTTAAGTTTTTTGGTGTTTTTGTAATAAAGTTGGAAAACCCTTCACCAAGTTATGATATAATTGGTGAAACAGCGTCTCCAAACACAATTTTTTGCTAAAATCAGGTAATTTCACCTTATTGTGAATAAAATCAATATTTGTCTATCGATTTTCGTGAAATATAGCTTATTTTATTCGCGGTATATTTTGTTTTATAGTCAGTGAATAAAAATAGTAACATTTTGCAATTTTCGATTTTTTATAAATATTATAATATTATAACATATTATAAATAAATATTTAAATTTTGCCTAATAATAATATATTTTCCATCATTGCGGTCTGAATAATAAAGAAACTAACGAGTATATAACGGTAATTTTATCTAAAGTTTTTTAGTCGTTTTGCAATAAAGTTGGACAACCCCTTTATTTCACAAATTTTAGAAAAAAATTAACAAAAAAAAAAAATCCATAGTAGAGGTGGAAAACTATCGATGGCACTATCGATAGTATCGATATTTAATTTTTTTGTGACTATCGATGTTTTTACTCTGCAATTGATTATTATTTAAAAGCAATCGATATTTTTTCCAGCTATCGATAGTAAATGATCCACTCCTATTGTTGTGCTAAAAATTTTTTCAACGATCGTCAGTTAGCTAAATCTGATTTAAAAATCACTTAACTCACATATTTTTCTTATATTGAAATGTTACAAGGATTTTAGTTTTTTTATTTACTGAACTAAGAAATAAAGTTCTGTTTTATTAAAAACCTGTTTTGTTTAACATTTTTACATACATATTTAGTGCTTTCCCTGAGAACAATACAACTTTGATAGTATCACGATCGTATCGTCGATATATCGATAGTTTCTCTAACTTTTGATAGTTAAGAATCGATATATCGATATATTTTACCAAAATATCGACAAATTTCGATAGCAACACTATCGATAGTTTTCCATCTCTAATCCATAGCACATTTGTATAACAGGAAAATTTTGTACTGCTTCCGCAATCTCAATTATTTTTTGCTGGGATGGCCAACGGACGATACAATCGTTCGTATTCTAGATATAAATAATTTTATTAGGGGTTATAGAAAAAATATATTCGTACTATTTAGCGTTTTTCTTGTTGCATAGTGTTATTATTGCTTATACAATTTTCATAGAAATCATCAAGTTATAATAAAAGAAACAGCTGTAACTTTTAAATATGTTGTCATCCCATCTTGAAAATTGTACACATTAAACACATGTCAGTTGATTACATTCTGTACAAAAAATAAAGAAAATTAAATTACCATTTATCAGGATATTTAAGGATAAAGTATACTTTGGCATTTTAGACCGACTTATAGCAGGAAGCTATGTCCTTTTAAATCAGCACTCGCTAAGAGGCGACTTAAACCTTTCGAATGATATTATATTTATTTATATGCGATGACGTGTTCTAAAGTTATTCAATCTTTAATCTTATGAACTTTTCACAAAAATGACCGAGATACTCAAATTCGAGGCCTTTAAAATAGAAACCATAAGGGGCTATTCACATTTTTCGGAGATTCTATACCCCCTCCCCTCCTCACCATAACGCTTTTTAAAATAATTTCAGTACAAAATTTGCAATTCGTAACAAATCTGCCAATAGCAATTGTGTAATATTTATTTTTTGATTTAAAAATTATTTCTTAATTGCAATTAGTTTTTATTAAATCCTTCCATTGATCAGCATTTAAAAATCTCATTTTATTCTCTTTTTTTTTGCCTTGCTAAGCTATTCTAGAGTAAAACATATTCACAAAAACACACATGGTGCCCGAATGTAGCCATTTTTAGATTTCCCAGCTGAGTGTTGGATTAATATAGAAAAAAATAATAAAAAAGAAAGAATTACATGGTAAAAGATTTTGCTAAGTTTTGGTGCTTATTTTGCTGTATTTTGTATGAACATAAAACAAATTAATGCTTTACCCTGCGACTATGAGCTTCAAAAGCAACAACCAGAAAATGGATAAATAAAAGCAAAAAAAAAAAGAGAAAAATGTTATTTGAAGAAAAGAGTAATTATAGAAATTATTTTCGTTATTTTTTGGTGGATTAAGTGAAATATAAATAAAAGAATTTTTGTTATGGTAAAAGGAGGCTAGTAAAGGAAAATTGTTGAGCGTGTGTGTGTGTGTGTGTGTGTGTGTGTTAGTGAATCGTTGTACATGTTAACCCATTGGAGATAAATGGATAACAATTTCAACTAACTACATAAACGGAAAGGTAATGTGTTTTCCGTTTTCCGCAATTTGGGTAACGGATTTTGGGTTTTTTACTCTAATTGGGATGTTGTACAAGGGAAAGGGTCCTTACCTTTCCAGCCCAAATTTTACAGGAGGAGAAAAAACAGAAATTTAGAAACATTCACATTTAAATTGGTAGCACTGTTCAGATATATGTACATATACTGAGCATTCTACAGCCGACTTAAAGTCGAATAATAAATCGTAATTATGAAAAAAAGAGAATATTATAATATAAACGAAAAATTTAAAAAATTCACAACTCAAGTAGTAGCCCAGAAAAAACTACTTGCCTTGCGATAAGCAGGCTTGTAAAGGATAATTTTGTTAGTGTAGCTTACAAACATACTTACGTATTGCATGATATTTTTTCGCGATGTCCCACTTTGGAGTATTTCTTGTTAAACGCTTATATCAGCGCGTTGAGTATATAATAAAATCATGCTATTATTTTGTCGTTTTAAGATCGTAAGTCATTGTCGTTCTCCGTAAAATGCATATTTTTAATCTCTGCCTTACAGTAGCGCTGGACGAAAAGAAAAATATAATAAGCATTTCTTGTCATTCATTATTGCTTATATTCAGGCACGCAAAGAAAAAACATGGTTGAGGCAACCATAATCAAAGAGCAACATACTATGATTGCATATATGGTTGCAGTCAAACCATACTATTTTGAAACTAAATTTGTTTTAAACATAATAATGTGGTCTAAGTTAACATTAACATTGTTATATAACCATGCATATGGACCCACTTAACCATACATATGGTTCCATTAACCATACATATGGTTTCATTAACCATACATATGGTTCCATTTAATCATGCATATAGTTCCATTTAAACATACATATTGTTCCTTTAAACATACATATGATTCGATTTAACCATACATATGGTTCCATTAACCATACATATTAAACTATTAACAATACATATGGTTCCATTAATCATACATATGGTTCCATTAACCATACATATGGCTCCAATTGAGCACACATATGGTTCCAATAAACCCCAGATATGGTTACATTAACCATACATATTAATCTATTAACCATACATATGGTTACATTTAACCATACATATGGTTCCATTTAATTATGCATATGGTTTCATTAACCATACCAAAGTTGCAAAGTTGCAATTCAATGCGACAGTTATACAATACAACGATTGAAATGTGTAGAAAAAAATTCATTAAACTGACGTAATGCCAGTTTCCTGCCCCGTTTGCCTTTACGGAATCTGGAAGTACAATCATACATGATTATGTATGTATATTATGTGTGGACAAAATCATTACATTCCCAAAAGAAAAATTTCAAATATAATACTTTAATTATATGGAATTTACCTTTTTATTTTATTTATTAAATTTCTATATCTGTTTTTTTTTTGTACAAAAAGCTAACACAAATGAACCGACCGCTTGAAATTTAAATACTGATAGAAAAGCATACAACCAAAGCTAAGAACAAAAACTTTTTTAAGAAACACACAGCCATGTCTGTTTTATAACCATAGTTTCATTAAAAATAAACTGACTTAAGATAGTATGGTTGTTGTTATATTTTACTTATGTAGAATCATACTAATGTTTAATTTTTCAATAAACCATGATTGTAGTCAACGCTTCTTTAACATTGTACATTGTTAAATTGTAACCATGTTGCAATTTCTATAATATGATGATTGAATGTAAATATGAGTTTATTTCTCGTAAACTAATTAAGGTTCAAAATTATTTAAAACAATAATAAATAGTAACAATAATAACTTATTTACCAGAACCATGACATTGCTGACGCAACCATGCCACACCCATATCTTTTCTTTGCGTGTACTATGAAGAGCATTTGTATAACAGGAAAAGTTTGAGCTGCTGCCAAAATCTCAATTATTTTTTGCTGGGATGGCTAACGGACGATAAAATCGTTCGTATTCTAGATATAAATAATTTCATTAGGGTTCATAGAAAAATTATTCAACATCATGAAAATCTCTTTAAAAATAGCCGCACAATATATAATGCAACTATGAGTAATTAGTTGATGATACATATCAACTCTCCAACACTTAAATTAAATAAATTCAACAAAATGCGATAACTCCTTTTTTTCGTTTTGGTGATTTTTGTTTTGAAGACTTTTTTATTTGTTATTTTTTTTTGTTTTGGCTTTTTTTCGTTTTAAAATTTTTCTTTAGTTTTTTTTGGCGATTTTTTAGTTTTGGTGATTTTTTTGTTTATGCGATTTTTTTGTTTTACCGATTTTTTTAATTTTAGTGATATTCTTAGTTTTAGTGCTTTTCTTTGTTTCGGTGCTTTTTTCGTTTAAACACTTTTTTCGTTTTAGCGATTTTTTTAGTTTTGGATTTTTTATAATTAAGCGGTTTTTTGATTTAGCGGTGTTTATCGTTTAGGTGCTTTTGTTTTGTTTAACCGCTTCTTCGTTTTGGTAATTTTTTGTTTATTGGAGATTTTTTTAATATTGGCGATTTGTTATTTATGGCGGTTTTTTCCTTATGGTGCTTTTTCGTTTTAGCGATTTTTGTTGTTTTTTTAGTTTTAGCGGTTTTTGTATTTTGCTGTTTTTTTTTTGTTTTAACGCTAGTTTCATTCTTGCGATTTTTTTAACATTGTCTACTTTTTTAGTCGTGGAGTTTTTTCGTTTACGTGCTTTTTTCTTTAGGTGGTCTTTTTAATTTTTGGCGATTTTTTTGTTTTGGCGATTGTAAATCAGCTTATTGTCTTCTCTTCCCTTTTCTTCCTATGCCATTCCTACAATTCTCCTTAATGGAAGCACATGAAAATATGTCTACTTTCTTTGCAAAACCAATTAGACAAAAACACATGCATGTTTGGTTTCTTGCTGCTTTCAATTTACATGCAGTAGTAATATGTGTGCATGTATTAGTAGCAAATTTAAACTCTTATAGCTCACAAAATATTGAAACGATATGAATTGTACACATCTGTGAATAAATATGTTTAAAATGGTAGTTTTATCAAAATCGTTTCTATATTGTGAGCATAAACTGCCTCACAAAGAATGATCTCGCCTACACTCTAAAACATTACTTCAAATTTACGATCATATATTGTCTAAATTTGTGTTGAAAATTTTTCCTTGTCTAAAATTACATCGATTTTGTAGTTATTTTATTAAAGAAAAACCTTTCAAATTAAACATATTTAGTCCAAGTGGAAAAAATGTAACATAAAGTATAATACGGCTGTGGCTGAATGGTAGACACGTCAGACTATCAGTCAGGAGGTCGCAGTTCAAACCTGCACGCAGCCAATCGCTTTTTTTAATAAAAACATTTTGTTGAAAAATAATGCGTGTGTAATTTTAGGTCGATTATACTCTGTAAAGTGTTGCCTACTATTATCGACCTAATTTTCAACAAAAGTGTTTTAGAGTGTATATATTATATAGATATCTCAAAACTTGAGATTTTCATTCTAGAATTTCATGCTAATTTTTGAAAGTCTCTGGTAGTATAATTTTAGAAAATGCAAAAAATGGATTTTGATTTGGAGAAGAAAAGTGGTCCCCTTTTGCTGTGGCACATCACAATTATATCGTTGCTCGATTAAGGTGATTTAAGATTTGTTCCCTATTTCATATGATCACATTCCTGCAGTCGCTTAAAGGTTTAAATGAAGTAGCTAAGAATTATAAAACTCATAATATAATATTATATTCGAAGTTTACTTATACACTTCCGTAATATATAATTCTTTATAATTATGTACATTTTTGGGATATTTTTCTGACACATAAATTATGACTTTCCTACGAAGGATACTCTGAAATGGAAGAAAAAATATCTAAAAAAAAATCCTTTAAGTTTTGTTTATGGATAAAATTATATGAATCTACTTAATTTGCTTTCATACTTTCTGATGATGTTTCAACAAATTTTTTATACTCTTATTTCATTTTCTCTGGTTTATTTGAAGCAAAAAAAAAAAGGGATTTTCTGTGAAAATATTTCTTAGTTTCTGTTTCTGATTTTTCCTAAAGTGTTTGTAAATTATGCCACAAGCAGAAATCAGATTAAGCAGGATTAATTATTATAAATTCCAGGAGTATGTGCGTAACAAAATTTTTATAGCGGCATAAAATGAAAGTATTTAAGGCATTATATAAGACTACATAATAAAATATTCTTATGGTCTTCACTTCAGGTTTAAAACATATGAAAGTTTGTCTCATTTCACTTAAAATGTACGCAATTTGCATTTCTGTAAATTTACTGGTAGAAATCTAGCTTTAACGATGTTCATCTATCCTTCATTGAAAAAGATTTTCCGAAGGCCGTAGTATGCTTGAATTTGTCTCTCTGATATTAATTAAAAAAACGTCATTCCCTACAATGAAACGAAAAACGACCTTGAGCCAAACTGGCATTAGTTACTTAATTTTTCTCAAAACAATTTTATTTTAAGATAGCAAGGATTCGCCCATTAAAAGGATTTGTCAGACCATATTTTTTACGGTCGTATAACTTCTCCTAGTATATGCAATGTTTTCAATAAATCCTTTCCAAGACAAAAACATTATCAAATCTGTTCTCAGCCTTATGTTATTTATATGTATGTACTTTTGTTTGGTATTTATTTCTAGCTGAATGCATTTCTCTATTTCACGAGATAGAAGTTGATTTAGTTTCCATTACAATGATACTAAAATTTCTTCTCTTATAATTGTCCCTTGTGTGAATAAACGTGAGAACAGAACAAGATGACTAGGACACTAAACAACTTGTAATAATTTACTTTCTTATTTTTTTTCCTAAGTAGTTTATTATTATTATTATTGTTATTATTCTTATTGTAAATAAAAATGGACTATTATATAAAATAGACAAACAAAAAAAAAAAAAAAAAAAAAAGGATTTATAGAAAAAATTCTCCTTAGTCTTGACATGGATAAGTAAAAAGAGTGTTACTAAAAGTTTGTAGGAATCTTAAGCAAAGTGGTATCCCTCAGTACGAGTATAAGTAAATAATATTTAATTTACTACTCGTACAGCTAGTTTACGCATGTGTATGTAAAAGTAGCTGTGACACCACAGCAAACATGTCGATTCATAAATTTGTTTTCTTGTTTTCTTTCACGTCAGTTGCACAAGTTTCATTTTCTTGGACCTTAGCAGACACTCACGAGCAAATGTAGTAACCAATATAATAAAAATATAAGTCTTACTTAGTGTGTATTAGGGTCGTACCATTTTATTTTTCGATAAATGTTACATATAAAACATTTTTGGATTTTGTATGAAGCTCTCGGGGGGAAGAAAAATAGTTAGAGATCTAATCCAAGTCATCAACAATCATAAGTGCATGTATTCTTGTCAGAACGATACAAATTCGTATCGTTTAACAATTAATATTGATTGAATGAATTGTATCAATATGAAAAAAAATTTATTTTAAATTGATTCAACATGCTTGCGTGTTGATCTTACATGTTTTTACTGCACATGAATGTTAAAACGTACAGTTAATATGTATGACAAAAGTTGGAGAAAGACTACAATAAAACGGTTCAATAATGTGATAAATATAGAAAAATATTTCGAAAAATTTACTCCACCCTAATGTGTATACATATATATGTATAACATGTGTGATTGTGATAATCCACCAAACATTATTTGCCGAATTCGATCAGAAAATCTGCACAAGCTGCTGAACTCGTAGCCGAAGTTGGTAAGCAAAACGTACCAAAAATCATATGAATGTTTGTCTGAGTAAATTCTGAATTCTGTCTGATAAAATTCTGTAAAATTAGAGATTTATCAATTATGACGTATAAAATTACAACACTTTTATATTTTTCTTGTGCCATGCTATATTCTGTAGCCTATGGCAGCTCATCAGAAAACATTTAGCAATAAAAACTTACAAACTTAAGGTCAGATTTTGTAAATAGAAACGCTTTTCTCATTTTGAAATTTGTATGGAAAAAATTTCTTTTGAAACATATTTGAGTTTTTCATACAAATTTGAAATGTTTACAAAAGAAACTTTTTACAAAATCTGCCTATTAGACAATGTGCAGAAGTGACAGATAAAAAAAGTTGTAAGTCGTAGATGAGAAAATTTGAAGGTCAATCTGTTAAATATTTTTAAAAGAATTCAATTACATTCTGATAATGTGCTGACTAATCTGATGGTAGTCGGATAGTGTTTCAGAAAATGTGATCATAAAACTGCTGAATAGTCGGCTAAAGAATTGCTCAAAAAAAATTATTATTTTTTTTACTAAATTTTATGAATTTCGGTATATATTAGAAAAAAAACTTCATTAAAACTCAATCAATGTCATGTTTCGTTGGATTAATAAAAAAAGTTTCGTTAAAATTATTTTACTGAAAATTTCACTAAATATATGAAATAATTTCATTGATTCGATGTAATGTTTTCGCTAAAATAATGAATTTTTTTTATTATTTTGACGAAATTATTACATAATTTTATTAAAATTCTTTCATTAAACTAAAAGAATTTTGCTTAATAAAATCAATGAAACAATTTCATAAAGCTTTTTCATTAATTTAATGACAATTTCACAAATACAATAAATTTTTTTTAATATTGTGAAAAATTATCATTGGTTCAAACAATTTTATTAGATTTTTTTCAATAATCCAATGACAATTTCACAAATCCAACGAAAATTTCATTAATATATAGTTGAATGAACCTTTTCATAAAAGTAAACCAACGAAATTCTTTTGCAATATTAATCAAATTTTAAGTGGATTTGTGAAATTTTCATTGGATTAATGACAAAATCTAATAAAAGTGTTTCAAGCAATGAAATCTTTTCACAATATGTACTAATGAAATTTCCATTGGATTTGTAAAATTGTTATTGGATCAATGAAAAATGCTAATGAAATTGTTGCATTGGTTATATGAAGCAAAATTATTTTAGTGTATGTAAATGATATTATTTCATCATTTAAATAAAATTATTTCATTATAAGTCTGAAATTTATTATTTCGGCTTTTAGTGCAATATTTGAATTAGAGTGAATTTAAATTAATTAATAAATAATTTAAATTTATATTAATTCGAATATTGAACTAAAAGCCAAAATAATAAATTTCAGTCTAATAACTATTCAGTCCAAAAATTAAATTACGTAAAAATAATTATTTCATTTTTTTAATGGAATTGTTTTATTATTTTACTGAATTTATTCATTATTTTAATGTAAATATTATATTATAAAGTAGGTTCATTAGCTTAAACTGTTCTACTCATTATTTTACTTAGATTGAATATTCTGTACTACAAAAACTTATGATGGGCAACTTCAGAAAAATTTTTATAATATTGCTAATGGATCACAGTATCGAACTCAGACTCTTGATTTTCCTTATGCTTTATAGCCAACGCCTTAAGTACTTCAACCAATTGCACTATGAAAACGATATGCGCTTTGAGTGTATAATGAAAAAGAGTACAACGATAACAATCATACAAAATTAATTATATTCTTTGTTTTAGTTGACCATAAATTGTTGACATAAATAAGGTTGTGTTTTTCATAAAAGAAAATATATGTGAATTATATCATCGGTCTTTTATAAATATAATGAAAGTTTTCATTAAATCCGTTTCATTGAAATTATAAAATTCAAACACTTAATTTTTTCTTTTAATTTTTAAAGTTTTTGAGAGTACGCATTTCAAGCTTTTTAAGTATCCATTAAAACATTTTGTCAAAACTTAAAGAGGTTTCCATAAAATTACAAAATATTTTTATCATAAATCCAATGAAAATTTCTAACGAAACGATGAAAGTTAAAATAGAGCAATTCCAATGAAATTCTTTCACAATGTGAATGAAATTTCACATATATTGTGAAATATATAATTAAAATTATGAATAAATCTAACGAAATCGTTTAATAGGATTTATGAAGCGAAATTTTTTCAGTGTAAATGTATTGAACACAACTTGGAGGATTTTGTAAAAAAGTTTCAGATTTGTTCTGACATCAGATACGTCGGCAAAAAATGTTTACTGGGTATTTTCATATATTTGCTGCTTGTGCAGGGCGTCTAATATTTTTTATGATTTTATATGATCAAGAAAATACTTGGCAATTGTTGAAATAAATTAAATTTTGTATTTTATTGTTGACTGTGGTTTCATAAATAAAATGCGAACATATGCGTTAAATTGGTCTTCTTTAAGAATATAAGGATGGATGTGAGACATGGTATTTTTTTGTCTAAGTGGGGGTTTTCCACTTGGTCAAAAAAAGTTTTTTGCAGGATTTGTTCTATCGAAACTTAGAGAAATTAGAAAAATACGCTTATTAAGAGGACTTAGGATCTCCGTGCAATTTTGAAGTACGGAAAACTAAAATTTATTTAGCTACTACTACACTTACTTTTTGATCTGGGTCAGTTGACACAAACGCTAAAAGCAAAAATAATTTTTTAGTGGTTTTAAAGTTTACATCTGGCAATCATTTCAGGAGGAGTTAAATTTCCCTCCCTTGGGTACATGGTTATAGTGACTCGACACAGGAAATTTTGAAAGCCTTATATTTAAGGTATAATATGTGCTTAGTTTTTTGTTTTTTGTAAAACACTACAAGAAACATTTTCGTGAAGTATTTTAACCCTCTTACTCTTCGCTGTATAGATCTTATCGTTCGTTTCTTAAAATTGGGCATAGAACTTACCTTCAATGGAGATATAGCGTGCTAATTTGATTTACAAAAATATTTGGCATTAAATTCTGCTATAGGTTTTAAAAGACATCAAAGTTCCAAACTCAACTTGAACGGTGGAAATCATTCAAACCTTTAAATGTGTTTAAGGCTTAATTTCGTACTTATTCACAATTAGCCTTGCGTTTAAAGTATAAGATTAGCTCAACACTTTTATGTACAAGACCATGAGAAACCTTTTTGTGAAACAATTTAGCCCACTCACTCTTCGTTGTATATGGTTGTATATGTATGGGGTTTTTATCCCTTTCTTAAAAAAAGGGGCGAAAAGCTGGCCTTTAGCGGCGTTGGAATGATCCAAAATTATCTACACAAATATTTGCCATTAAATTTTACTATAGTTCTTTCGCAAGCTCCAGAATCAACATGAACGCCAGAAATAATTCAAATCTTAAAATATGTTTAAGGTTTAATTTCATGCTTATTCATAACACTATACATCAATTTCGAATTTTTTTTCAAAATTACGAGATTCTATAAACCGATTCTGGTAGAGGAGACAAAAAAAAATATATATATATATGTGTGTTAGCGTTTTTCAAGGTCAGATCGGTATTTTGTTTTAGGCGAGGGCTACCGTTTCCCCCCTTTTGGCCTGATCGTGCAGCATATCGGTACATGAAACTATGTGATCTTTACATTTGAGGTGTAGGGTATGTTCAGCAAGTTTGTAGAAAATATTAGGGCAAACATTTTCCTGGAACATTTTAACCCTAGAACTCTTCGTTTTATAGGTATTTTTGTATATTTCCTAAAAAAGGGGCAAATAACTCCTCTTCAGCGGCGATAAAGCGGGAAAAATCTTCTACAAAAATTTTCCTGGTGGTCTTGTACATAAAAAAGCTGAACACATCTTACACCTAAAAGGTAAAGTTTACAAGATTTTCTAGGCCGAGTACGAATTGTGCATAAGTACGAAATCAACACTTAAGCACATGTTATGTTTTCAATTAGTTCTAGCGTCCGAATTAAGTATGCAGCTTGGATCTCTTTTAAGACCTGTAGCAGAATTTTATGACAAATATTTTTGTAGAACCTTTAAGTCAACTATATCGCCGCTGAAGTGGAGTTTTTGCCAATTTTTTCAGAAATGTTCAAAAAGGCCCGTAAAGCGAAGAGTTAGAGGGTTAAAATATTGCAGTAAAATTCGTTTCGTGATGTTTTACATAAAAGTGCCGAGCACATTTTATACCTTAAACGTAACACTCACAAAATTTCCTATGGTGAGTACTAATTTTGAATAAGTACCCAGTAAAAATGTTGCTTCCAATAAAGCAGGTTTCTACTATTAAGGAATAAAAGTAGCGCTGAGAAACCTGCTGATATCGCTGCTGATTTTTGTATGGCAAGTTCCCGGATTGGAGTACTACAATTTGGCTCACAAAAGCGCTTTTGAAGCGCTGAAAATCATCAACATTTTCAGCACTAGAACTGAAAATATATGAAAAAAATGGTTTGATGTGGATTGGCGTCGTTAACGCCATTTAAAATTTTTCTTATTTCGTTTCTTTATTTATTTTTATTAATTTCATATTTTTACTCAATATTTGTTATTTTAACTTCAACTAGTATCGAACTAAGCACCTTCAGGTTTGAAGTCCAACGTACCAGTCACTTGACCAAAAACACTGTTGCAAAACGGCACCACGAAACTCAAATAAACTTACTCTTCATTCTCGCTTAAAAACCTGCTTTGGATCAGCACTGTAAAATCAGCTTTTATTATAGCTTGTGTACGAAGCTTTTGTATAAGTAAAATGAAAATACTTTTCTCGCTTCAAAACCTGCATTGTTGTGACGCTATGAAATCAGCTTCTCCACGAGCTCATATTTTAAAGCGAGTTATGAAGCACTTTATTTCTTTAGTGCTTCAAAAACATGAAATTTTTTTACTGGGTATGAAGTTAACCCTCAAACATAGTTTAAGTTTTTCATGTTTTCTGGCGTACAGGTTGAGTATGAAGCTTTTTTTGTCTTTGCAGATCTATTGTAGAATTTTACGGAAAACAGTTTTGTAGAATATTTTAACCCCGTACTACCCCATTTTAGGGGTATTTTTTACGATTTGTTAGGAAAGAGCCCAAAATGGTCATTACTAGGGGTAGTTCAACAAAAATATTTGCCCTAATATTTTGTACAATGTTGCTGATCATACCCTAAACCTCAGATGTAAACAACACATAGTTTTATGTACCGATATGCTGCACGATCCGCCCGAAAGGGAGAAGCTTTAACCCCACCCCTCCCGCCGTAAATTAAAATGTTGTGACGATGTGATCTTACAAAACGCCAACACACGTATTTTTTTTGTCTCCTCTACCAGAATCGGTTTACAGAACCCCGAAATTTTTTTTCGTGTTGTGCAGTGTAATTAGTACTGTTTTCTTTCTTTACGTTAAAGACATAAGGTAAGTTTGGCCTTGTTATATAAAACACCAAGATAAACATTTTTGTGAAACAGTTCGTTGTATGGGTTTTTTGTCCCTCTATTAAAGAGGGAGCAAAAAACTCACCTTCAGTGGCTACAAACATATTTGCCATCAGGTTGAATAAAAGATCTCCAAAGACACAAAAGTTCCAAACTCTACTTAAAAGCCAGAAATTATTAAAAACTTAAAGTATGTTTAAGGGTTAATTTCTTGATTATTGACAATTAGGAAATCTTGTATGCCTTACGTTTGAGGTACACAGAAAAACAAAATTATATTTTTAGTAAAGAAATTCAATGAATTAGTAAATATTTTGTCTAGAAACTGAACTACAAACAAATTTGTAAATACAGACAAAAATGCCTCAACAATTTCATTGGAAAACCCGGGTTCTTTAGTAAACAAAATGTTCAAATCTATAAAGCAATTTGCGTAAAACTATATACAAATTCCACACAAAATAATTTACTGAATCAAATAATAGTATTTGCTGGATTTTTTGTAATATATCAAACAACTTTTTTGTCTAAATCAGTAACGATATTTTTTTTTATATTTATAAGTTTTAAACATTTATTAAATTTCATTTTTTTAAATCTGTTCAACTCTGTGTGTTTATCTTAAAATTAAAAACAAAATGAGTGAGAATTAACGCAACAACATGAACGAATTGATTCGCTCAGAAATCTTCAGTAAACTAACTTGTTACAATTTACGTTTGTTGTTGTTAATGTTGTTGTTGTTGTTGTTCTTATTTATGTGTATGTCACTAACGGGCGTTTTTTATGACATAGAATATTGGTTTTTGTTGTTGTTTTTGGTGTTTGCGACCTAAATCAAAGTCAAACAAAACATTCACTGATTCAGTAAAGAGCATTTACTGTAAATGAAATGTTATTTTACACAAACTTTTGTTTGAAAATTTTTTGGTGATAATTTGGTCTGTTTGTTTAGCACTTTTATGTAGAACGAACGCCACGCGCAATATTTTTGTGGAAAATTTTTGCCCGCTATATCGCCGCTGAAGGGAAGTTTTTTGCCCATTTTTTGAGAAAGCTGCAAAAGGACCCATTCTACGCAGAGCTAGAGGGTGAAATACTTCAATAAAATTTTGCTAGTGATGCTGTACATTACAAATGCTGAATATATCTTATACACAGAACGTAAGACTTACAAGATTTCCTATGCCGAGTCACTATAACTATGTGCCAAGGGGAAGGAAATTTAACTCCCCTAAAACTAGTCGCAGATGTAAACCTTCAAAACTCAGATACACGTGTATATTTGCTTGGTACCCTCTACCACAATCAGTCGTTAGAACCTTGTTATTTAAAAAAAAAATTATTTTGTTGTACAGCGCTATTTGAAAAATTTTCTTTTACAAAACAAAATCTTGTTAAATTAAGGATTTTAAATAAAAGTTTATTTTGTTTTCTTTTTTAATTTTTTCAATTATGCTAAAATTTTATCAACACAAAAATTTCTCTTTTCTGTTTTATGTTGTTATAATGAAACAACACCAACAAGCATATTAAATTTCTTTTGAATTATCCTGAGACAAAGTATCGGTTGCAACTAGAGAAACTATTTAGTTTTTTGCTAGTAAGTTTCCTTTTGAGGAAAAAAAAAGTTAAAAAAAAAACTGAAAAAGATTATATATTTTTTTGATTAATTTGGCCAAATATTTGCAACTTTAAACATTTGTATTGTTGGTAATTTATTCTCTACTTCCATGCATACACCCAGCTAAACCAGGAGAAACAAACGAAAGAAAGAAAGAAAGTTGTCAAATTTACATTTAAAAAACTACCAAAGATTGAAAAGTTTTTCAATCAAAATTTTTACTCGTTCTTTTTTTGTAAGTGTGAGCGATTTCCTTTACAACCACTTTATCTTACTGAACTTAAATGGTTGACAATAAATGTGTTTGTTTGTTTGTTTGTATATTTGAAAGTAAATTTTATTTGATTATGCTTTCATATTGATAGAAGAAATGTTCACATCCACTTTTATATATGAGTATGTGTGTGTAGTTGTGTCTAATATTTAACATATTTAAATTTTTTTTTTGGTTCTTTATTGTTTTTTCCCCCAATTCATATCATTTCGATCGCCTGAGTATGAGTTTAAAAACAATTTGAAAAGTTTTCTAACCATTTCACCACAATTCTATTGCTTTGCATACAGCAACAGTAAGAACTTTGGTAGCAGCAAAACAAACAACAATTCTAATATTTTGTTGGCAACCATAAGTGTTGCCAATGCAAAAGCAACTGGTGTTTCTTAGCTACGTGTGTGAGAGTGTGTGTGTGTGTTTGTGTCTGTGTTTGTGTAAGGATGTGTGTCTGTACGAGTTTTACTTTTTAGTTATTTGTTTTTTACATTTTCGGTTTGTTTTTATCTACATAAGGGAAATTGGTACTATAAAATTTGATTATATGGTTCTTTCCTCTAATATATTCAACATATTTTATGACCAGTTTTTGTTTTTGTTCTTGAGTGCTTGTTTTTTCGTCCGCTTGTTTTTTATGTTCTGTGAACTATTTTGTATGTAAATGTTTTTTATATGCTGTCGCTTTTCCTCTTGATGTGGAATGATATTTTGCAATTTTTTGCCATTGCTGCAGGAATATGGTCGTGCTGAATAAATCATATATTAAAAAAAATTTTACACATTTTATATTATTCAATTAAATTGAAAAGAAGGTTTCCATTGTTTCGAGCGTGATTGAGAACATATTGTTTTAAAAGCTAAGAAACAAAAAAAAAACCTTTTCAGTTTATTGTCATTATGGAGAATTAACAATGATGCAATTAAGGGAATGTGTTTCTGATAGCTTTGGATTGCAGAATTATACAGAAAAAAATAGCAATTTAAAATCAACATGTCGCAATGTTGATTGGAAATCATATTAAATTTATGAGAAATAATTTGTGGTTTAAGTGTGCGGGTGTTTATCTGATTTGTTCGTAGCTACCCCTGGCAAAAACTTTTGCCATTTTTGTAAGCTGTATCACTTTATTAATGGGTTACAAGGTAATGAGTGATACTTATTTATCTTATTACTATGCTTCAAATTAGAACTGCTACCTAGTTTTAACTAAAATTAGTACTTATTTTTCTCATTATCTGAAAGTAGCTAAAATTTTTTGATATGTATTAATAAAATAAGTAGACAACCATTTTTTAAGTCAACATGTGATTGTATATGAAAACTAATTTTTGTTGCTTGAACTTATAAGCCAATAATAATAGCTGAGTGGGCAAAGTACTTGTCTTCAAATCTGAACGAGCACAGGTTCGTATCGCAGCTGGGTAAAAAGAGATTTAAAAATATGAACACTTAAAATATAATGTGTATACAATTGTGTGTTTTTTTTAGTTTTTAATTTGTTTATTTGACTACTTATTTTTTAGCTTCAAGTGCGCTAAATAGCAACTAGTTAACTGCTGTGAATAAGTAAATACATTTAGAAGGGATACCCCTTATTTTTTGGACTTCTTAAACGAAAATAAGTAGTTATCAAGTCAAATTGTAAGTACACGCAAAGAAAAAACATGGTTGAGGCAACCATAATCGAAGAGCAACATATGGTGGAATTTATGGTTTAAAAACAAACTGTTTTCAATATAATATGGTTAAAAACAACCATATATATATATGGTTCCAAACAACCATATATATGGTTCAAAATTACAATATATGGTTTGAATTAACAATATATACGGCTAGAGACAACCATATATATGGTTCAAAATTACAATATATGGTTTGAATTAACAATATATATGGTTCGAGACAACCATATATATGGTTCAACAATACAATATATCGTTTGAGTTAGCCATATATATGGTTCAAGACAACCGTATATATGGTTCAAAATTACAATATATGGTTTGAAATAACCATTTATATGGTTTGAGACAACCATATATATGGTTCAAAATTACAATATATGATTCTAAACAACCATATATATGGTTCGAGACAACCATGTGGTTCAAAATTACAATATATGGTTTGAATTAACCATATATATGGTTCGAGACAACCATATATATGGTTAAAATATTATTATATTTTAACTGGTTGGTGTGTGGAATCTGAAATAAAAAGTGTTATCTATTTTCACATTTATATAAATATTTGCTGACACATCTTTTATTTACAAAACCATTTAGTCTTAAAATATTACAGCTTTTCAGTTAATTTTTATGTTTCAGATGTTAAAGATATTTTATCCGAACTAAGCTACGAATGCACTAAGTTGTCCGATTAAAAGAAAAATTTTTTTCGTTTTCAAATAGTTTTCAAAACATGACCGAATATTAATTGCTAGCATTTATCAGTTTTTGTTATTTGTAATTTATTATTATTTGTATTTTTTCAAACCAAGCGACACACAAATATAAACCAACAGTTCTGAAAGCAAAATAAAAAACTGACGAAAAACATTCAACCAAAGGATAGAATCAAAACTTTTTTGGAAGTAGAGAGCCATGTCTCTTTTGTAACTAAAGCTCGATTTGAAGAAAACTGTTTTAAAGTAGTATGGCCAAGAATCATATTTCATTGTTATAGAACCATACTGTTGTTAAATTTTTAAATATATCATGACTGTGCCTCGAATTTTTTTAGTAATAATATTGTTAAATTCAACCATGTTGCTATTAATGTGAGTGCTAATAATGTCATGATTAAATGTAAGCATGAGTTTTTTGTCGTAATCTAATTAAGGTTCACAATTATTTAAAACAATAATAACTTATTTGATACAACCATGAGCTAGATCAGGAAACATGAAATTGTTGACGCAACCATGCCACAACCATATCTTTTCTTTGCGTGTAGTTAGGACTTCAACCCTCATATACTTTTATGCGTACCAGTAAGCAAAGGTTTTGCTGGGATGGCCTCGGTTTAACTCCGCCACCTAATACTTTACAGAACTTAAACGAAGGAGCAGACTACCCTAGATTATAATCTAGCTCGGCCTTAATATTGGTTGGACTGAGACCTTTCAAATGAAAGTATTGGTCACCGTTATATGAAAAATTATTTCCATGTTTACAATTTCACAGAGATAATTTATTTTTGATGGCTCCAAAAAAGAAAATAACTAAACAACATAGCGATTTGAAACTGAAAACATATATTTTATAAGGTTGCCACTTTTCACCGAAGTAATTTTTTTAAACCATTTTGCAGCGAAATTTTGAATTTAAAAAACAAATACCAATTTATTTGCCAAAGCAATCTATGAGCCTTGTACCAAATATGAACTTTATATAAACCAGAAAATAAATAAAATTTTTGCGATTTCTTGGAACTCTCATAAAAATTCTCAGAATCTCAAAAAAAAAAATCTTAGTTTTCTTTTCTTTCTTGTTATTTAGTATGAAAATTTCTTTAAAACTGCAAAATTTCATTCGAAAATATCAATATTACTGTGGATATACTCGTAAAAGTTGAGAAAAAAACTATTCAGGGATTCTCATATACCAATTTTCTTTGGTGGAGCCCATATAGTACGAAAATACCTTTAGGTTTTCTCGGTTACTTCGTAAAGTGATTTTATAACGGTAAATGTAGGGAAAAAATTGTTTTTGTAAACTTTCAAATTTAAACTGTTATAACTTCTTTTTTTTCAAAAACATTTCTACAAACTTTCTCATATTTGAAAGATATGATTGTTTTCTTTCAAACAAGGCCTGGTTTTTGAAAATTGGTTAGTAAGTGGCCAAGTTATAGAAGTTTAAGTGTAAAAACACATTTTTCAACAAAACTTTTTTTCGTGTTTAAAAACTCATAAAAAAATTAAGAAAGCAAAAATTGTAAATTTTTATCCCTTATTAGGAAGCTAGATACATTAGGAATAAATGAAGCCATAAATCATTAAAATCGACCGATAAATGTCGATTTTATTCATAATTAAGTGAGGGAATTTAATTGACAAAAACTCCAAATTTCATACAACACACACACACACGCACACCAACTAAAAATTTTGTGATTGTTATCAATTAAGTTCCTTCACTTAATTTTATTTAAAAATACATGAAGGTGTCTTCATGTATTTTTAAATTCTTTCCTCGTTTTTTAATCCTGTTCAATTATATATATTTTTTTCTTCTAAATAACGGATATAATACCTCTAAGCTGAATTAATACCTCCATTGGCATGTGAAAAAAAATAAAATAACGATACTAATACTTATTTTTAGTTTTTCTGTAAATTATTTTCCTCATATATAATTAAATTTTAATCTCATAGAAAATTAACATGAATATTTAACAGAAAGAGTTGTTGTTTTTAATTTATTATGAGCTGCATTTGAAGTGTATGTAATTAAAAGTGCATGCACACACATGTGTGGGCAACTTTATTTAAATAATTTTTTTATATGTATTTTTTAGAACTTTTTTTGCCACAGCTATTTTAGCACTTTTTGCCATTTGATGCCATCCATGACAACATGTATGAGTAGTACTTAAGGTGATATTAAAAATATTTGTCGACTAAACGTGACCATATCACGCAAATCCAACCAACGACAATCTAAAACCTGTCGACGACCCCAAAAGATACAGAAAAAGGATTATGATTTTGAGGGTGTGTGTTTTTTGCGTTGAAGTGTTAAAACTTTATTAAATTTTAAAGTTATAATAAAAAATATTAAAATTCTGAATAGATGCATGAAATGATATTTTTATATGTTTTTACATATAATAGATAGTAATAATAACTGAAGTTCTAGCTCACCTTTTGTTGTTAACGGATACATGTTTTCATATGGAAATAAACAATTTGATAAGTTTGTGTAAATGGTTCTATTTTTTTTGTGTATTTGTACATGAACAACTTTACAACACCCTTGGGCTTAAAAATACACATACCTAGATGTTGTTAAATTTTTTTTCTCTGAATTTAAATAGGTTTTAATATAATTTGCCCAATTCATAAACGATAATGTATTTTGTATCTTGTAGTAAGTTACTGCAAATACTCAGTGGGTTTTGTATCCTTTGTGTTAGCCTACTGCTAAGGATCAAACAAAAAATATTATGGAAAATACATTTTTAAAAGTTGGTTTTATTAGAATTAAAGTTATATATTAATTTATCTAGGTACCTGGATTTGTACTCTATTAGCAAATTTAATGTCCAATAATAGCCACTCCATCTTAGGTTGTTAATAGTCTGAAATATTTCGGCTATGTGCCATCTTCAGTGTTCTATTGAATACTAATATATTTAAACTTTTTCAAATCATATGAAATTAAATTGCATAGTTTTATCAAAATTTTTATTGCCACTATTGTTGTATTGGTTGTATTATTTACTTTCAAGCGGTGCATTAGGCTTAAAAATAGATAATACAACCAATACAATATATAAACTATTAACTTGAAGTATGTTACATTTTTTTCTACAATATATAACAACCTTCCTTTTCACAATGTATGATTAAAGTTAAAGTGGACTTTAACGGCAAGTTCGGCAATCAAAACTTGCTGTTAAAGTTTGCGTTAGCTTTTAATTGCAGATTGTGAAAATGGTCGTAAATATAATTAATTTTAAAATACACATGTGCCTGAAAACTTATTAAATGATAAATTCACTAACAAAGATAAAATAGCAAATGACTACACTATGCAACAAAATAAAATCTTGTCATGACCTTTCATGACCTTTATATATTTTTGATGTGTCGAAATTTATATAATCTACTTTTAATCAATTCATAACTACTGTCACTTTTAGAGCTGTATTTCATTTGATAGTTATTGATATTCAGTTTTTCTTTGGCTTGTGTTAAGCTTCTTCAAAAGAAAAAACTGAATATCAATAACTATCAAATGAAATACAGCTCTAAGAGTGACAGTATGAATTGATTAAAAGTAGATGATATTCAGCTCTTGACTGCAAACACCCGACTTTGGTCGAGTGGTCTGAGAGTTCAGAACTCTGATGAGATTAGCGGGAGCGGGAGCGAAACGTCAGTTCAACCATCCGCGCAGTCAAAAATTTTCTTTGTTGAGCATGTACCGTTCATAACCGTTGAGCATGTACAGGCACGGATACAAGAGGGGGAGGGGTAAACGGGATATTCCCGCCCTCCCCCAAAACGAGTAAAATATATATAACCAATTTCTATTGAGTTTCGAAAAAAAGTTTTTCAAAATAGTACGTTTCAGTTAGAAGTCCCCCCCTAAGAGGTCAAGCTGGATCCGCGCCTGGCATATATAAAAATATTATTTGAAAGGTTTAAAGGTAATTTTATTTAATGTTTTTAGTAGTTTTTGTAATAAAATTGGATAACTTTTTTGCCAAGTTATGATAAAATCGGTTATGCACAGCCCCTTCAAAAATTCCAAATTTAAAAAAAAAAAAATTAAATAAATAAATAAAAATAAGCAATTTATCGATAGAACGTAAAATTTCAACTTTTTTTGTAATTAGCCGACCATAACATATCAAAAAAATATAATAGTACTTCTTTGCATTTTTGTTGTTGCATAGTGTTTTTTTGGCATTTGAATGGAGAACAACAGTGTTGCTATTTTGACGTTTTTCGGCTATTTTATGACACTCTTTTGGCTTTGTTATCCTTTTATTTTTTCCGATAACCCTTTTTTTATAAAAGGATATTTTTTAACGCTTTTTCCATTTTTTGTGGCGGTTTTGGTGCTTTTTGTGATTTTTGCTTTTGTTTTTTCAATTTATGTATTTTTTACTCAAATGCTGAAGTCGAAGGAACATTTAGCTTAATGAATTTTTTGAAATCGAATTTCTTTAAACTCATCTAATACATTATTGCATATCAAATAAGATATGAAAAAAAAAGATTGTTGTTGCAATTGCAAATTGCCTTTAAGTGTTTGCCTAAAAATAAATTCAAATCAAACTTGTAAAAGGCTTTGCGGCCTGCTAATAACGCTTATGAAACAGATATATGAAATGAAATTATTTTTCTATAAAACGATATATGTATAAATAAAATATATTTACTTTGTTTTTTAATGAATTGTTAATTTGAACCCACGTCAAAAAGAGGGTTGTTATAAGTTTGTAGTGCCCGTGTATCTGTGTGTCTGTCTGCGCCATCTGAGAGTAAACGGATAAACCGATTTTGATTTATTATTATTTTTTGCTTGAAAAGTGACTTGATCGAGAGTGTTCTTAACTCTACGTCTCCACCTAACTTGAAATGCTGTTATAACTTGAAGTTATGACAGCGTTGTTAAAACAATTGCTCTAACAACTATGTTATAACCTGAAAAAAAGCATTAACTTGAGCGGTCTACACTTAACATTAACTTGAAGTTAATGTTAAGTTAAGTTAAGTGTAGACTGCGAATAAGCGCCCTATATACTACATCAGTATGCTGGCGCCAGTGGTTTGGTCGTGTATGAGCGTTTGGTGCGATTCAGTATGCATGTATGGTATGTGTTTCGAGCACGATTCAACATCACTTGTTTGTGCCACTATGCTAGAGTAGTGTATGCTCTGCTTTAGCTATGTTTGAAGAACATAAATACTTTCTTGAATCTGTGTGTCTATAGCACATTAGCGCCCAAAGGCATGGATCGATTTTTTGTTTGTTTGAAAAGTTGGTCAATCTTAAATCATCCAACCTATGTTGGAAGAAAATTGGTCCAGCCGTTTTGAAGTTATCATCAATTTTCTGCGGTGCTTAAAAATTTTTAATTTTTAAATCAAATTTATTTCCAAAAGTATGGTTGAAGTCTACTGATGGTTTGCTAATGCACCAATGAAATGGAGGCATATAGACATGGTAATACCCCTGACAGACATATGGTTTACTTACGATGGTATGTATACTATGGTTTTATGGTGTGACAAACATGTAGTATGTATACTACTATTATTGTTTTTATGTTCGATCATATGTTTAAAAATATGGAGCGTGAACAATTTTTAAGAATTATTATATGTAAATAATAATAATAAAACTATATATTTTATGCGAAAAAAGAAAATGTGCTTGCGGTATGCACTAATTGTGTATAATCGCATAAAAAGAAAAAACATTCTGCTAGGAACGAAGAAAATAAAAAAGAAATATCGGCGTTTTTGGACATGTGTGAGTATTGGTTATACATTTATCAGAGATTTTTTGATATATTGAAGATATATGTAATTATCAGGTTGAAGGGTCTACTTTTTGGGAAGTTCAAGTACCAAAATGAGACGAGGAGTCTTTTAAAAATAAATTTCGTGTGAGCATACCCACGTTTGATTACCTTGTGGAATCATTGAAGCATTTGCGCAAACAAGATACATATTGGAGATATGCCATTCCACTGGAAAAGCGACTGGGCATAGCTTTGTACGCATTAGGCTCTTCATCAGAATACAGAACAATAGCCAGTTTATTTGGTGTTGGAAGATCAACCGTCGGAGAAATTGTGGTTGATGTATGCAGTGCCATAAGTACATGTTTAATGAAAGTTGCATTTGATACATATCCTCCTACATATTCGAAAATAATGGAAATTGTATCCGGATTTGAGCGGTTAGGGTTTCCACAATGTTATGGAGCCATTAATGGATCTCACATTGAAGTTCAACCCGTCAAAAGTGAAGCTATTGACTTTTAGAACTACAAGGGATGGTACTCAGTAGTACTTTTTGCGAGTGTGGATCATCGATATAGATTTACGTACATAAATGTAGGCGCTCCTGGACGAAGCAACGACTCATCAATATTTGAAGCATCGAAGTTGAAACTATTGCATGAGACTCATGAAGCATTTAACCAACACAAAAAGGTAATAGAAGGAGTAGAGGTTCCGGTTTTGCTTATAGGGGATTCAGCATTTAGATTGTCGAAATTTGTAATGAAGCCTTTTCCTTATAACATCTGTCAAAATGAAAAGGAAAAGCTTTTTAATAAGCGTCTTTCTTCATGTCGTCGCGTCGTCGAGAATGCGTTTGGCCAACTTAAGGCTAGGTTTAGAAGAGTCGGACGTGGCATGGAAGTCCACATGAAGAATGTCAACGTGATTATTAAAGCTGCTTGCATTTGCACAACATTTGCAACAATAATAATGACAATATAAATCATAACTGGCTACAAGAAAGTCCTGCAGAAAAACTACGAAAACAGCCACATTGTAAAATATCCCAAAAAAATAATTGCGGAATAAATATAAGAAATGCTCTGATGAATCACTTTTCTGAATGTAAGTTTATTTACATTAGAAAACTAGTTTTTAAGAATTTCAGCTAGCAACTTATTACTTTCTTGGAGCAAACTAATAGTCTTTTGATCATTTTCCAACGTTTGTTTTAAAAAATGATCCATTATTTCCTGATCCTTTTTTAAAACTTCCACAAGATCTGTATTTGTTTTTCTTTTTTTAGCTGAGCTTGGTCCGGGAATACTATCGGAAGGTAACGCAGTAGATACGTATGCTGCAGATGTTGATGCTTCGCAGGATTCAGGTGAAGCTATCTTATCAACTTCTAGAAATGAGTTTTCTTCAATTAATTCATCCTGAACGTCAGTGAACAAACTTTCTGTAACAATTAATCAAAAAATGAGAATGTACATATGTACATACAAACGTATAAATAAAAAATTAAGTTTAACAAACCTGTACTCTCGTCCATTTGTTCTTTGTAATTAATGGATTTATATCCCCCAATAATATTATGAACCTGCTCATAATATTGCCATTGTGATGGACTGCTTCCGCTTTTGCAAGATTTTGCTCGCTCAGCACTGCAAGAAACATTTATATATATTGAATTCACTACTAATAACAAACAAGCATATTTATCGATATTTTTTTGTCAGATTATTTAATCGCGTGCGCAACTCAGGTGATTTCAGCTGGATCCCATACTGCTTTCCATTTGGGTACACATAGTCTGATAATCGTGGCTATTGCGGTGAACACCTCTCAGCTCATTGATGTGATCCTTCCATACGTCTATCAATATATAAATTTCCTTGCTTCCCAAAAATTTTCCTTTTTGTAGACATTTTAAATCATACACAGAAATTAAAAAAAAAATAATAATTATAACTGTCAAATATCAAAAAATTGACAGCAGATTTTTTACCGGGTTTGCACAATTCTTATTAAACACAGCAAAAAAACTGTGTTTAATGAGATACCACATATATACTACGTATATTTTCGTAGTATATAAACCAACTATATACCACTTTGTTTGATAGTTTAACTGTAGTTTAGGTTGACACACATGTAGTATACCATGCCAGTACAGTATACAAACCCTATGTCTGTCAGGGGTATAATAAGCCCACAACAAATGAAACTTTTATAAATTAAATAAATTGTTAATAAAATAGATCATTTATTATAAAATTTTAATATGCTTTTTATGTTTAAAGTTTGTTGTGCATTCTACCCCTTCTTGACCGTAAATTTTACCCTTTTTACCCGACTGCGCGACGCAAGGAAGGGTATTGTGTGTTATCAGCCTATGTATGTGTGTACATATGTATGTGTGTTCCTTTGCTGCACTATATAAACCGAACGCATAGACCGATTTTGACGATTCTTACGTCAATCGATTCGGCTTAATTCGGGGAGTGTCACTAACGATATGACAGTAGTGAAAATTCAATATGGCGGCCAACAGACGCCATTTTGTTTATACGAAAAAAATAAAAAGTCGGCGAACTATATCAAAATGGGTATCAATGGACAGATATTTGAAAATCATCTTTAGATTTCTCTTATGATTTTTAATTTCGAATGACCATTTAGGATCTGTGACAGTTTAAAGTTGTGTACTTTATTTTTTTTTTTACGCAGTCGGGTTTTTTGATTTTTTAAATTTATGTCTTGTTTGATGTGTCATTTGTGAAGCAAAACAGCACATTTAAAAATTTTTTGCTATAATTTTTATTTATTTTTAGGCTTCTTTAGAAGTTGTAGAACATGTAGATAACACAGCGGAACAGAATTTTTTGTGCCCGATATTTGACCTCAGTTTCGTACGTGTTGATGAACTCTCACTACTACGCTAAAACTAGTTTTTTTCTTGTCAGCTTGCGTTTTCGAAATATAGCGGTTTTTTTATTTACGATATATACCCTATTTTTTTGGTGTTTTTCTTTTATCTAGAAACTAGTCTACTAGTCTTTTGAGTAAAATAATTCCGGTGGTTGTTTCGCCCTATCTGTCTGATTTTTCAAGGATGTTGAAATAACGGATGGTAGTAGTTGAAATAACGGATGGTGGTAGTCAACATCGTTTACAATCTCTATAATATATTGAAGAGATTACAATGGAGATGTTAATCTTAAATACGTTTGTATGTATCCTTCTTATCTATTGTTAGGAGACTATAAAACAACTCAACTTATATCCTTTAAACTCATCATCATAAAATATTTGTCCACTTAAAAGGAGAAAAGCACAACATATTAACCTTAATAATCTTTTCCGTTTGACATTATCCAGACATTAAAACTCTTTTCTTAAAAAGGTAAATTTTGTAACAATTTTCACCCTAAATTTATAAATAAAACGAGCATATTGTTTTGTTAAATTTAAACTTCATTTGCATAAAATAGCAGCCAAACAAATTGAGAAAACAAAACCTTTTTTCTCTTCTTTTCTGTATCTTTAGAGGAACTTTACAGGTGCTAAATATTGTAAATCTGTTCACTTGACCTACCTTTGGATATTTTATGTTGTCTTTGCACATAATCAAATTCAATTCAAAGTTTATTTGTACAACAATTCAACCATTACGTTTGCTTAACCTTTACACAAAAAACCAATTCCTTATTTTGGGTTTTTTTGCTTCTTTAATCAGATTGATTTTGAACAGGGGAGAGTTTATGGTTGGCTGTAAAAGGGGATAACTGGAAAATATTTATAATTTTTAAAGGAAAACAAATTATTCTACGTCAGTGTATATATACATAAATGCTAAAAGCTGTGTTATTACATTGCTATAACTTTTGTACGATAAGACGTTTTTCACTTAAACAAAACCTAAAGCTAAACGCTATACAATATTCATGTCTTTTCTTTAAGATAAAAAAAATGAATAAGATAAAAAAGTTTAGAAAAAGAAAACAAATGGTATTAAAATGCTTTAAAGGTAACGTGAGGAAACCTAAAATATTTCTAATTCAACTAAATGTTATTTAGAGTCAATTTTATTTGACACATGACCAACAAGTTGCAGCTTGTCAGATTGAAAAAGGAAATAAGCAAGATGTTTGAAAATGGAAAGATTTTTAAGCTTTTTTTTTGGTAAGAAAAATACTAGACTTGAGATATTGAATTTAAAAGGTGTGAAGTCAAGACAATAGGAAATAATTCAATTTGTAAATTAAAAATTGAAATTGAAATGATAAAAGTTTTAAAGAAAATGACTGTGAATAATTTTAGTTTTCAAATACTCACAACACAGATTTATTTGGGAAAGTAATAAAATGGTTTAGAATGAATTTAAAAACATCCAGAAATATTTCATAGTAAAATTGTCGAACACTAGGTTAATTGAATATTTTTGCTTCAAAGGTATTTCATGTTATTTCAACACGATTTGCAATAGTCTTGAAAGAATGTTTTTCCTTTTGAAATAACTATATTTCATGTTGATTTATTATTCCACTACAGTTAAAGCAAAATGAAGTTGATACTGAAATAATACGAAGAATCATGTTGAATCAAAATGATTTAAAGTTGAAACAACATGATTTTGATATTAAAACATGGCGAAGAATCATGTTGAATTAATATTATTTTAAGAATCATGTTGAATTAAAGTTATATCAAGTTGGAACCACATGGTTTAATGTAGCTATTTTATTATTTAATTTGCTTACGTCATGTTTATTAGCATAGGCATTTGTGTTGTAGTTGGCTGCCCCAGCCAAGATTTGAACTCGGGGCACTTGCTTGGAAGTCAACGCCATCGTATGTAAAATAAATTTCAAATTAATTCAACATGATTTAATTGATTATTTAACATAAAGTTTATTTGAAATTTAAAGTTATAGTCATGATGATATATAATTCTTGAAAAAAAACCGACTACAAAATAGGCGTGGCACCGCCCCATATTTTATCATCATGTACTTTTACGAGAACTCATTGTGTGTGCGAAGTCTCATAAGAATCAGATAAGTAGAAGTACTTAAAATTAATATTTACTTTTCGTGGGCGTGGCACTGCCCACATTTCTAACCACAATGTTGTACATATTGTAACGATAACTAAATGTGTATTCGAAGTTTCATAAGAATCGGCTAAGTAGAAATAGCTAAAATGCTTATTTACTTTTCATGGGCGTGGCACTGCCCAGTTTTCTAAACATAATGTTGTATTGTAACGATAACTTAAGGTGTATGCAAAGTTTCATAAGAATCGGTTAAGTAGAAGTTGTTGAAAAATAATATTTACTTTTAATGGGCATGGCACGGCCCACTATTTTGGCCCTGATGTAGTATTTAAACTGAAGCTTAATGTGTGTGTAAAGTTTCATAAGAATCGGTTGAATGGAATTCAACTAGATCCATTCAACCGAACGAATGTATATTCACTTTGTATGGGCGTGACACCGCACATTTTTCAACGGGACCAATCTGGAAGTATATCCTTTTAAATAGAGAAAAAAAAATCCGAAAAAATCGGTTCATAAATGGCGGACTTTTGAAGTAGCATACATAAAAAAATACATGACGAATTATAAGCGTTCTCCTTTTGTTGAAGTCGATTAAAAAGTAAATGTAATGTTTATAACAAAATTATTTTAACAGTGAAAAATTGTAAATCAAAATGGTTTAAGGTTGGATGAATAATTTTCTGTTAAAAATTAATGTGAATCAATGTTAACCACCAGCAGTAAATTTTCGTTGGTAATTCGATTTTTGTCGGCTATTTGTCGGCTATATATTTAAGAATAAACAACAACAACAACAAGTCACACAACTTAGCACGACAGTGAATATTAGCACTAAACAAAACATTTAAACACCAACACACTTAACCAACATATTATTTATTGTAAATTTAATATGATTTCAAATCAAAGTGTATCATGTTGATTTTACATTCCTTTTTTCTGTGTGAAGATCATAAAGTCGTCAACAAAGTTATCTTTAAACCCAGCGAGTACTTTTTCCAAAGCTGCCAAATAGTTTAAGAGATATCGTTGTTGTTGTTGTTGTAACAGCTCTGCTGCTGCTGCCGGGAGTTCCTTCCTGGGGAAAAACTTCCGGTTTGTACAGCTGTTGCTGAGTTGACAATCTTTGGCCGATTTGGCCTCGGGTCGTTTCGGAACGTAGATCCAATAGTCGTGGCAACGAAGAGATATCGTAAAAGCTCCAGCCTAAAAAATAAAAAATTCATAAAAATAAAATTAAAAGTGTTGTTTTTAAAAATTCATAAAAATTAAAAAAAAAAATTAAATAAATGGAGTACAACGATGTAATTTTTTGTCCCATAATCCAAAGGAAATAAACTATCTTTCGTTGAAATCGGTGCACAGCTTTTGATTTTACCTACAATTTAGTGAGAGGACTTTTTAAAATTTGCTATGAAAATTTTAATTTTTAGGGTTAAACTTTTCCAATATATTATGAAATTAATAGGAAATAATTAATTAGAAATAGTGTTCACTCGGCTTAAATATAATTTTGTTGCAGAATTTAGATTTTTAGTTTTAACTGAAGAGGGTAAACACTTCCCCGATTATGCGAATTTGACAAAACGGTATATATCGATAACTAGAGCTGATAAAAAATAGAGTGCGAATTCGCGTTCAACGACCTAAATAACTAAAAAAGAGCTCTCAGTTCTAGGAAACGAGAAAGTTTACCGAAATTTGTAAATCAGTATAATTATTTTGAATTTTTACTTGTTATGGACTTTTTACGATATTGCTGTTTATTTTGTTAAATATGCGATTTAGATAAAAGTCAATAAAGCAAAAGCTGCTGGAAACTTCACATATAACAAATTTTATTAAGTTATGACAGAAAAAGATCATTTGCGCAATGTTTGGTGGACGTGCGACTCGCCTGAATCTTAAGTGATTGACCAAAATTTTTTTTTAGATTAGTTTTTTTTTATAAATGCCCATTGATTTGGGCTATGAGACTTGAAGAATTCAGAATTTGAATTTTTTATGACCACTCTAATAAACGTATAAGTATTATGCGTAAATGTCTTACCAACGACTTGAAACACTTATAGCCTTTAAAATACTAAAACGATTTTAATAAAGTAAAAATTGTGCTCATCTGTTAACAAATACCTTTAAAATGATATACTTTTGGTATTAGTCGCCTGTACTATATGATAGTATAATCTAAATTAATCACCTTGCATATTAATAATTACTACAATACCGCCTAGCGGTCGAAATTCCACCACTTTATCCGTAACCGGGTTTTTGTAAACGGTTTCGTAACCAGTTTCTTAAGCAAAGAAATATATTGTGCATATAAAAAAATAAAAAAAGCCATTCAAGCCATATATGTTACATCATTATTGGTGGACAATAAGGTAAGATATAATTATGAGTTAAGTTTAATCTCAAGTTTAATTACAAATCATTTCCTTAATGTATACAAGATATAGTTAAAACAAATTTAAAATAAAATACTTAAAGTTTATATATAATATGTTGAATAATTTTATAATTATTGCTAATAAATCCAGGTCAACCTTATTAAAATAAAAACTATGAATTTTACTTACAGGCTTTAAAACAAAATTAATTTGTAGAAAGATTTTTCTTTAATATTTTTTAATTGTAATTGCCAATATACAAATGCGGTTAAATCACTGCGCCTTTATTATGGTTTATTCAGTTTTTATTACACTTTTTTATTATTTTCATATTAATGCAATAATGTATTTAAATTTTATTAGGTGGGCTACATTGTTTTCTGACCGTTTCAATGCTAACTGGTCATTGTGGAGAAGGCTTAAGTCACTTTATCAAAAACTACAAGTTAGCAATTTAATTCATTACTGATGTGTTATAAAAATTAAGTAAAGTGCGCCTTTGGCTCGCACACGAAGGGTTCCGTACGAACACACATATGTATATCCCTTTTTGGTTTTGCCCCGTTTGTCATTTTGGCAGTTTTTTTCGTTGTGCTTTCTTGTTTAATTTTAGTTTTTTATTTTTTAAGTATTTTTCGTTGTTTGTTTTTGGGGGTTTTTTTTTGTTTTGGCGCTTTTCGTGATTTTTTTAAAATTTTTTTCTGGCGATTTTTCGTTTTTTGCATTTTTTTTTTGTTTTTTGCCGATTTTTTTAGTTTTGGCGATTTTTGGTTATGGCATTTATTTAACGTTTTCACTTTCTGACGATATTTTTAGTTTTAGCGATTTATTTTCGTTGTGGCGATTTTTTCGGTTTTAGCGCTTTTTTCGTTTTTGGGGATTTTTTCGGTTTTTTGTGGTTTTTTAGTTTTAGCGTTTTTGTTTTGTTTTGACACTTTTTTCGTTTTGGCGTTTTTTTTTGGTTTTTGGCATTTTTTTAGTTTTGGCGCTTTTTTTGGTTTTTGCGTTGTTTTCGTTTTTGTTATTTTTTTTTCATTTTTTGCGATTTTTTCATTTTTTGATGATTTATTTAGTTTTAGCGATTTTTCGTTTTGAAGACTTTTTAGATTTTTGACGTTTTTTTATTTTTTTTTTGGCGATCTTTTTAATTTTGGTGATATATTGCGTCTTAGCGATTTTTTTAATTTTGGCGCTTTTTTCCTTTAAGCGCCTTTTTAATTTTTGCGTTTTTTTCGTTTTGAAATTTTATTCATTTTGGTTTTTTTTAGTTTTAGCGTGTTTTAAAATTTCAAGATTTTACATCTTACGGTTTCCAAGATACAGCATATTGTCTCAATTACATAGTCAAAATTACAATAACTAATAGAATACCCTTTAATTTTTATTGTTTTAAATATCGATGTTAATTGCTGCAGTCTATTCTACAGACTACACCAATTAACACGAACTTTAAAAATTTAAAGTGTCTATATATAAGTGTCTGCATATTACATTAGTATTTCAACATTTTTCGTTGCTCGCCTTAGAACACCCTTTAATTTTTAGCTGTCATATATTTATTGTTGTAGCGGTCAAATTTTTTACATATTCTGTGAAAATTTCAGGTCCGTAGCTCTTACAGTTCCCGAGAAAACATTACATTAGTATTTCAACATTTTTCGTTGCTCGCTTTAGAACACCCTTTAATTTTTAACTGTCATATATTTTTTGTTGTAGCGGCAAAAGCTCTACATATGCTGTGAAAATTTCAGGTCCGTAGCTCTTACGGTTCCCGAGAAAACAGCCTGTGACAGACAGACGGACAGACGGAAGGAATGCGCTGCTTTTGTGGTCACAGTTAACATGTTTTTCAGTTTTTCTAAAAAGTTCCTATTAGTCAGCCAGTTTTAGATGGCAAATGCGACATTAATGCTGGAAAGAATAAATTAAATACTATTATTAGTAAAATGCTATATTTTAAAGAAAATTATTCGAATAAAATTATTCGATTAATTTATATTCGCATAAAAATATTCGAATAAACAATATAGTTATACTTAGTTAAACACGATTAATCGAATAATATTATTTGAGTAAAATTTATTCTAATAAACAAAATCCGAATAGCAAACTGATTACTTACTCATCGATCCATATCCCGCAACCAGAAGTATCGTTGTTGAATTTTTCAACATTATCCTACACCAATCAAAGCAGGCCTTTTTTTAAACGTTTGTGAAATTATGGAGAATTCAATGCTGAAATGTTCATACAATGAATGTGTGGTAATGATACAAGTTTTCAATAAGTTTTCAATCTCGCTCTATGTCATAAGCTGATCTTGCAATATTAATTCATGCACGGAATCAAGTTTTGGGCTAACATCGTTTAATTAGTGCTGAAAAGAATTATTGTAACAAAATTATTCGAATGAAATTATTGATATAATATTATTGGAATTAAATTATAAAAACAAAAAAAAATTAATTAACTCTAATCGAATAAAATTCTTGTAATAAAAGTTATTAATGTACCAATTATTCGATTAAATTAGTTTAAATAGAAATTAAGAGGATGCCATTCTTTCAATGACATTACCTGAATTAAAATAGCTCGAATAATGTGTATTCTAATAAAACCTGTTGTAAGGAAAATTTCGGAATAAAACTATTCGATAGAATTGGATTAAAAATTATTCATATAAGAATTATAGAAAAATTATATTATCCAAATGTCATTAATCAAATTAAAATATCGCTATTAAATTTATTTAAATGAAAATAATTTGAATAAAATTTTTTGAGTACAAATTATTCGAATAGATCAGAGTTACCAAATTATTTCAATAGAATTTGACGAGTTAAAATATGTCAAATATTATTATTCGAATAAAAATTATGCGAATAAGACTACGAGTAAATTTATTGGAATAAAACTATTTCAAAACATTATTTTTGTTAAAAATTTTCGAATGAAATTATTCGAAGAAAACATTTTCGTGTAAAAATTATTTAAATAAAAATTTTTCAAATAAAAAATATTTAAACGAAAGTTTGTCGCAATAATAATACTATTAAAAAATATTTGAATAAATTTACACGATTAAGAATGTTTCAATAAAATAATTCGAATATAACATGATAGAAGTCTTGCTACAAACAATGCTGAAACGGAATGCACTTAAGTTGAGTTAAGATCATTTTACAAATATTGCTGTTTATAGATTCAGCATTTTTAAGACACGTCTTTTGGTGTAATCAGCAAATATCTACGATGTTTAGTCACAAATATATTAACATTTTAAAAATTTTACTTTGTTAATTCGCGACTGATCAGCAGCCGATTACGAATGTGTCAAAGATATTAAACAAAATTCTAATCGATATCGGTTGGTTATGTTTAATGTTCATTTTTCCTTAAGCACACACACACACACACACACACACATAAAAAAAATTTCATTCTGCTCTTTAATAGTATTTTTACTCTCTTAAAAATTTTGAAAATCATACTTAAGTTGTTTTGTCAAAATTCCACAGATATATTTCTCTATGCCTAGCACTTATTTTGAATATATTGTTTAGGGGCTATTCACATATTACGTAACGCTTTTTTCGGAGTTTTCATAACCCCCTCCAAATTTTCCGTATAAATGATCAAATTCGTAACAAGTCTTCAACACCCCAAGAAAAAAGTCTGGTTTGAAAATGGTTAGGCCGATAAAATATTAGTTGAAGATATGATTCTGATAATTTTTAAATTGATTAGATCAACCGATAGTATGTGTTTGTCATTAATAAGTAACGAATTTTATGAGCACAACCGAATAGAATGTTGTGAATTGGATTTTAGTACCAATTACTGATATTTGAAACTAAAAAAAATTGTCTTTTAAAATCTACTTTTTTATCGATTGTTGCAACTAGCTAGGGGTTAATTTTATTATCAGTAATACATTTAACCGATTACAAGGTTTGCATCACCAATTATTTATTATTGTAAAATAACTTCTTTATCAATAAGAATTCTATGATAGTTGGCGATTGGCAACAAATTCTGTTGTCTCAACGAACCGGTTTTCTCTGTATAGTTTATTAGAAAAATTCACATAAAATATGCTAATATTTTTCATTTTGGCATGTTTTTGCTTCTACTGCGAAACTACACTATGCGAAGTAGCACTATATTTTTTTTATGTGTTATAGTCCCCTAGACACAATAGTCGAAATTTAAAATTCTATGGATAATTTTTTTATTTGTGATTTTTGAACAGGCTGCTTCACTGATTTTATCATGACTTATAGCGAGGTTGTCTAATTTTATTACAAAAACTTTAAAAAAATTTAAATAAAATTACTTTTAAGCCGTTCTAACATTATTTTAAACCGACTTCAAGAAATGAGAAGGTTATCAATTCGTGTGTATGTTCTTTTTTTTTACTTTTTGTCATTTGCGAACGTGTTTTCAAAATTCTTTTTTTGTTGGAAAGGGTTTGTTGGAAAGGGGGAAATTTGGCCCTTCCTTGCATAACTCTGTTATTTGTGAAGCGATTTTCAAAATTCTGGTTTTGTTTGAAAGGGTTTGACAAAAATTGATCCCAAAATTTTTTGTCGAAAATCGGAGGGGGAAATTTCCTCCCCCCTTCCCATGCATAACTCTGGCATTTGTGAACCGATTTCCAAAATTCTTGTTTTGTCTGAAAGGGTTTTCCAAAAGTTGGTTCTATACTTTTTTTCTGTATTCGGAAGTACAAATTCTCCCCCACCGATTTTCAAAATTGTTTTTTTTTTGTTTGAAAGGGTTTGACTGCAGTTTTGTTCCATAGTTTTTTTTTTTGTGGAAAATCAGTTGGGAAATTCGCTGCAAACCCCCCTTGCAGGTTGGTAACATCATTTTTATCCATTTTTCATAATTGTTTTGTGTGGGATTTCCCCTTCCCCTCAAAATATTGATTATCTCATAGTTCCTCCATTTATGGACCGACTTCCAAATCTTTGTTTTTATTTTTGAAATGGTTTTTCTACGAAAATTGGTGGGGCAAGTCATCCCCTCCTTCATCCAAAATATTTATTAGCGCACAATTCCTCCATTTGCATACCGATTTCCAAAATTGTTTATATGAGTGGCCATGAAGTAAGTATATTGCTTTTTGTACTGAAGTGGGGTTTTTTTTGCCAGAATTATTTTTTAACCTCTATGGTTTCAGAATTATTCAGACCGCAATGATGAAAAATATATTTTTTTATGCAAAACGGAAATATTTTTATTTTTTAAAAATTTATAAAACATTGAAGATTGCAAAATGATACATACCACTTTTATTCGCTGACCGTAAAGTTACATGTACCATAAATAAAATAAGTTTTATTCACAATAAAGTGAAATTGCCTGATTTTTGTAAAAAATCGAGTTTTGGAGACGGTGCTCCACTACGCTGTAGAGAAAATGAATTTTTTTAAATAACAAGATTTTTACAACTACTGCTAGTAGAAGTCACTAAAAAATATATACATACGTGTATCGGCGTTTGAAAAGCTTACATCTGGGATTTACTTTAGGAAGAGTTAAATCCCACATAGTAATACTGATTCGGCATAGCATATCTTGTAGACCTTATTTAGCATTTCTATGTAAAATAGCATGGTTAACATTTTTGTATAACATTTTAATCCTCTAGCTCTTCGGGGTATGGATCGTTTTGGCCCATAAATAAATAAGGGACAAAAAACTATCCTGCAGAACCGATATAGTCGGGTTAATTCTTCTACAAAAATGTTCCTCGCGGTGCTGAACACTTGATGCTCCTTGGACGTAAGCCCTACAAGATAATCATTCTATGACGAGTCAGTATAACTATGTCCAAAACGGGAGAAATTTAACTCCCCATAAAATAAATCTCAGATGTAAACTTTCAAAACGCCGATATACGTAAGTATTTTTTTTTGCGGCTTCTACCAGAATCAGTTGTAAAAATCTTGTTCTATAAAAAAAATTTATTTTGTTGTACAGTGTAAATATTCACAACTTTTGCAAAAAAATTTAAGTCACCTATCAATTTCTTATGAACAAAATCAATATTTATCTATCCATTTTTATGAAATAAAGCTTATTTTGTTTGTATTATATAAGTAATTCCATTTAGCCGGTGGTGACCATTTTACACACATTTTTTGTTATAAATCAAGTATACAAAATTTTTTACTTAAAAAAACGTTGCAGCTCGCAAGGACATTAAGCTTAAAGTCGTTGAATAACGGGCAGACACTGATAGAACACAATTTCTGCTCAGAGTGGTCGTCAGAATGCTGCGAGGGGTGTGATCTTACAAATTTCAGAATTTCAGAACTATGACTTTCAGTAAAAATTCTGTAAAATATTGACTATAAGGTATACAATAATTTTGGAATAGATATCTGTTCAAATTGTTTTTAATTGTATTATGTATTTACTGTTATTTTTCTTATAAAAAAACTATTTTTAAAATGAGACAGGTGTGACTGACGGGTGTGACCTAGTAGGAAAATTTAAAAAATTCGAAGAAATAAAACTTTTCTATTGATTTAATTAATATAAATAATAATATAAAGATAAGCTCATAAGAAAATAATAAGACATTAAATTATTTGCTATCCGCTCTATTATAGACAGCAGAATACTCTAGCTGAATATTTTTTTTATACACAGAAAAAAATATTATTTATATCCAAGGAATTTTTTCATAAATGCTATGAATCTAACATGATAATTTTTTTGCAAATTATTTTCATTCCGGCTAGGAACTTTTACATAAATTAATTCATAAATTCTTTAAAAATTATTTTTAAAAATTCAGTATTGAACTTGTATAGTCTGTTGTACTAGGCACAACTATTTCCTTTCTGCCAAACAGACTATTTGGAATTAATTGTATTTTTACTTTATATAAATAGAAAAGCATTTTAGAATTTGTTGAAAAAAAGTTGCAATTTTTTTTCAAAGCAACTTTGATGTCATAAATTTATTTATTGAAAGCTAAATTCATACTGGGAATGAAAAAATTCCTGTATTTTATTTATAAATTACTAAAATATATGAACAATAGATTATGAACTTTTTTCATACTATTTATGTTCAAACTTTTTTCTTTGTATTCAATAAAAAGCAAAAAAAGTATATTCTTTTCCGAGAAAACGGTTTTTATTAAAAATGAGAAAGGGAATAAAAGAAAATCTGAAATAAATATTAGACATACAAAGAAGAAGAGCAAAATGTTGTTTGCATGATCATTTAAAAGTGCCTCAAATTGATTAAAAATTGTTAATAGTGTATTTTTTATTTTGTTTCTTATAATTGGCATTCTCTAAAAAACATCACTTGACCGATTTTTATTAAAAATAAGAAAAATTATTTTTTCCTTGCATGGGGCCGTTTTACGTGAAATCACTCATATGTGGCTTTATGATTAGCTAACAAAAATGGTAAGTTTTTGGATTTTTGATTTTTTATAAATTTTTTAATAATAAAAATCTTCCAATTTTACATAAAAAAAAATATATATTTTTCATCATTGCGGTCTGAATAATTCGAAAGCTATTTAGTATGGAAAAATATAATATATGAACGGCCTAACGTTAATTTTATTCCAAGTTTTTTTTTTAGTGTTTTTTGTAAAGAAATTGGGTAGCCCGTTCCGAAGTTATGATAAAATTGGTGTAGCGTCGTCTTGAAAATCAAAAATTTTGGAAAAAGAAAAGTAGAAAAAACGCTTCCATAGCATTTTAAGGGCCTAATTTTCTAAAACACGTCATAAAAAAGTGAAATTTATATATAGAAACAAAGTGAAATTTATATATAGTAACAAATTTACTCAAATTTTATAAATTTGTTTTTGTTTTCATACAAGTTTTAAGAATTACGAAAGGTGAAGAGTTTGTGTGACGTGTTTTAGAAAATTAGGTCCTAAATTTCTATTGTTTTTGTAGTTAGGGGACCGTAACAAATATAGGCGTGACGAAAGGTAATGACAAAAGTTTCTTTTTGTTGCATAGTGTAATTACATAGTAAACTCATTAAGAACTAATTTATAATCTAGAATGTAATCTATTAGCCATACTGAAAGAATTTTGCTTCATAGAACCAATGAAACAATTAGGGATGTAACGAATACCGATACCGATACCGATATATCGGCGATACTTCAGATTTTCCGATACATCGGTATCGGCGATATTTTACTGTTGATACGACGATACTTTTAAAAATTTTTTCAACGTTTTTTTCAACAAATAATTTATTTTTCTTCGATTTTACCATGAATTAAATCCACTTCGTTATTTTTTAAATCTTATTAATATCAATTTTAAAAATTAATAATATTTGATGCTGTTATTTTGTAAAAAAATTATTTATTTTTTGTTAATTTTACCATGAATTCAAATTCAAGTCGTTGTTTTTTAAATATTATTCCAGCAAAATAAAATATACTCCAAAGAAGTCATGAAAATGTAGAATTCGCGATCTGGAAGTATTGCAAGTTTGGATAATTTCTAATTAATTTTACATATCCTTTCCATTGAAAGAAGTTCTGTTTTTCGATTACCGAATTGGAAGCGATGCTAGGACAAATTTCTTTTTCGGTATTCTATAATGATTTTTCCTCAAGGAAAAGGATAAAAAATTACCCATTTTCACAATTTTTTTTATGCGGATTTAAACTCAGAACTGTACTTTCATGTAAATTTAAGTGAATAAATATAAACTTAGAAGTCTTTTAATAATTAAGCTATTAAGTTATTCAGAAGAATATTAGTTGATAAATGTCCTTTAAAAAAAGGATTTTTTAAAAAGCATGGCGAGTATTTTTTAAAATTATAAAGGAATTAAACATTTTTTCTTGCTTTTCTACTAATTATCTGCATATTTTTATTATAGATTTTTTGGAAGCAAAGAAAATGTAGCTCCTTAAAAATTACTTCCAATGTTTTATCAATTTTAAATATTCTCTCTTATAATGTAATTTTGTATAATAAAAAAATTGCACTTGAGTTTTGTTAATCTAAACTTGAACTCAATTTCAATATTCGTATCGGTATCGGAATCGGTATCGGCGATATTTATTTTTAAATATCTGTATCGGTATTGGATCGGCAAAATGGCGTATCGTTACATCCCTAGAAACAATATCATTAGATTTGTCTTAATTAATCCAATGACAATTTCTCAAATCCAATAAAAATTTCATTAATATTGTGAAATAATATCATTGGTTGAATGACTATTTCATCAATCCAATGAAAAGTTTAATTAAAATTCAACCAATGAAACTTTCATTAATATTCAACCAGCGAAATCATTTCACAAGATTAACAAATGAGATTTAAGAAATTATCATTTAACCAATGAAATTCTTTCACAATATTAATGAAAGTTTTCGTTGGATTTATGAAATTGTCATGGCACTAATGAAAACATCTAACGAAATTGTTTCGTTGGTTTTATGAAGCAAAATTATTTCAGTACTTACATACATTCAGTCTAATCGCCTTCTTCATAAATACTTTCAAAACACAAATGTAGATCAGCAGTTGTAGCAGATATAACCTTGAATCATAAAATACTTATTTATGAAACCTCGAAATTGAAAGAAAAAATAAAATTGTGCACCTAATATAAACATATATGTAAGTTTTTGCCCATAGTATGTTTGTATGAAACATATTTTTATTGATTTTTTATTGTGTTTAATTTTATTGCATATTTTTGCATTTCATACATACTTAGTTACGAATGCAATTTGTTTCGCTGTTTTCTTTCATACATAAATATTTGTTTGAGTAAATATATGTACATTGTACATATGCACATATTTATAATAGTAAAATTTTTATACATACATACACAAACCATTTACATGAGCTTATAAATGAGCTTTATGTATAAGCGTATATACTACATTTATTTATTTATGTATTGCGTGTGTTATATACAAGCCATAACACATGTGTACGTACAGCCTGTGTATACAGCTCGACTTTTTATTGCTTCTTTTGTCGCTATTGTATGTGTATGTGTGTGTGTGTATGTGTGTGTGTGTGTGTGTGTTTGGGTACGTTTTTTGTGTGGTTGAATGTGTTTGATTATCGAATGTAGTACTTTATTTTTTGGATTATTTAACACTTTGACATTTTTTACACTTTTTTATTTCGCATTTTTTTTACATTCATACGTATTGGGCGTTGGCCAAAGTAAATATTTTATATTTCCAACACAATACACATACAAAAGTAAATATGGGCTTAAAAATAGCAGCGCGTTGAAAGATCATTTAACTAATGGAAATCACAATTATTGTGATATAATCACAATAAGTTATATTGCTAATAAACTTCACTTTATATTCTCCCTACAGTTTGTAACCCTTAGCTGAAACACTGCTATAGAACCTAAACACAACTGTTTGTGTATCGATCGAAATACTTTTTGACACAGTTGACAAAATGTGGTAATTAAAATTTAAAATATACACCAAAACGTTTACTGTATTTCAACATTTAAGGACATGCTATACGTCCATAAATACATGCCTGACTTATACACAAACCTAAACTTGGGCAATAAATATTTGATTATACATTTACTTTTACAAAATTTTGTTAATTACTTTGGTTTAACAGTTACTTACAAATTGCTTACATTTATAATTAAAACATACATACGAATTATAACATACAGACACACAAATTAAGTTAGAAATTTGGAGAATTTGTAAGAAAATTTTGATTATGACATTCATTGCTAAAAGCATTTTAACAAAAACTTGAAGAAACCAACAAAAAAGTGAATTAAACAGAAAATGGAAATTATGTTTCAATAAAGTCTTGTTGGTTGGTCATTTAATTAATTTAAAACTTTTTTTTTTCTATATGAAAACTAAAGAAAATTGCTTGACTTGCAAAAAAAAAAGACTTTCACAAAGTTAAGAATGAGAAAGTTAAAAGTCCAATGAAAAACTACACACTACATACAGATGCTTTTGAATTTTTGAAAATAGTTAAAAAATCTGCAGTTTTAGTTAATCATTTCTTAAAGAATGTTAATTGTAAAATAAATAATGCTATAAACTTGTTTTGAATATTTTGGAAATAAACGAATGTCTTGCTACTGAATAACATTAAATTAAAAATTTGCTTCAAACATTGGTTAGAAGCTTTTGGATCAAGTCGCCTTTCAAACAAAATTTACTAAATTAAAATCGATCTAGCTACGGTGTCAAAGACACACAGATTCAACAGGATACATCTAGAAAAGATATGATATATTCTAAACGGCTGGACAGATTGTCTTCAAACATGTCTAAGAACACTGTCGATCACTCTCCAGCCGTTTGGACTGTACTAGGGATGCCAAACGGGATCGGGATTTCAAAATTTCAAATCCCGGGATTGCGAGATCTTTTGTGATCCCGGGATTTTTCGGGTTCCCGGGATTTATCGGGATTTCGGGATTTTTCTTTTTTAATAAAACACTCTATTTATAAAGTAAAATATCATCATTATGTGTATTCTAAATAAGAACTATAAAAAATTAATGTGCTGTTTCCACAATGCAAACAAGCACTGCTTGTCTAAAATTTGTATGGAAATCACTCAATCATTGAACTAGGATCTTGGAAAATTACCTAGATAAAACCAATTTAATCATATTGCTCCCTGTCCCATCGAAATTTCCTTTCTCTCTATTACTGAGTTATCCGTTGACCAAATGAGGGCACACAAATGCTCTGAGGCCACTATGATCAGGTATTCAGTAAATAACAATTTTGTTACCTATTTATAGCTTTTGTAGTTAGTCAAAGCATTCTAGCACAAGCTGGGATGATAGTTTCCATGAAAAGAGAGATTTCAGAGCTGCTACTCTATCCGTAAAAATAACTTAATGCGAGCCCTTGGGACTTTTATTTAAAATAATGACGGCACATGTTCCAATTGTCTCAATTTCCGCCTGATATACCGTAGGCCATTTGCAGATGGAAACAAATATTTTAAAATTGGGTCAAAAGACTAAAGCCGCAGCACGAGGTTTTCGATCCATCCGCAATCCACTGCATATTTCTGGAATCCACAGCCTCACACGTGGCATTGAGCGCCCTCACTGAAAAGGTGACATAGTGTTTTGCCGAAACTCAGTTCATGATTTATGATGTCATTCGGACTAGATTATAATTCTCTTTAAGATATTGTACTCATGATCGATGCATACTTGTTGCCAACACAATGAACAGAGTTTCCAAGACCCATCCTGCAAGCAGCCACTGATGCAGAGAGTCTTATGAAGATCGGAATAGGGGTCGGACTAATTAAGGCTTGAATGGTAAAGGCTGGACCTATCCTCGTTATACCGGTAGCAAGAAGATACACCAACATCTTGACCTTGCATAGCTTAGTAGCTTGTACAATCAGCCGAGTTGTCGGCCACCATACCGACGTACGTGATAGTAGGTATGATATTCAGGCATGTTCTATATTCCATGCGAAATAAAAGTGTTCGGAATTGTCATAGCATTGTTGTTATAAATAATAATTTGCAGCAATAAAGCATTGATAATTTCGAACATTTACATTCCACATGGAAAACAGAATAGAGCCGTATAATTTCATAAATCCACATGATAATTTTAGGGCTCATACTTCATTGAGGTGCATCCAGAACAACTCTAGAGGCTTTTTGTATATTACAAGTCAGCCTACTGCCAAAAAATTTACATAAATACCTGACATCCATAGAATCAGGAATATTGTACCCATTTGACGATACTATACCAAAATCAAGTTTTCTCCTAAGAGTGAATGAAGTAGAGCCTGACGCCTGAGAGAACACAACTGGATTTTCCAGCTACCATAATCGGTGTATCCAGTCAGTTCATGCCCACTTTCACTACGAACGTGGAGAAGTTCGTATATCACCACCGACCAGGGGATTGAGGATACCCTTTGACAACCATAATACATTTAAATTCATAAATTAGCGTTACAATTCTTACTTTTCATTACGAGTTTTTTGTATAAGAATTTTACTTAAAAAACGTTGGCCCCTATTATGATTCACAACTCAACTAGGTTGAGTTGTCAATGCTGCGACCAAACTCAACCATTTTTTTATATTATAATTGACAACTAATTTCAGTTGTCTTCGAAAAAATGTTCGAAAAAAGGTTCTTACCTATACTCTCTGTTTTTTGAAACCATAGTAGACATCACAAAATATTTTAAATATTTTTAGTTTTCGCCTTAATATTTTTTCTTGAGATTTTATGTTTTATGGATATAGCAACAATATGGGTTGACAAATGAAATAGATTGGCGCCTAAAAGTACCATTTTAAGATTATTTAAAAGTAACACAATAGTCGAAATAAAAACCAAAACACAACTGATAAAAAAATGAGGCAACTGCTTTGACGAAGTTGTATTCCATAATAAGAATTTGACAACTACGACTCAACTATCAATTTAGCTGTGAATCATAATAGGGGCGGTAATTTAAATATTTTGGGATTCTCCGGGATTTTTGACGAATCCCGGGACTCTGGATTTGTTAATCCCGAAATATCTAAACTAATAACTAAATATTTCTTTTGTAATTTGGGGTGCGGAATCCGATTCTGCAGTCGGTTTCTTCTTTTGGGTCTAGCTTTTGAGATATTCATATATTAATTAAGTTTTGAGTTTTAGTCGAACTGTATTGGTTTATAGCCAAAGAAATTTAAGTATTTTGGCTTGAGTTCGGTTTCAATTTAATTTTTCAATTAAATACTGTTTTTATTTAGAGATAAATGTGAAGCATGTAGACATAGAAAATTTTTGACTGCACGGAGGGTTGAACTGACACGTTTCGACAGCTTTCGCTAATCTCGTCAAAGCTCTTTTCCACGTAGACCACTCGACCAAAGTTAGTGGTTTGCAGTCAGGAGTTGAATATCATCTACCTTTAATCAATTCATACTATCACTCTTAGAGCTGTATTGCATTTGATAGTTATTGATATTCACTTTTTCCTTTATGTCTCGTGTTAAGCTTCTGACGAGATTAGCAGGAGCTGTCGAAACATGCCAGTTTAACAAATTTCCTTTGTCTATACTTCACATTTATTTCTAACATAGCGTCTTCACGAGCCATTGATTTGTCTTGACAAAAGTCAAGGTCGATATTAAAAAAATACCACTAACATTTTTCTGATGTTTTATGTACACTCTAAAACATTACTTCAAATTTACGATCATATATTGTCTAAATTTGTGTTGAAAATTTCTCCTTGTCTAAAATTACATCGATTTTGTAGTTATTTTATTAAAGAAAAAACCTTTCAAATTAAACATATTTCGTCCAACTGGAAAAAATGTAACATAACGTATAATACGGCTATGGCTGAATGGTAGATACGTCAGACTATCAGTTAGGAGGTCGCGGCTCAAACCTGCACGCAGCCAATCGCTTATTTAGTAAAAAAATTTTGTTGAAAAATAGTGCGTGTGTAATTTTAGGTCGATAATAATCTGTAAAGTGTTGCCGACTTTTATCGACCTAATTTTCAACAAAAGTGTTTTAGAGTGTATGAAGTTTGATGAATGTTAAAACTAAATTATGTCTTGTGAAGACGGGGTGGGGTGTAAATAAAATATAATTTAATTGAAAAATTAAATTAAAACAAGCCAAAATAATTAAATTTCTTTGGAGATATATATTAAATTGAGAAATGAAGCAGTTGCACGACGAATGTAAGCCGACTGCATCTGAAATTAAATAATAACAAACCTTCAGTTGCTCCATTATCATTGGCTGGAACTCTGTTGGACTTTAATATTCTTATAGCTTCAACAATATCCGCCTGGTCCTGGCACAGAGTTGTGATATTATTCCTTACGGACTGGGCGGTATATAAGCAGAGTATCGGTTCAATTGTGGCGCTATAATAGTTTGTCCATAGTTCTAGCTATTCTACTTTATACATTCTAATACTTCCATTTGATCTCTGAAGTATACCATACGATTTGCAAATTTTCTTATCATCATTACAATATTCTTACCTTAAATGTATTTTAATATAATAACAAACATCTTTCCCTCATATTGTGTGCCAAAAACTATTGTGAATGTGTCTAAAAAAAAAGAGAAAACCTGTAGAGGCAAAACCAAGAAGACAAGCAATATCATTAATGAGCTTGAAAATTGTGCAACTTTGTCAAACTTTTACGAGTATTCAACTAAAACTAACCAAACACCGCACTCACTCAAACACACGCTCACACATTTATTTTCACACAAATAAAACAAAGTTTTATTGTTCCTTTCATCTGCAACCTCGCACTGCAATTCAGTAACATGTACAGGTTCATACATTATTGCTTACCAAATATTTTTACGAGCATATTGCACACATACATATACCGACACACTCACACACTGACACACACACATACATAAATCATGCTTTTATTGTTATTATTATAATATTTTAGTTAAGTTTATGTTGCTGCTTTTTGCTCCATGAAACTTTTTTCATCTCCACAATATAAAATGATGCATTGTTTGAAGTTATAACATGAACTTTGTCGTCGTTGCTGTTATTTGCTGCTGCTATTGTTGCTGTTGTTGTTGTTGTTGTCTAGCATCTGCAACCTGTCCACAAAAGTGTGAAGACACATTTACCCCAAACAAAGTGGCAGTTTATTATACAAACATTATAATAAATGTTTTCAAATTCTCATTTTTTTCCTTTGGTTTTCTTTTTATCTTTTCCTTTGCCATGGTATTTTATTAGAATAATTATTTATTTGTGAACATTTACTTGGTATTTTGTATAATGCTAGACTTGGTTTGGTATGAAAATTAATGTGTCTCAAATTTGACATTTATGTAAAAAATTCATTAGAATAATATATGATCAAAAAGTTTGTTGGTGTAAAATAGAACATAATGTATTTTGGTTTTTTTTAATGGTTCTAAAGATCAAGGTCTTTGTGGTGTAGCAAAGTGTTTCAAATGCTTTGAAAATATAAGGTTACATTTTTCATAATAATATTGTGTAAAATGATAGCAGATAATGATATTTTATGACATAATTAAGTGTGATAATAATTTAGAAATGAAAGAAGCAAATTCCTATAATAGAGTTTTATTAGCAAGCCCGGAAAAGTATGCTAAGCTTTTTTTGAGGTTGAAAGTTCATCGCTGTTTGTAGTGTTGTGACCCTTGACTAATTGATGTCACAAAAAGGCTGTACGAAAATAAAACTACTTAAGTGTACTGTAAAGACTTTGTAAGGAATTTTATATATTTTCTTTTTTAAATCATTTAAGTTAATCAGACATATTTCATATATAAACATAAATCATTAAAAGAACAAAATTTGCAAATTTTATGAACTAAATTTCTTCATAAAGATATACTTCTATCTCCTCTCTCTCTACTCTTTAATTGTACATGAAATTATGAAATTTTATATTTGCCATAATCCTTAAGTTTACAAATGTCTTAGCAATAAACCATTTAAGATTTAATTTGGCATTTGAAGAGACAGGCTCGGAAGAAGTGTATAACGCCTGCTGCTGCAGGGCAATATAAACAGACAAATGCGCGTCGAAAAATAAAAATTAAATAAAGACAACAAAAACTACGTAAAGTGAACGCTCATAACGAATATTATTTAATTTAGATTCCCCTCCATTTTGAATTTAATCTTTAAGTCTGGCAAAAAAGCAAACAATTTTATAGTTAAATGCTTAAACAGTCGTTACAGCATCAAAATAATATTTTTGCTTTTTTTCATGTTCTTTGCTGAAATCTTTGCAGGTTGGTGGCTTAAAGGAAGGATACTTACCGGCTTCTTATTACACCTGCATACGTGTGCGTTTTATAATTAAAATTATATTTCATTTTGACACATAAAAATTCATCTATAATAAAAATTTTATAGTCGAAAAGGGTTTATGGGAATTTATTAGTTTTACTGCAAAAATCTCATTTAGCGCGCTCTTGTTTTTAAATTTAATTCTTCTGTCTGTTTTCCTGTTGGCACACAAACACACACACATACACTCACACACACCCATTTTCAGCGGAATATCGCATTACAAACGACATCAGTTTTCATATTTTTGCCTTAAAGTGCTGAGTTAAGATTTCAAAATGATGATAATCTCTTTACAGAGCCGAGTAATTTCAAATTAAATTTGTAAAAAGTTTTATAAACGACTGCATTTCTTGCTTTACAGATAACTAAAAATGTAATTTCAGCTGAAACGATACTTAAGCGTAGAAACATTGTAAATAAATTATAAAATTGCATTTTAAAAATAAAATAGCGCGAGTTTAATTTCTTCGCTGTGTTTGTTTTATTGGTGCGATTTAAATAAAAATAAATGAGTTTTTAAGGGTTTACCTAAAGAATATTTTTATTAGAAAATATGCACAGACACAGAAAAAAGTAAATATCATTTTCAGTAAAAAAATTCAATGAATTACTAAATATCTTGTATATAAACGGACCTACAAACAAATTTGTAAATACAGACAAAAATGTCTCAATAATTTCTCTGAAAAATCCGTTTTTTTTTTAGTAAGCAAATTGTCGAAATCTATAAAAGAATTTGTCTAAAAATATTTACAAATTCTAAAAATATTTTACTGAATAAAAAAAAATATTTACTGAATTTTCTGTAATATATCAAACAATATTTTGGTCTAAATTTATAAAACAATTTGTATAAAAATACTCACAAATTCTTAACTAAATAGTGTACTGAATCAAAAAAAAAAAAAATATATTTACTCTTTTTTTTGTAATATATCAAAAAATTTTTTTGTCTGAATCAGCAAAACCTTTTTTTTAATATTTTTATGTCCTAGATAACAGCATCATCATCTATTAAGAACTTATGAAATTTCACTTTGGTAAATGCCTAAAAAAAGTGAATGAGAATTAACGCAACAACATTAACGAATTGATTCATTTAGAAATCTTCAGTAAACTAACGAGTTACAATCGCATTTCTTTTGCTATCATTGTTGTTGTTGTTATTTATTTGTATGTCGTCATCGAGGTTGTTTTTTATGACACAGAACAGTGGTTTTTGTTGTTGTTTTTGGTGTTTGCATTCTAAATAAAAGTCAAACAAAAAATTCACTGATTCAGATAAGAACATTTACTGAAAATGAAATTTGATTTTAGACAAACTGTTGTTTGAAAATTTTTTTCTGATAATGTTTTCTGTGAAAAAAAAATTAATATAATTTTCAGTAAAGAAAATCTATGAATAATTAAATATTTTGTCTAGAAACGGACTCCCAAACATATTTGCAAATACAGAGAAAGCTTTCTCTACACTTTCATTGAAGAAAAACGGGGGTTATTTCAACAAATTATATGACCAAAATAAATAAATCTTTTACTGATTTTATTGAAATTTTTTAGACAAACTTTTTTGTCTGAATCTCTAAAACAATAATTTAAAATATATTTTGAAATATCCAAAGATCTTTATTATTCAGGCTTAAGTTTTTTTCAATATAATTTTACAATTGAATCATTTTTATTGAGAAAGGATTTTTCAAGGCATGTAATAATTGAAAAAGATCAAAGACCAATTTCTTGACTTTTGTAAGGACTGAACTGAACATCGATGTGTTTGGGATCAACCACCATCGTCAGAGCTCTTTATACGCTAGGCTACACAGTCCGACAGTAAAGCAGTAAATATCCAGTCGGTTGATCTAATCAATTTAAGAATTGTCAGAATCATATTTTTGATAGAATTATGCTCTTATGGTAATGAATATGGATTGTTTTCTGGATTGATAGAAAGTTGATAGCATGAGTTAAAATATAGTCTATTGAACTAATATATTATCGGCCTAGCCATTTTCCAACAAATATTTTTTCTGGGTGCGGGCTTTATAGTGAAATGTTCAAGAAGATGAATGTCAGGTAGTGGACCTATAGGTTTTAGACTGTTAAGTCTCGTTCCGTCCTCTTCTTTAGGTTGACAATGCCCTCCGATCTTAGATCAACTGGATTTAACTTCTCTCGGAGCCCTCGAAAGCAGTGAACTAACCAGTGAGGCGCGTTATTTTGTAGTCTACCGCCGGAAAAGCTGCATTACGCTGATAGAAAAATCGCCATAACGCTAATATAATTTGACATCAATACTATGACAAGTGTTTTCTTTTTTTGTCCCCATGACACTTTTCATCATTGTGGTGTCAAACCTTTACATCAGCTGGTCATCAAGGCCAATGATGACAAATCTATCGTCAAAGCAATGACAAACTGAAATCAGGGAAATTCGCAAAATATCATCAATATAATGTCAGTGATAGAAAAGCCGTCATAACGCTGATGCAATTTGACATCAATATTATGTCAAGTATGTTCGTTTTTGACCCAATAGCATTTTTCATATCAGCTGGTCGTCTTGCCCTCAATGGAATGGTTAAGACAATAATACATATTTAAATTTTATTTATTTGATTTATTTTACTTGTTTCTATTTTAGTTTTACTTTTTATTATTTTCTTTTTTCTTTTAATGTTGGCATTGATCAGAGGCTCTTTAATTCATCACATATTTGTAAGCTGATACCTCTACCATTTCAGCCACGCCACCATCTAAAACATCGGCAGCACAAAGTCAACATAAGCATCACTGATGCGACATACATATGATGACTAAGTGTCATTAATATGAGGAAAAGGTTGTCATACTCTCGTTTGCTTCAATGTTTTGTCTGTGCATGTATGTTGAACTGGCTTAGTTTTTGAAGAGACATGTAGGTTTTACTATTAGCTCTGTCATAGTAATGATGATGAGTGTACATGTCACACAGCGTCATGTTTTTTTTTACTTTTTTAAAAATGACATTAAACACAAAAATAAAAAAATAAAACGCTAACTTTTTTCTTTTATATGAATTTTACAATTTAATAATATATAATAAGTGGCATCGTATTGATGTCATTCCAGTCAAAGCATAGACTACACTTAAACTATGTCAAAGTTCTATGATGGCTTTTGTCATCAGATTGCTATCTGTTTTCGTTTTATTGATTACATTTGTCATAGTATTGATGTCAGAATTCTGATGACAGAGCACCATCAATTCGAAGATACATATTTCTATGAGTGTACAATGAAAAAGCAGTGAATAGATAAACAAACCTCCTAACTGTTGATGACCACTACAAATTTTTAAAGGCACACGACTCAGGAATCTGCGCAAGTATTTCCCGCTCTTTGTATAGATCAGGTGCTTTAATCCAACTGTCGGTTGCACTGTAAAAATATACAAGTATGCGCCAGAATGTGCGGTGGGACGGAACAATTGTCGCCATTACACTCAAACCTGTCATGAGAATTGACTACCTGGTCTCTCCTTTCACATCCTGATATCGAACCTACTAACATGTCGAACAGATATAACAAATTCTTATATACATAAAAATGGCATGCCAGAATTTAATTATAAAACAAAATATTTATTATCATAAACTCTGTTCTATATTAATTTTAATTTTATTTTTTTGCTAAAGTAATCATTATTATCTAAAGTTATTTGCAACAAAGGTTTTTGTCCCATTTAAATTTTTCATTATCTACACCAGAACACTCGCAGGCACTCCACGAGTGTATTGTGCCAAAACGCATTAGATCTGCAAACACATACACACAAATGCTGCTTAAACTTTTAAACTGTATACACAAAATGTACCCTACCAGCAAATCTGTAGTCGACTACAGAAAGAATCAAGTTACAGTTATCTTTTTAGACTAACTAAAAGCTAACTACAATGTAATCCAGAACTGACCGAAAATCAATTCCTAAGTTGAGTGCATAATGGGATATGGTGAGAGCTAAAAATGTTACTCTCTCAGCTGCTTTGAAACACAATTTGCTTATTTTAAATGTTACCTTAGCTGGGTGGTCAGCGCATTGACTTTAAAACGAGTGATACATCGTTCGAACACCAGCATCATCTTTTGGCATACTAACTACCAGTTGACTTACATAAAGTCAACTTTAACTTATTTGGAAACTAATGCAGAGTCGGAACATTGCAATGTTAAAATAGTCAGTTAGTTGACTCCATTAAAAGTAATCAAAGCATCAACCGTCATTAGTCGCGAAATATTTAGTTTAAAGTGCGTTAAAAGTTCACTGAGTTGCCTGTAGGGTATTAACACAAAAAAGTGCATGTGTGTATAATTTTTCATGTTTGTCAAATGAGAAGTATAATGTTTTAGTGGTTTCACATGTTTTTATGTAGAACAAAAACCAAAGGTTTAATTAAAGTGCCAACAATTTTTGGTTTTACCATGTTGTGTTGTTATTTTGATGGGTTATTTGTTTCTTGCTTGGCATGACAACGAAAAAATAATAAATAAAATAACAGAAAAAAATCTAAAATGAAATCAGCCACGGAAATAAAGGAAAAGGAAATACATTTTAAATAACTTATAAAAAAACGTTTGCTGATTGAGATAAAATCAAACATTTTCAAGTTGAAATTGCTAGACCTTTTTAATTATTGTTGATGAATATAAAACGTTTTTGGGTGAAAATCGAAAGAAGAAAAACAAAGTTGTGATTTTTCCATACATATCTCAATGCATATTTTATATAGAGTTTACTTTAAGCCAAATTCGACAATATTTTCTATTATCCTTCATGAAAATTTTCATAATTTTTTAGTTTGAAATGCTAATAGTTAGTTGTGTAGTTGGTTTACGTTCTTAAAATGATGCATAATCTATTCAGCTTTTATCTTGAACAAACATTTGTGATTAATTCGTGTGGAACTAACAAATAATAATTATAACAATACGGCAATAATGAATATGTATGGGAAATCAAAATAGCTGCTCCTTATGGATTTTCTTCCGCTGAATACAGAAATCAATATTAAACCATGCAGTTTGCATTTCGTTTATTCTTCTCTTAATGTATAAAATTTTTGGTTTAAATCAGAGGCTTGAGATCCTTGGTCATGACCCACGACGTTCGTCAGCTATTTGTCGGCTAGTTTCATGTACACAACACAAGCAACTACAAGAGCACAACAGTGGTTTGTGCCTATCAACAAATCAAATAAACACCGACACACTTAAACAACAAATTATTTATCATTTATTTACTTTTCTCTTTGCCTGGCTCTGGTTTTATTAATAGAAATTTGTGATCGATTATGTCCTTGTTGGCTAGATCGCTGAAGTACAATAAAATAAATAAAAATAAATAAATAAAATCATTGCTGTTCGTTTCATAGCACAAATGTGCTGAGAACATTTACACGTATTCTTCCCCTCTTTCATTTAGTCGTCGATGAGACAGCGACTAATGCATTTGAGGAAGATTCTAACATATTTTTTTTTATATTTTTTGCAATAATATTTATCCGGTAAAAACGTGTGTTTTATTTCAAATTGATGATGGTATGCGAAAAATATTTCATCACGTTTAAAACACGTTTTATTACTACGAAACAGTATGAATGTGGACGATTTTATTAATATTGCAAAAGCATCCGCTTCAGAGTATTACTCTTCTATATTTTGTGTGTCGAAAACACCCTTTTTCTTTATTCAAACAATAATTGTAATTTAAACTATTTAAAAATGTTTTGTTTTTTTTAGAATGCGTAAAATTTTACCTAAGGTTATATAGTGCAGCATCATATATCAAACGTTTGACTTTTTGTTGGGTGGGTAGCTCTGTCAACTCACTAATACGAATAAGCATCAATACAACAACAGTTTGGGTTGTGAATTCCACTGGTTTAATTCAGTGCTGGGCATCGAGAGAAATGGATTTTTTAATTTAGTATGAGCGTTTATGAGCATGTGTTAGTAGTGTTCCACTGTTTGCTTATTAAAAAGAAAAACAACAACGTAATTAATTCTTGCAAAAAAACCGACTACAAAATGGGCGCCCCCATATTTTATCATCATGAACTTTTACGAGAACTAATTGTGTGTACGAAGTTTCATAACAATCGGCTAAGTAGAAGTTGTTAAAATGAATATTTACTTTTCATGGGCATGGCACTGCCCACTTTTCTAAGCATAATGTTGTATTGTAACGATAACTAAAGGTGTATGCAAAGTTTCATAAGAATCGATTTGATAGAAGTTGTTGAAAGATAATATTTACTTTGCATGGGCGTGGCACAACCAACTTTTGTGATCCTGAAGCTTAATGAGTGTGTAAAGTTTCATAAGAATCGGTTGAGTAGAAGTAGCTGGAAACGAATGTTTATTTACTTTGTATGGGCGTGACCCCTTCCACTTTTCAACGGGAACCATCTGGAAGTACATCCTTTTGAATAGAGAAAAAAAATCCGAAATCGGTTCATAAATGGCGGAGTTTTGAAGGAACATACATAAAAAAATACATGACGAATTGATAACCTTTCTCCTTTTTTTGAAGTCGGCTAAAAAGATCAAGCTTTCATACAACTGAATGAAGTTGTTGGTTATTTTTTACGTTTCTTTTTATTCGGCTGTATACATGTACAAACCGATTAATGTTCGGAACACTGGTGCCAGTATGAGCGAACATAGTTTAAATCGAACCAAAGTTGTTCGAATTTATGGTACAATACATTTATCGATGGCGTATGATCAATCATTAATTACGGTGTTGTAAAACATATAACGTATACATATGATGGTTTTTTTATGTCGGTGATTCTCATTTCAAATGCTTTTTTCGTGTCCATTGAAAGTATAGTAAAATATTTCATAAAATATACGCTTAGATTTGAAAATGAAAACTGCTTTATCAGTATATTATAAATAAATGAACATAAGTTTTTCTTGTAAGGCTGCCCATTGTGTGTTAAAAACGAAGATCAAAAATACTGTTTATACTCTCTTCATACAAAATGACGTGCCCCTAACGCATGCTGTTGATTTTCCACATTAAGAAAGTATGAATTTTTCCAAAACCGAGTTTAGAGTTATAACGGGCTTGGAATATTTGCATTGTCTTCTCTTATTACCAATATGCAATTTTTTCAAAATAATAGAAACTATAATTTTTGTATTGAGCGTTACGCTTTTTTAATACGCTTTATTACTCCGTTTAATTATTGAAATGGCATTAGCAACATACACAGCGTAGGTAAATTAAAAATATTTAAAAGTTTTGTGACCTTTTCTAAATAGTATTATATGGCAAACAGTTTCATCAATCAATCATAGTTTGTATAAAAAAAAAATTATTGAGCGTAATCCATATTTTTTTAATTAATTTAAAATTTCTACTGCATAATCAGCAGTTTGTGTTAAAACTAGTAGAAGATAATATATCGAAATTGTTTTAAATTCTAAATATAGCATATGTTCTATAAAAAATACCGAATTCTTAAGCAACTGTATTGAGAGTTACGTTAACAAAATTCTTAAATATAATTTATCTATAAATTTTATGCCAACAACAAAATCTTTTTTTATAACTTTTTGTAAATTGTACAATTAATAAGTTATAGAAAAAACCAATTTAAAACTAAGCGATTTTTCTTTTAAAAACATATTTTATCGAAAAAATGTTTAAATCATTTTTATAGAGCTGTATCTAACAAAAATTTTTTTCTATGCATGTCTAGGGTTTTTTTCATTCCTTGAGATGTTATAGACCTTCAAGTCCAACAACAATATACATATATCTTTGTACCTTAAAAAAAAACAAAGCTACAACAAAAACATTTAAAACTGTATAACTAATAGTGTTTAAACTTGGTGTGAATTACTTTATTATTTTGCATGGGTTCTAACCCTGGCCCCGCTACTATTTCATAATTTTTTTGCTTGACTACGTAACCTGGCTATAAAGTAATTGACACTAAGTATAAAAATGCTTTTAATAAATTTTTCGTTTAAATCAATAAAAATAGAGTTATTACGCTTTTAAGAGAAAAAAAATCGCTCAAGCCTTTTTTTGTATGATTTTCCTGTATTATATTAAAGTTTTATCATTACTAATCATTACACATTTAAAAATTTTGGATCTTATGGTGTATTTAATTATATACTGCCAAATTAAATTGTTTCTGAGAAAAACACTTGACCAACATTAAAATCTTTGCACTATTTATAAAAATTAAATATTTCTTTAACGAACCACTATTATCACTAAAGGTAGAAACTGCGAAGCTTTACAAAATATCATTAGTTCAACTATTAAAAATAATATTTATTGTAATTACTAATAATGTTAAGTTTCAACAGCGTTAAAATAACTTAATTGTAAATGTAAAAAAAAAAAATTTTACGTTTTTTGCAAATATCATTATAAAATTACAACCATACTAAAAGCATCATTATAATTTTGTAGTTTCATTAAAACACATCTAAAAGTGTTAGTGTATTAGTATTACTGCTTATACTTATTTACACACATATACTAGAATATATAAACTCATGTGTTTGCATTTATTTTGTTCTATGTGTTTGTATTTATAAATCCATATAAAATACAAGTACAAGAGTAGCGTGTGTAGAACAATTTGTTAGCTAATTTTAACAACTTTATATGTCATTGTGCTTTTCCCTTCTCTCTTTTTTACTCTTTTCTGTTTAAAGCTAGAAAGAACATCATCAATGTGCTTTAACTATTTATATACTAGTTAAAACAAGTATTAGCAGTGATGATCACTTAGCGCTTTTGTTACTATTTTCGAAAATTGTTTGGTCCTGAAAAAGCAATTTTTTTCGTTTTGTTCTTAGCGAAATAAGATAAAAGCAAAATTAGTTTTAGAAGATTTTTCAAACTAAAGGGCCTTGGCAACGTATCAAACTCACATTAAATGGATGCATCAAACACAACTTTTTATCATTGTGTTAGTAAAAAAATCACACGTAGGAAATTGTTGGTGATCTCTGAGAGATTTTGGCCATATTTGGGCACATCTTTGCTTGTAAGTCATTTGGACTATATGAAAATTTTAGCCAAGGATCCACATTATTCGAGGATATAAGTTCCGTTTTTCAAAAGTTTTTGTGAGTTTTTTTTACAAAACTTTGAAAATTGAAATTAAGGACATTTTTGGTGATCTCTGAGAGATTTTGGCCATATTAAGACACATCCTTACCTGTAGCTCATTTGTACTATATGAAAATTGTAGCCAAGTATTCATACTATTCGACCATATAAGTCCCGTTTTTCAATAGCATTTATGTTTTTTTTACAAAACTTTGAAAATTGAAATTAAGGACATATTTGGTGATCTCTGAGAAATTTTGGCCATATTAAGACTCTTCTTTACTTTAAACTCATTTGTACCATATCAAAATTATAGCCATGGATCCATAAGTTTGATGAAAAAATCTAAATGCTTTTGATTTTCGTCAAACTCACCTCAACATATTTATACATGATACGTTGTCAAACCCCTTAATTCACTGTGTGTAATTTTTAAAGTCATGGAAATATAACCATATACGGACACCACTACGTGAAAAAAGACCAAAAAAAAAAAAGACCCGTATCTCCCAGTTTTTCCCCAAGTCATGCACTTTTTTTATGGGGCCCCAAAGATTTGAGGCCGCGGTGTAATTTTTGCAAAAAACTGATCATTTTCTCATGCTCATATCTAGCAAACCGCTCAGAATTTTGATTTAATCTCTGAGACAAAGTTGTAGCTCTTGTCATAGAAAACGAAAGTTGTGAACATATAAAATCAAAACAACTTCATCTTCAAGATCAAAATCGCAAAAAAAACTAAAAAAAAATTAGTTTTTTTTTTACTGTTCAGGTCCATAGGTGGCAAATCCTTCAAAATTTAAGGAAACAATTAACTACAAAAATGTACCTAAGATCTTAATAAACAACTTTGTTGAACATATAAACTTCCTAGGATAGATTTTTAATACTGTTTAGGTAGTGCTTAGGTAGCCGCAAAAGTGAGAAATCGAAACTTTTAAAGTTTTTTTTTCGATTTTGATTTTAAAGATAAAGTTTTTTTTTGATTTTATATGTTCACAATTTAGTTTTTTATGACAAGAGCTACAACTTTGCCTCAGAGAGTAAATCAAAATTCCGAACGGTTTGCAAGATATGAGCCTGAGAAAATGATCAGTTGCTTGCAACAATGACACCGAGGCCCCAAATCTTTGGGGGCCCATAAAAAAAAAGTGCATGACTTGGGGCAAAACTAGGAGACACGGGTTTTTTTTTTAATCTTTTATCACATATTGGTGCCCGTATATGGTTATATTTTTTCGTGTTGCACTATATTAGGAGCCGAAAGCATCTGCGTGGCACCTTCGGTAAATATAATTTTTCATCTACACTCCTCGAAGTCGCAACAGAAATAGAATGCTTTCTGGTTAAAAAAAATTTATTTGGTCTGCCAGGAATTTTAATAATGTAAAATTTTTTCTTATTTTCTTTTAATAAAAAAAAAAACAGAGATGAAACTTGAATCATTTAAAAATTCATAAGTATAAAGCCCATTTTGCATTAGTGCAATTTCTCAAGACTTTAAACAACACACTTTTTAATAAATTTGCTTACACCTGAAATAAGAAAACCAATATAATTCATTTTTGTTAGCCTGATATTATTTTCACATATTCACAATAGTTTTTCTTAACAATTTTGCATTTTTAAATTACGTTTTTTAGAGCTTTCTGAAAAGCTGTCATCACTGTGTATTAGCTGTATGTTCAGTTTCGAGGCATGTTACAACATCTGCCTTAACTATAATTGTACTTAAATGTGTATACATGCAACTTAAGGACAAACATTCCTTTATACATCTACATGGCATCTTAAGCTTCATTACTAAATGTATTTTTGAGCCGTGTTTGCTTATGTATGTGTTTGCTTTTACTGTACTTGTATGTTTTCAAGTACAAACAAATTGCAAGATTTTAAGAAAATATTTATACAAAACGAAAGCTGAATCATTTTGTATTGTAAAGTAAGTGCGTCTACAGTGGTTTTATGACCCAGCGGTAAAACTGGATAAAACAGATTAGTTACAAAATTATTAGATGCCCATAGTGCATGATATACGTAGAAGTGTGTAGTATGTATTATAAGTTATTACGGCTGGCAAATGTGGTTTACTTAGAAAAACTTAAGTTTCTCGTAGGCCAGAAATGTTCTTGAGTTCAAGTTTAAACTATTTAAAATTCTACGCATTTAATTTTACATAGAATTTCTGTACAATGTAAAATCAACATGTCGCAATGTCGAATGGAAACCATATCAAATCGCTCTAAAAGTAGAGACTTTATTTAAAATGGCCATTGTTTCATATTAATTTTAAATGAAAAATTATAAAACTAATCTTAAATCTCGTTGATTTAATACTTTTCACTATAAAACCAACATTGTTCAAGAATATGGAATACTTAACATACAGTTTTTTTTAGTAAAATCAATTTTAATCACGTTAAATTAAAGTTGGATCTACTTTAGTAAATCAATGAAAAATTATTATTACATTTACTAAATATAACTGAATTTCAAATAAATGTTATTTTACATTATCAATTATATCATATTGAATTAAAATGAAATTTAGATGGTATATATAATATAATATATCTAGCGCGTTGAAATAAAAAAAAAATAAGTAAAGTGGGACTTTGGTTCGCTTACGAAGGGTTCCGTACCAATACATATATCTACCTTTCCGTTTTTGCCTTTTTTCATTTTGGAAATTTTCCCGTTTAGCTTTTTTGTTTAATTTTAGTTTTATTATTTTTTAACTTTTTTTTCGTTGTTTTGGCGATTTTTTTTGGCTTCGACGCTTTTTTGCATTTCGCTTATTTTTTTTGTTTTTTTACGATTTTTGGTTTTTTTTGCCGATTTTTTTAGTTTTGACGATTTTTTGGGTTATGTCGTTTTTTTTTGTTTTGACGTTTTTTTTTTCGCTTTTTGACTATATTTTTAGTTTTAGCTTTTTATTTAAGTTTTGGTGCTTTTTTCGATTTTGTGGATTTTTTCGGTTTTTGGTGATTTTTTTTTGTTTTAGCGTTTTTTTTTTTTGGTTTTGACACTTTTTTCGTTTTGGCGATTTTTTGGCGATTTTTTTATTTTTGGCCCTTTTTCCTTTTTTTTGATTTTTTTCCATTTTTGAAGATTTTTTTTTTCGATTTTGATGATATATTTAGTTTTAGCGATTTTCTTTTAAGTTTTAGTGATTTTTTTCGTTTTGACGACTTTTTTCGGTTTTTGGCGGTTATTTTAGTTTTTCGGTGATCTTTTTTTTTGTTTTGATGATTTTTTTTGCGTATTAGAGATTTTATTTAATTTTGTTTTTTTCCTTTAAGCGCTTCTTCATTTTTGCGATTTTTCGTTTAGATTTTTTTTGGAATTTTCTATTTTTAGCGTTTTTGTAAATTTCATGAGTTTGTCTCTTACGGTTTCCAAGATAAAACAAATTGTCTAAATTGCATAGTCAAAATTACATTAACTGATAGAACACCCTTTAATTTTTATAGTTTTAAATATCAGTGTTAATTGGTGTAATCTATTCTACAGACTACACCAATTAACACTTTCAAAATTTAAAGTGTCTATAAATGTGTAAGTGTCTGTATATTACGTAAGTATTTCAACATGCCTCGCTGCTCGCTTTGGAAGACCCTTTAATTTTTAACTGTCATATATTTGTTTTTTTAGCGGCAAAGTTTTACATATTCTGTGACAATTTCACGTCCGTAGCTCTTACGGTTCCCGAGAAAACAGCCTGTGACAGACAGACAGACATACAGACGGACAGACCGATAGACGGACTGCGTAGCGAAAACAATAGCGTTCCTTTACACTTTTGGTGTACGGAACCGTAAAAAAGAAACTAAGATTTGCTTCTGGGAAGCCCGAAATTGCAGAAAATCCAAACAAAGGCATTTTCAGAATTATCGGTATGTTTTTCTTATTTTTCGCCAGCAGCAAATAATTTTTTTTGGAAATATTCAAGAGCATATTGGGCGTCAATGTTATTTGATAAGTCTATCTGATTGCAGCTTTGTGATTTGAGAAAATTGATATTTACAATAAAAAATAGATCTATTTTAAAGTGCTCTGGCTCCTTCAGTTACGCAAATTTTGATTAACTTTAACTTAAACTGCGTATAACTTTTCACTGAGTTGTGTTTTTTTTAAGAAAATTTTTCTCAAAATATTAAAAATATTGTTCTTAATTCACATAGAAAAGTTTTTGCAAATGGGAGAAGAAGTGGACGAAAAAAATTTTAAATTATAACTTTTTCGTTGTACATCCCTTAAACTGAAAGCGGAAACACTCATTAATGCAGAATACTTTTGTTTTAGATCTTGGCTAGGAAAATCTACCTTCAAAAACTCCTTTTTTCAGATCAAGCTCATCAGTATGCCATAGGTTTGCATTTTTCATACACACAGCAAAAGAAAAAAAAAGAGAAAGTAAAATCAACATGACGCAATTGTGATTTAATATCATATTAAATTTACAAGAAATAATTTGTTGTTTAAGCGTCTTAGAATTTCTTTGCTTTGTTCATTGCTACACTGTTCACTGTTGTGCTTAAGGATTTCGAGCTTGCGGTAATTTCAAAATATGTCTCAATATACGAAGGCGTATGAGTATTATTATTTAATGTTTTTATGAAGTAAATATTAAGTATACGACGGAGTACAGCCTGCTTCAACCACTTTTTGTAATATTTCCTATAATAAAGGCATCATAATTTGGGAGCCCCTGGTGCTAGTCGGCTAATTTTATGGCAAAATGTTAGCTGAACACGACTGAGCTACCAATATTTGCACTATTCGGAAGAAGTCTGGCCCAATCACTGGTTGGCTTTATACGAAATAAGTCATTTAGATTTTACAACATATTTTGGAATTTCCGCAAGTGCGAAATCCATTTTAGATTCTTGCTTACTAGGGAAAATTTGCTTACAACTAATTGTAAAATTATATACCCACAATGATTAGAAAAACAACCTACCCTATATAACATATTCCTTACGTGAGGACATTAAACCTAAAAGCTAATGGTCCAAAAACCTTAAATTTCAACAAAGTTAATTGTTTTTCTTTATTGCACTAATTTAGCTCTTAGTATTCCTACTGGCTCTTTCTGTAGAAGCTATTGACAAAGAAAAAAAAGCAGAAAAAAGTATATTCCAACTCCACTGTAACTGTAACACCAATTACAGAATATATGTGCAGTTGTGTGTGCCAACCAACAATCAAGTTGTAACATCTAAAACTTTTACAAAGTGTTATTTATGTATCGTATTTTATCCTCTTTTATCCTCATATACATTCAAAGCCAAAAAATACAAAACAAAAAGGGACTTTTGAAAGATTTCAGAGATTTAATTGTTACTTTTAATAGCTGTTGGTTTTTATGACATTTTAGATTAAACGAGCAATTCTTGTTGTTTTTATTATTTTTTGTATAATATTATTTGTGCAATGCCTGAACAGTTTTGGTAGATATAATTTTATTTGAAAAAAACAACACATTTTATCGTGATAAAAAAAAAATGGAAATTAACTCAGTAATAAGTGGATGTCATAACTTAATAAAAATAAATTATTTAATATTTTGGCTAATTTAAATTTGGAAGATGTTAAGGTTTAGCTGGCACAGGAATTTTTGAACTAATTAAAATTCATAACTTTATTTTACAACCAAAATCATAAATCATTTATAACTGTGGCGGGAAAATAATTACTATACGAATTTTCTTTAGCTTCAAAATTCATTAGTAGTTTGTTCTAGAAGTAAATAAATTATACACAGTAAAAATTATGTACCTCGAAATTTCAGTTTATTAAAAATATGAATTGGCTTCAATTAAAATTTTAATTGAATCAATTATTCAACGTTACATATCGTAATGTCCAACGTAGACGTTATGATATACAAAAAAGTTCCACAATGTCCTTGTACACCATCTCACCTTTTAAAGTGTTACAATATCATCTAATGGAATGCCTTAACATTCATGATTTGTTAGCAGAAAATCTATGCTTGATGCGGTCCCTGTTTAACAAAGCCACCATTCGACATACGAAGAAAAAAAAACCGTTAAGTCTGGGGTATGGCCATCTGGGCAGAACGTGTTTACTCAGAAAAGCCGCTCACAGCAACAATTTGGGCTTTCGTTTATATTGAAAAATTACACTGATCTATAGAAAAAACGCCATTGAATAAAAATATGTAGAATATACAAAGTGTAATGCGCTGAATTCAAATCCGTTTTTAGTTTTTTTTCTATGGCGTATAGATTTTTTTATGAGCACGACTATTATTTTCGCTAGGTACATCAGTATATTTCACTGAACAAATAAACCACCAAAAGATGCGAATTTAAATTAACTTTAAGTGATCCATAAGTAATATTTTTATATATGTTTCGGAATTATTCAGATATTAGCGGAAAAAAAAATTTTAGTATAAAATTAAATTTTTTATTTTGTTTTCAAAAACTCATAAAAAATGAAGAGGGCAAACATTTTACACTTTTTTCATTTGTCAGAAAGTTAGATGTATTAGGAGTAAAATAAGCCGTTAATCATTAAAATCTATAGATAAATGTCAATTCCATTCAAAATTAAGTAAAGGAACTTAATTGAAAATTAATTAAATTGATTAATACAACACACATTCACACACACACAGCCAATTAAAATTATTTTGTTATGTGGACATTGTGATTTTTATCAATTGAGTTCTTCACTTAATTGTGAATAAAATCAAAATTTGTCCATCGATTTTATTGATTTATAGCTTATTTTTCTCCTAATACACCTAGCTTTCTAACAAAAAAATTTAAATTATTGCCCTCTTAATTTTTGTAAGAGTTTTTGAAAATGAAAAAAGTGTAATTTTGCATGAAAAAATTTTCTATTTATCTCTGATTTCTGAATAACTCAGAAACAGTTGGAAATATAACAAAAAATTATATAAAGATGACTTAAAGGTAATTATGTATCTTAAAGTGACAAATTTATCTAGATCGAACAAATCGTTTTCAAGTTATAATAAAATATATTAGCGTGACTGGCCTAGTTTGGGTGTCATACTAGTCATGCTCATAACAAAATCTATGCGTGATAGAAAAGAACTGAAAAAGGATTTGCATTAAGCGCTTTAAACTTTGTATATTCCACATATTTTCATTTGAAAGCTTGAAAAAAATTCACTTTTGCAGACCAGTGTTATAGTATTACAGTGTCCAGGACATTCAAACCTTGGTGCTGTGCTTCCTGGGGGATAATGTAGCTAGTTTTTCTACACATTAAGTTTAACCAATTATCCATATAAAACTTATGTCTTGCAATGCAATCTTTAAAAGAAAAGAGCAACGGGCATGAATATAAGTATTCAAAGGAATTAGTTTACCTTATGAGAGCCCAAGACCAAAGTTGATAGAAAGTTAACCTTTAGGGGGCTTCTTCCTGGGCGTAACATGCAACCTAACACTGGTACCAGAGTTTCTGGTAGGCTCACAGATGACCTGCCTTCTATAGCGTGCCATAAGGCACGCTCTTGGATGATGTGTGCGAAAGGCATTCTGTGTTCCTATAAATACATTACACAGAGATATTTTTGCTGCAACATTTAAATTTTTAGACAATTAATTTTTAAGAATATAATGCTGCAGTTTTGTAGAGACATTTTTCGTTAAGAAAAATCCCTTATTTGTTTTCGTAAAACGCTAAATTTGTCTTAAAAAATACATAATGCATTTACTCAAATATTGTAAAATGAAAACTGCAATTTTCACGTAATATTTAAGTATCGTTTTTACGGAAATATAGTATTTGCTAGAGAACAACAAAAAATATTATTTGCAGATTTCCTTAGCCTCGGCTACCTCCGTCTTGTTATTGCAACAAGGAGCAGGGTGAGAGTCTATCCTTTCAATTTACTTACACAAATACATCGACTTTCAACGAATCCTTGACAAATTTACAAAAATTAAAAATATATAAACTTTTTTTGTAAAAACTTTAATTCTTAATAAATTAATAAAATATATAAACTTTTTTTGTAAAAACTTTAGTTCTTAATAAATTAATAAAAAAATTGAAAAACATCAAAACTCAATTGATAATAAATTATGTAACGTGCGACTTTGGCTCGCACACGAAGGGTTCCGTACGAATACACATATATACCTTTTCGATTTTGTACTTTTTTCATTTTGCTAATTTTTCCGTTTAGCTTTTTTGTTTAATTTTAGCTTTTTTATTTTTAACTTTTTTTCGTTGTTTGGCATTTTTTTGGTTTTGGCGCTCTTTTCATTTTGCTGATTTTTTGCGTTTTTTTGTTGTTGCGATTTTTCGTTTTTTTTTTGCCGATTTTAAGTTTTGGCGTTTTTTTTGGTTTTAGCGTTTTTTCGATATTTTTAGTTTTAGCGATTTATTTAAGTTTTGGCGCATTTTTTCAGGTTTGACGCTTTTTTCGGTTTTGGGGATTTTTTTTCGGTTTTTGGTGATTTTTTTAGTTTTAAAGTTTTTTTTTGGTTTTGACGGTTGTTTTTTAGTTTTGGCGATTTTTTCGGCTATTGGCGATTTTTTTTTAGTTTTGACTTTTTTTTTTGTTTTTGCCCTTTTTTTGTGATTTTTTTTTAATTTTTTACGATTTTGATGACATTTTTTAGTCGTAGCGTTTTTTTAAGTTTTAGTGCTTTTTTCGTTTTGACAACTTTTTTCGGTTTTTGGCGGCTATTTTAGTTTTTTGCCTATCTTTTTAGTTTTGGTAATTTTTAGCGATTTTTTAATTTTGGTGTTTTTTCCTTTAAACAATTTTTCATTTTGGCGATTTTTCGTTTTAAAATTTTTTTAATTTTCGAATTTTTTATTTGTAGTGTTTTGTAAAAAATCATGAGGTTGTCTCTCTCTCTCTCTCTCTCTCTCTCTCTTACGGTTTCTAAGATACAGCAATTGTCTAAAGGGCAAAGTCTTACATGTTCTTTGAAAATTTCAGGTCCGTAGCTCTTACGGTGCCCGAGAAAGCAACCTGCAACAGACGGACAGACAGACAGACGGATGGAGGGGCAGCGTAGCGAAAACAATAGGGGCCCTTTACACTTTTGGTGTACGGAACCCTAAAAATCACGATTTTCGTGCAAGCGTAATATTTTTTAAGCAAAATTTATCCTTGCTCCTAGTTAGACAAAATCAGGTCTATTGATATAATAAAAATATATTATGTGAGTATTTTTTAAAATATAATTGTTATTTTCGTAGTTATGGCAGTTTTTCATAGTTAGGCATTGTTTTTGAACAAATGTGCCAAATCTTACTACTCTACGATAACTCTTTCTATTTTTGCTGCTAAATGCATGAAACGTTACCACTGTGCACCATCCTACTTCATTCACTTTTTATAATTTTCGCTAAAATAGAGGCGTTATTAGCCACTGGCGCTAGTCCTTTGATTTTTTGGCCAAATATTAGTTGCAAAAAACCGAACTCCCATAAGAACTTTTATTCTATTCGGAGGCGATCCGGCCCCATAAGTAGTTGGTTTTATACCAACCAAGTCAATTACAACATAATTTTGAATTTTTCGCAAGCTCTCAAGCCATTTTAGACCCATGCACACGAAAAAAAAATACCAATGTAAAATCAATATGTCCCAATGTTGATTCGAAATCATATTAAATTTCTGCAAAAGTACGGAATTTATTTAAAATTAACATTGTTTTATATTATTTCAAACGAAAATATATTAATCTAACCTTACATTGGGTTGATTTAATATTATGACACTGTTAAAACAAAATCGTTCAATATTGAATCCATAAACTCCTGTTCTATAATAAAATCAATTTTTATCGTTTTAAGTCAAAGTGGGACCTGACGCTACATTTCATTTTATAAATCAATACGACTATTATATTAATTTCAAATAATTTTTATGTTAAATCATCAATTATATCATGTTGAATGAAAACTAAATTCATGTTACTTATGATGGCATTTATATTAATGTATACCTAAAGTATATTTAAGGCTGATGTGGCTGCAGAGGTTAGCGCGTTTACTATCAAGCCCAGTGACGATAGATGAGACCAAAGTCAAATCTTGACTGGGGCAGCCAGCTGCAACACAAATTTTTCTGATACCTGTGAAAATACACATGAAGTAAGTAAAATAATTAATAAAATGGCTTTATTACATTCATGTTGTTTTAACTTGAAATAACTTTGATTCAACATGATTCTTCCTATTATTTCACTATCAACTTCATTTTGTTCCAACTTAAGTGGAATATTAAATCAACATGAAATTTAGCTATTTCAAAAGTGAAAATGTTCTCTAAAGGTTATTGCTAAATCATGATGAACTATCATCAAATACCTGTAAAGTAAAATCACTACCGAAAGATGTAAAATTAATCTTATATTCGACAATTTTAGCATGACATTTTTCTGTGTGTATCTTTTTCATTAATATTTGCAATTACTAATTTCAATTTTATTGCTTATTTTGTTATTACATAATCCAATTGAGTGGTGCTCGTAAACTAAATAGATTTTAAGAGCAATAAAAAATTGTTCCAACTCCATTTTATGATTTCTGTTTCTTAATTATATTTTTTCTTGCAGCACATACTTCCCTACAATTACGATTTGCTGCCTTTAACCTTTTGATATATGACCACTATATTTCCTATTATTTATTTCTCACATTAACACAACCAAACAATAGTGATTTCTATTTACAAGTGGCTGTGTGAATATTTTCATTATGTTTTTTTATTGTCATTTTTATAATTACAAAATTTTTAAGCAAAATAGAATGAAGCACAACACTTCCTGTTCGTCTGTTGTCATGCAAATTAAGTTCCTGTGTTTCGAAAATCACTTCCGTTCTAGCTATTCATATTTAAATATGTTATTATGTGCTGCTATAGTCAAAAAGAAATACTTGTATAGTAATTCAAAACTTTTTTATTGTTCTGGGTGTAAAAATATTTAATTTTATATATGCATGCAAAGTTTTTTTTTTTTAATGTAAATGGGTGTTTGCTTGCAGCAGACAACTCAATTTTCTGGAGGATTTTCACTTGTCTACTATGTAATAAATTACAGATAATGAAAATAATATCCGCTATATTGTCCAAATAATTAATGAATATTTTAGGTGTAACTTTGTTATCATCATGTCAGAATTAGTTTTTATGGCAAAGGGTTGAAATTATTATTTTGCCTTAAGTTTAATATGTACTTAAAATGAAATAATATTAAATATTTTGATATTTTTACATGATATCTATTTTTAACTACTATAGTGGCTAAATTAAAAGTAATTAAATGAGACTTGAGGTTGTAAAATCAAATTATTTATTCAAATGATTTTTATTAGGAAAGCCATAGAGGAAACTCAAATTGGCTTAGACAAATCTAGAGCAGAACGGAATATGTTTTTTCTACTCTTTTTCCCACCGAAAAATTAGCAAAACTATTATCCCTTTATATTAATTGTTACAATAGTATCAATTTACTGAGAAGGTGCTGCGCCCTCAGAAAACAGTATGATTTTTTGGTTTAGTTATAGAAGAAAGAAATTATGGGCTACGCTTGACCCTGCAGACCATACGTAGAACTTCCCACTAATTTTAAGCCCAAAGATCTGGAAAATCCATTTACTTTTGTAGTAATTTAAATAAAAAATTCCCTTCAAAATTTTCAACAACGATATCTCTCGAGACACTTAACCGATTTAGATCAAATTCCACACAGTTTTTCAAGTCAAAAAAAGCAAATGCATTTTGAAAAGCGATTTGACAAGAACTTTTGAAGTTATTAAAAAAAAGCGCTTTTTCGAAATTTTTCCTCAACGAGATCTCTCAAACGGATCAAATTTTATTCAAATTTGCAACAGTCGACGTTCTTTTTTGAATTCAATCGGTTTCGTAGTTTGAAATTTTTTTTTCGAAAAATTTATTTTCGAAAATTCGTAAAATCTAGATAACCAAAATCGGTTCGTTATATCACGGAATCTAAGTGAGGTCATTGTCTTTAGAATGCAATTAATTCGCTTCCGATCGGTTAAGCCATTCGTAAGTTATGTGAGGTTTACACACACAAGTACACACACACAAACACACACACACACAGACACACACACACACAAACACACACACACAGACACACACACACACAGACACACACGCACAAACACAAATATACACGTATCCATACATACATCCACATAGACATCATCGTAAAAATAGTCGGAATAGATTCCCGTGACCTCAAAACTTCGAGATCTCATGAAAACTCCATTTGCGAAAATCGGCGTAAAATCAGTAACTTCGTATTTTTGATAGCGGGAAGTCAATAGTCAAAGTTTTCAAAATTGTTTGTGCGGGCATTCAACCGTAATCTCAAAAATATCCAACAATCTAAGTAAGTTCCCGTTTTTTGCGACATTTCGTTTTCTTTCACGATATTTTGAGTTTTTGGGAAATCCATAATAGTAAAATATAGAGTCTTAGCAAAATATTTGAAGCAATTCCGATTTCCACAAACAAACTTCCATCTATACAGGGATAGACACAACTTTAGGGATTGACCCATCATAATCAAATTTTGTCAGCTAATTTTCGATTTCACTAGTGAAATTATGGCTTTGTGTTGGATTTAAGCAATTTTATGTTCATGTTCGATTACACACTATGTAACAAAATTAAAGTTTTGTCATGACCTTTGTTTACCACAGTTTTTTTTACGTGTTACGATCCAATTACTACAAAAATAGTCGAAATTTAAAATTCTATGATACAATTTTAAAAATCTTTTTTCTATACTTTGAGATTTCAAGAAGCTGCTCCACTGATTTCATCATAAATTAAGAACGGATAGTCCAATTTTATTACTAAAATCACGTAAAAATTAAAAATTAAATTACCTTTAAGTCGCTCTATAATAATTTTTTCGGAATTATTCAGACCCAATGATGAAAAAATAGATTCGTTTTGTTTATTTTCCTGCTCTGATCATAAATCCACATATGTACCAAATAAAATACGGCTGATTTTATGAAAATCGATGGATAAATATTGAAAAGTCTCCGGTACTTTGATCTGAATAAGGAGATAGATTCAGTAACAATTCTAATTAGAAATCATATGTTTTTCCATTAAAACTTATCCTAATTGAAGTAGTCATTCATTGCACAACCTAAAGCAGCAAAAATTGCTACAGCTTTTTAGCAGACGATCTAATTTTTATACCTAAGTTTCTTTGCATTAAAAACATTAGTTTATTTTCGAATCAAAGATTAAGTGGATTAGGCCTCCTCATGGAGGTACATATTGCACATTCTTGTCATTAGTTTGCTTTTCTCTTCATATCTGTATATTTTTCTTTTAGTTTTAGTTTATCCAAAGTTTTTTGTTATAAACGAATAACATTGGAAGCAAATTAATTTCTAACCACACGCATTCTGAAGTAATCAAGTTGAAAAACTTTGAAACATGAAACTGTTAAATACTGAATATCATAGCATCTTGATTTATTGAGTAAGAGGAAAACTTATTGCATGTAGTTCTTTTTCAAAGCTCTTATTTTTTATACATTTATTAACGTTAGCTCCGAAATTTGGTCCAGTAAATGCTATTTAAAAAATTTGGTTTCTACCGTTACCTCTGTAGTTTTCTTTAATGTCTCTCGTGTTCGGCTGAGAATAAGAGTGTCTCTCCTACTCATCCGAGTGTGGTTGAATGGCATACAAATTTAAAACAATCTTGTTTGATTTTAAGGGTTTAAAGCAGTGGTCACATCACAAAAAGAAACACTTAAAATGAGAATGTATTGGTGTTTTTACAAATGTTGAAAAATGCAAAGACATGAAACTACTCAGTTGAGATCTATTTTGTTCTTTTCAATCTCAAGTATGGATTTTGTTTTTGTTTTATTTCATAGCTAGCATACCACTGTATGAAATTATAGTTTCTTACACTCTTTGTTGTGAGTTTCGTTAACAGTCGTGTTGTATATGTGAAAATGACGAAAAGAACTCGAGCACCGGTGGCTTAGTATGGTGATGTCTGGTTTAAAGCCTTATTTCAATAAGTTGAGAATAATTGCCCCAATCTTGTTTTCTTGCGAAAACATAAATGCACTTACCCAATTTAAAGTTTATTCGTACGGTTGTAAATTGGCCTCATGAAATTTCTATAACGTGACTTCCTCTTGTTGCGTGCTTTGATTTCACAACGATTGTGCTAAGACAAAAATATATTTATGAATATTGCCGTCATAAAATATTCTCTTGCACTCACTCATTCTCTTTTACACTCAAATATTTGCACTTCTGTGTGCAAGCTAATATTTTATCAATTTATGGAATTTCATAGATTTTTGTGGATGTCAGTTTGAAATTCTCAATGCAAGGACATAGTTTTGAATACACTAGTTTTCAAATGCAAATCAGACTTTATAACAACATTCTTTAATATGTTTAATTTTTGTTGTCCACTGTTGTTGACACTGGGACCAGATATAAAATAAATGACATTGATTACACTATGTAACAAAATAAAAATATTGTCATGACCTTTAATCACCAATATATTTGTTGATGTGTATAGTCCCCTAATTACAAAAAAATCTAAATTTAACTTTCTATGTATACGTTTTTTAGCGTTCCTTACACCAAAGGTATAAAGAAACCTTATTCTTTTCGCTACGCTGACCGTCTGTCTGTCTGTTACAGTCTGTTTTCTCGAGAACCGTAAGACCTACGGACATGAAATTTTCACACAACATGTAAAACTTTAGCCGCTACAACAATAAATATATGACGGCTAAAAATTAAAAGGGTATTCTAAAGCGAGCAACGATGAGCAAATGATGAAATACTAATGTAATATATAGATAATTTTAGTTTTCAAAGTTGGTATTAATTGGAGTAGTCTGTACAATAGACTATACCAATGAACACTGATACTTAAAACAATAAAAATTAAAGGGTGTTCTATCAGTTAATGTAGTTTTGATTATGTGATTTAAGCAATTTACTGTATTTTGGAAACCGTAAGAGGCAAACTCTTGAAATTTTGAAAAGCGCTAAAACTAAAAAATTCCAAATTAAAGAAAGTCTCAAAACGGAAAATCGTCAAAATGAGAAAAGCACTTAAAGAAAAAAGCTTCAAAATTTAAAAAATCGCTAAAACGCAAAAAATCACTAAAACTAAGAACATCGCCAAAAAACCAAAAGAACGCCAAAAGGCGAAAAAAATCGTCAAAACGAAAAAAGCACTAAAACCAAAAAAAAGCGCTAAAATTAAATATATAAAACAAGAAAAAAATCCCCAAAAATGGAAAAACATAACCAAAATGAAGAAAAGAGCTAAAGCAAAAAAAGGCAAAAAATGGTAAAAGCGTCAAAAAAAAAATCGCTAAAACTTAAAAAATTATCAAAACCGGAAAAAATTCTCAAAACTGAAAAAAGCAGCTAAGCCCAAATAAAACGCTAATATTAAAAATATAATCAAAAAGCAAAAAAAAAACGTTAAAACAAAAAAAAAGCGCCAAAACCAAAAAATTTCAAAAAACGAAAAAAATCATTAAAATGAAAAAGCGCCAAACAAAAAAACAAAAAATCCAAAAAGCGAAAAATCGCAAAAAAACTAAGAAATCACTAAAATCAAAAAGCGCAAAAAATCGCTAAAACGACGAAAAACACTTAAAAAATATAAATAAAACAAAACAAAAAAATCAATACGAAAAACTTGCTAGAATAAAAAAATGGGCAAAAACGAAAAAGGGATATGTTTAGTCGTAGGGAAGCCTTCTTTTGCGAGCCAAAGTCGCACTTTGCTGAATTTATTATTAAGTGATCATAGAGCCCATAGACTTCAAATAAAAGAAGCTTTATTTTATTAAAATCGATAGATAAATATTGATTTTATTCAGAACAAATTAAAGTCAACTAATTTTTTGCAAAAAGTGCGAATTTTTTCACTGTACAACAAAATAATTTTGTTTTAAATAACAAGGTTCTAAATACTGGTGATAGTAGAGGCAACAAAAAAATAAAAAATACATACGTTTATCATCGTTTCGAAAGTTTACATCTGGAATTTATTTTAATTAAATTTTTCCCTTTTGCACGTAGTTATACTGACTCGGCATAGAATAGATTTTAGGGCTTACTTTTAAGGTGTAGTATGTGTTCAACTCTTTTATGTAAAATACCACGAGAAACATTTTTATGGAACAATCAAGCTCGCGATATCGCCTCTGAAGGAGAGTTTTTAACTCCATATTTATTTAGGGGCCAAAAAGACCCATACCGCGAAAATCTAGAGGCTTAAAATATCCTACAAAAATGTTATCCATAGTGTTGTACTTAAAAGTATTTAACAATTTTTATACATGGAACGTAAGGACTACATGATATACTATGCCTGGTCATTAGAACTATGTGCTAAAGGGGGGAAATTTTAACTCACACTAAAATGAGTCCTAGATGTAAACTTTCAAAATGCTTATATATGTATATAGTTTTTGACAGCCTTTACCAGAATCAGCTGTTAGAATATTATTATTTAAAAATAAAATTTTGCCTAAAAAAATATATTTCTCATCATTGCAGTCTGAATAATTCCGAAACTATTGAGTTTGTAAGAAATTATTATTCAAGCAGCTTAAAGGTAGTTTTGTTCCAAGTTTTTTTTGTGGTTTTTGTAATAAAATTGCGCAACCTTTTGATAAGTTATGATAAAATCAATGCAACAGTCTCTTTAAAAATCCCAAAATAAAACAAATATTTTTTATAAATTTCTTTAATATAACATTTCAACTTTTTCTGTAGGGTACCATTGGCATTTTTCTTGCTGCATATTGTTATTATATATGCGTCTAAAAGGTATCTTCACAGACAAGAAAAACAAATTAATTCAATTTACCATTTCTGTTAGGCCTGGACCATTCCGAGTTGGGCCTAGTTTTCAACAAACTTTTGAATTTAGCCCATATGCTATAAAATCCTAAAGCTTGGATTCAAAAACAAATACCACTTGCAGAAACCGTTTGGGTTTTCTTAGGGGAAAATTATAGGTTTCTTTGTTTAAAAAAATGGTAACTTGGATTAAATATTTTGTCACAAATCATGTCTGTTGAAATACCTTTTTGACACATACATATACCAAATAATTTTTGACACATGTATAATAATTTTACACTTCGACTTTATGTGAATGCAGGTCCTTTACTTAACTTTGATAGGCATGAGGTAAGTCTAAAGTTTTTATTCACAGGATTTGATCAATTTTCACTTAATTATGTGGAAGAATTATAATAAATAAACAAACAAAAATTCTATAACAAAACTCTGAATACTACCCCACTGCTTACGCTTTTTGAAGAAAACAAAATTAAACACTTAACAACGAATCTACATTAAATAATTTGATTTCCCTAATAAATTTTTCATTACCAAAATACAACCAACACAAGCAACAAGTGTTTTCCTTGGTGGTTTGTGTGGGTATATGTGTTTATTCACAGGAATGTTTCTGCATGTATGTGTTAACATTTTATGTCTGTGTGTGTGTGTGTGTGTGTGTGTTTCTATCATTTATTTTTCTTGTATCACTGACAAATCTGCTTTGCGTTTATTTCGGTTTGCTTAAGTAATTTATGTAAATTTCGTAAAAATTCAATTCTACAATTTATTTGAATGTGGAAGGGAAACATTTGCAAATTGTTTTTTATTTGGTTATTCTTCTTGTTGCTGTTTTGGTTTGACATTTTCTTTACTTTTTTTATAACACATTTTCTGTTTATTCAAAATACTTATGTATATACGAAGGTTGTTGTTAAATGTTAGCATTGATGTGCTTTTAAATTTAAAAGTTGTAAGTAAATATGCAAAATTTTTTGAAATACTGTATCTTTGAGAGTCTCTCATGAAAGTTTCCATTTTTCTTCGCTCTTCGTAAGTCGTTCAGTCGCATTCGAAGAAGTGAATACTTTGAAGATTATTCATACATACACCCAGAAAAAGATTGGTTGGAAAATGGTTAGGCCAATAAAATATTAGTTGAATAGACCATATTTCAACCCGTGCTATCTATTTTCTATGAGTCCAAAACAATCTATATTCATTACTATAAGGACATAATTTTAATAGAGATATGATTCAGACAAAACTTAGATTGATTAGATCAACCGATCGTATGCTTTTGTCATGACTAACTAACACATATGATGAGCACAACCGAATTAAATATTATGAACTGCATTTTAGTACCAATTATTGGTATTTGCAACTAAAAAAATTGTCTTCTTAAATATACTTTGCTTATTATCGGTTGTTGCAACTAACTAATAGTTAATTTTATTATCATTGATACAGCTAACCGATTAAACGGTTCGCATTACCAATTATTTATTATTGTAAAATAGCTTCCTTTTCAATAAAAATTTTAAGATAGTTGGTGCAACTGCCAAATTTCGATTCGCAACAAATTCGGTTGTCTCAGCAAATCTGTTTTCTGAGTAAAGGATAGTCTATATTTTATTGATCTTTGGCAAAGTCTATGGCTGCTTGCGCAGTTTATAAATGTTAAATACTTATTATATTAAATTATAAGTTAAGTTCACAATTTAAGAGTTCACCTCGTATAAAGTGAATTTCTAGATATTGTATGTTATGTTGGGAGAATTGTTGTTATTGTGTTTTTTTTTACATTTTAAATAAAATTTAATAAAAACAATTTCGTTTAGATGTTTTTTGTGAAAACAACAAAATTAACATTGTTTGGTCTCAGGGGTTGTATTAATACAGATTTGGTAGATATTAAATTAAATAAAATACTTCTTAGATTACATTGGCATATTAAGGCATTACTTTAAATTGGTAACAACATTTAAAAAAATTTTATAATTATACAGTAGCACAAAGAATAAGTTAAATAATATTTGTTTATTGCTGGGAGAAAAAGAACATTTCTTTGATTAAAACGAAAAGTGTTAATCAATTATTATTTTTACTCTTTCATATTACAATTTTACACTTAAGATATAATATAAAATTTATATTATTAATTGTTTTTCTAGAAAAAGTTCTGCAATCGTTGATAAGGAAGCTGAATAATTTTCGTATGATTTTTCATGTTCAATTTCTTGCTTGCTTAAACTCTAAAGTCATTGTCTGTTGTCTATCTGCCTTATTATCTTTCTACGTTTTATTTACACGTATGAATACACGTTATAACGAACGACCTTTAAGGAACAATTCGCTTGTGAACAATTTGTTCATTTTAAGTTTGATGGGTTTTTGTAGTAAAATACGTCTGACATAAATTTATTACCCGGTATTACTGTTTTTGTTTTTAATTAAAATGTCTAAGAGAACAAACAGCTAAAATATTAAAAGATTAATACATATTCTGCAAATATGAAACTTTTAAGCATTTCGTTTTATGTAGTCATAAAATTTGACATTGATTACTTTGACAAAGAAAAAAAAACAATATTAAAGGCTTTATGGAATTATTTTCAAGCAAATGGATTTTTCAACATAACTCTAAAGAAGGTTGACTATTAGTGAATTTGCTACTTTTATAACTAAAATGGGTAAAGTAAAATTTAAGACAACATAAATTTTAAGAAATTCATTCATACATGCATACATATGCAGTTCTCTATTAGTTTCTACTAGGGATGTAGCCGACACTGACTGATATATCGGCGAGATTTGCGGATGCATCGATATTTCACTGTCGATATTAAAATACTTTTAAAATTTTTTCAAAGATTTTTTGAACAAATTATTTATTTCTTGTTAATGTCACCATGAATACAAATTCAATTCATTGGTTTTTTAAATCTTATCAATATCAATTTAAAATATATTTGGCTTGAAATCGGTTTTAATTTAATTTTTCAATTAAATTATATTTTTATTTAAAGATAAATGTGAAACATGTAGACATTTGTCCTCTGATGAGATTAGGGGGAGCTATCGAAACGTCAGTTCAACCCTCCGTGCAGTCAAAACTTTCTTTGTCTACATGCTTCACACTTATCTCTAAATAAAAATATAATTTAATTGAAAAATTAAATTAAAACCGAACTCAAACCAAAAATAATTAAATTTCTTTGGATATTTTTATTAATCTTACCATGAATTTAAATTCAATTCATTGTTTTTTAAATCTTATTCCCAGCAAAAAAAAAGACGCTCCAAAGAAGTCATGAAAATGTTTGATTCGCGATCCAGAAGTAGTGCAAATTTGGATCATTTCTAATTGATTTTACATATGCTTGTCATTGTAAAACTTCTCTTTTTCGTTTATCAATCACCGAATTGAAAGCGATGTTAAAAAAAAATTCTTTTTCGGTGTTCTATAATGATATTATTTTCCTCTAGGAAAAAGGATGAAACATTACCGATTTTCGCAAGTTCTTATGCGAATTTAAAGGTAAAACAGTGTTTTCATGTAAATTGAAATGTTTTAGCGATTTATTTTAGTTTTAAGCGTTTAATTTCAGTTTTGGCGCTATTTTTTGTTTTAACGATTTTTTCGGTTTTTGGTGATTTTTTTAGTTTTAGCGATTTTATTAGGTTTGGCACTTTTGTTCGTTTTGTGATTTTTTTTAGTTTCGGCGTTTTTGTTTTGGTGCTTTTTTCGTTTTGGCGATTTTTTTCCATTTTGCCGATTTTTTTCATTTTTTGACAATATTTTTAGTTTTAGCGATTTTTTAAAGTTTTGGTGTTTTTTTCGTTTTGGCGGTTTTTCGGTTTTTGGCGATTTTCTTTCTTAGTTTTTTGGCAATCTTTTTAGTTTTGGTTATTTTTTTTGCGTTTCAGCGATTTTTTACTTTTGGTGATTTTTTTACTTTTGGTGCTTTTTTTTCCTTTAAGCGGGTTTTTCATTTGGCGGTTTTTCGTTTTGGCATTTTGTGGTCTTAGCGTTTTTTTTTTTAATTTCAAGACTTTACCTTTTGCGGTTTCCAAGATCAGTAAATTGTCTAAATTACATATGAGGACCGTTAGACCGTAATGGCAGTTACTGACGTTAATTATGAGCACATCTGTCTAAATTATATAGTCAAAACTACATTAACTGATAGAATAACCTTTAATTTTTATTGTTTTAAATATCAGTGGTAATTAGTCTGCATAATAATGGAAATTTCAAGTACCTATATATGTGTCTGTATATTACATTTGTATTTAAACATTGTTTGTTGCTCGCTTTAGAATACCCTTTAATTTGCAACTGCCATATATTGATTGTTGTAGTTTTACATACTCTGTGAAAATTTTAGGGCTGTAGCTCTTACTGTTCTCGAGTAAACAGCCTGTGACTGACAGGCAAACATACAGGCAGACAGACAGACAGACAGACAGACAGACAGACAGACAGATATATAGACAGACAGACGAAGAGCGTACCGAAAAGAATAGGGATCCTTTACACTTTTGGTGTACGGAACCCTAAAAATGGTAATATAAATGTACCTTTGAAACTTGCGATCTGATTACAAGGCGATGTACGTAAGTCATAGAAGAGGACCTAAGCTTTAAGAATGTAAGAGCTTGGATAACCCTGTTGTAACATACAGTAAGCTACAGGGTGCCAAATTTGGCTACCTCGGGAATGAAAAACGTTTAAGATTTTAATATATTTAGACTGTTTTAATATATTTAGACTTGATGTAAAGTTTATAAATAAATAAAAAATAACACACTTAATTTCATTAGGATATCATGCATAATCTTTGTCAAAGTCTTGCCATTTTGCACTCTCCTTCTTAAATCATATGAATTGGATTATTTTTCACCGCTCAAGATTGTGTTAAAAATCAGAAAATATTTTTTTGAAAAATTTGGCTATATTTGGAGATATTTACGAAATAGGGAACAGAGTCGCGCAAAAAACCAAAATTTTTAAATTTAAAGCCTAATATCTTTGAAAGAATTAAAGTTTTCCTAATGAAATAACGTGTTTTATTTTTATATATTTATAAACTTTACAACAAGTTTAAATTCATTAAAATCGGATAATATTTGCAAAACTTATGAGACCAACAAAGTTTTTTATGCCCGAGGTAGTCAAATTTGACACCCCGTAGCTTACCATGTGTTCTAACAGGGTGGGTCCAAGTTTCAATACTTTTAAAGCTCAGGGGGCAGATTCCGCAGCGATGAATTTTGGAGCGTTCACCAATTTCAGTGTTCACTTTTGATTTGTGCACCCGCAACGGTGAGAATGTATGATTTTGACAATTATATTGAACACTATCTGCCTCTTTGCCGATGTCGATGGAGTTCTTTCTTGTGCACAAAGTACATTTAAAGCAAAAACAAATTAAAAACTTTTGTTATTGTTTTAAATGTAATTGTGCGAAAGAACGAATTCCTTCGACATCGTCGAACAGGCAAGGCAGTATATTTTAGAGCCTATATTTTTTTTTTACTGGAAAAATGCAGTAAATTTCTTGTTTTTAAGTGTTCGTTGGTAAAAAAATTCATCGTTGCGGAATCCAGCCCCAGGTCTCCTCTATGCTTTTAACGTTTTGTAGTCTGACCGCAAGTTTTAAAGATACACACTTAATACCATTTTTTCCAATTGGAAGCACTGTGCACTGTCAGTCGGTGGTAAAAGTCGAACTGGCAACAGGTCGCTCAATTTTTCATATGTATAAATTTTGTGTTCCTCTAACCACTGTGTAGTACACGTATAAAGAAAATTCGAAAAATCGCGACTATATAGATTCTTTTAATTTTATTTAAAAAATGTAAAACTGGGGCCAAATTACAGAATCAACAGAAATGCCACATCTCCCCCAAGGACTTCGCGTGTCATTCGTACAAACCTAAACATAACTTTGTTTGATTTTTTTCTCATAGTGCTTCATTATTATTTAATATTTCCTTTACACTAAAAGTTACAAATCTACCACTAAAAGTCTTTAAAAACTCTCAATGAAGCAGAAAACGATTATATGATCACAGAAATACATTAAATAAAGTTTTTATGTTTTCTTGGTGTTAAAGCTAATGGAAAAACTTGTGACGACTGTTCGTAATCATACGTGCAGGACAATAAACACACTAACTTACTTCTTAGTTTTCCACACAAATTTCCTTTTGTAACGAAACTTTTAATATTTTAAAAATGTTGTGTTGAGTAAAAATTCATTCTTGTTTGTGATATAAAAGAAAAACATATAAATTTACGATAACTGTTTAACTGAAAACTTTTGACGATGTTTAACTGAAAACCACATCCAGCAACAAATAACCGCTATAAAAAGCCTCTTACAAACAGGAAGGAGAAAAATCTACTTTTTGCTGATATTACGAGTATTATTATTGTGTATGTGTATTAAAAAGCACTTTTCTCTATTTGGCTTTGAATACGTGAGCTTTTTTCAAAGTCGCTACTTAATATATCGAATAGAAAACATTTGAAAATGAATGTATTCGTTTCACTTATTTATTTATTATACAAGAATTTTATATGACTTTATTGTGTTTGTAGGTTAAAATCAAGGATGTTTTTTTAGTTTTAATGTGTAACGTGCTTTTTTGTCATCTTTTCTTATTTAATAATACGCCACGAAAAAGGGAGCTTACATATCGTCGCTGTTTTAACTAACTGACCTAACTAGCATTTTACAAATTTTACAGGAGAGCACTTTTAATGTTTTTTGTCCTAAATGTAGTCACTTCCAAGCCAAAATACGTATAAAAATGGTTTTCTGCATTTTTTGATATGTAGTATAGCATCTCTTTTTCAGTCTTAAATAAAGAAATATATAAGCATTTTTATTTAAAATACTTTTTTGTGACTTTGAAGCAGATAAGACATTTAGTGAAATTTTTTTTAATTTATGCAGATACGCCTGCAGTATACTTATATAGTATAAAAAAATTAAATTTATTTTTGATTAATTCTTTGACTTTATTTTAGTGTTGCTTAATAAAAACAAAAAATAAAAATGCAAGTTAAAGAATATTTAGAGTAATTACTTAATTAGATAGTGAGTTATAAAATGATACATGTTCTGAGAGTTTGAGAAATGAATTATCACCAGTTGTTAAGGTACTCCAATCATTATGTTTACTTTAAAATATATTTGGAGGACTGATGGTGATGAGTTTTGAAATATTGGTAGTCGGTTTTCAAGAAAAATACCGATTTTTAGACTATCACAAGTTTTGTTTTTAACTACTGATATATTCTTTCATTGCTTTTATATTATTTTATTAAATTTTGTTAATGGAATTAGAGAAAGATTATTGTTAATATATTGTAATATATTTACCGCTATATAAAAAAAAATACAATACACTAAAAAAAATGTGAACTAAATCTATCAGTATTTGGTGTTATAATCATAAAGCTTTATACTTACGACACTTCGTGAACAATTTTTTTTGTATTCTTACAGATACGTCAAAAATATGTTTGCTTTTATAGAGATTACGGTAATAGTTACGTCCATAAAAATTTTACACAAGGTGCGGTATGACTAATGACGTCTACTTGTATACTTAACTTAATTTTCAAAGAAATGTCAGTTTGGTCAGTTAGTAAAAACAGCGACGAATATATACAGGGATATACATACATACACATAAACAAATGCAAGAGAGAGAAGCAATACTTCCGCTTACAGAACTGCTTGCAAAAGCCATGATTTTTGTATAGGCAACTTTAAATTTAAAGCACTAAGTATTCGTTAATTGCTTTGAAAAACAAATAATTTTTAGCACAATATTAAATGCTTTCTTAAAACTACAGTGATATCATAGGATTTTTAAATAGGTTAGTCTTTATAGATTTTGAGCGTAAATTTTGGGTTTTTATATTTTAGTTTTTTAACTTTACTAATTTAATTAATAGAAATATTAGAAGATGGGATTACTGTAATAGTTTTCGCCTCATTCAATGGATCCTAAAATAAAATAATATTTTTAGATTTTTTACAACTTACACAAGTATTGAACGCTACCTTTGCTTTCACAATTGTTCTGCGAATGATTTTAGCAAAAAAAAAAAAAACACAAAATTGAGTATAAGGTTTGAAAGCATTATATATATGCTTTCTAACAAAAATTTGTATTTAATAATCACAGGAAGAAATTGAAACTTATGACCATTTTGTTAACTTTGACATAGGTTACTATGGAAAAGAGGAAAGTTAATATCTTTTAAAAAATGCTTTACAATCGTTTATACACAACCAAAAAGCAGACCATTTAACTCTTCTTTCAAGCAAGACCAATTTTAATAAAAGTGACCGATAATGTTAAAAGTTATGTCAGTTTCAAATAATTATTCGTATCAAACTACAACCCTTCTAAGACATTCTTTGAAAATATAACAACCCTCAAAATTTTTTAAAGCAACTCAGAAATTTCTCAACGGATAATGCTCTATATAACATTCTACCCTTTCTTTCCCTGCTGCTAACTTGTTTAAATTTTAAGGTTTGTATAAATTTTAAGGGTTTTTAATTCGTGTAGCCACGAAAAAAAGATCTTGAAATGAGGATGAAAAATTGCTAAATATTGACAAAATTAGATCTTAGTCCTTGAACGTTTTTCTCAAGAATTTTTCAGAAATAAAAGTTTTATTTTGCCATATTTATAAAAAATATACTTCGAAACTGACTGCAGTTGAAATTTTAAAACGATTAAAACATGCACGCCACATCCAGCATGGGAAGGAAATATTGATTACGATATTCTAAATTAATCGCTTAAGAAAAAATAACGCTTACTAGTGTTTAAAATTTCTTTACTAATCATATTAGATACATTTAACTAATTTGGCTTTTAATTATTACCCGCCTTCATTTTTTAATATTAATTTGTATAGTGTTTATAGAAATTTATAGCAATCCTCTTATGTTAAAAAAATTATAACGCACGAGCATTTCTTTATGAATTTTTTATTACAAAAAAAAAAAAAAAAAAAAAAACACGTGAATAAAATGTTTACGTATAAGTTATATGATAGTATGTGCTATTCATTAAAATCGAATAGTATTTGTAAAAGTTATTTGTCAAACAAGGTTTTTCATGCCTGAGGTAGTCAATTTTGACACCATGTAGCTCACCGTGCGTTTCAACAGGGTGTCCAAGTTTTGATATTCGTAAAGCTTAAGTCTTCCTTTATGATTTCTACATACATCGTTTGGTAATCGGATTGCAAATTTCAAAGATATAGATTTAGTACCCTTTTTGCCATTTGGAACCAGTGTGTGGTGTATACTTGATATCAAATTTATTAATATTACGTATACGCTTGTTGTGCAAATTTCAAAAGTTGACAATAATTTGTTGTTAACCCAAAGTGAGGCCTACGGAAAAGTGATGCGAATACAATTGACTTATCAATTTGTGTACACAGTCTATCCTTTTCAATTGTCAACCTCACCCACTGTCCATAAAGGACTTGGTGTCTCCTGTCTTCAGTAACGAGGCTCTGGCGACCGATCTTAGGCGGTATAACCTTCAGAACTGCACAGAGGAAATTCTGTCGCAAACCCCAAGTACGTAAACGAGGAGGGATGGAGTGTCGGTGAACCCTGCATGGCCTAAGAGCGTCTCAGGAACTAGGAGGAATACGAACGCTGAATTCTCTGAAACTCTGGCTCCAACACTACAGCACGTTTGGGTGCTCAGATAGCAGCCCTATCACCAAACTTGGGAATGAAGGTTAGCAACCTACGTTACCTGAAATAAAATTGCTACCGAATCGCTAACAAATAATGATGGCGCCCTATGCTCCAATGGGAGTTAAAGGAACTTGTAATAAAAAAACCCAAAGTGATTACACTGTGCACAAAAAATAAAAAATAAAAATAATAACGACTCTTTCTCGTAGAGGGCACCAAAAATAAATACGGGCTTAGAAAGTTTACATCTTAGATTTATTTAAGGGCGACACAAATTTCCTCGCCTTTTGCACATAGTTATAGTGACTTAGTAAAGGAAATCTTTTAAATCTTACGTTTAAGGTATAAGATGTGATCTGAACTTTTATGTAAAATACCACGAGGAACATTTTTGTGTAATATTTTACATCATACACTATCGCTATGTGTGCCTCTTTGTCCCTTTCTTAATAAGGAAAAAACTAGCCTTTAGCGGAAATATAGCGGACTAAAATATTCTACAAAAATGTTTGTTGTGGTCATTTACATAAAAGTGTTAAACTTATTTTACACCTTAAATGTATCACTTAGAAGATTTCCTATGCGGAGTAATAATTGTGAATCAGTAGGAAATAAACACTAAAGCACATTCTAAGTTTTGAATGATTTCTGGCGTTCACGTTAAGTTTGGAGCAAGAAGCTCTCACAAGACAGGTCACGTGACTAGCAACCGGTTCGAGTTACGAAACTTTATATGAAAAGGACCGTTAACTTTTACATGATGTTGTCATTGAAGGGGATCAATTGACATAATTAAGTTACTCAGTGTTATGTTGTAGATCCAAAGTTAAGCTACATGTCTTGTTGGCCCCAGTATAACTTCGCAAGATCTGCAACCATACTGGGGCTTCGTCGTCAACAGCTGCGTATACTTGTAGCGGTCATAACGGGGCACTGTCTCATTCCCGCCCATTCCAGAAGATTAGATCTTCCTTTTAACGATTGATTTCTGCAGAAGTTGTCAAAACGAGAAGGAGGAAGAGACTGTCAAGAACCTCCTCTGTCGATGTCCAACAATATTTAGAAATAGGGCATCATATTTGGGAAATCTGTCACTACCTGAACTAGCAGACCTGGGGGAATGCGATATTAAAGGAATAAATTCATTCATACAATATTCGTGTGGGTTTAACACCGATCAACCTCTGAGATAGACAGGGCATCTCCTAAAATTTCTCTACTATCTATCCCAGGCATCACAAAGGGACCAAAGAAACCAAGTGGGCCGGTTTATAGCCTACTCAACTTTACCTAACCTATCCTTCATGTCTTGTGATGGTTTCTTTAGTACTAGTTAAGTTACTGTACTTTAAACAAATATTTTTTGAACTTGAAAAAAAAAAATCTGATAGTACATGAGGCTATTTTACTAACATTTTTGTTCTAGTTTTCTGATATAATTCTTTTCACCTGTCACGATTCAGGAACTTTTTATACCATTCCAGTTTTTAACAGTCATAGGGCAAGTACGTTTTAGACAATTGGTACAGCATTTCCCGCAGGGTATTTTTTAGAGCACATATCGCCGCCGCAGAGGAGTTTTATTCCCCTTTTTAAAGTAAGGTACAAAAACACCCATACAAAGAAGAGTTAGAGAGGGTTAACTTGTTTTACAAAAATGTTCCTTTTTGTGCTTTACATAAAACTGCTAAGCACATCTTATAACTTATACGTAAGTTTTACAAGATTTCCTATGAGGAGTCACTATAACTAACTATAACCCCAGATATAAACTTTCTAAACTTAGACACACGTATACGTTTTTTGGTGCTCTCTGCCACAATCAGTCGTTAGAACCGTGTTATCTTTTTGTGGTGTAAGACATTTGCTAAACAAGCGTATACGTAATATGAATAAATTTGACATTAAGTATACGCCATCAGCATCACGTGTCGCTGAAGTTTAAGCATAATTGAAACAAATGCATTTTTTCAATTGTAGCATTTGATTTTCTTAAAAGAAAAAAAAAGTTTGTTATAATATTTTCTCTTAAGCTTTGCGTATTTAAAACAAATTAAAGGCTTTAGAAACATCTTATTTTTTATAGGAGTTGAAAAGTATATCTTTACATTTATACAAGCTCTTACCACTCTTTTTTTGCATTTCTTTCTTTAAGTATATCCCCACACAATCCAAAAGTTGTTAAATATAATCAACTTTTAACCGACAACAATAACAAGATGAAAGAGAAAATTGCTCTGTGCCTCAGTTCAAATATTTTTAAAGTACTCGTAGTTTAGTTAAATAAGAAAATTTTACCAGTGGGTCTATTTTGCATTCTAAAGTTTTATATTTTGTTTGTTTTGATTTGATTTTTTTTTTCAGTCAAATAAGTTATTTTGTTGTTTTTTTTTTATTAAAGACAAAGAGACTCTTATGTGTAGAAAAAAGAAACTATACAATAAAATATAAAACAAAATGAGCAAAAAAAAAACAAATAAAAAATTTAATCAAAAAACTTAAGGCATTTGATATTTCATTTTAGAGAGTTTATTTTATTTGGTTATTTTGTTCGCTTTCGTTAAATGAATCTCTAAAATGAATAAAACTTTTTCAATTATGCCTTTTTGTAGATATTTTTTATTTTATTTTATTTTTTTTTGTTGAGCTGAACGAAAGACTCCCTGCTGGCATATAATTGTGAAATTTATAACTTATTGAAATTAAATACTCTAGAGTTAATAAAAAGGTAATAACGAACAACTAAAAGTGTGTTAGAAAGTTTAAATAAAAAATTTATTTGATTTATTTGTTGATTCATAATGTTCATTTAGTGGGACAAAAGGTGCAAAAACAAATGTTATTGCATTATTAAGAGAAATATTTATTATATTATGTAGAGAATACTTGAAATTATTTTCCCATTTGCTTTTCTAAAAAAATTGTACTTTAGTTGAAAATTTTAATATATTTTTTTGTTTCTTTGAGAGTTTATTTTATTGGCATTTTAAGTATTTTTTTTAAAAATATTTCAAATGAAATGTTTGTTTGTTATGTTAGATTTATAGGCATATCAATATTTTTGGCTACTTTAAATATAAATGTGGAAAATTGTTATATCTGTTAATATACTTTAGGCATTGAATGGTTAGAGGTATGAGAAACAATAAGTACTATCATATATATATAATTTATATAAAATTTGTATAAAATTTAAAGATTAGCTTCCCATATTGCTATCGATTTTTAAGGACATATAAAAAAATAATGCACAGTGGAGCAGAATTAAAATTTTTTGGAATTAAATCATCTATATCTAAACGGAGAATCCGATCACTATAAATTTTCACAGAGACTCAGCAGAAGAGTATACTTATTTGGCTGATCGTCATTTCAAAAGTATAGTAAAATATTTCATAAAATAAATACATAAACTTTAAAATGAAAATTGCTTTAGCATGATTTAATAGATTATAAATAGATGTGTAAAAGTTTTTTTTTTGTTAGGACTGTCCATTATGTACTAAAAACGAAGAACGAAAATACTGTTTTTAGTCTCTTCAGACAAAATGGCGTGGCCGTAATGCATGCTGTTGATTTTCCATATTAAGAAACTATGAATTTTTCCAAAAAAGAGATTACATTTAGAACGATTTTAGAATATTTGCATTTGCTTCTCTTATTTTACACATACAATTTTTGAAAAATATTAGAAATTATTATTTTTTTTAAATTGTTAATGTCTGCAGTTTTTTGTATTAAGCGTTACAGTATCCTTCATTACTAAGTTTAATTATTAAAATTGCATTACCAACATACTTTAAAATATTAAAATATTAACTTTAAAATATAACAGCGTAGGTTTGTACTTCTAAATATTTAAAAGTTTTGTAAACTTTGTTGGATATAATACTCGTTTATGTAAATAAAAATAAATTGAGTAAAGTGCGGCTTTGGCTCGCACACGAAGGGTTCCGTACGAATACACATATCTTTTCGTTTTTGCCCCCTTTTTTCATTTTGATAGTTTTTTCGTTTTCTTTTATTTTTAAAGTATTTTTCGTTGTTTTTGGTTTTGGCGCTTTTTTAATTTTCGTGATTTTTTCGTTTTTTTAATTTATTTTTTGCCGTTTTTTTAGTTTTGGCGATTTTTGGTTTTGGCGTTTTTTAACTTGTTTTCACTTTTGGACGATATTTTTATTTTTAGCGATCTATTTTAGTTGTGGCGATTTTTTCAGTTTTGGCGCTTTTTTCGGTTTTGGTAATTTTTTTCGGTTTTTGGTGATTTTTGTTTAGTTTTAGCGATTTATTTGGTTATGACATATTTTTTTCGTTCTGGCGATTTTTTTTCGTTTTTGGGCGACTTTTGGTTTTTCGCAATTTTTTTTTTTTGTTATTTTTAGTAGATTTTTTAAATCTGGGGGGTTTTTTTTGGTTAAACCTTTTTTTGTTTAAATGTTTTTTTCGCTTTTTGAAGATATTTTTAGTTTTAACGATTTATTTTAGTTTTGGCGCTTTTTCAGTTTTGGCGCTTTTTTCGGTTTTGGGATTTTTTTTCCGGTTTTTTGTGATATTTTTAGTTTTAGAGATTTTTTTTTGTTTTCACACTTTTTCGTTTTGGCGATTTTTTTGGTTCTAGCGATTTTTTAGTTTTGGCGTTTTTTTTTTGTTTTTGCGCTTTTTTCGTTTCAGTGATTTTTTTTTCATTTTTGGCGATATTTTCGTTTTTTAATTATATATTTAGTTTTGACGATTTTTTTATGTTGTAGTGCTTTTATTTTGTTTTGACGACTTCCTTCTGTTTTTGTCGTTTTTTAGTTTTTTGACGATCTTTTTAGTTTTTTGACGATCTTTTTAGTTTTGCTGATATTTTGCGTTTTAGCGATTTTTTTTAATTTTGATGCTATTTTTCTTTAAGCGCTTTTGCGTTTTTTTTTCGTTTTGAAATTTTTTTTAGTATTGGATTTTTTAAGTTTAAGCGTTTTTTAAAATTTCAAGACTTTACCTCTTACTCCAAGATACAGCATATTGTTTAAATTACAGTCAAAATTACATTAACTGATAGAATACCCTTTAATTTTTATTGTTTTAATTATCGGTGTTAACTGGTGTAGTCTATTCTACAGACTAGAATAGACTACACCAATTAACACTAACTTTGAAAAGTTAAAGTGTCTATATATAAGTGTCTGTATATTACATTAGTATTTCAACATGTTTCGTTGCTCGCTTTAGAGTACCCTTTAATTTCTAGCTGTCATATATTTGCTGTTGTAGCGGCCAAAGTTTTACATATTCTGTGAATCTTTCAGCTGCGTAACTCTAACGGTTCCCGAGAAAACAGCCTGTGAGAGATAGACAGACATACAGACAGACAGACAGATAGACAGCGTAGCGAAAACAATAGGGTTCCTGTACACTTTTGGTGTACTGAACCCTAAAAAATGTATTGAGTGTATCCTATACGAGTATAAGCTTTTCATTTCATCATAAATATGTATATTTAGCCATTTTTTTCTATGCGAATATTTTTATCACTGCTCTTCAACGTTTCATTCAATCTGACACAGATGACACGTTGATGCAATTTTAAACATATAAACGAAAAACTTTTATTTTGTTTTTGTTGTCTTGTTTTTTTTTAACAACTTTACTTAACATTTAGTGGAATTAATTACATTAAAAACATATGTACGTTGCAACTACATTCATGGAAAAAGTTGTTCCAAAGTATGTACAACGCATACTGTTAATGGTGTCATAGAGCGAATAGAACATTCACTACCTTCGTAAAAATTAAATTTGTAGATATTTCTAATGAAAATAACAACACTGGTCGGCAAAGAAAATGTTCTTGAAATAAAAATATGTAGACTATAAAGAGTTTAATGTGCTAAACTTAAATCCGTGTTCAGTTTTTTTTCTATCACGCACATTTTTTTTAAGGGCACGACTTACATTTCCACTAGTTGCATCAGTATATTTCAGATTATCTTGACCAATTTCACAAATTAGCTTAAAAAGTTTTTAATATAGTTTTTTTGATTTGGTCGACGTTTCGGAGTTATTCACAAAATAAAGTACGAAAAAAGAGCTTTCCCATGTAAAATTAAAAAATGTTTTCTTTCTAAAAACTCATAAAGAATTTAGATATGTAGAAATAAAAATTTTTAATAAGGACAACTATCTTATAAAAAATAAGCCATATATCCTGAAAATCATTTGGTAAATTCTGATTTTGTTAGACATTAAGTGAATACACCCAGACACTTAAAACGTACTTTCGTTCAAAATTTTCATCAAACCAATAATAAATTTACAGCCTTGCGCTTCTCTGACAATGTCGAAAAGAAAACTTATTTCTTATATTTATATTCAAAGCAATAGTAACAAATTAAAATTTATTTTTGCTTTCAATGTAAATATAGGAAATAAATTTTCTTATCGATATGGTGGGCAAGGCAGTTATTACCGAAAGTCAGTTTTAAGTATCTGGGCGTATTTACTTAATTGCTAATAAAATCAACATTTATCCATCGATTTTCATGATTTATAGCTTATTTTGTTCCTAATATATTTACCTTTGAGAATAATAGTTAAAATGTAAAGCTTTTGCTTTTTAAAATTTTGTATGATCTTTTAGAAAGAAAAAGTGTTGTAATTTTGCATGAAAAAGCACTTTTTCCAATACTAATGTGTACTGGAAAAAGCTACAATCTGAAAGCTTCGATCAAATAAAAAAAATATATATTAAGGAAGTTTGAAGGTATTTTTGTTACAAATATTTATTTAACAGTTTCGTTTAACAAACGGAATAATTTAATATATATTAACTTGTTTTACTAAGTCATGCAAACAAAACACATGTAAAATAAAAGTCATGAAATTTAGTTGCAATGTGGTAGACATTTCCGTTGTTACGTTGAATCGAACATCAAACTGTGTCTCACAGACACATGTTGGTATGATTAGATACGCTAGAATATGGGACATTATTTTTGAAGCGGAAAACCCAAGAATTTTTTTGCCGAAATTCCTTGATATTTGGCATAATTATAGTTCTAGTAGGTATAAATATGTGTATAGGGAAATATTTTTTTGTATGATGTTTATTTGTCGAGTTATGGGGTGCGAAAGTGTTGCCGTTTTTGAAAAAAAAAATTTTTTTAATGTTGTTTCGAACTAGAAAGAATAAAACAGACAATTTAAAATAAGTGATTCTTATAGGAAATCGTCTAAGTTTTTCAAAAAAAAAAAAATAATAAAAAATATCTAATGAAAAAAATTATTTTTTTCATGATAAAAAAAAAACCAATTGAAACTACGATTTTTCTAACTTCGAATTTTTTTTTTAACCAAAATTAGTCCAGGGTGTCCTAATTATACTGTAAAAGTTTGATAATTAAATCTCCATAAGTTTAAAAGTTATGCAAATTTCTTAACATGAAACCCAACTTTTGATCATTGTTATAGAGAATCGCGTAAACCTAAACGTAAAGAAATGAATAAAAAAGGGGTGGAAGTTAGAAAAATTTTAAGTTTAATTGGTCATTTCATCTTTTGATTACGAAAAAAATATTTTTTAATTAATAATTTTTTTTTATATATGAGACGATTTCCTATAAAAATCACTTATTTTAATTTTTTTGTTTTTTTTTCTAGTTCGAAACAGTAATTTAAAATTAAGAAAAAAAAACGGTAACACTTTCGCACCCATAACTCGACAAATAAACATCATACAAAAAATTTTTTCCCCTATACACACATTTATACCTACTAGAACTATAGTTATGCCAATTATCAAGGAATTTGGCAAAATAATTCTTGGGTTGTCCGCTTCAAAAATAATTCCCTATATGATCCATCTTTACATTTGGTGAATCTTTACGAGTTTTTTTTTAAATATTTATTGCTTCAAACTGGAAAAGGATAATAACTTCTATGCTCAGAAAAGTATTATTTTCAGACAATCATTTATTTGAAATTAACTTTTAAATTCAATAAACATTTTGTCTCATTCAGTAAATGTTTCATTTTGAGATCTTCTTTACACTAAAACCAGCAACAAAAATCGGTTATATTTGCAGTAGAGATGTGGTTTGATTTTATAAAAATCTTTCAGTGGTCTGGTTTTAATAAAAAATTTAATGGAAATTTACGAATTATGTTACTGATTTGAGAAAAAAACATTTTTAGACAATTATTTTAGCTGTTTCAGTAAATGACTTTTTTTTGACAATTTTTCCAGAAGTTTTTTCAGTGAACAGATTTGTAAATTTTCTCAAATGTTTTGTTAAAATTTACAAATTTTTTCACTGAGGCTTTTTAATATTAATAAAGCTTCATGTTTTCTGTATAGATAGTAATGAAATTTCTGAAGCAATAGAATTAAACAATTTTACTACGATACCAATGAATAGAGTAGAGTGACGTCTGGTATAAAAATAATATACTTTAACGCAAATACACATAAATTTGTTGTTATTGTACAAAAGTTTCTTTGTGTGTGTGTATGTGTAATCGAGTATGTACGGATATTCTGAACATTGCAAGAGTAACGACAAAGTTTTGAACAATTAACTGTTAAGTTGTGCAGTCATGTGACACATGCTCAAATACAAAGTGCTGCATAAACACATACAAAAACATTCCTTTAAATAAGCACGCAATCACACATATCTAAAGATAGATAGATATATAAACACACATGCACATGAATATAATAAATACGTACATGATTTTATATGTGTAACATGAAAATGATAATATTTTTTAGACAACATAAACAAAAAGTCGCTTGTTTTAATAATTATAACATGTAATACATAAACATATACACACACACACACGTACACATGTGTTCAAATGAGCAAGAATATTGAAATTTTCCTGCATAATACTAACACACATGTTGGCTATTGTACAAACTCCAACTATGTTATCCGTGAAGTAAAAACTTTAGACTTGCTAATGATTTCTGACAGCTAAACAGGATGTGTACATTCTAAATATGCACATTTGTTTATGTGTGTGTGTGTGACAAGTAGTTTTATATAATTTATGGGTGTGTAAGTATTTACATGTAAATAATTGTATATTCTCTCTACCACATACATACACACACACACATAACACCATGCCATAAGTATTAAATGTTATTTGCGAAATTGTTTACGATGCCAACCAACTGTATCAATAAATTGTATTATTAAATTTCGCTTGGACCTCAGAGTTAAGTTTATCTAAATAGAAATTCTAATACTAAATCAAAATCACATTAAGTCATGTTGTGTGATGGTTTTGCTGCTATTTAAGTTGTTCGTATTATTTGTATTTTCTCATATAGCCAAAACTTTGGACAGTTGAATTTATCGATAATAAAATAATTCTAGAGTAATACAAAAGGCATTTGTGTCAATATACGAATAGGGTTAATCCAATGGGAGGTGCGTATAAGGAAAACAAAAATAGTAAAAAATAACTTAATAGTAAAAAATATTGTTTGAGTATTAATTTCGTTCGGAACCTTAGAAATTGTCATACAAGTTTTTAAAGCTGATAAGATTTTTTCTTAGCGATCATACCCTGCTACTTTCCTTTTTTAAGCAACCAAATAAAATTTCAAAAGGTTCTCGAAATAGGCGACTTATGGAGAAATAAGTCGATAATAACACTGTAAAAGAAACGACTGATTCCGCCAGAGGCCACCAAAATAATATACATGTGTAGCAGTGGTTTGAAAGTCTACATCTGTGGTTCCACCTAGGGGTAGTGAAATTCACCTCTGCTCACCCCTTTGCAAATAGTTAAACTGACTAGGATATCTTGTAGCTTTTACGTTCGAGGTAAAATATAAGTTCAGCACTTTTATATAGAACACCACGATTAAAATTTTTTTTTTAGAAAATTATAACTCTCTTGCTCTTCCCGATATGGGTCTTTCTCTCCCTTTCTTAAATAAGGCGCAAAAACCTCACCGCCTACGTCGATATACCGGGCTAAAATACTCTACATAAATATTCCTCGTCATGTTTGACATCAAAAGCCAAACACATCTTATAATTGAGTATAACTTCAGTATAACAATGTGCAAAAGAGGGGAGAACGGAATAAATTCCGCCCAAAAATGGGTCCCAAATGTAAACTTTCAAAACGCTGATACAATTGTTTATTTTTTTTTGCGTCCTCTACCAGAATTATCCTTCTTATTAAAAAAATTTAGATTTTGTTATACAGTGCAAACATTCGCAATTTTTTAATAAATTAGGAAACTTTAATTTTTTGTAAATAAAATCAATATTTATCCATACATTTTCATGAAATAAAACTTATTTTGGTTGCAGTATATATTGCTTTATAATTAGTTAATAAGAAATTCAGTGAATTGCGACTTTGAGTCGTACACTAAGGGTTCCATACGAATACCAATATACATAGATATTTATATCCCCCTGTTTCCGTTTTGGTGACTTTTGTTCTGTTTTTAGTGCTTTTTATTTTTAGCGTCTCTTTTTAGGGGTTTTTGTTTTGATAAATTTGTGATTTTTTTTGGAAATTTTTTAGTTTTGGCGATTTTTTCGTTTTGATGCTTTTTTCATTTTAGCGTTTTTTTAATTTCGATGACTTTTTTCGTTTTAGTTATTTTTTTAATTTTGGGTTTTTTTATTTTTGGGTTTATTTTTGATCGACAATTTTTTTTCGTTTTAGCTATTTTTCTAAATTTAAAATTTAAGTTTATTTTTGATTTGGCAATATTTTTAGTTTTTGTGTTTTTTAAAATTTTTTTTGGCAATTTTTTTTTAGTTTTGGTGATTTTTTCGTTTTGCTGCTTTTTTCGTTTCAGCGGTTCTTTGAGTTTTGGCGATTTTTTAATATTGTGGTTTTTTAGTTTTAGCGTTTTTTGTTTGTTTTGGCGAATTTTTCATTTTGGTGCATATGTTTTTGTTTAAGCCCTTTTTTCATTTTGGCAATGTTTTTATTTAAGTAATTTTTTATTATTGATTTTATTCGTTAAGCATTTTTGTTTTTGTTTTGATATTCTTTTGTGGCGATTTTTTTAATTTTTGCCAATTTTTTTCGTCTCAGCGTTTTTTTTTTTCAATTTGACGATTGTTTTCGTTTGGACTATTTTCTTAATTTTGGGATTTTTAGTTTTGTTTGTTTCAAATATCTGTTTATTACGTTATATAAGATAGTGCTTAGTTTCAAAATTACATAGCCTGATAGAATACCCTTTAATTTTTAGTTCGTTTGTTTTCTAGCATTCGTTTCTGTTTTAACAGTTTACCTCTTACGTTTTAAAAGATGCAGCTAATTGTCAAAATTATATGGTCAAAATTACATAAATTGATAGAATACTCTTTAATTTTTATTGAGTTTAAATTTCAGTATTTATTATTGCAGTCTGTATAATAATAGACTAAGTTTGAAAATATTAAGTTTCTGTACATCAAGTGTCTGAAATATTAAGTTTCTGTGCATCAAGTGTCTGTATATAACCTAAGGATTATACCTTCTTTCGTTGCTCGCTTTAGAACACCCTTTAATTTTTATCTTTTGTAATTTTTTAGTCTCTGTTGTCGCAGTTGCCCATATTCTGTGAAAATTTCAGGTCTGTAGGTCTTACGGTTCGAGAGATAGAAGCCTGTGAGTCACAGGCTGTGACAGACAGACATACAGTCAGACGGACGGATGGGCGGACATCATAATGTGTACGGAAAAACGTATCCCTAGAACTTTAAATTTCTATTGCTTTTGTAGTAAAGACAGTAGAAATTTAACACATCAAAAAATATAGTGACCATCAAAAGACATGACAAAAGCTAAATTTTGTTACAAAGTGTAATAAGAGGGTGCTGTTGGCTGAATAGTTAGCGCGTTTGAGTAAAAACCCTGAGGTCTTGAGTGCAAGCCAACAATATCATCCATTTTTCTCATGTGCATTGGTGTGTTATAGTGTTGGTTGTTGTTGGACTGTTAAAGCGATGAAGGCATATCACTGATCACTTTGGCAGTACCGGCAGCGAGTAATATTAACATATCCTAATGGACTTCGTCGGTATCGTAGCAGAACCTTCGGCGAATTAAAAGACCTAATAAATGACGACACAGCTTAAACAAATTAATGCCTTTACTTGATATCAGGAGGGGCTGCAACACTGCTCTAAAAAAAATGCGCCATAGCAGAGTTGTAAATGAATTAAACTTTCTATCTCTCTCTTGCACTTCACCACTCTACACTATATATTTCCCAAAGAAGGTAACACATTAATTAATTAATTAATTAACTGGTAGGCATTAATTGCCAGATTGTGCTATTTCTCTTTTTATATAAAAAAATGCAACAACGGTTCGACCTACAGCATGTTCCATCAGCAATTTTATAACGACGCAGCAATTAATCTGAAATGCATGGTTTTTTTTAAATCAAATTTCTCCACCACAATTTGTAACACCCTGTATATGAGTTTTGTTTTGCCTTTTCTTCTTTCTTAACTTTGATTTAACTTGAGTTGTTGGTTAGAAAACTTTTTCTTAATGTCCGCTACTTCCTCGCCTGCCAGTCACAAAGTAAAAGAGAAGATATTGACAGTTAAAGTTTTCTGTATTTTTTTTACCAAACAAATAAAGTTTTTTCCATGCTGAAAAGTTGAAAATAATAGCCGCACTGTAAATAAAGCCAAGAAAATTAAAAACAAAATGAAAACAAACAAAAAATATATATAGTAGAACTAAGCAATATATAAACTTTCGTCTTTAATATAATCGTACTTTAATTTCAAATTAAATTTTTTTTTATATTTGTATTAAGTCGCTTAAAATTTTAATTAGTAACTAGTTATTTGAATTATAGTTGGAGGTTTTAGACTTTTTCTCTTTTTCTTCTTACCAATTATTATTAACACAATCTTTATTTATAGAGCGTCAGTGTAATTGTAACCACTTTACATAAATACAAAAATATGTGTTGAATTGTCATAAGCCAGTTTTACTGGGTGAAAGACTCGTTTTGTCCTTAAACTTAATGTAAGCGAGCGTATTCGCTACTAATGATTTTTAAATTCGAAAAAATTATTAAGATTTCCTACTTAACTACTACGACTTTAATAAATGATTTCAGTAAATATTGCTATTTACATTATAATTTGGTTATGCATTTTTATGCAATTATTGCATATGTATAAGGATATAAATGAGGACCACATGTATTTGTTTTTGTCTTTACTTTTGTGCAAAATAAGCTTTTATGACACATATAAAATGTATTGAGGTCAGTCATCACCAGTAACAATACAATTTTTCATTTTGCATTATTAATGCATTTGAAGTGCGTGTCTTTAAACTACAGAATTTCTCAAGAAAGGAGTCATACACACTCACACAAAAGCATTCGATCATTGCCGAATGTATTCATACATATCATCAAAATTTGTCGCATCCATAAAGGCAGATACATACATACATATATACTAATACATACATATTAATAACATATATACATTAGAGTGGGCCAAAAAATGTTTTTTCGCTTTATACTCTGAAAAATAGTGACATTTTTCCAAATAGTAAATACCGAGATATGAATTTTTCTTTCTAATAATAAGGAAAAAACAAAAACTGAGATGCGGAGGACTTTGCTATTAAAATTAAGAGCTCATATATGGAGATAATTTTTTTAACCTATTTTTCAGAGTATAAAGTGAAAAAAAAATTATTTTTTGGCCAACCCTAATATACATGAAGCTATATATACACTTTAAATGAGTGAATGGTACACACTAGAGATGGGCGCGTGTCAAAATTTTCCAACACAACACGACCCGAACACGAATACCGGGATGGCCAACACGTGCGCAACACGCACGCCACTAAATTTCAAAACACGACACGAAACGGTAACGGGTAAAAACGAAAATTTTCGACATGAAATCAAGGGATTGGATTTTGCACCTCTCCGATTTAAATGAAAGTTGACGCATATCTTCTACTCCTGTGTACGCGTAACATGGCGAAAATTATTTCGATACCTTTTATGGTTTCTATTTTATAAGCCTCTAAACTTGGGCATCTCGGCCATTTTTGAGAAAAGTTCGTCATATTGAAGATTGAATAACTTTAGAACGCGTCATCGGGTATAAATAAAATTAATGCCATTCGAAAGGTTTCAGTCTCCTCTTAACTAGTATTTATTAAAAAGAATATAGCTTTCTGCTGCAAGTGCGTCTAGAATGCCAAAGTATCCTTTATTTTAATTTTCTTTATTTTTTTGCAGAATGTAGCCAAGATGGGATGAAAACAAACTCTTTTGAGTTATAGCTGTTTCTTTGTGAAAACTCAATAATTTCTATGAAATTTGTATAAGTAATAATAATAAATTCGGTAAAGTGCGACTTTGGCTCGCTTAACGAAGGGCTCAGTACAAATACACATATATGCCACTTCGTTTTTCGTTTAATTTTTTTTTAATTTAAAAATTTTTTTTTGTTGATTTAGCCATTTTTTTGGTTTTGGCGCATTTTTCATTTTTTGTTGATTTAGTGATTTTTTTTTTTTTTTTTGGTTTGGCGCATTTTTCATTTTATCATTTTTTTTGCGATTTTTCGTTTTTTGGAATTCTTTTGTTTTTGATGATTTTTTTAGTTTTGGCGATTTTTTGGTTTTGGCGTTTTTTGTTTTAACGCTTTTTTCGCTTTTTAACGATGTTTTTAGTTTTAGCGATTTATTTTAGTTTTGGCGCTTTTTTCAGTTTTAGCGCTTTTTCGGTTTTTGCGATTTTTCTCGGTTTTGAAGATTTTTTTAGTTTTTGGGATTTTTTTTGGTTTTCGCACTTTTCGGTTTGGCGATTTTTTTAGTTTTGACGCTTTTTTTTGTTTTGGCGATTTTTCCGTTTTGGTGATTTTTTTCATTTTTGGCGATTTTTGTTCGTTTTTCGATCTTTTTAGTTCTGGTGATTTTTTGCGTTTTAGCGTTTTTATAACTTTGGTAATTTTTTTCTTCAAGCGCTTTTTTTCATTTTGGCGATATTTCGTTTTGACATGTTTTTAATTTTGGAATTTCTTAGTTTTACCGATTTTTAAAATTTCAATAGTTTGCTTCTTAAGGTTTGAAATTATCGAAATTAAATAGTCAGAGCTACAGTAACTGATAGAACACCCTTTAATTTTTATTGTTTTAAATATCAGTGTTAATTACTGCAGTCTACTCTACAGACTACACCAATTAACACTAACTTTGAAAATTTTAAGTGTCCATATATAAATGTCTGTATATTACATTAGTATTTAAAAATTTTTTGTTGCTCGCCTTAGAACACCCTTTAGTTTTTAGCTGTCATATATTTGTTGTTGTAGCGGCCAAAGTTTTAGATGTTCTGTGAAAATTTCAAGTCCGTAGCTTTTATGGTTCTCGAGAAAACAGAGCCTGTGACAGACGGACAGACAGACAGACGCACAGCGTAGCGAAAACAATAGGGTGCCTTTATACTTTTGGTGTAGGGAGCCCTAATAAAAACAACTATTTGAAAATATTAGGATTTTTTTGTTGTAAAAAGTAATTTTGAAATTAGCTTAACTTTGTAGCGCATTTATTACGTTGAAACTCACTTTTTGCAAATCCAAGACAAGGACATCACTAATGAAAAAAAAAATTTATCCTTAAATATCCTGAAAAGTGGTATTTATTTTCTATTGTTATTTTTTTCAGCAGATAGCCAACTAATCTATCGCCATTGTGTAAAAAATACAAATCAAGATTTCAGGAAATACTACGGCTACGGTTATTTTTATTTTTATTGCTGAAAGAATTTTCATAGAAATGATCGAGTTATCATAAAGAAAAATTGTAAGTTTTGCATCTGCTTGAAAAGTTTATAAAATAAGACCATGTCAATTGGCTACATTCTGTAAAAATATGAAGAAAATTAATGTACAATTTTTCAGGGTATTTAAGGATAAAGGATACCTTGGAATTTTAGAGGCACTTGTAGCAGGAAGCTTTTTCATTTTTAGGCAGTATTCGTTAGGAGGAGACTAAACCTTTCTAATTTCATCAAATTTATTTATATCCGATGACGTGCTCCAAAGTTATTCAATCTTCAATATGACGAACTTTTCTCAAAAATGGCCGACATGCCCAAGTTTAGAGTTATAGCCCTCTAAGAGAAACCATATTAGTTATGGAAATAGTTTTTCGCCCTGTTACGCGCAAACAGGAGTAGAAGATATATGTCGATTTTCATTAAAGTTGGAGAGGATAAAATCCAGACCGTGTCAAACATTTTCGTTTTTACCTTAACTTATTAAGATTTTCACTCAATAATATTGCGCGGCAAACTTCTGCTTTCATACATATTTTATTCTTAATGCGAACGAAATCAGACTTTCTGTCACGAGCACTCCGTGTTGAGTCGTGCGTGTTCGTTTCACGAAAAAAAACACGACACGCGCCCATCTCTAGTACACACTATACATAAATGATTACACTCGAAAAAGTTTGATAAGTAACCAAATAAATTATTATTGTAATTCTTAAATGATTTTCGGAAGTTTGTGAATAAGGTAAGAGGTTTGAAATTTTTCAAAAATATAGTTGGAGTCTACTGATGATTTGTTAAGGCACCAATGAAATTTCAAGCATACAAACATCTTAGCCCGCAACAAATGAAAACTTTTTTAAATAATCTAATAAGTTTGATTAATTATTAGTTCACTTTTTTTTATTAATGAACATTTTTTTATTACTGAACATTTCGTTTACACAATATTTTGTTTGTATGTACATATTTACATATTTTTTTTCCGAGTGTATACAATGCCTCCCAAATATCAAAAATCAATGTCATAAAATAAAAATTCGATGAATTTTGAATATGTCAATTGCATTGACAATTGCATTGAATATTACAAATATTCATGTCAGTGTTTTCAGCTAAAAATTGGGTTTTTATTATTGAAGTCTATAATTAGGAAGGGCAATTGGTATACGAAAAATATTATTGACTTTTACTCTTCAATCCATTTGAATGAAAAAACATATCTCTGTTGGTAAATGTGATTTAACAAAAATGCTGTGTCATTTATTTACACGAAGTGAGAGAAAAGCTTTATTGGCCTTGACAGCGGTAATCAATTTAAAGATATTTAACTCTTAGGCCAGTTTTCTATTAAACAAATTTTGGTTATATACATAACTATAAAGATATATCTAGATAACAAATTTTCTGATGATTTAATATACGATTAGTATAATCAACAGAGAAATGTAAGCCAAACGTTACTGCCTCTGCTGTACAAATAAAGTATAACTCTAATTAATTAATCAAATATAATTGTTATTTCATATGTTGAAAGTATAGTAAAATATTTCATAAAATGAAAACAGCTTTAACATGATTTAATATATTATAAATAAATGTACATACGTTTTTATTTCAGACTGTCCATTATGTATTAAAAACGAAGAACGAAAATATTGTTTATACTCTCTTCGTACAAAATGACGTGTCCATAATGCATGCTGTTGATTTTCCACATTAGAAAAGTATGAAATTTTCCAAAAACTTGATAAATTTTATAACGATTTTCGAATAATTGCATTTGTTTCTCTTATTTCACACAAAAATAATAGAAATTATAGTAAAATAATAAAAATTCCATATATATTTTTTAATGTTTTTGTCCGCAGTTTTGTGTATTGATCGTTACGCTTTTTTAGTACGCTTTATTACTCAGTTTAATTATTGAAATTGCATTAACAACACACTCTCAAATAACAGCATAGGTTTATACTTCTAAATATTTAAAAGTATTTTGAACTTTCTTAAATAGTATTATATTGCGAAACATTTCACCAATCAATCATGGCTTTTATAAAAAAAAATGTATTGAGTGTTACCTATAGTATTTTAAATTAATTGAAAATTTTTAGTGCTCGTCGAAGATTATGAGTTGCTTGAAATTAAAAATAAAGTATGTGTTCTTAAAAAAATTTTGAATTCGTAAGAAAATGCATTGAGCGTTACGTTAACAAAATTCTTAAATATAAATTATCTATAAATTTTGGCACTGTAAAAAATGTGAACAGCTGGGGAAGGGTAGAAACGATATAGAGAATATTATACGTTTAGAAATTTCTGAATTTCCTTGAAAAAATTTTTGTTATATTTTCGAAGAATGTATTAGGTAGGTTGTATTTTGGTATGGATCGACATGACTTGTATTCAAGTTAGCTTCATTTGGAAGAAGATTTATCTTGCTTTTGGCTTATGTATAAATGTTTGCAAGGATTTATTTTAAATCAAAAATTTTTTATTTTTTCATGTGAACGCAATTCAAAATTAAAAAAGTAATCATAACTCTTAATTTCGTCATGCGATTATTATAATTTTTTATTTTTTACGCTGAAAGCAACAAACAGTCTCATATTCTTTTTTCGCAAGCAATGTATGGTGCTTTCAAACCCTTTCTTAATTTTTCTGGAATATTTTTTGTCGCAAACATCATTCCCAGAACAACAGCGAAGCAAATGTAACGCTCAATACACAAAAAAAAATTTTAAAAAATCGAAATATATAATTTTATTTCAGGATCCATTGAATGAGGTGAAAGCTATAATATGAGGCCTACCCTCTCTAATTTCTATTAGTGACATTGGTAAAAAAAATAATAAAAAATTTTAAATATGTAGTAATAAAAAAAACTAAAAACAAAATGTACACTTGAAATGATAATCACCCACATAGTAGCTTACCAAACTACACACTTTCAAATAAAACTAACTCCCTTTCCTTTTAGTATTTTGCCTTTCATACAACAACACCAATTCAAAACAGAGAAACGTTTTGCATTGTTAATGTCTTTGCAAAGATGCATATTTTGTTTAGTTTTTTACTTAATCTATTACTGTGTACTAGTGTTGTCATTCGAATAAGAATTTGCCAGGGTGCGTCGCGCCTATTAATTATATAGATCTAGAACAAGTTCATACCTACTTCACAAATTTCAACATATTTTTAGGAAAACATTTAGATTAATATTTTACTGTTAGTATACTTCATATAGCTTATAATTTTTCTAGATGGAAAAGCTTATTGCATTGACACATTAATCAGTAAAATTTTCTAAATACTATTTATTGGGAGCAAAAGTCATTCATTTCCTCCGGAAGAGCCGAGCTGTATTAAAAAATAGATGTACACAGAATAATGAATTTTGAAAATTTATTTATTTTTTAAATGAAGACGAATATTGGTAAATCAAAGGCTCTTTCGAATAGTCCAAACAATATTACTATATAAATATATTATTGTATAAGTGAACATATGCACGTATTTGTGACTTGCATAGCGCGTACATCTACATCTATAGATTTGTACATACGCATGTCCATACATGCGACTACTTTGCCAGTTACGTATGTATACGTGCTGTAGAAAGATTATAAACATATGTATGTATGTACGTACATATTCATTTATGTAAAGAGCTCCCACACAATTACTTATATTTACTTGTATACTCAGCGGTAAAACTAAAAAGGCCTTCTCAGTTCATGTCTTTTTCAAGGCCTACTTACACCCGGTTTTAGAAGACCTCGACTATCCGTAAAAAAATACATTCTATTGGAAGGGAGGTGGGAGGAGTATTCTATTTTTAGATTCTTCGTTTTGTTCATAAAAAAATTTACGTTGGAAATAACAAACAGTCTCATATTCTTTTTTCGCAAGCAATTTGAATATAAAACTGAGATTTACGTACAAGAGACATCAGTCATCCTGCTATTATGCTGTTTATTTATTGGAGTTAATTAACTTACACCCGGTTTACACACTTCAACTTTTGTCGATCAACTTTAGATTCAGCTGTGAGAAACACAGAGAAATATGTATTTCTTTTTCTGTCTTTCTTCCAGCCGAATCAAAAGTTAATCAACAAAAGTTAAAGTGTTTGAACCGAGGTTAATATCTATTTCGGCGAAATTATTCATGTCCAAGCCCTTCTTAATAACTACATAAACGTACTTTAGGCTCATTCGTATAAAAAATTATTTGAGATGAAAGGAAATACATAATTCCGCTATAAAAATATCAGGATTAAGAAAATTTACCTCCATTTGCTTTTGGACAAACCGTCCCTTTTAACGAGCATTTTGTCTCAGAAACCGGGCAAAATTATTTTTACACATTTCCTTTAGTTCGGTTATAATTTTTGCTCTTACACTCTAAAACACTTTTGTTGAAAATTAGGTCGATAATAGTCGGCAACACTTTACAGATTATTATCGACCTAAGATTACACACGCATTATTTTTCAACAAAATGTTTTTACTTAAAAAAAAGTGATTTGCTGCGTGCAGGTTTGAAGCGCGACCTCCTGACTGATAGTCTGACGTATCTACTATTCAGCCATAGCCGCATTATACTTTATGTTACATTTTTTCCACTTGGACTAAATATGTTTAATTTGACAGGTTTTTTCTTTAATAAAATAACTGCAAAATCGATGTAATTTTAAACAAGGAGAAATTTTCAACACAAATTTAGACAATATATGATCGTAAATTTGAAGTAATGCTTTAGAGTGTACTTATGTAGCATTGCTTGGCTATATCTTAAAATCTGGCATAATTTGGAGGTGAAATCAGCATTTGCAAATAGACGGCACAAGAAAAGAACGAGGATATTTTTAAAATGCTCCACAGCATTCCACATTAGTAAAAGGATGAGACTCTAATAATTTTCAAGAGATTGGCTGCATTCAAATACGCCCGCTAATTGCATTAAAACTTTGTTCTAAAATGCAATACCTACTTAGGGCCATTATTAGAACTTGGCGTTAGTTAAAAGTAGGATTTTGTCGGACAGTTAAACGTCATAAAAACTTTACTTCAACCTAAAGTGAGCGATAAGTTAGTGAAAGTTCATCCTACACCTACATATTAGGTTAAATTAAAAATGTAATAATGATAAACTGTTAATCCGTTCAACAAAATCCTACCTTTAACTAACGCCAAGTTGCTATAATGGGCCTTAATGTACCATTTTTTATATATTGTTGAAAGAGAAAATACAACTATATAGATATATAGATACCATCATACTAAAAAAGACACCAAATCCTTTTTAGGTCTTTTTACGTAGTAAAAATATTTTGCGATTATTATAAACAAAAATTTTAATGATTTCATTTTTATAAGTAAATGAGACACTTTTACGTTATTTAAAGGATTTCAATAATAATATTTACAAAAATCAGTTTTAAATAATTTGAATTTTTTAATAATTTTGGGTTGGAGGAAATCTAATCTTGGGGGCAATCCGTACCCCCTACCCACAGGCTACCCCAATAGCACTTAAGGTCAAATCTGTAACAATGGAAAAAAAAACAATATAAGTTAAAAAATAGCCAAAATTAATGAAAAAAAAATACCTGTTGGACTCAAAGTATCTTATTTTGAAGTAGTGCAAAGATATAGAAAATGTATTGACTGGTATGATATTGTGAATCACTATGTTTTATTCTAAAAATAAAATTATATGCCGATATCTCTTGGAACTATTACAAAAACACTAACTTATAAAAATAACTTACAATAAACTCAGAAATTTTCTGGCATATCATTTTTGGTCCATCAGAATACTAAATACTAACTATTATTATATATATTATACACTAAAATTGAGTACGTACCTTGTCCTGCAGATTCCATAATTTTTTTAATTATTTTTACGATTCACTTCAACAATATCAAACACCAAACACAAGCTCGAAAAAAGTGTATCGAGAATGAGTGCGAACGTAGTGAACGAAATATAGATTCTGATTACCTGGCTGGAGCGCGGCGGCAGGAAGGGCTCATGATTTTATAATATTATGATAGTATGATAATTTAGTTATAAAAAAACAACAATTTGAGTATCATTTAATGTAGTTTGTGTCTCTCACTTTTTTCCGCTTTTTAGGCAAAATGCTCGTAAGTGCGTCCTTAGAAATCGTTGGTCTTTGTAGAACATTTTTTGTCAGGGCTTCCAGAAGAAGCAAACGGAAGACCTTTGCCGCTATGAAAACGTGTGTAAAAAAGTGCAGATGGAATAAAGCGTGAAGTACTTGTTATTTAAAAAAAGGCGTAAGGATGCCTTCTTTAAGGCGTCCATACTGTTTATTTTTAGTGCTGGGTATTTATATAAGTTGTGTGGCTAAGACAGGAGCTTTAATATACAATAGGAAAATATAAGCAAGAAAGCACACACATACACACACATTTATTGAAAATAATTGTTCCGTCAGTGTCGCACAAATACAAATTCAAATGGTTTAAATAGATTTATCTGAAAACATGTACAAAGTTGTTTTGTTTCTTTTTTTTGTACATAGTAAATTTATACATGTGTCAAATAAACATATTGTGTGTTTGTTTGAACATTATGTAATCAAGTACAAAGGGAAGAAGGGAAGTAAAGTGTAACATAACTGCGACAAGTAATTTGAAATTCGAGTAGTAAGTTAAAACTAAAACTTCACCAATAAACGTGAAAGATAATTCAAACTTTCATCGAGACTATGTTATGTCTAAAGCAATTTACTGTCAGTTTTATTCAATTTAGTCAAAATAAAAAAGGTAAATTCTTTTATTATAGCATTTACTACTACAAGCCAGAATAAAAAGTGTTAAAGGTTTTCGAGTCAGCAAAGCACAGTGGTTTATATTAAAAAAGTAATCGGAACCACAGTGCATCGGCTTGTAAAACAAACGTCGTGGATAGTAAGATACTCTAAATATGAAATGCATAGGAGCAAACAATTTAAATGTTAATTACTCAGAATTTTCTTTTTATCACTTGAAACCCCCTATGCTTTAAGGCCCTCAAATAATATATTTGGATTATTGTGATTACAGTACAAATGTGGTGTTTTGTTTAAAATCCTATTTATAACTTCGGACGAATTTTATAAAAATTGAATTTATAATGGCGCAGAAGAATTTTGGTAACACATCTTGTTGAAGGAACTTTTCTTGCGAAGCATGTGAAAATGTCATTCTTATTATTTTGGATTGTTATGCTCTAAAATTGATGTCGAACGAAAATGGCATTGCAGGGTGGTGAAGAAGTATATAAGAATACATATAGTGTGAAAGAAATCATATATTTTCTAGGTTTCTCATCACTAACGTATTTTATAATAACAAAAATTGAAAAAAGCGCGCATTTGTGGTGAAAGTGAATTCCAGAATAGCCCTGATTAATTAAATGCAATAAAAAATGTATACTTAATGGAAACGAGAATAATAAACAAAACATTCACTCATCGTAGCGAAATAGACTTGAGCCCTATGTGGCAATCGCACATTACCTAATAGCCTACAAAGGTACCTAAAAAAAATAAAATAGATCATTTAAACCATATGTATTAAAAAATATCTAAACTCTTAAGAAATTTATTATTCGACATATTGTCATAATTTTAATTTAAATGAAATTTATTTGCTGAAGTTTAAGCATTGTCTATATGCAGCATTTCCTTAATGCTTTACAAAATCGTCAGTAGACTTCAAATACAATTTTGAACAGTAACAAACCCTTTATCTTATGTACACATTTTAAAAAACCATTTGAGAGTTTACAAATATGTGAATGATTTTCAAACATATTTTTGAAAATCTGGCGATTTGGTAAAGCACCAATGAATTGCTGCATCTAGACAACGCTTAAGCTTGAGCAAATAAATTTCATAAAAAAAAAATATTTAAGGTTTTTAATTTATTGCTTGAAATATCCAAGTTTTCTGCACAACAGCCTATTGGTTAAATTACTATAATTGTGCATTGAAAAAAATTTGATGTTATTTAATTCCAAATTTAAATATTTTTTACAGCAACAACTTTAAAGGAACAGGAAATCCTTTTATAGACCACATTTTGCTCTTATATTACGATTGCAGTGTTTGTAAGTTGATGTAACACTTGTATGTATTTGTGTGTGTAGGAAACAGTTTTAATTTTTTTTTTGTATCTGGGTTGACAAAGTGTTATTGTGAATAAATGTTTGCATTTGTGTGTTCACGTTCATATGAATGTCGCCTGTAGTTGCAAATTTTTTTTTGCAAGTTACAATGTTGCTATAAATTTTCTTTGGTTTTGTTCTAGATGTTGTATAATTCAAATTGTTTAAACACACACACACACACACAAAAGAAGATGCAAACTTATACAGTAGTAAGGCACTAAGATTGGAACATGTTGTCATTTATCTGACTTCATTTAAGTAAACAGTGAGTGAAAAAATTTAGCACACATTTGCCAATTTTTGCCAATTTATGTTGCATATGCTTTTGATTTTATATTCCTTAATATATTTAGCATTTAAAAATATTTTATTTGAAAAGTATTATATTTAATGGATGTAAGGTGAACGTAAACATTTTTATTTCACTGAATCTGGAAGCAAATACCAACACCCATATACTTATACATATGAGCAAAGTTGATGAACGAGTAGATTTGATGCCACATTTTACAATCTCTTGAGCAATACTAACATATAAACGAACCAACGAAGCTAACAATTGTACTCTTGCAAATAGAAATACAAACATAAAGAAATGTGAGCCCGAAAGGAAATATAGATATAAATAAATTTTCAGAATAAATGCAATTCGAAATATCAAATCCTAGAAGTTAATTTTTGTCACAGTTGTTTTATTACTAATTTATTCTGGGCCTAAAAATGTCCCTCTGAATAAGATCTGGAAGAAAGAATAATAATGAAATAAATTTAATCCAACTTTAATAAGAAAGAATAAGACATGAGATAATTTTTAAGGAGGACAGAAAGGTTAATTAGGGTTCCGTACATCAAAAGTGTAAAGGGACCCTATTGTTTACGCTACGCTATCCGTCCGTCTGTCTGTCTGTCTGTCCGTATGTCTGTCTGTCAGTTACAGGCTATTTTCTGGAGAGCCGTAATAGCTACTCAAATTTTAAGAGGACTTGTATAAATATAGCCGCTACAACAACAAATATATGAAAACTAAAATTTAAAGGGTGTTCTAAAGTGAGCAACGAAACATGTTGAAATGTTAATGTAATATACAGACCATTATATATAATACAGATTATGATTAAACACACTACACCAATAAATACTGAAATTTAAACAAAATAAAAACTAAAGGGTATTCTATCAGAACATGTAATTTTGAGTATGTAATTATGACAATTAACTGTATCTTGAAAACCGTAAGAGGTATACTCTTGAAATATTCACAGCTAGTGCAGCATTTCAAAGGCAAAAGTAGCGAATGGTAAAAAACAATTAAAAATGAAAGAGTATTCTATTAGGTTGTGTAATTTTTAAATTTGGCTGTATCTTCTCAACCATAAAAATTAAGCACTTGAAACAAACAAAATTAACAATTTAAACTAAGAAAATCCCAGAATTAAAAAAATATTACAAAATGAGAAAATCGCCAAAATAGAAAAGGCGGTTAGAGGAAAAAGCACCAAAAATAGAAATATCGCTAAAATGCAATAAATTGGCAAAACTAAAAAAAAAAATCACCAAAAAACAAAACAAACTAAACTAAAAATTTTCGATCTATAAATAATTATTCGTATTCTTAAAAAAGCACACACATCGTACTATTTCTTTTTAAGCCAACAAATTCTATGATGTTCCAAAACTATATAAAGAAATTTATTTCATTTATTTATCCGTTATTAAATTCAAATAAGAAGAAAACACAATAACGATGACTAAAGACGGCAGGCAGCCTGGCAAAAGGAATAATAATGTAAAAAGCACACACACAATAATATTTACACACACGCACACACACACACTAGCTTACTCATAACAATAAATGTATTGATTACTTTATCATAATGAGTCTGTTTATTTTTCTTTTATGTGCGAAAAAAGAAATTATGTGCAAAAAAAAATAAAATAAACGACAATAATACAAAAAAAAAAACATTTTCTTATCAGAGAACAACATGCTTGTTGATGGAAGTTGGGCCGTTTAAATGTAAATGAAAAACATATTCAGTAGTTAAAGAAAATAAAAATATTCCATGAAGAATAAAAATAGTCATTACACGAACGTGATGTTGCTTTAATAATTTATTTTATTTTATCTTAAAAAAAACTGTTTAATTAATTTCTGTAGGAAATTATTAGATGAATGTTACTGCTAATTAAATAGAAGAATAATATAAACCATCAATTCACTGTGGTCTTCATTTATCTATTTTCAATAACTCATGGAATACTTACGATAATTTAGTAAAATTTAAAACTGGCGGAACTGAAAAGTTTCTGAAACGACTATAAGATGTAGGAATCCAGAATTACACTTTCGAAGTGGGTTGTCAGAAAGCTGCGACGGGTGTGACCTTACAAATCTTACTTTTAAAAAATTATGACTTTTAGTATAAATTCTGTATAATTTTGACTTAAGGTTCACAATTATTTTGGTATGGATATCTGTTCAAAGGGTTTTTAATTGTATTATGTATTTACTAGGGATGTAACGATACGCCGTTTTGCCGATCCGATACCGATACCGATATTTAAAAATAAATATCGCCGATACCGATTCCGATACCGATACGAATATTGAAATTGAGTTTAAGTTTAGATTAACAAAACTCAAGCGCAATTTTTTTATTATACAAAATTACATTATAAGAGAGAATATTTAAAATTGATAAAACATTGGAAGTAATTTTTGAGGAGCTACATTTTCTTTGCTTCCAAAAAATCTATATTAAAAATATGCAGATAATTAGTAGAAAAGCAAGAAAAATTTTTAATTCCTTTATAATTTTAAAAAATACTCGCCATGCTTTTAAAAAAATCGATTTTTTAAAGGACATTTATCAACTAATATTTTTCTAAATAACTTAATAGCTTAATTATTAAAAGACTTCTAAATTTATATTTATTCACTTAAATTTACATGAAAATACAGTTCTGAGTTTAAATTCACATAAAAAAATTGTGAAAATGGGTAATTTTTTATCCTTTTTCCTTGAGGAAAAATCATTATAGAATACCGAAAAAGAAATTTGTCCTAGCATCGCTTCCACCGAATTGGTAATCGAAAAACAGAACTTCTTGCAATGGCAAGGATATGTAAAACTAATTAGAAATTATCCAAATTTGCAATACTTCCAGATCGCGAATTCTACATTTTCATGACTTCTTTGGAGTATCTTTCTTTTTTTGCTGGAATAAGATTTGTAAAACTTGAATTCATGGTAAAATTAACAAAAAATAAATAATTTTTTTACAAAAAACAGCATAAAATATTATTAATTTTTAAAATTGATATTAATAAGATTTAAAAAATAACGGAGTGAATTTAATTCATGGTAAAATCGGACAAAAATAAATTATTTGTTAAAAAAAGCTCTGAAAAAAATTTTCAAAGTATCGTCGTATCGACAGTAAAATATCGCCGATACCGATGTATCGGAAAATCTGAAGTATCGTTGATATATCGGTATCGGTATCGGTATTCGTTACATCCCTAGTATTTACTGTTTGACAAAAAATTGTTTTTCTTATAAAAAAACCATTTTTAAAATGAGACGGGTGTGACCGACAAGTGTAGCCTAGTACAAAAATTTAAGAAATTCGAAGAAATAAAATTTTGTATTGATTTAATTAATATAAATAACATAAAGATAAACTCATAAAAAAATAACAAGACATTAAAATATTTGCTATCCGTTCTACTATAGACAGCAGAATACTCTAGCTGAATATTTTTTTAAATTCAATAACATGCAATTAAGTATATTGTTTTCAGAAATAACGGTTTTATTAATGAGAAAGGAAATAAAAGACATTCTGAAATACATATTAAATATACGAAAAGGGAAAGCAGTATGTTTCTTGCATGATCATTCAAAAGTGCCTCAAATTAATTAAAAAAATATTAAATAGTGTATTTTTTATTTTTTCTATAATTGTCATTCTCTAAAAAAAACATGAATTGAGAAATTTTTATTAAAATGAGAATATAATTTTTTCCTTGCATAGGGCCATTTTACGTGGAGTCACTCGTATGTAAAAATCATAAAAGAGAAACTCAGCTTTACGAATGTAAAATATTGGTCTACCCTGTTGAAACACACGCTGAGCTACAGAGTGTCAAAAATTATTTTCAAAAGGTTACGTATGAGTTATATGATAGTATTATCATATTACTCATACGCTCTATACAACAAATATTGGAATCCCACATTTTCTTCACATATATCTTTTTAATTAAAAATTCTTAAAAAATAACAGTTTAGTACATCGTTAAAATGTATTAAACTTAAAAGGGTTGCTATGTTTTTTTAATAAATAGTAGAGAAAAACTAAGTTAAGAAATTATCTGAAATTTCTTGTTATTTCGGCTTTCTAGTTCAATAATTTGAATTAATGTAAACTCAAATTATTTTTATTAAGAGTGGAGTGTTGGAATATTCAAAGCAGATTAGCAGAACGGATCAGTACTACTGATTTAATCAGTAGCACTGATTAAATCAGTAAAATACATGTAATAGAGATGATTCGATTTTCGTTTTCGTCTATCTCGTAGAAACATACATCTGATGTGTCGAACTTGATTCGAGTTAAAAATAAATCGTGCGATGATGATTTTTAAATAATATTTTTAAATTATCCATGTATCAAATAAATTGCGTCAGAAATAATTTTGAAACATTGCTTAATTCGGTGTTTGTAAATGATGCATATTATTGCTCAATAAATCGTTCCTTAGCTAATTGCTTACTTGAAGATCAATATCATCCAACGATTGAAATTAGTTGTTCCGTTCCATCTACAGTTACATCCAAAAAGTCGAAAGCTGATAATTTTTTTAATAACAAATTGATTACAATGCATTAAATGACTTAATACGTAATAGTTACTGGCTGGAACAATGTTCTATCTGTACGTATAAATGGCAGTGCGGATATTGACACAATAATTACAAAATTTTATAAGAAAATACTATTTTTTTGAAATATTTATACCTACAAAATCTGCAAACATATCAGTTGGACCTCCATGGCATTCTTAAAAGCTTTCACCACTGAAAAAGCTAATGTGCCTAATGTTGTTTGCTTCTGTTTGGAAGGATTTACATACATGTATTTTGTAAATCATAGTTGTGCTTAGAGACGCACATCTATTACATTTGGTTCAGCATTCAATTGTTAAAAACTTCATACTTAATATGTCTTATACTACATATGATGCCCTTTGAACAATGTATGTTTATATTTAATATAAATCTCATGCTGAAAACAAACTAGGACGACATGCTTAGCAATATTTGATAATAATAAAAAAATATTATATTTCAATTTTCAACACCATATAAAATTATTATATAAACAAAATTGTCACAATGTGTATTTATGTGTGTACTTTAGTGGATACATTCATTCACACGTAATAAATAAGCAAAATTCTCATTTACATAAATTGATAGGGGCTTGTAATATAAATTCATATTTATTAAATTTCGATTATTTAGATTGATTAAGTAGATTTATACAAATGATTATCTTCTGCTGGTTCAAAATATTTTATAAGACATTCGGAATTTTTGTGTCAATTCTGATACATATGCTAATGTAACTTATAAATGATTTTTTATGAATTAAAACTGTTTTTGAGAACCTCAGTCTGACGACCTAGCCTGGTGGATAGCACAGCTATTGCATGGGCTCACTAAAATTGAAAAAGTGGTTTATGACCAAAAAGACAGAAGTGCCGCGGGGCTATGGACAAAAATGCCGATTTCTCCAAAAATTCTCCTGTCAATCAGTGCTATTTCCGGTTCCTTTATCGGTAATATTTCAGCATACAATACACTTGCTCCATCAGGAAGACGATAGGAGTACGCTAAAGCGGCCCATCCACTTGCAATATAATTGTTCGTTTTTTCGTATTGTATAGCGACATTTTTAAAATCCAAAATTTAAATTTAAAATGAGAATCATCCATATACTATTTATAGCGAATTGGCATATGAAATCTTGTAAGCTTTACGATAAAGGTGTAGGGTGTTGTGCTCGCTACTTCTAGCCTTCTACTAACCGCTGTATGGCTCTTTTTGTCCCATTCTTAAAACGGAGGAGGTTTTTGCCTTCTTTTTAAGAAAGAGACAAAAAGACCTTTTAATCAAAATAGTTTCTCATGGTGTTTTACATAAAAGTGATATCCTATACCTTAAACAGAAGGCCGATAATATTTCCTATGTAGAGTCACTACAACTATGTGCCAAAATTGGGAGGGGAATTTAACTCACCTAAAATAAATTCCAGATATAAACTTTCAAAGCGCGAAACATACATGTATAGGGTTTCTCGTGCCGTCATTCATAATTAATCGTTAATAGAAAATTAAAATTTTTGTACAATGCTTTTGATCAAAAACATTTTTTTCATATCACTTAAAAATACTAGTTTAAGTGCGATAAATATTCTGCAGCCGAATCTGTTGCAAGAGGATCTTCTACATAGCTTTAATTAATATTAGAGTATAATTTTAATGAATTTTTAATAGTTTTGAATAAATTCCAATTGACTTTTATATGTATGTATTAGGGTATTCATTTTAATCGACTTTTCAATTGTTCGATTAATCCATTAATCGAAATTGAAGTTTTTAAATTACTCGAGCAAATCGAGTAGCACTTTTATTTCGTTTGAGTTATTCGAGTAAGCTTTAATGCTAAAAATTATTCGAGTTAATCGGAAAATGTTTGAATTTAATCGGTTTTTAGTACATTTTTATGGACAAAAATAAAACAAAACAAGTTTTTTCGCGTTTTCATATATTTTAGTAATAAAAACAAAAGAAAACACAACATTTCTACATAAATTAGATTATAAACTGATCTGTTAAAATAGTTATTTTTCACTATTCAAATGTCGCGCTTTGAAAAAATTTTGCGCCACGAAATATTCAATACCATTCCGACCTGTCGTGTATTCAATGCAGAATACATATAATCGGAATTGGCACAACATTATTGTTGTTATAAATATAAATACGGTCACACTTTGGAAATATTTGCCCAAAACAACGCAACCACTAATTTTGCTCAGAGTTAGTTTGATTTAACTTGTTCTTTATATCACAAAATAAGTTATGCTGCAAAAGGCTATTTTTATAATATTGTTAGTAAATGCGAACCGATATTAAAAAAAATCTTGTAATTAAAGGAAATACAATTTTAACTTGTCTGTGGGCTATGTTTTTTTTCGGCATATATTTGCCAAGTGTGACCGTATCTTAAGGCTTTATAATTCGGAACATAACATTCGATATTTTAAGAAACATCTAGTTAACTAGTTGCTCTCGAAATATCTTCTTTATTTCAAATAATTTTTGTTTGATGTTTATATATCCGGATTTTTTTAAAAGACATTTGAATTTGGTTTCTTTCTCCCTATTATTGTTACTACATTATTTACTTAATTTTTTGATCATGCGGACGGATTATTAGTATGAAATAACCTTCGAATTGAATGGCAAATTTCATATAAACTAAAATATTTTTCCACTTTTTAGAAAGAAATCTACAAAAACTCGTTGAAAAAAAGAAAATTTACATAAAACTTTGTAATCGAGTTATTCGATTAATCGACCTAAATTACTCGAACAAATTTTTGCTCGAAATTAAAATTTTTTGTTTGATCGAACATTATTTGACTTTAATTATTCGATTAATCGAGCAAACATTATTCGAGTGAATACCCTAGTATGTATGTTAACTGCCACTTACAAATCCAGCTGTTCTTTCATCCTCTAACATTGCATAAAAAATAACAAATAATTTGAAACTTAATAAAAGTTTTAGTAAACAAATACAGCCAAGTGCACTTTTTGCAATTGGCTTTTCATCAAAAAAAAAAAAAAAAAAAACAAAAAAAAAAACAAATCACCAACTTTTTCATCAAAAGCATGTCTTAAAATATTCAACAACCACTATGCAATCAATTGCCATAAAAGACCCACAGAAATAATTTGAATATATAATGTAGTCAATTTAAATGCAACACATGTTGCACAAATATTTAAACACATTCAAACACAAATATTCATTTTATCCATTTAGATTTTTGTTAGAACGATGTCTGCGAGTGTGTGTATATATTAAACGTGTGTGCAGGACGTTTAAACGTGTATGTTATTGATTTTTTTCTTTCGAATTGAGTGTAAAGTAAATATAGAGAATAAAGAAACAACAATGCATAAATTTATTGTACAAAAGTTGAATAGACACTTGTGTCAGTTATACATACAATAAAAATTACTGTACACTTCATAATGTACATCATTTCACAAGCACTTTAAACAAACACACATACTGCTTAAGCCATTTTTTTTTGCTTTTTTGCATAATAAAATACAAATTACATACATACCAGGCGCTGATCCAGGGGTGGGGTAGAAATGGGATATTCCCACCCCCCTCAAAACGAGTAAATTTCTATAGAGTTTCTAAAAGAAGTTTTGCAAAATAGTATGTTTCACTTAGAATTTATATGAGCATAAGTTGAGAAGGCCATGCTCTATTCAGTTAGTAAAAATTCAAATTTTGACAACAAAATAATCTTATATACAAACATTATTTCTAAATCTGCATAATAGTTTTGGCGACATCGTAAAAGTTTGAAAAAAAATTTTTTTTATAAAATATTTTTATATAATGGGTGATTTTATAAGAACTATCGGAAAGTAAAAAAAAAAAAAACACATAAAATTCAGAATGCATGAAATATTTATTTGGATCGATAGTTGGGTCGATATAATTTAATGTTTGAAGATTATTTCATGCAAATGTTGGCCGCGGCTGCGCCTCAAATGGTCCATCCGCTTAGTCCAATTTTGGCATACTCTTTCCAACATTTCGGCCGGTATCTCACGAATAATGTTGGCAATGTTGGCTTCCAGTGCGTCAATCGAAGCGGGCTTGTCGCTATAGACATTAGCCTTAACATAGCCCCACAAAAAATAGTCTAGAGGCGTTAAATCGCACGATCTGGGCGGCCAATTGAATAGAAGCCTCAGTAGGTCGATTAAACTGACCATAAAATGGAAGAAGCGCGCGATGAACTTTCTTAACAGAGCACGCATTTTGGTAATAAAATTCAATAATTTGCAAGCGTTGTTCGTTTGTAAGACGATTCATGATTAAATTATAGACCAAACTGAAGATGTTTGACAGTGACACAAGATACAAAACGTGCGTGAGCTGTCAAAACTAGTGTTGCCAAAAAGATAATAGCAAAAAAATCACTCGTTATTTGTTTTTAAAATTTATAGCAAAATAAAGATACAACAACGGCCAAGTTTTTTGTCCAGTAGCATGTAACTAAATATATTCGAAAAGAATTAAGCCCTTTTTCATTGAAATTGGTGTACAACTTTTGATTTTATTCACAATTTAGTGACAGAACTGAACTGATAAAATTCTAATTTCCATACAACAGTAGAAAACACAAACACAAAGTAAAAAATTGCTGGTGTATGAAAATTTCATTTTTATTAAGTCAGTTCTCTCAATGAATTATGAATAAAATGAAAAGTTGCGCACTAATTTCAATAAAAAATATTTATAAGGCAAAATGAAAAGCAAAATCCAAATTAAACGTTTAAGAAATTTATTATTTGACATATTGTCATAATTTTATTTTAAATGAAATTTATTTGCTGACGTTTAAGCATTGTCTATATGCAGCATTTCATTGGCGCTTTACCAAATCGTCAGTAGACTTCAAACACAATTTTATACACTTAAAAATCCTTTATCTTATGTACAGACTTTCAAAAACCATTTGAGAATTCACAAATATGTAAATGATTTTCAAAAATAAGCATAGTAGGCTTTGATTATACAAAGCCCAGCAAATAATTTATATTCGATATGAGTGAATCTCTTTTATTTTTCTACACCTTTATACAATTTGAAATCCATTGGATAACAACAAAAGTATTTATAATGCAAAATGAAAAACAAAATTCAAATTCATCCTTTAAGAAATTTCTTATTTGACATATTGTCATAATTGAAGTCTACTGATGATTTGGTAAAGCGCCAATGAAATGCTGCATATAGACAATGCTTAAACACCAGCAAATAAATTTTATTTAATATTAAAAAAATTTAAATAAAAAAAAGTTTTAAAGACTAAACCAAAAACACACGATTTTTAAAATCCTTGCAATAACAGTAAGATATCCTGCTATACTCATCAGTATGACTCTACCTAAATGAAAGAGAATTTTGTGGAGATTAATATTCCAAAAGGTATTTTAAAATTTGGAGGACAACCCGTGAAATATTAAGCGAATAATACAAAAAGTGGTGTAAATTATGCAAATGCTAAATGTCACTATATCTTTAAAACTAGAGCTGCTAGGAAAAAACTAATGACGCCATCGTAATCAGGAGATAAAGATACATATAAAAATTAGCTATTTTTATTTAAATAACACACAAAACCTTAATTCAATTTGTTGTGCTGTGTTATCAATTGAAATGCAATATTGAAATTAATTTCGAAACTACAATAAACAATGCCATCGCTCGGCATTGTTGTTGTATACTTTTGATAAAAGAAAATAAAAATGTTAGTGTTCTCATAAAATCAAAAGCAATACAAAAAGAGAAAAATTCAATAGTGTACATTATGAAGACTTCAAAAACGAATTGGTTTATGCTCACGTTTAGTACATATTTTGGAGTTTACAAGTATAAAGTAATTTACATATTTCCAAGTTAGAGTTTTTAAAAGAAAATTGTTGCACAAGTATTTACGTTTATGATTGTGTATTTAAATATTGTATTTTTTTGTTGTTGTTTGGTGTGCAAGTAAGCATCTAATTACCGGAAGTAAGATAAAGTTTGGAAAGTAACGAAAAATATTCATAATTTTATTAATTATTTATTTGTATTTTTTAGCTTAACTCAAAGCGATAACTCTTGAAAAAGTTACAAGCATCAAAAGTTTTTTTTTGAATTTTAACAACTCTCAAGAACCTTGATGTTTCAGATAAATCCAATTAGCAGTTTAGAAGTGCAAGATTTATTACCATTTCTTATTTATTTTTTAATGGAAATATGAGAAGGTAGGATTCATATTAACGTTTTCACCTCATTCAAGGGATCCCGAAATAAAATTATATACATCCATGTCACAGAACACCATTCCGATCGAAGGTGGTTTTAATTCCGTAGTTTGCTTTTCCGGGAAACAAAAAACTAAAATTTTCTTCGTAATCAAAACATTTTTAAATTTCAAAGCGGAATTGACAAATACTTTTCTGCTAACTTCATTTGGACTAAATACTTAAAAACGTGCATACTTTTTGAGGAGCGATAAATATATGGTCATATGCTTTCCATGTGAGTTTTGTTTCTAAAAACAAACGCCTCAAGGTATAAAAACATTATTATTGTAAAATCGAAATACAAAATAAACGGAATCTAAAGCACCAAAAATTATTTTTTCGGAATGACAACTACGGAATCAAAACGCAATCTGTGACATGGCTAATTATTCGATTTTTTTCACAAATTTTGTGTATTGAGCGTTATACTTGCTTTCACTGTTGTTCTGGGAATGATTTTTGCGAAAAAATATATACAACAAAAAATAATACAACAAAAAGGGTTGTTTGAAAGCACTACACATCTACTGTCTAAAAACAAAAATTATAATAAATGCAGTACGAAATTAAAAGTTATGGCCACTTTTTCAATATTGACTTTGGTTTTAAAAATATTATTCGTACCACAATACGACATACGTAATACATTCTTCGAAAATATAACAGGCCACTGTGCAGTAGAAATTTCGATACGGATAATGTTCTTTATATCGTTTCTACCTTGCAGCTGCTGTTAACTTTGTTAACGTCCTAAAATTTATAGATAAATTATATATAAGAATTTTGTTAACGTAACGCTCAATACATTTTCTTACGAATTCAATATTTTTCCGAACAGGCGCTAAATTTTAAATTTAAAACAATTCAGATGTATAATCTTCGATGAATTTAAACATAAACTCCTTAATTATGCACTAAAAACATTTTAATTCCATTAAAAAATATGGATAACACTCAATACATTTTTTCTGGATACAAACCATGATTGATTCATGAAACTTTTTGCAATGCAATAATATTTAACAAAGTTTACAAAACTTTGAAATATTTTGAAGAACAAACTTACGCTGTTATATTAGTGTATGTTGTAAATGCAGTTTTAATAATTAAACGGAGTAATGAAGCGTACCCAAAAAACGCTCAATTTAGAAAACTGCAGACAATAACAATTTATTTAATAAAATATATATAGTTTCCAATATTTTACAAAGATTCTGTGTGTAAAATAAGAGAAGCAAATGCAAATATTCTAAAGCCTCTATAAATTTAATCTCGTTTTTGGAAAAATACATACTTTCTTAATGTGCAAAACCAGCAGCATGCATTACGGACACACCATTTTGTATGAAGATAGTACAAAGAGAATTTCCGTTCTTTGTTTTTAACACATAATGGACAGTCTTACACAATAAAAAAAAAAACGTAAGTACATTTATATATAAGATATTAAATCATGCTTTCATTTTCAAATTTATGCCATTATGTTATGAAATATTTCACTATACTTTTAACGGACACGAAAAAAGCATTAGAAATGAGAATCACCCATATATCAAAAATAAAGTAAAAAGTTTTGCTAAGTTGTCTTTTACTTTTTTTCCATTAAAACTAATCTTGGGTGTGAAAAATAAAAGTAAATATTAAGTGAATTCCTAAAGACTTAAACACATGTAACATGTGTAAAAAAAACTCTTGGATTAATGTGTTTTTGTGCTTTATTAATTTCATCTGCCTGTAATCTTTCGCACCTTTCTTTATCTAAACAATTTTTAGGTTGGTAAGTTAAAATAAAAAAAAAAACACTTCGCACATAAATAGAAAATAATCACAGTAGCAAGAAACATATTACGAACAAAGTTTTAAAACTTTAAAATAGCATCATAGAGCTTGTGTTTTTCATACAGTTTACTTTCGTGGAGTTAAGTAATATTTGTAAAATATTTTCAAATTATTGTCTATGCAATGCAGCAGCTGTATGCAACTTTTATTGCAAATTGTGCAAGAGCAAATACTCGTAACGTAAAACTTTTTTACTGCATTATGATGTGTAAACTGTAAAGTTTTGGTTTTTTGTTTTGTTGCTTTTCCTGCAAGAACGTGTGTCAAATGTTTTTACTCAAGTGTTTATTATTAAAAAAAAGGTGTAAAAAGTAAATAGTTACTTAAAGTAAAATGTAATTCTATTTGCTTAAGAACAAACTTTTATACAACATTTTATAAGTTCACACTAAAGACTAATAAAATGTTTATGCAGCTGGAAAATTACTCAAAATATAAAATGTTGCATAAGTAAAAAGTTGTAATAAACAATACAGAATTCTATTAACTTTAATATTATTGAAAATGTTTTTTATCTTTTGAAAAGTTTTGAGCGCTGTCACACGCTGCCCTAGTTTGGTGCGCAAAAAACGGTACAAGCCCCTATTAGGGCACTACTCGACAAGGAATACCGCCTAGCGTGTATTTCGATCACCGCGACAATGAAAATCGGTCCTATATATGCCCTGGGTACTAGTATGTACATTCTCCCTTAGCACATTTTAGTGAAGGAGGAGGCCCGCATGAGCGCAGTTCGATTGCCAGAGATCTGCACCCAAAAAAAAAAAACGAAGATCTCGTGGGGCACATGAGGACATTAGGACAGTTTGTGAACGATCCATTTATTATGAAGAGTGATCAAGTACAACCGACCTTAAGTTTTTAAGAAAAAACTTTAACGCTCTAATTAATGGAAGGAGCCAGTGACTTAACCACACTTCAAGGCGCGAAGTTATAGGCCAGATCTGGTTTTCTGACGGTTCTAAACAGTAAAACGGAGCAAACTTTCGAAACGCTGATACAACCCAAAAAAAAACTACTGCTTCGGTTGAAGCAGGTTCGGAAGCGAGAGGTTCTGGTTGTTGTTGTTGTTGTTGTTGTCTCTCCAGCTTCGTAAAGGCATGATTTTTGGTCGCGATGTCCTACTTGGGGGCTCTTGTTTTTTTTTTACACAAAACATATCTTCTTTCTTAGCAGCAAAAATGCACTAAAATCTTGTCTCTCTCGGTCTTACTGCGTCATTTAATTGTTTCATTGTTAAGCTACATATAAATCAAATCGTGTTTTATTATAAATCACTCGCCTCCAACATATACATGAGAAATGTAGAAAAAGAGAACGCTTCGAATGAGTCCAAACGCCTAAGCACGTATATTTATTTTATATACTTTTGGTGCCCTCAACGTGAATGAATCGCTAGAAGTATGTTATTTTTTGAAACTTTAGTTCCTTATGGCGCGCCGTGCACATCAATGCTTTGAATACTAAAAATCAATGATTTGGGGGTAAAACAAAAATTTGTTGAAAATGAAATAATACTGGCCATGAATACTGGTCCCAAATACTGGTTACAAATACTGGTAACAACTACATAGCATAATGGTGGTGCCGCTGCGGATTTTGTAGATTTTCAGTGTTTCAGTAATATTCCGGGGAAGTGCCGGGGAACTCCTGGGATTCTAGCCTAGTTTTTGGGAAATCCCTAATATGGTTTGTGTCTTTGCTAAATGATATGTGGCTTGGCTAAATGGTTTCTGGCGGTGCTAGCTGAAGGTGTCTGCGAATTAGATCAATTCTTGTAAATGATATGACACAAAAATGTTTTGACATGCCACAACATAAAATAGCGTAATGGTGTTGCGAATGCGGAGTTTTAGATATTAAGTATTGCTATAATCTTCCGGGGAAGCTCCTGGGATTTTGGGGATTTTTCGGCCTAGGTTTTGGGAATCTCCAGTATGCTAGAGTCCTTGCAAAATTGTTTGTGACTTGGCTAAGTGGTTCGTGGAATTGATAGCTGAAGGTGTCTCTACTAACTATCGTTCTTTTTAGTAATTAGTCATTTTGTTCACTACAAAAATAGGAACAAGTTCGTTCTTTTCGTTCCGTTGTTCACTTTTTTTTTGTTTACTGAATGATTGAACATCTGTTCAAACATAGTGAGAGATATGTTTGTACATAACTGCTTAGAGCTTCCTGATCAATGAAAAGTAAAGCCAATTAGTTTATTTAGCAGATATTGATGTTTAGTGAGATATTAATGTATTAAGAATTAAATTTAGTGTAAAATATACCTAATTTCTATAGACTTTCTAAAAGAAGTTTTGCAAAATATTATGCTTCAAGTAGAAGTTGCCCACCCGCAAAAAGCTCAAGCTGGATCAGCGCCTGCATTACTACAATATAAAATTTCTCTGACAGTGTGCATTGACACTTTTCAACATATTAAAAAATTCCACCAACTAAGTACACATCTTCCTTTAATCTCACATTATAACTTATTTAAACACACGCTAAGTTGTTACATATCAAAAATCATTTATATTTTTATTTGCATGTCTTTTAAGATTACAACTTTTCTGCCAAGTGTTAAGCATTCATAATCTTCTCAACGGTAAGAAAGTAATTTTGTGAAAATTGTATATGTTTTGCATAAAATATGAATTGAATTATAAATTATTACGTTAAAAGGTAACTAGTTTCTCTTAAAAGATTTCGTATATGTATAAATATTAAGACTAATAATACATTTTATAGCTTGTCACGATTCAAGGCTTTGTTTAAGTGAGGAAAACCCCGAGAAAAGTTTTAATCGGGTTTTTGGTATAACGCTTACTGTTAATTCATATGAAATTGTTTATTTTAAATATTTCATTTACTTATGAAAGAACTAGCAATGAGTAAGAACGTGGGCGTGATTAGATGAGAAGGTCCAGGGTGTCATAGGGGTCGGATAGGACTTGTCGTTTAAATAGCTATATAGTATCATTCATCGATTTGTGATATAAAAGTTTAGCTAAGATTCGTTTGATGTGTTAAACTGCTATAAGCGGCCATCAGTGTAAATTTTTTTGTTGATTGATGTTCTGGTGTTACATACCCTCCTTACATTACCAACTATCAATACAAAAGTAGAGTAAGTCATCTTTTAGTAATCAAAAACAGATAAAGATGAAAAATAGTTTTTGCACAGAATATAATTTAATAAAGTAATAGAGCAAAAGTGGTATAAATTCCCTATTCTTTCTAATTAAATAGTTTGGGGATACACCACTTTTCCGCTGATGGCCTATTATATTCATATAGTCTAGTTTGCACGAAAATACATATACATATCTATTACAAGAGAGGACAGCCGGCCAGCGTTAGATTGATTTCTGTATAAATCAAGAACTCTCCCAAATGCACTGAATATTGAATGAAGCAACGGCCAGCGCAATATTTTATATTCATAAACTATTTCCTCCGTTGGTATATTTTATATTCATGGCAATATTTTATATTCATAAACTATTTCCTCCTGTGGTATAGGGTAGGTACACAAAAAATTATATTTGATCTCAAATCACCTATTTCATTTTATGCCCCATCTAAGAACTTTAGTTGCTTAATGTCAATATAAATTTTAAAGTACGCAACTTTGCAAATATTTTCATTTCTTATTTATAAATACTTTAATTGCAAAAAAAAAATAAGAAGTTAAAAACAAAATGCTAACAAAAACAAACTTTGAAACACATTTAATTTGCTTCTTTCTTACACTTTGTACGTTTTCCGTTAAATGCTTCCACATAAATTTAAACATTTTTGTTTGCTGTTTCACACGCTGAAGAGTAAATGCTTTGGGGCTAATAATAATAATGATGGGAGGAAGAAGACAAAGGAAAACTGTTAAGATGCTACCGGTAGCAAATCTTGCTGTGACATCACAAGTAGCAAGAGAATTTTCTACGACTTCTATGAACAACCGTTTAAAAAAAGGAGCTCAACACAAGCATGGTGATTTGCACAAACATACTCGTGTAATGTTTAAGTATGCAGAAAAGACATGAAAGAATTTCAACTTTAATATAAATTTTGTTAGGCTTTCCCCTTTTATTTTCAATATTTCTATATTTTTATATAGCTGAAGATGTACAAAAAATTATTTTCCCATACACCCATCATAAAATCAGTAACTATACTGTAGAAAAAAAAACATGGTTACAGGAAAAAAAGTTATCACCGAAAATTTTTCAAACAAAAGTTTATCTAAAATAAAATTTCATTTTCAGTAAATGTTCTTTACTGAATCAGTAAATTTTTTATTTGACTTTGATTTAGGACGCAAACACCTAAAACTACAACAACAAGCAGTTTTCTGTGTCCTAAAGAATAACCTTCATGACGACGCACACATAAATAATAACAACACCAAAGATAGCAAATAGATTAAGATGCCGAAATGCATACAATTATTATAAAACGTAAATTGCAACAATAGTAAATTGAACTTTTCTGAGTGAATCAATTCGTTAGTATTGTTTTATTAATTCTCATTCATTTTTTTATATTCTTTAGATAAACATACAGAGTTGAACATATTTAAGAAAGTAAAATTTCATATATGCTTAACGGATGATGATGTTATTATTCAGAACTTAAAAATATTAAAAAAGATATTTTTACTGACTCAGAAAAATATTACAAAAAATCCTGCAAATATTTTTGTTTGATTCAGCAAACAATTTTGTTTGGCATTTGTAAGTATTTTTAGGCAAATTGTTTTATAAATTCAGATGAAAATATTGTTTGCTTTCTAACAGAAAATCTAGTACATATTTTTGTTTGATTCAGTAAATTATTTTGTTTAGAATTTGTAAATATTTTTAGACAAATTGTTTTATAGATTTAGAAAATTTGTTTATTAAAAAAGAAACGGGTTTTTTTCAATGAAAACTTTAAGGGATTTTTGTTTATATTTACAAATTTGCTTGTAGGTCCGTTTGTAGACAAAATATTAACTAATTCATTGAATTTCTTTACTGAAAATTAAATTTAGTTTCTTCTATATATAACGAGGAGTTCTGAGAGAAGACACAAAAAAAAACAAACATATATCGGCGTTTTAAAAGTCTACATCTGCGATTCTTGTTTGGGAGAGATAACTTATATTGGAATACATATAGGAAATCTTGTAAGCCTTTCGTTTAAGGTATAAATAAGATTTCTTTAGAACATTTATGGAAAACACCAACAGGAACATTTTTGTCCCTTAACAAAAAAGGGGGAAAAACTCCTCGTCAGCGGCAATTTAGCAGGCTCAATTGCTCAGCAGATATGCTCCACGTGGTGTTTTGTATAATAGCTCTAATAGATTTTTTACCTTGGCATAAAAGATATTTTATGCCAAGTATTAACTGTGAACAAGTACGAAATTAACCCTAAAATACATTTTAAGTTTTGAATGATTTCTTGCATCCAAGTTTAGTTTACGGCTTGTGTGTATTTAAAAAATTTAAGATGGAACTCTATGGCAAATATGTTTGTATGCCATTTAAGCCCCGCGATATTGCCGCTGAAGGGAACTTTTTTTCCCCATTTTTAGGAAAGGGACAAAAAGTTCCATCCAACGAAGAGATAGAGGGTTGAAATGTTCAAAAAAAAATATTTGCCGTGGTGTTCTACATAAGAGTTCTCAACACATCTTATACTTTAAAAGTAAACCTTACAAGATTTCATATGCCGAGTGCTTATTGTGAATGATTATGAAATTAATCCTTATACAAACTTTAAGTTTTGAATGACTCCTGGCGTGTAGAATCTTATGGCAAATATTTAGCAAACATTTAATTTAGCTAACATTTGTAGGTCGTTACCACATTGATACGTTAATAACTAATTTTGTGATCATACAGAAAACAATTGAGAGGCTTAGTGCGATAACGTGGTAACCCACAAAAGCAATATATCGAATAAATCGACTTTTAAGTTTGAAAAATATTTTAAATTGTGTGATTTTCAAAAATTTCTACTGTAAATACGCAGCATAATTATTTGCAAAATCTTAGAATTTATCAAAAAACTTTCTCTAGGATGCAAAGCTATGGTACCTAAGCAAGGCAAGGGGCATATGACTTCGTATGGCTTACCGAGTTATTGCACTAAGCCCTTCAGTTACCACTTAAAGGAGTATTTTTTTAAAACCTTAAATCCTGTTTTTCAAAAATTTCCATTCAGGGACACCCTTGTCCACGTGAATAATACCTTTTTAAGAAAATATATAACGAAATGTTTAAGTTTGAGGTTATTTTTCTTACATACCAACAAACCTTACACAACGTTGACAACTTGAGTCCTCATAATCATTTTGTAATAATATTTTTTGCAAATATCTCGAGGTACATTAATTCTTTGCTGTTCCTCCTCATGTTCGCTCCATGTTTTATTTTTGGGGAACTACATACGTATAAGAAAATTAAATAAAAAATATTATTGTGCATTTCTTGGGAACTTGCAATAATTTTGCTGAAGCAAGGAACGGAAATTCGTAAAATGTGAAATAAACTGGTTATCATAATACATAAAAACTGATAACGAAATAAATAAAATGATACTGAATTCAAATTGATTATTAGGCTAAGGTTTGTAACGTTTGATTCAGAAAGAATTGGCCATGATTAATATTCCAAGGAACAAGGGAAAAATTAGCAGCCACTTAATCTTAAAATTTTTTTATGTTAATTTTTCCCTTCCCTTTCTAAATCAAGCGTTGCGAACCTTAGCCTAATAATCAATTTGGGTTCACAAGCAACTACGTTCGAAATAATAATATTAATAAAATGATAGTTATTTTTCTAATGAGGCTAATAGCTAAAGTTTTAGACAACGAGTTTGATGGAAATATTACTTCTGAGGCATTCCACGCCAAATCGGGCGGTGTGAAATATGAGTTTTTACTTCCCCAATTTTGTGGTATTTTTTATCATCGCTTAAAAAAAGCCTTCATGGTAAACTTTGAGATTTTTTGATTACTCCTTCAAGAGCTATAAAATAAAAAAAAAATCACTTTTTTAGTTTTTGCTCATAACTTTTTTAAAATGGTGCAAATTTGAAAATTCTTTCTCTTTTGAAATTGTTATTTTTAAATGTTTTTTACGAAAAAAAAATATATATCAATATTTTAGATTTTGATTTGTGGATTTGAAAATTTAAATCGCGTTTTTGAAAATAAGAGTATCCTTCGAATATTTTAAAATTTTTAATTTTTAACTCTAACCACCCAACAACTTTTAAGCCCGGTCGGTCGAATAGTGGTAGATTTTTTTTAAATAAACAACATCTATAAATCATAAGAAATCTTCTAAGTTTTGCATTTTATGCAAAACACCAAAAGTAACAACTCCACTGAATAGGAGTTTTTTTGCCCTTTTTTTAAAAAGGCGACAAAATCACCCATAAAGCGAAGTGTTACAAAAATGTTGATTATGGTATTTTACATAAAAGTGCTGACCATATCATGTACCAGTCTGTTTAGACTTTCAAAGTTTATTTGTTATACACTGAAAGGAAAACTGTTCGTAATGGGAATGAAAGGATGACATTAATCCCTTACATTAATACAACAAAAAATGTCATTAGTACCATGAAACATTGCATATCAGCAATGAAAAATTACGTAAATGGTATGAAATTTTTTTCAGGCACATTTTATGTATTTTGTGTTGTCAATAATAATATGAAATTTTTTCATAACGAAAATGAAAACAAAAAATAAAAATATTACTCAAGTTCAAATACAGATATTGGAAATGAGCTTTTTTTTATCGTATAATTTTCTTTTTCTTTTATATTGATTTTGTACTATTGATTTTAAATGGTGGCATAGTTGAAGCAGTAAAGGTGTTGGCTTACAAACACGAGATCAAGAGTTAAATACTAACATTTACAAATTTATTTATAGGAAGTAAAATTAAAGTATGCACACTAAGGGGAAAACGGCAATTTGAAAATAAAAACTCGTTATGTTAATTCAAAAGTTTGCAATTCAAAAGAAAAACTTTACTAAAATTCTGTATGTATGAATCTGTATGTATGAATCAATATGGTTTTTTTTATTAATTTTTTTCTCTGGGTGTAGTTTTCAAGTGTTAAAAATATTAAATTAAGACTCTGACATGATTAAGTAAATATAAAAAGGTTATATACATATGTGAACGAAAAAGTTTAATTTTAACTATGAAATTCTTATAATTAATGAAGCAATTTTCATTGCAGGAATGAAACGAAAAACAATGACAAAATCATTGTTGTAAAGTAAACAATCATTATATATATGAAGGTTTTCCTTTCAGTGTAGAAAAAGTTTTTAGTAGCTATCGAAGTCCCACTACCGGCACGGGCCTAAAACTTGTTGGATGGATAAAAGCTAAAAATTACAAATATTCACAAAAATCGAAGGATCAACCATTTGCAAAAAACACAATTTCAAATTTCAAATCCAAAAAACCAAAATCGAAAAAAATATTTTATTTTCTTTTCTATTTTTTCTGTATAAGTCATCTAAAATAGTAAATTTGAAAAAGAAAATTGTTCAAAATTGTTTATTATTTCGGCTTTCTAGTTCAATATTTTTGAATTTATGTAAATTCAAATTATTTTATTAGGATTGGAGTGTTGGAATATTCAAATCAGATTAGCAGAACGGATCAGTACTACTGATTTCGACAGGCAGCTACAGAATACAAGACTTCTTTTAAATTCTTGCCCTGTGCATTTTTATTGTGACTCAACTTAGTTTGCCGAAATTTCCCTATCTGATTAATAATCTATTTGCTGGCAAAAATTAGTTAAATAGCTGATGTTTCCTTGTAAAAAGCATCCACCTTCATAAGTGGTAAAAGAGAACAAGAACGCTGATGAGACAGTGTAGCGGCCTGTCGAAATCAGTAGTACTGATCCGTTCTGCTAATCTGATTTGAATATTCCAACACTCCACTCTTAATAAAATAATTTGAATTTACATAAATTCAAAAATATGTATTGAACTAGAAAGCCGATATAATAAAAAATTTTCAGACCTATACCTATTCAGTTCAAATTAAAAAAAATACGTAAAAATGAAAAATTTTCAATTTGGACCATTATTAAGAAAGTTATAAACAAAAAACTCAATAAATTTTTTTTTTAATTTACCATTTTTTGAACGAGTAATATAAGAAATCCAGACATTTACCAGGGATGCTCTTTTGAGGGGTACCAAAAAAAATCTCACAAAATTAGGGAAATCAAAAAATGTTTGTCTAAAAACCGTCCGATTTGGTGTGGAATTTTCCATATGGGTAATTCTATGTGAAATCAACTAATAGTTAGTCACGACCCTTTCGATTTTAATGAAATTTGTTCAGATGTTTTCTTTAAGCCTATAACGAACTTATGACAAAGGGAAAAAATTAAAAATGTTTATTTCAGAAGTTATGACATATCCAAAATATCATTATTTCGCCAAATTTACCGAAAGTGTTGAGTTTAGATTTTAAATATCTCGCAAACTATTTTATATACAAGATTGGTTTGTATGTCACTTTAAGCAGAATATTTGGAGCTACAAAAAATATATAGGGCATAAATTTTTTTTGGAAAAATTACTTATCTGCAAAGTTTTGAAATTCTCAAAACTGATTAAATCAAAAACCTATCTTTTTTTTTTTGGCTGAAAAAATCCTGAAATTTTTGAGGAGTTTTTTTTTTCTTTTATGAGATATTACAAAAAATGTACCTTTTTAACACAAAATTTCCAACATAAAATTTCACCGAAAAAACAAATGCACGAATTTGTCAATGCTATTACTTTTTCCCCTTCAAAAACTTTAAATTAAATTAAATTTAATGCATATTGCTCAAAATTACAAATTTAAATTATTTTTGATACTATATTGTTGAAGGTTGCGATAGAAAAAAGTCATATTTCAAAAAAGAAAAAAAACACCTCCTCCTAATTTTCACGTTTTATTAAGGACGTTTAGTGGTATTATATAAAAAAAATTCAGCCAAAAAAATACATAGGTTTTTGATTTAGTCAGTTTTGAAATTTTCAAAACTTTGCAGATAAGTAATTTTTCCCAAAAAAATTTTTGTTCTATGTATTTTTTGTTGCCCCAAATATCCTCTTTAAAATGGCATACAAAACATCCTTGTACATTAAATAGGTTTAGAGATAATTAAAAACTAAGCTCAACACATTCTGTAAATTTGGCGAAATAATGACATTTTGAATATGTCATAACTTTTGAAATAAACATTTTTATTTATTTTCCTTTAACATAAATTCGTTATAGCATGGATGACAACATCTGACCAAATTTCATCAAAATTAAAAGGGGTCGTGTCTAATTCTTACTTGATTTGAAATGGAATTACCCATATACAATATTAAAATGTGGAAAGCTCTTCTTCTTAGATTAGTATGGAATACACCTCTGGTATTTCCATTTTATACTGATCGGATTATCTGTTTATAAATGGCTTAAATGATATTTTGGCGTATGCTTAATATTCAATCAATACATTAAATAATAATACACATACGCCATCGAGTATTGAGACAAACTGCTTCAAGCACTTTTTATAATTTTTCCTACATACATATATTAACGGCGTCATAATTTGGAAGTCAGTTTTTTGGACAAGTATTAGTTTAACAAGATCAATTTTTATTGTATTCCGAAGGAGTATGGCCCAATCGCTGGTTGCTTTTAAACGAACTAAGTTCAACATATTTTGGAATATACATTTTACACCGATGGTTTTTAGGGCAAAGTTGGTTAGAATTTTTCATAGAACCTAAACAATTTCGTTTTTCTGAACATTGTTATTTTTTTTGACTGTTACTCATTTTGAAATTCTGCAGCCGTGATGGGTAGATTCACAGCTTTCGAATACATCATTGATTTGTTCAGGCATGTAGGCTTGAATTAATTAACTTTAACTCCTTTCTTATTCTTTGGAATATTGTCTCATGTATCATTAGCGAAATATAAATTTTTCTTTATACATTTAAGTTCTTTTTGTAAGAAAGTATCAACATTAATATCACATTATGGATCCACTTATAAATCATTAATCAAACAAGTACTTAACAGGCATACATATGTGTATAACGACTTAATGCTTTAGTTAGAGCATAAATTTAAAATTATAAAATTGCGTTCGCATTAAATACACTAATGTCTACTGAAACCTGTGCATGAACTTGCGTGTGGTTCAATTGTGTTTTGATTTTAAATGCAATCGCCATTCATATGGGCGTTGGCTGCTTGGCAGTATTGAGTGAAATTGTGTACGCACTATTTGTTGCGTACGCACATGTTCTGCAATAAAATTGTACAAATACTGAAACTAGGCCTGCACTTGATAGGCTGAAAAAACAAAAATGTGTTCGCTCTATCATATAGAATATTTTTATAAGTAATAATAATAACTTGTATAATACCGGAAATAAACTAGGGATGTAACGATACGCCGTTTTGCCGATCCGATACCGATACCGATATTTAAAAATAAATATCGCCGATACCGATTCCGATACCGATACGAATATTGAAATTGAGTTCAAGTTTAGATCAACAAAACTCAAGTGCAATTTTTTTATTTACAAAATTACATTGTAAGAGAGAATATTTAAAATTGATTTTAACCCAGTATAAAAAATTGGAGCTAATTTTTAAGGAGCTACATTTTCTTTGCTTCCAAAAAATCTATATTAAAAGTATGCAGATAATTAGTAGAAAAGCAAGAAAAAAATTTTAATTCCTTTGTAATTTTAAAAAATATTCGCCATGCTTTTTAAAAAATCGATTTTTCAAAGAACATTTATCAACTAATATTCTTCTAAATAACTTAATAGCTTAATTATTAAAAGTCTTCTAAAAGTTTATATTTATTCACTTAAATTTACATGAAAATAAAGTTTTGAGTTTAAATTCGCATAAAAAAAATTGTGAAAATGGGTAATTTTTTATCCTTTTTCCTTGAGGAAAACCCATTATAGAACACCGAAAAAGAAATTTGTCCTAGCATCGCTTCCCATTCGGTGATTGGTAATCGAAAAACAGAACTTCTTGCAATGGCAAGGATATGTAAAACTAATTAGAAATTATCCAAATTTGCAATACTTCCGGATCGCGAATTCTACATTTTTATGACTTTTTTGGAGTGTCTTTTTTTGCTGGAATAAGATTTAAAAAACAACGACTTGAATTTGAATTCATGGTAAAATTAACAAAAAAGTAAATAATTTTTTTACAAAATAACAGTATAAAATATTATTAATTTTTAAAATTGATATTAATAAGATTTAAAAAATAACGAAGTGAATTTAATTCATGGTAAAATTGAACAAAAATAAATTATTTGTTAAAAAAAACTCTGAAAAAAATTTTAAAAGTATCGTCGTATCGACAGTAAAATATCGCCGATACCGATGTATCGGAAAATCTGAAGTATCGCCGATATATCGGTATCGGTATCGGTATTCGTTACATCCCTAAAATAAACCTCATCGTATTTTTAATTCAAAGTAGACTGGGGTCCAACTCGTTCGAACTGTTCTAGAAGCTCGTTTTAAAGTACATGGCTTAAGCTCGACCCAAGTCTAATTCAAAGTGTCTATTTAGGCTAAAGAGCCTAATGTTATATTCAGAAGGAATTATATAGCATCAATATTCTAAGGAACAAGTAACTACTTACATTAATTTAATTTTCAACCTACACGGCAGAGTAGATTAACCTTGTTTTGGAAAATCGTCAAATCTCCATCATCAGTGATCATTTGTATCTCACTTGTTAGCTGCTATTTAGTGATTTGCATTCGCGAATTGTAAAACTAGTAAATTGATGCTAGTTTCACACCAAATCCTAATTCAACCGTGGATACTAATTCCAATTTCAGTGACTTCGCTCAGTAAAGATGTTCTGCTGAGTAAAATTTTCTACTCTGGCTTTGGCGAAAAGTGGCTTCAGTGAGCAAAGATTTTCTGTGTTGGCGTTCTCTGTCCGGAACTGATAAAAAAGAAATTATACACAAAAATTATAGCAATTTACGCAATCATTTTGGGCTTTTTTATATGGAAGGGGTAGATATTTCTATACTCAAAGAAAAAACAGTTTCAAATTAATAAAAACCATATTGAATCAATAAAAACATTAACGAAAGTCTAGTCATATTAACAATTTTGTTTGTCAATATTGAGCAATATTAATTTAAAATTGCATTATTTTAAAAATTTTGTAATATATGAAGCGATACTACTGTTCGTCGTTAAACGCAGAAAAAACTAAATTTAATTTTTAGTAAAGAAATTTAATGAACTAGTAAATATTTTGTCTGGAAACGAACCTACAAACAAATTTTTAAATACAGAGAAACACATCTCATAGATATCATTTTATAAAAAAAACTGGATTTTTTTTCAGTAAACAAACATATTGTCCAAATTATAAAATAATGTGTCTAAAATATTTTACAAATTCTAAACAAAATTATTTACTGAATCAAACAAAAATATTTACTGGATTTTTTGTAAAATATCGAACAATCGTTTTGTCTGTGTCAGTTAAAAATTTTTTTTTGAAAATATTCAGCAAATAAACTTGGTACAATTTACGTTTGTATGAATTCCTATATCGCATCCCTTTTGCCATCATTATTGTGGTTGTTGTTGCTATTTATGTGTATCTAGTCATGGGCGTTGTTTTTTTTACAACACAGAAAACTGGATTTTGCTGTTGTTTTTGGTGTTTGCGTGCTAAGTAAAAGTCATATGAAAAGTTCATTGATTCAGTAAAGAAAATTTACTGAAAATTAAATTTTGTTTTAGACAAACTTTTGTTTGACAATTTTTTGCTGATAGTTTTTTTTTGTGAAGGCTTGAAAGTTGCCGGCTTATTTCCAAAAGAAAAAGTTACTAAGGCACTTTGTGCCGTTGACTATCCATCTTTTAATAATACGATAAGTTTTGCTAAGTGATTAGAACTGTAGTATTGTCAACTCATTTTGAATACTCTTTTATTTTTAATGATAGAAAAGAATATCCAATTAAAAAAGTGTCTGTCAATATTATATACTGGTTTATTGAATATAACATATTTTATATTTAAAGCTAGAAATTATTTGATAGAAACTCACTAAACGCTAAACTAATTAATGCTACTCTACTATACATAAAAAGTTTGGCTTAAAGAGAAAAGACTACATTTGATAAAAAAAGGTCTTTCATAAGGACGCCTTTTTTCCTCTTTATTGCTGATTATGTAATTACAAGTACACACGTGTATGCAATATGACAGTAAATTTTGTGTGTATGCTAATGTGCGTGTGTGACGCATTGACGCATTAAATTTAAAAATTTAAAGGATGGCAAAACTAGCATTTCTCGGGATATTTTTATTAAAATATTTGGAAATTGAAAATATTCATTAAAATATAATCCACTTAAAGTAGGTATTATTAGATAGGACAAGTATTTGAAAAAAATAGGACGACTACTGAAATCTGTATACAATTTTTAATTTTTAGCAAATATTTTTTTTTAATGAAAAATTATATCACCTCGTTTAAGCTTGATTAGTGAAATTTTCATAGAATATATAAAACTTTGGCCGCTACAACAGCAAATATGGGACAGTTAAAAATTAAAGGGTGTTCTAAAGCGAGCAATGAAAAATGTTGAAATACTAATGTAATATACAGACACTTATCTATAGACACTTTACATTTTCAAAGTTAGTGTTAATTGGTGTAGTCTGTAGAATAGACTACACCAATTAACACCGATATTTAAAACAATAAAAATTAAAGGGTATTCTATGAGTTAATGTAATTTTTACTATGTATGTAAGGTAAAATCTTGAAATTTAAAAAAAACGCTAAAGCTAAAGAATTCCAAAATTAAAAAATGCCAAAACGAAAAAACGCCAAAATGAAAAAGCGCTTAAAGGATAATTAAAAAAATCGCTAAAACGCAAAATATCACCAAAACTAAAAATATCTTAAAAAACGCTTAAAACCGAGAAAAGTCGCCAAAACGAAGAAAAGCACTACAACATAAAAAAAAATCGCTACAACTAAAAATATCATCAAAATATGAAAAATTTGCCAAAAATGAAGAAAAATCTCAAAAAAAAATGCGCCTAAACCAAAAAAATCGTTAAAACGAAAAAAAGTGTAAAAACGCTAAAACTAAAAAAACTCAGCAAAAACCAAAAAAAATTCCCAGAACCAGAAAAAAGCGCCAAGACTGAAAAATCGCCTCAACTAAAATAAATCGCTAAAACTAAAAATATCGTAAAAAAGTGCAAAAAACGTTAATTAGCGCCGAAACCAAAAAGTCGCCAAAACCAAAAAAAAAAAACAAAAATCGGCACAAAAACAAAAAATAGCAAAAAACGAAAAATCTGCAGAAAAAAAAGAAAAGTCACAAAAATTCAAAAAGCGCCAGTAAAAAGAAATCGCCGAAAACAACGAAAAATACATAAAAAATAAAAACTAAAATTAAACAAGAGAGCACAACGAAAAAAACTACCAAAATGAAAGAAATGGGCAAAAACAAAAAGGGATATAGATATGTATATTCGTACGGAGGAACCCTTCGTGTGCGAGCGAAAGTCACACTTTAGTTAATTTTTTAATTATATTGTAAAATTTTTTACTAACTGTCAACATATTTTTCATTTAAAAAAGTTTCATGCTTCTCATGTTCGATTTTTTCATTTTCTGTAACGATATGTATTTACATCTCTGCAAATAACGCCACTAGTTGATACACTAGTTGATACATATAAAGTATACTGTATAGAGAACTGAAACTAGTCCAAAGTTAGCCCCATTGTAGGGAGAAAACATAGTCCATTTAATATTACATGGACCATATAAAGTTTTAAAATTTTCTAACTGTGAATAATTCTTTACTTCCAAGAATATTTTTAAGCAAACAAAAACCTTTGAGTTGTCTGCAGGTTCTTTGATACAAGTTATAGAACAAGTTTAGGCAACAGCTTTAATGAAATTTCAAAAGTAAAATTGCATTGCTGTCAAATTAAAATATTTCGTACTTATTTAAAACATAAATGATTTCTTAATAAATTCTTAGGATTGATTTGCTTATTAAAATTGATAGAATAAAAGTTTATACTTTATATTTCATTTTAAGCTTATCACACTTCTAAAAGCAAACAACTTATTTAATTATTAATATTTAAATTATGTGCGGCAATTTCATTTTATTTTCCCTTACAAAAACTGACATTAAAATTAATGAATTTTAGATACAGTTTCTTAATCATTATTCCATTATTTTTTGCAAATGCTATTTTTAAATATTACTTTTAACAAATTTGCAAAATTAAACAAAACAAAAAAGGCGGATCTAGCATTTATAATTGCCATAAAACTAGAATAACAAATAGAACATCTTAAACTTTTTCAATTACATTTCTTCAGTATTAAAACAAAAAAAAAAAATTCTATGGAAGTAGTTGACGGGGAAAATGTAATAACTTCAAATAAAACAAACAATAAAATGCAAAGAGCTAAAGAGTAGAAATAAATAAATGAAAACAAAATAAAGTACGAATAAAATCTGTAGTTTGTACAAGTATTCGTTGAGAATGAAGATAAGATTGACAAAAGTTGAAGTTGACTAATTGCTAAAAACAATACAAATAACACAAAGAGATTTGGATTTTACTACAAGTTATAGTGTATTAGCAAAGTAAGGCAACAGATTTTTTTAGATTAAAAAATCAGAATCTTATAGGGATAGATTTTTGATCATATATTGTCTCTTGTGGGCAAAATTCCAAAATAAATAATGGTGCTGCAGATGTTTTAAAAATCGTATACGATAATTTTCTTTCAGATATGATATTTGAGATTCTAAATAAGAGATAAATAATTATGAAAATCTTTCAAATCGACTTGATTTACAGAACATGGTCGATAGTTTTAATTTTACTATGCACTGTATATTTTCTTTATATTTATAAAGCTACATATTGATTTCCGGCCTGTGGTGTCTTGGCGAAAATTTTTTAGAATTGTCCGTAGATTACGTTTCTGCTATACGACTTTTTCGCTTTTCCCCTCCATACAAATTGACCCGCTCTTTTGGGCATCCCGGCCATTTTTGAGATTCATATTTAAAATTCAATAGCTTTAGAGCGCACCATCAGATAATTTTTTGACATTTTAATTACTCTTTAATTACTCTTTAAGTGTCAGGCAAACGAAATACGTACAAAAATATTTTTCTATATGGACTTTGACGCTTTTAAAAGAAAAAAGATAAACCACAGCTGATTGCTCGAATGTACTTCATATAAATTTGCTATTTTTATTTTTCTGCAAGACTGCAAAAAAGTATGTTCAAGATATACATAGTTACATTAACAAAAAATTTTACCCTTAAAAAATTTTTTTAGATAAGCAAGTTTATTTTGGAGTTTTCGGCTTAGTGGCACCGTCACAAAAAAGCCCTTAAAGTTAGATTAAAAAAGCACCGAGCACTAACTTTAAAAATTTGCGCATCGAAAAGTTGAAAAAGCACTAAAAACGTGCGAAAAGCATCGAGTTGACAACGCTCGTTTTATTCTTTAAAGATGTCCTTTACAAATAACAAACATTCTCATATTAATTTTTCGCAAGTAATTTATATATAAAAGCTGAAATTTACGTACAAGAGACATCATACATGCTGGTATCATTTATGGTGGACTGATTAACTTGTACTTCCACCGGCAAAATTATTCACATCCAAATCCTTCTTAATAAATACATCCGTATAAAAACTACTTTAGATGAAAGGAGAGTTGGAAATAAAAAATCACATGAATCAAAATTAGAGAAGCCGGTGAGATTAAAAAAATATATACCTCCTTTTGCTTTTTGACAGACCTTCCTTAGAAACCCTTCAAAATTACCTTTTCAAAGGTCTTTTGTCATTCCTTCCAGAACTAGCAAACAGAAGACCTTCCCCGCAATGTCAATGTATATAAAAAGATATGAGTATGGAATGGAGCGAGCAGGCCTTGTTTCTACAAAAGAAGGAGTGCAGAGGCCTTCTAGAAGGCATCCATCCGTACTCCTATTTCCCGCTGGGTAAATGTATACTTTTGCTCTTTTTCTCTTGTTATTCAGTGGCTTAATAACGGTTTGGTTTATGATCGTATGATGTTTAAATACTAGGGGATTCATTTTAATAGACTTTTGAATTGTTCGATTAATCAATTAATCGAAATTGAGGTTTTTAAATTACTCGAACATTCGAGAAAAACTTTCATTTCGTTCGAGTTATTCGAGTAAGTTTTACTGCTAAAAATTATTCGAATTAATCGGAAAATTGTCTAATGTACTCGGTTTTTTGTAAATTTTTGTCGACAACAATAAAACAAATCAATTTTTCACACGTTTTATAAATTTTAATAATAAAAACAAAATAAAAAATATATTTTTACATAAATTAGATCATAAACTGATCATTTAAATAGTTTTTTTACTATTCAAAGATTTCGCTTTGAGAAAATTTTACATCAGGAAAGATTTAATAATATTCACACTAGAGATGAGCGATCTCGTGACTTTTATAGAACATTGTGAACAGTGAACGTGATTTAAAAATCACTGTTACTTAAAACTGTGACTGTGATCACTGTTTTCAATTCTCTTATAGCAATGTAATTATCAAAACACACATGCATATCTACAACAAAAACGTTGTACTCTAATATACTAAGGCAGATTTAAATACGCCTTGAAATATACTTTGAATTTTAAAAAGAAATACTAATAAGGAAGAAGAGAACACAAGAAATAGCAGCAACACTTCGTTTGTTGCTATTGTACGTAAATAAAAAACTTTATTACACACACAAACAGTGAAATGTCATAATTTTCTCTATGTAACAAATAGAAAAGAACAACTTTGCAAGTAGCAGTTCCTTGACAAATTTTGTCACAACTGTGCATCGCGATTTTTCAGTAATAGTGATTAAATCACAGGTACTGAAATATCACTCATCTCTAATTCACACATGTTCTGTATTCAATGCGGAATAAAAATAATCGTAATTTAAATATGACTCAGCAAGAATTCATTAAAATATAATGGTATTCAACTGATTGACTGCCACATTGGTGGTGAGATCCAAGCGGTGAAGAACTCTGATAAGATGACTGGGAGGTGTCTATCATTTTTCTCTAAATGAATGTACAATTTAATTGAAAAATGAAATTGAAAACGAACTTAAGCCAAAATAATAAAAAATTCATTGGTTTAAAGCCATACAGTTGGACTAATAAAAATTTATATTTGAATTGAAATAATCGGAATTGTCATAGCATTATTGTTATAAATATTAACTTGTAACAATAAAGCTTTTAAAATTCCGAATACTTTCATTTCGCATCAAGAACGGAATAACTCATTAAATTATCGAACAAAATCACTCCTAAAAAAATATGCTTTTTCTTTATTTCATAGATATTTTTCGATTGAACATTCCTTACATTATTAAGAATGATATTTCACTAATCGTTGACGCTGAAGAAAATGAGAAAAGTGAATCACAAAGCATTTCCAATTTATCGGATAAATTCTTTAATCATGCGGTCTATTAGTATGAAATAACGTTCGAATTGAATGGCAAATTTTATATAATTTCAAGTTTTTAAAAAAAAATCTGCAAAAACGCATTAAAACAAGAAAATTTACATGCAATTTTTAGTCGAGTTTTTCGATTAACCAACCTTAATTACTCAATTAAATTTTTACTCGAAATTAGATTTTTTTTTTGTTTGATCGAACATTATCTGACTTAAATTATTCGATTAATCGAACAATCATTATTCGAGTGAATACCCTATTAAATACCATTATCAGTAATAATATTTTCCTTTTTATAAAGCACTCAAAGTATTTAAATAATGTTAGAACGGCTTAAAGGTAATTTTATTTAAAGTGTTATAAAATAAAATAAGATTCAACTAGGCATTTCCAAGTTATTGTGAAGTTGGTGGATTGTGAAGTTGGTGGAACACCCACTTGAAAAATTCCAAATAACAAAAAATAAATAAAAATTAAAATAAATGAAATGCAAGCATATAGATCTGCTTAACCCGGAACAAATAAAACTTTCGTATGCATGGATTTTAAATTTGCGACTGTTTTTGTAGTTATGGGCCATAACACTTCAAAGAAATATAGTGATGATCAAAGCTGATGACAAAAGTTTCATTTTGTTGCAGTGTATTTGCTCCGTATTCCAAAATGTATTTTTCCTATAAAAAAAGGAATTGCCGGATGTAGAAAAACTTACTATTATTATTATTAATCTTTTATCATCATCATTATAATTATTATTATTATTATTTTATTCGCGATTCACATTTTGTATGTACTATCCCTCTTACATACAAATTATTTGCGAAAAAAGAATACGAGAATGTTTGTTATTGCTAGAGTACATTTGTTTTTATTAAACAAAAGAAAAATCTAAAAATAGAATACTCCTTCCAAAAGAAGGGAGAAAGAATGTGTATAGGATCTTTTAGAAACGAGTCTAGAGGCCTATTAGAAGGCTATCCTGAGAAGGCAGAAAATAGTTAGTTTCGGATCTTATTTTAGGTCTTTGAAGGCCTTTAAAAAGGTCTGTTTAGTGAATGCCTTGTAAGTTTTACCGCTGGGTATTTATGCATACATAATTGTGTGTATTGTTATATGATTTCTGGACATTTGGCTAAAGGCTAGGAAATTAATCAAACTTTCGCTTGTAATAAATGGAATAACTAGCAAACCAGAAATGTTTGAAACGTTAATGCAAATTTAAAACAAAAAAAATTTGTGATCTGAACTGAATGTGTAATTTTTAATAATTTTGTATTTTTTATATTCACAGAAAATAGCACGAAACAGGTTCATCAAATTACACTACACTTAACATTCCTGCTTTACATTCTATAACAAATTTTGCTTGAAATCGTTTTAAAAAATCTACACTTTTCATTCCATTAATCATGTAAATTATTAATGTTAATTAAAATTTAATTATGTCAAAAATTTGTTTGTAAATTCAAAAAAAATTGTCAACAACAATAAAAACCTATAATTTATAAAACAAATCTCCCTGCCCTGCATTAATTTTACAAAACTAACAAAATTTCATTGCATTGCTTAGGGCGTTGTAATTATCAATTTATGCTGTACACCCTGTATTACATTTCTACAACAGGCTGCTTCCAATAAAATTTAGCGCCTAAAACTATGTAACAGATTGTTTTTTTTTTGAAAGTACACCTGCTAGTTGATTTTGTGCGCCTGGTAGTTCATGGAAATTTCGAATTTGCATTTTTCGCCACAAACAAAAAAATTAGGGGGTCGTATAAAATAAAAGATATGCTGGATCAGTAAATACCGAATTTCTTCCATAATAATGAAGGGATTTTCATGAAATAAAATTTAATCGATAATGACCGAAAAGAAGTCTTTTTACTTACCTAATCACGCTTATTTAAATGACCTTTTTTTATTGAAAGAATATTATTATAAATAAATAAACACAACCAACAATTTATAAAGTTAAATAATTGTATTTATCTATTCCTTTGCTATTTTGTTTTCTTGTCGCAAATCTATATTTATTAAAATCAAATTCTTATTATGAAATAGGTAACAAAGTTTACATTTAATTAGCTTAATTTAGGCCAATCATAGATATAAAGAAGCTGTATCGTCAGAACTGGCAAATTGATACCCTTGTGCCTCCGTAGTGTAGTGGATAGTGCTCTGGACTATTAACCAAGAGGTCGCCGCAGGTTCGATGCCTGCCAAGATCCTGGGTGTTTCTGCATAAAAGCAAAAAAAGGGCTTAAGCAGTATGAGCTTTTGTTTTTTAAGCTGGACTAAAGCTCTTTCGTTTTTCGCTTCCCTCAATGTCATCTGAAAGTAAAAAAAAAAATAAATGGACTTTTTATTAATTGTTAAATTTATGGTGCTGCATGTATTATTTAATAGACTCACAACTATTATTATTATTATTTTATTCGCGATTCAAATTTTGTATGTATGTATATTTAAAATCTATCTCATCAGGCGGCCGTACAAAAACTTCAATTATTGCAACTATATCTCCGGGTCATAAAGACATCGAAGAAAGTCTAAGCACATTAGAGTATGCTCATCGCGCTAAAAATATACAGAACAAACCGGAAGTAAATCAAAAATTAACCAAGAAAGTTCTATTAAAGGAATACACAGAAGAAATCGATAAGCTTAAGCGCGACTTAATGGCAGCTAGAGATAAAAATGGTATTTATCTTGCCGAAGAAACGTACTTAGAATTGACTACCAAAACAGATTCTCAAAATCGTGAACTCAATGAAAAAATGCTTCTGCTTAAGGCTTTAAAAGATGAGTTGTCTTCAAAAGAAAAAATCTTCAATGAAGTTAGTTTAAATTTGGTGGAGAAGACAGAAAAGCTTAATAAAGTTGAAGAAAATTTAAGAAATACCTCAGGTGCCCTGAAGGAAACAAAAAAAGTTTTGCACACTACTAAAAGGCGGTATAAAGAAAAGAAAGTGCTACTTGACTCGCACGTAAAGACAGAAGAAACTTTAAAAATTCAAGCAACAAAAATAATGGAAGTAGCCGATATTGCCACACAAGATACTGAAGAATTACATGTAAGTTCTCTATTCTTTTCATTACTGTTCCGTATTTGAATCTTATTCAGTTCACCACAGATAGAAAATTGTGTCACTCGATTTACAACTGCCAATCGGTGGCCGTATTGCGACTTAAAATATTTTCAGTAATTTTTAGACAGTGAAAAGTTAATATTTCGGTTTAAGTTTATAATTTGAGTGGAAGTGGAATATTTAGAATATTTAATCAGACTAGCAGAATGTATCAGTACACAGAAAAAAATAGACAAGAATTATATTCAATAAAACCATGTTATTAAAAAAAAATATGAATTTCAATAACATTTATCTTTAACATAATAAAATATTTCGTTGTAAATATTTCTTTTCCATGCCGGTTATTTCTTTTCTTTTTATACATAAGTACTTAAAACAAGTTGTATCCCATAAAAAAATAAATGGGATATGGCTCAGCTAGAGAGTGTATGCTTTACGTCCAGAAAGCCCGGGTTCGTATTCCAGCCATGTCAACATTTTTTTAATTTATATACATATTTTTATTTTGAAATAATTTTGTTATCAATATAGGGGAATTCTTTATCACAGGAAATTAAAAAAAAAATTATTGAATACCGGGATTTTTGTTATCAAAAACGAAACTTATTTTTGTCTGTGTACCACTGATTTCGACGGCCGCTACACCATCTCATCAGTGTTCATTGTTCATTTTTACTACTTGTGATGGTGGATATTACCGACTAGAAACATCAACTATTTAACAAATTTATTTAACGAAATAGAATACGAGAGGTAATTGTAACTTGATATATTAATTTTTTAGTTAATTCGCCTTTTACCAGCTTTCATCCTGGCTCACTTCGCTAAACATGAAAAGCATTTCTCTATACGATTTAGCATTGTTGATTAAGGGGGCAAATAATAAAGATGTAGGTCGAAACTTGTTCCGTTTTCTCTTCTCTATCTGACGTGTCTTGGAGTTTTTCAACAAGTTTTTGTAGAATTTATCAAAACTTGTTGGATATACCTGTTGAATATTTGAAATTTTGTACAATGAAGTATGCCAAGTGGTATTTCTGCCACTAACTAATGCTGACTTTAGACGACATGTTTTTTACATATGGCTTGTTAGGTGTGTGAGACATATGTAACTTCGCATGTTTGTCAAAATTGTCAATTTACAGACGGTTTATAATATTTGCTTTCACACGTACATGTGCAATTACATCTGACATAACCTCTGAGTGTTCACAACAGCTTAGTTTTTGCACAATTTTCGTAAATATATAAAGCGCTCTTTGCTTTTTAATGTTTTTTCAGCCAAACAACACTTTTGATAATTTAATACAGCTGATGTCCGATACCTTGTCAGATGAAAATAGAACACACTCTAATTGAAAATTTTTCATCTGACTTTGCTTCTGTAAATGTCATCTGACGATGTTTCACACGGCATGTATCACTTTTGCAGTGGGAAATTTGACAAGTCAGATGTAAAATACATGTCGTCTAAAGTCAGCATAACTGCGGAAAACTGGTTTGGTTTAATTTAATTTGGTTTTAGTTATACTTAAACTATAGTTATGCCAAATATCAAAGAATTTCGGCAAAAAATATTTTTTTGGGTTGTCCGCTTCATAAATAATTATCCATTATTAAGAGAGAAATATTAGAATATCTAATCAGAATGGACTTCGAGGCCGCTACACTATCCCATCAGCATCCTTTTATAATTTTGGGCACTTCAGGGCGGATGCTAGTGAGTAGGTATATCAACTATTTAAATAGTTAATTTAATGAAATAGAATATGAGAGGTATTAGAATATAAGAGGTCATTGATTGCAATCAATGATTTAAAAATAATAATGATTTCAAAATGATTGCAATCACAAAAGAATGCAATCTTGACATGATTTCTGTTTGAAATCTGAAATCATTTTGAAATCAATTTGGTTGAAATCATTTTGATTGCAATCAAAATTGATTGCAATTTTTTACAGCTCTGCCACCTACCCATAGCTGTAAAGACTTGATTTGCTACTGTGATGAATTATTTTTTTAAGATTCGACACGGACGAATATGGTTTTAACTTTCTTTTTCTCTTAGAAAACAATTGATCGTCGCAAAGACGTTGACGTTAAAATTCAAACAGCGTGTGAAAAATTTACAGAACGTATGTCTGACAATTTTGAGATGTTAGATGACAATCTGAAGCGTTTACAAAGTCAACAGTTTAGTGGTTACAATGACATAAAACAAGAATTAGGTAAGATTGTGCGAACTCAAAAGTAAAGCCTACATTGAGATTATGTCATATATATATATATTTTTTATTAGACAAAATCAACTATGTCCAATCCGAGCTCTTGAACAGTGGTAAAAGTAAACTTAATCAAATTGAAAATTTATGTGACAATTTCTTAACAAAATCATCTTCACTGGAAGAGATTTTTTCCACTTCCTTAAAACAACAAAGCGATTAACATCAATCTGCCCTTTTACAAGTTCTAGAAGAACTCAAAGAAAAAGAACAAAAATTTCAATGTGAAATCAAAGACAATGTTTCTATGTTGCAAGCGTACAATGAACAACAGAAGTTTTCGTTGGACACCATGCGAGAACATATAATAGAAAAGTTTACTCACAACAACACAAATATTCAAAAACATATCAACAAACTGAATGCTACTTTCGACGTGATAAAATAAAAATCTTTAGAAAATTTACAAGAACTGCAAAAGACTGCAAACCTTTTAAGCGAAGATCGTTCATTGATGGAAGAAGAGCAAAAACTGATAAAAACCTTTCAAGACTTACAACAAAAACGGTTCAAATGGTCCGATGAAGTGAGTGACAATGTAGAAAATCTAAATAAATACCCACAAGATATCATAAGGACTACCGATGACCCCGTAGACCTCAACAAGGAATTTTCAAGTGGTCAGACAACAGAATTAAAAGAAAATTGTTCTTTAGTTAAACAGTTAACCACTCAGATAGAACTGTATACCGACCAAAGTGTTGCCAAATGTACATCCATTAATATGCAATTAGATAATATGCTGACAGAAAGTTTGAAACAGGTAGAAAAAATTTCCCCGATACAGTCAAATTATCTCAAAGATATAAGTAATACCAGGCAACGGAATGAAAATGAATCCAAACATATACGTTTAGAAAATTGTGAAAAAATCAAAATAAATACAAAGGGAATTTCACTGTCTTTAGATAATTATGATAAAAATATAAAAGATCATTTATGTAATGTGGATAATACAAATTCAATGCTTCAAAAATCCATACAAGAGTATACGGAAGTTTTTAATAAACAGCTAAAAAAAACTGCGATCGCGATATGGATTCTTTTAAGAGAAGAGAATTGAAAACGCATAAGGCCACAGGGGCGACACCTTCAAAAAAAGTATTCACATACCCCAAAATCTTGGCCGAAACTTCGCCTCATATTCGGATTGTGAAACGATTTCGTCAAGAAAATGATTGGTAGCACTTGCATACAACTGTGCCCATCGACGAGGTAAGTTAAGAATGGAAAAAGTGTTATTTATTAATGGGTCCATTATTGATTGCAACCGAACCTCAGTTGAGTTGTCAGTTGCTAAAAACGATATTACATATGGCAAATACTCGTTTTTTTTAAATGCAGCATTTTAAGTCGCTCCATTAGGACTAAAATTTTTTACACATATCTGAAACAAAAGTTTGCTCCCAACATATTAGGCGTAAAATTGTAAACATAGGGCAGAAAATGAGAAAGTTACAACATATTTAGTGAAAACATCCGAATTTTAATAAAAACAAATTTATGGAATATTTATACTCATATTCCAATGCCAATGGGGCAGAATCAAAGTTATTTCGGGAGTATATCAACCATTTCTAACCCCATAGTCCGACCGGTGTAAAATTTTACATGAAGATACCAAAGCAGTGTCCTGATTTAATTTAGTAAGATGGGCTCCGCATATTGCTCGAGAGCAAAGGAGTGAAGAGCAAACTAGTGCACTTCGGTCATGTAAAATTTTTCAACGCTTGTCATTTGTCTGTTTCTCGCCCGATTCCAAAAAAATTTTATAAATCTTATAAGATTTTATTCTTTATAGATCTTATAAGGTTCTACAAAAATATCTTTGGTTAAACAGTTAGGTTGTATAGTTTTGATATAGACTTATTTTAAAATTAAAATTTCCCAATGTTTCAAATCCTTTTTCTCATGGTTACAATCAATTCTTTGTTATTAACAGAACAAAATTTTGAATAGTTAAATAAAGGCTGATGAAAAATTCTTTCTGAGTTGGAAAATATATAATTTTTAATTTGAAAATTGAAAATTTTTGAAAATGTTTGCCCAAAATAGCACCATCATTCTTTTCTCTATAAAAAATGTTTCTTAAAGATCATATTATTATTATTATGTACATGTCCAAGAGGTACTTTCACAGGTATGATTTTAGAAAAAAATTAATCTAATTTAAAATTTTTGGTGGGCGTGCACCCTCTTGGAATTTGTTAGATATTCTTAGGAATTCTGATGATTCTCAAAAGCAAATCATAGTTTCTTTACTTGACTTGTATTAGGTACGTAAATTCCTATAGAACTACAAAATTTCATTGGAAAATATCTATAATTAAAGATTTTTTAGCATTAAGAAAAAATTTAATATGCACAAAACAATACATGACATTTTTTCCTTTGCAAAAAGTTTTTCAAAAAATTAAATATGTTTAAATCTGAATACGCTGTTGAAAACTACACAAGTAATGGACTTATAATAAGTAAAAACCCGTACTTGGATCTGCTCACTAAATATGTTGTAGCTTTCTCATTTTATGTCTAATTTTACATTTCCTATGTTTGAAGCAAAAATTTCTTTATGATGGATGCATTTCTCAAAAAATAAAAATAAAAATTATTTTGCCTAAATGGAGCAACTTAAAATGGTAAAAATTTGAAGAAAAAAAAACGTAAAAAATTAAAATTTTTTTCAAATCTTAATCTTAATTTTAATCCTATCAACCAACACATTCTGAAAAGACAACATATAATTACATATCGCGACCTTAGTATTGGTTTAGCCCATATACCATATACTCATATACTCATATTCATTTATTCAATTTTAGCTTTCGCTATTTTAACATTTTTATCTATTCGCAGGGAATTTACATAGAATAAGAATCGCAGCATAAAGGATTGTAGTTTCAAATTTTTGCAAAAAGAGACGGTAAGTAGTTAAAATAAATAAAACAAATTAATTTTACAGCAATTAATATTTCTCTTTTAAAATGGAAAATTTATTAAAAACTACTTAGCAACAACATATATGGAAAAAAGAGTTAAATCATGGTTTGTACTGATATACCAAGCGTTAAAATTGTGTGATTTTAACATAAGCGTGTCATTGGAGGTCATTCGTTTAGATTTCAATAAACAGCTCGTCATTCATATGAAAATATCAACTTTATTATTTTAAAATATCTATTGAATTAAAACATAACAGTGTCCTAAAAAACTTTTTGTTTTCACCACATTAACGCATTATATTTTTGTCATTCGTTACCTCATTTTAGGACGATATGACTTCTATACTGTTGCATCTCATTTTAGTTGCTTAGAACCCATTTGAATCAAAGTTAAAGTTAAATGAAATAAGTTGTTTTGAGAGTAATTTTACCTTGTTCTGGTTAATTTAATTTTCTTCTCCTTTAAAAACTAAACCAATAACAAAAATACTGACATAAGATATTATAAACTACTACACAAAGAAATTCATACAAATAGACAAGTCACGAATTATAATTTTTATGCATGTTACAATCAAACTTTAAGCAAATGGTCTAATATAATTAAATTATTTATGACTAAAATTTCTACGATTAAAATAAAATTTGTTCTTTTCGAAAAATGTTTGCTATTATTCAACACTCGGCTGAATTTTTGGAATAAATATTCAAGTAGCGAATGACGAATGTTTAACAAATTGATGAAACTAAAATTTTGCAATAAAAACTTTAATTTTACATGTTTTTAATTTTTTCTTTTGCTTTGCAGATATTACTTATAGAGTGTTAAATAATATATATGACTCACTATTTTATTGATTTATTTGATTATAATATTTAATATTTAAAAGAAAAGTCACGAATGACAAACAACTTGTGGACAAACTTTTAGAATAAAAACACAAGGTTCTTCCGTTTAAATTTGCTCTATTTTGTAGCAGTGCGAAATGAAACTGATATGTTTAATAATGAAACAGAACTGGGGCTAGACGAGTTTTTCCATACAAATGATACGCCGTAAAAAGCAGTCATGGGATAGAATCTAATTTATTTTGAGAACGTTTTTTCTCATGTTCTCAGTTTTAGGCACTCATTCCCTCAACAATGTGGCCGTGTTTTAATAAAATTTCATACATTTTTCATACGAAATGTACGAACAAAAGAAAACAAACAATAATATGAGAGCATTTTGAAGCTACTGCCATCGATTTAGTTTTGGGCCTGTTTATTTACCAGCGTTTTTGCCTGAAGTTGCAGACTTAGTTCTGTTTCATCATTTACTTCTATTTACATCTATTTAATTTTGCATTTACTTTTTGTTATTGTAAATAAAGTGTTGCGTAAAACTTCATCTTAAATCGGAGGCAAAACATTTTTACGAGTGAGATAAAAACTTTAAGAAACGAGCCAATCAGACCTCTGAATCAGGTTCAGCGCGTCAAAATACATGTAAATATGTGGATCTTTTTACTTATGTGCACTAAATGAACATTAATGCTTACTTTAGACGACATGTTTTTTACATATGGCTTGTTAGGTGTGTGAGACATATGTAACTTCGCATGTTTGACAACATTTTCAATTTAGAGAAGACGATTTATAGTTTTTGCTTTCACACGTAGGTACATACACTCTAAAACATTACTTCAACTTTACGATTAGATATTGTCTAAATTTGTGTTGAAAATTTCTCCTTGTGTAAAATTAAATCAATTTTGTAGTTATTTTATTAAAGAAAAAACCTTTCAAATTATACATATTTAGTCCAAGTGGAAAACATTCAACATAAAGCATAATACGGCTATGGTTGAATGGTAGATACGTCAGACTATCAGTCAGGAGGTCGTGGTTCAAACCTGCACGCAGTCAATCGTTTTTTTTAGTAAAAACATTTTGTTGAAAAATAATGCGTGTGTAATTTTAGGTCGAAAGTAGTCTGTAAAGTGTTGCGTACTATTATCGACCTAATTTTCAACAAAAGTGTTTATAGTGTATGTTATTTTTTATGTTGTTAATTTCTTCGGCATAATATCACCTGCCCATATTCCTTTAATAAAAAAAAAATATAGTAGCCATTATTACCGTTGTCGTAGTCCTGGCCGAAATTACACGTTTCAAATGTAAAACATATTGCGAGCGATGTCATATTTCATCGATTTTGTCACGACTATGACAATTGTAATAAGGCTGAGTATTTTTTGCTATTATTTGGCACGTTATCGATGCCGCCAGTTTTTCCATTCATAAGCTGGGTGATGACTTGGAAGATTACATTGAGTATGAGAAGAAGATATACACAGATAATTTTGATACTTAGAGGTCAATATGTTAAATCACACAAAATTGGTCTTTGCATTTATATTCTAAGAACTTTTTCGTTAACATATTTCAAGTTCCATTGTTAATAAGAAAATTATTCATAACAAAAGTATTTCGCTCTAAGTCCCATAACACTTGTAGTTTTTGGTTTTTGCACTTTTTTCTAACTTTCGGTGCCAAAACCGAAACAATTTGTGCAACTTTGGGAAAATTATTGTTTTATTACTTTTATTTGTGCACTTTTTTATGGTGGATTTTAAACGAAAGCAAGATTTATGAAGTTGTGCATGAATATTACTATTTAGTTCTTATGAAAACCAAAAAGAACGCAGGAAAAATAAAAAGTTATTTAGTTCTTAGTCATAACATGAGTTGGTGAAATAATATACTAAATTGAAAAAAAGAAACAACCAAAAAAGAAAAGTATAAAAAAAGAACTCAATTGTTAAAGTTTAAACCAACAAAGAGCAGCATCATAAAAATGTGAAAAAGAAAAAAAGAATCACATGAAAAAGAAAAATGTAACAAGAAACAACTAAAAATGCGACAATTTTGTAAATTCATTTTCCTTTATAAGCACAAGTAACACTTGTGTAAAGTTTTTTTTTCTTCCATTTTTTATGTTAAGATTTTTCACAAAATTTTCAATGTTTTCTTCTTTTTTCAGTTTTGCGTGTTTTGTGAAAATTGCTTACAAATTGTTGTCTTTTGTTGCGATATTTTGTGTCAGATATAAAAACCGCACTCACTCACACATACGTTCAGTAATGTTCTTGTGCACAGAGAAGAGGAGACATACCCTCTAGTCAGCCTAGAACCATATGTCTCTATGACAACACTCTTTTCTCTAGCAACAATTGCACTAGTTAAAATGTTGACAACTTTCCTTTCATGCGCGAGTAGAGATACGTTAGAGACAATAGTTCTAGTGTATTTCTGGTGACATTGTCAACGAAAGTGTCAATAGTTTGTTTTTCTTAGTATGCTGTGCACATAGAAAAAAAGGAGTGTAAAATCAACATGACGCACTTTTGATTGGAAAGTAAGTAAGAAATAATGTGTTCATTGCTACAATTCGCTGTTGTGTGACTTCTTGTGGGTTATTCTTACATGTGTCGGTTATGCACATGACAATAAACCTATTACCAGCGAAAATTTACTGCTGCTGGCTTAAATTTATTCATTCGTTGCAAGCCGATCGGCTGCTAGCAGCGCTGCCGCTTCTGATTGACTATTTCAATTTTAAACAAATTTTTTTAGTAGAACAATCTAATTTTGTAACTAAAAATATATATGTATATATTTTTTTAAATTTTTGAATTTTAAATATAATTTTTGAATTTCAAAGGGAATTTTTGAATTTAAAATAGGATTTTGAAATTTCCATTGATATTTCTTTAATTTCAATTGATATTTTTTTTAAACTGAATTTTTTTAAGCTGAATTGATATTTTTTAATTTCGAATGATTTTAATTAATTTCAATTGAAATGTTTTAAGCTACAATCGAAAATGCTATTAAATTTCAAAAATATTTCGGTCTAAATAACTTAAAAATAATATCTCAAATTTTTAATAAAAACTAATATTAAAAATATATATATGTGTTTAATTGTATTGCCCAAACATTATAAAATTGTAGACACTGGTCACTACAATGTACTATAAGCAGTTATGCCAAAACGTAAAGAAAAATTCCTACATGTAGGTAATTTAGTCATTGAAATAGGAACGTAGGAAAATCGGACAGAAACATATACATTTTATGTTGGTTAAAAGGAAACATTTGAGACAGCAGTGCTTGCCAGGTATTTTCTTTTGCACGCAGTAGTATTTTAAAAAAACATCTACTGGCAACACTGACTAGAGGTTCTTTGGTTCAAATATCTCCATATGGTGGTAAAAAAAAGTACCTCATCAATAGTGCTAAAGTTTGTTGGTAGATTTTCAATGACAAGCCCATGTTATATGTCAATAGGCGATTATATTGGCTGGGGTACACCTAGTCAGTAGTGCTATTGACAATGTCACTAGTAAATCACTACAATTTCACTATCGGCATCGAGTGAGGAAATATCAATATTGTAGGCTAGAGCCTCTAAAATTTACTACTCAATCTTTGGTGCCAATGTCACCATGTGGTCAAAAAAAAAACTACTTACTCAGAAAAAACTAGATTTCATTTTCTATAAAAGAATTCAATGAAATGGTAAATATTTTGTCTATGAACGGACCTAAAAACGAATTTGTAAATATAGACAAAAATACCTCAACAATTTCATTGAAAAAAACTTGTTTTTTTTTTCAGTGAACAAATTGTTTAAATCTATAAAACAGTTTGCTTAAAAATATTTACAAATTGTAGACACAACAATTTACTAAATCAAACAAAAATATTTACTGGATTTTCTGAAAAATATCAAACAATATTTCTTTCTGAATTTAATAAACAATTAGTCTAAAAATGCTAATAATTATTAAGCAAAATATCAAAATAATCAAAAAAAAATTCAAAAAAAAAATTTTGTCTGTGTCATCATCATCATCATCATTATCCATTAAGCATTTATGAGATTTCTTTTTGTTAAATGTGTTCAAGTCTGAATGTTTATCTAAATAGTCTAAAAAAATGAATAAGAATTAACGCAACGACATTAACTAATCGATTCACTCAAAAATCTTTTGTAAACAAACTTGGTACAATAGTATTCCACTTGCTGATTGTAGTTGTTGTTGTTATTTGTGTGTATGTCGTCATCGGGGTGGTTTTTTACGACACAGTTTTTATTGTTGTTCTTGATATTTGCGTTCTAAATAAAAGTCAAACAAACAATTCATAGATTATAGACAGAACATTTACTGAAAATTAAATTTATTTTTAGACAAACTTTTGTTTGAAAATTTTTTGGTGTTAATTTTTTCTGTGTAGTCAGTAGTGTTTTCGTCTGCTGATGGATTTTCAGTGACAATCTAATATTAAATGTCAATAGATGATTACATTGGCTGGCGTACACCTGGTCAGTAGTACTACTGACAATATCACTAGAAAATCACTAAAATTTCACTATTCGCATTTCCTGCAGGGTACTTACAACTTACACATACAGAAAACCATATAAAGTGATGTAAAAACAAATAAAATAAAATTGGTGAGACTTTTTCTTTTGTACTATTAGCGAAGAAAGTTTAATATTTCAGATTATTTTAAGTTTATCAAGAGAGTTGCTGCTTTTAATAAGAAGCAGTTTTTTAAAGTTAAATAAAAGTAAATAATAATCAAAAACATGAACATAAACGCTAATTGGACGATGTTGCGGCCTTCGAAAAAGAGTATAACGTTAAGTTTTGCTGTAGTGTTGTAGCTTTCCTTGTGATCCTTTCTTAGTAAAAATTGTTTAGATTAATTACTTGAATTAACGAACTCAATCCTGATTTGATAACGTTTCATGAATATTATATAAAAAAAAAATAAATAAAAAAATAAATGTGATAGCATCCTATCCAAAATTTTCGACCATTAAAAGTACTGAGATGAAAATGACGACCAAGTTCTTGATAGATCAAATATAATTTTACTATTAGAAAACCTGCTAACTTGGAAATGTTCAAATAAATAAAATGAACAATACAAACATTTACACCCTAGTATTTGTAAGACGATCATTTTTGGAACTGGCATAGACAACAGCCTAATTGAACAAAATAAAGAAAATAGTGAATATCGAAACTATCAAATAACTCAATGACTCAGTAGAATTGATTAAAGGTAAATGATGTTCAACCTCTTGTCTCCAGCTATTGTGATTGGCAGCGAATTCTAAGGCGGAAGAGAATTTTGATGATGAAATCCTGGCTGGTTTCGAAACATCATGGTGTAAGTTCAATCTACCGAGAACCCCAAATTGTCTTTGTCTTTTTAATTGTTACATGCTTTAAAATTTCTTTCTAAAAAAAGATTAAGTTATGAGTTTAGTCGAACTTTATGAGTTTATATCCAAAGAAATTTTATTATTTTGGCTTAAGTTCCGTTTTAATTTAATTTTTCAATTAAATTATATTTTTTTTATTTAGAGATAAATGTGAAGCATATAGACAAAGAAAATGTTTGACTTCACGGGGGATTGAACTGACGTTTCGATAGCTCCCGCTAATCTCTTCAGAATTCTTTTCCGCTTGACCAATCGACCAAAGTCGGTGGTTTGCAGTCAAGAGTTGAATATTATCTACTCAAGCCAAAATAATTAAATTTCTTTCAGACTTGAATAGAGAAATAATAAAAGAAGCTTAACACAAGACAAAGACAAAAGTGAATATCAATAACTATCAAATGAAATACAGCTCCAAGAGTGACAGTACGAATTGATTAAAAGTAGATGATATTCAATTCTTGACTGCAATCCACCGACTTTGGTCGAGTGGTCAAGCGGAAAAGAATCCTGAAGAAATTAGCAAGAGCTATCGAAACGTCAGTTCAACCCTCCGCGCAGTCAAAAATTTTCTGTCTCTATTTGCTTCACATTTATCTCTAAATAAAAACATAATTTAAATGAAAAATGAAACTAAAACCGAACTCAAGCCAAAATAATTAAATTTCCTTGGATATAAAAAAATTTAATTGAAAAATAAAATTGAAGCAAACTTAAGCTAAAATAATTAAAAATCTCTGGATTAATTTTGATTAACTGAAATTAAGTTTGAATTTCGAAAGTATGTACTACAATTTAGGCCAACTTTCGCAGTACATTTTTCAATGTGGAAAAAAATGGAAGGCATTTTTCTACAATCTAAAAATATTGATTCATCATTAACTTCATGGCTCTTTAAATTAGGTTTACGAACTGAATCAGTTTCTGTAGCAGTAATTTAAACCGTCATAAATGCTACATAATTTTAATAAAGATGGGTTTCATTTGCTCGGTTTTAACTTGTGTGTGTACAGATTTATTCCATATTTTTTTTACAATTTTATTTTGTTTTCATGAAAATGCTGATATTTAAATGTTTTATTGCATTGTTGTTTGAAAGTACCACATGTGTTTGCATAATTTATTATAATATTTTTTTATACTATATTCATTGTAGAGAGTTTCATTTCTTTGCTTCATTTTATTCAATTCTTGTTTTCATTTCATGTATTTTTTTTTCTTTGTTAATTTTTCTTTAGCACTTAAGTGGTTTTGCTATTTTGTATCAAACATGACAACCGCCTTTTTTTTATGAGCTCTGTTACCCGCTCTACTATTCTTTGAATTATTGTCATTGTCGTCTGGAAGAGTGAAAATTATTTGTGGAAAAAATCGTAATTAAAATTTACAAGATATTTGTGCCAATATATAATAACCGTTTAAGTCAACTTAAGCGAATTCTAGAGGTCATGTTATTTTTTTATGCATCAAATATTAATCTATTCAGGAAAGTATCACGCAAGTGTAGAATTATAGAGGCGTATATATCTCTTAGCAGTAGCACTAAAATTATCAGAGCATCTAGTTTTCTTAAGTCGAATTAAGAGGTTATTCCATATTGCCACATACTTTTTTCCGTATGTTTGTGTTTTTTATGGCAAATATTAATACGTTTTAACAAATTTGTAACTTCGAATTTTCAGTACATTCTTAGATTAATGATAAAACATTCCCAGACATATTTAGTGCAAGCATTGGTCTGTCTGTATGTAATCAATTTCAAGTATCCTTATTTTAAGTCAAATATATACAGTAGCAGGACAAGCATAACACACTTGCTTGCTGATTGATGCACATTAAACACATTCACTGCGGCAGGCTACCGACTACAACATGTCAAAAATAGAATACATGTGTGTATATGAAAATGATTATTTTCACGACACCATGACTACATGGCTACACGATCACCATTGTAGCTGTGATCAACTTAGGCTAGTTTATATTTTTGTAGGCGACAATGAACAAATTAGTGCTGCCAACATAAGAAAAAATGTAAAATCAAAAAGAGCTTAAACATATTTTAAAACAAGTCAAGAACATTAACATTGTTGAAAACTAAAAAAAATGGAGGTAATACCCCCTTTTAACCTAAAGATTTTAGTGCAATTTTGTCGGTGCTCTCTCTCTTGGTTCTTTAGTTAAGGGGTTCAAAACTTTAATTTTTTATTGATCATAACTCCTACAATATAGAACAGATGTGAACGAAAAATATATCATTTCAAAGTGTGTTAAAATACCTTCCCGGTAAAGAATTTTCATGTTTTTTGAAGCACTGAAGAAATAAAGCGCTTCATAATTCGCTTTAAAATATGAGCTTGTTCAGAAACTGATTTCATAGCGTCACAACAATGCATGTTTTGAAGCGAGAAAAGTATTTGCTAGTTACTTATACAAAAGCATCGTACACGAGCTATACAAAAAAAGCTGATTTTATAGTGCTGATCCAAAGCCGGGTTTTAAGCGAGAACGAAGAGTAAGTTTATTTGAGTTTCTTGGTGCCGTTTTGCAACAGTGTTTTTGGTCGAGTGATTGGTACGTTGGACTTCAAACCTGAAGGTTCTTAGTTCGATACTAGTTGAAGTTAAAATAACAAACATTGAGTAAAAATATGAGATTAATAAAAATAAATAAAGAAAAGAAATAAGACGACGCCAATCCACATTGAACCATTTTTTTCATATATTTTCAGTTCTAGTGCTGAAAATGTTGATGATTTTCAGCGCTTCAAAAGCGCTTTTGTGAGCAAAAATGGAGTACTGCAATCCGGGAACTCGCCATACAAAAATCAGCAGCGATAGCAGCAGGTTTGTCAGCGCTACTTTTATTCCACAATAGTAGAAACCTGCTTTATTGGAAGCAACTTTTTTACTGGGTTTGTACTGGTATATAAAATTTTCAAATTCATTTACCAATCGACAGTGAAAAGAAATTAAAAAATTTTTTATATGAATTTTCATGTAAAAACACCATTATCTTAAAAACTGGCCGATACAGCGGTACCTAACTATATGGTCTTTTAGAGGACCTGCCAAGCTTTCATTTAGTGCATACTTGGAAGTTTTCACTATGGAGTATACAAGTTATGTTACTTTAAAGTTGAGTTTTATAAATTAACTCGTAAGCTCACATTTAAAGTGGCAAAACTTATATACATGTTTCAAGTATACACCAAATAAAATCTCAAAATGTGCGCTATAAAACTACACTAGTGATTAACTATACTAGTGCTTTTTTCGTGTCCGTTGAAAGTATCGTAAAATATTTCATGAAATAAACGCATAAATTTGAAAATGAAAAGTGCTTTAGCATGATATAATATATTACAAATAAATGACAATAAGTTTATTGTGTAAAACTGCCCAGCAAAAACTACTGCTTCGGCCGAAGCAGGTTTATAAGCGAGAGAATCTAGTTTTGTTGTTTCTACTGCTTCGAAAAGCGCTTCGAACATGCATCATTTTCGTTCGCGATGTCCCACTTTGGAGCTCTTGTTTTTGATATAAAACAGCGCTTCTTTCGAAGTATCGAAAATGCTCTGAAATCATGTCTCATTTTATCATCGCTAAACTACAGACAAAGCAAATCGTGTTTTATTATTAATTTCTATCTTCCATGCAACAGGTGGGATATGTAGAAAGAGAGCATACTTTGAATGCGTTTTCAAATGTGTTAGTGTTTATTTGAAACAATGCATGCGATAATTCTTCCGAGCCCATATTGTTGAAAGCTACAATGCTACTGAATATGATTTTGTTTATTTTGGAGTTCGTGTTGAAGAAATGTAAAATGCTGACTACCCAGCAAAAAATATCATGTCTCTGGAAGCAGTAAAAACTTTCATGTCTTCCACATGCGATCTTTTGAAGCGCTTCCGAGAATGCTCAAAAAGAAGGCAGAGAACTCTCAGTGTTCATAATGTTTAAATTACGAAGTTAGTCAGCATTTACAGCATATTATGCATACTCTTGATTTTCCACATTAAGAAAATATGAATTTTTCGAAAAAACGAGATTAAATTTATAACAGTTTTAGAATATTTGCGTTTGCTTTTCTCATTTCACATGGCAAATTTTTTGAAAAACAATAAAAATGAGAATTTTTTAAATTGTTGTTGTTCCTACTTTTGTGTATTGAGCGTTACGCTTATTTAGTACCCTTCGTTACTTAGTTTACGTATTAAAATTAACAAGAGATTTATAAATATATAAAAGTTTTGTGAACTTTGTGAAAAAGTAATATATTGCAAAATGTTTCAACAATCAATCATAGTTTGTATCCAAAAAAATGTTCTGAGTGTTATACATTTGTTTTAATTTAATTGATATTTTTTTAGTGAATAACTAAGGAGTTTATGTTAAAGTACACCAAAGATTATAAATCTGAATTGTTTTAAATTCTAAATATATTGTGTGTTCTGAAAACAATATTGAAAGCTTTTCTGTATTGAGCGTTACGTTAACAATATTTTTAAATAGAATTCATCTATAAATTTGAGGACAGCAAACAACAGCGGAAGGTTAGAAACGATATAGAAAGTTTAACATTTTCTGATTTGCTTTGAAAACAATTTTGCTCGTTATATTTTCAAAAAACTTATTAGATAGGTCTTGTTTTGACATAACTTGGAATATTGTCCGCCGATTTTTTTAAATTTATCTTATTTGTTAGAAGGCCTGGCCTGCCTTTTGCTCATGTATAAATCTTTGTAAATAACTATTTTAAAAGATACATATTTTAATATCTCCATGTGAACTTAAGTAGAAATTAAAGAGGTGGTCATGACTTTTAATTTCGTCCTGCGATTATTATAATTTTTTTTAAATAGTTTACTTTTAAGTCCTTTTTGTGGTTTATTTTTTCTTGGGAGAAATCCTTCGCAGAACAACCGCGAACGAAAGCAAATGTAACGCTTAATACACAAAAATGTTAAAAAATCGAAATATATATATAATTTTATTTTACTCAGAATCCATTGAATGAAGCGAAAACTATTATATGAATCTTACCTTCTCATATTTCTATTAGCTACTTTGGTAAACAAAGAAAAAAAAAACACAAAATGTACATTTAGAATGACAATCACCCATATACTAACATTTAGTTCCTGCATACATGACACTGTGGCATGTCGATATGTCTATAAACATTAGGGTTTGCGATTTCCCCGACCTTTGCACTTTCTGGAAAACGGCAAGAGAAAAATCCCGTTCGCGGCAATTTCCGGAAAAATTTGATTTTCTAAATTAAGTAGATTAATTAAATGAAAATTGCCGAAATTTTCATCGTTTTATTAATGTAAACATTCTCTTGAAATTAGAACTAATATAATAAATAGGGCTCGGACTTTCATGCAAATGCATGTTTTTGTGGTGATAGATAAAAAAGTATTGACTAATTATTTATGCGAATCATCAAATTTTAAGTAGTTTGGCATCGATTTGTAGTTGCATATTTTGGTGGTAAGTGCATATTTTGGCAATAAATGCACATTTTTTCATATTTCCAAATTTTTGAAAAAAAAAAATATTACTAGGCCGATTATGGATAGCAGCTGAGCCTCAGTTGGGTTGCCAGTTGCTGAAAATGATACTACTGATGGCAATGATACTACTAATACAATTTCAGTTGCTTTTTAGTGCCTATTGCCAAGGATTCCTGATTCCCAAACCCTAACACACTTACATACTTGCATACTTTTATTCCACCTTCAAATCTTACTTCCTTCAAATATATCTAATGCTCATTTCAACCATCATTTACATTTCAATGTTAATATGGCTTCATTAACACATGATTTTGCAAATGCGTTAAATAACGTATGCAAATTTATGGAATCATTAGTCACTTTAAATAAATGTTTCTGTAAGTTAGTTTTTTTTTCCTCATTTTTATATTTAAGCTTTAATTTGCTTCGTTTTCTGTGTTGTTTAATAAAAAAAAAAAACAGAAGACAATGGCTTCTATTGTGGTTTTTTTTGCCAACAAATATACAATGGCTAATGGAGGGAGAAAAACAGGACAAATGAAAGAGTGAAGGATTTAATTATTATATCCTTCGGTATATAATGATATTTTCAAATGGCATTTGTTAGTATATCTTCACATTAGTATCTGTTTAATGGAAATAGGTATACAATATATTTGTGATGAAAACCATACTTGTATTTCTGATAATATAAAGGTCTGGTAATCGTATTTATACTTGGCCATATAATAATACTAATGACTGATATACAGATAAATAAAAGTATAAAAGCTTTATTGCAAAATTGTATGGAAGGATGAATATGTCCGTTTGTTTAATATAACGAAAATACTAATACGTTCATATTGTAACAACTAAATATTGGATAAGGGTAAAAGAATTTCTTGGTAGCAGGGAAAATCTTTCAATATGTGTACATAGAAAAAATTAACACCAAAAATATTTCAAACAAAAGTTTGTCTGAAATAAAATTTCATTTTCAGTAAATGTTCTTTACTGAATCAGTTAGATTCTTCTTTAACTTTTATTTAGGACGCAAACACTAAAACAATAACAAAGAAAAGTTTTTTGTTCTATAAAAAAAACGACCGCCATGACGACATATAAATATAATAACAACAATGATGGCAAAAAGAGTGCGATGTCGGAGTTCATACAATTAATATCAAACGTAAATTACTACAAGTTTATTTTACTGAAATTTTCTGCTGAAGATTTCTAGAATACTAACTAACCCACGTAAATTTTACGTGTAGTTTTTTTTATTATTGTTGCTACACTGGCATTCAGTGGCCGGCCTAACAGCACCAAATTCCACAAGTGCTTTTTAGGATTCCGTACACCAAAAGTGTAAAGGAACCCTATTATTTTCAATTTGGAACGATTTTCCGTCATTCCACGTCAAATTTGGTTTGTAAACAGACCGGTTTCGGCTATGTGCCATCTTCAGTGTTCTACTGAAAAACACAACACCTATTATTTTCGTTATGCTGTCCATCTGTCTGTTCGTCCGTCTGTCTGCCTGTCTGTCACAGGCTGTTTTCTCGGGAACCGTAAGAGCTGCGGACCTGCAATTTCCACAGAATATGTAAAACTTTGGCCGCTACAACAACAAATATATATGCCAGTTTGTGCTAAATATGCAGTAGCCAAATTCTCTTTGGGAAATAAGTTAACTTCTCACGCTTGCATATCCTGCTTTATGCATTTACTTACCATGTGCAAAATCTTAACAATATGAAATAGAATTATTATCTTAACTTAGAATTACTTTTAAAGAAAATACAGTTTTTCTTCCCCAATAATATTTTCATTTTAACACACGAATATTTTTTTATATCTTTCAGTTTTGCCATCATTAAGCACAAAATAATGAATATAGAAAATGACAATGTCTGGCGAAAAAATACACAGAAATGGAATAAAAATAAAACTGATTGCTTAAGTTAAGCCACAGATATACATTTGCACATATTTTTATAAAATTTTTATTATGCATCTAACAGTTGCGGTTATTTCTTTTTTCTTATTTGTATCCATAATATTAACTCTCTGTCTGTCTTTATGTCTGTCTGCCATTCGTTCAGTAAATTGTTGCTAGTGTAGTCAGTTTAGTTTAGCAATGTCATTAACCAACAATGGCTGCAAGTAAAAGCTGATTTTTACTTAAAAGTTTTACAAAAACAATGTTGAAAAAATTGGTATTGAAAAAGAAAAGAGTTGAAAAAAATTTTTATAAAAGTTTTATTTATTTCAACATTTATTTTGTTTTTTTTTCGCTTTAACGTATTTATTTTTTTCTTCCTTCATTTTGTTAAGAATAAAAGTTCAACGTGAAAAAGTTAAGTTTCAAAAGTCAGTACAAGTATAATTGGAATAGGCGAAGTTTTATTTTACTTAATTTCAATGGGAAATACAAGGAATTAAACTTTATATCTTGCCAATCGTGGCTGTGAAAATTACTTTGAAAACAATACAGTAAGGGAAAGGTAATTTTCAGCACTGTTAATCTGTCAGGCTAAAATAATATTGAGGTTATTTAATAATTCATGTATTTAGTTATAAGAAACAATTTTTTAAACATTATTATTACCTCCTTAAGAAATTTGTTATTTGACATATTGTCATAATTTTATTTGAAATAAAGTCTATTTGCTGATAGTTTAGCATTTCAATGGCACTGTACCAAATCGTCAGTAGACTTCAACCACAACTTTGGAAAGTTACAAACCTTGTATCTTTGCTGGGCTTTGTATAAGTTTCTAAGCCTACTACGCTTATCTTATACTTGAATGCTTTTTTGAGATTCGAAAAATGTGATCGTTCCAATAAACATCAGATTGGGTTTTCATGCCAAGAACATTAAGATCTTCTGATTGCTTAACATCTACACTGTCCAAACAATATTTGACTAATCAATATTGAAGTTTTCGTATAAATCTTTTATGAAAAAACTTGCTTTATTCGTTTCTTGAACAATTTTATTTTACGCTGTTACTGTGTTTTGTAATTCTGCAGTCGACTGTTGTAGACTTTTGTGGCGAATATTTTTGTAAAAAATTTCATCCCCCTATATCGCCGGTGAAGAGGAGTATCTAGCCCCTTTTTTTTAAACGAAAAGTTAGAGCTATAAGAAGTTCCAGAAAAATGTTTTTTGGTGGTGTTTTAGATAAAAGTGCTGAACACGATATTTCCTATGCCGAGTACTAATTTTTTTTTAAAAGAGAAGTAACACAATCAGGCAATTAATGCCTAGCAGTTAATTAATTAATTTGTTGCCGTCTTGGGGAAAGGAATACTGTAGAGAGAGCAGGTGGTGAAGTGGGAGAGAGATAGAAAGCTGAATTCATTTACATCTCTGCTATTGCCAGGGTTTTGTAGAGCAATATTGCAGCGCCACTGGTGTCAAGTAGAGGCATTAATTTGTTTAAGCTGTGTATCCATTTATTAGTTATTTTAGTTCGGCAGTGGTTCTGCTACAATACCAATCAAAGAGGGTGCTGTGAAGTGCATTAGGATATGTTAGTCTTAATTGCTGCCGGTACTGCCAAAGTGACCAGTGTTATGACGTCATCAATTTAACAGCCCAACAACAGCCAACATAATAATGCACCAATGCACATCAGAAAAGATTCGTGATGTTGTTGGCTTTCCTGAAGATAGTCTTGAACTCAAGTCCTCAGGGTTTGTCGTCAAACGTGCTAACCACTCAGCCCACTCCAATTCATTTGCAACTCTGCAGTGTTGAAGCTCCTCTGGTGTCAAGTAGAGGCACTCATTTTTTAAACTGTTAAGTCATTTTTAGGTAAAAAGATCTTGACCACGCTTCTGTGATATTTAATAGGTCTATGCTTGAAAGCAGGGATATAACTACTTCAATGGATAATGATATGTTTACTATTAATGCAGTCAAAGGCTGTTCCCAAGATGGTGTTTTATGAACATCTCTTCATTCTTAGTAAACAAGGACACGAAGCTATAGGATACGCTGATGTCCTGGTTATGATGGCAACTGGAAAATTTGGCAATGTTCTCTGGTGTGGGAGACACGGCATGTCGGTCAACTCTAACAAGACTATTGTGGTAGCTTTCTCTCTTAGGAGAAAACTTGGTCTGGGGACAGTTTCGTTGAAGGGGTGCCACACTCCTTATTTGACCGACATCAAATATTTAAGGGTTACTCTTGATAGTAAGTTATTTAGAACTGACACGTTGAATGCGTAACGCAGAAAGCCACTAGGGCGATCTGCCATATGAAGAGTTGTGCCTGGTGCATGAACCCCAAAAATGGTTGTTGGGCCAATCATTACGTACGGCACGATTGGATGGTGACAGAAGACACGACAAGTTGCGGCGACAACTAAGCTCTCCAAGGTTCAGAGATTGGCGTGTCTTCTTACTACAGGCGCAATTAGTTCATATCCAACCTTGGCCATTGAGTTTTTTTTTTACAAGATCCTCTGCGGCAATGGCTGCTTCTAGGATAGGTCTCGTGAACTCTGCCCTCCATGTCGCCAAAGGGCACTCATCGATTCTGAGTACTATGCCCTGCAGAGGGCTGCTAGAAATGCCTAGTGACATTATAAACTGTGCACTTAGCTTCGGCAGGAGATTCAATGTCACAGCTTCGCTTAGGGCAACGTGGGAAGAAAACGGTCCCACTAGTTTACCAAACGTGAAAATCTCTGTGCCCATGGGCAAATGACCTACTGTATTTCAGGCTGAGATACTGGTGATCACCAAGTGTGTTCATATTAATTTAACTACGAGCATTAAGGGCGCGCATATAGCTATCTTTTCCGATAGTCGGGCAGATCCTAAGTCCACCCTCTCTTGGATATTCTGCTCTAAGCTTGTTTTAGAGTGCTTTGACTTACTACAGGAGCTATCGATACGGAGCAAGGTTTCCATTTACTAGATACCTGGCCACAGTGATCATCTGAGTAACGATGAAGCGGAACAATTAGCCTAAATTGCCTCTGCTACTCCTCTTATGGGTGCAGGGCCTTTTTGTGGTGTAAACTGGTCGACTATAAGGTCCTTAATTAAAGGAAATGACATATCGACCGCAAAGGAAGTGTGGCTGGCTTCTTCTGGTTTAATGCAAGCCAAAGCATTGGCTGCATCATTTTCATACAGCGGCATTCTGAATTTCAACAGGAATGATTTACGGCTTGTTACTGATTTTATCTGTGGCCACTTTCGATTTAACTATCCTCTGTGGAAAAGCAACCAAGGCCGTTCACCCTTGTGTCGTTTATGCTTGGAAGAGGACAAGAAAGCAGCACATATTCTCTGCGAGCGTATTGCCTTATATAATAGTAGAAGGCGTGTTTTGTATTCTGAGTTTCTGTGTTCGGATGATATTAGGCGGGCCTCTCCAATCTCTGTGCTAACTTTCATAAGGATAGTCATGCAGAGCTTGATTTAATTTATAGGTCTATGGCACAAAAGATCCACTAGGTGTCGCAGTGCCAGTCGTTGGACCAGATCTTTCCTTTATTTTCCAGCATCTGATCATTCACCGTAAATTTTAACCTCCAATTTGCTGTGGATTACTTTCCAGAAGTCGTGATTTCAGCAGCCAGACTCATACATAAAACATCAGTTGGCATACAAGCTCTTGCAGGCAGCACCCAACTTGTGAAGAATATTGGTAGTTCATAAAATGCTGAAGAAACAAGAGAACGTCTAGCAAATCATTTAAACAATTTGGATCCAGCAAAGAACACAGACCACAGACATAAACTACATCACCTTATACTACCAAGATTTTCTTGGAACTTACAATTTGTTCAAAGAGCTACCCACATAACATTTAGTAGTTTTGCAGATATAGGCCAATTAAGAATTACTTTGTACGGGGGTAAAAGCCTCCCTCCTCTTTTACGTGCAAGATTTTTTTGGATGTCTGATGTTTGCATATGGGGACATTAACAACATGTTTTTCAGTTGCACTTAACTTGGCTTTTAAACTTTTTTTTCTTAAGTTAAGGATATATATATTTAACAATTTTACTTTTGAAAAAGTACAATAAAGATTTTTGTAAAATTAGTTTTCAAATGTATCAGGAGAGATATTTACAAGGGTAGTACCTGTCTGAAAAAACATCAAAGCAATATAGTGGCGTAGAACTGCTCATTTCTTTATAAAATATTAACGCTAAATAAAAACTGTTCTTTCTCTCATAATGATCATGGCATTAATTTAATAACATATTTTTTTATTTTGGTTTTCAGTTTTATATTTTTTTTTTTATAAATTTTAAATAGAAAACCACAAGCCTTTTGCACAGCGCAGTGAATAAAAATAATCATAATCATGTTTAAAAAGTAAATATAGAAATACAAGTAGGAAAAATCAGTGAAACATAGCAGACAGCACCAAGCCGTACAACTTGTTTACATTTCTTTTTTTTTTAATTGATAAATGCCCTGATTTTTATCACCATTAACTCTACTATTTTTCAACAAAAATATTTATATAATTTACTGTGTTTTTTTTCGATCTTTTAGGGTTTTAAATTTATATTGGGTCATATTATTAGGAATATTTAGCGGAAAGAAATATCAATCGATGCGCAAATTGCATTTATTCATAACTGTGGTACAAGCTTTCCGCGATATTAATTTTAAATTGATTTTATTCATTAAAATCGGAGAGGGTGATGCCAATTTCACTCATTTTTAGGTTTAGTCAATTTTCTTTGAGTCAGCTCAGCTATGGAAACCTACATACATAAATTTAAGAAGATGGGATAACAAGCCCATAACTAAACTATAAACGAGTTTTTGGTGTGGAGTACAATTTTTCCTTTTTTCTTTACTGTTGTAGGGCATAGAAACAAAACATTCAAAGTACATGCTAAAAAAAAAGCAAAAAAAAAAAAGAAAAAAGTTTGAGTTTGAAGGAACAGGAGAAAAAAAATATTTTTTAATTAAAACAGCAATGATTTCGAAATAAAGCCAAATGTATAGAAGGAAAAACAAAGTTACGGTAATTTATAAAAGGTAATTAAAAAAAAAATGTACAGGTAAATAAAGAAAAACCAGCGGGAGGAAAGAGAAGTACTTCTACTCATATTTTGCCATTCAACAACCTTAACAGTTTGTTTTTATTTATTTTTTGCTGTTATATTTTCCATTTTGTAGCACAAACAATATCTACTGAAGGAAGCAACTTTTTACCTTTCAAAACGTATACATAATAAATATACACGTACACGTACACAACACACTCATACGTACCGTCGTTGTTCATACACCTTCATTGGATTTAATAAATGTTTTGCATAAATCAATCAAGTACTCAATCAGTCATTCCATCTATTCGTCTGTATGATGTTATTTTATATTTTATAACTTTTTTTCGCTTTGCATTAAGCTGTTGATTGCTAATTTAAGTTTCCATTGAATTTTGTTTCACAGCAATTAATCATACACTTGATACACTTGGAAATATTTTTGCAGCTTATTATGGATTTAAGTTTAAACTTTGGTTGGAAATATACAACAATTGTATGTTAATATTTCATGAGCTTAATTAATAAAGGGTTATTGCTTTTTTTAGATTTATTATTATTATTTTTTTAAATTTATTTTTTCAGTTTACAGCTTAAAGGTACTCGTATTTAATAAACTTAAAAGTTATTTATGGGATTCCAAAAGTAGTAAAACAGCAACCGGACCATATTGAGTGAGGAGTGAGTTGTAAAATATCTATTAGTGTTAATTGGAATTTGAGCCGAAAGCTCATTTAATAAATTTATGCAGCAATAGTTCATCCAATAATCTTGTATATAATCATTTTATGATGGGCTGTTACACTGTAGTACAACCTCAATTTTTTTTTTTCAAATTAAAAAGGCTATTCTTATATATACAACCTTTTCGTAGAAATTGAATACGACAATTAAATCACTTTCAAATTGATATTAAACTGCACTTTCCCAGTGTTGGCATTCGTTTATTTTTCTTCATTTCCATTTTTCTGATGTTGTTGTTCTACTTAAGACAACAATTTTTGATGTGATTTTATATAGAAAAATTAATTAACTTATTTAAAAATAACCATAAAATTGGTTAGTTTTTTGGCGATCTTTTTAGTTTTGGCGAATTTTTGCGTTGTAGCGATTTTTTCATTTTGGCGATTTTTCGTTTTGACTTTTTTAATTCTGGAATTTTTTAGTTTTAGAGTTTTTTAATATTTCAAGAGTTTGCCTCTTACGGTTTCCAAGACACAGAAAACTGTTTAAACTACTTAGTCAATATTACATTAACTTTCAGAATACTCTTTAAATTTTGTTGTGTTAAATATTCTACAGACAACACCAATTAGCACTAATTTTGAAAATTTCGAGAGTGTATATAAAAGTGTCTGTATATTACATTAATATTTTAACATGTTGCGGTGCCCGCTTTAGAACACCCTTTAATCTTTAGCCCGTAGTTCTTACGGCTCTCGAGAAAACAGCCTGTGACAGACAGAAAGACAGACGGACTGACGGACAGCGTATCGAAAACAATAAGATTAATTTACACTATTGGTGTACAGAGTCCTAAAAAGAACCTTTTCCAAAAAGTAACTTTTCAAAAAGTAAAAATTTTCAAAAGAGTACCATTTTCAAAAAGTACCGTTTCCAAAACACATTTTTCAACAAGTACCATTTCTTAGAACTACATTTTCAAAAAAGTAGGTTTTCGATAAAGTACCTTTACTTTAAGATATAAACGGTTAACAAAAAAGTAACAAAATTATATTTTTACCCTTTTTCGGCCCCTAAATGTACAAATTTCAAAAAAAGTACAAAGCCCCTATCCACTCATTTTTCTAGCTTATTATGCCGCTTTTTGAATTTTATGTCTACCTTACTTAGATTCGGAGATATAAGAACACCGATTTTACCCGTTTTTACCCCTTTTAATCCCGTTAGAATTTAAGTTTTCAAAAATTCGTTCTTACAGAATATTACAAACATATGCATTCAGTGTGTGCATCAATGTGCATAAAAAATAGTTGTACGGAAAAAAGTACCAAAAAGGGCTACCAATTTTACCCATTATATATTCAAATTTGAAAAAATACAAAACTGTTTTTGAGGGCTTTTTAAGGAGAGCATAATGAATTTCAAGTTTAGTTTCTAACTTTATTACTTTAGGAGATAAGCTCTTAACAGAAAAAGTTCCAAAATTATATTTTCACCCTTTTTCGGCCCGTAAATGTACAGATTTTAAAAAAGTTTTAGACACCTGTCCGCTAATTTTTCTATCTAATTATGATGCTTTTAGAATTTTATGTCTACCTTACTTAGATTCGAAGATATAAGATTACCGATTTTACCCGTTTTTACCCCTTTCAATCCCTTTAAAATTAAAATTTTCAAAAATCCTTTCTTAGTGAAAATATACAAACATATTAATTCACTATGTATGTCAATTTGCATAATAAATAGTTGTATGGAAAAAAAGTACCAAAAAGAGCAACCAATTTTACGCTTTATATATTCGAGTTTCAAAAAAGTACCAAAACAATTTTGAGGGCTTCGTAAGGCTAGAAGAATGCATTTTAAATTTAGTTTCTATCTTCATTACTTTAGGAGATAAACGGTTAATAAGAAAAGTACCAAAATTATATTTTTACTCTTTATAGGCCCATAAATGTACAAATCTGAAGGAAGTACCAAATACCTACCTGTCCTCTCATTTTTCTGTCTTATTATGATGGCTTTGGAATTTAATGTCTACCTTACTTCGATTCGGAGATATAAGGTTACCGGTTTTACCCGTTTTTACCCCCTTAGCATTTGAATTTCCCAAATCCCCGTCTTAGTGGATCTATACATCCTGAGGGGAGCCCACATACGAAATTTTAACTTTCTAGCTTTAGTGGTTTGGGCTGGGCGATGATGAATCAGTCAGTCAGTCAGGCAGTAAGTCAGTCAGTCAGTCAGTGAGTCACTCAATAAAGTTACTCTTTTATTTATATAGATTAAGTATATATGAACATGTAAACATGTGAAAAGTTCAAGCGAGTAGCTAATTGTTATTAATATGATTATTTCGAACGAATAATTTCGTCTGAATAATGCCGATACCATTGAATATATAAAAAATAATGTTAGAATAGCTTAAAAGTAATTTTATTCTTAGTATTTCAGTGTTTTTTTTTAAATAAAAGTGGACTGCCTATTCTCAAGTTATGATGCAATCGGTGTAGCAGCCTCTTGAAACATACAAAATTTTAGATAAAAAGTAAAAAAAAAATTTAGCCATATAATTTTAAATTTTGACTGTTTTTTTGAGTTAGGGAACCATCAACACACCAAACAAAAATATAGTGGTGATTAAGGGTGATGACCAGGGAAGCCGGAAATATGCCATACAAAATTGTATTTATGCTCCAAAAATGTAAAAAATATGCTCTTCAAACTTGATCATTTCGTTTATAGTTTATATGATTTTCATTTCTAACACCACGAATTGTGTACATATATTGATGTCATGCAATAATGTGCAAGAAGATAACGTCCACGGACATTATTTCCACTTCAAAAAGGAAATAATGTCCATCTGAATGTCGAATAGTGGCTTCGCAGAGTAAAGTTTTTATGCCTAGTCAAAAATCTGAACTCTGCGAAGCCACTATTCGATATACCCAGAGAATAAAACAATTAATCCCGGCCAGAGCTTCACTCTCCTGCATTATTGCATGAACTTTATTTGCATTTTTTATGGGTGGACATTTATATATATATTCTGGTTCCTTTAAGGTACGGCAGTCGATTTAACAATGCCAACCTAGCCTTTCATCTGTCCGAATATAAAATGTTGGGCAGCAAGACACCAATACATGTTTTGTGGTTCCTATTAGCAGCAAATCAGCCAAATCTCATAAAGAGCTTAAATAATCGCAAATGAGACTATTCTCGTCCTGCTATTTTTCCATGAACTGCAAATAAGCCAAAAGTCTCGACAAAATTGAAATTGCTCAAAATACACTCAAAACTACATAATTGAAAATTGTTAAAGCTGTGAATAAACTGGGAATAAATCAGTGGAATGAGGAAAATTGTCAGAAATTGGGGATAAAATACATTAGAGTAAATTTAAAATCGTCAAAGAAAAAATTTTGTTTATATGTGAAAAAATTTACAAAAATTTCGATGGCAAAACATGCATATTAAAATTTAGAAAATAAAAATATTCAGGAAAACAGCTAAATATGCCACAAAAAATAGAAAAAAACGGTTTGAATATGCGACTAAGTGTCAAATATGCAAAAATGTTTATTTCAAAAGTTATGACATATTTAAAATGTCATTATTTCGCCAAATTTACAGAAAGTGTTGAGCTTAGTTTTTAAATATATCTAAAACTATTTTAAAGCATGTAAATATTGAACATTCAAAGAAAAATTTGGCTGTACGGAAGGTTGAACTGACAGCTGTTTCGTGACCACCAAGTCTACCCATCAGAGTCCTTTACTCACACTACCACTGACAGTGGCAACAACACTGTAGCGAAAATCCTACTAATATTAGTAAGCTCAATTAGCACACTGTCGCCATCTTCTGGCGAGTCGCTCCTTATTGAACTTTGTCTTTGTGTAGAAAACCATACACTTCGACTAAAAATTCATAACTCAATTATTAAAACTCTAAAGGCACTTAGCTAAACATGAATTTGTACTGTTCCAAAAACTTGGGCAAAATAAACATTCAATAAAAATCCCAGCATTGAGAATATCGACGATATTCCACGCTGGTAAGACTGAAATGGAAAAAGCTTAAAATAGTTGAACATGCTAAGAAAGAGACAGTTAGTGAAGTTCCGAACATTTAGACAAAGTTCAATAAGGTGCGACTCGCCACAAGATGGCGACAGTGTGTTAATTGAGCTTACTAATATTAGTAGGATTTTCGCTACAGTGTTGTTACCACTGTCAGTGGTAGTGTGGGTAAAGGACTCTGATGAGTAGACTTGGTGGTCACGAAAAAGCTGTCAGTTCAACCTTCCGTACAGCCAAATTTTTCTTTGAATGTTCAATATTTACATGCTTTACAATTTCTTTCTTAAATAAAAAATAATTTGATCGAAAGATTAAATTAAAACTGAACTTAAGCCAAACTAATTTAATAACTTTGGAGAAAAACCATACAGTTCGACTAAAAATTCATAACTCAATTATTAAAACTATTTTATATACAAGGATGTTTTGTATGCCATTTTAAAGAGGATATTTGGCGCAACAAAAAAATACATAGAACAAAAATTTGTTTCGGAAAAATTAGTTATCTGCAAAGTTTTGAAAATTTCAAAACTGACTAAATCAAAAATCTATATTTTTGCCGTCTGAATTTTTTTTAATATAATACCTCTCTCTAAATGTCCTTAATAAATCGTGAAAATTTGGAGGAGGTGTTTTTTTCTTTTTTGAGATATGATTTTTTTACTTTCACAACCTTCAACAATATAACATCAAAAATAATTTAAATTTTGTAATTTTGAGCAATATGTATTAAATTTAATTTAAAGTTTTTGAAGGGGAAAATTTTTGCATTTGTTTTTTCTGTGAAAGTTTATGTTGGAAATTTTGTGTTAAAAAGGTAAATTTTTTGTCATATCTCAAAAAAGAAAAGGAGTTTTAAGGACGTTTAGAGATATTGTAGCTATATAAAAACAAATTCAGCAAAAAAAAAAATATAGGTTTTTGATTTAACCCTTATGTGCGCACCTAGGTACCCGGGTACCTTTGGTGTGTTCAACCAAAATATTTTAATTGAAATTAATGATCTGCATATCTGAAACTTTTTGAGAACTTCTAACTTTCAAAAAAGTTTGTATTTTTGCAGCCGTATAGTTAAAAAAAATTTTGTAATTTACGTTAGAGACCAATTTACTCTTAACACCCTTAAATACGCACCAAGGTACCCGGGCACCTGTACGTGTTTTATATGGGAATGAGGCCATTGTAAGTACTTGTATTTGTTGTTAGTTATTAGTAGCTCTGCATAAATAAATAAAAGTCTATATAAACGTGGTAGACGTAGAAATTTCTAATCAAATTAAGCATCATTTATGTGCACGATAAAAAACACCTTCTATTGCGCCGCAAGGTATCCGGGTACCTATATAAAAGTTACGTTGAAAAGAAGTACTTTCGCACTAAATATCAAGTTGAAACCTAGTAAAATATATATGAGATTGGCTACAGATATATATTGTCAATCCCATATTTATTTTATAAGTACATATTTAGTGCGAAAATATTTGTTTTCTACGTAACTTTTATATAGGTACCCGGGTACCTTGCAGCGCATTATAAGGTGTTTTTTTTGCCGCGCACATAAGGGTTAATCAGTTTTGAAAATTTAAAAATTTGCAGATGAATGTTTGCTCTATACATTTTTGTAGCCCCAAATATTCTGCTTAAAATCACATACAAGCCAATCTTGTATATAAAATAGTTTTCGAGATATCTAAAAACTAAACTCAACACTTTCGGTAAATTCAGCGAAATAATGATAGTTTGGATATGTCATAACTTCTGAAATAAACATTTTTAATTTTTTTCCTTTACTCTAAATTCGTTATAGGATGAATGATAGCATCTGACCAAATTTCATCAAAATTGAATTGGGTCATGTCTAACTCTTAGTTGATTTGACATGGAATTACCCATATGCAAAAATATGCACTAAAAATTGATGCCAAAATTCTTAAAAAGTTCTGAAACGTATAAATATGTTATTTGCGCATACATACATACATCGCACAGGAAAAAACATGCAATTGCATATTTGCGGTTTCCCTGATCATGACATAAGTTTCATTTTGTTGCATAGTGTAATAAAAGCAAATGTTAATATTTTAAAATTATTGAAAATTAACTATCGTTTTTGACAAATTTGTTGTTGTCAATGTGCGCTAGAGACAGCATTAATTTTAGACAACATATTTTCTATGAAGAAAGTATAAACAATGGTGTCTATTCGGAAAAACGCGTCGAAGTAGTGAAAAATTACATGATAACGAAAACAAAATTTCACAAATTGTTTTTGTTTTCTATACATTTCTAAAATCAAATAAACGTGAGAATTTTAACGCGAATCTATTCTCTCTTTTAAAACCGGTAAATTTTGTATGATAAGCAAAAACAAATTTTTGAAATTTATGCAGTTTTGTTTTTGTTTGCCATGTATTTTGCACTTAGTCGACCCGTATTCCCGAATAGACACCAAGATTTTTATTCTTGATTTTTAACAAAAAAAAAAAAAAAAAAAAAAAATTACTTACACTTATAATATTTTAAATCATACTAAAATATTCATCATTCTCGAATTTATGCTTATTTACTTTCGACGGACATAAGAAAAACATTGTAAATGAGAATTTAACTATTTATAATGATAAAGTATTTCAAGCCTTAGCAAAATTCTAAAAATATATTTCTTTATCTTAAAACTAATTGTAACACTTTCTTCTGGCCATATTCAAAATACAGAATTGCTGCAGTTTAATATTGTTAAAAAAAAATTTAAAATTAAATCTTATCTTTATTTCTTTTTTGGCACACAACTGCAGTTTGCCAGAAGTAACCCAGATTTGTTAACAATGACAATGGACCAAACGGAAAATGTATCAATTGCAGGCAGGCAGCAACAAACAATTACTTAAAGAGCAGATAAACGAAACATTTATAAGGAAGAAAGTTTATTTTTCAATACAAGTACACACACACACCTACACTCACACACACTTACATAGGCTCGCACATCCTTATACATAACCATATTCTAAAGGATTTTTAAATGAAAATACAATGTTATTGTTATTTCTTTCGAAGTACGACTCCATTGTTTTCCAATGAATATTTTTCCATAACGATCTTTGTGTTTAATAGAATAAACAATAGTATTGTCGTTACTAAAAAAGACTCCTTTAAATTGCTATGAGTGCATTTTTACATGAATCATAGATTTCTTTGCCTTTTACAATACATGTGCAGCTGGTTGTTGATGACATTTTACTTCTTGCTGTTTTGTTGCTGATTTTTTTTTTGTTTCGTAGTAACACACATAGCTAGAGCTCAGTGTGGTTGGCATTCTTAAGCAAAACTGTCTAATAAATGTCAACCACAATGACAGTTTGTCGCCACTTTTACCACAAAACTCTCAGTTTGTTATTTTGTTTTAGTTGATTTTTTTCTCATATATTTTTTTTTGTGATTTTATGCTGTTTTAATATATTCTTTGGCAATAAAAAGTTTCTCAATTTTTATTGTATAAATATTATGCGATATTAAATGTTAAAATATTTCTTATTTGTTTTTGCATAGAAAAGTGTTCTTCAACGATAAGCATTTATTTTCAGTTTTTGGAAAAAAGAATTTGCTTTACTTCCGTTTTGTTTGAGTTTTTCTTAAATGCTTTCTAGTGCTCTAGGAAAGCCAATTATGAGCATTGTTTTTTGTTCAGCTGTTTGGTATCAAGACCTTTTTAGTTTTATTTAGTATGTGTGCAACGAATGATAATATTTTACTTTTTTATGGCTAGTGTTAAGAAAGATGGAAAAATAAATAATAATATAATATGTATGCACCAAACCCACTCCCAGATATATCTATATGTTATTCTTAAACCTCTTTTAAATTATGCTTTTTTTTAATAAGATTCCCTAATATTGGTGAGCTGAACCTTATCTAAGTTTTTTAAATTGTTTTTATATGTGTATTGTTCCAATACAACATAGACAAAAATTATTTCTGGTTTTCCCCAATTACCTGTTTAATTAGAAAAAATTTATTTTCAATTAATATTTTAATTGAATCAACGTTTATTATAATTGGTTTAATTTTCTTTTAAATCAGTGCTATCAATAGATTTCAAATAAATGAAATAAATTAATTAATAACTTTAAAAATTTTAATTAATTTTTTAATAACACTACACAGTAAAAATTGTTCATGTTTTTTGAAGCACTAAGGCAATAAAGCGCATAATAATACGCTTTAAAAGAAGAGCTTATTGCAGAGCAAAGAACCTGTACAAAAAAAATTAGATTTTTCACTGCTCATACAATGCAGATTTTTAAGCGAGAAAGTTCCATATACTTACAGCTTTAGTGCTGAAAATGGCGATGATTTTCAGCACTTCAAAAAGCGTGTTTTGTATGAAAAATGTAGCACTCCAAACCGGGAACTCGCCATACAAAAATCAGCAGTGATATCAGCAGGTTTGTAAGCACTACTTTTATTCGCTCATAGTAAAAACCTGCTTTATTTTAAGCAATTTTTATACTGGGTATGCATCAAAATGAAACTTTTGTCATGAGATTTTATCACCATTATATTTTTTGATGTGTTGCGGTGCCCAAACTAAAAAACCAATTGCACTTTAAAATTCTATGGATGCGTTTTTCTGGGTTCCGTACACTAAAAGTGTAAAGGAACCCTATTGTTTTCGCTACGCTGTCCGTCTGTGTGTCTGTCCGTGTGTCTGTCTGTCTGTCACAGGCTGTTTTCTCGGGAACCGTAAGAGCTACGGATCTGAAATTTTCACATGATATGAAAAACTTTGGCCCCTACAGCAACAACTATATGACAGTTAAAAATTAAAGGGTGTTCTAAAGCGAGCAACGAAAAATGTTGAAATACTAATGTAATGTTTTCTTGGGAACCGTAAGAGCTACGGGCCTGAAATTTTTGCAGAATATGTAAAACTTTGGACGCTACAAATATATGACAGTTTAAAATGAAAGGGGGTTCTAAAGCGAGTAACGAAAAATGTTGAAATACTAATGTAGTATGCAGACACTTATATATGACACTTTAAATTTTGAAAGTTAGTGTTAATTGGTGTAGTCTGTAGAATAGACTACACCAATTAACACCGATATTTAAAACAATAAAAATTAAAGTGTATTCTCTCAGTTAATGTAATTTTGACTATGCAATTTAGGCAATATGCTGTATCTTGGAAACCGTAACGGGTAAAATCTTAAAATTTTTAAAAACTCTAAAACTAAAAAAACCAAAATTAAAAAAATTTCAAAACGAAAAAACGCCAAAATGAAAAAAGCGCTTAAAGAAAAAAAGCACCAAAATAAAAAATCGCTAAATCACACAAAAAAACTTAAAAAACGCGAAAAACCGAAATAAGTCGGCAAAACGAAAAAAAGCACTACAACATAAAAAATCGCAAAAGCTAAAAATATCATCAAAAAACGGAAAAAAATCTCCAACAATAAACAAAATCACCAAAACGATAGCGCCAAACCAAAAAAAAAAGCACTGATACAAAAAAAAAATCGCCAAAAACCAAAAAAATCGCAAAAACAACGAAAAAGTCTCAAAACAAAAAAATAAAAAAAACGCTTAAATGAAAAAAATTAAAAAAACCGAAAAAAAGTCTTAAAACCAAAAAAAAAAAGCGCCAAAACTGAAAGAAGCGCCAAAGCTAAAATATATCGCTAAAACTAAAAATATTGTCAAAAAGCGAAAAAACGTTAAAACAAAAAAAAAAACAAAATTGGCAAAAAAAATTTGAAAAAAACTAATTTCTTCAAAAAACGAAAAAAGTCGCCAGAACGAAAAAAGTGGCATAACCAAAAAAATCGCTTAAACTAAAAAAATCACCAAAAACCGAAAAAATCCCTTAAACCGAAAAAAGCGCCAAAACTGAAAAAATCGCCACAACTGAAATAAATCGCTTAAACTAAAATTATCGTCAAAGAGTGAAAAAAACGTTAAAAAAACGCCAAATAGCAAAAAATAGCCAAAACTAAAAAAATCTACAAAAAAATTGCAAAAAACGAAAAATCGCCAGAAAAAAATCACGAAAATTAAGAAAGCGTCAAAAACAGAAAAAAACGCCAAAAACTACGAAAAATACTTAAAAAATAAAATTAAACAAAAAAGCACATTGAAAAAAGTGCCAAAATGAAAAAAGGGGCAAAACGAAAAGGGATATACAGATGTGTATTCGTAAGGAACCCTTCGTGTGCGAGTCAAAGTCGCGCTTTACTTAATTTATTTAATATTATTCTTAAATTTGGGATTTTTCAAAATTCTGCTACAACGATTTTATCATAACTTGGGAAGGGGTAGTCGAATTTTATTACATAAAAAACTTGGAATAAAATTATTTTTAAGACGTTTTAGCATAATATTTTTATTGTTTCGGAATTATTCAGACCGTTATGATGAAAAATATATTTTTTTATGCAAAATTGAAAAATTTTTATTTATGACTAAAATTTGCCAATTTTATTAACTGATCATAAAGTCACATATACTACAATTAAAATAAGTTTTACTTCATGCAAATCTATGGATAATTATTTATTTTAATCATACTAAAGTTAAGTCACCTAGTTTTTGCTAAAATTGCTAATATAATCACTGAAATTAAAATTTTCAATTACTTAAAATTTGTAAAATTGGTTTGAAATTTCTGTTTTAGATAACTTGAGTAATTGGTTCAATTACGAAATTAATTGAAACTAGTTTTAATTTTTGATTAAGTGCAGTAATTGAAAATTTTTTAAGAATGAATTTTTCTGTGTAATTAATTATACTGTGTTCGGATTTCGAACTTTTTTCTGGCAAAGGTTTTGATAGCAATATCTTAAAAACTCAAGCAATTTGATAAAACGGTGAAAGCTATTGGATTCCTTTGCCCCAACTTATATAAGATCAAATAAGATCCTTTGTCCAAATATTCGACTATCACAGTGTTATTCCTACATCATCTGGCCAAATTTCTGACTATCACTAGTGCTATTGCTACAGCATACAATCTGTACAAAATTAGTTGATTTTTAATTTAATGAAATTTTTCATTATCTTCTAAAATTAACTGCTACATATAAAATTCACAACTATCTATTGTTTCTTTGTTTCTATCGCACTCAAGTCAAATAATACAATCCCAGCATATTTATGATCATCTGTTGAAGAAATACACACAATCCGTTGTCATATTAATCCTCGTCTTCAAGTTGAAATTGATATCTGTTGCAACAGCAAACTTTTACAACAACATCAAGACATGTTTTGTTTACAAATTTTTACAAAAACTAACAACAAATAGAAGAAAATACAAAAACTAGACACTACAAAAAATATAATAAAATATTTTGGAAAGCAATAAGAAAAAAAATATACAGGAAAAAATTGCATTATAAAGGAGTTAAGTTAAAGCAGACAAAGAGTTTTTCTTTTTGTTAAATTTACCCCAAAAAAATTAAAAAAATTTACAGAAATTGTGTAAAATAAAAAAAATAACTAAAGCTAACACTTAATGCAATACATAGATTATATACAGTATAGCCAAGATACACAAACAGACATATGCAACACAACAAGTAACCCCAAATGGCAAATACTGTAGTTCATGTTTTTGGTAGCACAACACAAAATACGTACAACATTCTCAGTGTCAGCAAGTGAAAGATGTCTTTGGCTGCAAGCGACAGACAGGCTAACAAACGGACAAAGCAACACACATATACTTGCTTGGTAGCACAAACTGCCGTAAGGACGGACAAAATAATGATTTCAGTGCAGTAGTGTTTAGGAAAGCTGTGTAATGCATTTGAAGAAAACGTAAAATACTCTATAGAAGAATTTTAGTAAAAGAAAAATGTACAAAAAAGTGTAGAATATAAAAAAAGAGAAGAAAAATAAGAGAAAAAAATAGTACGACAAGTATAACGTGAACATTGTCGACATACTATATTGAATCACACAGTAAAACCGAAATATAGGAAATTCTTTATATTTTTGCGAAAATAAGTTGGAGGCAATGTTAACTAAATACACCAACACCAAACAAGACCATCGCTATTAGACAAAAACCAAGTAGACAAATGTATTTAAATTATAAACTGGTGAGTCCCTTGTTCATTATTCAAAAATATTTCCTTTTTTTGTAGATCCACATTCGGGATATGAACACTACCCATGCACTGCACTGTGCTGGAAGTAGGGCAATTGGTTATGGCAGGGAGGATAGAGGGAGTAATGTTTGTGGACATTCGACTAAACCCAGTAAAAATACCACTTAGGAATACTACTCTCTCCCCCTTACCAATATGCTGCTGGATTACATACTTTTTTTTATGGGATGTCCCATTGGGTAGGTCTCGAGATAGGAGCTTTTTTCTTAGATGCAAACTTGGAATAATTTTTTATTGGTTATTATTTGATATACATATATATGTATTTATATATGGGTAATTCCATGTCAAATCAACTAATAGTTAGACACATCCCCCTGCGATTTTGATGAAATTTGCTCAGATGTTTTCTTTAAGCCTAACTAACGAACTTATGCCAAAGAGAAAAAATTAAAAATGTTTATTGCAGAAGTTATGACATATCCAAAATATCACTATTTCGCCAAATTTACCGAAAGTGTTGAGCTTAGATTTTAAATATCTCGAAAACTATTTTATATACAAGATTGGTTTGCATGTCATTTTAAGCAGAATATTTGGGGCTACAAAAAATGTATAGAGCAAAAATTTTTTTGGAAGAATGACTTGTCTACAAAGTTTTGAAATTTTCAAAACTGATTAAATCGAAAATCTATATTTATTTTTTCTGAATTTTTTTTATATAATATCTCTGAACGTTCTTAAAAAACCCTGAAATTTTTAAGGAGTTGCTTTTTTTCTTTTTTGAGACATGACAAAAAAATGTACATTTTTAACACAAAATTTCCAGCATAAAATTTCACCGAAAAACCAAACGCACAAATTTGTCAATGTTATTACTTTTTCCCCTTCAAAAACTTTAAATTCAATTAAATTTAATGCATATTGCTCAAAATTATAAATTTAAATTATTTTTGATACTATATTGTTGAAGGTTGCGAAAGAAAAAAATTATTTCTCAAAAAAGAAAAAAAGCACCTCCTCCAAATTTTCACGATTTATTAAGGACGTTTAGAGGTATTATATAAAGACTCAGCCATAAAGATATATAGGTTTTTGATTTAGTCAGTTTTGAAATTTTTAAAACTTTGCAGATAAATCATTTTTCCCAAACAAATTTTTGTTCTATGTATTTTTTTGTTGCCCCAAATATCCTCTTTAAAATGGCATACAAAACATTCTTGTACATTAAATAGTTTTAGAGATAATTAAAAACTAAGCTCAACACATTCTGTAAATTTGGCGAAATAATGACATTTTGAATATGTCATAACATTTGAAAGAAACATTTTTAATTTTTTTCCTTTAACATAAATTCGTTATAGCATGGATGACAACATCTGACCAAATTTCATCAAAATCGAAAGGGGTCGTGTCTAACTCTTAGTTGATTACCCATATGTATTAAATGGTACTACAATAATTGAAAACTGTATTACACTACATTTTACTTTAAGAAATTTATTATTTGACATATTGTCATAATTATATTTTAAATGAAATTTATTTGTTGATGGTTATTAAGCAATTGTCTATATGCATTTCATTGGTGCTTTTAAAAAAATAGATTCATATCGAATATAAAATATTTGTTGGCTTTTGTATAAGTTTCTAAGCCTACTACACTTATTTTATTCTTTTGCGATTTTCAAAAATATTATCGTTTGTAAATTCGCAAATGGTTTTGAAAGTCTGTGCATAAAATAAGAGGTTTGTTACAACATTTTACTTTTAGTAAATATTTTTAGTTCGCGCATTGGGTCAGGAATCGATCTTATGATATCCGCACTGGTTGGCTAGAACACTACCCACCAACCAACCTACCGAGGCTCGTATATATTTTCATACAAAATTCAGCGAAAGAATAAAAAAACAAATTACGAAGTAAAAATCTCTCTCGCACCCATATTTTTATCCACTTAAGTGAGTGATAATGCACTATACACAAATGTCTATGCTCCTGGTCTGTTGACAGCTGACAAGCTACTAAATTAACTTTTTGTTGTAAGATGTTAATTACACTGTGATACACTAAAATTATTCAGTGCTTCTCATGCACCAATTCTGTTTGGTTGGAGCCCATAGAGCAAGAAAATACTTATGGTTTTTGTAGGTCACTTCGTAAAGTAATTTTATAACGGTAAATGTAGTGAAAAACGGTTTTCTTAAAATTTGAGTTTTAAACAGTCATAACCTCTTTGTTTCATAACAGATTTTTACGATCTTTTTCAAATTTGAACATCAGTTAGTAAATGAATAAGTTATGGTGGCTTAAGTGTAAAAAAATAAAAAAACCTATCAACAAAATTTTACTTTTCGCACGCTCTAAGTTGCTTATGAGATACTAAACCACTATACGAATTAACTTTTGTGAAAAGCAACATTAAAATAGCTTTCCAAAATGTGTAATTACATTAAAATCGGTTGCAAAATAAAAGAGTTGTGGTATGTTTTATGTTTTGACTTTATTGCTTCTTACTTAAACATTGGGTAGTCACGCTAATCTACTTCATTATAACTCGGGCACGATTAATCCGAATATTATATTTCCTCATAAAATTTCGTTAAATAGATGATGTTTCATTAATACTAGTATCCACGAGCGAATGTGGTAAAAGCGAACAAAGGACGCTGATGATGACAGCGTAGCGGCTGTCGAAATTAGTAGTACTAATCCGTTCTGCTTGTCTGATTATACTAAAAATAGTCCATGCAACATTTTACGAAAAAAACTTTCGTAGTTACTTTTTTCGTATTATATACGAAACTTTCGTGCATTCCACGAAAAAAGTTTTAGTCTAGAACTTTATTATTTTACGAAAGTAACCAAAACCCTTCGTATATAATATTTTCGTAGAATGTACGAAACTTTCGTACATATTACGAATTAAGTTGAGTCCAGAATTTTATTATTTTACGAAAGTAACGAAAACTTTTCGTAGTTTTTTTTTGTAAAATATACGAAACTTTCGTACATATTACGGAATAAATTTTTGCACCAGAATTTTATAGTTTTACGAAAGTAACGAAAGCATTTACTAGTACGTTTTTTCGTAAAATATACTAAAATTTCGTACATATTACGAAATCAATTACGGACTATATAAGTTGCTCTTAAAATGATTGAATCACATAAAATTGGGCGCTAAGTGACCCGTATACGTATAAGTTGTAGCCAGCGTTACCGTTAAAAATGTTCAAAAAAAGGGCACAAAAAGGGGATTTTGATAGTAAAAGGGACACAAAAATGGGATTTCTGAGAAAAGAAGGGTAAATTTAATAAGAAGAAAACTGTAAAAAAGTTGTTTAATTTTTTCGTAAAACACAAAGAATATTTAGTAATATTCTCTAAATATTACCTTAAACTACGAAACTATTTCGTAAAATGTAAAACTTTTCTTCTCTTTTCTACGAAACTCTTTCGTATTATATAAAAAAATATTTCTTAAAACAAAAATTATACTTCGTAAAATAAATACAAAAATTTCGTTCATTACGTACATTTTACGAAAGAGTTTCGTGGTGCGAAATTACAAAATATTTCGTAAAATATACGAACGATTTCGTTCATATGTTGCATGGTTTTTTTCAGTGTAGATATTCTAATATTCCACTCTTAAAAAGAAGTTGAAGTTACATTAATTCAATTATTGAACTTAAGCCGAATAATAATAACATCTGACTTAAAAACAAAAATTTTCAGGAAAACGTTTTTATTCAAAAAAATATATAAAAAAAAATTTTACTAAAAAGTTTAAGCACGTCTTAATTGTTTTCGTTATAGATTTACAACGGGACCTCTCACCGTTATGAAAATTTCAGTAAATGATCGTAAGTTATTGATTGCCATCAAAAAAACGAAAATAGCACAACATGTCGACAACGTCCTTTTTGGTGTTACGGCTTCATAGGTTCAAAAAGTTATCTACTATAAAAAGGAATGCCTCAACACAAGGAAACTTTTATAAGATGAGGTACGCTGTTTGTCCATATATATTAAAACTCATCCTTAATTGCTATTTATGTAAGTAAGAAGTGGAAGTAAGTAAGGAGCGAAATAGAAAAAGAAAGTTGTTACGCAAGGTTACCAAGAAACCAAAGATAAGAAACTGGATCATTATAGCGCAAGAAAACTATATACCAAAGGAAAATATCCCTAAAGGGAGGAAAATCTATTACAAGAGAAGTCATGGGACTGCTTTCCAAGGAATATCAGCAGGTTCGGGTACTGGAATTTTATATGAGAAGGATTTATCACTTTTACATATCGTTTTAACTAGGGAGGGTCATTTGACATAATGAAGGTACTCATTAGAATACGTGATAGATTCTAGATCCAAATTTAATATACTTGTCCTGTGGTGGTTCCTTTAATACTACTCGAATTACTATTTGGAAAAATTTTAAGTGATGTGTTTTCTTTTCAACGCTGACGACTCGGGGAATATACAGTCATAGGACAAGTACGTTGAAGATAATTGGTTAAAAATTTCCCCGAGGGATATGATAGTAGAGTTTTAACTTTCATCGAACGAATCTCAATAACCAGCAATAACCATTCAAGTATAATTATGTTTATTGGGTTGTCATCGTCACCAATTTCAAGTTTGCTAACCGAAGCCCCTGTGGCAGGAACAACAACATTAAGATAAGCTTGAGTAATTTTTAGCTGGAATTCCTTGTAGGAATGTGATTTGTTCTTCAATGTTTTGTTAGTAAATCCTCTACAAACTTCAAGCATTTGTCGTAGCAAAAATATAAAAAAACAGAAAGAAAAACTAAAATAAAAATAATAAAAAATAGTGAACTTTACTATAAATGTTTGTATTTCTGTTTCAGTATAAGAGAAAATACATACACACACACACACACATACATACATTTATAAAAGAGGAACGTATAAGAAACAGGCACATATACAATAACATTTAAATAAGAAATAATAAAGAAAATAAAAAAATGCAAGCAAAATAGAATTGATATAAAATAGTCATGGTGTGCTTCTCAGCATTACTTAAAATTCATGAAAGCAATTCAAATATTTTTTCTGGCTACTTGAGACTTCAACACAGGAACTCAATTCCACACACATACAAATATTGAAACTTTAGCATCCCAGCGGTAAAACTCAGAAGACCTTCTTACTTCAGCCCTTACTAAAGGCCTGCTTCGACATTTTTTTCTTATCTAACTGCTAAAGAATACCTTACAGAAGGATCTGGCTCTTCGCTATACAAGATAAGATACACATTTCACATTCGGTTCAATGAGAAAGCAGAAGAGAAAGAGTAGCATTTTTTTTTGTTTTTTTTTTTGCCAAAGCAGAAGAAAAAGATTTTGTGCATCAAAAATGTACTTTGGAAATCACAAATATTCTCGTATTCTTTTTTGGCAAGCAATTTGTATATTCAGCTGAAATTTACGTACAAGGGACATCCTACATGCTGCTATTATGCTGTTTATGTTGGAACTGATTAACTTTATTCTGTAGAAACGAACTACATTCGTATTAAAAATTAAGGAAGACCTTCCCCGCATTGACAACGTGTATAAAAAAGATATGAGTATGGAAAGGAGCGATCAGGCCTCGTACATCCAAAGGAAGGAGTACAGAGGCCTTCTAGAAGGCATCCATACTCCATCTATTTCCTGCTGGAATGTTTCTGAGTTTTAAAATTTTCTTGTACATATACATTATAAAAACGTGTTCATCCGTATATATGTATGTTGGAATGTGTGTGTTACTATTAGTGCACAGTGTTAAATATCGAGTTTTGCATGATCATGCCCTGAGCAACAGTATCAACGTTGAAACTGGTGTTCGTCAGGGACACATTCTATCCCCACTTCTCATCAGCAGTGGTATAAGATTGGGGCTTAACAGACAACTCCAGAGCCTGAAATACGGAGAAGATTTCTCTTTTATAGCATTTTTTGTTATATAACAGCCATAGGCACCACGATCCAAAGGATTTTTTGTGTAGCCAAAGTGTTCACTGATGTAGATTAAGGGTACGAATAAAGCTAAATATTCTATACGGTGAGAGATTGTAAACTTCACCTGGAGTCATTAAGATACCTCCAAGGAACTTCGTTCTGCATGCCATTACCGCCGGATAGTCAAAGAGAATGGGCTCGGGCGTCTCTTCTGGCATTTCGCAGAGACTACATACTTCGGTCTCAGAATTGCCAATTATAAATTGGTGTCGTCTGAGACGGCAGTGTCCGGTAAACCATCCCGTTAGTAGTCTAAGGTACAGTGGCCGGTAAACCACCTCGTTAGTAATCTAAGATACAGCGGCCGGTAAGCCACCCCGTTAGTAATCTAAGTGTCCGGTAAACTACCCCGTTACAGTAACTTTTGGGATTTGTAGTGGAATAACATAATGAATCATTTTGCTTGTCTTCGACCGTGAAGCGCTTCCAAATGACGAGCAGACTCCATATAATAATAATAATAATAATAATAATAATAATAATAATAATAATAATAATAATAATAATAATATAATATATTCCCATCGATCCTATAAGGGACATAGGGCCTCAATAAATTGGTTGAATGTACGCCTGTCTTGTGCCATCGCTTTCACCTCACTCCAGCTTTTATTCATGGCCGCTACCTCTGCGTCAATCTGTCTTCTCTACGTGTGAGCAGGACGTCCTCTCCTTCGATTACCCTGTGGACTCCACTCTATGGCATTCCTTGTGATGTCATTATGCGGCCTTCTAAGGGTATGGACAATCCACCGCCATTTGCGCTTTTTTATTTCAATGCCTATAGGCTGTTGATTGGAATACTCCCACAACCTGCTATTGGAAGATTCCATATAGTCACAGGAATTATTTTGTTCTTTGGCATATCCTCATCAGATGATAAAGAAGGGTTCTGGTCATATAAAGCTAAGCAAGTTGCAATCGGTAATTGCAATTGTTGTCTCTGTTTGGCGGTACCAAAGCAGAGTTTGTGGACTATAGGTCTGCACCATCAGAATGGAATACGTATTTTCTGTGCCGCAACGCACTTCATCAGCATTCAGGTGTCTTGGGTTTCGTTGAAACCTAAACAAAAGCTACGTTGGGATCCTCTGTTGGCTAGACAGTTAGCCCGTTCATGCTGGAAGCATGGTCTTCATGGTCAGGCATCCAGCATAAAGACAGTTTATTTCAAATGCCAAGTTCATTTAAAGATGTAACACAATCAACGACAATACTCGACCTTATCTCATAAAAGATTAAGGCCTTGAGCACTGCCTGGCTATCGGACATCAAGTAGATACGAATACAATTATAATTTCTTCTCAAGCATTCTCGAGCACAAATAAGGATGGCATAGACTTATGCCTGGAAAACCTTAGGGTCCTTATCCATGGTAATGGCCCTTTGGAAGTTATGGCCGTATATTCCTGTCACCGTATCTCCATTTTCGTGTTAGGAGCCATCAGTGCCAGAGATCGGGTCAGCATCTTCGTGCCATCTAGTGTAGTTCAGCCATTGGCTTCTTTCAGCAATTATAACTTCAAAGTTTTTCTTCAAGTATATTTGCCACGTTGACCTTTAAGACTCTCTAAGTGCTTTATAATAGCTAGTGAGTACAGTCTTGTAGGAGACTTAGCCACGTGTATTTTTGGCTCTATTGAATTATCGCCTCGTCTCCTTTCTCAGGTTTTCTAATCAATCGTTCCACCAGGCTGCATCTCTTTATGTCCTTTTGGACTTTAACTTGCATCTTTTCCTGAAGGCATTTTGAGTATTTTCAAAAAGTTCATTGAACTCAAAGTCTCTTTCTGTAGGAATATATATTAGTCCTTTTGAAAAACTTTCAGTATTGGATAAGTAAACACGATATGTCACGGTCTGTGTTTCTGGGAATACGAAATGGTTGTTCGTACGTCGGAGAGATTATTGCTACTTTGGGTGACAACAAGGATTTCTTGTCTAATAGCGTTCCCAAAGGTGGACTCTTTGCCCAAATTGGGCGTTTTTTACATGTCGCAAATTCAGATATGTGCAACTTCTAAGCACGTGTTCCTTTATCTCAACGGGACAGCAGTTCCACCATAAAAGTTGGGCCCAAATTAGTGTCAGAAAATAATAAGTAGGAATTTGTTTAATAAAATTATCTCATAAACTAAAATATGCAGTCCAGAAGTATGACTGCGTTTTCTATAGCTATTTTCGTGGTCTTTGGAAATATTAGTATTCAGAGTACAATTGATTTTTTTACATCCGAACCAATCATATGTGCGCTACCACCCACTAGAAAACCGAAGTATCATCTCAACTCGTACACAATTTCATGAAGAAACAAAAGTTTTCCCAAAATAAAATATCTCTAACCCACTGTCTAGTGTGCCAGTGCCACTAAGATTGTGTAAAATCACTTTGAATTAGATTTAATGTCAATTTCTATTTATATATTTTTGTTTGCTCTTTCTTGTTTTTATTTTTCTTTCGGTTCCTTAACATGTGTTCTGGTTAGAAAATATATATTTATTGCACGTATTTGGATTGTATTTATATATATACATACTCGTACATAGTTTCTATTAAATTAAATAGTGTAGGTGAAAAAATCTTAGGAACGCATCGTAAATATTGTACAATTAATTGTCTTATCTTGTTTTCAGTGTTTCTATCTCACTATGGCAAAGTGTTGGATAATTAGAAATTACACTTAAGCTAACTGAATGTTAATAAGATACATGATATTTTAAAGTAAGTCATCAAGAAACGAAATTAAATTTTATTGTTAAATGTTAGAGTGAAATGCTGGTGGCTGTGCCGACTCTCCGTAAAGGGAAGGTGACCTGTAACAAGAGAAGTCATGAGACTGGTTCCCAAGGACTAGCAACCGGTCCGAGTGTTGGAGCTTTATATGAGAGGAACTTGGTACTTTTACATGGCGTTGTCATTGAAGGTAGTCAATTGACATAATTAAGATACTCAGTAATATGCACTAGAGTCAAACTGAGGTACTTGTCCTGTGCTAGTTTTTTTTTATAATCGAAGGTGTTTTGTTAGCATTGTTAAAATTTTTTGTTCTAATTAAGTGATGTTTTTGCTTTTTACCGCTCACCAATCGGGAACATATTGCACAACACTCATTTTCATAGGACATGTACGTTGAAGACAGTTTATACAAAACTTCCTGCAGGATATTTACATAATCTTAAGTTATGAATTTTAAGTTGAAATCTCATCTGTTTAATGCATAATTGAATAATTTTTATTTGTACTTTCACAACAATGTGGTTTCTGTAATACACCTGATTCAATCATTTACAAGACTCATTAATAATTTTAACATGTCCCTGGTAAAAATTTGGCTTTTAATATTTTCTTCAAATTCACAAAGAAAAACCATGAAACCATAGAAATATAGAAATCACCATTAACGAATATGTTGCTTATTCCAATATCATAATTCCAAGAACATATTTTGCATATTTTCTCTCATTCAATATTGAACAATTCTGTGATGCAGGTATATTTTAAGGGAATTGCAACATTGTATTTAAATATTTATTTTTAATGCATAATAATGATGATAATGATTTACAAATTGTTTTTCTTTTTAATATTCAAATATTTTTATTTTTTTATTTTTTTTAACATTCATGTTGTTGTTATTGTTCTTACGAATGCGTATTTACATTAAACATGCATAAATATGAATATTTAGGATGTGTTAAATCCTTGCTGTAGATTATGAAGTGCCTCTCATGATTGGCGGTGCAGATGTTTGAAAGAAATTAATCTCGCCATTACACCGTTCGACATATTAAAAAAGAATCGTTACACTTGAGTCAGATGATGAAGGTCTGAGTTAGTGAATCAAGTATAGTTAAGCTGCATGTTCAGTATTTTAATTCGTGTTTCGTATTTCTTTTTCAAACGACCTTAAAGTTTCTAAATACCTGCTAAATTTAACAATTTTGCTAAAAAAATAAAAATAAAGAAATGGCATACGGCTGGCATTGCAGGACATCCCTGGAACTTCCCGCGAATTTCCAGCTCAAAGCGCTGTAAAATCCATACTTTTGCGTATTTAAAAAATATTAAAAAAGGATGTTTTCCAAAATTTCGACCACGATATCTCTCACATAACTTAAACGATTTCAATCATTCGGTATTCGGTGATTTGGCGATTTTTCAAACTAATTGGTTGTAACTGCTGTGGTTGTGATGTCTTAGCGGTAAGAAACTCTGATAAGAAAATGATGGTGGTCTCAAAACATGTAAGTTCAACCTTCTGTTCAGCCAAATTTTTCTTTATCTCGTCAATGCTTTAAAAGTTCTTTCTAAAAATAGAAAATATTTTTTTCAAGTTTCGAATTTTAGTCGAACTGTATGGAATTATATCCAAATAAATAAAATTTTTTTTCGGTTGAGTTCACTTTTAATTTAATTTTACAATTAAAGTATATTTTTATTTTGAGATAAATGTGAAGCATGTAGGACAAAGAAAAATTGTTAACTGTGCAAAGGATTGAATTGACATATTTCGAGAGCTCCCGCCTGCTCTTCTCGTCAGTCAAGAGCTGAATGTTATTTACCTTTAATCAGTTCATACCCAGCAAAAACTTTTGTCATGTTTGTAATCGGTAGTACTTTATTAACGGATTACAAAGTAATAAGTGGTACTTATTTGCTTGAAATTAGATCTAATACTTAGTTTCTAATAAAATTAGTACATCATTATCTGAAAGTAGTTACAATTTGTTGATGTGTATTAATAAAATAAGTAGACAACGACTTTTTGAGTCAACATGTGTTTGTATATGAAAACTAATTTTTGTCGCTTAAACTTATAAGTAGCTTATAAGTAGTATAATAACTGAGTGAGTAAAGTTCTTGTCTTCATATCTGAACGCGCACAGGTTCGTATCCTAGGTGGGTCCAGAAAACATATTTAAAAAAATAAAATAAAATTGAAAAAATATAAATAAAATATAATGTGTATGATTTTTTTTTATTTAAATTTTAAATTGTTTATTTGACTACTTATTTTTTAGCTACAAGTAAGCCAAATAATAACTAGTTAATTGCTGTGACAATGTAAACACATTTGTAAGGGGTACCCCTTATGTTTTGGACTTCTCAAACAACAATAAGTAGTTATCGAGTCAAATTGTAAGTAATTACAACTTAAGTCCTCATATACTTTTTTGGCTACCAGTAAGCAAAGTTTTTGCTGGGTACTGTCGCCCTTAGAGCTATATTTCATTTCATTTCATGACAATAGCAACTACTGATTAAAGAGAAGCAACAGAATCAGGCAATTAATGCCTACCGGTTAATTAATCAATTAATGTGTTACCTTCTTTGGGAGAGGGTAGTGTAGAGAAAACAGGTGGTGAAGTAGGAGGGAAAAAGAAAGTGAAATTAATTTACAACTTTGCCATTGCGCGTTTTTAGTTAAATTTTGTCGAGAAGTGTTGCAGCCAGCGTGACCGTTTTGCGACTAAAGTGGCAATTTGCCACTTTTTCAACTGCCTTGCCACTTTTAGTGCCCCTTTTTTAAAATGACCAAAATCTGCCACCTTTTGTAATATTATGCCCCTTTTTGCCCATTTTTATGAAATGATACTTCTTGTTTTAATATAACCTTTTTACGGCACGAAACTGTTTTTATAAAAAAAAAAATCTCAAGACAAAAATTTGTTTTTGAGTCTATCATGTAAAATCTTATGACAAAAACTATTTTGAAATAGTTTAAGAGTTTATATCTATAGATATTCATTATTGTATTAAAATTATTAAAAACTAACACCCTGATTCACTAACACGAACAAGAACGTCTTGTTAAAATTTTTTATGAAAATCACGCAGCTTTAAATATTTTTAAAATTAATTTCATGCAAATTTTGGTGCCATGTCACAATATCCAAAGACATTATGTCACTGCAAAAAATGGCATAACATCCATGAACATTGTGACACTTAATAGTGCCATGGATTTTATGACATTATTATTATGATCTTAATGGTCTTTGAAATATGTCATAATGTCCACACTTTTAAAAATGAAAACAAATTCAAATATACATGTTGTCGACTATTCACTTTTTACTTCTGCAATCGGTGACAACTAATAAAAGATCAATTGACGTTATTGCATTTTAAAAAGTGAAATAATATCAAGAAAAATTTGCAAATAGCGTCAACAATGCTTAAAATATGTCCAATCGACATCGTCGATTCAAAGAAATATTTGGAAATTAATTAAAATTGTTAAGAAAATTTATTTTACTACAAAATATTCTTTGCAAAGAAAAAAATAGACAAGAATTATATTCAATAAAACCATGTTATTAAAAAAAATATGAATTTCAATAACATTTATCTTTAACATAATAAAATATTTCGTTGTAAGTATTTCTTTTCCATGCCGGTTATTTCTTTTCTTTTTATACATAAGTACTTAAAACAAGTTGTATCCCATAAAAAAATATATGGGATATGGCTCAGCTAGAGAGTGTATGCTTTACGTCCGGAAAGCCCGGGTTCGTATTCCAGCCATGTCAACATTTTTTTAATTTATATATATATATATATTTTTATTTTGAAATAATTTTGTTATCAATATAGGGGAATTCTTTATCACAGGAAATTTGAAAAAAAAAATTATTGAATACCGGGATTTTTGTTATCAAAAACGAAACTTATTTTTTTCTGTGTGCGTAGCTGGCCTTCGACCGGCCTTAAGTATTTTTTCTTCTTGGTATATTGAAAAGCGGCCTTCGGCCGGTCTTAACGACTTTCTCCTCGCAGTATACTCAGCGGCTTCGCCGACCGAAGGCCGGCTATGCAAAAATCTTTACTAAGCGAAACTGCTTTTCGATATACTTTACTAATGTGCTGTTTCCATATGCAAACAAGCAACTTGAGTAAAAAAATGTTTATGGAAATTGTTTTAAAAAATATGAGTGCCTTTCACATAAATTTTATACAAAAAAGGCTTGTTTGCATTGTTTGTCTAAAATTTATATAAAAAGCAGTCACTTTTTTGAACGAAAAAACATCAACATTGATTCATTTTATTTCAAAAGCATTGCATATACGCCATAGAAATTCATTAGATATTAGAATTTGGTTCAATTATTCCCTTTTCAAAAAAGTTGCCCCTTTTTTTGGAAGAATCCCCTTTTTGGTGCCACTTTTTTCCTCAAAATCCCCTTTATGTGCCACTTTTTAAAAATTTTCAACGGTCACGCTGGTTGCAGCGCCTCTGGTGTTAAGTAAAGTCATTAATTTGTTTAAGTTATGTAGCCATTTCATTAGTTCTTTTACTGCTACAATAACGACATGATTAGGATATATCAGTACTAATTGCTGCCGGTACTGCTAAAGTGATGACTGCAATTTCTTCATCACTTTAATATTCTAACAACAATCAACACAATGACACGCCAATGCACATAATTAAAACTGATGATATTAATGGCTAGCCTGAAACTAGTCTTGAATTAAAGACCTCAGGGTTTGTAGTCAACGTGCCCAGTCAGCGTAACCATCCCAGCCAACAGCACCCTCACCCTTAATTCAAAGACTAAATAAAAAACCAAACTAATTAAATAACTTTGAATATTTATATTTCTTTCATTGAGTAATTCGACATCGTAGTGTGCAATGTAGAATATGCAGGACTTATCATTGACCCGCTCGAGAAGCAAAAGGACAATGCAAAACTTAACAATTGAAGAACGTCTATGTTGTACCCATGAGGGAGCTGATTCGACTGCTAGGTTCTGTAAGAAATAAGGTTTAGTATATAGGCGATCGCTGCACTCTCCAAGGTTATCGTGGGAATGTAAATGTAACACTATGCTCTGGATATCAAAATGCGGCTAAACGGTTCCAGGGTTAACCGATATCTATTTTTGCATGCGGCAACGCGACTACACTTGCCATGAGGGTAAAAAGTAACTTGATATTTTCATGTTAAATTCTTATTAAACATCATTCAATTTAATGAAAAATAGAATAACAAATACAAAGAATATAAAAATTATTCAGTTGCATTTTACAAATTCTTTCATCAAATTTAAAAAAAAATCACCTAAAATCTTACAGCCTAAAAAATATATTATTGTTTTGCTTATTTATGACACCATTAAAAGTTATGAAGTTTGAGACCAAAAAGAAAAACTATTTCAACATCTTTAACTTTTCGAAACGATGTCCTTCACTTAACTCTTATAAATAATTTAATATCATTTATATTTTTCTAAATCAAAGTAAAATTTAAATCAAAATGTGGTGTCACAAAGAAGAAATTCTTCTAAAAACTGCTTTCAACTGCCACACGTTTTTTTTTTCCAGCAGTTTAAACAACAAAAAAAGTGAACTTCAAGTACATTCTTTGATTATTGTATATATCGCACTCTAATGCATATTTGAAAGTACAAATGAATGAGTGCATGAGTGAAAGACTCAATGAATGAATAAATGTAGAATGATGTATTCACTCGACCCTTGACAAGAATAAAGTACAAGTATAGAAAAAAAAATACATGAAAACATGAACGATTTTTTATTTTATGTTGACTGAATGAATATTTTAATGATGTACTTTTGTTTAATACAAAAAATAAAAGCAAAATCATATGTAGAAAAAAAAATTCAAACTAAAAAATAAGACCCCAAAAAAAAAAATATGGCAAAAAAATTAAAAGAAGGGTGAATTAAAAATGCTTAAGTGTAACTCACAATTTTTAATATTTTTAACGAAATAATTTATAAATATATTCACTCGCATGAAGATATATATAAATACTGAAAGTAATTTTAGCAAATATACGAGGTCAACAAAGAGGCTCTTAAAATTTTCTTAACAAGGTTAACGTCAGTTCAGGCACTAATCTACCTGTTATCGGTGCCCATCATGTCCAAATATGTAATGTGAAAAATTCGTTTTTTAAACTCGTTATTCGTCATTTGTTCTCTAATGGATACGAGACGCCATGTTGCAAAATTTTGAATTTCTCATAGAGAGTTGAAAACTCACCAAGAAATATTTAAAAACTTTCAGTATTAGAAATGCGCTAACCCGTCTTCTGAAAATTTCTATAAAATCGCATAAAGTTTTGCAATAGTAATAGAATACATAAGTAAGTACTCAGCAAAAGCTTTGCTTACTGGTAGGCAAAAAAGTATATGATAATTTAAGTCGTAACTGCTTACAATTTGACTCGATAACTACTTATTTTTATTTGAGAAGTCCAACAAATAAGTGGTACCCCTTACAAATGTATTTACATTATCACAGAAATTAACTTGTTATTATTTGGCTTACTTGAAGTTAAAAAATAAGTAGTCAAATAAACACATTAAAACAAAAAAAAATTTCTTTAAATACATTATATTTGAATTATATTTTTTTCAAAAATTTTCATTTTTTACTATTTTGACACAGCTGGGGTCCGAACCTGTGCTCGTTCAGATTTGAACACAAGAACTTTACCCACGTTTCATATATTTGTAGGAAATTTAACTCTCTAAAAAAGATCTCCTACAATTTTTTTTTGTAAACTTCAGCGTTCAAAAGCTATTAAAGATTGAAGTTTGATTAATTTCTGATTATTATTTTTTGATTATTATCTGCTTGAAAATAACCAAACTTCAACCTTTAATAACTTTTGAACGGTAAGGTTTACAAAAAAATTGTGCGAGACCTTTTTTGTTGAGAATTCAATTTCCTACAAATATATGAGACGTGATGTTTTTTCCAAATAGTAAATAACGAGATATGAATTTTTCGTTCTAATCAGCTTTGTCATATCGTACGTGTTTTTACGATATGACAGAACGGAAATAGCCATACAGTGTCGTAATATCGTGAGCTTTTTAGGATATGCCAACACTGAGATATCCATACACCGTGTATGGATATCTCAGTGTTTTCATATTGTAAAGAACTTACGATATGACGACACTGTATGGCTACTTTCGTTTTGCCATATCGTAAAAACGCGTACGATATGACAACGCTGTTTCTAATAATAAGGAAAAAAATAAGAAACTGAGAGGCAGAGGACTTTCGTATTAAAATTAAGAGCGCATAGTTGGAGAGCATTTTTTTGAGGTGTCTACCAACATAATTTTCAGAGTATAAAGTTTTATGTACAAATTATTTGTGAAAAATAATGCGAGAATTTTCGTTATTTCTAAAGTACATTTTTTATTAAACAAAATGAAAAATGTAAAAATAAAGTACTCCTTCCAAAAGAAGGGAGAACGAAAGTGTATCGGATCTTTTAGAAAACAGTGTAGAGGCCTTCTAGAAGGCTAGAAGGCAGAATAGAAGTAGATTTGGATTTTATTTCAGATCTTTGAAGACCTTTAAAAAGGACTATTTAGTGAATGAATCCTAAGTTATACCCCTGGGTATGAATACTTTGAGTTCTAAATACATATCTACATATTATGTATGTACATATATAAAGAACACACAAGAATAAAACAATTTCAAAAACATCAGAATCAAAATCTTCTGAATAATCAGACAATGCAATTTTGTTGTACATGTTGTTTGTATTGAAAGGTTTTAGCATTTGAGAAGAAAGCTGAACTGTTTTTAGAGTGTTTTTCTATGAAGCGATTTGGAGCTATTTTTGTGTTTTACTGATTCACTATGCCTCTTTAAAGAGGTCCAGTAAGCCACACACTAGATCATAGTTGTTGGGTGACTGGTATCTCGTAATGATTTCGTTGCAGAAAAAATAGATTTCCAACCCCAAAAATCCTCAGCGAAAAAAGTGGTTTTCCCCAATGAATCGCCTATGGATTTTCACAAAATTTTTATCCCCAATGGCAAAAAAGAATCCACTATTTGGGGACAAATCCCCAACACTGGGAACCCTGAGTAAAATAATTATTAATAAAATATTAGGCTGAACCCACACCAACATAAGGTAAAACTGTTTTTTTTTTTGACTAATACGACACCAGTACATTAGTTCTTATGAGACAACCCGCGCCAAAACATTGGTTGCAGAAAACTCATGTGGTTTGATACAACATACCCACACAGAGTGCCACAAAACAGACTGAAACGAACCTCGTTGTACACAATTGCGTGCTTTCTTATGTTGTAACCTACACTAATTAAGACAAGTAAAAAACAAAAAAAAAACAAAAAAATACAATAAGTATAGTCGCCATGCTGTCTGATTACCAGTTGTCTTTTAAAAGAAAAACGTGATAAGACGTAGTTTTTTGGTGTGGGTTAGCATCAATCAAGTGCATTTGACTTGAAAGACAAAAACGTTTTGTCTTTTGTTGGTGTGAGTGCAGCCTTAATGTAGTCATTTCATTCATGTTGTTTCAATATGAAATAACTTTGACCCAACATGATTTTTCTTATTGTTTCAATATCAAATTCACGTTCTTTCAACTTAAAATAACTATCATTCCACATAATTCCTCGTGTTATTTTAGGTTTTTTTTTAATTTGAAATAACTTTCATTCAACATAATTTTTCGTGTTGTTTCAATATCAAATTCACGTTGTTTCAACTCGAAATAACTCTGATTCAACATGATTTTTCAAACTACATCACTATCATTTTTACTTAATTGTACTGGAATTTAGTTATTTTAAGAGGAAATATGTTGTTTGAAGGGTATTGTAAGATCCTGTTTAATTGATATGAAACACCAGTGAAGCAAAATCGCTTCCGAAAAATTTTGAATTAACCTTATTTTCGATGGCTTTAATTTGAAAATTTTTTATGTGTAGAAGAAGTTAAACATAATATTTACTTTATATGACACTGGCCACTTTTCTAATCATAATTTTGCATTGCCCCGTGAATTTAATATGTGTGTTGCATATGAATCGTTTAAATAGAAATAGTTGAAAACAGAATACTTCCCAGCAAAAACTTTTGTCATTTTTGTAGTTGGTAGTACGTTATTAATAACTTACAAAGTAATGAGTGGTACTTATTTATCCTATTACTATACTTAGTTTTTAATACAATTAGTACGTATTTTTATCATTAGCTGAAAGTAGTTATAATTTGTTGATATGTATTAATAAAATAGGTAGACAAAAACAGCTGAGTGGGCAAAGTTCTTGGCTTCATATCTGACCGAGCACAGGCTCGTATCCTAGCTGGGTAAAAAAATAAAAATAGAAAAATAAAACACAATTGAGAAAATATAAATAAAACATAATGAGTATAAATATTTTTTATTTGACTACTTATTTTTTAGCTTCAAGTAAGCCAAATAATAACTAGTTAATTGCTGGGATAATGTAAATACATTTGTAAGGGGTAGCTCTAATTTTTTGGACTTCTCAAACAAAAATAACTAGTTATCGAGTCAAATCGTAAGTAGTTACGACTTAACTCCTCATATTCTTTTTTGCGTACGAGTAAGCAAAGTTTTTGCTGTGTTACTACGCTTGTGCGCGGTACTGCCCACTTTTCTAAGCTTAGTGTAGTATTGTCACCTTAACAAAATCTGTTTACAAATTTGTTATATATATTTTTTTAATTGAGAGTTCTAGAAATGACATGCTCAAAATCGATTGAAACTAGTATGGAGCCGAATGGAGCAGAACTTTTTTAAAAAGATTTCTAATGTATCAAAGTTCGCTAAGGTTACTATTTTCGATGCCACGAACTGTGTGTCCGCCTACTGCAGTACTTTGTCCTATTTACTTACTTCTAAAACTTCTAAAACTGCCTTCGTATTAAAGCAAAAACAAACAAGGCAGTCAAATAGAGTGTACGGTGTCATTTAAGGGTTTCATTTTCTACATTTCTCCGTATTTTTTTTTTTATTTAGTAATTTTTGTGATAAAAACAATGTTTAGCGTGTTTAAGAAACATACATGATTTTTTGTCTTTATTGCAAAACGAGTAAAAAAAAAACAAGTAAAAAGCTCAGCAAGAAACTCTTGTTAATTGCATTTCAAGATTAAAACTTCAGTGTCAGGGTTTTTATGCCATCAGCATTTGTGTCGCTGCTGTTGTTGTTATTGCTTTTATTCTATAAGAAAACAATGTATGTTTACATGAACATACATAAATACACAAATACTCTTGTATAGAAATCTACTTACAACAGGCGACATCATGTTGTGATTATTGCATATCCGTAGGTCACAAACAAAAGATGTTGCACAATAAGATGGGGGGGGAAAAAACATGCACAAAGAACAACAAACGAGATAAATGAAATCTAAAGAATTTAGAAATGGGTTAGATAACCATCGTATTATTACTTATTTATTTGTTTATTTTAGATGTTTGGCTTCTGCTATTAGAACAATATCAGAGACTGATAACATGAAGTTCATTTAAGTAGACAAATATTCATCTATTGTGCTGTTTTTGATCCTTTCAAGATGATGCTTGAAAACAAAAGACAGTAGATGATATACTTTAGTTGGTCAGAATTAAAACAAAAATTATTTTTATGTAAAAGCAGAATTATTGAGAAAAAAAGAAACAATTTCCATACAGTCGAGATACGTTTTTAAGTTTGCAATAATTTTAATTTAAGTTGTTTATATTACTACATATAAAAACAGGAATGTCAGATTAACATGACGTAATTTTGATTGGAAATCATATTAAATTTACACGAAATAATATGCTGTTTAAGTGTGTTGGTGTTTATTTGCTTTGTTCATTGCTACAATTCACTGTTGTGGTCAGTTGTGGGACTTGTTGTTGTTGTTTATTCTTCTATAGCCGACAAATAGCTGACAAAAATAGATTTGACAACGAAAATTTACTGCTGATGATTTAAAATTACCATTGTTTCATATTAATTTTAAACCGAATATAATTAATCTAAACTTAAATCCCGTTGGTTTAATATTTTTCTCTGTTAAAACAACTTTTTTATAAACGTTACATTTCATTTTAAATCAACATGACTACAACTTTAATTTCAAGCAAATATTTTATGAAATAATTAGCTAAATCATGTTGAATTAAAATGAACGATTCCTGCTATTATTATGGAAAAATATTATGTAAAAGTATTATGTAAAAATACTGTTAGTAAAATACATTAGTTTTTAATTCTTGTAATAATTAATTAGTTTATTGCTCGACCTATTTAACTATAACGAAAACAATAATACGTTTTTCTTTGACCTCGAGCGCAAACAAAAATGTATTATTGTTTTCGTTTTTAAATCTTATAAGCTTTAAAAAATGTCAATATTGGTTAACGCTAAGAAATTTCAGTAAGTTTCGGATTCGACCGAATATTTGGCTTTTTTACCGAATATTATGTTCAGTTCGGGTTCGGCCTCAACTGGTTTCTGTCGGACTCTAGTTTTAATCCTATATTATAAATAAATGTACCTACGTTTCTATGGTGTAAGGCTATCCATTATATGTTAAAACGAAAAAGCAAAATACTGTTTATACTCTCTTCATACAAAATGGCGTGTCCGTAATGCATGCTATTCATTTCACACATTAAGAATGTATGAATTTGTCCAAAAACGAGGTAAAATTTATAGCGGTTTTAGAATATTTGCATTTGCTTCTCTTATTTCACTCATTAAACTTTTCAAAAATATTAGAAATTATACATATATATTTTTTAGATTGTTGCTGTTCGCAGTGTTCTGTATTGAACGTTACGCTTTTTTAGCACGCTTTATTACTCAGTTTACTTACTAAAATTGCATCAACAACATACACTAAAATAACAGCGTAGGTTTCTACTTCTAAATATTTAAAATTGTTGCGAAATTTGCTAAATAGTATTAAGTTGCAAAACGTTTCATCAATCAATCATGGTTTGTATCCAAAAAAAATGTGTTGAGTGTTATCCATTTTTTTTAATTTCACTGAAAATATTAAATGAATAACTAAGGAATACATCGAAGATTATACATCTAAATTGCTTTAAATTCGAAATATAGTGTAGTTTCTGAAAAAATATTATATTCGTATAAAAATGTATTGAGCGTTACGATGAAGGGAACCAAAAGACCCAATTGGGCCGGTTTTTAGAATCCGGCATCATATTCAACCTAACCTAACCTATGTTAAGAATATTCTTAAATACAATTTATCAATAAATTTTAGGACGTCAAAATAAAGTTAACAGCATCGGAAGGGTAGAAAAGATATAGAGAATATTATCCTTTTAGAAAATTTTGATTTCCTTTGAATAAATTTTGCTTTTACCGCACTGTGGGTTGTTATATTTTCGAAGAATGTATTAGGTATGTTATATTTTGGTACGAATAATTATTTTAAATTGACATAACTTTTAACACTGTAAGTCAATTTTATTAAAGTAGTCTTATTTGCATAAATGTTTGCACAGAATTATTTTAAAATATAAAAATTTTTAGTTTTTCCATGTGAACTCAAATCAATATTGAAAAAGTGGTCATAACTTTTAATTTCGTCCTGCGATTATTATAATTTTTTGTTCTTAGAGATTAGATGTATAGTGCTTTCAAACCCTGTGCTCTTTCTTTCTGGTGTATTTTTTTTGCGAAAATCATTTCCAGAACAACCGCGACAGTAAAGGTAACGCTCAATACACAAAAAAATTTTAAAAATCGAATAGTATAATTTTATTTAAGAATACACTGAATGAAGCGAAAACTATAATATGAATCCTACCTTCTCATATTTCTATTAGTTACTTTGGTAAACAATAGGGAAAAAAATGTACGTTTAGAATGAGAATCGCCCATATACATACATGCTTAATTCGCATGGGGTGTATAGCCTATCATAGGGTATCTTAATTATGTTAATTGACCCCCTCCAGCGACAACGCCATGTAAAATTTAATGGTCCATTTCAAAAATCCGGAGCTCGAACCGGTTGCTAGCACTGGGAGACCTGCCTTGTGAAAGGTTGTCTTCCCTCTAGGGGTATAATAGAAATCTCGAATAAAGAAAAACTTACAATTTCTAATGATCCTAACTAGATCCATCCTAATGAATTCTGCGTTTCAAACGAAAATTAAATGCAATACCTTTCAAACCTTAATTTTTTCTAGCCCCACATTAAATGCTTTGAATATTTTAAATATGTATTTTATAATAACGCATATTAAATACTTGTTAAAAAAATAGTATTTAAAAAGGTATATAGATTAAATAAATAGCCAACGCCCATTTGTGTATATTGATATAAAAAGCAATTAACCAAAATATAATCGACCCATTTTGACCACATGGTACTCTACTTGAAGATGTTGGTAATTTTAGTTTATTTAAGGGTAAACACATTTATATGTTCTTGATTTAAATACTTCAAGAGCACAGAAAATGTTGCTTACTAATTTCTAAATTAAATTTTAAATCAAGTTTCGAAAAATCTTGTAGAAGTTGTTCTTTAAGTTTAAGTTAAATACCATATCATACATACAAATACGGGTGATTCCCATTTTAAACGTACATTTTGTGCAATGCAACTAAATGAAATATGACAAAATTATATTTTTCGATATTTTACATTTGCCTACGCGTTTGTTCCGGGAATGAAGTTTGCGAAAAAATATATCACAATAAATAAGTATAGGACTTAAAAGCACTAAACATATACTCTCTAAAAACCAAAAATTGTTATAAGTGCAGGACGAAATCAAAAGTTATGTCCACTTTTTTAATTTGGACTTGGATTCAAAATAAAAAAATGTATCTGCTAAAATAGTTCCTTACAAACGTTTATGAGCGAAAAGAAGGCTAGCTCTTCTTTCAAATCATACTAATTTTGATCAAATTGGCCAACAATGTTAAAAGTTAAGTGAATTACCTAATGCATTCTTCGAAAATATAACAACCCAAAGTATCGTAGAAGCAAATTTTTTTCAAAGACAACCAGAAATTTGTAAACAGATAATATTCTTCATATCATTTCTACCCTTCAGCTGCTGTTAACTTTATTTTAACGTCGTATATTTTATAGATATATTGACCCATAATCATAGTCAACCAATAAAGTTGGTTTGTTTTAGAAATATCTTAAAATTTAAAACATTTTATTACTTATTTGTCCATTATAATCAAAAGCAAAGTGTGTTTTAAGTTGAACCATCTTTAAATGGGTGACAAGTCAAATTCGAAAAACGTTTGCATACAAAATGTTGAAATATAAGCCAAGTGGCCTCTCTGATTACCTGACTTTGTACCACGCGCACAATATAGATAAACGCATAACCTACACAGCTACACTTTATTTTCATCAACTTGTCAAACTCCATATACACATATATGTTCATTTTTTGTGCAGCGAGTTTGACAGACTTGATAAAAACTGCTGATGGTAATTTGCTCTAATGAGTGTTACTATTAGATCTGCCTTGTTTTGTATATAAGAGAAAGAGAGGAAGTCAAAACAAAAAAGAAACGACAAAATTCAAATCTTCAAAAATAACTTGTTGTGTATTGTTAAAATAAGAATAAAAATTAAAAATTGAATTTAATGTAGTGTTAAGCTAGTTATAAAGAACTTCAGCTATTTTTAAATTTGAAACAGACTTTTGCCTGTAAAGTGAACTTTTTATTGTCTATAATAAGCTAAAAGCATATATTTAACAAAAGTAGACTCTAGAACTCTTAAGGTACACTTGCTCTATGGCTATGATTATGGGTCATAATATTTAAAAATTTTTTCTACGTAACGCTCAATACATTTTTAAACGAATTCAATATTTTTTTTAGAGCACACTCTAATTTGAATTTAATACAATTCACATGTATAATCTGCGATGTATTTAAATATAAACTCCTTACGTTTTCACAAAAATTTCATTTAAATTAAAAAATATGAATAACATTAAAATTTTTTTTTTTTGGATACAAACGGTGATTGATTGATGAAACGTTTTTCAATATAATACTATTTAGCCAAGTTCACAAAACTTTTAAATATTTAGAAGCACAAACCTACGCTAATATTTTAGTGTATGTTGTTAATGCCATTATGATTATTAAATTGAGTAACGAAGAAGAATAACGTTCAGTACACAAGACTGCGGATAACAACAGTTTTAAAAAATATTATAGTTTGTGAATCTAAATTGATTATTAGGCTAAGGTTTGTAACGTTATATTCAGAAAGAATTGGGCATGATTAATATTCCAAGGAACAAGGGAAAAATTAATATCAATTAAATTTTTCAACATACACAGCAGAACAGAGTAGCGCCACTTTCGGAAGCCGCTACACATCCATCGTCAGTGCTCACGTGTATTTGCTTGTCACCACTTGTCAGGTGGCCCTCTCTGTTGAATGTAATTTTAATAGTTTGTAATATTTTTAATAATTTTATAATATAGTTTATAATATTTTTGAAAAGTTTCATTTGTGAAATAAGACAAGCAAATGCAATTAATCTAAATCCGTTATAACGAGTGATTTTTTTGCTATTATCTTTTTGGCAACACTAGTTTTGACAGCTCACGCACGTTTTGTATCTTGTGTCACTGTCAAACATCTTCAGTTTGGTCTATAATTTAATCATGAATCGTCTTACAAACGAACAACGCTTGCAAATTATTGAATTTTATTACCAAAATGCGTGCTCTGCTAAGAAAGTTCATCGCGCGCGAAGAATTGTGTTCAGCGACGAGGCTCATTTCTGGTTGAATGGATACGTGAACAAGCAAAACTGCCGTATTTGGAGTGAAGAGCAGCCAGAAGCATTGCAAGAGCTACCAATGCATCCACAAAAAACAACCGTTTGGTGCGGATTATGGGCTGGCGGCATCAGTGGGCCGTATTTCTTCAAAGATGATGCGAATCACAACGTTACTGTGAATGGTGAGCGCTACCGTGCGATGATAACAAACTTTTTTCTGCCCAAAATGGAAGCGCTTGACTTGCATGACATGTGGTTTCAACAAGACGGTGCCACATGCCACACAGCACGCGAAACAATGGACCAATTGAGAGGCGAGTTCGGTGAACAGTTTATTTCACGCTTGGGACCAGTCAATTGGCCGCCCAGATCGTGCGATTTAACGTCTCTAGACTATTTTTTGTGGGGCTATGTTAAGGCTAATGTCTATAGCGACAAGCCCGCTTCGATTGACGCACTGGAAGCCAACATTGCCAACATTATTCGTGAGATACCGGCCGAAATGTTGGAAAGAGTATGCCAAAATTGGACTAAGCGGATGGACCATTTGAGGCGCAGCCGCGGCCAACATTTGCATGAAATAATCTTCAAACATTAAATTATATCGACCCAACTATCGATCCAAATAAATATTTCATGCATTTTTCTGAATTTTATGTGTTTTTTTTTTTTTTTTTACTTTCCGATAGTTCTTATAAAATCACGCATTAAATTTAGTCTCGTTTTTGGAAAAATTCATACTTTCTTAATGTGTAAAATCAACAGCATGTATTACGGACACGCCATTTTGTATGAAGAGAGTATAAACAGAATTTTAATTTTTCGTTTTTAACACATAATGGACAGTCTTATGCACAAAACTTATATATATTTATTTATTACATCATGCTAAAGCAGTTTTCATTTTAAAATTTATGCGTTTATTTTATGAAATATTTTACTATACTTTCAAGGGAAACGAAAAAAAAGCATTTGAAATGAGAGGCAGCCATACGCACAGACATATCGCTCATTTACACAAACAACGTCATAACTCAAAAAAACTAGTTATGAAAAAAACGACTTTAAAGTTTTCAATTTACATACAAGCTAATGAAAAATAAAACTATATTTTTCTCTCAAGAAGTGACTATAAAGATATTTCTACAATATTTTTACATGATATGACGATTAGTTCTGCATTACTAACTGAAAAATTGAATTTTTTGAGTTATGACGTTGTTTAAGTAAATGAGCGATATGTACATTATGTTAAAGAAAAATTAAATTTTTTTCAAAATTAAGTTTGTGCTTATAAAATTTTTTTCTTTTAAAAACCAAAACATTGCATTAGTTTTCTAATCCAACATTATAAAGACAGGAAAGCCTTCCGGCAGAAAACAAACTCATTTTAGATGTTTTATATTTTATTTATCATTATTTGCAAACATTTTTATAGAATTATATAATTTTTAGGTTTTAAATCCAAACTAGAACTGTAGGGTATAAAAATAGCCGAAATGTAATTTAAATATGTTAAATAAAAAAATAGGAAAACTGGCATGAAAATGGAACAATCCCTAACAAAAGGCCATAATATTTGCAATAAAAAAAATAACATGTGTATTGAGAAAAACCAGCAAAATACTATGTAAATGCTATTGACAAAGACTGGGTAAAATGTGGACACGAACTATATATACATCTACATGTGGGAAACAGTGGAACTGGTTTCAGTTTTTCAGATGGGGTGAAGCAAAAAATATTAAAACAAATTAATTTAGGTTATGCTGAATGAGCTGCCCTGTCCATTTTGTTGGGAGTTCATTCGGAGCCCTAATAGCCGATTTTCAGAAACAAATTTATATTACTTTGAAAAAGTTTTTAGTGTGGCACTTGCAAGCTCTTCGAGATTTTAAAATTAGTGAAAGACTATTTGTTCCATTGGTAATCGTGTAGAAATCCGAAGATATAAGGGCACTGAGTAGACATCCAACTCTGTTATCGTTTCTACGTTGGAGCCATGAATGATGATTGCAATTTTGTCCATCATACTAACATTTTTCATTATTTAGCATAATTGTGCTGAAAGTTTAATCTGATTGGCATGACTACCAGATGGCCTAAAATTTTTTCTACCTTTTCATGTTTTCTACTGTTTTCAGAATAGAGCTGCGTCCACGCGTAATGCTATTAAATATCATTTTCTGTACACAGAAAAAACTAAATTTCATTTTCTGTAAAGTAAATATTTTGTCTATGAACGGACCTACAAACGAATTTGGAAATATAGACAAAAATACGTCAACAGTTTCATTGAAAAAAAACGTGTTTTTTTAGAGAACAAATTGTTACAATCTATAAAATAATTTGTCTAAAAATATTTAGAAATTGTAGACAAAACAATTTACTAAATCAAACAAAAATATTTACTGGATTTTCTGAAAAATATCAAACAATATTTCTGTCTGTATTTAATAAACAATCAGTCAAAAAATGCTAAGAATTATTAAGCAAAATAATTTACTTAATCAAACAAAAATACCAAAAAAATTTTTGTCTGTGTCATCATCATCCATTACACATTTATGAGATTTCACTTTGTTAAATGTGTTCAAGTCTGAATGTTTATCTAAATACTCTAAAAAAATGAATGAGAATTGAGGCAACGACATTAACTAATCGCTTCACTCAAAAATCTTTTGTAGATAAACTTGGTAAAATTGCATTCCTCTTGCTATGACTGTTGTTGTTGTTATTTGTGTGTATGTCGTCATCGGGGTGGTTTTTTACGACACAGTTTTTATTGTTGTTTTTGGTGTTTGCGTTCTAAATAAAATTCAAACAAACAATTCATAGACCATGGGCAGAACATTTACTGAAAATTAAATTTATTTTTAGACAAACTTTTGTTTGAAAATTTTTTGGTGATAGTTTTTTCTGTGTAAAGGAGTTCAATGAAATAGTAAATATTTTTTCTAGGAACGGACCTACAAACAAATTTGTAAATTTAGACAAAAATATCTTAACAATTTCATTGAAAAAATTGCTTTTTTCAGAAAACAAATTATTTAGCTCTATAAAACAATTTGTCTAAAAAAAATACAAATTATAAACAAAACAATTTACTAAATCACACAAAAAGATTTACTGGACTTTCTGAAATATATAAGACAATATTTTTGTGTCAATTTATAAAAAAAACACTAACAATTCTAAAAACACTAAAAATATTAAACAAAATAGTTTACTTATGCCCGTAATTTCAACAAATAGATATCTCTCCGTGCATAGTTACCTATGGTGTAAAAATATTTGACAATTTGAACTTGTAGGTTAGAATTGTAAACAAATGTTAATTTACCGACTAGATTAAGATATCTAATGGATAATTTACGCCTTAGATACCTATTTGTTGAAATTACGGGCATTAATCAAACAAAAATATTTACTGGATTTTTTTTAATATATCAAACAAAATTTTGTCTGGGTCATTATCATCATTATCCATTTGGGCTTTATGAAATTTCGCTTTGTTAAATGTGTTCAAGTCTGAATATTTATCTAAAGACTTAAAAAAATTAATAAGAATTAATGCAACGACATTAACTAATTGATTCACTCAAAAATCTTCAGTAAACAAACTTGGTACAATCACACTCCTTTTGCTATCATTGTTGTTGTTGTTATTTGTGTGTATGTCGTCAACGGGGTTGTTTTTTTACGACAGAGTTTTTCTTGTTGTTTTTGGCGTTTGCGTGCTAAATAAGAGTCAAACAAACAATTCATTGATTATGTAAACAACATTTACTGAAAATTAAATTTACTTTTATACAAACTTTTGTTTGAAAATTTTTTGATGATAATTTTTTCTGTGTATGGTACAACTTAAGTAGATAAAGCTAGCTACTACATGTAGCAAGTTCAGTATTGCCTCTACCTAGTCTTGCGGTGCTGACCCCATTGCACCAGTGATGCCGATACAGAACAGTTTTTAATTTTTGGCCAGCCTGGAGAAATATGTCTGCTTCTTAGCCACAAACCAAAATTTGTCTAATGATTGTTGCTTCGCAGTAATACAGGTTCATTAATATCAGTTGCATTAGACTATTTTCTTTATTTATAATGAAGAAACTTCGCAATATATAAAAAATAACAATAATTTTTCATGCAGGTAAATTACTTAAGTATAAATATTAAAAACAGAAAAAGTCTAAATGCTAAATTCTAATATCACACTCAGCTACTGAATGCCTATCAGTTAATTAATCAACTTATTACCTTCTTTGGGAAAGGGATAGAGTAGAGAGAATAGATGGTGAAGTGAGATATATATAGAAAGCTTAATTCTTTTACAGCTCTGCTATTGCGCGTTTTTTATTTTAGAGCAGTATTACAGCGTCTCTGGTGTTGAGTTGACGCATTAACTTTCTTAAGCTGTATGTGTAGCCATTTTAATAGTTGTTTCACTTCTACGACGAATACTACTTTGTGCGCAGTGCTATGCCTTCATCACTTAAACAGTTTAACAACAAACAACTCCGCAGCACTCTAATGAACATCAGAAAAATTTATGATACTGCGCATCATGCACCTTGTAGTGATGCGCACCAGCCACTTTTTTCAAGATATAGTTCGAAATAAAAATCACATTAAATATTAAACAAATTATTTACTCACTATTAACAGCTATCGATCCACAGTGCAAATAACACGTATGGCTGTAGGATATACAGCATACAAATTGTATATAGAAAATCACTGCACAAATGAACATATAATGTAAAAGTACACGAAAATTTGAAGAAAAAAAATCACATACCGCATAACATGGAAATTTACAACCCAGATAACAATTTAAGCTATGATCTATAAGAAGATAAACGATATAAAAAATCAGAATAAAATTGCAAATACAAGTTAAGCCACATACTCGTTTTTTTTTTACTGTACCGAACTCCATGCAATAAAGTCTTTTTGGAATTAAAAACAATTGAGTTTTAAGAATCTTTTGTCTAAATGAACGAAAAACCAGTGGCTTACTCAAGTTTTAGTCCTTATGACCTGTTTTTCTTTAGCCGGGATATAAGAAAAAAATTTTGTTTTGCTGGGATGCATATTACCAATATATTTATGTACATATTTGCATATGGGGCATTCCACCCATTTCGTGAAATGGTAAATTTTGAAAATTTTTTATTACTCGTTCAAAAGATATTGAATTTTCAAAATATTACTTGTTTTAGTTTTTTGCTCATAACTTTCTTAAAATTGGACAATTTTTAAAATTTAAAATTGCTTGTATTTTTTACAGAACAAGAATAAAACAATATTCTAAAATATTTTAATTTTTGGATTTGACATCTTAAATCGTGTTTTTCAAAATGAGTGTATCCTTCGATTTTTTTTTGAAAATTTTTAATTTGTAACTTCTATTCGCCCAACAACTTTAAAGCCCAGTCCGGCAATGGGCCTTCCACGACTGCTTTATTTTTCGATTTTTCAATATATAAAAAAGAAGTTTAAATTTATTTATCTTCAAAAACATCATTTAAAATTTCAATTCAAAAAATCAAAATCAAAAAAACTTTACATATTTATTCCATTGTTTTTTTTTCTACGAAAAACATAAAAAAACAAATATTATAAAAAATTTTCCAATTTAAACAATTATTAAGAAGTGTTGTGTTTTTCTTCCGACGGGGTTTTTTGAATTTGGAACGATTTTCCGTCATCCCACGTCAAATTTGGTTTGTAAACAGACCATTTTCGGCTATGTGCCATCTTTAGTGTTCTATTGAATACTAAAATTATTAAGAAAGTTATAAACAAAAAAAAAAAAAATTAACAAACAGATGTTTTTTTTAATTTAATACCATTTGAGCGAGTAATATAAAAATCTAACAATTTACCAAGAATGCTCTTTTGAAGGGTAATAAAGAGTATCATAAATGTAAGGAAATCAAAAAAAATATTTTTTCAAACTATGTATCCGATTTGGCATGAAATCCCTCATATACGTAAGTATTGATATACATACAAATTGTAGTGATAAATTCGTATATTGATAATAAGTGAGATAAAACAAATTTTTATTAAAAATTTTCTACGAACTTTTCACGTGTGCATATATTTTTTAAATCCCTATTTCTTTATATAAACATTACATTATTTAAACTATTTTTTAAACTATTGAACGCTTCTAAAAATTTCTGAATGCTTGCCGTGCAGCCCACCGCTAACTACATGAAAATCCCTCCTAAGCTAACCAAAAATTACTATACAGCAAGGATGCAAAAGTTGGTACAATTGTATTGTTTTTAGCACTATTTGAAAGTCAAAAGTACAATAGCACCCAAATGACAAATTTAGCACTATTTCAAAATCTTTAAGAGTGCCGGGGTTTGTCTGAATTTGGAACGATTTTTCGTCATCCCATTTCAAATTCGGTTGATAAACTGATTGGTTTTGGTTATGTGCCATCTTCAGTGGTATCCTAAATATTTAAGAAGAAGGAAAATGAATCCGAGTTATTAAGTCTTTAAAATACTACAACATATGTATCTACGTTTTGGTCGAAGATATAAATAGAAAATTAACTAAATGAATTGATATTTACTGATATTGCAAGAATTGCGAGAGGAATATTATCTATTCCACATTCAAGTGCAAATATGGAAATGATATCAAAAGATATGTGGCAAAAAGGAATAAGTACCCTACGGTAAATGGAACTGACACAAAACAAGTCACGTGACCGGTCCCCAGGTGGTAGGGACCAGTCCGAGTTCTAACACTTCCTATGAAGCGGACCAGCCACTTTTACATGGGGATGTCCTAGGAATGGGTTCATTGATACTTTGTATGCACCTTGTAACTTGTCTCTGAATTATCTTATGGAGTCCTAATCGGTGTCGAATAATATAGATTATATAAATATTATTCAAAAACTCAGCTGTAATTATCGATTAATTTATTTTTTTATTGCTACAAATCCAACTAGAAATTGTATTTTATTTTTAAGCGGTGTCTTTGGTGGGATTCGAACCAAAAACCTTCGGCATGACAGGCTAGTACACTACCCACTCGACCACAGGGGAGCTTATATTTCAATGTTATAAATACCAGTTAAGCTGGAGTTAATATTTGAATATAGTTACGAAAGAGGTTCCTGAGTGGCATGGCAGTCTCATTGAAGTGAGACAATTATTATTTTATAGATACTATGTGATAGGCCTTAGATCCAGGTGCATCGAATTTGTTCAGTGCCGTTTACTACAATACTAGCCGGAATACCAACTAAATTGACTGAAAATGGTTAATATGTGACCATCTACACAATATGTCTTTTTTCATCATTCACTACTCCTTATTTTTGGTACCAGTCTCATTTTCTCAAGTCATAGGACGAGTACTTTTGGATCAATTGTCACCAAATTTTTCGCAGGGTACTTATGTCGACTTAAGAAAAGTAGTTTTTCCGAAAATTTGTACTGCTAAGAGATTTATAGGCTTATATGATATATTTCTTGTGTGACCCTTCCTAGTTTAGATATGATTTTAGCCACTACAACCTTTAACTTTAACTACTTATTCCTTATTGCGACATATATTTACATTCTAAAATATTACTTAAAATTTACGATCATATATTGTCTAAATTTGTGTTGAAAATTTCTCCTTGTCTAAAATTACATCGATTTTATAGTTATTTCATTAGAGAAAAAACCTTTCAAATTAAACATATTTAGTCCAAGTGGAAAAAATTTAAAACAAAGTATAATACGGCTATAGCTGAATGGTAGATACGTCAGACTATCAGTTAGTGGGTCGCGGTTCAAACCTTCATGCAGCCAATAACTTTTTTTTAGTAAAAACATTTTGTTCAAAAATAATGCTTGTGTAATTTTAGGTCGATATTAATCTGCAAAGTGTTGCCGTCTATTATCGACCTAATTTTCAACAAAAGTGTTTTAGAGTGTATAATGAAAACCAAAGAGAGCTACACTGTTTGTTTTGATTTGCTGAACGAATTAACTGCTACAATTTAGAAATGACTAATAGTTTGTAAGCAAGAAGTATATCCTAAATAGTCCTTTTATATTCAGATCTCAACAACTTATAGTCACTTGAGTTTATCTACATATGTTATGATCCTGATGGTTAGGGCCTTATCTTCGCAGCAAAAATTTTCAGAAGAGCAAAAATAGTTGTTCCCCCACTTTACTTAAATTGACCGCCGAAATGACTTAAAAAAATAGATTTTTCCCAACCTCTACATTTAGAAAGAAAGGAACCTTAACTACCCTCATATGAAATGCATTGAGGAATAACGAAAACCGTCATTCCTTTCAAAATTTTATCTATTTTTAAAAAAATTTAGCTAAGGTCCTATTTCATCAGGATCATCACGTTTAAGTACTTAGTGCAAGATCACTTTAATGTGCCTTTTTTGCTGATTGTTGATTTTGAGTAAAAAATATTTTAAAATAATAGAACAAGAATTTAGTACAATAGATTTGAAAAAAGTACGATTTTTCTTGAAAATTAGTACAATTTGAAAAATCTCATTTTGCATCCCTGCTATACAGAAAAATAATTGACAAATTATATATAACTGAAAAATATAAAGGCAACTTTATTTTCGAGAATTTTGGTAGCTGTTTTAATCGTGCATTTAAAGATCTATTAATATTAAAATTCGTTACTAAAAATTTAATTCAGTTTAATATCATGATTTGGAGTTACCGCCGAAGAAATTAACATGAAACTTTCTTTGTATAAAATATAATGGTGGCCAAGTACATGATCCATAAAATCACCACGTATTCTCTCTCTTTCTCTCTCTCTCTCTTTCTAATTAGCAAATCAGAATTAGCTTTAAAAATATGTATTAATTAAAGGGTTTTCCCTGATGTGGCCGATTTTATACCTTCAACACTGTAAATATTGGACACATAGGCATTTTGATTAAACACACATGTTGTGTATTTACTACTCGTTCATACATATGCACGCATGTATGGATACATAAACATGCTTGTTTGGGAATGAAGCACAGTGCCTTATATTTCATTTCCGTTTCAGATATTGTGATATGTGTTCATATAAATGTATATATACTTAGCACATTTATGTGTACATGAAGTATATACACATGCTTACACACACACACAAACTTACACACATTTTTATGTTATAATATTTCTGTATTTATATAAAAACTACCGAATATATTATTTACAATTTGTAATATTATTTATATACTTTGTATATCAAAGTATACGAAAAAATCGTTCTCGAACTACAAACATATTAATCTATACCGTTTATTAACACCTGGGGCGAGTTTTCAATGATAAACAATTTACTACTGATCTTATAGTGTGATACACATTTTAAAATTAAGTTTATAATAAACAACTTTATTAATCAGATTAAGGAGAAAACAACAGCAGGAGGTACTTCATGTATCATGCGTTTGATTTTATATGAAATTTTTCCTTTTTTTTTTATTATTTTCTATATCGGCAGCAAAAAAAAATTGAAATTCACAATATAAATGAATTCAAATTAATTTTACTAAGAATGAAATATTATACTATCTAACTATTAGACTAGCTGTAGGGTACAGTACAGCAATAGAGGCCGCTACATCATATAATGAGCATTCTTTGGTCAATTTATGTTTTTACTAGGGATGTAACGAATACCGATACCGATACCGATATATCGGCGATACTTCAGATTTTCCGATACATCGGTATCGGCGATATTTTACTGTCGATACGACGATACTTTTAAACATTTTTTCAGCGTTTTTTTCTGACAAATTATTTATTTTTTTGTTAATTTTACCATGAACTATACTCATTTCGTTATTTTTAAATCTTATTAATATCAATTTTAAAAATTAATAATATTTTATACTATTATTTTGTAAAAAAATTATTTATTATTTTTTAATTTTACCATGAATTCAAATTCAATTCGTTGTTTTTTAAATCTTATTCCAACGAAAAAAGACACTCCAAAGAAATCATGAAAATGTAGAATTCGCGATCCGGAAGTATTGCCAATTTGGATCATTTCTAATTAGTTTTACATATCCTTGCCATTGCAAGAAGTTCTGTTTTTCGATTACCAATCAGCGAATTAGAAGCGATGCTTGGACAAAGTTCTTTTTCGGTGTTCTATAATTATTTTTCCTCAAGAAAAAAGGATAAAAAATTGTGAAAATTAGTAATTTTCAAAATTTTTTTTATGCAATTATGGCGAGTATTTTTTAAAATTATAAAGGAACTAAAATTTTTTCTTGCTTTTCTACTAATTACACTATGCGACAAATAAAGACTTTTGGAAAAACACAAGAACTGGACAGTATAGTTTCAATTGTCTTACAATGGGGTAGTAAAACCCTTTACTCAGTTTGGTGACCAATTTTTTTTATCGACCTCCAAAGTTTCTGAAAATCAGTGGGGCCTCAAAAAACGGTGTCATCAGTATTTGGCCAACAGCTAATTCAAACTTTATAATACCGCTTAACTATATATGGCAATAATGTAGCTAAGAGTCTGTTTAACAGATTTTTTCAAAAAAAATTTTTCGTGAACTTTTTGTTGACAAAATTAAGGGAAAAATTCATATATACTTAAGTATAAAATCAAACCAAAAAAGTTTGTCTTGAGTAGAACAAAAATCAGAAAAATGGGAATGAAGAAAAATAAACCGATGGCAACGCTGGGAAAGTGCACTTTAATATCAGCTTGAGAGTGATTTAATTCTCGTATTCAATTTTCGCGAAAAAGTTGTATATATAAGAATTAAAATCACATTCAACAGAGCCACCTGACAAGTGGTGATAGCAAATACACGTGAGCACTGACGATGGAAGTGTAGCGGCTTCCGAAAGTGGCGCTACTCTGTTCTGCTGTGTACGTTGAAAAATTAAGTTGATGTTAATTTTTCCATTGTTCCTTGGAATATTAATCATACCCAATTCTTTCTGAATATAACGTTACGAACCTTAGCCTAATAATCAATTTAGATTCACAAAGCAAATACGTTCGAAATAATCATATTAATAAGGGAAAAATTGTTTTTTCACTTTTTTCAAAATAACTTACAACAACTTTTGTGAACATATCAATACAATCTGCACGTATCTAGGTACTCTAATAGCTCACACAGACCACTTTTTACCTTAAAAATTGTAGTTTTTCACTACTTTTTTTTGAAAAAAAAAATTTTAAAAAATATTTTATTCAATTTTTCCAGTATAACTTATAGGGACTCCAAATTTTTCATTACCATTATTTGGCAAAACAACAACAAACAATAAAAAAAAAGTAAATACTAAAATCAGCAACATAAGAAGTGGAACAATAACAAAGAAAGCAACAAATGCAATAAAAATATAGCCTAACTCGCAAAAAACGAAAACTTTTACGGTAGAAATTAGTTTTTCTGTACTGTTTCGGGTGCCCCGATACATTCAGATTGTATTGACATGTTCACAAAAGTTGTTCAGCTTAACCGTAGCTACAACTTTGCCAAATATTGTTAATAAAAAATTACGAGTCCCTGTAAGTTATTCTGGAAAAAGTTTTCAAAAAAATGTGCACGACAAAATAATTTTTTGGCATTAAATGGTAATAAAATCTGTTTAGCGAACTCTTAGCTACATTATTGCCATATATAGCTAAGCTGTATCACCAAGTTTGAATTTTCTGTTGGTCAAAAGTTGATGACACTGTTTTTGAGGGCCCGCTGATTTTCCAAAACTTTGGAGGTCCATAAAACGAAATTGGTCACCAAATACGCCAAGCTAAGTATAGGGGTTTACTACCCCGTGGTAGTACAATCGAATCTATACCGTCAAGTCCGTGTGTTTTTTGGACTGTTGCACTTTGTTATCTGCATATTTTTAATATAGATTTTTTGGAAGCAAAGAAAATGTAGCTCCTTAAAAAATACTTCCAATTTTTTATACTGGGTTAATATCAATTTTAAATATTAATAATCTCTTACACTGTAATTTTGTATAATAAAAAAATTGCACTTGAGTTTTGTTAATCTAAACTTGAACTCAATTTCAATATTCGTATCGGTATCGGAATCGGTATCGGCGATATTTTTGTTTAAGTATCGGTATCGGTATCGGATCGGCAAAACGGCGTATCGTTACATCCCTAGTTTTTACTACTTTTCATGTACATAAGTAGGAATATCAATTATTTAGCCAATTTATTTAACGAAATAGAATATAAGAGGTGTTATAACTTGTTATATTCACTTACAAGTCAAATCAATTTCACAATATCTGATTGAACTATGGAACAATATGAAACTTTTGTCATGACCTTTGATTACCACTATATTTATTTGATGTGTTATAGTCCCCTAACTATAAAAACAGTCGAAATTTAAAATTCTATTGATACGATTTTTTGAAATTTTTTTCTAAAATTTGGGATTTTTCTAGAGGCTGCAACAACAATTTCAGCGTCACTTCGAAACAGGGTATCCAAGTTCGGTATTATTCAGACAGCAATGATGAAAAATATATATATTTTATGCAAAATTGGAAAAGTGTTTATTATTAAAAGCAAATATTTTCTGAATGAAAAATCCGCCCGCTTTGGAACACTTTTTAGAACGACTTCATCTTTTATTTGCATTTCTGCACGATGGATAGAAAGCCTCATGTGGAAAACAAAACAGATAATTTTTTAAGGTTTCTTTAAAGAAATTTTTCACTTAACTTCCTTACTGGTGTGAAGAGTATATGAGATACTTCAAAGCCGTTAATAGAACTTTCACTTATTTCTACTGTCTAATTTACTTAAAACTACTGAAGATGCCTTTTTATTTACTTCGTCCTTTTAAATTTTCGTAAATATTTTTTTTTTAATTTCATTTCATTTTTATCAATTTCACTTTCAATTGAAGTTTTTAGTACAAATTACATTTTTCTTTTTGTATAAAAGCAAAAAATAAATTCATAAACATATTTTTCCCAAGAGTAAAATTTTGCTGTCAAACCTAAAAAACAAGTCAAACACACATTGTTAAATAAATAAACAATAAAATACATATAGCAGCATGTTTAAACATGTTCTTCTTGTATGTGCCTATTGAGGTTGTCCTGTAATATTTGCAAAATGTTGCCATTATAGACAAAATGCCAAAAACACAATAAACCCCTACACATACGCAATACCGCATAGTAAATCCCTACAGGCATACATATACATTTACTACGGCAAACACACAAACATACATAAAGTAAAACAAATACCAACAACAGCATCAAAAACGTAAATATGTTGATGGTGATTCTGTTGTTGACACACTTATCAAAGCAACAACATCACAATTTGTACGTACATACTAGAGGTCCGCATAGAGTAACTCTTTTTAAAGCATGTGAATCTCTTTCCTATTTCGAATAAAGTACATACTTGCTCCACTACTCCAAATCGTTGGGTATTTATATAAAACTACCTTAAAAATAAGTTCAGGTCAATCAGTTAAGATAAATGCGTATCGCAAAGCGTGAGCAAATGTTCTTTTTCTGTCTGTAATGTTTCATAGCGCAATAAATATAGTATTTTATTTTCATTGCCTATTTTCCTTACGATGCTAAAAAATTTTAAGCGAAATATCGAAATATAAAATCAATGTTACATAAAAAGACCTAGAGCCTAATTTAAATATCCTAGTAAATATATTTAAAAACAAAAATATTTTAAGAAATTTTGATCTTAAAATAATTTATCAGTCAGTCGGAAACTGAATTTGCCTTACCAACTTTTCTCTAAATTGCATATTTAAGAAAACGAACAGCAATATTGAAAAAGGCCCAATTAACATTTCAAATTGATTATACTGATTTACAAATTTCGGTAAATTTTTTCGTTCTCTAGAACTGAAAGCTGCTTCTTTCGTTATATGCGCCGCTGAACTCAATTTTTTATCAGCTCTAGTTTTCGCGATTAACCGTTAAGTCAAAAATTAATGCCCTTGCACGACATATATTTGCATTACTGGAGAAGGGTTTAACCTATTACGTAAAGAGGAAAAATATAAATTCGACAACATAATTATCTTTAAGCCTAGCAAACATTATATATGAATTTGTCTTTAAGTTTCAGAGATATTGCAAAAGTTTGAGTAAAAAACTAAACATTTTATGAAAAATTATTCTTACACTAAATTGAGAATAAAACCAAAAGTTGTGCACCACTTATAAAATGCTCATTCCCTTTGAAATATATTTAAATACATGATGATGGACAAAAAATGGGATTGTTGTTGTATTATTATTTTTCTTGTATATGTTTCAAAACAAAAATTCTTAAATTTCTTATTTTTTATAAATATTTTTAATTTTGAGCTCAATATTTTAAGATATCCTCAAAGCTATTGAGAAAATTTAGAAACTATTTTTTAGCCCTACCGAACAAAAATATTTACTGAAATTTGTAAATTAGTGTAATAATTTTGAAATTTTAATTATTATGGATCTTTTTAGATATTGTTATTTATTTTGTTGAATTTAGATAATAGTCAGTAAGGCAAAAACTGTTGAAAGCTTCACAGACAACAACTTTTTTCAGGATTTTTCTTTTGTAAATACTATATTTATTAAGTTATGAAACATAAAAGAGAGAAAAAGAGTATTTGCTCAAAGGTTGGTGGGTGTGTGACATGCCTTAAGCTTAACTGATGGACAAGAATTTTTTTAGGGCAGATTTTTATATATATCCATTAATTTGGGGTATGAGACTTAAATGAATCCAAATTTTACTTCTTAGCCACCACTCAAGTGTTCATGCTTTGCCACTTCCTGTGTACTCCAAGTATACGAATACATTTGTGCAGACCTCTTATACGTACATTCATAGGTACAGTAAGGTAGTCCCCAATAGTAGGACCGAGCTTCTTTATAATCCAAATTGATTATATAGGCTAAGGTTCGTAACGTTATACTCAGAAACAATTAGACATGATCGATATATCCAAGGAATAAGGGAAAAATCACCATCAGCTAATTAAGCGTCGTATGTTTCATACATACATTGCAAGTGTTGCTTACATACAATAAAACTGTTTTCATAGAAAACATTTTCTTAAAGAAAAAACTTTGAAAGCGTTGAATGCGCGCTGTTTTTATAGTACTATTGGCTAAAGTAGTTAAGGCGTTGTCTACAAAATGAAGAGTCCAAGTTCTATACTGTGAGCTGTTGTCAACGTGGATATTAATTGGATATTAATATTGGATATTAATATTGGATATTAATACTGTAATTGGATATTAATATTGTAAATATAAAACAATTGATAAAATGTTGGTATACAACTTCAGTTGATATGCTTACTTGAAACATTTACAAAAGATGCAATCAACGATTTAATTTCATATGTACAATGAAATTATTAAATTTTTTTAAAGAACGAGTTTCACGAAATCAATGAAGTGTTTTATCCCTACGGTAAACGGAACTGACACAAAACAAGTCACGTGACCGGTTCCCAGGTGGTAGGGACCAGTCCGAGTTCTAACACTTCCTATGAAGCGGACCAGCCACTTTTACATGGAGATGGCCTAGGATGGGGTTAATTGATACTTTGTATGCACCTTGTAACTTGTCCCTGAACTATCTTATAGAGTCCTAATCGGTGTAGAATAATATAGATTATATATAAATATTATTCCAAAATTCAGCTGTAATTATCGATTAATTTATTTTTTTATTGTTACAACTTCAAGTAGAAATTGTATTTTATTTTTAAGCGGTGTCTTTGATAGGATTCGAACCGACAAGCCGCGGCATGACAGGCTAGTACACTATCCACTCCACCATAGGCGTACATATATTTCAATGTTATAAATACCACTTAAGCTGGTGTTAATACCTAAATATAGTTGCGGAACAGGTTCCTGAGTGGCATGGCAGTCTCATTGAAGGGAGGCAATTAATATTATATAGATACTATGTGATAGGCCTTAGATCCAGGTGCATCGAATTTGTTCAGTGCCTCTTACTACAATACTAGCCGGAGTACCACCTAATTTGACTGAAAATGGTTAATATGTGACCATTTACACAATATATCTTTTTTCACCATTTACTACTCCTTCCAAATTTCGTTTTTTGTTTGGCATGGTTTGCTTAGAGTTTGATCGCATAATTTTTCTACGAAAATCGGTGGGGCAAGTCTTCCACGCCTCCACCCAAAATATTTATTAGAGCACAATTCCTCCATTTGCATACCGATTTTCAAAGTTGTTTATATGAAAGGCCATCAAATATATTGCTCTTTGTACTGAAGTCGTTTTTTTTGCCAGAATTATAATGTGATTATTTCGAACTAATTTACTTTTTAATACGAAGTGATTATATAGCCTAAGGTTCGTAACGTTATACCCATGAAGAATTAGACTTAGTCAATATTCCCAGGAAAAAGGTGTATTTATACCATAAAACCGCTAGAGAGTTATCTTAATGGAAATTAAATTTTCTTCGTGAAATGGTCATGGTTAAAAAAGGATTTGTATAACAAAAATATATCGCACACTCTCATTTCAAATATTTTTTTCGTGTCGTGTTAAAAGTATAATAAAATATAAGTATAATAAAATATAAAATGACATGATTTAATAGATTGTAAATAAATACACATAAGCCTTTTTGTGTAAGACTGTCCATTGTGTATTAAAAATGAAAAACAAAAATACTGTATTTCCCCTCTTCATACAAAATGGCGTGTCCGTAATGCATGATGTTGATTTTCCACATTAAGAAACTATGAATTTCTTTTCAAAAAACGACACTAAGCTTATAACGATTTTAGAATATTTGCATTTGGCTCTCTTATTTCACGCATACAATTTTTGAAAAATATTAGAAATTATAATTTTTCTTTTTTTAAATTGTTTGTGTTCGCAGTCATGTTATTGAGCGTTACCAGTTTTCAGCACGCTTCATTACTCAGTTCTATTATTAAAATTGCATTAACGATATACACTAAAATAAGAGCGTAGATTTGAACTTCTAAATACTTAAAACTTTTGTGAACTTTCTAAAATAGTATTATACTGCATAACGTTCCATCAATCAATCAATGTTTATATAAAAAAATGTATTGAGTGTTGTCCATATTTGTTTAATATTATAGATATTTTTTAGTGAATATCTGAGGCGGTTATGTTAAAATACATCGAAGCTTATACATCTGAATTGTATTGAATTCAAAATCTAGTCTGTGTGTGTACAGAAAAAATATTGAATTCGTATAAAAATGTATTGAGCGTTACGTAAACAATTATTTTAGAAATAATTTATGTATAAGTTTTAGGTCGTTAAAAAAGTTAAAAGGGTAGGAACGATATAAAGAATGTTATCTGTTTATAAATTTCTGGGTTTCTTTGAAAAAATTTTGTTTCTTTCGCACTGTGGGTTGTTATGTTTTCGCCGTATTTTGCTACAAAAAAATTATTTGAAATTGACAGAACTTTTGACGTTCTTGCTAGATTTTATTAAAATAAATCTTATTTGAAAGAAAGTTAGCTTACTTTTAGCTTATATATAAAAGTTTGTAAAGAATAATTTAAAAAATACAAACTTTTTATTTTATCATGTGAACCCAAATCAAAATTTAAAAAGTGGTCATAACTTTTAACTTCGTTTTGCGATTATTATATTATTTTGCTTTTAAAGAGTAGATCTATAGTGCTTTCAAACATTATCTTAATTTTTTGTGGTGTACTTTTTTCGCAAAAATCATTCCTGGAACAACCGCGAAAGCAAATGTAACGCTCAAGACACAAAAATGCTAAAAATCGAAAAATTAGATTTTATTCCAGGAACCATTGATTGAAGCGAAAACTATAATAAAAATCTTAACTTCTCATATATGTATATACAGGCGCGGATCCAGATTGAGCTATTTTTTGGGGGAGGGGGAGGGAACTTCTAAGTAAAACATACTATTTTTCCAAACTTGATTTAGAAACTCTATAGAAATTTAATCGTTTTGGGGGGAGGGGATATTCCATCCCCCCATTGTATCCGCGCCTGTGTATTAATGAGTTGCATTGGAAAACAAAAAACAATTAAAAATAAAAGAAGACGTTTAGAATGAAAATCAGCCATATAATTTTACATCAATTATATAGTAAACAAAAATCGATTTTAAACGGCATTTCCCTTAAAAACATATTTCGTTAAGCATATAAAAACATTTAATAACAATACTTATCCATGGGCACAACAAAATGTAGCACACCATTATGAAAACATTTATGTTGACAACAATAATAGCAAAAACACCATCACGTCTACTCAACTGTAGAGGAGCACTGAAAAAGTCATTGACTCTAGGCAATGGCAATAAAGTTGTCAGTCGGCTTCTGTAGATAATGATGCCACATCAAAAACAGGGGTCATTGCTGAAGCGTCGTAATAACCTTTTCCATAAATTTCTCATCTACAAATAAATTTATCTTCGTACGAGAAGATATACAATCAAAATGAAATTTTCCATTCAATATGTGTATGTATGCTTGTGTTAGTCTGTCACAAACTAATCATATTGCGGTATTTGTTCAAGTGTTTATGGAATGTAACATTAAACCTTAAAAATGTACCCGTACATCTAAAAACATTTCCACCAGCAATGTGTTCATAATGGACCATCTCCCCTAACGAGTTGTAGTTATTACGTACATTCACTACATCTACTATGAGTACTAGATGCTACTACTTGCTACTTGAACTAGAACATTGTTGAATTGAATGTGTGTGCGTGTAACTCGTACAGGTCCTTTGAAACTGTATATTTTGTATAAGCAAATTATCACAAGGGAAAACATTGGTAATTTTGACTGCATAATATTTTGTTACAGTTTTAAAATTTTTACCCTTCCCAAACGAGTTTTCATAAACATATTGTTGGTGCAGGCAGACGCACAAAAACATGTACGCATGTATACCTTACAGTGGGAAACAAGTCTGAAAGAGTCTGAAGTAAATTTCGACCATAAATTAACAAGGTCAAAAGGCATGGTTGTTTCCTTTAAAGCAAAATAACAATTATTCAAATGAGATAGAGAAAATTAAAGTTGGCCCACATATAAGAGATGTGTTTATTGGTAGTTTTGTTCAATATTGCTGAGTTTTAGATTTATTCTCAAATATTGTTATTTTATTTTATTTTATTCGTACTACACCCAAAGCTTTTAAGTTTTCGATTTTGTTATTACTTATTTCATTATCCAGTAAAAAAAATTTGCTTCAAATAAAGCAGGTTTTTACTATGAGGGAATAAAAGGAGTGCTTACAAACCTGCTGATATCGCTACTGATTTTTGTATGGTGAGTTACCTGTTTGGAGAGCTATATTTTTTATACAAAAAGCGCTTTTTGAAGCGCTGAAAATCATCACCATTTTCAGCGCACTAAAGCTGTAAGTATATGGAACTTTGTCGCTTAAAAACCTGCATTGTATCAGCAGTTTACAATCTGTTTTTTTGTATAGTTTCTTTCATATACATTCACTGCTCTGCAATAAGCTCTTCTTTTAAAGCGTATTATTATGCGCTTTATTGCCTTAGTGCTTCACACAACATGAAAATTGTTTACTGGGTAATTATTTACTAATATCAGCTATTTCTTGTTTGTTCCCCCACTGTACATACATATTTTTAAGATGGAGATATGTATGTTTTTATGTTACTGGGCCAAACCATAACTTTTTCAATATGGTTAGTAGTTTGGCCAGCACAAAACAGATTTTTTTTAAACAAAACTTACAACGAATGTAGTTTATTAACAACACCAGGAGAATATAAACAAAAATTATTCAGTTCATGGAATAACATAAACTAATTAAATTTTTCCTAGCGGGTGATTAATGAAAAACCAAAGCTTATTTGGAGCGCTACATATAAAATAGATTAAGTAGAGATAAAGTAGAACAGCACTGGCTAATAGTGCAAAAGTTGGCAATTATAAGCCTCTCAATAAATATTCAAGTAGAAACTAGGTACGTTTCAAAGGATTACTTTCATAACTATATGTAAGGTTATATATACTACACTAACGTAAGTGAATAGGTCTACAGTCGAATACATACCGTCGAAATTACATGTCTACAAATTTAGTGGTAATATTGAAACGGTGATATGACTTCACTTAGCTACACTTTGGGTTAAACGTGGGCTATGTTCTTAATATTTATATAGAGAAGTTAGTGAAACTCTCAAGCAGAAGCCAACTACGACCAGCAGAAATACTATAAAAGACTCGAGAATTTTTCTTTTTTTGATTTAGAGAAGTAACACAATCAGGCAACTAATGCCTACCAGTTAATTAATTAATGTGTTACCTTCTTTGGGAAAGGGATAGTGTAGGGAGAACAGGTGATGAAGTGGGAGAGAGATAAAAAGCTTAATTCATTTACAATCCTGCTATTGCGCTTTTTTTTTGTAGAGCAGTGTTGCAAGCGCCACAGGTGTCAAGTAGAGGCATTGAGTTGTGTAAGCTGTATAGCCATTTTATTAGTTCTTTTACTTCGCCGACGGTTTTGCTACAATACCGACGAAGGAGAATCTTCTGAAAAAAATGATTATCCTTATTTTTTTAACAGGCTTATATTTGCTCCAGCCGCATGTTTGATTGTTTGTGTGTAACAAAATCTCTCAACGTAACTTTTACCTATTTCAAGATATCCGATTAACTTGAAATTTTGAAACCAAATTGGGTCCCAGTAACAATAGAATTTTATAATAATGGACTGTCTGTCCTGTGTCCATAAAAACTAAATGTTTTTTTTTTCATTATATCCTTTTCAATATGGAAATAATGTCCATGAACATTATTAAGTTTTGATGTGGAAATAACGCCCATTAACATTATTTATGGCAGTTAACACCCTCCAATGACAACGTCATGAAAAATAACAGGTCACGCTCATATCAAATTCCAGTACTTGAACCAGTTTGTAGTCATGCCTCTGGAATGATAGTCTAGCACCGGTACCACTCAGCCACAGGGGCACGCTAAAAATATGTGGAACTTTCTCGCATCTGTATAGTTTCTTTCATAAACGTTTACTGCTCCGAAATAAGCTCTTATTTTTTAGCGTATTATTATGCGCTTTCTACTGGGATATATGAAACGAACGTAAATTCCATGTAATTGCTAATACATATTATGAATCTCTACAGGTATATGACTGTAAACAAAGTAAAAAAAATATATGTTAGTCTCACAATTAAAGATTTTGAATCCAAGTTCTATAAGTCAAAGTCTGGAAATTCTCTAAAGCATGCGATGATGACAAAACTAAGAATCCTTTGGATTCAGACTTTTTTTTGGAAGAGAGCTCAATTATTTTTCTCTGCAATAGGGATCCACTTTGCAGAAAGTGTTTAGAGACCGTAGAGACTGTGCAAAAAATACCATAGGATGTGAAAATTTAATCTCTGAACTATTGAACTATTTCGAACAAGCAACAGTGAGCTTAGACAAATAAAACTGATCTAAGTGCTTTGTTTAGGATTTTTGGGAACTTTTAGAATACAGTATAAAATGAATTGAATTTCACAAATATATATATATATATATATATATATATATATATATATATATATATATATATATATATATATATATATATATTATTCTGATTTATTTATTTTGATATATCTCTAGCTCTGCCCAAAATATTTTTTCGAGCGCTTGCAGTGAAAAAGGTTTTAGCAGATCTCAACATAAATATGTTTCTCGGACCGGATTGTATTCCAGCAGGGGCCTAAAAAAGTGATCTTCGACGATGGCACGTCCAATGCCAACCCACTTTAGAACTTTGTATCATGCTGATGTCCCATCATATTGGAAGGTGGCGAGTATCATTTTGGGATTGGGGTTACAAAGGGAGCACTTTTTAAAGGAATGGAAAGTATGGTGAATTTCCTTTTTGTGAAGTATTTGGAGTCCAACAGTTTACTCAGCGGCCGCACAGTGGTTCCAATTGGGTAATAAATCTATATATTTGAAACTATCGATCTGATTACAAAGCGATGTATGCAGAAATCATAGAGGAGGACCTAACCTTTAAGAATATGAAAACTTTGACTACCGTGTTGAAATACACGGTGAGCTATAGGGTGTCAAAATTGACAATCTCGGGCATGACTATCTTGTTGGCCTCATAACTTTTACACATATTATTAAATTTTAATGATTTAATTTAATTGATTAATTAATTAGTTTAATTTAATAATTTAAGCTTGTTGTAAAGCTTATTAAGAGACAAAAAAAAACACATTTTTTTTATAATGACATCTCTTTTATTTTCAGAGATATTTGGCTTTAAATTTTAAAATTTTGGTTTTTGGCCGTGACTTTTTTCCCGATTTTGTACATATCTCGGGCAATAGTATAACCAAAATTTTCAAAAAAAAATATTTTATGATTTTTAACAAAATCCTTGATAATATGTTGAAGGAATTTTAAGTTATCTTAGTTTATGTAGCCATGAAAAAATTCAAAGGCAAGACTTTGAAATGAGGGTGAAAAATGGCTGAATTTTGACATAAATAGAGGTAAATTGTTTGACGTTTTTCTCAGACATTTTTCAAAACTAAATTTTTTTTTTGAAATTCTTTTAAATAAATAGACTTCAAAAACTACTGCAGCTGATATTTTAAATCAATTAAAGCATGCGCACTACATCCAGCATTGGGCGAATAAAGTGAAATTTTCTACAAAATTCTAAATTAATCACTTAAGAAAAATAAAACGCTCATCAAGTTTTTCAAATTTCTTTACAAATTCTATTAGATACATTTGATTTAATTAATCTAGCTTTTAAATGATACCTGCCCGGGCGAAAATGTGGCCAGGAGAGCACATTTTCTAAAAGAACTAAAATTTTCAGAAGTATTTTATTTACCTGCATAAAAATAGTACCAAACTTCATTTTAAATTTTTATTGTTTTACTATTTATTAAAAAAAACATAGCAATATTTTGTATGTATTTAAAAAATTTTAACGATATATTAAATGGGCATTTTGTGATAAATTTGTAATAAAAAAATGAAATAAATTCGAATTTAGCATAAAGCTATAGGCGTATGATTACTGTGATGGTAAATACCATCATATTACTCATACGTCTAATGCGCTTGTGCTATGTATGCGTGACGTCTGTTTTGTAGCCGTTTTATTTAGTATTTCAAATCAATAATATATATGTATGTATCAATTTCCTGTATTATTATATTTTGTAAATTTAGACCATCCTGCAAAATAAATAAAAAAAAATTAGCTATTCGTGTCCATAAAAAAAATCCCGTTTGATATATCGTTGAAACTTTTTAAGCATAAGATGACTGCTATGTTTTTTAATAAACAATAAGGAAATAAAAATTAAAAAATTAAGTTTTGTACTATTTTCCTTAAAAACAAATGCACACATACACACATACATACTAACGATGCCAGTCCCGAAGTCCCGAATACCAAAAACCCGGTACTATCAAGTCTTGAATGCCGGAATTTTTACGCGAAAATCTTGGGATTTTTACACAACAATCGCGCAATTTTAGTAATAGCAAAAATATGGTGATTATTTTTTATATTGCATACATGAGCATGAGTTACCCTGTTAAAATTCAAACATCCAAATATTTGAAATTGAATGATAGCGGCATTTACACATTGACTTTGTTGCATGGCTTTTTGGAGTTAAATGACGAAAGAGAATTAAAAAAGGCTACCCAACAAAGTCATCGCACCTAAAATGCAGCTTATGCAAAAAGCTTCTAAAGAACGTGAGGGAGAGTTCTAATAAAAAAATTTTTTTCTCACATAATTATACTTTGTCCAATAAATATTTTTAAAAAATATATGTTTTAAATATTCGATAACATGGCCAAAATCTCTGAGATTGGCAAAAATTTACTTAAGCTCAATTTTCAAAGTTTTGTAAAAAACTTTACAAATACAATTAAAAACTGCGACTTATATTCTCAAATAGTGTGGATCCATGGCTACAATTTCTATATGGTCCAAATGAGCTACAAGTAAAGATGTGCCAATATATGGCCAAAATCTCTCAGAGGGGTCGTCAAAAATTTACTTAAGTTAAATTTTTAAAGGCTGTAATTGTTAGATTGGTAGCGTTAGATGTTTGGCCTTTTTCTTTATTTATTACTTCAACTACACTACGAAAATAGTCGTAGGAAAAAGAGTAAGAGATTTTAATATATCATTGTCTTAAGATATCGTTGGGTCTACTACTAAAGACGCACCAACCATGAATGAATTTATTAGATTTTTTAAAGTTATAAAAATCCCGAAAAATCACGAGCGATTCAAAGATCCCTTTTTTTAAATTGAAAATCCCGAATCATGGGTTTCGAAAAACCTAGGATCGTTTGCATTCCTATTAAGTACATACATTCCTACGGACATCATCGTAAACATAGTCCGAATAGATTCCCATGACCTCAAAACGTCGAGATCTGATTAAAACTCGATTTTCGAATATATGTTCGAATCAGTAACTTCCTACCTTTGATTTCGGTTGAAAAAAAAAACATTGAAAACATCGGCTTGGGCATCTGCGTATATTTATTGCAAAAATAAAAACAAAAATTGAGTTTATTAAAAAGGGGGCAAAAGTGGCACCAAATAATACAAAATACTACAAAAGGGGATTTGAAACAAAGGGGCACAAAATGTGGCAAGGCGGTGAAAAAAGGAGAAAAATGCCACTGTAGTCGCACAACGTTAACGCTGCCAGTCAGGTGACTTGCCTTGTGACATATTCTCTTCCCCATAAGGAAGAGATAATTTATAATATAATTTATAATTGTATTTATAACATTTAATAAATAAATAAATAAAATTAAAAAAATACAGTTAAAGTTATCTATTCAATTGAGTTACGATTTTGTTAGCGAAAATAATAAATATTTGTAAGATGAAACACATAAATCTAACCTTTAAACTTCTAACACAAAATTGAAACTAAATACAATATGAATGAAATATCAAATGTATACCGGTAGAATTTAAAAACGAAAAACACAAGCTAAAACAAAGCGCCAAACCTACAAACGAAAACACAAAATAAAAGTTAAGATAAATATAAAAGCAAAAAAAAAATAAAAAATTAAATAAAGACACAAAACAAAAACCGATTGATAATGTCCTTAACCACAGACAACAAGCCAACAAGAAGTTAAGGCTTTTTTTTTAATTTGGCATATGCGATTCTGCGCACAACAGTAATTTTTGCAAATATGGCGCCCAGCTAGGGAAACACTAAAGACACGGCAATAATACACCACACTGAAAAGGAAATGCAATTCATTGGACCTCTAAGGCGGCAGCATTCAGTTGGGACATCAGTAGCAGTTGGGACTTTGAAGGAATCGTACGGTTTAACGGATAAACATGGAAGTATTTGGCTGATTGTAGATAAGTGATAAGTGAAAGAGAGCAAGAGTGTTAAATTCAAAGTGCATTCATAAAACTAAGAAACTCATACACTCGCATACACACAAACTTATGCTCACCTATAAAAAAAGTGTTTAAGAGTTGTATAGAGATTGTACTTACTAGTTTTCTGTTTGTTTGTGTAAGTTATAGGAAAAAGTAAAAAAAAAAACACAAATGCAATGAGCTGAGAGTATTTTAAAGAGCCTACAATAAAATAAAAACAGGCCTATAAACCAAAGAGCAGCACAAAAGGCGGGAGAGAAAGTATACAACGAAAATGCTATTTTGCAAATGTCAAGTGTAATGTCATCAACATCTCAAGTTTTTATTGTTTGTGGATACTTAGACATCGCCAATTTATAGATAATACTTCCATCTGAAATAGTTATAAGCGCGTTCGCATAAATTTATCAATAAATTTAAAACTCAATAGCAAGGCTATATACATGCATATCTGTGCAATATGTGAAATTAAATCAAAATATAAAATTAATCAAAATTTACAAGCAATATCGAACAAAAAAATATTCAAACGTTTTTTTCATCAAACATAAAAAGTGGCAAAATTTTACACAAAATAATGAATTGTGTGTTTCACAGCTAAAATAAAATAAAAAAGTCCTTTATAAAATCAAAGTGCAATGAATATTTTAAGATTCCCGTATACATACACACAACATTAAAATTCAAATCTAGTGCAGTGAATTAAAAAACAAACAAAAATAAAATAAAAATAAAAAATACATAAATAAATGAAACAGAAAAATTACTAAAAAGAATAGTAAAATAAAAATAAATCCCCAAGTTTCTAATCAAAATCTAAAATTGGAATTGAATATTTATAATAAAAATAATAATAATAGTAACATCCGATATAAAACAAAAACCAAGGAAAAGGAAAAGACAAAACAAACATCATGTGGATTAGTTGCCATGCTGTTATAATATTGCTCCTTTTGCATTCCGGTATGTTTTCTTCATCATCATCTTTGGATTTCTTGTTTGTTTCTATATTAATTTTTCGAAAAATTTTTTTTATATCTTTTGGTTTTTAGATCTATTTATTTTATTCACGTGCTTTAAAGTTTTTTTTTTTTTTTTGATACGAATATATGTCGGAGAGAGCAAAAATATTCAACATATACGAGTAAATCCTAAGACATATTTTTTTCAAACTTTTTCTTGCTTTTTAAAGCAATAAAATTTTATTTGTTTTCTTTCTTCTTATTCTAATCACTTTTTCGGCGTTTCAATTTACTTCTAAGAAAATTGTTTGTAAACAAATTTAGATATGGATAAAAAGCTTAAATTTAACTAATTTATCTTATATTGTATTTTATTAAAAGATTTCAATTAAAAAACAAAGAAGATACAAATAATAAAACTAATCGATAGTTCAAAAACATTTTTACTGCGGAATAATTACGAAATTTAATTGTGTTGTTCTACTGGAAAAAGTTCCTTATCTTCTCAGGGTAAATTTAACAGAAGAACTAAAAATAGACATTTAGATAAATTTAAGTTTAATGTTGATAATATTGCTCATATATATTGAGCATTCTACAATCGATTTAAAGCCAATTAATAAAGCGGAACTATTGAATCGAAGAGCAAGTTATCATAGTTCAAGGAAAACTTAGAAAAATGTATAAAGTTTAATTAAACCTCAATATCGAAAAACTTAAGATTTTCATTTTTAAATTTTAAAATGGTGCACGGATTTTTTTTTCATTTCAGTTTTAGATAAACATTTATTTGGTATTCACTTTTATATTCAATAACAAGTTTGTTTGATTCAGTAAATATTTAGTTGTGATCTCTTTTATTACATTTTTAATAAATGTGTTGTTTGATTTTACAAAAATCTTTCAGTAAATAATTTTTCTGAATTAAAAATTATTTTACTATTTCAGGCGCGGAACCAGCTTGAGCTTTTGGGGGGGGGGACTTCTAAGTAAAACATACAATTTTTCAAAACTTCTTTTAGTAACTCTATAGAAATTTACTCATTTTGGGTGGTGGGGATATTCCCCCCCCCCCCCCCCCCTTGTAACCGCGCCTGACAATTTTGTCTGATTAAGTAAATGTTTTTGTTTGAATTTGGCTTTTTATTATGGAACACAATAAAAACTGTTCAAGATATTTTTCAGTGAATTGTAAATTTAGTAAAGTGTTTTCTCTGAAGTACTAAATTTCGTCAATGGTCGGTTTTGATCGTAATGAAATTGAATTTTTTTTCTATATATAATTAAGCTAATTTTTGGCTTTTTCTGGTTACATATTGAGTGGTATATTTGCTAGGAATAATGTGTAATTTTGGAAAATGCAATTAATAGATGTATCTTCTGATCTTCTTGTGGAACATCACATGTTTTTTTTGACAACTCCAAGACTTTTTGCTTTAAATATTTGATATATTCTTAGAGCCTATTTCATCAATTTATTTAAATATCAATTCATTTTTAAAAGTAATTTTTCAAAGCAAAAGTGAATGAAATTCGAGATTTAAATATGAATTAATATAAATAGAATTGCTGAAATAGGCTCTTAGACCTTGTAACGCCGCAAATTCGATCGAAATCCATTAAGCGGCTCGAGAGATATCGTTGTCGAAAGTTTTTTTTAGTTGCTTACTCCAAAACTTTACTGACAACTTTGATCATAAAAGTGCCAGAAAAATCCAGAGATGGACTTTTTTTTAAAACTTCATAACTATTTTTTAAAAATTTCATATCATTATTATCATTGAAATTGGAGTTTATGTTAACGAAAGTTATATATTTTTTGATGATTTGACATTAACTTTCCCAACTAGAGGTAGAATCCTATTACTTGATATACCTTAATCACAAGTGATTAAGCCTGATTAGGAATATTTCTTTTGTCACAAAAGCGTGTTTGTATGAAATACTCGTATTAAAATGTGAGATTGCACAAAAAAAAAACTAAAACCAAAGATTCAATTACGAATACAGTTCAAGATCACCGAACACACTACTTTGTTTGTATGAAAATATATTTCTAAGCATATACCTTTTGTATATGAGACGAAACCCATAATTAAACACACAAAAAATATGTTATAATACTACAAAAAATTAAAAATTTTGTTACATCGGTTAATCGGCTGAAATTGTTAACCGAAAAAAACCAATTTTTAATTTTTAACGCTTAGTTAATCGAGTAGTAATTAACCGGTTAGCCGATTGACTTACACAGAAAAAATATCACTGGGACTAAATGCAAATGGTAAAGGTTCCCTCTACCCAAAATTCTCATAGAAACCTGCAGATATTGCAGCAAACTTTTATTTAAATAAATAAGAAGCTTAAGCAATATCAAAGTTTTTACATGAGCTCATTATGTCCTATAAAAAAATTTTCACATGTAGAAAAAACATTTGTAAAGATTTAAAAATTTTTGTTATTCTAAAAAAATCTTTAAGAAATTTATTATTTGACATATTGTCATAACTCAATTTTTAAATGAAGTTTATTTGCATATGGTTAAGCATTGTCTCTATGCATTTCATTGGAGCTTTACCAAATCGTCAGTAGACTTCAACCACAAATTTGCTGGGTTTTGTATAATTTTCTAAGCCTACTGCGCTTATTTTATTCTTTTGTGATTTTCAAAAATATTGTCACTTTTAAATTCTCAGATAGTTTTTGAAAGTCTGTGCATAAGAATAGAGGTTTGTAACTGTTCAAATTTGCGGTTGAAGTCTACTGACGAAATGCATATAGACAATGCTTAACCATATGTAAATAAACTTGATTAAAAAAATTATTTTGAAAATTTGTTGTCCTATATAACTTCATTATGACTCCATATTGATAAATTAGGTCCTATGAAATAATTTGTAAATTCCGCTAAACAAATTCTTTTACTCAAAACAAATCTTGAAAATTTGTTGTTCTATTCTATAATGAAAAAAAAAAACAAACTCAAACCAAATAATTTTCTAATTCAGATAATAGAATTGCTTAAAAATATTTTTTCATACTTATTAATTGAATCAGAAAACTGATTCATAAATTCGAAAATATTTTTACTGAAACCGGTTCTAGAATGAGTTTTGCCAAATCAAACAATACATTTTAGTGAAAACAAAATTAAGTTTTGAAATTTATTATTTCGGCTTTTTAGTTCATTATTTGTTATAATGTAAATTCAAATTATTATTAAAAGTGGATTGTTGGAATATTCAATCAGGTTAACAGATCGGATCAGTACTACTGATTTCGATAGGCCGCTGGACCGTCTCATCAGAGTTCTTGTTCACTTTTACCACATATGAAGGTGGATCTTTTTTATAAGGAAACATGAGCTATTTAGCTAATTTTTGTCACGAAATAGAATACAACACGTTTTCCTGTAAATTCTTTTATTTCAACTTAACTGTTGAAATCAGTAGTACTGAGCCGCTCTGTTAATCTGATTGAATATTCGAACATTCCACTGTTAATAATAATTTGAATTTACATTAATTCAAATAATGAACTGAAAAGCTGAAATAATAAAATTCAGACAAACATTTTAAATTTAACTAAAAAATCGTTATTATACCAAAAAAAATGCTTTCATAATTATTTTAATTGTAAAAAATGTTGTTAAAAATCTTAACTTTATGTTCAAGATATATCAACACCAGGTAGTCGCAAGAGAACTCGCCGTGGAGAATTTACATTTGGGCTGTCAAAAAAGTTGATACATTAACACTGCTGACAGGCCAAATGTGTAAACATTTACGTAAACAGCAGGGCTCTTGCGGCCACCTAGTATGAATTCGCCTTGTTTATGTTTTTACACAGTGAAATGCTATTTTTTAGGGATGTGTTAGCCCGAATATTTTTTTTTAGTTTTGAACATGTACCCTACATTTGGCAGTGGTCGAAATTAGTCAATTTACTAAATAGTTTTTGGGTTTATGGACTGGTAAAAAACTTTGCACAGGATGTGGCAAAAATCAATTAATTAATTAATAATAATTAATAAATCAATTAATTACATTTAATAAATCAATTAATTACATTTTTAATTAGACTGTTGACATTAATAACACAGCGTGACAGCATTTTGTTCACAGTAACGTGACTATATATCCATTAATCTAGAAACAAGATATAGTCAAACTGTGTACTTGCTTTTTCATTTGTTCATCTTTTGTCCTTTTAAAGGACTTTACATTTTTCAAGAATGTGTATATTAAATCTATTTTTTTTTATTTGTATCTAATATTTTTTTTTAGCAAAGTCGGTACCAATAATAGGGAAGGCTCCGGAGAATTTTATAAAAATATTTATTCTAGTTCCCCTAAAGAAAAGTATAAAAAAATGTCCTTTTAAAAATGTATCCTTCATTATATCATTAACAAAATTTTTAAAAATTATATGTTGAAATTTTATGATATTATCTCTCTTAGTACAAAAGCAGTAATTGTTTTTATCGTGGCATAAAATAAATTTCTATAAAAACTGTAAGTAGAAAATTAATTTATAAAAAACTACCATTAATTTTGAGCCGAGAGCGTTAAAATCGTAAAATGTGTGTGCATTTTAGAGTTTATTTAATGTTAAAAAACAATCACATAAATATTTGGGAGGAAATATTAGAAAAATTATTTCCAAGGACATCTTTTAAATTGTTTCAGTGGATCTTTAACTTTTCGTCCAGAAAAGCCACTATATATCAATTAATCTAGAGACTAAATATAGTTAAAATTCGTGACTGTTTACCTTGGTATTAATATACTTATATAACACAGGGGAACAAAATGGACATTCTCGTTTGCTGCAGCGAAAACAATAATTGATAAAACATATATGAGCCATACCATTTTCACAACTACCTTAAATTTTTTTTAAGTCAGCTGTAGTTTTTCAAATATTGCGATTTTGATTTTTTTTATCCACTCTTTTCTGCTTCTTCGCCAAATCTTTTCAAACTGGACTTTAAAATTCAATAATACTCTTGAGATTATTAATCTACACAAAACTATGTTTCTTTTAAATATAATATTGTTGATGTACGTTTCAGAATATGATAGTGAAACTGCAAGGATATTGAATGTTAACTAATTTCTGTTTTATCCTTATAAATCTTACATTTGTTTAATATTTTAAAATATTTTTTACCGAGCACATACATAATACTCAAGGAACATAATTTTATAAACAAATTTTAAACTTATTTAAAATGTCCTGAAATAAGAATAGAACAGGACAAAATTAATCACTGAATGTCCTTGAAAATACCACTAAAGTCTAATGCTAAAAGCACCTGCGTTATTATGCTCAAATGAAAGATGTTTTTGTATAAATTAGTAAATTGTTAAAAAAACCTTCGAAAGAAAGATATTTACTAAAAAAAAATGGGGTATATCACGTTGACATAAAATTCGCGATATTTGTAAAACTGCAAATGAGGGATTTTTTTTTTGCTGTATTTAGACTCAGAATACCAATGAATATTAAACAAATAAGGACATTTACCCAATTGTATCTTTAGGATGTGTAAAATAAACTTAAATTTTGATCTAATCTCTAAATAATTCGCTACATTTTGAACTAATTTCTTATTATAACTAAAATCTTTGTTCCCTGTAACGCCTTGTGCATGGTGTGTAAATGTTTTTAAAAGAAAAATTTTGTGATAAACATTTTCATTAAGGTTAAAACCAAAACAAAAAAATTTCAACATCCTTGAAAAATCAGAAAGACATCCCGTAGCAATTATTATAAATACTTAAATGAAATACATGTTTGTATAAACAAATTTCTTGCCAAAAAATTCCTCATTTTAAGGTGTAACACTCAAAGTTTAGATGAACAATCCCAAAAAATGGGGAAATGTAAATGAAAAAAACTAGTATAACAGAGTAATAAGGGTTCAACAACACGTACAAAATGGAGGTCAAGTTTAGGGCACCAAAAACTTTGTTTCGCTGTGTAGTTTTTGTTGGTTTTTATATTTTGCGACTATTGTATGCTTTTATAAATATTTTTCAAACACGCTTTTCGATTTGGCCAACATTTTTACATACGCTTACTGAATTATCGTTTTACATAAATTGAGCTTAATTTTGGTAAATTTCACAAAACTTGAATTGTGAAATCAATGGGGCACGTCTCAGAGTTACCCGATTTGGCTAAAATTTTCTCCTCCAATTACCATTAAAATCTGCACAGATTTTATTTAAGTAAAAAATAATAATTAAAATTGTAATACCTTTTATTGATCCCCTAATGCCCGTATTATATAAAATTGTAGCCCCTTACTATTCTTCCAATAAAAAAACTGGATTGAAATTCTACAAATATATTTCATGAAAAAAAAGAAGCCAAATATATAAAAATACACAAATAGTCACCGATTGTAGCAAACACAGGAATTTCCAATTTTCTGGTAGTATTCGCTCACAATCTATATCTTTATAGGTAGACGTTTTTTCTACTTATTACAGAAACTCTAATAGTGCAACTAGCAATGTTTGATAATATACCCCTCATATATATCGTCATCTGAAAAGCGAAACGCCCCAATTGTGCAAAGTTATTTAATTGACCAGCTCTTTTTCCTTTTAGATTTTCTTAATATTATCGCTATTTTTGTTTGGGTAAGACAGATTTTTATAGTAGCTATGTATGTTGGTGAAATACATTGATAAGGCTGGTTGCATTTTATTTAACGATATGTAAGTTTTTTAATATGATTATTTCGAACGTATTTGCTTTGTGAATCCAAATTTATTATTAGGCTAAGGCTCGTAACGTTATATTCAGAAAGAATTGGGCATGATTATTATTCCAAGGAACAAGGGAAAAATTAACATCAACTTAATTTTTCAACGTACACAGCAGAAGACGCTACACTTCCATCGTCAAGTGGCTCTGTTGAATGTGATTTAATTCTTATATATACAACTTTTTCGTGAAAATTGAATACCAGAATTAAATCAAATTTGTCATTCCGTTTGTAATATCTACAATATTTATTTTCGACCCCACAGATAAGGAAGTTGATTTAACGAAGTACACCAGTCCGCCTTTTTGTCTGCCTGGTCGATGTAAAAATGTCGATTATGAATATCCAAGACAAGTTTTTCTAAAAATTATATTTTATTTATGATTCCAAATTGTTTATTAGGCTAAGCTTCGTAACGTTTAATTCAGAAAGAATTGGGCATGATTAATATTCAAAGTAATTAGAGAAAAATTAACATCAACTTAATTTTTCAACGTACATAGCAGAACAGAGTAACGCCACTTTCGGAAGCCGCTACACTTTCATCGTTAGCGCTCACGTGTATTTTGTTTATCACCACTTGTCAGGTGGCTCTGTTGAATGTGATTTGAATTGTTATATATACAACTTCTTTGTGGAAATTGAATACGAGAATTAAATCACTTTCAAGTTGATATTAAACTGCACTTTCCCAGCGTTGCCATTGGTTTATTTTTTTTCATCCCCATTTTTCTGATTTTTGTTGTACTCAAGACAAACTTTTTTGGATTGGTTTTATACTGAAGTATATATGTAATTTATTTAACTTCGCATTTTCCGTACACCAAAAATGTAAAGGAACCCTATTGTTTTCGCTACGCTGTCCGTCTGTCTATCATCCGTCGTTCACAGGCAATTTTCTCGAGAACCTAAAGGGCTATGGACCTGAAATTTTCACCGAACATGTAAAACTTTGGCCGCTACAACAGTTAAAAATTAAAGGGTGTTCTAAAGCGAACAACGAAAAATTTTGAAATACTAATGTAATATACAGACACTTATATATGGACACTTAAAATTTTCAGAGTTAGTGTTAATTGGTGAACTCTGTAGAATAGACTACAGCTATTTAAAACAACTGATATTTAAAACAATAAAAATTAAAGGGTGTTCTAACAGTTAATGCAATTTTGACTATGTAATTTGGATAACTTGCTGTATCTTGAAACCGTAAGAGGCAAACTCTTGAAATTTTAAAAATCGCTTAAACTTAAAAATTCCAAAATTAAAAAAATTTCAAAACGAAAAATCGCCAAAATGAAAAAAGCGCGTAAAGGAAAAAAGCACCAAAATAAAACGCAAAAAATCACCAAAACTAAAAAGATCGACAAAAAACGAAAAAAAAAACGCAAAAAACCGAAAAAAGGCATCAGAATGAAAAAAGCACTAAAACCTAAAATATAGCTAAAACTAAATATATCGTAAAAAAACGAAAAAAATCGCCAAAAATAAAAAAATCTCCAAAACGAAAAAGCGCCAAAACAAAAAAAAAAGCGCCAAAACTAAAAAATCGCCATAAATCGAAAAAATCCCAAAACGAAAAAAGTGTCAAAACCGAAAAATCGCTAAAACTAAAAAAAGAGAAAAAAGCGCCAAAACAAAAATAGATCCCTAAAACTAATAATATAGTCAAAAAGCGAAAAAAGCGTTGAAACAAAAAAAAACGCTAAAACTAAAAAATCGCCAAAACCAAAAAATCGCCAAAACTAAAAAAATCAGAAAAAAAATTGCAAAAAACGAAAAATCGTCAAAAAACGATAACATTATAAAAAACGCGCCAAAACAAAAAAAAAGGTAAATCAACAAAACAAAAAACAAAACTTAAAAAATAAAAAAATCTAAAATTAAACAAAAAAGCAAAACTAAAATTTTTCAAATTGAGAAAAAAGAGTAAAAACGAATTGGAATATATAGATGGTCATAAATTGACAACTTGTAACTGATTTTTTTTATTATTTTTCACCAGACGCAGAAAATGTCATATAAATCGCAAAAAACGTTCCTATACTCAAAATAGAAAAAAAAAACCGAAATTAGTTAAGAGTATCTACTGAATAGTTTCCGGTTATTTTATTTCGTTGCCTACCTATTTTTAATGTAACTTCTTTAACTGAAAAGTTGTCAAAATCAGTTACGTGTTGTCAACATATGACCATCGAAATGTGTATTTGTATGGAACCCTCCGCGTGCGAGACACTTCACCGATATTAACACTTCACTGATATTAACACTTCACTGAATTTATTTAGAACTACAAAATTTTTGTCCAAATATGCAAATAGGAAAAAAGTGTTTCAAGTATCTGTGAAAATTATATTCTTTAAAATATTTTTATATGTAAGCCTGCTATGTGTATAATAAAAGACATAAATAACTTTATTTTCCAAGAAAATTACTTTTAAACTGCATACGATTATGATAAAAAAAACTCATTTTATTTTGATATGTTAAATATAAGAAGGGTTTTTTTATATAAATTTCGCATGGTCACTTTACGAGTATTTCAATATTTCATTCTTTACATTCAGCACTAAATTATCTTATGTCATAAAAAATGATCCTGGCATAAGTGTAAATGTATGTGCCTTTCCTTAATTTTTTTTATTTATGTTTTTTATGTTTTATGTGCACTTATTTACATGTCATGAATCCGAATCGCATTTATTTTACTGCCAAAGGGATATGCTTCCTTTTTATTATTATAAATGTAATATTATTACCAGCTCGTATTCGTGTGTATAACTCTTTTTTGGAATTTTTTTAAATAATTTTAGTCTTATGGTAATTTCTGTACATACATATGTATGTACATACATACATATGTATGTTTACATAAAAATTAATATGTACAGCGATTTATGTATGTATAAATAAATATATTTGTTGTGTTTTTGTATGTACAGTGTACAACAAAACAAGATTGGTTTATTAAAATTGATGATCAACTAAAACACATTTTTAATAAACATTTAAGTATTTGCCAACACGACCGGTTTCGAAAACAGCAAATATTCTGCAAAAGCCAAATATTAATCTAACCCATTTTAGAAACAATATTGAACAAATCTAGGGGTATTAAAACACCTCCAGGGCTCAAGAAGCCACACTAGAATACTATTTCTATAGCCAATTTGGAGTTTAATATGTCCTGACATTTTCATATTTTATGTTCAAGTTTTATCACTCACTCACTGTAAGCTATTTATTTATGTTTGCTTAAATTCCAACTTACATTCTCATAAAAATATTACAAAAAATTTAAGGAATAATGTTTGTATGACTTTTTGTAGTTACTTTTATGATTTTTCTACTTTTCATTTTAGATGTTTTTGTTCAAACTTTTCATGAAAATTCTACAACATTTGGGAATGTTTGTTTTTGCGCGCGTCAAATTTTGAATGTTTGAAGCAAAAAATTATATATAGAAAATCTAGGAAAAACATTCAGCTTTATGATAAACATGAAGGCTTAAATAAAAAAATTTTTGTTGCAGTCTGTAAGATAGAAGAACAAATTTGTTTTTCGTTGTTGTTTTTTTTTTTACCTTTTTCGGAGAACAACTCTTTTTTGCTGCTGCTGTTGCTTATGATGATGATGTTGTCGCTGTTTGTTGCCCATACCATTTTATAAAGCATTCTTTTTTATGTTTTATCCCTCCTCATCAGTCTTTGGTCTCGCTGAAAAAAAAGATGGTAGGATTCACATTTATATAAAAAAAAACACAAATATACTTTTACATATTTATGAAACAATGTTGTATAGTTGTTATTGTTAAGGAAGACAGACAGACAGACATACTAAAAGATATACACAGACACAACTCATATACATACAACTCGACAAAAATACAATTTTATCCTTTTTAGAACGAAGACAACGATGATGGCTTCTTTATTCAGGCACTGTTGTGATGTACATACTGATATAATCAACATAAATACAAGATACAGAACAAAACAGAAATGAAAATATTATATCTTGATGAGAAATGTTTAAGATAATAAAAATATATTCCCTAGAGACTAATCTGGATTTAAATTTGCCTTAAAAATTAAATGCTATGAAAATAAATGCCACAAAAAAAATTATTAAATAGCCCTGATGTTTGGCAACTTCCTATATTTAGTTACAAATGTTTTTGGGATAAAATTAATTTTGTGCAAAATATTGCCTTATATGTTTTAAATAGAAGATTATTTTCTATATATTCCTACTATTATTTCATAAAGAAATAATATATTGTTTTAAGCACATGAAACAAAAAAGAAAATTGTGACGGAGCTTTAAATATATCTCAAAGCTGTTGTATGAAATCTTTAGTTAACTGAATCAAATTAATATAGAACTGTTCATGAATGAGTGACATCAATAAAGAGGATATCAATTGAGGAAAGGAATAAAGTGATATGTTTTTTACATATTATTATAGCCCAATTCACTATGTCGGTTTTACACGTTTTCCGACTAATTTCTGACTGATTTCTTTGTTTTGTATTCGCTAAATAGTTTAGAACATATTTAGGTCGCTGTCTTTGAAAATGAAAAATTATTACGTCCAATGAAATAATAGTTTGAATTGCCACATTAGAATAAGTATAAGTTGAACAAAAAATACAAGCCAAATAATTTTTTAAACTATTATGGTTTTTGACTTGGCAGTACCTTATTTCCAACTTCTTGTAGGCCAGACAAGAACCTCGAAACTCAAACGAAAAAATAATAACGATTTACTGAATTGCTCTAGTGACTGCTTTCCGTCTATAGACGTAACGTTTTATCGAGATACTGAATTGGGCTATTAACCTTGGTGGGCTTGACTTTAAGCTAAATGAAGACTTCCATGTTGGGCGTACTTAAATTTTTATTATCTCTGTTTTGCTTTTACTGTGTCGCTATACACAGTAACAGTAAATAACAAATAACATAATATAAAAAGTGCGAAAGAGGAAAATAAAAAATTATATTTTGGTTGAAAACAAAAAAGATTTTTGGCCAGTGTGCAATGTGTCACTATTCAAATGAAAGAGAATTTTACAGAGATTAGTAATCCAGAAATTATTTTCAGCGAATAAAACTAAACCAAAAATTTTGTAAATTATGCAAATATTAAATGTTAATATCGGCCATGTTCTGTAAACCGAATCCAAGAAAATTTCTCGTTTTCCAAAAGCAAATAATGCTCCCACTGATGTATTTTAAATCGTATATAGTAAAATAATTTCAGAAACGATATTCTAAACTCTATAAAATAGAATACTGAAAAAAAAAATCTGAAACAATTTTGCTATTAGTGGATTTAATTTCTCTAAATGGAGCGTTTTTAAATCGACTCGATTTACAGAACAGGCAGGTATATCTTTACAGCTAGAGCTGCTAAAAAAAAACTACTGAGTCGATTATTAATCGATTAAACCAAAACCTACACTAATTAATCGAACATTTAACGGTTAATTAATCGAACATAACGCGGTTAATTGATAACCTTAATATACATAGCATCAGCTTATTATTGGTTTGGCGCATATGCCACAAACTTGGAACAGAGAAAAACGACAAAGAAGGTTTACATGAAGTTTTCTCATAATATACCCGATAGATTTGTTTTTGCATATATGTAAATTTTTTTGAATTTTCCTGAATGTGGTTAAACATTGCTAGGCCTTTATTAAAAGCGTAAAATCTTGTTTTGTGCTCCATGCACAATTGTTTACTCAAAATTAGCTTTGTGTGCTGCATGTGTATACTTAATGCCGTGTAATTGGTTTTTTGTTGTGGAGATGAAAGTTTTTTCTCTCTGATGAAAATAAGCTAATAAATGTTATTAGAAAACATGTTTGAATGGAATAAAAAGTCAATTTTGATGGTATTTTACTTGGTTTCAGATTTTTTTGGGAGTTTTAATTTTTTTTTACAAAATATGTATTAAAATTGTTGATATTGAGCAAAATAAATGCTTGATATCTCAGAAACCATAACAAGTTTCGCGAAACAGGTTTTGAATTTTAAAAGGGGGTATTCAAAATATATACACCCCATACTTAACTCAATTTTTTTTTTGAAAATGGTCAGTGCGCCAAACCAATAATAAGCTGACGATATGCAGACGAAGTAAAAATTGCTTACTCCTTTAATCATTTTGTGAATTATATTTATCTTCAAAGTGGCCTTAATAACTACTGCTTGCTAATATTAACTTTTCTTTTGGAAGGTCATCAGCTAGTGTTGATCGATTCGTTTCTAATTTTGCTAGATCCTAAATTATGATTCTCAACTAGGTTGGGTTGTCAATGTTACGATCCAACTCAACCATTTCTTTTATATTATGATGATTCACAACTAGTTTTAGTTGTCTTCGAAAAAATTTTCGAAAAAAAGGTTCTTATCTATACTCTCTGTTTTTTGAAACCAAAAATATTTTAAATATTATTAGTTTTGGCTTTACTATTTTTCTTGAGATTTTATGTTTTGTGGATATGGCGACAATATTGGTTGAGAAATGGGATAGATTGGCGCCTAAAATCACTATTGTAAAATTAAGCAAAAATAGTCGATATAAAAACCAAAATACAACTGATAAAAACAGTTGTCTCAGTTTGATGAAAGTTGTAGTCCATAATAAAAATTTTACAACTACGACTCAACTATCAATTTAGTTGTGAATCGTAATAGGGGCCTAAATTTTGTCTCACACATCACTTTTACTGTAAACAAAGCTAGAAGTATTTTAGCTTTCATTAAGGGTTGGGCGATAAGGCTTTTTTATATGTTACTGCTCAGACTTATTTGCGAATAAAGATCAATCATATGGTATCCTGCACAGAAAAAATTATCACCAACAATTTTTCAATCAAAAGTTTATCTAAAAATTAATTTAATTTTCAGTAAATATTCTGTCCATAATCTATGAAGCGTTTGTTTGACTATTATTTAGAACGCAAACACCAAAAACAACCCCGATGACAACATACACACAAATAACAACAACATCAATGGTAGCAAAAGGAATGCGATTGTACCAAGTTTATTTACCGATGATTTTTGAGTGAATCAATTCGGTAATGTCGTTGCGTTAATTCTCATTCATTCTTTTACAGTCTTTAGATAAACATTCAGACTTGAACACAATTAACAATGTGAAATTTCATGAATGCTTAATGCATGATGATGATGATGACCCACACAAAGATTTTGATTGATATATTAAAAAAAATCCACTAAATATTTTTGTTTGATTTAGTGTATTTAGACTAATTGTTTCATTATACTAATTCAGATAAAAATATTGTTTGATATTTTTCATAAAATCAAACAAATCTTTTTATTTGATTTAATAAATTGTTTTGTTTACAATTTGTAAATATTTTTAGACAAATTGTTTAATAGATTAAAACAATTTGTTCACTGAAAAAAAAACACTTTTTTTCAATGAAATTTTTAAGATATTTTTGTCTATATATACCAATTTGTTTGTAGGTCCGTTCTCTGAAAAAATATTTACTATTTCATTAAATTCCTTTACAGAAAATAAAATTTTGTTTTTTCTGTGTACTTACATATAAAGATTATTTGTTTTGCTTATAAATACATTTATTATCCGCCAAAGTTTGACTATGCCATTGTACAAAAGGTTGTTAGAAAAATAAATAGATTCATATCGAATAGAAATTGTTTCTTGTATTGTTTGTTTGTATAAGTCTTGTGTTTTTTATAAAAAAAACTAGTATGCTTTTGTAATGTGATTCTTATCTGAGTGTTGTGTTTTTCTTCCGACGGGGTTTGTTTGAATTTGGAACGATTTTCCGTCATCCCGCGTAAAATTTGGTTGATAAACAGACCGGTTTCGGCTATGTACCATCTTCAGTGTTCTATTGAATACTAAATGATTCTCATTTGTTTTTTTGGAAGTCAGACTATAAGCATACGACTTTTGAAAACTTTTCAGACATCGTTACATCGTCTTAACATATGATAGATCCTCCATTGGAGGACAACAAATGTTAGACTGCTTTTTTAAAGATCTACTGACGAGTTGGCATTAGCACGCAATGGAATGCCGGCACATAGATTAGCTAACCATAACAAATAAATTAAATGTTGAGTCCAAATTGATTATTAGGCTACGGTTCGTAACGTTTAATTCAGAAAGATTTGGGTATGATAATTATTCCAAGGAACAAGGGAAATATTAGCATCAATTTAATATTTCTTATTATTTGCTTATCACCATTTGTCAGGTGGCTCCGTTGAAAAATTAAGTTGATGTTAATTCTTCCCTTGTTCTTTGGAATATTAATCATGCCCAATTCTTTCTGAATTAAACGATACAGCCTTAGTCTAATAATTAATTTGGATTCACAAGCAAATACGTTCGAAATAAACATATTAATAAATTAAATTTTAATGTTTTGAACAACATTAAAATATAAGAAAAATTAGCCTCTAAAAAATATGTTTTTAAACTGTCGGTGGACGCGAATATGCAAAGCATTTTCAAGCGACTGGCGAAAAAGAACATTTCACAAAAACAATATGGGTAACACTCCCTTTCTAGGGTTCCGTACACCAAAATTGTAAAGGACCCTAATGTTTTCGCTACGCTGTCCGTCCGCCCGTCTGTCTATTACAGGCTGTTTTCTCGAGAACCCTAAGAGGTACGGACAAGACATTTTCACAGAATATATGAGAATATGACAGCCAAAAATTAAAGGGTGTTCTGAAGCGAGCAACGAAATATGTGGAAATGCTAATACAATATACAAACATTTATATATAGATACTTGTAATTTTCAGAGCTAGTATATTAATATACAGTCTACACCAACTAACACTGAAATTTAAACAATATAAAAATTTAAGAATATGGGCATTTCCAAAGGAAAGTCCACTTTCTGTCCCATTCGACACCAAGAAAGTAAGCTTTTTTTTCACAACTATGTGGTTCAATTTTTCGTAAAATTTTACTAACTGTAGCGCTACTTACGGACTACACAAATATGCGAAGAAGTATAAAAAAACTTACATTGCTTTGAAAAAATCAACATGATTGCTTAGTGTCGTACGGGACAGAAAGTGGACTTTCCTGTGGCAATGCCCATATCTATTCTATCAGGTAATGTAATTTTGACAATTAGCTGTATTTTGCAAACCGTAAGAGACAAACTCTTACAATGTTCACAGCAGCATTTTAAAAGCAACAGTAGCGAATGCTAAAAAACGAAATGTAAAAATTAAAGGGTATTCTTTCTATCCTTTATCTCCTGATCCATAATATAATATACAGACACTTATATACAGACACTTGTAACCTTCAAAGTTAGTGTAATATTTTACAGAATTCACCAATTAACACTGAAATGCAAACAAAATAAAAATTAAAGGGTATTCGTTCAGTTAATGTAATTTTCAAATATCGCCAAGAAAACTAAAAAATCGCCAAAACTAATAAAATCTCCAAAAACCGCAAAAATCTTTAAAAATAAAAAAAAATCGCCAAAAACGAAAAAATCGTCAAAACGAAAAAATGTCAAAGTAAAAAAATCACTAAAAACCGAAAAAAGCACCAAAACTAAAAAAAATTAAATATTTAAAAATACCGTTAAAAATCGAAAAGTCGCCAAAACGAAAAAAATCGCCAAAACTAACAAAAATCGCCAAAAACAAAAAATCGCCAGAGCCCAAAAAGTCACCAACATGGAAAGAACGCAAAGCCAAAAAAAAATCGCCAAAAAGGCAAGAGTTATGTATTGTATATATATATATATAGATATATATATATATATATATATATATATATATATATATATATATATATATATATATATACATATATATATATATATATATATATATATATATATATATATATATATATATATATATATATATATATATATATATATATATATATATATATATATATATATATATATATATATATATATATATATATATATATATATATATATATATATATATATATATATATATATATATATATATATATATATATATATATATATATATATATATATATATATATATATATATATATATATATATATATATATATATATATATATATATATATATATATATATATATATATATATATTAGAGCGGGTCGATTTATTTTGCAAAAAAATCGTATAGCAGAAACATTGTCTGTTGATTATGTTTCTGTTATATTTTTTTCTAAGAAATTTTCGCGTCAACAATGTCCAAAGAACGCTGAGGCCAAACTTTTTTGTAATAACTAATTTTTATAGAATAAAATGAGTGTTGTGTTTTTCTTCCGACTGGGTTTTTTTTTAATTTGGAAAGATTGTCCGCCATCCCACGTCAAATTTGGTTTGTAAATAGACCGGTTTCGGCTATGTGCCATCTCAGTGTTCTATTGAATAATAAATTTAGTATTTTATAGAACACTGAAGATGGCACATAGCCGAAACCGCTCTGTTTATAAACCAAACTTAATGTGGGAAGACGGAAAATCGTTCCAAATTCAGAATAAAATAAATTTGCTTATGAAAAAAAACGAGGGTCAGACTGGCTTGGTTTCAAAAGAAATTTTGAGGTAGTTTGCAATTTGCCCATTAGCAATATTACGACTGACTTTACATACAGAGAAAAATTTTCAATTTATATTTTCTGACAAGCATTTGCCTAAAATGGAATTTTACATTTAATAAATAGTTGGTCTGATTCAGTAAAGATTTCAAATTGAGCTCTTGTTCACACTAAAAAACACAACAAATACCGGTTTTATTTTTAGTAAATCTTTCAATGGTCCGTTTTCAGTAAAAAAGTTTTCTGAATTTATAAGTTCATTTAGTGATTTTAAAAATACAATTTTATACAATTATTTTATCCGACTCATGGCCCTTTCACAATAAGCGATTAAAAATGATCATGCACTTTAACGGCAAGTTTTATAAGTGGTACTTGCCGTTCAAGTTAACGTTAAGTTTTAATCGTAAATTGTGAAAAGGGCCTGCAGTGATAGATTTTGTTTGAATTTGATTTTTTTGTTTTAATTATAGAATGTAACAATTTTTCAAAAAAATATAAAAAAATTTTGTGAAAATATTTGTAAATTTAGTAAAATGTTTTGCCTAAATTTGAAAATTTTTTCACTGCTTCTTATTGATCATAATGAAATTTAATTCCAAGCAGAGATATTATTATAATTATTTTTGCGGTTAGGCATCAGCTTACAAACTTGTTTAATATTTATATTTTCATCAAACTTAGAGCAATAGCTATATTCTGCAGCCTTAAAACTTTTTTATATTTCCGGTTCGAGAGTTTGTACATATAATACTCGGTGTGCATTTGTAATTTCCTTACTTTTCTTTTTCCGGATAATATTTTAATGCAGCTATTAAGCTCCTGTATGATGAACATTTCCATTTATTTGGCATTTATGGAATATTCATTTCTCAGAATGAAATCCAGCACATGTATTTATGCTTTTTTTTATTATTTTTCTTTTCCTTTTTGCGGTAGTATTTTAGTTTCCGTTTTGGCAATCATGTTTTTCTCTTGTTAAAAATAATTTACAAAAAAGAAATCACATTTCTGTTTATTTTTTATGAGCGAAAGATTTATGTATTGCATCATTTATAAACAGACATGATGATGTACTTGTGCAGGGGCTAAAAAGAGAACAGAAGAAAATTATCATATTCAAAGAAAATATCAGATTTTTGTAGCAAACATAACAGCCGGCAGACAGACAGACGGACTCATATACTTACATTCATATAAACAAATCCTCAATAGTTAAATGAAAAATGCATATTGTTTTCTATTTGTTTTTTTTTTCTTCTTTCATGCTTGTTGCAGATACTTTGTTGGCGGAAGTTTATGAGGCACATTTACGCGGTCCGGGGTTTGTGATGGAACCACCGGGTCGTGTTGAATTTTCAAACTCCTCTGGCGGCTGGCTGGATTGTTCCGCTTCGGGCAGTCCTCAGCCGACCATTGACTGGGTGCATGCAGACGGCACGGCTGTAACGGAAATTCATGGTGTTCGTCGAGTGCTACGCAATGGTACATTAGTGCTTTTGCCATTTCCTGCAGCAGCATATCATCAAGATGTACACAACACAATATACCGTTGTGTTGCCAGCAATGGTGTTGGCCGCATTGTATCCAGAGATGTGCAAGTCAGAGCTGGTGAGTTTCTATAATAATAATTTGATTATTTATTTAAATTAAAAAAAAAAGTTAAATGCTACTTAATTGGTATTTACATATGTTATTATTATGTCTGATAATTAAATTTTCTTTTACTTAGTTTTCTTTTTTTCAATGACATACAGCCACCATAATAATAATAACATAAACTTTTTTCCGCAAATGATGTTTATATGCAATTTTGTTTTTGTTTCCTGTGGTTTTTTCCAGTCGTGGCACAAGCTTACAAAGTTGATGTAGAAGTGTTATCTGCATCTCGTGGTTGCACAGCCATTTTACGTTGTGTAGTGCCCACGTTTGTTAAGGAATTGGTACGAGTGGTCTCATGGGTTCATGAACCTGCTATCTACATATATCCATCACTACAAGGCGGTAAGTGCATTCACAGATTCATTCATTCATTCACTCACTTACATATACACATACATAAATATAAAAACACTTGTAAATTGTTTGTATGTATTAACGGCAAATGTGCACAGTAGTAGTATACGTTAAATGCATTTGTATTTGTTCGTGTATAAAAGGACACGTACTTGCTTATTTTTTTTATTTCACTCTCTTACAGAATGAGTGTAACTTCGTTATGATGCCCTGCCTGCCAGTGACGTATTTGTAAATACTGGGAATGGGTAATAGGGAAGCAGAGACATGAAAAGAAAAATTATGAACAAAAGTGCAAATACAAAGTTAAATAAATGTACAATACAGCAAACAATAAAAAGAATTATACGTTTTTTAAGTACACACTTAATTTCTTTTTCCTAATGAAAACTTATTTTATTAAATGTAAATATAGTGTTGTAAATATTTGAGCACCTGTTTTATTAATTTTTGTGCAGCAAATGATTGTGCTGAAAGTACCATTTAATAACTTTTGCTGTTAGTAACGATTGATGTATATTTATTCAAGTTAGACTTTAGGTTAGTTATACGGTTCAAGCTAGAATTTTTTAACATACGTGGGTTAAGAGCGAATTTCTTCTCTGTTTATTCTTATGTTTGTCTCCATCCAGCGGCCTTGTGTGGGACCCAGATATTTGAGCGTGCTCAATCATCCACAGCACTTTACCAGTGCCAGTAACCACTGACTCCATATCGAAGATCCTGGAGAGTTGCCCGAACAGTGAAACTGTTTTTGCTGGTGATTTCAATATTCACAAATCTTGTTGGCTTCACCATTCGAGCCACACAACTACAAAAGCCCAGTATACTGAGTCATTCGCTGCGCACAATCACGTTGCGCAATTGGTGAATAAACCAACACATATTTTATATGTCGAAGGGTACCATCAGACTACTTTCGACCTTTTCCTAACTTCACACCCTAAAAAGTATGAAGTTAGTGTCAATGCACCTCTTGGCAATTCGTATCATTACACTATTTTCGCCTCCTTTTCGTCTTTTCGGCTTTGTAACGTCTGACAAACAGCTACGAGGCGTTAACAACTTATTTACGATAAAGCTCGTTTGGCTGAGCACAAAGAATTCTTAAGGTAAATTAATTGGGAGCTGTGTTTTCTCGACAATAATGTCAATGCCATGGTGAAAATTGTTGAAAACCCAATCTTGCTGGTAATGAAAGCTATCATTATTTTACAGCAAATCTTGGTTAAGGCCATGAAAAACTCGTGGGTATCTCTGTGGCTGAGCAGTAGCGATGCTAGCCTGTCAGTTCAGAGGTCGTGGGTTCGATTTCCACCATAGACCCTGGGTGTTTTCCGCAGACAAGCTAATTGCTTCGTGGGTTGTGTTTGTTAAAAAAAAGACGCGCAAAAATGCAGCCAGATTCAGAGAGGAAGCATTCCAGTATCTGGAGTTTTAACAAAACCCCAGATACGTTACGCAAACAGGCGAGATCTTCATATTTTAAAGTATTAAGACATAAAAGAGCTTTGTACTAGCAGCGCCTTCGTGATAAGTTTGGTGTTGCCCCTCGGGGCAGCAAGAGCTTGTGGTCATTTGTTAAAAGAGTAAAGGATAATGTTAGGTCATCAATTCTGTTTCTTTTAAAAGATGATCAAATATTAACTAGCCTAGTTGATAAAGTTAACCTTCTGGCTGAACTATTTGCAAGTAATTCTCACTTGTTGGAAGGCAATTAACTACTGCACATGCTTGAAAGATTATCTGTAATTATGCCAAAAATATTCTTTCTAAAAACGTTTTAGCCGATTTCGACATATATGAGTATCCTCAGATTGATGATATTCCAGCACTGGTCTTGAAGCAGTGCTCTTCGACATAATAAGCATGTCCGTTGGCAACCCTCTTCAGCACTTTGTGTCATGCTAGTGAAGTCCCATTAAATCACTTTCAAGTTGATATCAAACTACACTTTCGCAGTGTTGCTATTGGGAAAGTGCAGTTCAATATCAATTTGAAAGTGATTTAAGTCTCGTATTCAATTTTCATGAAAAAGTTGTATATACAACAATTGAACTCACATTCAACAGAGCCACATAAGAAGAGGTGATAGCGGCTTCCGAAAGTGGCGCTACTCTGTTCTGCTGTGTACGACTCAGAAAAGGATCACTTACAAGTAATTTTTGAAATAACCCATAAAATATATATATAAATACAGTTAAAATTCAAATTATAAATTACTGCATACAGCATTTAGTTTTAATAAATTCATTTTCTTGATACGCAACTTACATATTTATTTATACCTACTCAAACATGTAAATATTTGTATTTACTTGTATGTATATAAACAAAATAGACCGATGTAAATCTGAAGTATTGCTTTTTGCAAAAATTATTTTGTTTTCTATCATTTTTGTTTTCGTTTATGTCTTTATTTTATAAGATTAATAAACAAGAGTTCATACATAATTAACATTGTCCTTTGGGCCGTTTGTGTTTCAAGTAAATAATATGTTTACCAATACATTAAATTTCATACACATACTGAATGTACATAACAACTGCTTTAGGCGCAATTATCGTATGTGAATATATTACCTATATTGACTTTTCGATAGAAATTTACTATCATCACTTGGTTAAATATTATGGCTACAATCGAACAAATTAGGGATATTTGTTTTGTATTATAATTACAAAAAATCATTAAAACTAGGTTTTGTAAAAATTATGATTTTGTAACATACGATAATTTTGTTTAAAAGGATTCATATAGATATAACTAATTGCATTTTAAAAATACAGAAATATATTTACTAGCAACAAACATGCACATTAGGGCTATAACGAAATGAATTGCAACATATAAAGGATCAGGAAAATGCAGACAGTACTACAATTATTTTTGTTGCTTCAAAGTTATAAATTTATTTTCCATATACGCTTCTGATCAGTATGTTGCTTCATAAATCAAAAAAAAAAAAACAATTTCGTTAGATTTTTGTACAGATCCAACGGCAATTGCACAAATCCATAGAAATTTTTACGAATAATGTGAATGATTTTCATTAGAATTCCTTCATTAGTTTCATAGTTTCGTTAGAAAATTTTATTGGATTAATGCAAACAACATTTTGTCATTTTATGGAAACTTCTTTCAGTTTAACAAGATATCTTAATGAGTAGTTGAAAAGCTTAAAGTATATACTCTTACCGCACTGAACGAATTTTGTTCATAAATTCTGTGAATTTTGACATTAATCCAATGAAAAGCTTCATTAAAACTCAACCAACGTCACGATTCGTTGGATAAATAAAACAAGTTTCGTTAAAATTATTTTAATGAACATTTCATTAAATATATGAAATAATTTCATTGCTCCAATGTAATAATTTCGCTAAGCTAATGAACATATTTCATTATTTTCATAATTTTGATTAAACTATTTCATTATTTTAATGAAATTCTGTCATTATTTTAGAGATATTCCTTTCATTATTTTAATACAATTTTTTCATTGTTTTAATGAAATTACTACATTACTTAGCAGCCTCATTAACTTATCTCTTTTATTGAATAATTTAATTTATCAACATTTTCATGGTTGAAATACGTACGAAGACGCCAATGCACATCAAAAAATTTTGTAATGTTGATGACCGCTTACAGTATCGAATTCAGACTCTTGATTCTCATCATTCGTTTTATAGGCAAAGTTTTAACTACTTCAGCGAACAGCACTTGTAACACAATGTGTCTATCACTTTATAATAATAATAAAGATTACAACAACAACAACAAAACATATAAAACTATTTTTGTTGTTAAGTGTGTTTTTAAAAAAATAAAATATGTGATTTATTTATTTAATGAATTCAATGAAACTTTTCATCAAAACAATGAAATATATTTCATTGAAATTATGATATTCAAGGACATATAAAATCAAATTTTTTTAATTATTTATAGTATATATTTCAAGAATTTTAAGTATAAATTAATATATTTTATCCAAACTTAAAGGGGTTTCCATAAAATGACAAAATGTTGTTGTCATAAATCCAATGATACTTTCCAAGAAAACTATGAAAGTTAATGAAGCAATTCCAATGAAATTCTTTCACAATATTCGTGAAATTGCATTAAAATTGTGAAATATTTCATTAGATTTGAGAAAAAATCTAACGAAATTGTTTCATAGGATTTATGAAGCAAAATTATTTCATTGCAAAAAAAAAATAAATACAAATTTTAAGGTTTTGGATGTCATACTTTTAATGAAACGTTATTCATATTTGTGATGAAAAATTTCATTGTTTAATGAAATAGCGATGAAAAACACACAATTACTTGTTTATTCATATGTCGGGTAAAACTGTTTTACAAAAATAGTTTTGCATGATTGTTTTTGTACTCTTTCTTATTATTATGTAATCATAGAGCACATTCTTTTGAGAGTGTTTTTGGCTGAAGTATTTAAGACGTTTCCAACAAAGAAAGTGATGAAATTCTCGAGGTCTGAGTTCGATAATGTAAGCGGTCATAAACAAGAAAAACTTCTACGATGTCCGTATTTGTAGCATTGAATTGTCAGTAAATTTAAATAGTGAATAAAACAGTTTAAACTAATTAGTCTATATAATAATGAAATAATTTCATTGAAATAATGAAATGGTTTCATTAAAATGGTGAATAAATTTTGTTAAATAAAGAAATATTTTCATGAAATTATTTCGTATATTCGTTAAAATGATTTAAACAAATCTTGTTTCATTAATGCGACGAAGCGTGACGTTGGTTGAATTTTAATGAAGTTTTTCAATGGATTAATGTCGAACTTCACGGACTTTACGAAGAAAATTCTTCAAGCGTGTTCAAGATAGCAGAACAATAAAATGCTTGTTTTCTATATCGTTTAGCACTTTGTCAATATTCTCTGTAAGCAGTCTACTACGGTTCAGTAGAAACGTAACACTGTCGTACAATATGTCTTACGTAGAAAACCGGGTTTAAAACTTACTTATATTAGTTAGATTTTGAAATGAACAAGAAAGTCATAAAACAGTTGTTACCCTAATGTACATTATATAAACTATATATTTACACTTCACATTTGCTATTTTATTTTTGGATATTACATTTTTATTTTTATTGCATAAACTAACATAAATATTTGTAATTTGTTTGTTTGTTTTTTTTTTGTTCTACTCTTTTAGATGGTAAATTTCATTTATTACCCACCGGTGAATTACTTATTCATAATCTACAGGAGAGTGATGAATCCCAATCGTTTCGGTGTCGAAGTATGCATCGATTAACACGTCAAGTTGTTGTTAGTACACCCACAAGACTGAGAATAAATTGTAAGTTCAAATCTAAATGTGTTTTGAAAACATCAATTGTATATTTTTGTTTTAGAGAAGTTCTTGTATGCAATCTAATATGCATTTATTTATGTACTAAATGCATTTAAATGGATACGAACAGATTTCATATTTTATTTTGCAGCATTAAAAATATTTCATTTGTGTAATTTTAAAGAAAAAAAAACAAGCTTAAATTATTTGATTTATTAAAAACTTTGATAATTATGACCAACGAAAGCCACCTAAACATTGAATAAAAGGCTGGACGATAATGCCAGTTCCTCAATTCTGCCTCCTTTAAAGGATGACCAAATAGTCCATGACCCAGTTTATAAAGCTAACCTTCTTGCTGAATTTTTTGCAAGTAATTCCCACTTGCCGGAAAGCGATCAACTATTGCCTACGCTTGTGAAAGTATTTGTAGAAATGCGAAAAATATTCCTTCCAATAGTTTAAAAGGTTTTAGCTGATCTCAGCGTTTTTACGATAAGCACTCAGCCATTTAAGTGATTTAAAAAAAAAAATTTAACTAAAGCCGAACGTCTGTACTGAGGAAACGTCTTCTAAACTGATAAGTAGCTTAAAAACTTAAAGTTTGTATTATTAATTTTAAATCAACGGAATTATTTTTGAAAATTTGGGTAAAATAACACAGGCACACAAAAAAATTGGTCTGTACGAGTACATGGGACCAGACTCAACCATTCCGACATGTATTTCAAAGCGCTGAAATCAAATCTGAGGTCTGTTCGACTCGTACACTTAAAAATGTCAAGTAAATTACGTAAAACCTCTAAAAATGGTAACGATAAATGCAGTTGTTCGAAACTTACTCGATATTTTGAGGGTTTACGCGAAAAACATGGCTCAAATCGTCACATCCATGAACGTACAACTCGTCACGTAAAAACGCCATTTTCGGATTATGACATACGTGAACGTACCGCAATCCCATACAGTTTATTCAATTGACGTGTCACGTAATTCATTTTAATACGATTGCCGATACGATCACGGATGTGACGATTTAAGGCCAGGCCTCTGTTATGGATTCAGCACCACCAAATACATGTTGGTAAGAGGGTCTGATCAAATTATAGACTACTTTTTTCATATGGGGGTGTAATTATTTAGTGCCTGTTTTTGTAAATGAAATAAAAATTTTTATCTAACATTTTAAATTGAAAGCAAAAACCAAATTGTATATTTTATTATTGTTGCTTCAAAGAAAGTTTTTATTTTATAAAAAAAAAAGCGGCAGCTAACATATGATTTCTTATATTTATAGCATCGAATGATCTTTTGTTACTTTTTTAGCTCACCGGGGAATAATTTCACCAAGTGTTGTTGAGCACACAGCACATGTGCAGGTTTCGCAGGATGAAGGTGCGGTCTTATTATGCGTGGCGCAGGGGTGTCCATCCCCTGAATACAGGTAATCAACTATATATAAATATTACTCATATAAGATAAAATAACAAGAAATTCTGTAAAATAATAATAGAAATCGCTAAAAATAAAATTCTAGGTCAGCTAAAGCCAATATTAGTCCTTTCTATTATCAAAATTAATCTAATATTTTGAATTTCTGCGGCGAGTGGGCCTAGAGTGATTCTGGGGAGTGCTTAACCCACCCAGAAGTACCTATATACGCCACTGTAGCTTAATGAGGCATTGCTTCCATTAAAGTCTTGTTTTTTAAAACTGAAACAAATCAAATGCTATTCGATATATAAATTTAATACTGTTTTAGTCAAAACTTATACACTATACATGTTAAGTCAAGAAAATATTAAAGGAAATTTAAAAAAAAAACTTGTGCAAAATAAACATTCAATAAAATCCCAGCATTGAGAATATCGACGATACTCTACGCTGGTAAGACTGAAATGGAAAAAGCTTAAAATAGTTGAACATGCTAAGAAAAGACAGTTAGTGAAGTTCCGAACATTTAGACAAAGTTCAATAACGTGCGACTCGCCACAAGATGGCGACAGCGTGTTAATTGAGCTTACTAATATTAGTAGGATTTTCGCTACAGTGTTGTTGCCACTGTCAGTGGTAGTGTGGGTAAAGGACTCTGATGGGTAGACTTGGTGGTCACGAAACAGCTGTCAGTTCAACCTTCCTTCCGTACAGCCAATGTTTTCTTTGAATGTTCAATATTTACATGCTTTAGAATTTCTTTCTTAGATAAAAAAATAATTTGATCGAAAGATTAAATTAAAAATGAGCTTAAGCCAAACTAATTTAATAACTTTGGAAAAAAGAGAAAATTATGTATAATTTGGGATATTTCATTCCAGGGAATTAATATAAATTTGAATTTCTAGATCTCAAAAATCTTTGTATCGACTTATTAAGCTGTTACTTTTGTCTACAAAATTTCATCTTACTCTGTTACATTGGATTTTTTTTTTAAATCTTTAAATAAAAAACTTAAAATAACAACAAAAAATGTATACCATAACCCATTTTGCTTTAGATTGTTGTTACACTTCATACGTGCCTTATTGTACAATTGACATTTTCTCTATTAGTCGTAAAAACCAATTCATGTTTTCCAGTCCTGCGGACATGAATAAGGAAGAACGTACTTTCCTTTACAACTTAAAGTGTATAATAATTGTTAGTCTTCTTTTGTTGTTCTTGGGGCTGGTTCATGAGATGTTTTTTTTTTTTTTTGTTTATTATATATCCCACTGTAATGACGTTTTTATGACTTACCATAAGACCAATCTTAAATTTAGTATGCTACGCCTTAGCATTATTCTTAGCAATGCATCCAAACACATACGTACGTACATACATACAAATATTATGGCCAAGGCATGCTCGTATGTGCGTAGACATAAATTTTTGTTAACATACAACAGGGTGGTTTTTAAAAGAGCGATGTTAATGTTTTCTTAAAGAGAATAAAAATAAGTAAAGGTTATTTTTTCATTTAAAGCAGTAATTCAGGTGTTAGAATTTTACATTTGAAACGCTTCTTTTTCTTATTAAGTAAAGTATATCGATTAAAGCGACTCACGTTGTGTGTAGATGAAAAAGTATTTTTTTACCCCTGCTTTATTTTATGAGGAGACTGGTTTATTTTATGAGTTTTCCCAAAACATTTTGGGGATCTTGCAATGGGCTTCCGTGAGCTGAATCGTGTTTGCGTTTTCATTCCGTAGTTGTCATTCCAAAAAAGATAATTTTTAGTGCTTAAGATTCCGTTTATTTTGTATTTCGATTTTACAATAATAATGTTTCTATACTTTGAGGCGTTTGTTTTTAGAAACAAATCTCACATGAAAAGTATATGACCAAATATTTTTTTGACGCTCCTAAAAGTATGCACGTTTTTAAGTATTTAGTGCAAATGAAGTTAGCAGAAAAGTGTTTTTCAATTCCACTTTGAAATTTTAAAGTGGTTTGATTACGAAGAAAATTTTAGTTTTTCGTTTTCTGTAGAAGCAACTTACGGAATTGAGACCACTTCCGATCGAAATGGTATTCTGTGACATGGCTGATAGTCTATTTTGTAGAGTTTTATTTGCATATTTTCGAATTTTTCTTCAACATAATCAGCCGTGTCAGAGATTCCGTTCGGATTGGTTTTCATTCCGTAGTTGTCATTCCGAAAAAGTAAATTTTTGGTGCTTTAGATTCCGTTTATTTTGTACTTCGTTTTTACAATGATAAAGTTTTTATACCTTGCGGCGTTTGTTTACTCTTGTTTTTAGATTCAAAGCTCACATTGAGCTTTTTATTAACATGAAAAGCTCATGACCAAATATTTATTTGACGCTCCTAAAAATATTCCCCTTTTTTAGTTACGGACTAGATACTTTATACTGAACATTTTGTAAAAAGCGTTACAAAGGGGGGAGGGGGAAATAGCGTTACGTAATATGTGAATAGGCCCACAGAATCGGTTGAGTAGAAGTTGATAAAAAGGCATGTGTAATTACTTGGTATGGGCGTAATCCCGCCCACTTTTCAGCGGGACCAATCAGGAAGTACATCCTTTTAAATAAAGAAAAATTCCAAAATCGGTTTATAAATGGCGAAGTTGTGAGGAAACATCTATAAAAAAATACATGACGAATTGATAAACGTTTCTCCTTTTCTGAAGTCGGTTAAAAATACGAGACCAACAAAGTTTTTGTTGCCGGATGTAGGCAACTTTGATACCTTGTAGTTCACCGTATATTTCAACAGCGTGGCCAAGAACTAAGTTTTCTTAAAGCTTATGTCCTTCTCATACATACATAAATCATTTTGTAATCTGATGAAAAGTTTCAAACATGCAGATTTATACAAAATGTTTAGCAATAGTAACCTCTAAGGGGGTCATCGCTAGGCCCTCAAAATATTTTGAGAGTTTGAATAGATCAAATCGATCTATAAATTCTAATATCATTTAAAAGGTCCTTTACAGAATATTTTTTGCATTTGAAATGCTATACTTCCGAATTGCTCCCGCTGTTATTTATATTTCTTTTGGCTCAGATATTTGTTTCACTTATTTGTGAAAGTCTCCTTTTGGAAGAATTATTTGTTAGCGCACCAGATTCTTAAGTTTGCTTCTATTAAAAGTTTTCTTCTAATTTTAGAAATGCCTAAATAAACTAAAACCATATTGTTATTATTTAAAATGCAGAACTTTACAAGGTTAATGAAACTTTAGCATATCAGTTCAATCAGTGTTATTTGTTTTTCACCTAAAAAAACTTCAAAAAAATTTTGTCTCTTCAATATTTATTTTACAAAATAAGACAATGAAATCTGAAACTAAGAAGGCATTAAATTAAGTGTTCTTCATATTCCTTTCCACTTCACTAGTAATTTAATACAGTTTTGGTTTCGTATATTTTACTCACATGCTGAGGCCGCCTGGCATGTTTTCAATGGTTTTATTTTTTTTTTAGCTTTCTTGTCCTGTCAATATAAATAATAGTTCACTTTATGATGCAGAAAGATTACATTATCCTTTTATTTAATATTTTTTCTTACACCAAACTACATAAACTATATAAAATAAGAATTGTAGAATATGAGAAGAGGACACATATTGGAAAATTTATACACATATATTTACAACACAGTGTGTGCAGGAATTATTTATACGATATGTCTCCTGCGGCGAAATATCGAAAATTTTGAAAGAACTTACCCAAATTGAAAAAATAGCATCGCTAAAAATGTCCAAGAGCCAAAAGTAAGTAGCAATCACTTCTATCGAAAAATTGCAAAAACACGGTTATAATTCTGCGTTAGATTTTTCCGAAGAAGCTCTCAATAGTTTCCTACTGAAGAAGAACTGATGTTAAACCAATAGACTACACCAATTAACACTGATATTTCAAACAATAAAAACTAAAGGGTGTTCTATCAGTTAATGTAATTTTGACTATGTAAATAGACAATTTGCTGTATCTTGGACACCATTAGCGCCAAACTCTTAAAATTAAAAAAAAACTCTAAAACTGAATTATTCCAAAATTTAAAAAATGCCAAAACGAAAAATCGCCAAAATAAAAAAGCGTTTAAAGGAAAAAAGCACCAAAACTATAAAAAATCGTTAAAATGCAAAAAATCGCCAAAACTAAAAAGATCGCTAAAAAACTAAAAAAATAAAAATCACCAAAAACCGAAAGAATCGCCACAACAAAAATATGCGCAAAAACTTAAAAAATTGGAAAAAAGCGCCAAATCAAAAAAAAAAAAAAAAAAAAAACACCAAAACTAAAAGAATTCCAAAAACCGAAATAAAATCGGTAAAAGGAAAAAAGTGCCAAAATTAAAAAAACGCCAAAACTAAAAAAAAAATAACCAAAAACCATTAAATAAAAAGTCGTCAAAATAAAAAAAGCGCAAAAACTAAAAATAAAATCGCTGAAACTAAAAATCTCGTTAAAAAACGAAAAAAGGTCAAAAATCGAAAAAATCGTCCAAACAACAAAACAGCGCCAAAGCAAATAAATCTTCAAAAATAAAAAATCACCAAAACTAAAAAAAGCGCCAAAACAAAAAATCGCTAAAACTAAAAAAGCGCCAAAACAAAAAAATCGCTAAAACTAAAAAATTTTCTAAAATAAAAAATTTCGCCTGAAAACGAATGGCATCGCCAATAAAATAGAAAAACTGCCAAGAAAAAAAATCGGTACAAAAAAAAACTGTCAAAAAATAATATAGTCGCCAAATCCAAAAAAAAGCGCCAAAACTAAAAAACCTACGAAACTAAAATCTTCGTCAAACCCGCAAAAAATCCCCAAACTAAAAAAAATCTCCAAAACCCTTAAAACTCGCCAAAACAAAAAAAAAGTCGCAAAACCTAACATAAATCGCTAAAAAATTTTAAAAACCTCCAAAACAAAAAATCGCAAAAACTAAAAAAAACAAAAAAATCGCCAAAACCGAAATCGTCAAAACTAAAAAAATTGCCAAAACGAAAGTATCTAGTGACAAATTTTCATGTGTTTTGAAGCACTAAGGCAATAAAGCACATAATAATACGCTTTGAAAGAAGAGCTTATTGCAGAGCAGTGTATTTATATGAAAAAAAATATATACAAAACAGCAGATTTTTAGCTGCTGATACAATGCAGGTTTTTAAATGAGAAAGCTCCATATCTTCACAGTTTTAGTGCTGAAAATGGTGATGATTTTCAGCGCTGCAAAAAGCGCTTTTTGTATCAAAAACTGGGAACTCGCGGGACCTAAATCAGCAGCGATATCAGCAGATTTGTAAGCACTACTTTTATTCTCTCATAGTAAAAGCTTGCATTATTTGAAGCATTTTTTTTTACTGAGTAGTGCCTAAGTTAAAGAAATCGCGAAAACTAAAAATATCGTCAAAAGCAAAAACCAATTTAAGAAAAATTTGCTTTTTAACAGATTCTCCTTAGAAAATTTGTAAAAGGGCCTTCATTACAAGGTATTTTGTCAAGCATGCTACGAAAATCTTTATATAAGCAGCAAGAAGAAGAAGAAAAAACCGAAAGACTACTAGGAATGACAACATATGAAATGAAGCGTGATGTAGTTGTGCATCCAAAAAAAGGTGTGAAGATGCCTTCAATAAGGCCTTCATACTCCTACATTTTGCCACTGGGTTATTTTGAATACTACATTAAACATAAAGATAACATTGGACATTTAAAGCTAAAAATGTTTGCTATGTTTTCAGTGAAAAATGCGAGTACATACAAGTATGTGTATTTACTAGAGTGAATGTTAACATCTCAAACAATTTCATTTATTTTGTTAAGAGTGTGTATTTTATCTTACATACATACTTACATATTAACACACATATCACACACATTCTCCATTTTTGTAGTTCCTTTAAAAAAGGACTCCCTTTGATTCGCATTATACGAGTATGTATAAGTGACATAGTGTTTTCTTTTATTTTATATTCTGTAAAGTTTACTTTAGCTTGTGTGTCCTGTGTCAAAGAAGAGTTAGTTGTTGGTTTTATGTTTGTTTTTATTATTACTTAAATGAAGATTCATAAAATGACATTGAAACTAATTTTGTTTTTATGTCATTCTTCCACGCGTAATTAAATTATTTAATTAGACCATAAATATTGTTGATATTTCATTTAATTTTTTCTTCAGCTACATTTATTATAGTAAATAATATAATATACACACATATGAAATAAATTTATTTTTATAACCACAAAGAATAATGATGATAGATGGTGTTACAAAGGATACGAATTTACTCCATCATCTTCTGTGTCCTGTAGCAATTTCAAGGCAATATAGCGTTGTTCGTTTTGGCTGTTGAATATACGATAAGAGATATTTGTGGTTCTATTTCGCCAATACTAGTTAGTATAATTGCTATTATTATTATTATTATTATCAGGATTGATGCATCAATTAAAAAGGGACTATTGCTGTAAACGCAAGAAATCTCGATTTGAAATTTCTAGCTAAGTGATTTCTAAGTGATTTCTTATGCAAGAATCTATGTTTAAATATTTTCACAACACACGTTAATGAAATAGAAAAATCAAAAACAAAAATCATGAAAACCTTACAATGTTTTTCACATTTATTACAATTCTAATAAAACTCATTGCATTTCAACAATTTAGCTACCATCACAATACTTTTATCTCTTTTCACCTTAATTTTTTCTAAGCGCTTTTTGCAATTAATACAGTTTTTATGTTTTCTTTTTATTCTTTTAATCCCATGACAATTCAGCACTGTTTCTATGATTTTTTTTTTATTTTCCTTACTTATGCTCCTGTATGGGATGTAAAACGCATATAAATGTACTTTCTGTGCTATGTGCAATGTGGTAGACCGTAAAACAATTGTACAATTAAGAAAAATATACATTTTTTTCCAGAGGAATCAAGTAGCGTTTTCTTAAATTTGAAACCATCAATAATTATTCTTTTCGTCTTCTTGTTATATAAAAACATACTTGTATTATTATAAGTAAGTGTGTATTATGATTCTGTGTGCTGAATCATTGGAATATAGAACATATTTAATAATTAGCCTGCTTGTCAACTGTGTATACGATAAGTGTTTGTATTCGTACTATATTGTTATTTGCCACATGTTGTTTAAGAATGGAGTGCTGATGATGAGTTGATGGTGTCTAATTTGTATTTACAAATGTCTGGAATGTTTTGCAAGAACTCAAGCCACAAGATTCATTAACACCCTTTCCCCAACTCTCTTAGAAATACTTAGATACACGCTCTCACACAGAATTGAATTTCACGTTCTTTACAATCATTCATTTATTCATGATACCAGAAAAACAGCAGCACCAAATGACACAAAGCAAGAATTTTCATTCTATCTTTCTCTGTTGCCTCTCTCCGTTGTATTATTAAGCCAACTAATCATAAAACATTTTCTTTATTCCTTTTGCAATAATTACTCGTACTAACACAATGACAAAACATTTTTTTTTTAAATATTTCATATCATCATCCTTCACTATCACTGTGTCGTCTTGTTCATACTCCTATTTATGATTTTTACGACAAGTACTCATACATGTAATGGTATTGTTGGTTGTCGTAAAGTGAAATATTCCCTACTTTGTATATAAAGTTGGTATTGTTGGCATCTTGTTAGTTATGCCAAGTGTTTGCAGGAATGATTGACATTGATCTACATAATAAAAATAATAGTTCTGGGACGTTTACGTTTATGTTATATTTGTATTTATAAGATTTTAATAATTTACTAGATAAAAGAAATAATATATTAAACACTTAATTAAAAGCTTTAAATAAATTGTAATTAAATTGATTACTTATCGAGTTAAATTGATGATTATTATTATGATAAAGCTCGTAACATTTTCGGTCAGAAAGAGTTGGACAGGGAATAATATTGCAAGCATCAAGGGATAAATTAACGTTAATTAATTTTACTACCTCTACGGCAGAGCATAGCGACGATGTTTTCAATCCCTCGTCAGTGCTCATGTGTATTTAGCTGATTCTCATTTCAAATGCTTTTTTCGAGCCCGTTGAAAGTACTCGTATAGCAAAATATTCCATAAAAGAAATGCATAAATTGTTGCATTATAAGACTGAACCCACACTAACAAAAGACGTAACGTTTTTGCCTTTCAATACACTTGTTTGATGCTAACCCACACAAAAAAAAAAAAAAAGTTTTCTCAAACAGAGCAATGCGAAAATGTTTGTCGTCTTTTTTCGTGTATTTGATTTGTCTTGAGGTGCCCACACACGAGTGATTTGTGCGTGTGATTTGTTCGTTAATGGGCCTGTGCGCGTATAAATCCCAACTAATTGAAAAATTTAAATTTCTTCTGATTTGTACGATGTGTCAGTGGGCTTGTGTGCGAACATTTGAATGTTTTTTTTTATTTTTGTACACTCCGAAATCAATTTTTCATAGGATTTAGAAAGGAAAATGTAATTGCACATAGTAAAACCGATAAATAGAAAGATAAAAACATAAATAAATAATAATAATAATAATACACAAAAATAAATAAATAGCCAAAAGAACAATTGCAACATCCGCTTTGCAATTCATCTGTACTTGTTGACGTTTAAGTTTATTGTGATTTGCTCGTCGTTAGTAGAGATTTGGTACTCGAACAACTCACACGCATAAATCATTCGTGTGTGGGCTGCTTTAAGCAGCTAACATTTGACCAAAAAATTATTAAAAATGCTTGAACCAGTTTGTAGGTAGCCCGCCGTATACTATATATTTTATTAAAACATTAAATAATGATACTCATACGCCATCGAGGCAAGCACCCTGCAGACAAAATGACTAGTATGTGGTTAGAAATATACTACTTGCTTTTTTTTATTCAGACTAGTTACCTAGCTGTCCTTTTTCCATATATCGAACTATCGATTTTAACATTAGGTTATCATAGGAGCCCAACTAGTTCATTTGTACATGCGAGTAGTTATATGCTTGTTGAAATTCTAGTTATTATAGACTAGTGCGCTTACTAGTTTCTTTATTTATAGTTTTTTAAATATTAAAAAACATTTGGCGCAACGGGTGGGTATGAACACACAGTCCTCATATTTCAAGGCATGTACTCTACCCACTGAGCCACTTTCTACTTATTATATTTAGAGCTAAAATTTTGTTTTATGTATTTACACCTGAAAATATGTCCATTTAAAAAAAAATAGTTTAAATGACTAGTATCATTACAACTAGTTGTATGACTGTTCCAAAACGTGTTTGTTTGACTAGTATCATTACTAGCCTCATTACAACTAGTAAGATGGCAGTCCTTTGTTGACTAGTAACGTTACAACTACTAACATGACTGTCCCAAAACGTAACTAGTTGTACATTTAGCTGTAGGATAATTACTGGTTGGTTCTATATGAACTAATACACATGCAACATATTTTGGAATTTCTGTAAGTTCGTAATCTATTTTAGACCCATGGTTTCTAGAGAAAAGCTGTTTAGAATTCTTCATAGAAGCATTTTCTTCTCTACGATTTTTATTTATTTCTTCCATTCATACAAATAGACGCACCCTAATATACATATGAATATTTTTTTATATGTATTTAGTTCTTCCTCCGCTCATAGTTTTATGATTTTGCTCATTAATGTTGCACACACACACGTACATGCAGTCTATCATTAATATTTACTAATACATACTATAAAAGAAAAAAAACTATTCCCTTTCCATTGTCTGTCATCGCTCAATGTTTTTGCTACCACCATGCGCGGATCCAGGGCAGGGGAAAAAGAGATATTTCCCCTCCCAAAACGAATAAAATGTAGCTCATTTCTATGGAGTTTCTAAAAGAAGTTCTTTAAAATGGCATGTTTCTTATGAAAGTTCCCCTCGCAAAAGCTTTATCTGGATCCGCACCTGGCTACCACTTATAGGATGGATGGTGATAGGTGGCAAAGTTGTGGCAGCATTTGATGAATTTGCAACACTATGTTGCTTCTGCTGATATATTTCTTTTTCTGCTTTTTTAATATTTTCTGTTATTATCAGCGTAATCATCAGCATTGCTGTGTAAGTCTCTGTTTTTGCCATCCATAATTATCAACAGTCGTCACTGGTTGCAAATTTTTCAAAAAAAAAAACAAGAAAGAACACAGAGGAAAAATATGAAAAATATCCTATTTTTAATGTTTTCCTTTATGCTTTTTCGAAATATTTGTAGTTAGTTTATCATTTTTATTTTGTATTTATTTGTATATTTTTTTTAAAATAAAAAATACGAGGTTGAATAAAAAAGGTGGTACGTGTTGTTATAGGGAACTTTCAGCTGGATAGACTTTTGAGTTGCAAAAGTTTTACTTTTAGAGACGTATTAAAAAACAATTTTAATGATTACACTATGCAACAAGAAACATTTCGGGGAGTACCACTGTATTTTTTATTTGTCATTTATTGATGTGTTATAGTCCCCTATCTACAAAAACAGTCGAAATTTTAAATTCTGTGAATACATTTTTGTTTTAGTATTATTTTTTTTTAGTTTGGGATTTTTGAAGAGGCTGCTCCATGCTTATGAAGGGTTATCCAATTTTATTACAAAAACTAGTAAAAATCTTTAAATAAAATTTCCTTTAAGCCGCTCTAACATTATTTTTTTAAATACATTTCTAAAGCGTTGCAAGTAATTGCTTTTTTTTACTTTTTTTAAATACATACAACCCGCGAAGCAATTAGTTTGTCTGCGAAAAACACCCAGGGTCTATGGCGGAAATCGAAACCGCGACCTGTGGACTGACAGGCTAGCATCACTACCACTCAGCCACAGGGGCACCCGATTAATATACTTTATGGTTTCAGAATTATTCAAAACGCAATGATGAAAACATATTTGTGTTATGCAAAATGTAAATATTTTTATTTAATAAAAATTTATAAAAAAAATCGTAAATTGCAAAATGATACCATTTTTATTCACTCGCCATAAAGCCACATATGCTAAAAATAGAATAAGCTTTATTTCACAAAAATCGATGAATAAATATTGATTTTATTCACAATAAAGTGAAATTATTCGATTTTTGCAAAACAATCGAGTTTTGGAGACGTTGCTCTACCGATTTTGTCATAACGTGGAAAAAGGCTATCCAATTTGCTTACGAGTGATTCCACGTAAAACAGCCCTATGCAAAGAAAAATTTTTTTCTCATTACAAAAAAAAAACATCTCAATTGATGTTTTTAGAGAATGACATATATAGAAAAAATAAAAAAATACACTATTTAAGGCACTTTTAAATGATCATGCAAGAAACATTTTGCTCTCCCTCTTCGTATGCTTAATATTTATTTCAGATTTTCTTTTATTCCCTTTCTCATTATTAATAAAAACTGTTATCTCTGAAAAAATATACTTCTTTTGCTTTTTAATGGATTTAAAAAAATATTCAGCTCGTGTATTCTGCTGTCTATAATAGAACGGATAGCAAATAACTTAATGTCTTATTATTGTCTTATGAGCTTTATTATTTTCTATTTTTTTTTATTATTTATATTAATTAAATCAATAAAAAGTTTTATTTCTTCGATTTTTTAAAATTTTCGTACTAGGTCACACCCGTCGGTCACAAACGTCTCATTTTAAAAATAGTTTTTTTATAAGAAAAATATTTTTTTGTCAAAAATTAAATACACAATACAATTAAAAACACTTTAAACAAATAACTATACCAAAATTATTGTGTACCTTATAGTCAAAATTTTACAGAATTTATACTGAAAGTCATAATTCTTGAAAACTAAGATTTGCAAGGTCACAACCGTCGCAGCTTTCTGACGACCATTCTGAGCAGAAATCATGTTCTATCAGTGTCTAACCGTTAGTCAACGACTTTAAGTTTAATGTTCTTGCGAGCAGCAACGTTTTTTTTTAAGGAAAATTTTATATTCTTGATTTATAACGAAAAATGTGTGTAAAATGGTCACACCCGGCTAAATAGAATTACTCAAATATAGTTATAATATTTTATACATTTCTGATACTGTTTTTGATGTTTTACATAAAAAGCAACGCCCCCTTTTACGCTCAGACGTTGCTTTGTTGTTGGTCCACTTTTTAATTTTTTTTTGTAAACAAAAAAAAGAAACAATTTAAATAAATTTACCTTTAAGCCATTCTAATATTATTTTTTATATACTCAATGATTTCGGGATTATCTATACCTCAATGATGAAAAATGAAAATTTTTTGTAAAATTGTAAAATTTTAATTTTTTAAAAATATATGAAAGATCGAAAATGACGAGAACTTAAAATTTTTATTAACAAATCATAAAGCCACTAATATTACAAATAAAATAAGCTTTATTTCACGTAAATCCATGGATAAATATTGATTTTATTCATAATAAAGTGAAATCACTTGATTTTTACTTAAATTGCAAATATTTACACTGTATAACAAAATTTATTTTTTTCGTATAACAAGGTTTTTGCAACTGATTGTGGTAGAAGTCACTAAAGAAATACATACGTGTATCGGTATTTTGAAGATTTATATCTGGGATTTATTTTAAGGGGAGTTAAATTTTCCCCCCTTTTGCACACACATAGTTATACTTATTCAACATAAGATATATTATAGTAGTAGTCCTTACTTTTAATGTATAGGATAAGTTCATTATTTCTATGTAAAATAATACGGTTAACATTTTTGCAAAACATTTTGACCCTCTAGCTCTTCGGGGTATGGCTCTTTATGGCCCATAAATAAATAAGAGGCAAAAAACTCCCCTTCAAAGGCGTAATATGACCTATAATTTTCATTTAGCATCACCTGTTAAAACGATTACGTTTCGGGAATTCAAAAATATAAACAACAGGTTACTTAAACAAAAACTCTTCAAAATCAAATGGTATACGTTATATTATTCAACTTCTGTTGACGATCAATTTGGTTTTCTGCAAAATAACATTAATAACCTTTTTAACTTAACGGTTCCATTAAAAAGTATAACCATTACCAATAAGCTCAAAACCTTGGTTTTCAAATGAAATCAAAGCATCAATAAATTATAGAAATTATGTGTATGACAGATGGAAGAGGTTTAGAACAAGAGAACTGCGTGACGAGTATATTATTGCCAAAAGACAAGTTAAAATATTGATAAAGAAAGCTAAGTCTGAATTTTTTGCTAATACATTTTCCACCGCATTCAGTTTCAAAATATATGGCAAACTGTTCGTGAAATTGATATTGGAAAAACTGCTAGCCCACAACCTTGCACCTTTGATGCTGATATTATTAACGAACATTTTTTAAATAGTCCGATGGCAGCAACTAATGTTTCTGGCTGAAAGTTTTCCTACCTCACCTGCTTCCATTTATTACCTTTATATTCAATAAAATATTAACTACAAACCAATTTCCTTCTAAATGGAAAATTGCAAATATTGTTCCGATTCCGAAAAAAGGTTCTTTCTTATCTAAAGCCTTCGAAAGAATTATGCACAATCAAATCTCGAGTTTTCTAGACCTTAATAGGATTCTCACCGATAAGCAATCAGGTTATAGAAAGGAACATAGTTGTACATCAGCGCTAGTTGATATTACTGCAGAAATTCGAAGGGAAGTCGACAATGGTAAAATTGCCTTTCTTATACTTTAAGACCATTCGAAAGCCTTTGATAATACTGTTTGCTACAAACTAAGCAAATTCTTAAATTTTTCTTCGACAGCCACTAAATTATTATAAACGCACCTTTCCAAAAGACAACAATATGGACATAGATACACAATCCAAAAAGTCAAATGTACTTCCTGTAACAAGAGGAGGAGTTCCACCAGGTTCAATAGTTGGTCCACTTTTGTTTTCACTGTATGCGGAATGTATGCGGACGATGTCCAACTTTATATTAGTTGTAATAATGAAACGGTTGATCAGTGTATTTCTTCCTTAAATCAGGAACAGCATCGTATTAACGCATGGGCATCAGCAATCCAAAGAAATCTTAATGCATCGTTATTCAGAAACGATTGTCAATTTGAATGTTGTACCCAATATTTTTATTAATAACCAAAGCATTAAAGTAGTGAAATCGGCTAAGAATATTGGCATAATTTTTAATAACACTCTAACTTGGACTGAACACATTAAGTATGCTTGCGGCAGCACTTATGCTATGTTAAGAACTATTTGGCCTACGCAATACTGTACACCTCTTGAAGTAAGAGCGCTTCTAGCCAAAACTTATTTAGTTGCGATGCTAATCTATGGGTGTGAACTTTTCGCTAGGTGCGACGCTGCTAGTAAAAGGAAATTAAACGCTACCTTTAATAATATCATACGTCATGTCTATGGTCTAAAACGACGGTCTAGAGTATCTTTGTTCTCTTCATTATTGTACGTACTCACTTTTGAAAACTTACTAAACCTAAAAGTTTTGGTCTTTATGCACAAAATTGTTTATACCCACTAGACGATCACCTATTCCAAAAAAAACTTGTTATTTAAAAAAATTGATTTTGCTGTACAGTGTAAATATTCGCAATTTTAGCAAAAATCATGTAATTTCACTTTATTATGAATAAAATCAATATTTATGCATCGATTTTGATGAAATAAGTCTTATTTTGTTTGTAATATATGCAGCTTTATGATCAATTAATAAAATTGGTAAGTTTTTGCTTTTGCGATTTGTTATAAAATTTTACATAATAAAAATTTTCCAATTTTGCATAAAAAAATATATTTGTCATCATTGCCGTCTGCATAATTCTGAAACCATTTAGTATATAAAAAAAAAATAATAATGTCAAAACGTCTTAAAGGTATTTTTATTCCAAGTATTTTAGTGTTTTTGAAAGGAAATTAGATAACCCGTTTCTAAGTTATCTTAAAAAATCCCAGATTTTAGAAAAAAAAAATTTAAAAAACGTATCCATGGAATTTTAAATTTCAACTATTTTAGTAGTTAGGGCACCATAACACATTAAGAAAATAAAGTGGTAATCATAGCACATGATAAGTTTAATTTTGTTGCATAGTGTTACAAACAAATTTTTTTTTGTTTTTTCATTTATTCTATTTGAGTTGTAAAGTCTGCTGAAAAGACAACAAAATATAAAACAAGATTTAAAATTGATAATGTTAAATAAAGAATTTTCTAATAAGAGTGGGAAGATGTTTTTTTGACGACACTTGTCAAAAGCTGTTGTTAGCTGTTGTTGTACTTAGACTACTATTTACATTAAAATATATTTCCAAAATGTTTCTAATACTAAAATGAGTTCGTAAATTTTTATAAATACATAGAAAAAACTTTAAATTATGCAAAACTTTAACATCTTTTTTACTTAAATTATAAAATTTAAACTTATTTTCTATTTATTCACTTTTCACTTAAAAACTATCCCTTTGCATGCAAATTCCCTTTGCAAGTTAAAGGTAGAACATTTTTTTTGCAAGTACAGCCATGTCAGCAAATAGTCGCACAAAAAGTTCATTGTCTTCTTTAAGTACGACGGTGAACATGTAAATACAAAATGAAATAGTAACGACTGAAGATGGAACAGAATGGAATATACAAATAAAATAAAAAAGAAATATATGAATGTTATTAATTTACATTTATTTACAGAGGGGGTTTTTTCTGAACTAAAACTTCATGTTTTATTTAACTAAGATATTTACACTAAACGGTAGAAGCAGAAAAAGCAACAATATTTGTGGAAAGAATGTTAAAAGATATTTAAAAACATTTTGACTTTTATGTAAGATTTTTATATACATATTTTTTTTTAAATATTGAAAATGAAGGTTGGATATTATCAGACGTGTATTAAGAGGAATCTTTCATTTTTATCATCAATTGCAGACTTGCTGCCCTTGCTCTGAATACATAAGTAATTTCCACATTAAATGCTTTCTTTTTTTTCGAAATCTTCCTTCACTTCTACTAATGTAAGCATTTATTTTCCTTACGGTTGGCTATTCAATGCTAGCCAGCCAGCCACTAACTTATTAAATTTGAGAAAAAAATCTAATTTAACATGTTTTCTTTGAAAGCTAGTCAACTATGACCAAGTAGAAGAGTAACGAGTTTATAAACATCCAAAATGTCATAAACATGTTAATGTCAGAAAAAAAAAATAGGCGAAACTTGTTAATAAAGTTATTCAGAAAATTGAGGAAAATGATAATAATGATGATAAGAAGATAAGATGTTGAAACATGTTTGTTGTAAGCATTCAAGTATGAAACTTGGTGTGAATACTTTATTCACTACAATCACTGCTCGGTACAGTCTGCTAACAAACATTAATGCAATGTGTCATTTTTATGCAAAGAAAAAGAGAGAAGAAAATTAATGCAAAATAAAGTTTGGTCAAATATAAATAGAGCAAAAGTTGCTTAAAAAATAGGTAAGAAGTATTCTACGAGAATAGCAAAATATGATAAACATAGAAGATAAACATAGAAGAGAAGTTGGGGGTTTTATAGGTTGGTTACATACACTGTACAGCAAAATCAAATAGCAAAATTATATCAGTGATTCTCATTACAAATGCTTTTTTCAAAAATCTAATTTTTTAAAGATAATTTATCTGCAGGTGAAGGATAGAACCGATATAAAGAACAGTACCTGTTTATAAATTTCTGGTTTTCTTTGAAAAAAGTTGGCTTCTTTCGCACTGCGGGTTGTTATATTTTAGAAGAATGTATTAGGTAGGTCGTATTTTGCGTTATGGGAACTTTTTTTCCTTCTGGCGACTTTTTCCGTGTTTTGGCGATTTTTAGTTTTTTACAATTTTTGTTGTTTATTTCTTGTAAATTTTTTTAGTTTTGGAATTTTTTTTGTTATGGCGCTTTTTTTATTTTAACGTTTTTTTTCGCTTTTTGACGATATTTTCAGTTTTAGCGATTTATTTTAGCTTTTGCGGTTTTTTCAGTTTTGGCGCTTTTAGTTTTGGGATCTTTTTCGGTTTTTTGTGATTTATTTAGTTTTAGCGTTTTTTTTTGTTTTGAAACTTTTTTTCGTTTTGGCATTTTTTTGGGTTTTGGCGATTCTTTTAGTTTTGGCGTTTTTTTTTTGTTATTTCGCATTTTTCGTTTTGTGATTTTTTTTAATTTAACGACTTTTTCGTTTTTTATGATATTTTTAATTTTAGCGATTTTTTTATGTTGTAGTGCTTTTTTTTCATTTGGATGACTTCTTTCGGGTTTTGGCTTTTTTTTAGTTTTTTGGCGATCTTTTTAGTTTTGGTGATATTTTGTGAACTAGCGATTTTTTTAATTTTGATGCTTTATTTTCTTTAAGCGCTTTTTTCATTTTAGCGTTTTTTTCGTTTTGCCATTTTTTAATTTTAGATTTTTTAGTTTTAGCGTTTTTTAAAAATATCAAAATTTTTCCTTTTACGGTTTCCAAGGTACCGCAAATTGTCTAAATTACATAGTCAAAATTACACTAACTGATAGAATACCCTTTAATTTTTATTTTTTTAAATATCGGTGTTAATTGGTGTAGCCTATTCTACAGCATAGACTAATTAACATTAACTTTGAAAATTTAAAGTGTTTATATAAGTGTCTGCATATTACATAAGTATTTCAAAATTTTTCGTTGCTCGCTTTAGAACACCCTTTAATTTTTAACTCTCATATATTTGCTGTTGTAGCGGTTCAGGCCCGTAGCTCTTACGGTTCCCGAGAAAACATTACATTAGTATTTCAACATTTTTCGTTGCTCGCTTTAGAACACCCTTTAGTTTTTAAGTGGCATATATTTGTTGTTGTAGCGGTCAAAGTTCTACATATTCTGTAAAAATTTCAGGTCCGTAGCTCTTACGGCCTGTGGCAGACAGAAGGACAGACAGACAGACAAACAGACAGACAGACATACCATCGGACAGCGTAGCGAAAACAATAGGGTTCCGGTGTACGGAACCCTAAAAATTAAGTACGATGTAACTTTTTCATTTTTATTTGTGTGGGGCTATTTGACGTAATAAAATGCCAAAATAATTGCTTATCATGCCCTCGTCCAAGTAACCCTTACAATCTCCCTCAATTTTCTGCGAATTTAAATGCAACTACTCGCCTTGGCGTCAGTAGTGTCACCTAAATTTTCCAGATAGGAGTGCAGGAAATGTATTCTAAGCGATATATGAGCATCGCTTATTTTGTAGTTCAGCGACAGTTCAGCGAAAATTAGCCGGTTCTTTTAATATTTTTTTTTTGCCAAGGAAGTAACGAATATTGTTTTGATTGATTCTCATTCTGCCTTTTTCGTGGATGCTAAATGTAAAGTTGTTCCCATCTATCAGCTCCAACTAAAACCATTTCTTTTATTTTGGCGTAAGAAGGCTTGACAAATAGACGAATTAAGTACTGGAAATCAGCTCCGCCAGTATTCAAAATCTCAAAATGCTCGTTCCGTCTCTTGTACAAAAGATGACATATTAATAATAAATTGAAAGCCTCATATTTTGCCCACCACTGTACGCTAAGTACCTGTAAATAATTTGTTCACTTTTCAATTAAGTGAATGTACACAAAGCGTATCATGCATAAAGGAAGAAATCACGATTACAAATTGACTTCATATCATTTCGCTTCTACAAGCCACTTTGCTGTAAACATCTGCTGATATTAATTAATTATCTACAACTTTAACGCATATGTTTGATGTTTACTTTAATTTATTTGTCAATTGTCTGCTATAAGTGGTATTTGCAAATGCTTCTTATTGTGTCTGCCATATTGACATGTGACCGAAATGTTTTATGTTATTATAACACTGAAGCAGAAATTACAATTCTCGAGATGAAAATCTTCTTCCTTGGCCACGTTTTTCAGCGGGCGGGTAACAATTTTATTTATCTAATTTGAAAAAGTCGATGTGACTTTTTTTTCTTAAGCGATTAATTTAGAATTTTGTAGAAAAATTCACCATATTCGTCCAATGCTAGATGTAGTCTACGTTTTTTTATATATTAAAAAAAATTTACTTTGAATTAAAAAAAAAAACGGTGAACATTAAAGTGGATCGGCCTCCATACAAAATTAAAAAAAATTTAGCCAGTCACCCCCATAGGATCGAAGATTAAATGAGAAAAATTCCAGAACTATTTTTCTTAATTTTTTGCCACGCTCCTGGATCCGCCCTTTTAGTTTTTTTGTACACTGCGTTGCCATTTATGGTCCGATCATAACATATTACATTTCGTTATTCATGGCTTGAGTATGGCTTCAGTTTTGCCTGTGGTGATTTTTTAATCCGACATCACTTATTTGCACGTGCCAAGAAAGCCCCTATAAAACTTAGTATAACTAATTTTTAATATACCTGCTTTTATTCCACGCCCTAATAGTAAGCTCGTTTTTTACTTTCACTTGTATTGCATTTAAGCCAGGTCGATCAATAAATAAAACAAAAAATTTGCATCAGTCACCCCTTAGAAAGGTATACCAATAACGTTTCTAGAGCTGTAAAAAATTTTTTTTCTACGCTGCAAGATACAACACTTTGCTGGTTTTTTATATACGGCAAGAGAGTAAAGGCAACATTAGCTTAATTCTGGGACGTGGCATAAAAGTGAGAGTGTTAAGTGGACATAAGAGGGGAAGGAACCACGATGTCATAAGTGGTGCCCGGAATTCAATGTCGGATTAAAAAGTCATCAGACCCAAAAGTAAGTGACGACATGGGACATGATAAGATCGGACTTTAAGTGGCGGCGCTATATGTAAAACACAAAAAGTGCTATATTTTTTTTACAGTCTTAGAAACCACATTAATATACCTTTCATTCTACGATGTAATTTTTTGTTTTATTGTATCTTAAAAAGAAAATGGGGCTTACCTTTGGGGCGTGGCATAAAAGTGAGAATATTAAAAGATAGACACATATTAAGTTTCAGGAGAGCTCTTTTGCCTCGTGCAAAAAAAATGCATTTGGGGGGAAGGATTCAAGATGTCATAAGTGGCGCCATGAATTTGATCTAGGATTAAAAATTTAGCAAAAATGTAGCCATAGTCAAGCCATGAACAACGGTATGCATTATGTAATGATCGGACTACAAATGGCGACGCAGCGTAAAAAATATAAAAGGGCGGCAGCCAGGGGCGAAGCAAAAAATTAAAAAAAATATTTTTGGAATTGTTTTCTACTAATCCTTAATCCTATTAGGTGACCGGCACAATTTTTTTCGAAGAACCTTAGTGAACACATAAGCAAAATTTTTTTCAAATTAAGCCATTTATCAGTGTACTTTCAAAGTCTTGACTTGGATTTTTTTCACGCCTACAGGGATTGAGATAATTATATAATTCATCTTGCATATGAATATTGGTTGTATTAAAAATCATAAAATATTTTTTTGAGCATTTTTGCAATGCTATTACCAGAAATATTTAGGAAATACAAAATAAAGTCAAGACCAAAAATAGAAATTTCAAAATTCAAAGCCAAATATTTTTGAAATTATCAAAATTATCTTCATGAAGTTAGATGTCTTTTCTCATCTACTTATAAACTTTTACAAAAATTAATATTCATTAAAATCAGATAATATTTGCAAAAGTTAGGAGGCTAACAAAGTTTTTGATGTAGCAGGTTGTTAAATGTAACACCCTGTAGCCAACCATGTTTTTCAACATGTTGGTAAAGAGTTTACGACAAAATTAAAATAAAGTTGCAGTAGTTTTGCTATTTTTACTTTTGTAATTTCAACAGCAAAACTCCTAAAGGCAAATTTGTCAAAAATTTAACTTTAGCTTTGAAAAGTGGTTTGCGAACCCATAATACTACTAGTAGCATTATCAAGAAGCCAATCTCTATAACAGCCCTTTTGGGCTCTTGATTTTAATAACTTGAGTCGAATAAATATAATTTTGCAACATTTTTTGCTTAAAATCATACTTGAAAACTTGGTAAAAAAATTTTATCACAGAGGATGGATGGTATATTATAATTGTTATTCTTCTAAATACAATTTCCACTGCTTACAAAATATTATTTCGACATCTTTAGTAAAAGAACTCAGACCATTTAAATAAGCAATAAGACTAGATGCAAATTTTTTTTGGCGTTCTAAAAGTTGTCCCAGAAGTCTCATAAAATCTCATGCATGTGTCGTAAGTTATTCAAGGTCACAGGTAACTAAAATCGGGACCTCGCGATTATCTAGGCTTGTATAGTTCTACTGATGGTGTTCATCTATTATAAAAATTGTAGAGCAAAAATGTTGCGATAAATTTTGTGGTAAACATTTTTTTATGACCGTCCTTTCGATGCTGCTACAGAGTTCTTACTGATATACACTTTGCGACACTTAACATGAACATTTACGGATGTTAAAGTATTTCAGAAGTCTATGTGTCCGTAATTTTTTCCAATGCTTGCTGTTGTTAAAGTTTTCAAGCAACGAACTATCTTCACGGGTAACACATCTTCTGAAAGTGCATTCTCACAAATAAAGCCACAATTTTTCAAATTGTACTTACGTCGCACAGTGTAGTGTTTTCATATAACGAATAGAAGGATAAGGTGTTGACATTTGGCACACATATTTTAATTTCTAAAATATAATCAGACCAAAAATTTGGCCATTTAAACCCGAAGGACTCGTGTCCTTCCCATATATCCTTCAAATAAAAATTGCCATAACGGAGAGAAAAAACATCGTAGGTTATTGAAATTTTATTAAAATATTGGTTATAATATGTTTAATGATCCGGCTAAATTTTGTTCAATTCTGATAAAGCATACGCCTACCTCGAAAATGTCCTTTTTCAAAAAAGTACAAAAAAGAGCAAGAAAATTAATTTCCTTATGTAATTTGGCACACTAATCACTTATCATTAGTTAAGTGTGTAACTTCACACATTTAACTTCTTGTCCAATGCGAAGCAAGCTTTCTACCAAATCTCATATATCCTTAAAATCTTTTATAATTACAAACATTGCACCAGAAATAAAAAACTAATTAAAATTATAAAAAAAAGAAAAAAAAGTAAACTAATACGAGTATAAAACCTAAATTCAATAACTGAAAAAGTGTAAAACGCTTTATTCGGCTTTGGCGAGTCCTATATACCTTTCAGCAATTACCATGGATTCAAGTCTCATTAAAAGGTGAGGACTGTTTTTTTGCTGATTTTTAATACCAATATATTTAGGAAAAATTCTGACATATTACTCCAAATCCTGTATGTAACTTTTCTGGAAGGTTCGAAAAATCTATTAAACGTACAGACAGGTGAATATACCGCCAGACGGACATTGCTAATTCGACTTCCCTATCTATAAGGACCCAGAATATATGTATGTACGTATATGTATGTATATATCACACTTGTTTAACAATATTGTATTAACTCACAATTTCAACATTTTCAGTAGAGGCAAAAAATTATTTATGAGTAATTCCATTTAGCCGGGTGTGACCATTTTACTCAAATTTTTTGTTATAAATCAAGAATATAAAATTTTTTACTTAAAAAACGTTGCATATCGCAAGGACATTAAGCTTAAAGTCGTTGAATAACGGGTAGATACTGATAGAACACGATTTCTGCTCAGAATGTTTGTCAGAAAGCTGTGACGGGTGTGACTTTACAAATCTTAGTTTCAAAGAATTATGCCTTTCAGTATAAATTCTGTAAAACTTTTACTATAAGGTACACAATAATTTCGGTATAGATATCTGTTCAAAGTCTTTTTAATTGTATTATGTATTTACTGTTTGACAAAAATTGTTTGTTTTATAAAAAAACTATTTTTAAAATGAGACGGGTGTGACCGACGGGTGTGACCGACGGGTGTGACCGACGGGTGTGACCGACGGGTGTGACAGACGGGTGTGACTTAGTACGAAAATTTAAAAAATTCGAAGATATATAACTTTTTATTAATATAAATAATATAAATATAAGCTTATAAGAAAATAATAAGAGCAGAATATTATAGACTAGCTGAATATTTTTTTTAAATTCAATAACAAGCAAAAAAGTATATTGTTCTCAGCGATAACGGTTTTTATTAATAATGAGTAAGGGAATAAAAGAAAATCTGTAATAAATATTAAACATACAAAGAGGGAGAGCAAAATGTTTCTTGCATGATCAATTTCAAAGTGGCTCAAATTGATTAAAAAATATTAAATAGTGTATTTTTTTATTTTTTCTAATTCTAATTTCTAATAGAAAAATATTATATAGATATATAAAAAGGTCGATAAATTAATCAGTTTGTATAAAAATGAATAAATTGAAACATTTTAAGCATTAAAATAGGCACAACTCAAAATACTTCAAGTAATTTGAAACAATTATATTACGAAAAAGATCACAAATCGTTTTTTGTGGTGACGTAGAGGTCAGAATAACACAAAACTTTTACAGTTGGTAGATATGAATAACTAATAGCGATGATATTCGGTAAAAATTAAGATTTTGAGTTAATACGGATTTATTTGTGGTTACCATCTAAGACAGGGTCTTTAAGATCAAGATTAGAGATTAAATTATATATAATATCTGTATTTACTCTTTGAGCTCACTTTTCTTAAATCTTTTTTTTTTTACTAGTTAAGCGTCCAATGTTGGCGGCTTAATCCTAATCTATGAAAAAGAATTAAATTTTTTGTTAGCTTAAATACAGATTTTAAATTTAACTTAATCTCTAACCTCGTTCGTAAAAACTAACTCCAAGTAGTTAAATAATTTTGACAAAAGAGACGATTTCAATACAAATAGTCTATCGATAAATTTTTCGGGAGACCATTTTATCTGTCCGGTTTCCACTTAAATTTCTGTGGGACCAAACTGCATGATACACCTTCAAATACATTTTTGTTTTCAAAATTGCTCTGTAAATGGCGGAATAATGCGATAATCAACATTTTTAGTCTATAGATTAAAGCTGCAGCCATACAATTTTAAAGTTATAAAATTTTTGTTTTATTTTTGCCCACCACACGGAGATTTTTAAAATATATACATATATTATATATTATTTTTTTGTTTTTGAAAAATATGTATAAATTTATCATGCCTCTATCTCAAAATTGGTTGAGCGCATAGAAAAATTTGTTGAATCAAAATTTTTTGCAAGTTTAATGCTCTTTTACTTTTTATAATAGATGCTAACATCAATAGAGCTATAAAAACCTATATAATGGCGAAACCCGTATTTTAGTGACCTTTGACCTTGAACAACTTACAACGTACACATGCAACTTTATGAGACTTCTGAGACAGTTTTTATAACGCCAAAATAAATATGTAAACGAATTTTCAACTAATTATCTTTCATTCCGAGGCGAAACCCCAATTTGCCTGGGCTATTTATTTCTATACAAAAATCGTTTTGTAACTTTAACATTGAAATATATTTTTGTAATTCCTTTTCTTGCAGCTGGTACACCCACAATGGCCCTGGTCCCCTGCCTGTTTTGAGTGGCCCTCGTATTCGTTTACTGGGACCCATATTAGCCATAGAAGCGGTGACAGGTGAAGACTCTGGTGTCTATAAATGTACAGCCAGCAATGTGGGTGGTGAGGCCAGTGCTGAACTGCGTCTTTCGGTTGCCACACCCGTACAAGTGGAAGTACAACCCAACGTTTTAAGTGTCCATATGGGTGGTGCAGCTGAATTTCGTTGTTTGGTCACCAGTAATGGCAGTCCGGTGGGCATGCAAAATATATTGTGGTATAAAGATGGTCGTCAACTACCGTCATCTGGTCGCATAGAAGACACTTTAATTGTGCCACGAGTCAGTCGCGAAGATCGCGGTATGTATCAGTGTGTAGTGCGCAGACCAGAAGGAGATACATTTCAAGCAACAGCAGAATTACAATTAGGAGGTAAATATTTTCAATTGCGAATGATAAAAAAAAATACTTTTTCTATGCCATGTTGTTTATTTTCGCTTTTCGTAGTTATTTCGTTTTTGCATTTCATTTAAAAACTGTGGTGCTTTGATTTTAACTTTGTTTTTTTTATACATACATATATTTTATACTTTGTTTTTAATCCATGCCTTTTGTTCGTTCGGTTTTTATTTACAGATGCCCCACCAGTTCTGCTTTATAGTTTTATTGAACAAACTTTACAGCCTGGTCCTGCTGTTAGTTTAAAATGTTCAGCAGCCGGAAATCCAACACCACAAATTTCATGGACACTGGACGGATTTCCACTACCATCAAATGGAAGGTAATTGAACTTTTATACAGAGAAAGAAAAAAATTGTACTCTCATGCATTGCTACTAAAACAATGTTCTGTATATATATGTGTACGCATTAGGGTATTCAATTGGCTAACCGGTAAATTACTATACGATAAACTGATCGGTTCATGGAAAATTGCCTATTTTCGATCAATGATTAAACCGGTTAATAGCAGTCGATTAACCGATGTAACAAAATTTTAATTTATTTTTTGTAGTATTATATCATATTCTTTTGTGTGTTTAGTAATTTGTTTCGTCTCATATACAAAAGGCATGTAATAAGAAATAAATTTTTTTATACAAATAATGGAGTGTGTTCAGTGATCTTAACTTAAGTAAAACTTCAAAACCTTTGGACGTGGCTATAAAAGAGCTTAGAAAAACAATGATACTCTAATTGAACTTGAGGGAATCATTAAGCTTTTGATTAATAATTTCATAAAAGCCAATAATACAGTAATGCCAACGATTTAGTTAAAAGTCTAAGGATCGGATTTAATAAGAGACGAGTTCAAGTTTTAAATACAGGAATATTTCCTTCTAGCAACAGTGTTTTCAAATACAGTACAAAAAGGAAAACTAAGATATTCGGAAATGAAAACATTGGCACAACGTTATGTGTAATACAAATAAACTTTTAACAGAATTAATCGAAACACTTGGAAGTGCTATGAATTTGAAAAAATTTAAAGTAGGATCCTAATGGCATAATGAAAAATTTTATATGATTAGAGAAATTCAGGAAAAGAACGGAGAATATTTGTTACGAGTACGTTAAAGTAATAACAAACTCAAAGTAATAAATAATTTATGATATTTATTTACTGAATTACTTAGTTTATGAAAAAAATTTATTAATCGCTTAACCGATTACTAACAAAATTAACCGATTATTAATCGATTAAACAAAAAACCTCGGTTAAGTAATCGAGCGATTAACCGATTACAGCAGAAGCCCGTTTAAATGAATACCCTAGTAGTACTCATACATGTATACAAATGCAATAAGTAAAACTCCAGCTGCAAACTTTTGTAGGCCTTCATTTATAATGCCTTCTGTAAGACCTTACTAGACCTTTTTTTAGATCCAGTACTCATGCTCGCTTGCCTTCTCAGGAAGGCCTTATGGAAAGCCTACCTACTACCTTCTACATTGGTTGTTTTTCATTACGTGTATTTATGTATGCATACATACATTTTGAGCACGTACTACGTCTATAGCAACTAATCTGATAAACCGTTACAAAAAAATCACATTCCAAAGACCAAACAACAAATACAAAAACCTTATATAAAAATAAAAAAAAATGAAAAAAAAGAAGGCCTTCTACCAGGCCTGAAGGAGAAGGGAACGCAGAAGGCATTGGCTGGCTAGGACATCGTGTGTAAGAAATGTATGAGTATCGAATGTGGTAATGAGGCCTTGCGTCTGCCAAATAAGGGCTTCCAGAAGGCCTGCTTACTACTTCTTTTTGCCGCTGGCAATGAATGAGTGTGTGTGTTTAAGTGCATACACAATATATTGTTGAAATAAGTTTTGTTATTTATTTGTACAAAAACTTGTAAATATTTGTGAATTTTTACTCATTGAAACTTCTACATACATACATACATACATACATACATACATACATACATACATACATACATACATACATACATACATACATATATGGTATATGAAAATTTGCATATGTATGTGTAGTTGAAAAGTTATTTTTTCAATTAATTAAAATTAATACTCTCATATTTCACAACAAATAACATATTTTTTTAAATTTAATTATGAATAATGATCTATTTTTTATACGGTCATTTTTCAATGTATGCATTAGGCCGGGTTGGTTTTTTTCCTTCGAGGAGTTCTAAGGAAATTTTGACTAGGTTAGGTTAGGTTGAACAGGCTGCCGGTTTCTAAGAACCGGCCCACTTGGGTCCTTTGGTCCCTTTGTGATGCCTGGGATGGATAGCAGGGAAATTTAAAAGGTGCCCTGCCTATCCAAGAGGTTGGGTCGGTGTTAAACCAACCCGAGTATCGTATGAATGAATTTATTCCCCTAATGTCGCATTCCCCAGGTCTGCTAGGTTCTGCTCGTACTGCTCGTACGTCAGCAAACGTCATCAGCGTACATGTGTATCCCACAATAACGGAGTCTAGGCGGCAAGTCGTTGGAATATATTGTACACAGTATTCATTATATTTATTTCAGGATCTATTTAATGAGGCGAAAGTTATAATATAAATCCTACCTTTTCATATTTCTATTAGCTCTAGTGGCAAAAAACTTAATAATAAAATGGGAATCAATAATCCATGTACGTGCTATGGCGCTTTGAAGGATTACATCTGGGACTCATTTTGGAGGGAGTGAAATACATAGTTATACTGACTTTGCATAGGAAATCTTATTAACATTACGTTCAAGGTATAAAAAGTGCTCAGCAAAGCATTAATAAAAATATTTTTCTAGAACTCTTCGAATTATACACTTTTCTTCCTTAAATAATGGGCAGAAAACTCCACTTTGGCGAATATAAAGCGGACTAAAATATTTTACATAAATATTCCACGTAGAGTTTTACATAAAAGTGCTGAAAATATCCTATACCTTAAACGTAAGGCTAGCAAGATTTCCTATCCCGAATACTAACTCTCAATAAGTACGAAATAAACCCGTAAACACATTTTGAGTTTTGAAACATTTCTGGCCTTCAAGCTAGTTCTGGAGCTTGAGTGTATTTGAAGACTTATAGTAGAATTTTATGGCAAATATTTTTAAAGAGCATTTTATGCCATTAAATCGGGGAGCTTTTTACTACTTAAAAAAAGATAGAAAAAGTTGGTAAGAGGGTTAAAATGTTCTACTCTGTTCTGCTGTGTACGTTGAAAAATTAAGTTGATGTTAATTTTTCCATTGTTCTTTGGAATATTAATCATACCCAATTCTTTGTGAACATAACGTTATGAACCTTAGCCTAATAATCAATTTAGATTCACAAAGCTAATACGTTCGAAATAATCATATTAATAAACAATTAGCTACTGGCTTGAGCTTTTCACATGTTTACATGTTCATTTATACTTAAGTATAAAATCAAACCAAAAAAGTTTGTCTTGTGTAGAAAAAAAATCAGAAAAATGGGAATGAAGAAAAATAAACCGATGGCAACGCTGGGAAAGTGCACTTTAATATCAGCTTGATAGTGATTTAATTCTCGTATTAAATTTTCACGAAAAAGTTGTATATATAAGAATTAAAATCACATTCAACAGATCGACCTGACAAGTGGTGATAGCAAATACACGTGAGCACTGACGATGGAAGTGTAGCGGCTTCCGAAAGTGGCGCTACTCTGTTCTGCTGTGTACGTTGAAAAATTAAGTTGATGTTAATTTTTCCATTGTTCTTTGGAATATTAATCATACCCAATTCTTTGTGAACATAACGTTACGAACCTTAGCCTAATAATCAATTTAGATTCACAAAGCTAATACGTTCGAAATAATCATATTAATAAACAATTAGCTACTGGCTTGAGCTTTTCACATGTTTACATGTTCATTTATACTTAAGTATAAAATCAAACCAAAAAAGTTTGTCTTGTGTAGAAAAAAAATCAGAAAAATGGGAATGAAGAAAAATAAACCGATGGCAACGCTGGGAAAGTGCACTTTAATATCAGCTTGATAGTGATTTAATTCTCGTATTAAATTTTCACGAAAAAGTTGTATATATAAGAATTAAAATCACATTCAACAGATCGACCTGACAAGTGGTGATAGCAAATACACGTGAGCAATGACGATGGAAGTGTAGCGGCTTCCGAAAGTGGCGCTACTCTGTTCTGCTGTGTACGTTGAAAAATTAAGTTGATGTTAATTTTTCCATTGTTCCTTGAAATATTAATTATACCCAATTCTTTCTGAATATAACGTTACGAACCTTAGCCTAATAATCAATCTAGATTCACAAAGTTTCCCGTGGTGTTTTACCTGAACGTGCTTAACACATCCTATGCCTTAAACGTTCGAGTTAGGCGATTTCCTATGCCGAGTACGAATTATGAGTAATTACAAAATTAACCTTTAATACAATTAGAGTTTTGAACAATTTCTGATGTTCCATTTGAGTCTGGAGCTTGGGTGTCTTTGAAGACCTACAATAACATTTTATGGCGATTATTTCCCTTAAATATTTCAGCCCATCATATCGATGCGGAAGGGGAGTTTTCGGCAATAAAGAAACAAAAAAGCAATACAACGGGGGTTAAAATGTTCTACCAAAATGTTTGCCGTGGTGCTTTACATAAAAGTGTTACCTTTTTCTTATACCTGAAACGTAAAGCTGACGAATCACGAACTTTCGCTCCCCATAAAATGAGTCCCAGATGTATACTTTCAAATACTTTTAAAATATGTGTATATATAATTTTTTTGGTGGCCTCTGCCAGAATCATTCGTTAGAACCATGTAATTCTTTTGTGTTGCACATTTTTATAGGGAAAATTACAAAAAGTGCTTGAAGCAATTGGGCGTATACGTAACATTTATCAATACATTAAAAATAATACTCATACGCCATCCTGTATTGACATAGTCTGCTTCAAGCACTTTTTGAAATTTGTGTTGTTACACAAAACTTCGTTGTCACAGCAAATCTTATTCTATTCCGAGGGTCTGGCCCAATCACTGGTTACTTTGTATGAACTAAGTCTTTTACAATATATCGTGGACTTCCCGCATGTTCAAAGTTCATTTTAGACCCATGATTTCTCTAACAAAGTTGCTTAGAATTCGCCATAGAACAATAATTTTTATTTTATTTCGCAATATTTACAAGTTGTTATATTCAGCTAAATTAAATACTAAAAACATTATTAAACTTCGTAGAGAAAACTTTCAGCAAATAAAATAAATACTAATACATTTCTAATTGAATGATTGTAACATAGACATGCTTCTCTTTAACACTTTCTTCAAAATGTATTAAATATTAAAAAACTAAAGATAGGCATTACCCATATAAAATCAATAAACATATATACGTATGTACGTTTGTATACTACAATTACATTATACCAGTTTTCTTACAAAATAATCTTAATATCAATTTCAAAGAGTCCACTACTATGCATTTGCTATTAGCATTTAAACTTTTATTTTAAATAACTAAACTTTTTAAATTAAAGAAACCATAGAACTTAACACTCTTGCATATGCTACTTGCATATAAACACACATATGTCCATACATATGCCAATAGCAGTGTAATACAATCCTTTATAAGAAGTTTGGAAAATTACCATTCTATCCAAGAGCTGCGTAAAAGTTTAAGTACTTAACAATTAAAAACTAACCTTTATTATTGGTGCATCTACATAAGACATACTCGTATGTACGTTTGAATCAGGCCTGAAAAAGAAATGTTTTGAAATTGTACTAAAAGTACTTTTTGATATAATTGACTCCAAAATTTTCTAGTGTACAAATGTGCGCTAGGACGACATTCATACGTACTTTTGTGATGACAAACAAGGAACTTTAAAACAAAACATTAGTACTGAATTTTCCATGAATGTTCTGTACACTCATTCTTGTAGAAATTCTTCTTAACATGTATGTATATATAATTACCAAATGTAATCTTAATGATTTCAATATGTTGCACTTCAGTTTATAGTTGGCATACAACTTTGGTAAATAATTATTAAGTATTTTTGGGGAAATCTTCCAAAAGTTTTTTAAAATCGCCAAGGATTTTCAACATATTAATTAATACTAGTTTAACAAATGGCAGATGTTAATAATTTTATCAAGGTTCAAGGAAAAATTCTCCAAATGTCGTAAAAATGTTCTTAAAAGTATAACTATACTAGATGGCATAGAACTTGTCACAAGACAAGTCACATAACTACATAGTTCCCAAGCACTAGCAACCGGTTCGAGATCTGGCAATTTATATAAAAGGGACCTGTCTCTTTTACATGAAAAAAGAAAAACCAGAATTTGACAACAAAATTATTTTTAAGCCGAGCGAACACTTTTTTTAAATCCGCCCATCAGTTCCAGAGATATTGTAAAAGTTTGAGACTAAAAATTAAAAATTTCATAAAAAATTTTAAAATTTTGTTCTTAAAAAATAAAAATAAAAATAAAAATAAAAACACCCCAACGCTCCTATTTTTTTGTCCAGTAGCATGTAGTTTAATATATTCCAAAGGAAATGAGCACTTTTACGTTGAAATTGGTGCAAAAGTTTTGATTTGATGCACAATTTAGTAAGATAACTATTCAAATTTATTTATGAATTTCTATATCAAATGAATTACAGCTCTAAGATTGACAGTGTGAATTGCTAAAAGGTAAATGATATTGAACTCTTGACTGCAAGCCACTGACTTTGTTCCAGTCGTCTATGCGGTAAAAACCCTGACGATAATAGCGGGAGCTATCGAAACATGTCAGTTCAAACCTCCGCGCAGCCAAATTTTTCTTTGTCTACATGTTTCAAATATATCTCTAAATAAAAATATAATTTAATTAAAAAACTAAATTAAAAGCGAATTCAAGCTTACTTGGCTTAAAATAATTTTGTAGTCGTATACTGATTTTTCTTTTTTAGTAAATACTTTTATATATTTATTTATTTACTAAATACAATTACAAATTATATCATCGGTCCCACAACCTCCACACTGATAGGCTAGCACACTACCCACTAGCCTACCGAGGCTAATTAATAAATAGGGCAAACCCTTCTATAGTTATGCTAATATATGTCGTGCTAGTGCTTTCAATTTTGGCATAATAGCATATCTCGAAAAGTAGGGGTGATAAAAAAATTAAGTGCAGCTTCGAGTTCAGCAGCCCAAATGTCTACAGAAATAGCTTTTAGTTCTAGAGAACGAAAAAGTTTACCAAGATTTCTAAATTAATGTAATAACTTTGAAATTTTAACTATTATGGGCCTTTTTCGATATTGCAGTTTATTTTGTTAAAAATGCGATTAAGATAAAAGTCGGTAAGGCAAAAGTTATTGGAAACTTCACAGGCAACAACTTTCTAGAAGAAAAACGTTAGCTTTACAAGTTAAATAGTATATTTGTTAAGTAATTGGAGAAAATAATATAAAAAGAGTTTTTACTGCAAATTTGGTGGGAGTTTTTTGGATTTAGAGAGATTTTTAGTTTTGCGGGTGCAGCCACATTTATTTTCAACCCAACAAGATGAGACAATATAAAAGCCGTTTTCTTCCCATTAAAGGCAAAATAAAAAGTGTAGACGATTCCTTGACAATGTCACCAAAAGTCAACAAACTTGTTGACAAAAGTGGTGACTTGGAGGCACTTAGCCCATGGCTTCCTTCAGGGTATCCATGACAACCAAAGACGATATAAACACATATGGGTATTTCCAGCCGTTCCCGACCGAGTGCTTAAGCTGGGTAAGAAAAACTTGAGATTTACTTGAGAGCTACTTACGTTCTATGCAATAATATAAAGAAGTAAAAAACATTATTGTGTTCTTTGAAAAAAAAACAAGCTTAAGTGATTGGTCGCGAACGGGACAAAAGTTGACTTTTCGCTGGAAATTCCCATATTTGTATGAAGTGTTCTCGGCAATGAAAGCGAATCTATACAATAACAATAACTTCAACGATCTGTTGTAGCAAATCATTCAATGATACATACGTATGTATTAGTGCTGTTACGAATATTCGTATTCGAAACTCTGAATATTCCCCTCTTTCATCACATTCGTATTCACCAATTTCTAGCGCATATTTCACGTATATTTTCCACATGCGTTCCAAAGAATAATACGTAAAAATATACAGAAAATTAAACAAAAAATAATATTAATGTTTTATAATTTTTACTTAAAGAAAGCCCTTTGTCTCTAATGCAAAATAATAACCTTCTTTTAGTAAAGAAAAAATAAGCAAAATATATATCACAAAGACATAGTAATTAAGAAGTGAAGTCCTGTTTGTACATATCATCTTAAAATAATAATCAAAGCTCAGTAGAGGAATGTTGAACTTCAAAAATAAAAGTTTTGAAGTCTTGTCTCCTTCAAGCGTATTGCGATTCGGTGTATTAATAAAAGAATCTGGTATTTTTTCTTATTTACTTTCCACCATGTCAGTGGGTCGACGTCATTTGCCGCCCATTTTCCGCTAATTTTTCTCATCGGAATGTCACAGTAATGTTAAATACCTACACTATTGTGACAGTTTTTCTCAATTTATTGTTGTTGACGCAAAGGGTAGATTTTTTCAACTAAATTTGCACTAAAGTTACACAAAATTTTTAGATGGAATATTCGTATTCGTATTCGTCGGATATTGGCTCAAATATTCGTATTCGTGTTCGTATTCACGTATATTAAAAATTGATATTCGTAGCATCACTAGTATGTATGTGTATGTCAGAGTAACTTTATGTGAACTTCTTGTTGCCGGTTTGCCACCAATGATTTGGCTGACTGATTGTTTCGTTGGACTTCCAACCTGAACGAGCTTTCTTTGATGCTAGTTGATGTTAAAATAACAAACAGTGAGTAATAATATAAAATTAATAAAATAAAAATGTTTACAAAATAATAAGAATTCAAAATGACTTTAACGCATTTGGAACACGTCCATCCATCATCCTCTTCAATCCACATCGAACTATTTTTTTCCCATATATTCTTAGTCTTAAGCGCACCGCACACTTGGAATATAATTATACAAAATTTCATTTTATAAAATAATATCGCCAATGTGTATGTCATATTAGAAGGTTGCACAATATATTGGCCAAAATGAAAAGGCTGTTGATTTTTATTAGGGATGTAATGAATACCGATACCGATACCGATATATCGGCGATACTTCAGATTTTCCGATACATTGGTATCGGCGATATTTTACTGTCGATACGACGATATTTTTAAAAAAAATTTCTTTATCTTTTGTTAATTTTACCATGAACTAAATTCATTTCGTTATTTTTTAAATCTTATTAATATGAATTTTAAAAATTAATAATATTTTATGCTGTTATTTTGTAAAAAAAAAATATTTATTTTTGTTAATTTTACCATGAATTCAAATTCAATTCGTTGTTTTTTAAATCTTATTCCAGCAAAAAAAGACACTCCAAAGAAGTCATGAAAATGTAGAATTCGCGATCCGAAAGTTTTGCGAATTTGGACAATTTCTAATTAGTTTTACATATCCTTGCCATTGCAAGAAGTTCTGTTTTTCGATTACCAATCACCCAATTGGAAGCGATGCTAGGACAAATTTCTTTTTCCGTGTTCTATAATGATTTTTCCTCAAGGAAAAAGGATACAAAATTACCAATTTTCACAATTTTTTTTTAATGCGAATTCAAATTGAAAACTGTATCATGTAAAACTGTTCATGTAAATTTAAGTGAATAAATATAAACTTTTAGAACACTTTTAATAATTAAGCTATTAAGTTATTTAGAAGACTATTAGTTGATAAATGTCCTTTAAAAAAGCATGGAGATTATTTTTTAAAATTATAAAGGAATTAAAAATTTTTTCTTGCTTTTTTACTAATTGTCTGCATATTTTTAATACAGATTTTTTGGAAGCAAAGAAAATGTAGCTCCTTAAAAATTGCTTCCAATTTTTTATACTAGGTTAATATCAATTTTAAATTTCTTTACAGATTTTTAATACAGATTTTTTGGAAGCAAAAAAAATGTAGCTCCTTAAAAATTACTTCCAATTTTTTATACTAGGTTAATATCAATTTTAAATATTAATAATCTCTTACACTATAATTTTGTATAAGAAAAAAAATTGCACTTGAGTTTTGTTAATCTAAACTTGAACTCAATTGCAATATTCGTATCGGTATCGGAATCGGTATCGGCGATATATATTTTTAAATATCGGTATCGGTATCGGTATCGGATCGGCAAAACGGCGTATCGTTACATCCCTAATTTTTATTGCACAATAAAGAGAATTGTGTTGGAAACATTGTCTAGTATTATGTTTAGTTTCCCAGTAAAAAATTGCTTCCAATAAAGCAGGTTTCTACTATTAGGGAATAAAAGTAGCGCTGACAAACCTGCTGATATCGCTGCTGATTTTTGTATGTCGAGTTCCCGGATTGGAGTACTACATTTTTGCTCACAAAAGCGCTTTTGAAGCGCTGAAAATCATCAGCAATGTACTTACCTGTTTTATAATCATTTGATTCCCAAAATTATTGAAATTACCTTGAACTGTGAAATCTGGCAACCATGTTAGCAACAAAGTGTATTCTCGTTGATTGGAGTTATTATTTGTACAACAACAATATTAATTATTCGAGTAGTGCTGAATGTCTGATAAAGCTATTTTAGCTTGTTAAATCAAATTAATTGGAATGGTTTTTGGACGGTAGTGCCATGAAAATAAGCAATATTAAGAAAATTGCATTCGGACGCTTAATTGCTTTGGAATTATTTAAAAATTAAGCAAAATAATTACGTTTAGGTGATTTGATATAATTATTGTAAGTATCAGAAAGTAAATATAAAAATATATACATATTTTCTAGTGTGGATCTTTTTTATTAGCTGGCTAATATCAAATATATAAATAATATTTTATGTTATGAATTTTAGTCCAACTGAATGGTTTTTAATCCAAAGATATTTTTTCTACTTATGCTTATTCAGAAAGGAATTTGACAGCATGAAATAATTGAAATGATAAAAAAAATCTTTCACAGTTACAAGCGTAAGGTTAATTAAGTTTGAAAAATTTCACACAACTGTCAAAAATTTTTACCAAAGAATGGGTTTAATATTAGATGATCAACTACTAGACTTCAGCAATCTGACCCACTGCGCATTGGGGCAGAATCATCATATTTTGCTCAGGAGTGAAGTCCCAAAATAGGGCACCTCAGACATGTAAAATTTTTCGGCACTTGTAATTTTTTTGTTTCTCTCTCAATTCCAAAAATTAAAAAGAAAATAAAAATTAATAATATTAAGTATACGTATGTAGGAAAATAACAGTCCATTAATTTTACCCGTTTAAAGGAGAAAGATTAACTTATTACATATCAAAATTTACGATATTATCAGCCGTGTCATAGATTCCGTTTGGTGCCGTAGTTGGCATTCCGCAAAAGTTCAGTTTTGGTGCTTTAGATTCCGTTTATTTTGTATATCAATTTTACAATAATAATATTTTTATACCTTGAGGCGTTTGTTTTTAGAAACAATCTGGCATGAAAAGCAAGTGACCAAATATTTATTCGACGCTCCTAAAAGTATGCACATTTTTAAAGTATTTAGTGTAAATGAAGTTAGCAGAAAAGTGTTTGTCAATTCCGCTTTGAAATTTAAAATTGGTTTGATTACGAAGAAATTTTCAGGTTTTCGTTTTCTGAAGAGGCAACATACGGAATTGAAACCGCTTCCGCTCGGAATGATATTCTTTGACATTGCTGAATGTATTGTTTTCAAAAGTATAGTCAGATTTTAACAATTTAAAATTTTTTTAAAGACTTATTGCAAACCTAGGGGAAAGTCGTATTGTGTGGTGTTTTTTGCATATTGAATTTTTTCTTAATGACATATACAGCCATGTCACAGATTCCGTTCGGATTGGTTTTGATTCCGTAGTTGTCATTCTGAAAAGGTACATTTTTCTTGCTTTAGATTCCGTTTATTTTGTATTTCGTTTTTACAATGATAAAGTTTTTATACCTTGAGGCGTTTGTTTACTCTTGTCTTAATATGCAAAGCTAACATTGAGCTTTTTATTAACATGGAAAGCTCATGACCAAATATTTATTTAACGCTTCTAACAGTATGCACGTTTTTTTAGTATTTACTGCAAATGAAGTCAGTAGAAAAGTGTTTTTCAATTCCACTTTGAAATTTTAAAGTAGTTTGATTACGAAGAAAATTTTCGATTTTTGAAGAAGCAACTTACGGAATTGAAACTACTTCCGATCGGAATGGTATTCAGTGCCATGGCTGATAATCGTTGATTATTGATAATTACGAATGAAATTTTGCAGTTATTTAGGAATTGACGTACTAAATACCAAGCAAGCAAAGAAAACTAAGATTTGCTTCTTAGAATCTCAGAATTCCCAAGAAAATTTCAGGAAATCCCAAGAATGGATTTTTTAATGATTTTGCTCTAAATAAAGTCCACATTTGGTTCAAGGCCCATAAAATGCTTTGCAAAGTAAAATGGAAGCAATTAAGAGTTTCTGAAAGGGCCATTTATTTGTTGTTGAGTCCAAACTTTGTGATTTTAAAATATTTCGTCTAAAATTCGGAAAAGTTGTGTTATGTCCATATATAATTTTTTTTTTTAAGAAACGTTGATTATTGATATTTTCGTACGAAATTTTTCAGTTACAGAGAAACTTTCCTACGGAATACCAAACAAGCAAGGATAGCGAAAATTTGTTACTGAGAATCTCAGAACTCTTAAGAAATTTTCAGGCAATCCCAAAAATGGAATATTTTCAAAATTCACATTTGGTCCAAGGCCCATAAAATGCTTTGGAAAGTAAATGAAAACAAATGAGAATTTCTGAAAATGGTATTTGTTTTTCGGTCTAAGCTTTTGTATTTTAGAACATATGGTCTAAGTTGAAAACCTTTTTGCAAAATAAATCGAATTCTGAACCGCACAGGGCCAACAAAAATGGTAAATTAGATAAATGTTTCTTCTTAAATCATTTGTGGGAAGATGCTTTTAAAACAAGCATAAGGATTTTATATAATCTTGAAGAAAAATGTTTTCTAGAGAAAAGAATGATGGTGCTCTTTGGGGCAAAATTTGTGAAAAATTCTACATTTTTTCAATTTTCGTAGATTAGCAGCAAGTAAGCTTAGGTTTTATATAAGAGAAGGCCAAGAAAATTTATCGTGAATATGAATATCAAATTAACAGAGAGCCTACTTAAAAATACTGGAAGTGCTCTACAAGAATGGGAATAGTAACGAAATGTAGCGCCACAGTAACTATAAATCGTTGCGTTAATGCATAATTATATTAACATTTTTCTTTATCCTTTAGAACTTATTACGTCAATTATAATTTTGCTCTTAGTAAAATAACTCAACTAAAAACAAAATTAACTTAGTTCTAATTAAAAATAATTATATATTTATTATATTTTCTAAACTTTTGCTTTAAGGACATTTAACCCTATGATGACCATTTTATATAAATTTAGTCTAAGTAAAATAGCTCAAATGAAAACAAAGTTAACTTAATTCTGATTAAAAATAATTATGCATTTATTAATTTTTCTAAACTTTTACTCTGGGCGCCTTTAACCCTATGTTGACCTTTTATATATATTTTTTTATAAAACAGCCACATTTCACAAGCGTTATATAAGTTTAGTTATAACTAATAATGTATTTATGCTCCACCATGTGAATATGTTTAAAAGTATTTTCAGATAAAAGTTGATGTTGCATCCATCTCGTGATACAAATCAAGCAATAGACACAAAATTCATAGCGTTTTAACATCAGCCATCGAGGAGATAAACGAAAGACAAAGAAAATCATAAAATATACAAAAATTAAAAGAAAAACAACAAACTTTCTGAGCTAGCCTGATATATAAAAGGATATAGATATCATAGGTAACAGCATATTTATGTATAAGAATATAAAAGGAGAGCAAAAGAGAATAAAGGATTAAGAAGAAAAAAAAGGAAGAAAAAAGTAAAGGTACTTACGAAATTTTAATTACCCCCTTCATATTCGTTAACCGTAGAAGTAATAGGTATAAATATAGGGTTGCCAAAGAGTAATTTCAGTAGGATGGTGAGAGCTTAAGCCAGATCTTATTCAATTAAACTTGCGAAATTGACTTTCTGCGTAGAATTGGAGAATACTTTGATTTTTAAAGACAAATCTTATAAATATTGATTGTTATTACTAATAGCACTAGTCTGCAAAGAATATTTCCTTGAAATAATAATATGTGGAGAATAAAGTGTTAAAGGCGCTAAATTAAAATCTGTTTTCAGTTTTATTCCATCACATATACATTTTTTTTTAATGGGCACGACCAATATTTCTAGTAGGTACATCAGTATATATCACACTAACTCGATCAACAAAACGCTGAAATACTTAAAAGGTACTTTGGGTAAAAATTTATTTTTGGGTTGAAAAAATTTAGAACCAAAATAATTTTTTAGTGCATGGCTATATTCACTTAATGGCTTACGCAATCAACATTTACCCATCGATTTTCATAATATATTGCTTATTTCGTTCGCAAGATAGCTATTCTTAAGAACAGCATCTAAAATTTAAAGTTGTTGCAGTCCTAAAATTTCTATGAGTTTTTAGAAAGATTTTCTTTTTTTTTATTTTGCATGAAATAGCAGTTTTTTCGATGCTAATGTGTGAATAACTCCGAAAGCATGAAAGTGAAAGTTTCAAAGAAAAAAGTATCAAGAGTTTTTCGTGTATATTTGGGTTCTTTGTTAATCCAAATTGGACAAACCGTTCTTGAGTTCTGATAGCGTGATCGCTTTATTTCGGGAGTTATAGTAGTTATGACTAGGGATGTAACGATACACCTTTCTGCCGATACGATACTGATACCGATACTCAAAAAGAAATATCGGCGATACCGATTGCGATACCGATACGCATATTGAAATTGAGTTCAAGTTTAAATTAACAAAACTCAAATAGGGTAATTTTGTTAATATACAATATTACAGTGTAAGAGATTATTAATATTTAAAATTGATATTGACCCAGTAAAAAAATTGGAAGTAATTTTTAAGGAACTACATTTTCATTGCTTCCAAAGAATCTATATTAAAAATATACAGACATGTATAACAAAAGCAAGTAAAATTTTATTTCAGTATTACAAAAATTTCTAATTTCTTTGTAGTTAAAAAAAAATAAATTTTTTAAAACTAATATTCTTCTAAATAAATTGTTAAAATTTCTCTTAAACCTTATATTTATTCACTTAAATATACATGAAAACACATTTTTGCGTTTAAATACGCATAAAAAGAAACAAGTTGCGGAAATGGGTAATTTTTCATCCTTTTTCCTTGAGAAAAAAATCATTATTGAAGGCCGAAAAAGAAATTTTTCCTTACATCGCTTCCAATTCGGTGATTGGTAACCGAAAAAGAGAACTTCTTGCAATGACAAGTATATGTAAAACTAATTAGAAATGATCCCAATTTGCACTACTTCTGTTTCGCAAATTCTACATTTTCATGACCTCTTTTTAGCTGGGAATACGATTTAAAAAACAACGAATTGAATTTAATTCATGGTAAAATTAGCAAAAAATAAATTATTTGCTAAAAAAAATTAATTAATTAAAGTGCGACTTTGGCTCGCACATGAGGGGTTCCGTACGAGAATACATATATGTATATAATTTGACGTTTTTGTTCCTTTTTTCATTTTGACAGTTTTTCCGTTTTGACTTTTTTTAATTGTGTTTTTTTTATTTTTTAAGTTATTTTTCGTTGCTTTGGCGACTTTTTTTTTGGCTTCGTCGCGTATTTCATTTTCGTGATTTTTTCGTTTTTTTCGCGATTTTTCTTTTTTGCAATTTTTTTCCCCGATTTTTTAGTTTTGCCGATTTTTTGGTTTTGGCGTTTTTTTTATCGTTTTTTCGCTTTTTGACGGTATTTTTAGTTTTAGCGATTCCTTTTAGTTTTGGGCCTTTTTTCAGTTTTGGGGAGTTCTTCGGTTTTGGGGAGTTTTTCAGGTTTTTTGTGATTTTTTAGTTTTAGCGATTAATTTTTTATTTTTTTTGGTTTTGGCACTTTTTTCGTTCTGGCGATTTTTTCGGTTTTTGCCGATTTTATCTAATTTTGGCGCTTTTACTTTCGTTTTGGTTATTGTTTTAAATTATCGTCGATTTTTTTCGTTTTTGACAATATTTTTAGTATTTGCGTTTTTTTAGCTTTAGTGTTTTTTTTTCGTTTTGACGACTTTTTTCGTTTTTTTTGTTTATGCGTTTTATAGTTTTTTTTTGGCGATCTTTTTAGTTTTGTAAATTTTTTGCGTTTAAGCAACTTTTGGTGCTTTTTTTTTCTTTAAGAGCTTTTTTCATTTTGGCGATTTTTCGTTTTGATATTTTTTTAATTTTAGAATTTTTTAGTTTCAGCGTTTTCCAAAATTGCAAGATTTTACCTCTTACGTTTCAGAGATACAGCAAATTGTCTAAATTACATAGTCAAAATTACATTAGCTGAAAGAACACCCTTTAATTTTTATTATTTTAAATATCGTTGTTAATTTGTGTACTCTATTCTACAGATTACACAAATTAACACAAAATTTGAAAATTTAAAGTGTCTATATATAAGTGTCTGTATATTACATTAGTATTTCAACATTTTTCGTTGCTTACTTAAGAACACCCTTTAATTTTTAACTGGCATATATTGGTTGTTGTAGCGGCCAACGTTTTACATATTCTGTAAAAATTTCAGGTTCGTAGCTCTTACGATTCCCGAGAAAACAGCCTGGGACAGACAGACGGACAGACAGACAGACAGACAGACGAACAGCGTAGCGAAAACAATAGGGTTTCTTTACACTTTTGGTATACGGAACCCTAAAAATCTGAAAATAATAATAAATAATAAAAAAAACTGAAAACAATTTAAAAAGTATCCTCGTATCGACAGTAAAATATAACCGATACCGATGTATCGGAAAATCTGAAGTATCGGCGATATATCGGTATCGGTATCAATTACATACCTATTTATGACTATTACAAAATCTGTGCGTGATAGGAAAAAATATTAAAACATTTTATTCCCGCACTCCTCATTTTTAGGGGCGTTTCTTAAGATTTGTTAGAAAAGAGTCTAAAATGACCGTTATGTGGGGGAGTTAGAGGGTTAATATGTTGCTTAAATATATTTATCCTAATATTTTGTACAGAGATGCTGAACACACCCTACACCTTAAATGTAAAGAACACAGTTTAATGTGCCGATATGCTGCACGAACAGATCCCCCTAAAACAAGATTCTGATGTGATATTACAAATCGCCGATACACGTATACTTTGTTTTTGGTCTCATCCACCAGAATCGGTAAACCCGTAATTTTGAAAAAGTTCGAAATTGTTGTAGTTCGAAATAGTGTAATATTGATACTTTTCCCATTAAGAAAGCTATGCGAAACATGGTAACTCTACTGATAAGTACACAAATACATAAAAACGAAAGAACAGAGAGGAATTAAGTATAAACAACATTAATGCTTTAACGTCATACTTTGACTGTTTCTACCCAGCAGCTAAAGTTACAACTAGTAACGCTTTAGGACAGTCATATTACGAGTTGTAATGTTAGTAGTCAAAAAACGACAGTCATATTACTAGTTGTAATAAAACTAGTAACGTTACTGGTAAAAAAAACAATCATATTACTAGTTGTATCGGGACTAGTAACGATACTAGTCAAAAATGGATAACCTTTTCAGGTATACGATTTTATATAAAACCTATTTTTAGCTATTAAAAAAATAAGTAGAATGTGGCTCAGTGGGTAGAGTGCTTGCCTTAAAGTATGAGGAATGTGTGTTCGTACCCCGGTTGAACCAAAGTTTTTTTTAAGAGTTACAAAATTCTTAATAAAAAAAAGTAATAAGCGCACTAGCTTATAATAACTAGGCTTCCAACTGGGATATAACTGTATACAAATGAACTAGTTGGTCTCCTATGACAACTTAATGCTAAAATCAATAGTTCGATATATGAAAAAAGAATAGATAGGCAAATAGTCTGAAGCAAAAAGCAACTAGTATAGTTCCAACTACATACCAGTTACTTTGTCTGCAGGGTACAACTACGACTGTGTATGTTGGTTTAAGTTTTAATTAAAATTATTTGCTGCTGTTGATGTTGAAGTTGTGGACCTCGACAAATAGTGGAGTTTTTCAGTCATTAGATTGCTGTAAAGCAATAAACTGTTTTTCTTTTCAAATACATAAATACACATTTTTATAACCAACGTTTACTTTTTTAATTTTAAATATCATATGTAAATGGGGCGTTGGTATAATGTGTCACTGCCATGAGAAAATTTTTATTTCAATTAAACTAAATGCGATGTTTTTGTGACATTTATTATTATGCTTTTCAATATAACTGAGTTAATGACACCTTTAAGTATTTGTTTTGGTACAAAAATTTTATATTTTATAACTACATGATCAGGGAATATGCCCTAAAAATGTGTTTTATGTGCATTAAGTATGCACCAAAAACTTAAAAATATGCTCCCAAAATGTAAAAAATATCCTTTTAAAACTTTATCATTTCGTTTATAATTTATATGATATCCATTAAGGCCGTTTCAGACTATTATACAAGTATTAATACTTTTGAAGAAAATGTCTCCTGATCTAATTGTTATTCTTCATTACTGACATGATGAAGAATAACAATTCGTCATATCAGGGTTTTATTTTCTTCAAAAGTATTAACACTTATATTATAGTCTCAAACGGCCTTTACTGATACCAGGAATAGGGTTTTTTTATTCCCAGGCTTTTTTGTTTCCCGGGATAGCGGGAAATAAAAAATAAATTCCCGGGATTCCGGGAATTCCCAGGAATTTAACAACGTAATAATATATTAACCAGAAATTTTAATTTCCAAAATCCATTGATGTTTATATGAGCAAATTGAATCATTGAATCATTCTTTATTTTAGTCTGAGGCCACACGGGCGTTTTTAAAACGCGGCATGTCTGCTTTTTACATTATTTGAAAGTTCTCAATTTTTTAAAACTTCAAATTTAATATAAAAAGCAGAAACGCCGCGTTTTAGAAACGCCCGTGTGGCTGCAGCCTTAAGCAGAGCTTTATTTTAAAAGTATTTCACAAACAAAACAGTTTCTAAAGAAATGAGATAAAAAAGCAAAAAACTTAACAAATCAGAGAAACAAAAAGATTTAAAGTAAATTAGGCAAAAAGAACAATATTTTTATCGACATTTTCAGGAAACTTCGTATTTAAAAACTATTTTAGACCGAGCATAAAGAGAGTATACAAATCATTAGTAAAATCCCCGATGAACTGAAATCAAAGTAGCTTTATTTCTGGTCATTCATCAAAGATTTTAACACGTGGTTTTCAGAGGGCGAAAGTGATCAAAAGAGTGATTAAAACGTTATCTGGGATAAATGTTAATGTTGCGGTCTTAGAATATTAAATTCGGTCCTTTACTTCTTGATATGCAATAAAAATTATCTGCCCTTAGAAAATTTTTACTTTTATATTCTTTGTTGTAAATGGCTTTTTAAAACAGTCAATAGCGGATTTCAATCTTTGATGCAAGTGCTCTTGCGAAAGTGAAAATGCTAAATTTTGTAGCTTTTTTGTTGCTGGATTTCATAAAAAAAGCTACGATATTTTGCATTTATACTTTCGCAAGACCATTTGCATCAACTACTGAACTCCACTAATGTATTAATTATTTCATCTCACAATCGGTTTCTTATTCCAGTAACACAATTTTCTGTTGCTAAGAAAATACTTTCGCCCTCTACAGAAGTTGCCCGGATAGTTAAGAGGACGTTATATAAATTATCAATATTTTCGTCCTTCTTCCACTGTCTCCAAATAATTTCAGCTGCTTTGTTATAGCAGCGTTTAAAGTTTGCTCGAAAGTCCTATCTTGCATCACCGCCATCTGAAGTAATATCTGTTTCCCCATTTTTTCGTCATTAAATGCATCAAAAAAACGTGCGTAAAGATTTTCTGAATATTTAATTACCGTGCATTTTGGTGCGTATAGAAAATATTGCAGTTGCTCTTACTAAAAAAATTTGCTTCCTTTAAATAATTAATTGAAGAGACAACATTATTTCTTTCTCTTCGTTCTTCAATCCAAAATAACTTAATATACAGCTGTTTTGACTTGGCTGCACAGTAAAATTTTCAAAATTTTTTGTGCAGATAAATCAAAAATGCTGTTAGGGTAAATGTACTTATCTGCCTTAATGTGCAAATAAGCACAAATATTAAGCGTGTGCAGCTAGATTTGATTTTTTATATGAAAATAATTCAAAGCTGTCAAGAAATATTATAAAGGTACAGGTATACAAGGGTCACTCGAAAATCGATTTCGAAGAATAACTACAGAAAACAAATATTTTACACAGTTAAGTCAAAATGCAGCTAAGATTGGATTTTTGTATGAAAATTGTGTTAAAGTACCAAAAATTAAAGGCATTTATACTAAAAGTGCAGGTAAAGAACGTGCACTTAAAAAACGAAATTGTATGGAATTTTAAAGAATAGTGACACAAATTAATAATTTTGAGCAGTTAAGTCAAAAGAGCGCTTAAAAAATGCAGTTAAATCGAAACTAGTTTACACTTTGAGCCATCGTTCGTTCTTTCCCCTTACATAGATATTATTTCATGATGAACGATAACAATTTAAAGAGAAAAAAAGGATTTTTGGGTGCCAAAATAGTACTTTTTTATGTATATAAATAAATTTTTAATCCCGGAAATTCCCGGGTAAAATTCCCGGGATAGCGGGATATGAAAATAAGCGATTTTCCCGGGAATTCCAGGGACGGGAAATCCCGGGAAAAAAACCCTAACCAGGAATTATGTACATTTATTGGTGGCATGCAATGATGTCCTAGAAGATAATGTCCGAGGACATAATTTCAGTCCAAAGCCCGTCTATGCAGACAGTCTTTACTCTGCAGTACTATTTGCATGAACTTTATTTGAATTTTTTTATGGTCATTAATTCCTTTATAGCGTGAAAATAACCTCCATGGACACTATTTCATTGGACAATATTGCATGCCGGTTCCTTGTGGGTACGGGAGTCGATTTAACAATTCCAGATTGGACTTTCATCTGCCCGAATATAAAATGTTGGGCAACAAGACACTATGATATATGTTGTGGTTCCTATTAGAAACAAATCAGCAAAATCGCATAAATAGCTTAAATCTTCGCAAACGCGACTATTCTCGTCCTGCTATTTTGCTATGAAGTGCAAATATTCCAACAATCTCGACAAAATTGAAATTGCTCAAAAAATCCTCAAAACTACATAATTGAAAATTTTTAAAGCTGTAAATAAACTGGGAATAAATCAGAGAACTGAAGAAAATGTGTAAGAAATTGGGGAATAACATTAGAGTAAATTTAAAATAGTAAAAGCAAAATTTTTTATATATGGAAAAACCTCAACATTTTCGATGGCAAAAAGACTTTTTAATTTTTATTTTTTTTTTGTAAATATGCATATTAAAATTTTAAAAACCAAAATATGCATAAAAACAGCCAAATATGCTACAAACGAATTAAAGAAAATGTCCTAAATATGCGACTAAATGTAAAATATGCAAAAATATGCTGTAAAGGGTAAAATATGCAAAAATATGGACTAACAAATCGATGCCAAAATTCTTAAAAAGTTCTGAAACATATAAATATCTTGTTTGTGGCTACATACATCGCACACGAAAAAACATGCAATGGCATATATTGCGGTTTCCCTGATAATGATCAAGGCTCGGACTTTTATGCAAATGCATGTTTTTTGTGGTGATAGATAAAGAGGTATTGTCTAAGTTTCTATGCGAATCATAAAATTTTAAGTAGTTTGACATCGATATGTAGTTGCATATTTTGGTGATAAGTGCATATTTTTGCATATTTTGGCAACAAATGCATATTTTTGGAGTAATAAAAAATTTTAGTGCATATTTCCCAATATCTGAAAGTTGCAGAAAATAATACTATTGATGGCAACAGAGCTGCCAATTTCAGTTGCTATTTAGTACCTTTCTGGCAACCATTAATTTTTAGTTGCCGAGTGGCAACGCAACTAAAGTTCAATTGCATTAAATAATAGACCAAATTATGTTTGTTTTATATTTTTTCTCTAATAATAATAAAAATTAAAAAAAACTATTTTGATTTTGGTACTTTGTTCGCAGGTAAATGCATATTTTTCCGCATATTTTTCATTTCTAGGTGCATTTTCTAAGCGCGTAAAATAAATTTTTAGTTGCATGAAAGTCTGAGCCCTGATAATGATATTTAAATAATATTGTCATACTCGTAAATAATAATAACTATGATCCATAACAATTTGGCAGTGTTAATAATATTATTCTCGTGTTCATAATAGTTATAACATATTTGAGTGAAGAGCATGCAAAAGAAAAATTGTATGGCCTTTATTTAAAAATTTTAAATTTTTTGCGAAGAATTTTTTTTTGGAATTTTGACCACAAACAATTTGATTAATCTAAAGTAATAAAAAATACAGCTTCTTCACGCAGCTCTCCAAAAATCCCAATTTAAAAACAACTCAGCTTTTGAACTTTTTTTTCAGTAATTTCACAATCCAATTTTTTTCATTTGTTGGTTCTTTTCCAGCAAAAAAAAAATGCAAAGTAAAAAAAATAAGAATTTAAAAAGGAATTTTATAAAATATATTTTGTGGCTGCAGAAAAACACAAAGAAACGTTGAATGTAAAATTTAACAACATAAAAATCATTAATTATTTAATTTTATAAAAGCCAATATTCTTACAAGCTTTTGTACAACTGAACGAATTTTCTTCCTTTTTGATCAATTAAGAAATAAAAAATATGAAACAAACTCATTTAGTTTGTATTGAAAGCCTTTTAAAATTTCATAATTAAAATTTATTTATGTTCTTTTTATTAACACAGATTTATGATGGGCCAATATATCACCGTGCACGGTGATGTAATCAGTCATGTTAATATCACTCATGTGATGGTAGAGGATGGTGGCGAGTATGCATGTATTGCTGAAAATCGAGCCGGGAGAGTGCAGCATGAAGCACGTTTAAATATTTATGGTAAGTTAATATTTTTGCAAACCAGAAAAATCAAAAAAAAATACAAAAGTACATGCTGCTCTACAAATGCTTAATAAAATTAAAAAAATTATTATATTTTCATTACCTTTTATCGAAATAAATACACAAAAGCTTAAGATAAATTTTTGCACACAGTTGCTGCAGCATTCAGATATAAAAATATACCAAATTTTTAAATATGCATAACTTTTTTACAACTTGCAGTTTGAAATTTTATTATGTAATTAATATATCATTTATATTATTTTTTATGTGCAGAGATATTTCTTATAGTACAGTGAAGTTCGGTTATAATGAACATCGGTTATAACGAAATATCGCGTGCAACGAACAACTTCTCCGGTTCCAAGAGTTTTGCCCTAATATTTCATAGAAATTAATACGCTTGTAGCAAACTCCGTTTATAGCGAATTTCTGCTTATAACGAACTGTTTTTTAAGTCCTGCAAATAAAACTGCATGGAAAATTTTACGCTTATAACGAACAAAAATATCGCTAGTTTTTCTCTGGCGTTTTTTGAAACATTAAAGAAATTATTCATTACAATTTGGTAGAAAATTGTAATGGAGCCCTATTGTTTTCGCTACGCTGTTCGTATGTCTGTCTGTCCATCTGGCTGTCTGTCACAGGCTGTTTTCTCGGGAACCGTAACAGCTACGGATCTGAAATTTTCACAGAGTATGTAAAACTTTGGCCGCTACAACAACAAACATATCACAGTTTAAAATTAAAGGGTGTTCTAAAGCGGGCAACGAAATATGTTGAAATACTAATCTAATATACAGACGCTTATAAATATATAGACTTTTTAAAGTTCCAAAGTTAGTGTTAATTGGTGTAGTCTGTAGAAATATTATATTATTATTATTAATTGTAGAATAGTCTACACTAATTAACACTAATATTTAAAACAATAAAAATTAAAGGGTGTTCTATCAGTTAATGTAATTTTGACTATATAATATAGACACTTTGCTGTATCTTGGAAACTGTAAGAGACAAACTCTTGAAATTTCAAAAAAACGCTAAGACTAAAATATTCCAAAATTAAAAAATGTCAAAACGAAAAATCGCCAAAATGAAAAAAGCGCTTGTAGGAAAAAAGCACCTAAACTAAAAAAATCTCCAAAACTAAAAAGATCCCCAGAAAACGCAAAAAGCCGCAAAAAGTCGTCTAAAGGAAAAAGCACGAAAACTTAAAAGTCGCTAAAACTAAAAATATCGTCAAAAAACGAAAAGAATTGCAAAAAATTTCAAAAAATCACCAAAGCGAAAAAAGCGCCATAACAAAAAAAAAAACCGCCAAAGCTAAAAAATATCGTCAAAACGAAAAAAGTGTCAAAACAAAAAAAATCGCTATAACTAAAAAAATCACAAAAACCGAAAAAAGCGCCAAAACTGACAAAAAGCTCCAAAACTAAAATAAATCGCTGAAAGTAAATATATCGTAAAAAATTAAAAAAAAAAAAAAACGTTAAAACAAAAAAATACGCCAAAACTAAAAAATCGCCAAAACTAAAAAAATCGAAAAAACAAACAAATCACCAAAATTGAAAAAGCACCAAAACAAAAAACAAAATCGCTAAATCAACAAAAAAAATTAAAATTAAAAAATAAGAAAAACTAAAATTAAGCGAAAAAGTAAAACGAAAAAATTGGCAAAACGAAAAAGGGCAAAAACGAAAAGGGATATATGTGCATTCGTTCGGAACCCTTCGTGAGTGAGCTAAAGTCGCACTTTACTAAATTTGTAGATGTACCAAATATATTTCATAAACCTATTTAGAAATAAATGAACAGCAATGCACTCTTTTAAAATTGTTTTTTTTTTCATTTCTGGGAAGAAAAACTATTTACTTCGGCTATAGATAACTTCTAACGAACAAAATTGCCCGGTCCATCGGAGTTCGTTATATTCGAGCTCCAACCCAGCAAACAAGTTTTGCTGATTTCGGTCTGAAATGATTTAACATAAAATTTATTTCAAATTAAAGTTGTAGTCATGTTGATTTGAAATGAAATGTAAAGTTGATTTTTTATTGATGCACTAAAATATAACCAACTTTAAAATAATACAATAAAAATTGATTTTACTATAACACAGAATCTTATTAATTCAATATTGAAAAGTTTTGTTTTAACAGTGAACAATTTTAAATCAACGAGATTGAAGGTTAGATTAATAATTTTTCGTTTAAAATGAATATGCAAGAAAGGTAATTTTAAATAAGGTCTGTAGTTTTGCAGAAATTTAATATGTCTTCAAACAACATTGTGACATGTTGATTTTACATTGGTATTTTTTCTGTGTTGCTGCTTCTCTGTTTTCAACTTATAGTCTCATATAGAATAATGGCTTAATTTGATATATATTATATTAAATTTCATAATGAACATCTCTATTATATGTAGTAGGTAGAACCATGTATTGCTAAATTAAAATAATCGAAGTACGAATTGGCAACGTTAAGTGCAAAAGGAATAAATTTCTATGAATTCACTTGAACGTTCAAAAATTGCTCTCCTACAAAACGCTAAAATATGCCTTATGTACTTTTTCCTTAGTACCACAGATTGTATATTATTTCAATCTATCTTTGTTTGGTAGTTCAAGCGGATGTACTAAGAAAACGACTTGTTGAGCCGGAATTCGCTCGCTCTTGTGAAGCTTTTTCCGGTCTGGTTCATATGAAGCTATTTATTAAGTTGCCTACATAACAATTCAAAACACCCTTCATTTATTTTAAATACAACAGAAAAATTTTCTATGTTTGCTAAAAACTAGTGTGCTATTTGAAACCATTTTTCTTGTTGTAACACATTTCATATTTCTGCAAATAAGGATGTTTGAAAATTTTTGTGAAACTTTTTCTTGACATTTTAAATGTCATAAATGGTTGGTTTTTATGTTTTTATATGTGAATATGTAGGCTCCCACACAAAAAGTTTTTTTTTTGTCCAAACCCAATAAACACACTTTTACAGGTTGAAATATATGAAATATATATATGCCCACATGGTCAGATTAATCCCTGCAGATAACACGACTAGTCCATACACGCATGTAAAGTATACTCCATAAAGGACTAGGACTAGTCCAAAGGTAACCCAAATGTATTGAGAAAACATGGTCGAATTAACATTACGATGCCCTAGGGCTGGACCAAATAACCTAACTTTACACTAAATCGGAGTAGTCTCAAAACTACTCCATGTCAGCACTTGATGGAACACTCAAGTGTTCGTTTGTAAATTGTTAAAACACGAGCACTTGTGGCTTAACAACAAACTCTTGTTTACAAATAACATGGTCCATGTCTGCATTGTATCGGACTAGTCTTAAAACTACTCTAAGTAACTATTCGGTAGAGCACTCAAGTGTTCGTGTTTTAATGATTGCACTCGTTAAAACACAAACACCTGTGCGTTAACTAGAAGCTATTGCTTGCAAATGACATGTCCATGACTGAATTACAGAGGACCATGTCGTAACTACTCCATTTCAGCTAAAAATGGACCAGTCCAATATTATCTGCAGGGTACCCATACACTTATATAAAGTTCTATATACATAAATTTGGCCTATATAGATAAAAAATTGCATTTGTAGTTGTTTGCCATGGGAAAGAAATCTAAACTGTCCCTTTTAGCTGGTCATACAAATTATTGTCTGATTTTTTTTATCCAACTGTTTGCTTGTGTCAATTTCTCACACTTACATAAACTGCGAAGTTGTGTAGGTGAGTGTGGTTTTGTTAGAATGACACACAATCATATGGATGTATGTTTATGTTCGTGTGTGTATGCTAGAAGGATATTTAGTATAAGCTTATATTTACTTATCTTTCCTATTTTGCAGTTGAAATGCGGTTATTTCTATTTATTTTATAAAATTGTACTAAAAGTTTGAATTGGTTTGAAAACAGAAATCATAATGGATTAAACATTTAGTTCAAAAATTTTAAGCCCATAGTTCAAGTTGTTAAAGAGCTGAAGAGATGATTTTATTATTAAAAATTGTGTGGAGAAAAAAATAAGAGGAAAGATTAAGTGTCCTGTTGTAGCAGCCAATCGGATAAAATGTATTCGTTCAATCAAACGTTTGTTTACTTTTTCATGACTAGGAGGAAATTATATGTATGATATTTTAGCAATCGGCAAAAATTGGCTTAACACATTATTCATAATACATTATCAAATGTTTATGAAATGTTTATAAAGCAAATTTCCATACAAAATTCGTTTCATAAACCTTTCATAAAGTTTTGATAATTATTATGAATAAGCCTCTTAGTTTTTCTAAGTGAACCACAAAGAATTAAAAATATTCTATTTGTTTTAGGGCCTTATTCATAAAGGTATTTTCGCTACACTGTCCGTCTCTCCGTCTGTCACATGCTTCATCTCGATAACGGTAAAAGGTACGGAGCTGAAATTTTCACAGAATATGTGTAACTATGAAAGTTAAAAATTAAAAGGTGTTCCAAAAGGAGCAACGAAATGTATTGAAATCATAATGTAATATACAGACACTTGATACAGACACTTGACATTTTAGTGCATTATGATACAGACTACACCGATAAAAACAAAAATGTCAACAAAATAAAAATTAAAGATATTCTATCAGTTAATGTAATTTTGACAATTAGCTGTATTTTGGAAACCGTAACACCCCGTCTTCACGATACATAATGTTGTTCTAACATATGTCAAACTTCATACATAAAACATCAGAAAAATATTAGTGCTATTTTTTTATATCGATTTTGACTTTTGTCAAGACAAATCAATGGCTTGCGAAGACGCTATGTAAGAGGCACACTCTTGAAATTTCCACAGCTAGAGTTGCATGTTAAAAGAAACAGGAACGAATACTAAAAATAATCAAACAAAAATTTAAAGGAAATTCTGTCAGAAATATAATTTTGAAATTAAGCTGTGTCATATGAACCGTAATAATCAGACAATTCAAACAAACACTGTTATTAATTAATGGGTAAATTAATAACTAAAGGTTATCCATCCCTTCAAGTAATGCAAGGAACAAGCGAAAAAAATCGCCAAAACAAAAAAAAGCCAAAAAAACCGCAAGACCAAAAAATTGCCAAACGAAAATTGCCAAAATATAAAAAGGGCTTAAACGAAAAAAGAACCAAATCGAAAAAAATTGCCAAAACTAAAAAAAAAAAACAAAAAGAAATCGCGTAAACGAACAGATCGCAAAAACCTCTAAAACCAATATTGAAAAAATTAAAAATAAAAAAAACTAAAAAATTGCTAAAATGGAAAAAGCACTAAAACGAAAAAAGCTCAAAAACGAAAAAAGTCGCCTAAACAAAAAAAAAAAACCTCAAATAAAAACAAATGTCAAAACAAATAAATTACCAAAATAAAAAATCGCTGAAACAAACAAAAAATCGCCACGAAATGTCCCCCCTGGTCTTGGAAGAAAAACATTATGAAACTAAACTGCAAGCAAAATCTTGAAAAAAATTTTTTGTAAAAAGCGTTAGACAAATGACATAGTTATGCATTGAAGGGAGCAAATTTCCCCCTCCGATTTTCGAAAAAAATTATGGGACCAAAGTACAGTAAACCATTTCAAACAAAAAAAGTATTTTGAAAATCGGTTCACAAATGAGTTATGTGTCTTCAAACATAAAAAATACACATGAATTGATAACCTCCTTTTTTCTTCAAGTCCGTTAAAAAAAATCACCAAAACGAAAAAATCGCTAAAACTAAAATATCGTCAAAAACGAAAAAATTCGTCAAATGAAAAAACCCTAAAACGAAGAAATACGCTAAAATTGGCCAAACAAAAAGAGATGTATGAGTATTAGGACGATGACTTTGCTTCGTTTTTTTTTTGTTTTACAAATATGTCTACAAGTTTTTTGGCATTCGTGACTTTTCTTTTAAATATAAAAGAAGTCAATCTAATGGTGAGTCGTATAAATTAATTAAAATTCTATAAGTTATAATTGTAATGCAAAAAGGTTACTAAAAACATGTGAAATTGAAGTGGTTATTGAGAATTATGCAGCATGAGCTTCATCAATTTGCTAGGAAATCGTCATTCGTTACTAAAACAGTTGTTCCAAAAATTCAGGCGAATGTTGAATAAAAGCAAAAATTTTTCTAAGAGAACAAATTATATTTTAAACATAATTATTTGAGTCATAAATAATTCAACTATATTAGACCATTTGCTTAAAGTTTTATTGTAAAGAAAAAAGATATGTTAAAAAATTGTAATTCGTGACTTTTCTATTTGTATGGATTTCGTTGTGGTAGCTTATAATATCTGATTTCGGTAATTTTGTTATTGTTTTGTATTTTAAAGGAGAAGAATACTAAACTAACCAGACAGAGATAAAAAAGGAACATTAAGACTAGACGAAATAAGGTATACAGATTATAGGCAAAAATCAAGGGAGAGTTGAAGGGAATTACTCTTAAAACCACTTAATTTATTTATTAATTCTTTCAATTTGCTTTAAATAAGTTTTAAGCAATTAAAATGAGGTGATATAATACAGAAATCATATCGGCCTAAAGTGAGGTAACGAATGACAAAAATATTATGCATTGGTATGGTAAACAACATAAAATACATATTTTTCTTTTTGTACGATGTTAAAGGAATTGTATCCATATATGTTTCCACAGCGCACTACACATCACATATTTTTAACCCTACGCCTATATTAAACATGAAATGTCTAACATTAACACCTAACAGCATGTTACTGTTGAGTGTAGACTGCTCATGTTAATGAGTTCTTCATGTTTTAACATGGTTGTTAGAGCATTTCATAACATCATGTCTTAACAGCATTTAATGTCTAATGTAGGCGGCATGTACTTAATATTTGAATATCTAATAAAATAAAGTTTTAATCAGATATTTCATTTCACTACTTACAGGTCTTCCTTATATACGAATAATTCCTAAAGTAACAGCAGTCTCAGGTGAAACCTTAAATTTAAAATGTCCCGTTGCCGGTTATCCCATAGAAGAAATACATTGGGAACGTGGAGGCCGCGAGCTACCCGACGATATACGACAGAGAGTACAGACAGATGGCTCGTTAACTATAACTCCCGTACAAAAGAGCACCGACTCAGGCGTGTATACATGTTGGGCGCGTAACAAGCAGGGCCATAGTGCACGCCGGAGTGGCGAAGTAACAGTTATTGGTTAGTATGAGCAATTGTTAGGGAAAAATATTGTTTGAATAAAATTTGATATATCATGAAAAAATAATTTATAGCACTAACATTCTTTAGCAGATTGTTAAAAAAAATATAAAAAAATAATAAAACTTCGCCATCAACATCATGTAATTATTTTTGTAGCAGACCTCACAAAGAGTAAAAAAACTACAGCAAAACAATAGTTTTCCAGCATAACTTTTTTGCTGTTGTGCCATGTACACTCTATATGAATATATGTATACATATAGTATATACATTTTTTTTGCATATGGTATACCTACTTTTTTTTTTGCTAGCTATTTTGCAGTAAAAACTTTCATTGTTTATAAATATCTTTCATAAATTTGTTTGTTTTAATATCACACTTTGCTTTTAAATGTTTTTCGCCTATTTTTTGTTGCAATTTAATTTAAAACTTTATACTTTTTTCCAACAAAAACATTTAATCTTAACAGTGCCACCGAAATTGAGTCCCTTCATATCATCACAATTACAATTAAATATGGGTGATCGAGCTTCTCTAACCTGTTCTGTAGTCAAGGGTGATTTACCGTTGACTATAACGTGGCGCAAGGACAATCGTGCCATTGAGACATCTCAGCATCACATGTCCGTTAAACAGGTCGATCAATACAATAGTATTTTAGTTATTGAAAATTTAGGATCCGATCATACGGGCAATTACTCATGTGTTGTACGGAATTCAGCAGCTGAAGTGGAAAATTCACAATCATTGTTGGTCAATGGTAAACAAAATATAATTAATGGCTTTAAGGTTTTTATTTCTGAATTATTTTATATATCGTTGTAGGGAATAAATTGAAAATATGTATTATTGGTAAAAGTTATTTCAAATGGATCAGTATCTGATTTGGAAAGAACTTGTGTCATTTGCTACTTAAGATTCGCTTTCCCGGATTTATGTTTTATAAAAAATAATTTCGGATAAAGTATCTCGTTATCATAATTTACAAAAGGTGTGTCTAACTTTTAGAAAAATATAAAAAGAGACAAAAAATCTTAATAAAAGGATTACATAACATCATTATATATATTTTAGGAACTATGAAATTTGTAAGCTGGATCTTTTCCTACAATTTTCTTAGTTCTAAAGTTTATATAAGTTTTATTTGTAATTTTTTTTTATCAAGTTTTATGTTCCATACTTAAACATTTTTTAAATGTTAGACACTTACGTATACTTTTAATAATCAATGATAATTCATCTAGAATAGAGAAATAAAAAAAAAAGCTTAACACAAGACAAAAGAAAAAGGTGAATATCAATAACTATAAAATGAAATACAGCTCTAACATCTCAAGCTAAATCAGAGCGTTGAGCGTCGCGTAAGCAACAGGATACCTACTTACAGTACATTTTACCACAAAATATTTACTTTGAATGTATTGTAAAAGCGCACCCTCCTGCTTACGCGACGCTTAGCGCTCTAATTTAGGTTGTGCAGTAAGACTGACAGTATGAATTGATTAAAACTAGATGATGTTCAACTCTTGACTGCAAACCACCGACTTTGGTCGAGTGGTCTTAGCGGTAAAGAGCTCTGATGAGATTAGCGGGAGCTTTCGAAACGTCAGGTCAACCCTCCGCACAGTCAAAATTTTCTTTGTCTACATGCTTCACATTTATCTCTAAATAAAAATATAATTTAATTGAAAGATTAAATTAAAACCGAACTCAAGCCAAAAATAATCAAATTACTTTGGTTATGAACCCATTCTGGTCGACTAAACTCATAACTTAATTATTTTGCATGGTTAAAATTACCAATTTTTATGGTTAAAATTACCAATTTAAGATAATAACAATAAAAATAGTTATTTTGCAAAAATTACTCTATTTAAATGAAGCAAATTACCACATGTCTATGTTTACTTTGTGCTTTCGTTATTTAACAAGATAACTTGGCTGAGATGGTAAAGGCGACCGGTTTATAAACATTAGAAGAAAGAACCTAAGTTCAAGACCAAAAAATTTCGAACAAAAAAAAAATTTTTTTTATAAACAAACACACTTAATGATGAAACGGAAATCCCGCGCAGTGTATTTTTAAATACAAACTGTCATTTCAAATGCGCCGACTGTAGCAGTTTTAAAGTAGAATTAATTTTATTTTGAGAACGTATTTTTATATGCTTTTGTTTTAAAAGTCTCATTCTCTCAGAAAAGTTAGCATATTGAGCTATGAATTTTAGTCGAACTATATGGTTTTTTATTCAAAGTTTTTAATTAGTTTGGCTTAAGTTCGTTTTTAATTTAATCTTTCGATTATATTATTTTTTTATTAAAGACAGAAATTCTAAAGCATGTAAATAATGAACATTCAATAAAAAATTTGGCTGTACGGAAGGTTGAACTGATATCAGATGTTTCGAGACCACAACGGCCTTCTCATCAGAGCCCTTTTACATACACTGCCAGCGACGGCAGCAACAACAAGCTAAACAAAACATTTGATTTGAGTGAAAAAAATAAAAATAGAACGAAAACGAAATTTTTTTTATAAAATTAGTGACAAATTTGTCGCTTCAGCGGCATTTTTATTATGGGCTTCATTGGTCTCTGGCTGATTTTTGGTTGTAGTTACAGTCTTGTTCTGTTTCATCAATTACCGCTTAAGTCTTGGCAGGCATCCAACAAGAGACCTTTCGGTTAGTAGTTTAACACACTATCAACTAACTTACAATTCTATTGGTTAACTTCACTGTATTTTATCGGTTGGTGCAATTATAACATACAAAATTGGTTAAATTTAATAATATTTTATTTGGAATGTGGCACACTGGGAAAAAAGGTCAATGTAGCGGCGGAAAAATCATATCTTTCAAACAAATAGTCTGATCCACAAAAAATTTATGGATGTAGTCTACCAGATGTGTTAAAAAAGTTAGGTAGAATTTTTTTTAACACAGTGGGCACTATTTGTTGTTATATAAGACCAATTTTAACGATAAAACTCTTTAGTCGTTGGAAAGCTTATATCTTCCAAAATAATTGTCTGATCCACAAAAAACGTATACCTGTAAAAGCTCTATGTTATAAGGTCTGTAAATAAATTAGCTATTTTTAGCACAGTGGGTGCTATATGTTTATTATGCTACATTATGCTATATTATGCTATATTATGCTATATTATATGCTATATGTGTATATTAAAAATATTTAAATTTATTTAATATAAAATAGTATATTGCCAGCTTGGTTCCGTTGGTTAATTTTTCGTCTTTCTGGTTCGAAGTCGGCTTTTTGCTAGATCTATTATTTTCAAATTTGCATATAAACTAAACAATTTTTTTTGATGGCCAATTTAAAAACAGTTCGATTATAATAAGTAAAAAAACTAAAATATTTTCAATTTATTTCTACACAACGAGTTTTTTGAATTTTGTTTCATAGAATGTTTTAACTAAATTATTTCAATGAATGTTTTCCCACAATTTTGAAACTATGTAGACTTTGAATGCACCTCAAATAACATTTTTAAAAATTTTTATTGTAAATTTTCTGTAATCATTTCTATTACAAAAACATAAACTCACAACTAGAATATTTATAACATACAAATATGTTACAATCAAAATATCTAAAATTTTTTCTTAATGTAATGTGTGTCTGAATTAGTAGTGTACAACTTTTTTTAAACTTAACTTACACTAAATAAAATTTTGACATTTTAGCTTAAAAGTTTATAAATTTTAGCAATTATTTTATTGTAAATACACGTACAACTTTTTACATTTAATACTTAAAAAACCAAAACTGCGAAGATTTATTTATAATAATTGTATTTATTTTATACTTAGAAAAAAAAACGAGTATAAAAATGGTATTTTTAACTAATATTGTTTTTTACGAAAATTCATTTTTGAAAGCGCTGCAGTTAAATTGCAAGTAGTTTTATTTAAATAAAATATTTCCTTCATTAGATTTTTAGCAAGGACTTGGAGCAAAAGGATACCAAATTATCTAAAATATTCACTGGTGTTAATTCAAGTGAATGGTGATTGAATGGCAATCGTAATTTGTGGCAACAAACCAAACATGTTTTCTTTGCATTTGTTTTGAATATTAGATATTTAGAATTTTTTCTTTCTCTGTTTTCTTTTTTGTATTATTACAGTGCCCCCAATTATAGAACCATTTGCTTTTCAAGATGGTTTAGCCGAAGGTATGCGCACCCGCACCGTTTGTGGTGTATCAAGTGGTGATGCTCCTCTTAAATTGTGGTGGCTCAAAGATGGGGAAACATTGCCAGATCTATTGGGGGCCAATGTTACTATGTTAGATCAATATTCATCGTTATTAAGCATACCTTCGCTATCGGCTTCACATTCTGGTGAATATACATGTGTGGCCAAAAATCCAGCAGCTGAAATTAAATATATGGCCCTATTACAGGTCAAAGGTATAGTATTAACAAGCAACCTATTCCCCACGAAAAGAAAAACAAACATACTAAGAACTATAATATAGAAAGAAAGAAGAAAATTATATAAAATTAATATTTTTGTATAAGTTTTATTTATTTTGATTTCAAAAGCATATAAACAACATATCTTATAAACTATAAACATATATACATCTAATATTCATACATAGAGACGAAACTTTATTTGCGCAGCAGCCTACAATAACTCTCGTTTAAATTACTCTAAAAAGACGATACTTAATATCGAATTTTTAAATCACGAGAGTTTGTTAAACAAGAAATTATATTAAAAGTAATCATATAATTTGCCATAATTTTCCTATAAGGAAATGGCTTTAATTAAAATACTCTATATTATTTACTTCAAACTTTCGTCTTTACGTAGAAATAATTTTTGATAAATTAAAATACAGATAAACGTAGAAATACATGCATAAATACTTCTAAAAACACATACATATACGATGAACTTTAAAATATTACATACACACACTTCAAGTTATATTTCTATTAAATTATTTGTTTCAGTACTCGTTTAGAAGTATTTGATTTTGATTTCAACAACTCTTTATTATTTGTTATTTTAAAATTGTTTTAATAACTACCAGCTTTTTAAAGAAAAAAAATTATTTGTTTTTATAAGTTTATTACGCTTTTACTGACCCGACCCCTCTTTCCAAAAAACTACATGAAAATATTGAACTTTAAAAATGCTTAACAAAAACTACAACAAAAAACTCTCAATAAAATATTTTTAAAAGAAAAAATTTCCACAAAAGCAATTAAAAGAATATTTAAACGAATATAGGATGATTTTTTAAAAGTTTGGTTATTTAAAATGCAGATTGATATTAGTTTATAAATATTATTGAACTAGTGACCATGACTTGGATAGGTCAGGTTGCGAGAGCCGTCACAACTCAATAAGTGACTAACTTGGGTCCAATAGTTCGGTCCCTAGAGCAGGTAAGTCATAATTAATTAAGTTATTAATCAATTATTTACGATTGCCCTGTCGCCAAGTCAAACCATCCTGATTGAATTAAGTATGAGAGTGCTGTTGGCTTAGATGGTTAGCGCGTTGACTGCAAACCTCAAAGGTTTTGAGTTCAAGACTAGTTTCCGGCAGGCCAACAAGATCATGAATTTTTGTGATGTGTGCCAGTGTGCCATTGTGTTGGACTGTGAAAGTGATGAAGGCATAGCGCTGATCACTACTTAAAACTACCGGCAGCCATTAATACTGGAATATCCTAATGAACATCACAGCACCCTCCTTCATCAGTATTGTAGCAGATTTGTCGGCGAAGTAAAAGCACTAACAAATGGATACACAGCTTAAACAAATTAATACCTCTACTTGACACCAGAGGTGCTGCAACACTGCTCTACAAAATAAAAAATAAAAAAGCACAATAGCAGAGTTGTAATTGAATTAACCTTTCTAACTCACTTCCACTTCGTCACCTGTTCTCTCTACACTATCCCTTTCCCAAAAAATTTAATGCATTAATTAATTAACTGGTAGACATTAATTGGCTGATTGTGTTACTTCTCTTATGAAAAAAAAGTACGAGAATATCTTGACTATCTTTACATTTGCCAGACTGTCTAAGTCAGGCAGTATATTAGCGCCCATAATTCTTATCATTACGATGGTAAAAGCCAGACATAGAAGACGAAGAGCCGTTTCCTCTTTCTCTTCATCCCCTGTCGGAAACTCGCTAGTCGGCTACAAAAATAATCAACTTATAGTTAACTTTTCTTAGACTAACTAAAAGCGAACTACAATGCAATGCCGGACTGACCCAAAATCAATTCTTAAGTTGAATAAATGAAATAGGACTTGGTGAGAGCCAACAGAATATGACTAATAGTGCTTGAAATTAAGATTTTAGCACTTGAACTCGTTTTTTAATAAAAATTATAATATTATAAGATTCACAATTGAACAATGTATTTAGTTAGGTTTTCTTATTATTAAGCAGAGCATAGTGAATGATGTAATGGATTCCAAAATAGTTATACTTGTAGACTAGACTAATATATTCGCACGATACTTTCCACTCAATCCAATTGAACAATTCTAATTTATAAAGAATGCACCAACAATAATGGCCGGGACGGAAATATTTTCTTCTTAATATATAGACAATAATTTAAATACATAAATAATAAAACAGATGTATAGCATCAACTATGGTAATATCTAATATCCTACATTAATAACCAAACAGCTTAAAAATCACCCTATATTTGTTAGTATATATTTATTAAATTATTTTATGTTATATTTTATTATCAATACATCGATGTGCTTTTTATAAAATAAAAAAATATTAAATGAATAAAAGTGATTTTAAAATATTTTTTTTAAATAAATTTTCCCCTCTTCTACTTGAAATGACTATTTTATATTCGTTTAAATCATAAAATGTTTATAAACTTCTTTCCCCTACGACCTTCTACTGATTAATCATCCTTAAGTCGCTTTTTGGCACGCTGTGGGTTTTATATTATTTAAAAAAATGTAATAATTAAAAAATAAAATAGCATAAATATAAAAAAGTAATACAAATAACAGCCGATCACCAGGTAACCTTTTTTGCACTGCTTTTAACGCTTTTTACTATTAAGTTTACAAAAATGAAAAAGAAATTTTAATTAAAATTTATTTATTTTTTAGTTGTATTATTTATGCCCTGTATATTATTGTAACGAATGGAAAATATTGCAAATCATAAAGTGATGTAAAAACTATTGTAAAGGTAAAATGAATGTAGTTAATATAAAGAAATTTTTGTTATTAATAATGATTTGTGACGGACGTGTCGTGACAAAAAAATACGCTATATCGCCAGAGATTAAATTTTAGTTTTGTAGTAGTAGTCGTATTTGAAGACACTCTGTGTGCAAAGTGTTAAAAATATTTCTCAACTTGTAATTTTGTTATATGTAGAACGAATGAACGTATGAGTAATATTTTTTCAAATACATCTCAGTGATATATTGTACATACGTATTAAATTGAGAATTATATATACATGGGTAATTCCATGTCAAATCAACTACATAATAGTTAGACATTTGGTGTTACAAAAAATGTATAGGGCATACATGTTTTTGGAAAAATGACTTATCTACAAAGTTTCGAAATTTTCAAAACTGATTAAATCAAAAACCTATATATTTTTTGGCTTAATTTTTTTATATAATATCTCTAAACGTCCTTAAAAAATCCTGAAAATTTTAAAGAAGTGTTGTTTTCTTTCTTTTTTGAGATATGACAAAAAATGTACCTTTTTAACACAAAATTTCCAACATAAAATTTCACCGAAAAAACAAATGCAAAACTTTGTCAATGTTATTACTTTTTCCCCTTCAAAAACTTTAAATTAAATTAATTTAAATTGAAATTATTTTTGATACTATATTGTTGCAGGTTGCGAAAGAAAAAAATCATATCTCAAAAAAAAAACACCTCCTCTGAATTTTCGCGATTTTTAAGGACGTTTAGAGGTATTATATAAAAAAAATTCAGATGAAAAAATATGTAGGTTTTTGACTTAGTCAGTTTTGAAAGTTTTAAAACTTTGCAGATAAATAATTTTTCCAAAACAAATTTCTTCTTCTATGTATTTTTTGTTGCCATAAATATCCCCTTTAAAATGGCATACAAAACATCCTTGTACATAAAATAGTTTTAGAGATAATTAAAAACTAAGCTCAACACATTCTGTAAGTTGGGCGAAATAATGACATATTGAATATGAATAATGACATATTCCTTTAACATAAATTCGTTATAGCATGAATGACAACATCTGGCCAAATATCATCAAAATTGAAAGGGTTCGTGTCTAACTCTTACTTGATTTGACATGGAATTACCAATGTAGAACGAATGAGCGTATGAGTAATATTTTTTTCTAATACGTATGACTGATATATTGCACATACGTATTAAATTGAGAATTACATAGACATTGAAATTCGAAACCTTATCAAAATTTAACAAATTTATTACATGCATATACATACGTTTCTATCTATAAGGGTGGTTCGATTTGTATGGAATAAACAAAATAAACAATCGTTTGGCTGGGAGAAAGGATTTAGTGAAGAATTTTAAACAGCTTTTCCCTAAAAATCATGGGGCTAAATTGGATTTCGGGCTTGCGGAAATTCTAAAATAGGCTGTAAAGCGTCCCATCCATTATACAATATTATTGCATATGAGTAATTCCATTTAGCCGGGTGTGACCACTTTACACATATTTTTTGTTATAAATAAAGAATATAAAATTTGTTTACTTAAAAAAAAGGTTGCGACTCGCAAGGCCATTAAGCTTAAAGTCGTTGAATAACGGGCAGATACTGAAAGAACATTATTCCTGCTCAGAATGATCGTCAGAAAGCTGCGACGGGTGTGACCTTATAAATAAAAATCTTAGTTTTAAAGAATTATAACTTTCAGCATAAATTCTGTAAAATTTTTACTATAACGTGCACAATAATTTTGGTATAACTGTCTGTTCAAAGTGTTTTTTAGCCGTATTACGTATTTACTGTTTGACAAAAAAATCTGCTTTCTTAACAAAAAACTATTTTTTAAATGTGAAGGGTGTGACCGACGGGTGTGACCTAATACGAAAATTTAAAAAATTCAAAGAAATAAAACGTTTTATTGATTTATATTGATTTCATAAATAATATAAAAATAAATAATAAAAAAATAATAGCACATAAAATTATTTGCTATCCGTTCTATTATAGACAGCAGGATACTCTAGCTGAGTATTTTTTCATATTCAATAAAAAGCGAAAAAAGTATATTCTTTTCAGAGATAAGGGTTTTTATTAATAATGAGAAAGGGAAGAAAAGAAAATCTGAAATAAATATTAAACATACAAAGAGGGAGAGCAAAATGTTTCGTGGATGATTATTTAAAAAAGCCCCCAGTTGCTTAAAAATATTAAATAATGTATTTTTTTATTTTTTATTTTATTTTCTATAATTTCTATGCTCTAAAAAACATCCATTGAGTGATTTTTATTAAAAATAAGAAAACTATTTTTTCCTTGCATAGGGCCGTTTTACGTGGAATCACTCATATATTATTGTACATATTATTGTCGTTTTGATCTTTACTATGCAATAAATGGCTGAATATTTTCAAAGAAAATATTGCCCCATTTTCCTGACAGTGAAAAAGTAAACGCCAGACCTAACAATGTTGCCACCACATTACACAATTTTCATTATTGTTCAAAAAAAATCATTTTAATTTTTGCCAATATATTGTGCCACTTTTGAATATGACATACACATTGCCGATATTATTGTACATTACGAAAAATTGCACAATTTTATTGCAATTGGGTGGGCCGCTTAAGTGAGTTAGTACGTAGAAAACCAACTAGTAATTATCTCAACACACGATAGCGTTTGACCATCATTATTTGATTTGTTAATAATATATTAGGTATACGACGGGGTATCAAGAAACTACTTCAAACAGTTTTTGTAATTTGTTTATTATACGACAAATTACAAAAACATAATTTAGGAACCTGGAATATTGGTTGAACAAGACTTAGCCACACCAATTTTCATTTTATTCGGTGTTGTTCTGGTCCAATTACTGGTTTGTTACTAAGTTACTTACAATATATATTAGAACTTCTGCAAGCTCGAAGTCCATTTTAGATCTATGGTTTCTAGGGCAAGGTTGCTTAGAAATTCTTCGTGGAATTATATCTTGCGCCCTACTCCCCCTCACAAATTGCTTGAAAATGCTTTGCAATATTTCTCATATTAGACTATTATTTTTAACATATATTTAGTTTGCTTTATAATTAAAAAAAAAAGAAAAAATAAGTTTTTAACAACAGCTTTATGCACATTATTAATTGCAGCGCTTTTTTACACAACCTACTTACCAATTTCAATTAATTTACCAAAAAAGAAAACCAAATGCTTAATTAATTTATTTTAAATAAAGGCAGCATAAAACATAAAATGCTTTAACTCTACCAAAAGAAAGAAAACTAAAAACAAAATTAATGCTTAAATTAAATATTTATTTAAAGCTTCGCAGTAAAAAAAACAGAATTAGTACAAAAACTAATATTTATAAATACTTTTGGCTTGTTTTAAAATTTACTAATTAGATGTAGCAACTACACATTAATAGTCTTTCACTACCTCCCCCCAAACTGCATGCGGCAAAGAAAATTTCCAATTAAAATTAAGTGCATGTTTAATTTGAAATGTTTTGCTAAAACAATTTCTTTTATTAAATACCGGAATTAGTTTTAGTAAACATATTTATTAAATTCAAATAATTCCCGCAAAAATTTAATAAGAGAAATTAATTGCAAAATATCTGTTTTTTGGTTTTCGTGCAATTATTATTCAGCTTATCATTCAATATTTCAAACTATTTTAATTGATTTTTGAGCTGCTTTATTTATTTATGATTTATTGCATTTCAGTTGCATTGTAATTTAATTTTTGCTATAATTTTGTAGCATTTTTCTTTATCCCTAGTATTTTTTTGAGTGATTTTTTCATACACAGTATGTGGAAATGGAGTAAACATGTTTTAGTTATACACATTTATGGGATATATAACACAGGGTAGCACTGAAAATTTTCCAGATTTTCGTTCATGTGTTTTTGGTTAAATTAAGATACCGATGGCATCATTAGTTTTTCTCAAGCATCTCCTATTTTAGAGATATAATGAAATTTAGTATTTGCGTAATTTACACAATTTTTTTAATTATTTGCTTAATATTTCACGAAAGGCATTTCAAACTTTTAAATACTTTCTGGGTTGTTAATCGATATAAAAAGACTTTTTATTTGAGTGAAGTTATGTCCGTATCTCTTTCAATATATCTCACTTGTATTGCAAGGATATTCAAAATTGAAGGACAACTACATAACGTATTAGAAAATATTGAAATATACCCAGTGAAATAAATTGGAAGTGATTTTTGCGGAATTACTTTTTCTTTACTTCCAAAATATCAATAAGTGTGTATCTCCAACTTTTTTGGAAGTGATTATTAACAGCATCCAGATAATTAATTAAAAAGTTATTTCACTTGTAGAAAATTTAAATTTTCGAAAATACTTGCGATATTTTTTGATGTTCTTAAGCAAATGACTGGTTCCTTTGCACTTATTAAAAATAACATTCAGAAAATGAAATTTTCTTAACATCATGAGCATGACGTCAGATCCAATAAATAGGCACCAATAAAGAGAACTTGTTGCAATGACAAGCCTATGTAAAAATCATTAGAAATGATCCAGATTTCCACCACTTCCCGATCACAAGTTCATTATCTTATTGACTTCCATGGAAGCTGTTTTTTTTTACTGAGATACAAACAAAAAACGTTTGATGAAAGAATAAAAATTAGAAATTAAACACTTTTTTAGACTTAATATTTTGCCTATGAATTCATGCTTACACAAAAGAAAACAATAGTCCAACGAAAACAGGCAACATAACTACAAATGACCAAAATAAAAAAGCTAAACCAAAAACGGATAATTACGTGTTTTTTTAGCTACATAGAATAAAAGCACATAAGAAATAACTAGTCGCCTACATAATATAATATTAATTGCAAATATGGGGCATTATTTTTGAAGCGGACAACCCAACAAAATTTTTAGCCGGAATTCCTTGATATTTGGCATAACTATAGTTCTAGTAGGTATAAATGTTTTTTTCCGCTTATATTTATTTATTGTATCTTCAATAAAATTGAACTAACAATAAGTAATGAAATCTTAACTCTAAAATTTTAATTTCTTAGTCCAGCCAATGCCAGACAAAAATATTTGTTTCAGCGGTTGGTTCTTTGGTTGTCTACATCTCTCGTGTTCGGCTGAGAGCAAGAAGGATACCTCTTTCTCAGGCGAGTGTGACCTCTAAAGTTAATGATGTTTCGGGCTAGGGGATTTGGGTGCAACTCAAGTTTTTTTTTATGTATCTTGTCACGTGTATTGAAAACACTGTCTTAGCCAGCGGGACATTTAAATCTTTATGAATTCGCTTGTTTCTGACATACCATGGAGCTGCTGTGATCGTGCGGAGTAATTTATTTTGTCGCCTTTGAATTTGTTCTACATTTGATGCTGAGGCAGTGTCCCATAACTTGATACCGAAGGACCATATTGGTTTTAGAATGGAGTTGTACAGATGAAGTTTACAATCTAGGCTTGGAGTAGAGTTTCTTCTAATAAGCGAATTCATTTGAGGTGCTTTTAATATCATTTGGGTCACCTTTGCATTTATGTGATACTTCCATGTTAGACGACGATCAAGATAAACACCGAGATATTTTACTACAGTGTGTTGACGTATAGTTTGGTTATTTATGTGTATAGGTGGGCAGGGTTCTCTGCGCAATGTAAAATTAATGTGTACACATTCATTTTTGTTCGTTCCTTTGCAGCCGCCATTGTTTTAGGCAATTTTCCGACTGGCGTATATAATCTTGCAGTTTGCGGGGGGAAGCTTCTTGATGGCTTTTGTGAACACTTAGAAAAGCTGTATCATCAGCGAATGTTGATATGTGTATGCTACTGCTTACCGGCAAGTCAGAGGCGTTTATCACATATAATACAGGACCGAGAATGCTGCCTTGAGGACCTACCGCTTCAATCGGTTGCGGAAGGCAAAAAAAAATATATATATATATTCTTTAACAACAAAATTTCGTTCAGCAAGGTAGCTTTTTAAAGCTGAAGGATGTTTTCGAGAAGGTTTTGCTTTAGTTTCTATATATTTACCTTCGTGCCATACTTTATCAAATGCCTGAGAAACATTAATGAAGAGCGCAGAACAATATTTCTTTTCTTCGAAGGTTTTTCTAACCACGTTCACGAGTCTATGTGTTTGTTCAATTGTGCTATGTTGTCTCCTAAAACCGAATTAGTGGTCTGGAAAGCATCCATTAGGAATCATTATGGGTGTCAGTTTATTCATAAGTAGATTTTCAAATAGTTTTGATATGTTAGACAATAGGCTTATAGGGCTATAGGACTCCACCTTCGTATGATCTTTGCCTGGTTTAGGTATCATGGTAATCAGCGAAACCTTCCATTCTGCGGGATAGCATTTGAGGCGCAAAATACTCTTAAAAATAAATAGAATTATCCCTTTTGCTCTAAGAGCATTTTATTGCTTATTTTGTCAGCGCTTGGTGCTTTTTTTTCGAATTTAATACAGTGTTCAATTTCACGAATATATAACCTCAAGGTAACATCTGATATAGCGAAGACTTTTGGCAGCTCAACTATAGTATCAGACGTAATTGAAGTAAATACTTTCTGCAAGTGGTTTACAAATAGAGTACCCTTTTCAACGTCAGTTCTTGCCCAGTCTCCATTCGAAGCTCGCAATGGAGGCTCATATATCACTGGTCTTTTGAGGCCTGGGGCTGCTCTCCATAGCGAATAGTCTGTTTGAGGTGTTGCGTCGAGCCCATTCAGAAATGTTTGAAGAGAAGCGGTTTTTTTTTGATATTCTAGTAGAGTTATAAGCTGTTTAGTATATTTCTTTAGCCTAGATTTTAGCTGAGGGGATCTGTAGCATTGCCATTCTCTACGAACTCTTCGTTTTTCGGATAAAAGCCGTTCTACATATGCTTAATAAATTTTATTATATCTCAACTGAAGATTTGTAGTAGTAGCATTTAGAGCAGCTTTCTTAAGGTTTGCCTCAAACATTCTAATAGCGACATCTATGTCAGCAGGCGTTTTTAATGGAATATTTTTTGTCCAATGAGTACTTAAATATTTTTTGTATTTCAACCAATTTATACGTGTGGTTGTCATCGTTAAATCACATGTGGGCGAAGAAGTTGTATGTGAATATATAGTGACAATAGTTGGTTAGTGATCTGATGAAAAATCTAAAGATGCTTTAACTTGGATCATTTTGCTGATTTCTGGCGTTCCAGTGAAGTTTAGAAATTTATTGTCCTTAAAGACTTATAATAAAATTTGCAATACAATCTTTCTTTTTCTACATGCTTCACATTTCTCTCCAAATAAAAACATAATTTAATTGAAAAATTAAGTTAAAACCGAATTCAAACCAAACCAATTAAAATTCATAACTTTATTGTTTTAAACTTATTTATTTCAAAGAAATTATGCGCAAAAATAACAAATCCATAAAGTCCTCTATGATTAACAGGACCACTGCAAATATTAAATATCACTTTATCTTTAAAACAAGAGCTGCTAAAGAAAAACTTTTGATGCCATAGTAATAAACAGAGAAAAATATATAAGAATCAGTTAGTGTTATTTCAGAAAATGAAAAAAAAGAGTATATTGTTGCCCTGTGTAATTTAACAGATCTTGTTTTGTAACGAACTATAAGTAAACAGTTAGGAAAACAAATGAAAACATTAAAGTTCATAGTATTCTCTGTGCTAAAAAGTTCAACAAATTAGTATAAATAACACCACCCTTATCACTAATGGCTGACAAATCAGTGCAAGTTAATCTCTCTTTTTGGTTTAAAATGTTTTTAAACCAGCATATCTCTAAATGAGTAAACATAGAAACCATATATTAAACGCATTAAATTGGGCGTTTAAACTACCATCACAAACCATATGCTTTTGATCTATATCCCACTACAAAACCAGCTAGTTTTGACGTTTATCGTGTTGCTGCCACATTATTATTGTTTAAAATAGGGATAATACATGGAGAAGTGATTTACTGCTTTTGAGTTTAAAATACATTTAAGTTTTAGTATAGTGTAATAAAACTAGCGTTTAAACGTTCCCGGATTTATTAGCCATAAGTGGTGTTGCTTAAACTTTCGGATTACAAAAACAGCAAATTTTTTTAAATCTTTTTAAGAATACTTTTTTCCTAATACATACATAGAGCGTTATTATAGCAACTGTGGTATCACATAAAATATAATAAAGTTGTCTACTTTCTGCAATTTTCATTTTGTCACCCCAATACAGAAAAAAAAGATTAAAAACATGGTTGCCTCGATAAGTTAGTGTGCTAGCCTATTAGTATGGAGGTTGTGGGTTCGATTCCCACCATATAATCTGGTCTGTTTTACTACAACGAGTGAAGGTCTTTGTTACTATTCTCGTCTAAATTAAGTTATGATATAATTTTTAATTGTATTTGTAACATTTAGTAAATAATTACGAAATAAAAAGATTCACAATATGAGTTTAAAAACTTAAACTTTCAATATCCCCTACGTTTTTCAAACGAAACTTTTAAAAATGTCCATGTAACTCATATGGAAATTTCCAATTTCTTCCTGTGATCAACAATATGAAAAGAAAAAATTTTCCTTTTCAGTAAAAAATCTTAATGATGTAAACAAAATTTTACAACTTAATATATTCCTTTAAAATATATTTTAAGACTTTTTAAACTTATAAAAGAAAATTAGAATACTCTCACATATAGTTCTTTACATAAATAATTCCCCAGCTTAATAAACACATACAAACTGTCGCTATTCCCAGCAGGCTTAATTTTAATTTATTATGCTAAAATTACAACACATTTTTAATTATTTGCCAAATATCCCAGTCATTTTTAATTTAGTTAAATATTCATGTAAATTTTGCTTAAAACATTACATTCAATGTATTTTAGTTGTTTGAAATACTAATTTTGTTTAAAAAAAAATTGGTTGCATTAATTTTTAATTTGCGCGCCTATTGTTATTTCTTTATTTTGCCCATTAATATCTAAGTCATAATATTTAAAAAAAATTTTACTATTAGAACTTTTCAAAACAAACAGGTATAATAAATGAAGATTAATTAAAAAAAAAATTTTTTTGGTATATGAGGATTTTAAAATTATTTAAAATATAAGGTGCAGAAACAACGCAGTGAAAATTTATTTTGTCCTTGAAGTGCTAAAAAATCGTATTTTATCGATAATTTTAGATTTTGGGGGTGTAATCGAATTTCTAAAAATTACTAAGTTACCCTGCGGAAAATTTGGTGACAAATGATGCAAAAGTACTCGTCCTATGACTTGAGAAAACGAGACTGGTACTAAAAATAAGGAGTAGTGAGAGTGAAAAAAGATATATTGTGTAAATGGTCACATATTAACCATTTTCAGTCAAATTATGTGGTACTCCGGCTAGTATTGTAGTAAGAGGCACTGAACAAATTCGATGCACCTGGATCTAAGGCCTATCACATAGTATCTATATAATATTAATTGCCTCCTTTCAATGAGACTGCCATGCCACTCAGGAACCTGTTCCGCAACTATATTTAGGTATTAACTCCAGCTTAAGTGGTATTTATAACATTGAAATATATGTTCGCCTATGGTGGAGTGGGTAGTGTACTAGCCTGTCATACCGCGGCTTGTCGGTTCGAAGCCTATCAAAGACACCGCTTAAAAATAAAGTACAATTTCTACTTGGATTTGTAACAATAAAAAAATAAATTAATCGATAATTACAGCTGAATTTTGGAATAATATTTATATATAATCTATATTATTCTACACCGATTAGGGCTCTATAAGATAGTTCAGGGACAAGTTACAAGGTGCATACAAAGTATCAATTAACCCCATCCTAGGCCATCCCCATGTAAAAGTGGCTGGTCCGCTTCATAGGAAGTGTTAGAACTCGGACTGGTCCATATCACCTGGGGATCGGTCACGTGACTTGTTTTGTGTCAGTTCCATTTACCGTAGGGTATCTACTCAAGTCGGCCTATAATCTACACTAAGGCATTTCAAAGGTATATTTTCATAGTCACAGTGTAATCAACGATTTTATAACATTACGAAAAAATTTAATATGCACAAGACACCACATAATACAATTTATCCCTTATTCTGCAAAAAGTCTTTAAAAATTTTTTAATTGCAAAGATCTGAATACACTACTAAAAACTACACATAATATTGAACATTTTAATATGAGATATTTCTATCTTTTTTTTTTAAGTAAAAACTGTGCCGTTGTTATTGAAATTTTCGAATAAAATTTTTTCAGTTATATAAGAATTTATGTACTAAATACCAGGAAAGAAATTAAAATATGATTTGCTTTTGGGAATCTCAGTATTCCTAAGAAGGTTTAAGGATATCCAGCAAATCTCATTTTTATGGTTTCAGCCATAAAGTCCATAATTAGTCCAAGGCCCATTTAACACTTTCACAAATAATTGCATACACATAAGGTTTTTCAAAATGAATTCAAGCTTACGGTTTTACAACATATTGAGTTAAATTAAAATTTTGATATAAAATAGATCGAATTCGGAAGGGCCCAGTTCCAGCTAAAATGGGAATATTTTTTAACTCAGACAACAGAATCTTACGAAATTTTCTTTTAATCACTTTTAAATTTGGTGTTCTTTAATTAAAGAAGGAAAACTGTAAGCTGAGGTTTAAATTTGAACCCTATATCTAGAAAATACTGGACCAAAGTTTTTATAAATTTCCTTATGAGTATCAAATGCTATTGAGCAATAAGGTCATACTCAAAAAATGAACAATTGGGAAATAATGCCATATATTTTTTTTCATAAAATTTTTGGTTTTTTTAAATTCTTTTTGGTTTTTATATACATATATACATAATATCGACCCCTTAGCGCCAAATGATCATAAGTGACAAAAATTAAATTGTTTAGGAGAAGTATTTAAACTTGATTTATATTAAAAAACTGTCTCTTACGATCAAATGCTGCAGCCTTTATTTCAAAAGTTATCAACAATTTTAATATGTTGACGCTTTAAAACTATAGGTATGCTCATAAAATTTTGATTTCCATAAAGAAATTTGTTTTTTACAAGCTGTCGCTTACGATCATTTCGCGCAAACGGATCGATATGTATGTTGTTACAAGGCAGATTTATTTACTTAATTAAATTCTTGAGGCAGGATTTTATCCTCTTGATATATTGAAAAGCGGCTTCGCTGAGTAAAGCTTTCTGCATAGCCGGTCTTTGGACGAGCTTAAGGATATTCTCTTCTCAGTATATCGAAAAGCGGCTTCGCTTAGCTAAGATTTTCTGCCTAGCCAGCCTTTACTAGTGCACAAGGATTTTCTTCTCTGAAAGCCTCTAATAGACAAACGTAGAGAAGGAAACCAATAAGCCCGCCCAAAGAGAAAATCTAAGCTCAACGAAATGCTTTTCGATCCATCGGGAGGAAAAAACCTTAAGCCCGGTCGAAGGCCGGCTATGTAGAAAAATTTCCTTAGCGACGACACTTTTCGATATACTGAGAAGAGATAATCCTTAAGACCGGCCAAAGGCTGGTTATGCAAAAATATATTATCAGCGATTCGATATATCGGGAGGAAAAAAACCCTTAAGCCTGACGGAAGACCGGCTATGCAGAAAACTTTACTCAACGCAGCCGCTTTTCGACATAACGAGAGGAAAAACTCCTTAAGCCTACCAAAGGCCGTATATGCAGAACACTTGACTCAGCGTAGCCGCTTTTCGATATACCAAGAGGATAAAATCCTTCCTCAAGAACGGCCGAAGCCAGATTATATTGGCTAGAGCTAATTGTTATGTACCACACTAAAGTGGTTCGGCTTTCATACAAAAGAAAAAAGTAGAGACAGTCAACCCCTACGATTAAAGATAAGTTGAAAAAAGTTCCATAAATATATATTTTAATTTTTGCCACGCCCCTGGATACCGCCCTTTTAGCTTTTTGTACATTGCGTAGCCATTTATGGTCCGATCATAAGATATTGAATATATTTATTCATGGCTTGAGTATGGCTTAATTTTTGCCTATGGTGACTTTTTAATCCGACATCGAATTCTGGTCACCACTTATGCCATCTCGGATCCTTTCCCTCTTATATCCACTTTTTGCACGTCGCACGAAAGCCCTTTTAAAATAAGGTATACCTGGTTTTTAATATATCAACTTTCTGCCACGCCCCAATAGTAAGCCCTTTTTTATTTTCATATATTGCATTTAAGCCTGGTCGATCAATACATAGTACAAAAACAAAATTGCACCAGTCACCCCTTAGATTGAAAGGTATATTAATAACGTTTCTAGAACTGTAAAAAATGTTTTTTTGCCACGCTCCAAAATATAGCACTTTGCTGGTTTTTTTATATACGGCAAGTGATGTAATATGTGTGAGTAAATGAAAAATTAACTTAATTCTGGCGCATGGCATAAAAGTAGTATATTAAAAGCTAAACATACAATGTTTTAGAAGGGCTTTCTTGCCATATGCCATAAAGTGGTCATACGAGGAAAAGGTTATGGGATGTCATAAGTGGTGCCCAGAGTTCGATGTCGGATTAAAAAGTCACCAGTGCTAAAATTAAATGACGATCAAGCTATAAACAACGATGAGCGACATGATAAGATCGGACTTTAAATGGCGGCGCTATATGTAAAATATAAAAAGTGCTGTACTTTAGGGGGTGGTCAAATAAAATATTTACAGTTTTAGAAACATCATTGATATATGTACGTTTTATTCTACGATGCAATTTTTTATCTAATTTTATTTGACTTGGTTTAATGTAGTATGTATGTGAAAAAGAAAAAAGGGGTTATCTTTGGGACATACTAAGTTTCAGGAGGGCTTTCTTGCCACGCGCAAAAAATTTTACATTTGGGGTGAAGGACTCGAGATGTCATAAGTGGCGTCCTGAATTTGATGTCGGATTAAAAATTTACTAAGGCAAAAATGTAGCCATAGCCAAGCCATGAACAACGATATGCATTATGCTATGATCGGACTACAAATAGCGACGCAGCGTACACAAAACTAAAAAGGCGGTATCCAGGGGCGTAAGAAAAAAATTTTTAAAAATATTTTTGAAATTGTTTTGCACTAATCTTTAATCCTAGGGGGCGATTGGCTCAGCTATTTTTTCGAACCATCTTAGTGCACACTAAATACAAATTAAAAAATATATAAAACTTTAATTGAGAAATAAGACCATAATGGCATTATTTCTCAGAGAAATAACGCCATATGATCTTATTTCTCAATTGATTGAGAAATAAGGCCATATGGCCTTATTGCACTGCACCAAGCATAACTCACTAACTACACAAGATAAGTGTACAACCAAATATGAGACTTATAGACAATCATGAAAAAAATTTTAAATCGGATGACAAGCAAACATATGCCAAGCGTTAAAATATATTACATGGCCGAAGTGCCATATTTCGGGGAGTCGGTATTCAAGACATAAATGACAATACATACTTTTCTGCTAGGCATATGTGAAATTTTATCGCTAATGGATTATCTGTTTAGAATTGCCTGATTTATTTGCAAATTATTATCATTCTACCCTACTGTGTAATGTAATATAATCCAAAAATTATACAATTAAAAATCTATTTACAGCTAAAAAAAATCCCATCTCTGATAACCTGCTCATAAGGCCCTAGAATAGTGATTATATAAAATTTCTGTAATAACAAACGAAAGAGAAAAAAAGCTAAAAATTTAAAAAAAATATAGCAGATGTAGCTTACTTATCTAATCGTCTTATAATGAGGAATTGTTATGTTATGAAATGAAATGAATTTCTAGACTCACCATGAATGTAAATTTTTGATACAGAAATGAACTAATGTAATATCCCACTGTATGAAAAGATATGAAAGTCTATCTTATGCAGAAATTTTATTATATAACTACTATCACAAATTGTGTAAATATAAACTAAAACAGAATCTTAACTATTAAGTAACATAATGTGAATGCATTCCTTTAATTGTATGCTCTATTATTTTGCTAATTAATTATGTTTATGTTGCATATAATATTTGTGTTGTTTTTTTTTTCTTTTCAATTTTAAACCCATTATTAAATATAAATTGATTTATATTTTCTTTTACTCTATAACTATTTTTTGTTTACTTTTAAATTGTATTATTTCATTAATTAGATTTTATTCTATAACTCAATAAATAAATTTATTTCCATAACTTTTTTTCCCTCTCTATTCTTCGAACATAATTTCATTACATATTAAATTTAAAATACTCGTACATATTTACATACTTTATTTTCTCATTACTTCAGTAAATATATACTTTTTTTGTATGTATAAAATCTATATAATAGTAAATTATAATAAATATTATAGAGTTAAAAAAAATAATTGTGAAAAAACGTAAAAAAAACCTTTTCCTATTTCTCTCTTTGGCAACTGTTAATATTTAATTTTACGTGAAATTGACTTTGTTATGTTGTTTATGTTTTAATTTGAATTTTTACAAATAAATATATACAAAAAATCAAAAAGTTAATTAACGAAATAATGTTGTAATAATAAACGACTAGAAGTTATTCAGGCCAAACAAAAATTAATTAACGATTTTTTTCTGATTTATTCGTTTTGCGCTTTATGAACATTTAGTGCCACCACGTTGGATTGTTGAACCCAGCGATGCCAGTGTGGAGCGTAACCGTCATATAATGTTGCACTGTCAGGCACAAGGTGTACCCACGCCCAGTATTGTGTGGAAAAAGGCTACAGGTAAGTAATATTACGACAATTTAGGAAACATTATTTAAGTTAAAAGTACTTTGAATGATATTAATCCTATAATGTAAGTGTATGAACCTGAAATTAAATTGCACTGGTCTTCAAAAAATATATATTTTTTGATACTTTAAACAAAAACATATGAAATATATTAAGTTTAAGGAATTAAACTCAAATCAGTTTTTATTTTTTTTCCAATCAGGCACAGATTTCTTATGGTCATCCCTAATATGACATCCGAAATAGGGCTGTCGCGCTGATAATTTTCATCATAACTAGACAACCGTTTGTTTGATTTGCATAAGTAAAGCAGCAAAAGATGTGGAATAAAATTAAGCCATCCATACATAACTTTCTAAAATTTCGAGCAGTTTCAGAGTTATTCAGAAATTATCATAAAAAAATTAAAAAAATTTTATCATTTATCAGAAAGCTGTTAGAAATAAAATAAGCCATAAGTCATGATAATCGATGGACAAATTTAAAATTTATTCACAATTAAGTGAATGAACTCAATTGTTAAAAAATTTTTAATAAAAATCACAATTTTCATGGAAAAGAAAAATTTTGATTTGTGTGTGTGTATGCGTTAGGGTATTCACTCGAATAATATTTGTTCGATTAATCGAATAATTGAAGTCAAATAATATTCGATCAATCAAAAATGTTCAATTTCGAGTAAAAATTTATTCGAGTAATTTACGTCGATTAATCGAATAACTCGACTAAAAAATTGTATGTAAATTTTCTTATTTTCGAAAGTGTTTTTCATATTTCTTTATAAAAACTGAAAAAAATATTACTTAATGGAATTTGTCATTCAATTCAAACGGTATTTCATACTAATAGACCTCATGATCAAAGAATTATGTAATGTATTTATACAGTAATGGGGAGGAAGAACAAATTTCAAATATCTTGTACAAAAATTCGGGAATGTTTCCATCAAGCAATAACTATTTGAAATTAAAAAGAAGAGATTTGGAGAGCAATTAGTTAACTAGATTTTTCGTATTAAAATAAACCTAAAAAATTACTTGTCATATAAAATATTACTTTATATAGAGCAAAAAGACTGGTCCGTCAAATTGGAAATGTTTTTAATTCGCTACTATCGATTTCTCCAGCGTCAAAGATTAGTGCAAGACCATTCTTAATAATGCGAAAAATATTATTCTATGAAGCAAAGAAATAACATAATTTTTTAGTGCTAAATGTATTAATTTTGTTTGATTATTTAATGAATTGTCCTGTAAAAAGTGGGACGAAAATATCAAACCTGTTCTGTTTTCCATGCCGAATGAAAATGTGCGGAATAGTAAATGCATTGTTGTTACAAGTTAACATTTTTATTCCGCTTTGAATACAGAACAGGACCAAATATAATTATTATTTTGTGATGCAAAATTTTCTCATAGAGAATCATTTGAATAGTGAATTATTAAAAAAAACACTATTTTAATTATCAAACTATGAACTTAATTTATCTAAAGATATTGTTTTTTCTTTTATTTTTATTATTAAACTTGTTTTTTTATTTTTGCCAATAAAAATTAAAACAAACCGAGTAAATTCAAAAATATTCCGATTAACTCGAATAATTTTTGGCAGTAAAATCTACTCGAATAACTCGAACGAAATAAAAGTTTTACTTGATTGTTCGAGTAAGTTAAAAATCCCAATTTCGATTATTTGATTAATCGAACATTTGAAAAGTCGATTGAAATGAATACCCTAGTATGAAAATTTAAATGTTTATCAATTAAATTCTCTTACTTAATACTGAATAAAAATACTCATCAATTTTCATCATTTATGGCTCATTTTATTGCTAATACACACAGCTTTTCAATAAATGTCAAAATTTAAGTTCTTGCATGAAATAAAAAAATGTTCGGGTCTTATTGCTGAATAACTCCGAAACAGTTGGAAATATAAAAAAATTTATAAAGATGTCTTAAAGATAATTTTTTTTTCGCATCTATTCCTGGTTCATTTATTCTGGTGAAATATAACAATGTACGTAGTGCAAATATTAGTAATGTCCAGTAAGAAAAATCTCTACGTAATAAAAAAAAATTAAAGTGGACTCGAATTTTGCGCGTTAAACTTTGTATATTCCGCAAATTTTTTATTAAAAGCAATTTTTTCCAGTTTTATCTTATTCTAAGCCTTCTTATACCCTAAATCGATGAGTATTTGACAGCAAAAACTAGTGCTTCGGCCGAAGCAGGTTTGTAAGCGAGAGGAGCTGCTTATTGTTATTTCTCCTGCTTCGAAAAACGTTTCGACCATTCATGATTTTTGTTCACGATGTTCACTTGGGAGCTCTTATTTTTTAAATAAAACAGCGTTTCTTTCGAAGCATCAAAAATGCTCTAAAATCATGTCTCTCCGTCTTATACAGAACAAACAAATCCTATTTTATTATATATATCTCTAATCCATGAAGCATAGTTTAAGTCAGTGGTGGCCATTCTCTAAATTTTCTATTTAGGCGCGAAGCACATACGAAGAATAAGATAGTGTATATTTGGCCACCACTAGTTTAAATGTTTATTGAGTTTTTATATATGTGAGTGCTTATTTGAAACTGTGCATACGACAATTCTTTAGAACATATTTTGTTGGAAGCTACAATGCTATTGAATAAGATTTTGTTTATTTTAAGGTTTGTGTTGAATAAACGTAAAAATTCGAATAACTCTGTAATTTAAACAATATTGAGAAATCTCGCTCTCTCTCTCTCTCTCTGCTTTTTTTAAGCATCATCGAAAGCGCTTCAAAACATCGCATACGGAAGGAATGTAATTTTTACAGCTTTCAGCAACATAATTTTTTGCTTGGTCCAAAAAAATTTCAGGTCAATCAGTTCGGTAAACTTGTACATTCCCTTAAATTGGATGTTGTTTCTTCAGTTATTTGGGCCGCTGAATGCGAATCAGCACTACATTTTTTTAACAGCTCCAGTTTTCGATTTATGTAAAAAATTAAGGTACTCGTGCGGCATAATATGCCGTGCGGAAGTGTTTGCCCTATTCAGTATGAATGAAAACCAAATTAGATACTAAAATTATGTTTAAGTCGACCAAACATTGTTTCTACATCTGCTTATTAGTGTTTCAGAAATTTCGTTTAAGCTCGAAGTAAAAAGTAAAAATTTTATAAAAAATGGGAAAAGTTTTCTTAGTAAATTGTGAATAACATCACAAGTTGTGCACTAAATTCAAAGAAAAAGCGCTCATTTGCTTTGGAATATATTAAGCTAAACATTAGTACACAAACAATTGGATTGTTGTTGTATTTTTATTTTTTTATAAATTTTTAGTAACAAAAACTTTTACATTTTTTATAAAATTTTTAATTTTTAGGTTAAAACTTTTGTGATATTTCTGAAACTCTTGAGCAGATTTAAGAACAACGTTTGCACGATGTAAAGATAATTTTTTTTATCGAATTTTAGTTTTTCTGCTTTACTGAATATCGCAACCCGTTCTCTGGTTATGCAAATATCTGTCGTGCAAGTGCCTTCATTTGTGACATAACGGTATATCTCGAAAACTGGAGCTGATAAAAAATGGAGTGGAGATTTACGTACAGAGTTTCAAATATCTAAAAAAAAATCAACCTCCAGAGGAAACGAAAAAGTTTACTGAAATTTGATATATAATAACATATCGTTAGCTGAATTCCAAAATCACGTAACTACAGTTTTTTAAATTTTACAGGAGAGAGAAAAAACTAAATAAAATACTTCAAGTTACTGCAGTAAAGCCGCTTTATTTTCGTTTGTAATTTGGCTGACTTTTATGATAAAGATTTGCAAATTTGTGAGGACATGCATTTCGATGTAATAAGCAATAATTAATCACAAATGCAATTTAAAAGTTTTTGTTAGTTACGTGGTTTTGGATTTCACCTGACTATATATACTTTTAATTTTTACCCATCTTAAAATATGTAATCGCAGACAACAGTTTTCAAATTAAAAATCATTTTCTCATATTATAATTATATATTACTCATTTGCTGCAATAACGTCATAACAAAAAAAAACGTGATTTTGGAGTAATAAAGCAGAATTAATTGTCATATCGTTCTACATGTTGTGTAACAATTTCATACAAATATCTTGTATACTCAACTCTTGAAGGAAATACTAAGTTTATCGGGTTTTAAAAATTTTTTTTTTGTGATCAACTGCTAAGCACACTCTCTTTAAAGCAGTGCTGGCCATTGAGAGAAATGCATTTTTAATTTAGTAGTAGTGTTTATGAGCATGTGTTAGTAGTAAGTATGTCTACTGTGTGCCTATTAAAAAGAAAAACAACAACGTAAAAATGCTACAAGCTTTCATACAACTGAACGAAGTTGTTGTTTATTTTTTACTCTTTGGTGAGTACTTTTATTTTCATTCGGATGTATACATTACACTGGTGCCAGTATGAGCGACTATGCTTTAAAGTAGAGCCAGAGCCAAAGATAAAACTAAATAAATGAGACAAAATTTGTTGTTTAAGTGTGTTGGTGTTTAATTCCATTGTTGATAGGCACAAATGACTGTTGTGCTCTTGTTGTTGTTTATTTTGATTGTTTGCGTTGTGTACATGTAAATTGTCGGCTGTGTGCATGTAAAATTTAAAAATAGCCGTAAAGTAGTCGGCAAACGTCGTGGCTCACGGCTACACATCGCCTGCGCCTGCGCCTGCTTTAAAGTAATAAGAAAGACACGGTTGCAAATAACGGATGTATAGCCATTTAAAAATTATTATTTTTATTCAGTTTTGTCTTTATACTATAAGATAACGAAAATTCGATATACATCTTTTCTTTATTAGACCATCGTAATGTTTGTTTTCTGTAAAAAGTAGTTGTTTAAGTTATGATGTTGTTGCAGCAAAGAAGCGATATATAAATGTATATAATATTAGCAATAATATTTGTCATTTAATATGATATCGAATGTCAAAAACAGAGACACAATGAAACAACAAATTTATAATATTGAAACCACAATTTCTCATTATTAATTTTTTTCCCACATCTTCATCTGTCAATTGCACTTTGTGTGCACTTCAAGCGATACTATAATTTTTGTTGTATTTCAATTAATTTCCATGAATATGATGTTGTTGTATATTGTATGGTAATTTCAATGATAAATCCATACAACCAATAATAAAAGGAATCTTACTCAGAAACACACACCACATACATACACCTACATACATACATATATAAAAATGAATATCCCTACAGATAATATTGAACTACATGGTCCACTTTAGGTGAAATGCAGTAGTTACAACATTGTCCTATGTAATGCAGTCATGGATCATATCATTTGAAAAAAATTGCTTCTAGTTAACCGAAAAGTGTTTGTGTTTTAATGAGTGCAATCGTTAAAACACGAACACTTGAGTGCTCCATCGAATAGTGACTTAGAGTAGTTTTAAGACCTGTCCGATGTAATGCAGACATGGACCATGTCATTTGCAAACATGAGTTTTTTGTTAAGCGACAAGTGTTTGTGTTTTAATAATTTCAACACGAACAGTTAAGTGCTGCATCAAGTGGTGACATGGTGTCGTTTTGAGACTACTCCGAAGTAGTGAAAATTTGGGTTATGCGGTCCATCTCTAGGCGATCGTAATGTTAAATCGACCATGTTTTCTCCATACATTTAGATTACCTTTGGACTAGTCCTAGTCCTTTATGGACTATATTTTACAGGCGTATATTGGACTAGTCGTGTTATCTGCAGGGATATAACCAACATATACACACATACATAGTTCACTTTAAAATACCAATCACTTTTGAATTACAGGCAGCAAATCAGGCGAATATGAAGAGGTGCGTGAAAGACCATTTACAAAATTACTATCGAACGGTTCATTACTGTTGCAACATGTCAAAGAGGATCGTGAAGGTTTTTATTTATGTCAAGCCAACAATGGCATTGGTACTGGTATCGGTAAAGTGATTCAGCTGAAAGTAAATTGTAAGTATATTTCTGTTCTTGTTATTTTATTTAGTTTTTTTCCATTAATTTTTAGCACCCTGCACAAAAGTGTTAGTCAAAAGAGAACTTCATCATCATCATCGTTCACATATTTGTTTCCATTTATTTTTTAAAGCAAATAATGTGTAGTTGTATAATTACGAAAAGAAACAGTGAAAAAGTAAAGTTTATTGCACTTTAATTGGGTAAATACAATTTCATGAGTATTTTGAAACCAAATACAGTGGCGTCTAGGTGTAAGTTAAATGATGATGGCATACCTTTAGTAGCCGCATGAGTACGATGTATTTGTTCATATGTTTTGCTCAGCGTAACGAATTTGAAATGTAGATACCATTTTTAAGGTGACATTAATTAAAGTGGAAAAGTTTTGCTTTTTAAATAAAATGAAACTAATTCGTTTTAAACTTTGATTTGTATATACAATGAAAAATGTTAAGATGTAAATTAAATTTTAGAAAACAAACTATTACAATTGTTAATTGTTGATTTGTTTAACGTTCTACAAAAGTTTCACTTTCTATTATTGCTGGTATAATTGTAGAGTATCTTCTCTCGTGTGAAGATTAAAAGAAAGAGTGCCCTTCCCCTCCTTTTAAACCGACTATAGTTACTATATATTAGAATATAACGCGCTACTAGGTTTGTATAAAATTCATTCTATATGTATCGTATATTCAGTTTTTACCATCGAGGCTCTTAGAAATTTGTTCTCATTGTACGAAGGACGTTCGTTCTATGTTTTAAGTTTTTTTTTATATATGATGACAATCCAGTGCATCATAATTGAGTCCCATAACATTATCTTTAAGGGATATGCCGACTGTGTCCAAATCCATCTTACTCAGGGAATCACACCTGGCGGAAAATAAAGGTGAGGGAAAGGGCTAATAAACTGCGTTTACAGTTTATTTCAAAAGTATTTGTGAAATTTTTTATAAACTTTTCAAAATATAACTTAGTTAATATTCTATCATATGAATTCTAATAAACTGGACTAATAAACTGTAAACGCAGCTTATTAGTCCTGCGCCTTACCTTTATTCTCCGCTTAGTTTGATTCCCTGACGAAGAAGGGTTTGGGCAAAGTGGGCATATCCCTTAGAGAATCCACGTGAGAGCATATTAGCTAAGTCATATTTTCAAAAGTTTATAGTCGTGACTGATTGTGACTGATCGTGCTGATTGTGACTGATTGCGACAGATCGTGACTGACCGTGACTGGTTGTAACTGATTGTGACTGATTGTGACTGAATGTGACTGATTGTGCCTGAATGTGACTGATTGTAACTGATCGTCACTGATTCTGATTGATCGTGACTGATTGTGACTGCTTGCGACTGATCGGGACTGATTGTGACTGATTGCGACTGATCATGACTGATTTACATCAATAGTAGTTTAACTATTTGAATTGGTTAGATTTACCACCTACTTTATTTGGAGTGCATAGCAAAAGCTTAGTAATTTCTTAGTTCAAGTACTCATCAGTGTTTTCCAATCTATTTACATATATTACTCATACATTTTAGCTAATTATTGTTATGCAAGGTTTCAAAATATTCTTAATACATTCCTGTCAAATGTCTCCAGGGTGTATTAACAAATTGCCATCATTTTATTTTTTTTATTTTACCACCAAACTATCACTTCTCTTACTTTTCGTGTATTATACATTTTTAATTATCGCAAATTAATGAATATTGATTATGTTTCATTGAGGAATTACATTTAAATAAATGTCTTCTGTGTATGTGTGTTTGTGTGGGAAATGTTTTGCAGCAATTTTAACGTAATCGAATATTTTATGGTACACAGATGAGAAAAATTAATTTTTTTACATTTTGTAAAAATAATTTATCTTTTTTATCTCTCTCTCTCTTATCTTTTTCATTTTACATTGAACACGCGAACGAACATTGGAAATATGAACTCAAACCTTTGGAAAATTATTTTTGACTTTTGACATCAACACGCCGTCATCAACAACAACAACATCATCATCATCATTATCATTATTCTTTTTCTATTGTCAACAACAAAATCATCACCACCACCACAAACAATTCTATGGCAAATGAAAATGTTACAACACAATAACTGCAACAAATACAAAACAATAGCTTCGCCCTATTTCCAATCGACATCGCGTTCGGTGACGGTAAAAAAAGGTGATACAGCGATATTGCAGTGCACAGTAAGCGGTGACAAACCGATTAATATCGTTTGGATGCGTTCGGGCAAAAGTACATTAAATCCATCGACAAATTACAAGTATGTTGCAAATTGAAATAATCCAAAAAAAAACAAATGTTTGTACAAAAAATGTAAGAGAAAATATACAAACACAGCTTGATTGCATTTTGTTCTTGTTAAATAATGTCCCTTTGGAGGTATAGGTACTTTTGTAGTTGTACATGGATACGTATTATTAAAGTATATGTACGTTGCAGAGTACAATATAATTTGTAACTTTGTATTTAATGATGAATTGGCAAAAAACAAACTTTATTACATTGAAAGAAATCTACGATTTGGGAAAAAAAGCTATTTGCTTTATTAAGTTCTACTAGACTTTGAGTAGTTTTCGTTAAAATTTAGTGACGAAGTAGATTTTGGTTTGTATGTATTAAAAAAACAACTACACTTTGCTGGAAATCTCGTTAGCTCTAGATTTCGGTGTAATGTAAGTACACTGTAACCTTGCGTTTTTTACGAAAGAACATAAATAAATGATTTATTTCATCGGTCTTTCATAAATGTAATCAAATTTTTCATCAAAGCTATGCAATAAGTTTCATTAATATTATAGCATTCAAAACCTTAAAAATTTCAATGTTTTTTTAATTTTTAATAGTATATATATAAGAGTGATTCCACGTAAAACGGACCTATGAAATGAAAAAATAATTTTCTTATTTTTAATAAAAATCTCTCAATTGATTTTTTTAGGGCATGACGTGTTTTGTATGTTTAATATTTATTTCAGATTTTCTTTTCTTCCCTTTCGCATTATAAATGAAAACCCTTATCTGTGAAAAGAATATACTTTTTTTTCGCTTTTTATTGAATTTTAAAAAATACTCTGCTAGAGTATTCTGCTGTCTATAATAGAACGGATAACAAATAATTTAATGTGTTATTGTGATGTTTTTTTAATGTGTTATTATTTTCTTATTTTCTTATTTTATGTTATTATTTTCTGATGATTTATTTTTATATTATATTTATATTAATGAAATCAATAAAAAGTCTCATTTCTTCGAATTTTTTAAATTTTCGCATTAGGTCACACCCGTCGGTCACACCCATCACATTTTAAAAATAGTTTTTGTTAAGAAAACAGATTTTTTTGTCAAACAGTAAATACGTTATACAGTTGAACAGACAGCTATACCAAAATTATTGCGTACGTTATAGTAAAAATTTTACAGAATTTATGCTGAAATTCCTAATTCTTTAAAACTAAGATTTGTAAGGTCACACCTATCACAGCTTTCTGATGACCATTATGAGCAGAAATCGTATTCTTTCAGTGTCTACCGTTATTTAAGGACTTTAAGCTTAATGGCCTCTCGAGTCGCAACCTCTTTTAAGTAAAAAATTGATATTCTTTATTTATAACAAAAAATATGTGTAAAGTGGTTACACCCGGCCAAATGGAATAACCTAATCATAATTAATTTCAAGCTTTGTATGTATCCTTTAAAACACAAGCTAAAACTTAACGTAGTTTCCATAAAATATCAAAATTTTATTGTCATAAATCCAATGAAATATTCTGATGAAGTAATTCTAATGAAACTCTTTCACAATATTCGTACAATTTTATATAGCCAGGAAACATTTTGATGGCAAAGTAATGAGTTAAAATGCTAATAAAAATATTTTTCGCTTCTCATACTTTGGTATTTTAATCCATTACTTTAACATGGCGATGTCATTGGAGGCATTGAATACATAAAACACAATAAAAATGAAATGTCTCTGCTAAGCATTGAACTCATGCCGTTTTCAGTTATTGTGTTATTTTATGCCAAGTGTTTTACTCATTAGGCTACTGCACAACTACTTTGTTAGGGGCTTAAAATTTGATAAGCAGATACACTACTACTCTGCCAATAAGAGAATAAATGTCTTGTTTAATTACTAGTAAGTAATTGTTAAACTACTGTAAAGTAATTCAGAAGGTATATGAAAGTATGTTGTTCGGTAATGACAACTCATTACCAAATTCTTGCTGGATATATTGTGAAATATTTCATTAATATTGTGGAAAAAATTTCGTTTCATTAGATTTATGAAGCGAAATTCTTTCAGTGTACAACAGAGAGTTGCAACAAGTATCATCGAGGCGTCTCATTAACTAGCGCTAAATAATAAGTACAAATCAATCAAGCCTTTGGCAGTTTTGTCCGCATTCGAGTATAATAAACGAACCAAATAACTCAGCAATAAGTAGGTATCATTCGCAACATTATAGTTGGATTAATTAGTTTTCAAACTATGCGACTTGCTTACGAACAATCGCCCACTTTTACCTCGGCTGTTTCTGTGCATAATTTGATTGTGGTCGAATCAAAATGACTTGAGTTACTCTACGAGTATATTTTTTAGTTCTCCAAAGTATTGTTGTTCGGTGCAAATACATACGAAAATAATATCACCATCGAACAATTGGCAAACGTTTCTCGGATAAAACTTTCGAGAACGACTATTGCCAGTGAAACGAAAAAGAACTCATAGACTTCAGCCGTCGCTCAGTTTGTGACAGCAAATTTTTCGATCTCGAAGGTTTGCTTTGATATTAATAACGAATTGTTAGCAATTTTTGAAGCGAACAACTAACGATATTACTAAATATTCATTAAAAAAAAGTTCTAATTATTCAATTTTAATATCGCTAAACATTCTTTTTTAATAGTATGGCAATAGTTCGAGAACGAACTTTTGCAACTTCTCACTCAATTGTTTTTATTTATTTTTCCCCCAAATAAAAGTTAGCCGAACATTTAAAATATAAATCTAAATTTACTATTATTAAAAGATTTTACACCAATGCTATCTCAATGTGAAATTTAATCTTGGTGAGACCCCCCGCTTAGAAATGGCTGATTTTTTTTTTTCAAAATGTTTTGATTTTTTTTCTAATGCTATTGTGATATGAAAACTTTGTGCATTGTATATTTTCTTTTACTCTTGTCTACTGTAATATTTATTGCACTCCACCTTCTTCACCTCATTTACTTAATGACTTTTTTTCTGTTTCTTTTGTATAAACTAGAATTTCAGTGAAGCAAGAAGCAACACCCGATGGTGTATCAGCAGAATTGCAAATACGATTAGTCGACTCAACAGATAGTGGTCCATATTTTTGTCGTGCCAGTAATTTGTATGGCAATGATCAACAATTAGTACAGTTGCAAGTACAAGAGCCACCGCAGCCACCATCAGTGTTAGAAGCAGCCATGATATCCAGTCGTTCGGTGAATTTAAAGTGGCAACCAAAAACACAAAATTCAGGAGATGTTACCAAATATATAGTAGAATTCAAAGAAATAGATGGTAGGCAAAAAAATATAATCCAAAAAATAAAAGTACAATTTCTGCCTTCTTCCTCCAGCCACCTCGTTTTTAGATCAATGGCAACATATAGAAGTTAAAGATCCTCCCAGCTATAATGCCCTTATAGAAAACTTAAAGCCTGCCACTCGTTATGCTTTTCGTGTTATTGCCGAAGGAACGGCTGGTCGTAGTGCTCCCAGCCAGGAATTGGCTATACGTACCGAGCCTCAAAGACCTGCAGGGCCACCTTTAAGTCTATCAGTACGCCCTTTGTCCTCCACAGAACTCTTAGTAAGCTGGCTAGCTCCATTGGCTGAGTTAAGGCACGGTGATATACAGGGTTACAATGTGGGCTATAAATTGGCCAGTACTGGTAATACAGCCTATAACTTTACCTCAGTATCGGGTGATGGAGATGTAGGCAATGGTGAGCTATTGCTGACAGGCTTGCAAAGATTTGCCCGCTATAATGTAGTCGTGCAGGCTTTTAATCAAGTCGGTCCAGGGCCGCTATCAGAGCCAGCTTCCGCTCAAACTATGGAAGATGGTAAGCTTAGCATATTAATAGTTCTTGAAATGATATTCACACAATTTTCTAATAGTTCCTAGTAGATCTCCCGAAGATATACGCTGTGCTGCTTTAACCTCACAATCCTTACAAGTGTCCTGGCAGCCCCCACCTATACACCAAACCAATGGCATACTGCAAGGCTACAAGCTTCTTTTTGAGCCCATACTTGATGATTATACACCCAACAAAGATGAAGTGGAGTCACGCAAGACAACAGCCTTAACTACAGTTCTTACGGGTCTACGTAAATATGCTAATTATAGCATACAAGTATTGGCTCATACGCGCATGGGTGATGGAGTTCTCTCGAATCCTATTTATTGTCATACAGAAGAAGATGCACCAGAAGCACCCGCCGATATTAAAGTGGTAGTTAGTTCTCCACAATCTTTATATGTTTCTTGGTTACCACCCACCGAACCTAATGGTGTCATAACTAAATATAATCTCTATACCAGAGTGGTCAATGGTCGTGAAGAATTAAACAATGAAAAACGTAGTCTACCCTCTCAACAGGCTTACTATGAAGCCAAAAATCTCCATCCTCACATAGAGTATCAATTTTGGGTGACGGCTTCTACTCGGGTAGGAGAAGGTAAAAGTTCCAGAGTAGCTTCTCAAATAACCACAAGTCGAGTGCCAGCTCGTATTGTATCGTTCGGTGGTCCTACGGTAAGACCTTGGCGTTCCACAGTTACACTAACCTGCACAGCTGTGGGAAAGCCCAAACGAGAATGGTTTAAAGCTGATGTTCCCATCAGACAAGGGGGTCTGCACAATACCCAACTTATGGATACGGGTGATTTAATCATATCTAGCTTACAAGTTTCGGACAGCGGTAACTATAGCTGTCAAGTAGACAATGGCATTGGCACTGATCGTCTCACTCATATGCTACTCGTACAAGTACCACCCTCTGCACCAGTACTCTATGTTACCAGTGCCACCACTAGCAGTATTTTAATGCACTGGAAATGTGGTTTCACTGGCAATGCACCCATCACCGGCTACACTTTGTATTATCGACGATCTAGTGGTAATATCGAAGAAAAGCTTTTGTCGCGTCATGCTTCAAGTCACGAGCTTAAGGGTTTAGTTTGTGGCAGTACTTATCAGATACATTTAACAGCTCATAATAAAGTGGGAACATCACCGACTAGCATAACACTGCATGTTAGAACTCAGGGACAATCGCCTGGTGTGCCTTCGACTACAACATTAATTGCTCCTAATTCAACTTCGGTAACGATAAGACTGCACACATGGCCGGATAATGGCTGTCCTATGTTATATTTTGTTTTACAATATCGTTCCCTTACCGATGGACAAGACCATGATTGGGTGTTGGGTAAGTTGTTTTAAATACGACATATTATTAGAACTTGAGAGCCGTCAAACTGATTTTATTAAAAACACATAACAAATTTAACCAATAAAACCACATAAAAAAATTTTTATTAAGAAATCTTCAAAAACTCATTCAAAAAAAATTTACATAAAATTTATTAGTCGAGTTATTCGATTAATCGACCTAAATTACTGGAATAAATTTTTACTCGAAATTGAAATTTTTTTTTATCGAACATTATTTGACTTTAATTATTCGACTAATCGAGCAAACATTATTCGAGTGAATAACCTAGAGAAGATCAAAATAGCAGGAAGAGAATGATTTTCAAGCAAAGGCACAAAATATAAGAAAAAATGGGCTGTGCATTTGACCAGACACACGTACCTGCATGTATTTTGACGCATTGAGTCCGAATCAGGGGTCCGTGTGGGTCGATACCATAGTAGCTCATAGTATAAATTTCTGAAAAAAAAAATTTTTTTGTTATTATTTTTATGACATAAAAATTTTCTTCCTGAAATGTGAGTTTTTTATTTTAGTTATTTTTTATAACATAAAAATTTTCTACCTGAAAAATTTTTTTTAAAAATAATTTTGCACTAGCAGAATGATTAGGAGTTTAATATGATATCTTTAGTTTTTCTATGAGATCTTTAGGTAAGGGTTCCCTGACGATTTGCATTAGCCCCAATGAAATCCGCATAGGAACTAGCTAATACTCCTCTATAATCAATATCAATGTATTTTAATAAAACTTTAATATTTTACTTAAAAAGTAAAATATTATCTTGGGAAAAAGCACGTTACAAAATTTAAATATATGTAATTTAATAATTCCCAAAAAAACTTTTTGATTATAAAATTAACATTTCTAGCAACATTTTTAGCAATTTCAAAAATTATGAAAGCATTTTTTGGAAAAATTTACGTTTTTTTTGCTTAAATTTCAAAGTTTTGAGCTTAGACCTTTTTTTGCGATTTAATGGCTCAAATTATCTCAAAGTTTTGTTCCATGCGTTTACTTAGAATTTAATGGTATACTTAAAGTTAAAATCGGTTGCTTAGTAAAAAAGTTACGATCAAAAAATCCAAAAAAAGTCAAGGCAAAAAACAAAGAATTTTAATTTCGAAGTGAAATATAGGAGATACCAAAAATTTGTTAGTACATTTTACTTTATCTTGTCTAGAAAAATAGAACACTCTTAAAATTTTACAAATCGGTCAGTATTTACGAAAGTTACAAGCCGCTCAATTGTTTTCACAGCCGAGGTAGTGAGATTTTATCCCCTGTAGCTCCGCCCCTGGTGTGGCTACAGACTTCAAAAGACATGACTCTAAAAGCTTGACTCCTCTTCTAAAATGTATTTTTAGACAAATCCTTTTATATTTTAGAAGTTCCATACTTGTTACCACTTTTTATTAATTTACACTACAGTGAATCGTCGGGTTAATTGGTAAAAGTTTGATTGCTACTAAATAAAGTGTCATTTATCCCTATTAAGTACAGTTGTGTCAATCAACATCGGAGTTTTTCGGACACTTTATGTTCTTTCTATTCACAAAATGGAAAATTACTGTACACTCCAATTTGCACCAATCTTGGGACGAGTACATCCAATAGTTAAGTGTGCTGAAGACACATCTTAGTATTGACCAGGGCTCGGACTTTCATGCAACTAAAAATTGATTTTAAGCGCCTAACAAATGCACTTAAAAAAGAAAAATATGTATTTACATACGAAAAAAGTACCAACACTAAAATAATATGAAAATATTTCTTTTAATTTTTTTATTATTGTTAGAGAAAAAAAACATAAAACAAACATAGTCGGGTCTATTATTAAATGCAACCGAACTTTAGTTGCGTTGCCAGTCGGCAGCTGTAAATTAATGGCTGCCACAAAGGCACTAAATAGCAACTGAAATTGACAGCTATCAATTGCCAGTTTCCATCAGTAGTATCATTTTCAGCAACTGGCGACTTAACTGAGCCTCGGTTGCCATCCATAATCGGACTATTAATTTTTTTTCAAAAATTGAGAAATATGAATTAAAAAATTTGTATAACTTCAAACATATGCATTTATTACCAAAATATGCACTTACCACCAAAATATGCAAAAATATGCAACTAAAAATCGATCTCAAACTACTTAAAATTTGATGATTCGCACAGATAATCAGTCAATGCCTTTTTACCTATCACCACAAAAAACATGCATTTGCATGAAACTCCGAGCCCTGGTAATGGCAAATAGTCGAACAGCTATTTGTATGATTTCTATAAATAAGAAACAGGGCAAGAATGTAATATTGTTCTTCCAACACTTACCTGAGCAAGAGTCTTTAAGTGCTTTTGACCTTGTTGTGTTGAGTTGTATGCTATAGAAAAAATCGAGAGGTTTCCTAACTTGAATTAATAATCTATAGCTTTTTGATACAAAAAATGTCGATTTACGAGCCCCATTTACGAAAATATTTAGCTATGCATATAAGACAAGTGACTCCCCAGCACAACGGTGCGGCCTCTTCCCAACCCTAATTAAATTGTTTAACCTCATATTCCTGCTTGCCATACATCAAGATGTTGACAATCACAAGAGCTGCAAGCTGTCATGGGAATACATAGAAGACAATTCATATATGGAGAAATATTTACAAATACATATTTACATTAAATTAAATTATATGCATTAGATTTGTCCACAATGTAAATATGTTAAAGTCATTGGCTTCAAAAGGCTGAACATACACTCTAAACCATTACTTCAAATTTACGATCATATATTGTCTAAATTTGTGTTGAAAATTTCTCCTTGTCTAAAACTACATCGATTTTGTAGTTATTTTATTAAAGAAAAAACCTTTCAAATTAAACATATATAGTACAAGTGGAAAAAATTAAACATAAAGTATAATCACTTTTTTTAATAAAAACATTTTGTTGAAAAATAATGCGTGTGTAATTTTAGGTCGATTATAATCTGTAAAGTGTTGCCTACTATTGTCGACCTAATTTTCAACAAAAGTGTTTTAGGGTGTATACAACACGGAGAGAACACCAAACTTCATATATTCTTGAGCTAGACTATTTAAGATGTTAAAACAAATATAAAGCAGCTGTATGCGAGGAAATATACCCATTTAACAAGTTGACATAATTACTATTATAATTGGACATAATTCAAAGAACAGCGACAAAAATATTACATGTTCATACTATTCTAAAGGAATTCCTGCATTTTATTATCGCTTTCCTTTAGTTCTTTTTCAAATATTCCTTTTTTTTTCTTTTTCTTCAGTCTACTCAAAATTTTTCTTTTTTTTTTCATATATGTTTTAGTATCAAATGCCCTGAAACCACAACGACGCTTTACAATATCTGGTCTTCAATCATCTACACTCTATCAATTGCGCATGGAGGCACACAATGTGGCTGGTGTGTCACAGGCTGAATTTTCATTTGTAACGCTCACTAAAGATGGAGATCCCCCACCTCCAGAAATTGTACAACGTGGTCAACGTGGATCGAATGCATTTTATGGAAATGCTAGCCTATTAATACCCAGCATTGCAACCGTATCGGGCATGATTTGTACAATTGCATTGGTTTTTATGTGCTACAGACACAGTAAGTATTTAATAACAGCAACTACAACATTAACAACAACAATTAAAAAAAAATAATTCTCAACAACAATAACTAAAATAGACAAACAACAAAAGTTTTTTCGTTTTCGTTTTTGTTTTTGTTTTTGTTTTAAACTTAAACAATAAGGTCCTCGAGCATGTTGTGCACTGGCTTGTGTCCTCTTCGTGTTCAAGTATGTTTTAACAAAAACAAAACAAAACAACACTGACTGACTGACTGAATAAATGAATGAATTTAAAAGAACAATACTAAACCCTTAAATAGTACAGCAGAGAAGATTAATATAAAAGAATGCCAACGACCATGTACAAATGTTGGCCATAAACAAATTGCATATAAATTATACAATAAATTACAAGGCATGAATGATTTAAAGACAACAAACAGTGCAATTAGGGTGGCTATAATTTGGTAAAGTGCTTAAATCTTTAATTGGTGTCCCTTTAGAGATATCTTCAAGTGCTAACAAAACTAAGCATACTGGCAGTATTTTAGATTATCTGCAGAAAAAAAATAAAAAAGCTTAATTTGATTTTAAACTTTTTTACAAAATGAGTCCTTAAATGTTTTTCCATAAAAATTTCAAACGTAAATATGAATGGCCTGTTTACCTGTAAGCAGTAGTTCGAACATAAAAAATAAAAGCTTTTTTAGTTCTCTTCCATAGAAAAGAAAACATTATTTTATATGAAATAGACATACAAACAATAAATAATATCTGTTGTGTTATTTTGCAGAACAAGCTGGCCGTATACAAAAGGAATCATTGGAAAATCGCCAAAATACAGAAGCCGCACAACGTGAACGTTATTATGCCACCATACATAAAGTTTCCTTACAAAATAGTGATAAGATACCAGGTTCTAAAAGACAGAAAATTATATATTTGTATCATAAATGATAAGATTAACCCTTGAAATACCAAGCAATATATTGTTATTTAAGTTTTTCTTAACTTTATTCAAGGAAATTAGAAAATATCACATAATGCAATATTTTTTTTTATTTTTAAGCAATACATGAGGAAATAAAGTGTGTTTTCTTTGTTTCTTTTTAAGCATTTTGAAAAGTTTAAATTCATGAAAATCGGATAATATTTGCAAAAGTTATGAGGACAACAATGTTTTTCATGCTAGAGGTAGTAAATTTTAACACCCTGTAGCTCACCAAGTGCTTTAACAGGGTGGTCCAAGTTTCAGCATTCTTAAAGCTTGGTTCATCTTTTATAATTTTTACATAAATCGCAAGTTTCAAAGATACAGATAAATTACTATTTTTTTCTAATTGGAAAGACTGAACTCCGTCAAAACGTATAAAATGTATCAATGAGCAGAATTTGTTAATACACATGAAACTGCCTACGTGCGGTCTATATAACAATATTAACAACACAAAATAAATACACATATTTAGACAATATGATTTTAACAAATATTAATCGCAAATATTTGATTTTCAATAAAAAAAAAACGGAGAAAATATGGATAAGGGCACCCTTGTACCCGGTCAATGACTAACGTATATTTTTTTGGTTTTTGACCGTAGGGTTAATAAGATTTCCAATTAACATTGCGACATGTTGATTATACATTGGTATTTTGTTTTCTGTATGTTGTTTTAAATCTAAACAAAATTCTATCGTGATTTATACGAGTTCCTTAAAATAATAGCAATTCTTTAATTACATAGAAATGCAAAAGTCTTTGGATTTTTTACTAATAATAATGTTTGTTTTTCTATTGATTACACTTGGTAATTAAAGGGTTAATACATTCACATAAAAAATAATTTTTGTATGTAATCTGTATTGTAATTAATATAAATGTTTGCGGTTTTCCTTTTCTTGCATTCCTGTGTACGTGCCTCTGTGTGAAACAGAAACCTCAGAGGATATTTCACCATATGCTACATTTCAACTATCAGAAAGTGGAAATATGTCTCAACCGCATCATGCTGGTCCAGCCAATACGCTGCTTCATTCATTTATGTATCATGAACGTGCTTTAACGGAGGGTTGCTCGTCGACACCACCTGCTGCGGTATTAAAATCTACCCATCATCTCTACCACCACAACCAAAATCAACGTCCAACTAAGACTATTCATAATCATTATCAAACCTCACCGTTTCATAATATCGTGCGTTTATTTAATACATAATTTTTTTCTGTTTATTTTTTCTTTTCTTTTCTTCTTTTTTATTCTGTATCTTGATTTCTATTGTTTTATATTTATTAAAAATGATTTATGTTGAGTAAAACAATTTTAGTTAGTTGTAAAATAAAGTTCGAAATAAAACAAAAGCATTGTTGTTGTGGCGCATATCACCATGAGCCCAAAGTGCAGCACAGCCACCAAAACAACCACCACCTCTAGTCAAATGGTCACAACTGCAGTATTTAAAATGCTAAAATTAAATAAATCCTTTTTTAATTTTTATTTTTTGTACTTATTATTTGTTAGCAGCAGATTTGTTTGTTTATTAATTTAATTGCTGTTATTTTTTTTTAAGTACTTAAATGACGGTAAAATGTGGGATTTTTCTATTCACTAAAAATCGCCTTTTTTAATTGTAAATTATTTGTATTTATTGTTTTTTTTTTGCGTAAAACTCTTTTCTTTTTATAACAAATTTAATTGTTTAAATTGTGTATAGAAAACTAAAGCTAAATGAACGCTTGATATTATAAACTTTAACTGTCCTCTATTGTTTTTTGGCACAACTTTTTTATTATTTTTATTTATTTATTTTCTTTTCCTCTAAAAATTTTATTAAAAATCATATTGTTCTGCCATTTCCAAGTAGAGTAGAATGCTTCAAAACGCTTTATAGTAGCATTAATCCCATAAATCCTCATAGTTTTTTTATCATGCATTTAATATTGTTAGCAATAATTGACTTGTTTTTTTTCTGTTCTGCTATTTTTGTATTCATATATGATGTAGTCTTCGAAAAATCGACGCCGTCATTCGCGAAAAACTGAGCCAGAAAGTGAAGAATCCGAATCGGATCAGGATCAGTTGACTTCAAGTCGCACGGAGTCTTCAAATCAGCATGAGGGGAAAATGAAGCACAGTAAGTTTATTAGACAAAAGTTTCAAAAGTTATTGAAAAGAACGTATTTGGTTGGTTTTATATAAAACAAGCGAGAATTTCTTTAACCCAGTAAGATAAAAGGTATGAAGAGGTTGAGCTAGATTAACGAAACTTTAAAAATGTGATAGAGAAAAAAATTTTTTGAAAAATCTCGGGACACATTTTTGTGGAACATTTTAACCCTCTAACTTTTCGATTTATGGGCATTTTTGTCCCTTTCTCGAAAAAGGATAAAAATACTTCCCTTCAGCGGCAATAAAATGGACTGAATCATTTTACAGAAATATTTGCCATATGATTCTACTATAAGTCTTCAAAGGCACCTTAGCTCAAAACTCAACTTCAACGTCAGAAATTATTCAAAACTTGAAATGTGTTTAAGGGTTAATTTTATACTTACTGACAATTAGAATCCAGCATAGGAAATATTGTAAGCCTTACGTTTTAAATATAGGATGTGCTCCAAAATTTTACCTAAAACAATACGAGAAACAGTTTTGTAGAACAACTCCACCCTATAACTCTACGTTGTAGCGGTCTGTTTGTCCCTTTCTTAAGAAAGGGCAAAAAAAATGTCCAGCAGCGGCTCTATAGCGAGATTAAATATTCTACAAAAATATTCGCCATAAAATCCTATTTAAATACCAAAAAAACATCAAGCTCTAAACTCAACTGGCATGCCAAAAATTTAAAAAAACTTTAAATGTGTTTGTACTTAACCCCGTATTCTTAGCTCTGTGACAAAATCAGAATTATAAGATATTACAATTTTTATATTATTCAGAATAAAAAAAATTGTCATTTGTTATAATTTTGTCAATAGTCACAAACCTTAGAATACAGATATTCGGTCTGTTCCCGCACGTGCACCAAGTTACACAAACTTAACCGAAAGCTCTTTTCAATACAAAATTTGTATTGAAAACGGCTTTCGGTTAAGATTGGGTAACTTTGGTCATGTAAGGAAACATACCTATTATTTACAATGTATAATTGGCATAGAAAATCTGGTAAGCTTTACGTTGGAAGAATAAGACAGGTTCAGCTTTCTTATTCAAAATATTACGATCAATATTTTTAACAATTGAGTTATTAGGGCCAGGCCACACGGGCGTTTTTAAAACGCGCGTTTCTGTTTTTTATATTGAATTTGAAAGTTTTCAATTTTTAAACTTTTAAATTTAATACAGAAAAACAGTAATGCGCGATTTAAAAAAGCCCGTGTGGCCTAGCCCTTAATGTTAATCGAGCTGTATGAGCTTTCATCCCAAGAAAAATTTGGCTGTACGGAAGGTTGAAATGACATCAGATGTTTTGAGACCACCGCGTCCTCTCATCAGAGTTCTTTTCGACCTAGACAACACTGCACTGCCAGCGAAGGCAGCAACAACCAACGAGCGAAAATAATTTTACTTTGTATCAATTAACAGATGAGGCGCTATCTCGAGACTATCCTCGGAAACAAAGGTTCGGAACTTGACTAAGTTTTTCATGTTATGTTCAAATTTTTGAAGCTTTTTGATGTCTGTCATTACCAGCATTAAATATCATCGATATTTTCAAATGTGAATGTTTGAATGATTATTTTTGCTCAACCTTTTTCCAACAGTATACACTCATGTTTAGCTAAGTGCTTTTATAGGGCATTTACATTGTCATCGACCTTTATAGGGCATTTACATCGGAAATCTAGTTCAAACGAGATTTTGGGCAAAATCTAGTTTATTTTATTGGATTTCCCATATAAAATAAAATCTAGTTTCCTACTGCGTGTTGTCAAAATCTTGTTGTGTATGGGAACTACAACTCTGATTTTTTCATATAGTACTAAAAAATAAACCGCATAAGGTTTGCGTATTTGCTATAAGGTTTATCCTCTAGCTATTTTGGTTTTGAAGCTTAATTTTTCTATGTAAATTCAAAAAAGGCTTGGTGTAAACGGTATAGATTTGAAAATAGATTTCAATTGAAATCTACTAGATTTCACTCTGGTGTAAAGATAGTATTAGAGTTTTAACAATTGAGAAATGAATTGTAGTCGAACTGTATGGTTTTTTTATCCACAATTAATTAGTTTACCTTAAGCTCGTTTTCAATTTAATCTATCGATTACATTATTTTTTATTTTAGAAAGAAATTCTAAAGCATGTAAATATTGAACATTCAAAGAAAATTTTGGCTGTACGGAAAGTTGAACTGAAATCAGATGTTTCGAGACCACCACGTCTTCTCATCAGAGTTCTTTTCGACCTAGACGACACTGCCAGCGAAGGCTTAAAGAACTTGAATATGATAACAAAAACTGAGTGCAGTTCCGAACCTTTGTTTCCTAGGATAGTCTCGAGATGGCGCCTCATCTGTTAATTGGTACAAAGTAATAGGATTTCCGCTCATTGGCTGTTGCTGCCTGCCAGCGAAGGCAGGTTGAAAATAACTCTGATGCAAAGACTCGTGGGTCTCAAAACATCTGATGTCAGTTCAACCTTCAGTGCAGCCAAATTTTTCTTTGAATGTTCAATATTTACATGCTTTAGAATTTCTTTCTAAAATAAAAAATAGTTTAAGCGATAAATTAAATTGAAAACGGGCTTAAGACGAACTAATTAAATAACTTTAAATGATAAACATTTTTGTGGAACATTTAAATCCTCTAACTTTTCGCTGTATGGGTCTTTTCGGTACGAAAAACTTGCCTTTATCGGGTGCCATAAAACTATACTTTAAGTTGATAGTTACACCTAACGTCTTTAAGGGTTAATTTCGTACCTATTCACAAATAGTACTCGGCATATGATATCTCATGTTAATTTAACAGTCGCTAAAATGAATACTGGATGTTATGTTTCAAAACACCGATAATTTTTTGAAAAAAAGCTATTTTGTAGCACAGTGTAATTTGTAAAAGTACCAAAAAAGTAAGAACAATTGATTTAAAAAAAATTATAATATGAAAACACAATATACGAAAAAATCATAAAACATATTGAACCAAACTTTATTTCCCTTTAATAACTTTAATTAGTATAGCGAAGTGTATATTAACATAGACAGGCTAAGAGGTGGTAAATAATGAACGAAGGGCCTTACTGGGTTAAAGCAAATCTGTACATTGATCTATCAGAATATCCTTCGTAATATCGATCTTACGATTTATATTAACAAAACCAAATGCTGTAGTAGAGTTATTCCACATTAAGTCAACTAAGAAAAATGATGAAATGGATCTCACCCGCTATGCTTTTAATGAAACTCGGTATCGTCTGTCTTTAATATAATTAAAACACAGATATAAAATGTTAAGTTGATGGGACTATAACCTTTCAGCCGATATGTTGGTGAAATCTGTAACTTAAGCACTTTTGGTGACATTAAAATTTTTTAAGTAAACTTAAATTTATAGATACATTTTTTTAAGTTTTGATGAGGTCATGTCTCAATAACCGAAGAATCTAGAAATTTAAAATGTGATATCCATATTTTATATACTAAAAAAATTCCACACAAAGTCTTATCAAAATCGAAGATGGTGAGGTCCAACCGTTGGTGGATTTGAGGTGGTATAACTTAGTATGAAAATTAGTTGTTCTATGTATGTATATATTTAAAAGCTGATATATATTTTTTGAAACTATCGCTTATAAACGCTTTTTTTTAACAAAAATTTTAATTTTTTCACAGACTCAAGATTAACACCACATTTTCAAAATCACAATATATCGATAACTTATCTGTAGTAATAAATCTGTAAACTATCAAAACATAAATTGATTATGTTTTTTTTTCTACTCTGCTAGACAAAAATATATTATCCTATATTCCTTTTATTATAAGCTTTAAAATGTGTAAAAATCTAAAACTAAGTTAACTATAATTATAAAAGTTATTAGAAACATCATCATATGTTATAAACTATTTTCATATTTCTTCATTCATTTCATGTATAGTTATCATATTTATTTTAATTTTTTTTTACTATTCCTTCCACAAAAATGCCAAATTTTGTTGTTATTTATATATATATATATATATATTATTTTATCTTCTTGTTTTCCCCATTCCCAACAGGTATCATCTACCATGGAGCACAATCAAGCACATCCTCTGATCTATCACCAATGTCCGAACAAAAATCATTGCCACGTCGCGGTCGTTCAAGGTATCATCATCAATTATATCAGTTTTCCACCAACACAACACCGCGACATCATAACAATAGCAAAAACTCGTCAAGCAATAATTCCAATTCGAATAAAATACTTTCGCCACGCAGTGGTGTCGGTAATCTAAAATCAATATCAAGTACATTTAAATCACAAGATTCCATACAATGTCACATACCCACATTGGTCAAGTCACCATCCATAACACACCAGCAACAACAGCAACACCTTCAAAAACATAACCAACAACAGCAACAACAACAACAACAACAATCAAATATAAATACATCCAGTAGTTTTACCAGTAGTAATTGTAGTAAATTATCACAACAACCCCTACTTGTCACACCCAAAATTGCACCACACCATTCCCAACAGCACACAAACGAACTGTTAGATAATAATAGTAGTTGTACTAACTCCCTTGCATCTGTAGCCCCTTCCCTGGCATGCATGCAACCATCATCACAATTTCGTCCCATAGCTCATAAGGCCGATGAAGGTCTGTCGGGTGGTACACTATTGAATCCATCTACTGCACCTCTATCGTCAAAATTCTTTACGGCACCAACACTGCCCAAATAGGATACGGCCCTTGGGGGCAGTGTGGATGGAAGTCTGGTCGATAGCGATGGCATAGTCAATAGTTTTGGCTATAATATCGGCGAGATTTCATGTACCTACATGAACCCCATCGATCAGAAATTCGACTATGAGTCATAGGATTAGGCGGCAATAACTATACTGGGTGGAGTGTAAAATTAAGAATATGGGATAAAATTTCAATTTTAGTTGAATTGTCTTGTAAATAAGATTCAGAAAGTGTTTGAAAGTGTAATTTTGTTTATAAATAAGATAATGACGTTGTTCATTTCAATGCTTTTGTAAATTAGCGAAGCTTATTTTGCAGTCATTTGGATGCAGAGAAAATTTATGATTTGAACATGATTATAAGATTAATATGATGTTTTTTGTAATCTTGGAGCTCGTAGTCAGCAGGCTTATGATATTTTCTAAAATCAAATATCTTCTCCAAAAACTCTCTTATAAGGCGCGGATCCAGAAAATGGAAAAAATTTGGTTTTAAAAAATTCATAAAAAAAGTTAAATTGCAAAACTTTTATATATTAATCGATAATGTGAAAGCGAGGTGAACTACACTCTAAAATATTACTTAAAAATTACGATCATATATTGTCTAAATTTGCTGTTGAAAATTTCTCCTTGTCTAAAATTACATCGATTTTGTAGTTATTTGATTAAAGAAAAAACCTTTCAAATTAAACATATTTGGTCCAAGTGGAAAAAATTTAACATAAAGTATAATACGGCTATGGTTGAATGGTAGATACGTCAGACTATCAGTCAGGAGGTCGCAGTTCAAACCTGCACGCAGCCAATCGTTTTTTTAGTAAAAACATTTTGTTGAAAAATAATGCGTGTGTAATTTTAGGTCGATAATAATATGTAAAGTGTTGCCGACTATTATCCACCTAATTTTCAACAAAAGTATTTTAGAGTGTAGGAATAAAATACGCCAAAAATCATAAAAATCGATGGAGAATAGTTGATTTTATTTACAATTAAGTAAAAGAGCTCAATTGATTAAAAAAAGAGAAATTTCCATACAGCAGTAAAGTATTAGTTTGTGTGCACTGAAAAAAAAATCAATCCATCCGTACTTAAACTAATCCCAAGCGGGGTCAAAAGTAAGGTAATCCCGGTTTTTCTGAAATCAAGTACAGAAGGATTGATTAAGTCGGAATATTCATGTGCAAAATACTTAAGTTTAGCCTGAGTAGCCTTTATTCATGTAAAAAAAATTCTTATTTTAAGTTCGAATATGCTTATAAACTTTATACACAGTCGTACTTGTACTGTGTTGGTGTTTGTTTTCTTGATTATAGTCACAAATCACTGTTGTGCTCTTGTTGTTGTTTATTTTCATTGTTCGGGCATAGCCGACAAGTAGCTGACAAACGTCCCATTACATGTAGATTCAAGCCGCTGTATATTTGAATCAATCTCGCCGCGTACTTGCATCAATCCTAGCTGCGTACTTTAATCAATCATGAAGCGTACTTGAATCAAGCCCGAATCAGACTAACTTTTACTTATTTAATACTGGAAAAGAACAGACTTGAGAATTTATATTTTCACTACTTACATAAATTAAATATTTTTACTTAGCTGTTTTACAATTAATATTTGTTTATTCCTAGTATTGAACTTAGCTCACCATGTTTGTAAGCTAACGCCTTAAAACACTCAGCTAACTCAGCAGCATGTAATACGACGTTTGTCGGCTATTAGTCGGTACTGAACAAACAAACAGAATAACCAACAACAAGACAACAACATAAGCACAACATGCGACTGAAGCTATCAACAAGCAAACAAATACCAACACACTACGACTGTATAAAAAGTTTGTACTTATAGTAGTACATAAAACAAGTATTTGTGTACACAATTTAAGAATACACAAAGTAAGTAGAAAATAGTACGGCGTTTTTCTTTCTGTGTGTGTATGTGTGTTGTATGAAAATCGAAATTTTTGTCACTTAAACTCCTTCACTTAATAGTGAATAAAATCGACAATTGTTCATCGATTTTATTGATTTATGGCTTATTTTATTCCTAATATACCTGACAAATGGTTAAACTGTAAAATGTTTGCCCTCTAAAGTTTTTATGAGTTTTTGTTAAAGAAAAAAAAAAGAGATTGATTTTGCATATAAAAATCGAATGTTTGCCGCTAATTTCTGTATAACGCCGAAACGGTTAGAAAAACAAAAAATTAGGTTACTAAAGATAATTTTATTTTGAATATTTTGAGGGATTATTTATTCCAAATTAGCAAATCATTGTCAAGCTAGGGTGAAATTTGCTGATATACCTAGTGGCAATATTAGTCATGCCCATTAAAAAATCTGCACGTGATAGAAAAAAACTGCAAAGGGTTTGAGTTCAGTGCATCAAACTTTGCATACTCAACATATTTTTGTAAACGCTCGAAAAACTATATTTTTTTCAGACCAGCGAAATTTTTTAAGAGCTGCCACTTGAAGTGTTTAAAAACCTAATTATTGTAACTCCAAAAATGTCAAACACTTACGGGTCCACAGTCATGGTAGGCTTCTTTCAAAATCTCCTCTTCATAAAAAGTAATTAAAACTTTGTGTGAATTACTTTCTTTGCTTTTATGCTCCTAAATATACTTAATAGTTTTCTGCTATTTTGTGAATGAAAATAACAACGTAAGGTGCAAGTTTTTACTTAGTTTTCAACAGTATATTCAGATTTTAACGATTTAACATTTTTTGAGAGACTTTTTTCAAAACAAGGGAAAAATTATGTTACGTGGTGCCTTGAGCATATTGAACTTTTTCTTAATGCTATAAAATCGTTGCTAATTGATATTTTCTAATGAAATTTTGCAGTTGTATAGGTATTCATATAATAAATACCAAACAGGCAATAACAACTAAAATTTGCGTCAGAGAACTTAAAAATTCATAAGAAGGTTCAAAGAAATTCCGAAAGTTTAATTTTTAATTATTTTGCCTATAAAGTCCACATTTCTTCTAAGGCCCATAAAATGCTTTGGCAAATAAATAGATACACATAAGAGTTTTTGCATAAAGTATTTGTTTTTGAACCCTGGAGTGGTCCAGGATATATTTTTTTTTAATAATGTCTGCGAAGATACCGAAAAAATGTGTTATTTGTTACCAAAGTTATAGACAAAAATTAGAAAAGTTAGCCGAATTTTCAAAACTAGAATCTTTATATCTTAAAAAAAAGACCAATTTTACAATATTCAAAAATATATGGCTGATTCTCATTCTAAACGTACATTTTGTTTTTTTTTGCGATGTAACTAATCTATATAAGAGAAGATATGATTCTTATTATTGTTTTCGCTTCATTCAATGATTCCTGAAATTAAATTATATATTTAGATTTTTTAACATTTGTATTGAGCGTTGTATTGAGCGTTACAATTGCTTTCGCGGTTGTTCCGGCAATGATTTTTGAGAAAAAAATAAACTACAAAATATTAGTATAGGGTTTGAAAGCATTATACATCTACTCTGTAAAAACAAAAAACTATAATAATCGCAGGACTTAATGAAAAGTTACGACCACTTTTTGAATTTTAGCTTGGGTTCACATGAAAAAATAAAAAAAAATTCATGTTTTAAAATAATACTTTACATGAGCGAAAATTAGGCTAACTCTTCTTTCAAATAAGACGATCAATGTCAAAAGTTATGTCAATACATAATACATTGTTCGAAAATATAACAACCTACAGTGAGAAAGAAGCAAATTTTTTTCAAAGAAAATCAGAAATTTGTAAACAGAAAATGTTCGTTTCTACCCTTCAGCTGCTGTTAACTTTTTTTAACATCTTAAAATTTATAGATGAATTATATTTATACAAATTTTTTTACATAACGCTCAATACATTTTTATACGAATTCAATATTTTTTTCATAATACATACTTTATTTTGAATTCAGGCGTTTTTCGACTTCAAATTCGACAATTTGTAGTAGATTAAAGAAAATGAGCAACATTTTTCTTTAATCTAGTACAATACGCCTAATTTTCGCCACAAAAACGCCAACCACGATAAGGGAGAATATTAAACGCTTCATTACTCAGTTTAATTATCAAAATTGCAATAACAACATTAACTAAAATAATACTTCTAAATATTTAAAACTTTTATGAACTTTGTTAAATAGTATTACATTGTAAAAGATTTCATCAATCAATCATCGTGTGCATTTAAAATATGTATTGAGTGTTATACATATTTTAAATACAAACGATGATTGATTGATGAAACGTTTTACAATGTAGTGCTATTTAAAAAAGTTCATAAAAGTTTTAAATATTTAGAAGTACAAACCTATGCTGTTATTTTAGTGAATGTTGTTATTGCAATTTTAATAATTAAACCGAATAATGAAGCGAACTAAAAACTAGTAACGCTCAATACACGAGGCTGCGTACAGCAATAATTAAAAAAAAAGTTATAATTTATAATATTTTTCAAAAATTTGATGTATGAAATAAGAGAACTAAATGCAAATGTTCTAAAACTGTTATAAATTTAATCTCGTTATTGAAAAAAATTCATAGTTTCTTAATGTGGAAAATCAACACCACGAATTACGGACGAGGGGAAAAATAGTATTTTCGTTTTTCGTTTTTCGTTTTTAACATATAATGTACAGTAAAGTGGGTCGGCCTCCATACAAAATAAAAAAAATTGTGCCAGTCACCCCCTAGGATCAAGGATTAGTTGAAAAAAATTCCAAAATATTTTTTTTGTCACGCCTCTGGATACCGCCCTTTTAGTTTTTTGTACACTGCGTTGTTATTTATGGTTTGATCATAACATATTGCATGTCATTATTCATGGCGTGACTATTGCTTCATTTTTGCCTATGGCGACTTTTTAATCCGACATCAAATTCTGGGCGACTCTTATGCTATCCCGGATCCTTCCCCTCTTATAAACACTTTTTTGCACGTCGCAAGAAAGCCCTTCTAAAACTTAGTATATCTAGTTTTAAGTACACCCACTTTTATGCCACGCCCCACATATAATGCATTTAAGCCAGGTCGATCAATAATAAAACAAAAAAATTTTGCACCAGTCGCCCCCTAGAATAAAAGGTATATGTATTAATAACGTTTCTAGGGCTGTAAAAAATTTGATTGCCACGCTCCAAAATACAGCACTTTGCTGATTTTTCTTATATACGCCAAGCGATGTAATATGTATGAGTAAAGAATATATTAACCTATTCTGGGGCGTGGCATAAAAGTTAGTATATTAAAAGGTAGACATACAAAGTTTTAGAATGGCTCTCTTGCCACGTGCAAAAAAGTGGTTATAAGAGGGGAAGAATCCGAGATGTCATAAGTGATGCCAAGACTTCGATGTCGGATTAAAAAGTCACCGGAGCCAAAAATTAAGTGACAGTCAAGCTATAAACAACGATATGAGATATGATAAGGTCGGACTTTAAATGGCGGCGCTATATGTAAAACATCAATAGTGCTATATTTTGGAACGTGGCAAAAATATTTTTTACAATTTTAGATACGTCATTTTTATACCTTTCATTCTACGATGTATTCTTTTATTTCATTTGACCTGGTTTGATGTAGTATGTATTTGAAAAATAAAAAGGGGCTTACTTTTGGCCCTTGGCAAAAAAGTGAGAATATTAAACGATAGACATATTAAGTTTCATGACATCTTTCTTGCCACGTGCCAAAAATTGTACATTTGGGGGGAAGGATTCGAGATGTCATAGGTGGCGCCCTGTATTTTATGTCAGATTAAAAATTTACCAAAACAAATATGTAGCCATAGTCAAGCCATAAACAACGACATGCATTATGTTTCGATCGGACTACGAATGGTGACGCAGCATACAAAAAATTCAAAGGGCGGTATCCAGGGGCGTGGCAAAAATTAAAAAAAAAATATTTTTGGAATTGTTTTCAACTAATCTTTAATTCTAGGGGGTGACCGGATCAACTTTTGTTTCGAACCACCTTAATGCACAGTCTTACAAAAAAAAACTTATGTACATTTCTTTACAATCTATTACATCATGCTAAAGCAGTTTCCATTTAAATGTACGCGTTTATTTTATGAAATATTTTACTATACTATACACGAAAAAAGCATTTGAAATGAGAATCAGCCATGTATATGAAAGTGAGTCAATTTCATGTCTACAAAGTGTTAATATTATTATATAAATTATACTTTTATTTTAAGCGTAATTTTTATTGCAAACTACTTCAATTGAAGACCCTGATAATTTCTCTGACTTTTTTACATTTTTGTGTACAACTTTATATATTAAAATTTTACCACTTTGGGGCTAAGTAGTCTCGGTAGATATGAAACTGATCCAAAACATAAATCCAAAACATAGTACTTGTCATATATATTTGCAACAGAAAACCTTCCCTATTGCAAGCCCTAATCTGTATAGACTATGTCGTCTAAAATTTTTTTAAATAAATTATTTTTACAGATTACATATTAAACTCATCATTTTCCACATATTTTTATTTCAAGGATATTTTTTAGCAGACTAGTGAGTGTTTTTAGGAATTTTATTCTTATAGATATATATATATATATATTACAAATATTAAATTTGAGTTATTTTGCAATGGTATGTTACATACTTTATATATACTTATTACTTTAGAGCAGTGGTGGCCATTCTCTTAATTTCCTATACTCGCGAGCCTAGGCTATTTTTCTTAACCATTAACACACGTACACTGTGTGTGAGACTTACATCCTTTCTATTTAGTCGTAAAGCACATATCCAAACAAAGAATAAGTAGAGTATGTTTGGCCACCACTAACACAACTCAGCTAGAGTAAAAGTACATAAAAACATTTAGGATATTCCTTAAAATATGTCGTGCCGTGAAAGACCAAAAGATTACAATATCACTTTTAAAGACAATTTACAAATGTCCCGTTCTTTCTGAATCTTATTAGCAAACAATTGCTAACAAAAGCTTAACAGTCTTTAGTTTTATATATAAACAATTTTAAACATACATATAATGTTAGAAATTGTTAAGCTTTAATTGAAATTTGGGTTGCAATTTGAATCAGTCTTTATATTTTTCTATCATTTTGCTATTTTGTCAAAAATCATTAATTCCATTGAAGCTTTATAGTCTACAATCTTATCATTGTTCTGCCAATAGCATTGAGTTCAACAACAGCAACACAAATACTTTCATAAAAAAAAAGAAGAAAAAAAAAACATATTCGTACATTTTAGTTGCGCATAAAATGCCGGTTTTTAAATCCATATTGTTGTACTGTATACTCAATATTTATGTAGTGATCAACTTCTACTATAAAAAAAACCAATTGTCTGTCATATACTACCAAATACTTGTCCAATCTATAATTAGGCCTGGAGGTGCTATACGCGCCCTGCATCCATTGCAGCTACAAGCTGAATGCAATGTAATTTCAAATATTGGTGGCATCCATCAAATGCCTGTTGATGTGGCCATGCCTGCGGAACGTGCTGCGGAAGTTGCACAAGTTGAATGTGATGTGGAAACTTTGAAAAAGTTAAAATTAGGTCTTAGATCAACACTGTGGTCACGTCCGTCTTCCACAACCTCACATGTGTTACGTCAGCAACAGCAGCAACAACAAAGACCACAAGAAAATCGACCCACCTCACAGCCACAGTTGCAGCAGCTGCAGCAACAACCACAACAACAACAAGTTGTACATAAAAATCAACCACAACAGCCATCAACATCACCATCGTCAACATCGAAAACAACAACAGCAACAACATCTGCAGCACAAAAGCAACAAGTACGACAACATTCACCAGCACCCACACCAAAACTTTTAAGTGAAAAATCCGATTACTCCATATCGGTGTGAGACAGTGATGAGATTCGCAAGAAATTCTAATAAAATAATGTTCAAAGACCAGAAACAAATAATAAAATAATGAAACGATCTCTCCTCCTTGAAACAATGCAAAACAATAATTAATTGAAATTAAGAAAGAAAAAAATTAGATGAAAATAACTATTAGACTGGCAGAGCTGACACGTATTATTACAACGTGTTATAACTACTTTTACGCTCCTAAAAGAATCTACTAATTAATTTTTATAATGGTCTTTTGTAACTAATTCAAATCTTATCAAATACTACAATGAGAGTTTGATTGTGTGGAAAGTATTTGTGACTGTGTTTGGTTTCCTTAGTAGTATTTTTCCGACAGTTCTACCCAGTAGAAATATTATTTATTTTCAAGTTTTTTATTAAATTATCTTAAGTTTTCAAAATTAAGTTACTAACTTAATAAAAAAACAGATAAATCAATAGATGTTTCTGTATGTTTAACTTCTTTGTATAATAAATTCAAACTAAATTTATAATGAACTAACTGTGATCGTAACTGTGGGAATATACTGGGAAGTTGCATAGCAAATGTCCTAGAGCCTTATGTTTCATCACCTCATTGGCATCCCTACATGTCCTACCATCAACTGCATTTTTGAACACAATAATTTTAGTTACCTCGGATTTTCGAAATTTTAGCAGCCTACACAGAAAAAATAAGTTTCTTTTTTGATAACAAAAATCCCTGTATTCAAATTATTTTTTTCAAATTTCCTGTGATCAAGAATTCCGCTATATTGATAACAAAATTATTTCAAAAGAAAAGAAAATTAAATAAAAAAAATGTTGATATGGCTGGGATACGAACCCAGGCTTCCCGAACGTAAGCTTACTTTCTACAGCTGAGCCATATCCCAGTTACTTTTTTACGAGATAAAACTTGTTCTAAGTACTTATATATGAAAAGAAGAGAAATAACCGGAATGGGAAAGAAATATATACAATGAAATATTGTATTAAGTTAATGACAAATGTTACTGAAATGCATATTTTAATCAATAACATGGTTTTATTGAACAGAGTTCTGGTCTATTTTTTCTGTATATTTTTCTACTCTGTCATACAAACAGCTTTGATTGAAGGTATTGACAAAATGCCCATCAAGAGCGAGACAACAAATAACAAGAGTTTGTGAGTGTTGGATTATTAATCAGGTAGGGAAATTTTGGGCAAAACTAAGTTGAGTCACAATAAAGAAAGAATTTACATGATAAAAAAAGTCTTGTATTATATTTGCTGGCAAAAATTAGTTAAATAGCTGATGTTTCTTTGTAAAAAGCATCCACCTTCATAAGTGGTAAAAGTGAACAAGAACGCTGTAGCGGCCTGTCGAAATCAGCAGTACTGATCCATTCTGCTAATCTAATTTTAATATTCCTGTAGTCTACTCTTAATAAAAATAATTTGAATTTACATTAATTCAAATATTGAACTAGAAACTCGAAATAACGAAAAAAATTCAGACTTATACCTATTCAGTTCAATATAAAAACTACGTAAATATACTTTTTTTCTTTTTTGACGCCATCAAAAAAGAAAACTCTTTTTTATATCAGATTTGCCAATTTACAAGTCATTACTTATAAAAGATGTTGTGTAAACAGTCCCCAGAAGTTTTGTGTTATAACAAATATATTTGTGGTGATTATATGGTACATTTGAAAGTTGCAGCAAAAAAAAAATCAATTTTAAAGAAAAATTCAAGTTTTGAATACAAACTTATTAGAATATAATCACAACAAACTTTTTTGAGTGGCGTGAGAAAAGAAAAATTAAAAGTATTTTGTTTTATATAACTCACAATATCTCTGAAGCTAAAGGTTCTTGGAAAATAATGAAGCTATTTTCGTAATAGCAGACGAAAATACATAAGGATGAGTTATTTTAATTTCAAAAAATTAAAATAAAAAATAGATAGACTCATCAGTGTGACGCTACCCAAATGAAAGAGACTTTTCTGTAGATTAACAGCCACATGCATAAAAAATTTTATTTTAGGTTTAAGACTCACAATTGTTATGGAACAGTTTCACGCTAAAAACTGGTTAATATAAAATTGCATTCATAAACAGTACAATAGACATTGTGTGCTTTAAGGAATTTTAGGTTTCGATACTGGAAACGCCACCATGTTTTGTAGTTAGTGTTGCAATAAAAAGAATATGATTTCATTCGGATATTGAAATAAATGAATAGCTTTTTATTGTTTTCGTGAAGTTAAGTTTTTTTGAACTCTTTTTATAACATGTGTCGTGCATTGTAACAGTGAATTATCTCCTTGTAATTAAATTTCGAGAAAACGAGCCTTTTATAGTGAATATTTTGCAGTTTTACTTCCGCGAGTAAACAAGTAACGCAATCTATGGGGTTTTGGTGCAAATATTGGAGTTGCTTCACAGTAACTACGATAGATATGACTAAATATGATACTATTCTACAAAAATATGTATTTATTATATATATGGAGTTACCCCACTTTTACAATAAACGACACATATATTTCTCAACTTATTTAATACAAGTTTTCTATGAAGTAAAATAAAAAATGTGAAATGATTACAAAAGAATTCACACGATTCTTTACATCATCTATGAAAAAGGTACTCGAATAACGAGCCTATTTTTATTTGGGTTGATTGTTTCTACATCACTAACATTTCTTTTTGCTTTTATGTGTTTTGATTGTTTTTTCTTTGCTAATTTTGCTGCGAATTTTGTTTAACTTAAATAATTTAGTGGCATATTCTATCAAATTAAAAATAAAACATACTTAAACGCTTATAGCGAAGACTTCAAGCTTTAATTTAAAGTATATGATGTATGCCTGTGTGCTAAATTTGCAAAGATATTTGAAGTTAAAATTGATACTTCGATGATATGAGTTTATTGAAGGTTTATAGTAAGTAGGTGCATACCATCTTTAAACCTATTTTAAAATTTTCATGTAATATACATTTATGAATGCAATTTTATGAAATTTTGCTTAAAAGTAGTTTACTACCCTGATTTAAATATTTATAAATATGGCTGTAACAATACAGAAAGTAGTTTAAAGTTTGGAGGACCATTCGTGAAATATTAAGTGAATTATACAAGAAGTGGTGTAAGTTATGCAAATTTTAAATGTCATTATAGCTTTAAAACTAGAGTTGCTAAGGAAGGAAAAACTAATGACGCCATCGTAATCAGGAGATTAAAATACTTAAGGATTAGCTATTTTTACTTAAACCATACAAAAAAGCTCAATTTTGTTGTGCTGTGTAATTTAAATTTTCATAAATTTAAATTTTAAATAGAGAAGCAATTGTCGAGCTTTAGTTTAAAATATGATCATGACACAAGCCCCACATTGAGCCACATCGTCATCAGGAAAATTTTGATTTTATTGAAAAATATTACTGTGTGGCTTTTCCTAGTTGAGATCTACCGAAACCCTTTGGATTTATAAACTATTTGCAAAAATGTTTGCTTTTAATTTTTTATATACGATTAACCGTTTTTATGCCAAGAATTGGAACAAAATTTTTCATACAAAATCAAAAGCCATTTACCTACTTTTAAGAACTATACTTTTGCCTTTTTTTTCTTATAAATAATATTTATTAAATATTCTTTTCGAAGTTCTCTGGCAAGACCATTACAATCGAATTAGTATAGATGCCAGCAATAGCACACCAGTTAAAATTAATATGGAAAATTTTACAAAAGTAATTTTAAAATATTTTTAATTTAATATTGCTTGGAATACCTTTCTTTTGCTTGAAATAAAAAAAAATGTATGTATTTACATTTATTTCTTACTAGGAATGAAATCGTGTGGTTAATAGATGACTTTTCTACTTTATATTTTAGTAGGGTGTACATAAATGAGTATTTTCGGCAGTATGTATAAAAATTAGGTGATTAACTGAGTAAGCCCTTTTTACTAGGTTCATGTAAGTATATGTGTATGTATATATGTATGTATACAAATATACTATGTACATTTTTATTTAAATATACTCGTACATATGTATATATTATAAGTCATGTGAATAAACAATTGAATAATTATAACAAAATTTCTTATATGTGTAAAGATAACAAAGAGAAATTTAATAATAATAATATAATCTCCTATACTTCCTTTTTAAAGTCCTTTTTAAATATATTAAACAATATAAGAAATCACAGTAATAAATCCTTAAATTTAAACCTGTCTCTCCATCTCAGTATCATAGATGATGAACCAAAACAATAAAATATTAATAAAAATAAACTTTCGGACAATCAATCAAAATTCGATATTTCTTTTAAACATAATAAACTTTGCACTAACACTTTACATTACCATATACTATATGCCCAAATTGTGGAACACTTATTTATCCTCCCCTCCCCCCTTAAAGTTCCCACAAATACACTATAATATGATTGCATGCATTTTCCTGAATGAAACTCTTAACTCCACCCCCCGGAAAAACCTATAAAATTATTCATGATATTTAAATAAACTTTTTTATACAACATATTTCAACAAATTATGAGCAAAATGAATGAGAAAAAAAAACAACGGCAACATATGTGAAAAAATATGGAAATCTTTACAATTCAGGTTGTATTTTTAATGGTATGTAACATTACTGTACGAATTTGTAAATTAATGATGATTAAATTTAATTGAAAAATTGTATGTACATATTATAATTTTGTAAAACAAAGACTAAACAAAAGGTAATACACTAACATAGTAAAATTAATGTGAAGTTATATGTTTATGTTTGAATATATTTTAAGTCCGTTTTGAAATTAATTTAAGTCTTTAATCTTTTGTATAATTAAAGATTTTGCGACAGTAACTGCGTCAACCGCAAAATAATTACATTAAATTATATTAAAACGATCGACTGCAAAAAGTTTAATTGTATTATTTTTGAAATTTTTTGCTGCTCAAATATTTGAGATAGGCTATAATTTATGCAAAATCTCACTAGTGAACATAACTATAGGATACTTAGCAATGAACTAATAAAATATTTTTTTGGCTTACGTAGTTACTACACAGCAGGAATGGCAAATGAAAATTTAAATTTGTACAAATTTTACTTTTTTGAAATCAATTGTATCAAAACAGATTCTTAACTCGAAACATGCATGTATCAAGAAGCACAGAAAAAATATGAGCCACTTTTTCATACACATATTTGTGATAATAATTCTTGCAAAAAAAAACCGACTACAAGATGGGCGTGGCACCTCCCCCCCCATGTTTCATCATCATGTACTTTTACGAGAACTAATTGTGTGTGTTCGAAGTTTCATAAGAATCGGATAAGTATAAGTAGTTAAAATAAAAATTTACGTTTCATGGGCGTGGCACTACCCACTTTTCTAAACATAATGTTGTATTGTAACGATAACTAAAGGTGTATGCAAAGCTTCATAAGAATCGATTTAGTAGAAGTTTTTTGAAAACTAATATTTATTGTGCATGGGCGTGGCACAGCCCACTTTTTTTACCCTGATGTAGTAGTTAAACAGAAACTTGATGTGTGTGTAAAGTTTCATAAGAATCGGTTGAGTAGAAGTAGTTGCAAGCGGATGCGTATTTACTTTATATGGGCGTGACCCCGCCCACTTTTCAATGGGACCAATTTGGAAGTACATCCTTTTGAATAGAGAAAAAGTCCGAAATTGGTTCATAAATGGCGGAATTTTGAGGGAACATACACAAAAAAAATACATGACGAATTGATAAGCTTTCTCCTTTTTTGAAGTCGGCTAAAAACTGATGAATATTTAAGTCGGTTTCAGCGATTTCCAATTTTTTTTTTATCGAAAATAGATTAATTTACTCATACTACCTATTGAAAAGTAGAACGATACATTCCCAACAGAGTTCCGAAATATTACACTTTACTACAATGTAAAGACTCCAATGTCGTTCCTATCATGTCCAACTATTAAATATGCAAAATTTGTATTTTGCAGTAAAGCGCATACCCAACAATTGTTAGCTCAAAGTCAACGCATTCCAAGTGCAATATTAAAAATATTTCTTATTCAGTTATCAATCCTCTATGGGAATTCAAAATTTTGAAACGAGTAGTATTGTATAAGCTGGAGTACAAGGATAACGAATTTGATCATGATAAAAAAAGCTTGAAATTGTAGTTAGTCTACATAAGTCTGGAATTTTCTTATTTCGGTTTTCTAGTTCATTACTTGAATTAAAATAAATTCAAATTATTATTAAGAGTAGTATGTTCGTATATTCAATCAGATTAGCAGAACAGATCAACACTATTAATTTCGATGGTGTATGTGGATGCTTTTTATAAGGAAACATCAGCTATATAATAAATTTTTTTCACGATATAGGATACAAAAGTTTTTCTATAAATTCCTCTTACATTCATTTAATTTCAACGTTAATTTTGTTTAGCCGAAGTCTCCTCTCTCTCTGATTAATCGAACACTCTCAAAAGCTCTTATTATTTTTTTGTTTTTTGCTTTACATGCATATACTGTTTTTTTTTTTTTTTGTTCATTTGACTAACTTTTTAGTTTTAGACAGACAACAGAGAAGTGATCATGCATATAACTTTTTTGCGTGGGAACATCGAATTACACCGGTCGACAAAAAGAAAATCTCTTTTATTTCAATTTTAATGCATCGATCCTGATGCTAGACGTCGAAAAACACCTAAATATCTATTCTTAGCTTTTATAGTTTATTATTGTTTGGTTTACATCGATAACAAAATTTGGGGTTTAATACGAAAGTCCATACCAGAGCTGTAAAAAAATTCAATCAATTTTGATTGCAATCAAAATGATTTCAACCAAATTGATTTCATTCTTTGATTTCATAATGATTTCAGACAAACTGAAACGATGTCAAGATTGCAATCTTTTGTGGTTACAATCATTTTGAAATAATTTTTTTTAACTCATTGATTGCAGTCAATTTAATTGCAATCAATTTGATTGCAATCAAATTTTGTTGAAATCGTGTGATTTCAATAAATTTTCCTGAAACCACTACTATGGTGTAAGTCCAACAAAATAGTATAAAAACGGACCAAAACGTAGGTTTGTTTTAATTATCAGAGTAAACTTTATTTCTAGAATAATGAGTATCACTTGAAGCGAACGATGATTTTGATTTTGATTTAATTTTGATTGCAATCACTGGATTTGATTGCAATCAATTAATATAGAAACTAGTTTCAAAAAATTGATTTCAAATTGAAATCATGAAATCAAATATATGATTTTGATTGCAATCAAAAACTAGCAATCATTAACATGAAATCATGTGATTGCAATTAAATTGATTGTAATCTTTCACACCTGTGGTCAATACAAACATAGAAAGATCACCAAAAAACCTACTTCTACAAAAACAAACTTTGATAAAAGAAATATATTTTTCCTTTTATAAGGAACAAAAAAGAAACCAAAATTTGACATGCAGAAGTCAGATTCAAAAATCGTGTCGACCTGAGTTATTAATAATTTTTATTTGTACCAAATTGGTGTAGTATTGTATTTCTAATCTTCGATTTGTACCAAAAATTTTACAATTGTACGAATTTCGCCATCCCTGCTACACAAGGCTAAAGCAATATTGTTCAATAACAATATTGTTTAATAAAAAAATTAATTTCTAATAATTCTATTTCCATTGAACAAAAATGTTAGCATATAAATATGGCAACACTTGCTGTTATTTTGTATACAACGCGTGAAAGTTCAAGAATGTTCAACTTTTTGCGAGGTACGTACGCTTGTCGCAAACATCTCTTTTTAACTTGCCTTGTGAAAACACACCACTTCAACTTTTTTGACAGAAGTCTGTATCGCATTAACGCATTGAACGTGTGCTATGTACCTTCTTCACCTTTATGTGTTTCCATAAAAAAATGCGTATGAGACATATTTAATTTAATTTTCTTAAAAATTCTGTACTGATGAGTTCTTGTACCTAGTGCATAGAAATTAAGTAAAATTCATGTTTTTTTTTATTAAAAAATTGCTAGAAATTAAATGTTTTATTTCAGAAAGACTTTACAGTATATATTTTGTTCGTTTTTTTTTTTTGTTCTTAATTTATCAGTAATTTATTCAAGTAAATGTGTTTTATCCCGATGTTTACTATTTGACAACTTCTCTCAACTGAGCTAAATTCACCATACACAATACCACAAACTGGTACCATCAGCAAAATATCAAACTCTGTTTGACATCGCTACACAAATCGAACAATCACACCAAATGCCCATACACGACCCAACCACTGGCGTCAACACGTGATTGCGCATGCATACTGGTGTAGTGTATGGGGCCCTTTAGACTCAGAGAATGTTATAGGCATGAAAAATACTCCAGCACGCATTATCGTGAGCACCCTGATTTCAATAAGCTTAAAGCGCATTATTTACGGCTAAAGTGTAGTGCCGTCTTAAAGTATGCCGGTGTCCTCGGGCACACTAAAATTCGGGGCCTCGCTGAAAAGTAACAAAATCAGCAATAAATGGATAAAATTCCCAATTTAATTCTTAGCAATTCACTTTCAACACGTCCATAAATTTTGTTTAATGCAACGCTGGGAGCAAATTACGGCATTCGATATCGATCGAAATTTAAATTGTATTGAAATTTCAATCGATATCGAGTGCCGTAATTTGACTCCTGCTCATAAGTGATTGCCCGTGCTGTAACTGATCTTATACTCTATTAAGAAGTTCTCCAGACGAAACTAAAACAGACTCAAGTAGCACTCAAAATATATCAAATATTTATCTATCTTAACGACACATTATATTGTGTTTACTTCACACTATTACTACCAAATACAATTTTTAACAAATATATTTTCTAAATTATCGACTGATATTTAAATAGCTTTTATATGATTTGTAAAACTTTGTAAAAAATTTTTATAAAACTTATTTAAGCTCTTGGAAATTAAATTAAAGTTTTAATGTAAATATAAGAAAACTGAAAAACTTAACTAACAAAATGATATACATATATAATTAACGAAAGAATACTACTAAAACTTACTTAAAGCAATTATATGCATATATTTTTCTTCTTATTAGATTAATTAACAAACTATAATTATAAATTCATATATAAATAAAAAAAAACAACATTTGTTTAATAATTAATATAAAGAGGTAAACCCATGTACAATGAATTACAAATACAAAATTAAAATAAAACTTGAAAAAAAATCAATAACAAAATATAAACTACGAGAACAAATTAAAGTTAAATAAACATTAAATCAAAACTATAGTACATAAATAATTTTAATATTATACGAAAACAACAACTAGATGTTTAGTTCTTTTTTTTTATTATTAGATTTACACAAAAGGATAAAAAGACCGATAAGAAAAATCAATGTATTGAAATTAATAGAATAACATAAATGTAAGATAGACACTTTTTGAAAATTTTTATATTTTATAATTTTTAAAGCAGAAAAAAAATTAATATATTTCGGAAACCATGTGCCAAAATTACAATTAAAAAAAGAAGAAACAAACAACCCAAAAGTTGCCAAAGTAATAAAAATTATTTTTCAATTTACAAAAACAACAAAAAAATTTTAAATTTTTTTATGAAAAATATTTAGTAACAAATAAAAATTTAACAAAAAAATAACTAAATGTTTTATAACTAAAAAAAACTAGAAATCAAAAATAAAAACATCATATAAATCTGATTTAAGAACAAACCAAAATTGGTAGTCTAAGGACGACTGTCTTATACTCTTCATAAAATTAGATAAAAATTTGTTAAATAATTGTATCAAAACTTTGTTGATCTTTTGAAAATCTACAAAATATATTTGTAGTTTATTTCGGCACCAGATAACCTAATTTTATTTAATGCGAAAATCATTATCAAATTTGTTAAAACGAATTTTTAAAATCAAATATACGCAAAAAGTAGCAAAATAATGTTCCAGCCCATTTAGCTGCAAGATTATGATCGCTTTGTGATGTGCTACGAAAGAGAAACATATGAGAGGAGAGTATAAAAAGAAAGAGTTAGGTTTAGAGATAAGTCAAGAAGCAAACTCTAGGGTAATACAGAAACAGTTCCGAAGGTCCCTAAAATATTATAAGACAGCACATTATTCGTCGGCGTATACCCAATATGACTGCCGTTACGCGAAATATTCTCTTTATGCGAGAGTGATTGTTCGCGAAATCTAGTTCCTTCCATAAGACTTGTGTATCGGAAAATAATATTTGTACTTTAAAAAAATGTCTCTTTATAATTTCAATGAAACCATTTCGTTAGATTTCTTCTCAATGCAAATGATATATTTCATGAAGATTTGTGAAACAATTTCATTGGATTTCATTCATTAGTTTCATAATTTCTTTAAGAAATACCTTTTTTAGCTGGATTTTAGTCAAAAGATTTAATTTTGGAAATAGTTTCTTTATCTTGTATTAATACATTTTCATTTGTTTTATTATTTTTTCTACTGGGTTAACAGTTTGTTATTCATTTCGTTTAGTTTATTATTCAATATCTGGAGACTCCAATTTTTCTGCTTTCACAATATATACACTTCAAAGTTAACAAAATTTAAAACCTTTCAAGTTTTTGAATTTCATAATTACAATGAAATGTAATTCATAGTTTTGATGAAAAATTTCATTGCATTTATGAAAAGCTGATGAAATAAATCTCAATTTCATAAAAAAGCACCATTATTTATTTCAAAATCTCTCAACCAAAGGCGAACAACAAAAGGCAAATGATGAAAATCAATAGTCTGAGCTCGATACTGTGACCGGTCATTAACGTTAGAGGATTTTCTGAAGTGCACTAGTGTCTATCGTACGTATTTGTTGCATGGAATTGTCAGTAAATTAAAATAGTCAATACAATACAATTTCAGTGAAAGAGCCTACACTCACAATATTATTACAGTAACGGAATGTACTTTATTCAAAAAGTATTCCGTGCAGTAATTTTTAAATGAATAACTATTTAAAATTCTAAGCAATCTAATTTTTAACTAACTTTAACGTTCAATAAAAAAAAGTAAGTACACATTAATACAAATTTTCGGTTGCTTTCATTATTGTCCGTTGTTTATGTCAAACAAGTACATGCGTAAAAATAACACACACGCACACACACAAACACTTGAAATTTGCTGAAATTGTAATTTAAAATATATGAATATTCATTTCAAATCGGTAGTGAAGTAGATAGTGAGCTAGACTATTAATCGGGAGGTTTCAGCCGAGACCATGCTCGTTTTTTTTAGTTTTTGATGTTGAATGCATACAAATTAGCAAGTTTATGTTAACTTAGGGCTATTGAATAATATACTATGCTTTAGCCGAGTGTTCCTGCATAGAAGTTCAAACCTGAAGGAGTTTTTTTTATTATTTATTTATTTAATGATTTCGGTTCCCAGTGGAAATTAAAATAACAAACAGTGAATAAAACTATAAAATTAATAAAGAAATAATCAAAGATATGAAATAACAATCGTTTAAGATGCCATTAACTTATTTAAAAATAAAGCTAAAATCATTTGTTTTTACTGAACTTGTGGTTGATTATATAACAGTAAACATAGCAGAAATAAGGGAAACATCTTTTATTTTTACGGAAGTTGAGATTAATTCTTGATCCAAATATAAAGAGAGAATCATTCATTTTTTACGGTCTTAAGCCAGTTAATTTTTTTACATTTTAAATTTCATAAACTTTTTGTTAAATTTAAATGAAAATTAATTTAACTTTTTTTCATTTATTTTTTATTAAAATGGCAGTTAATTTTACGTACAAAATATTTTGAGTGTACTTATTTTTTATTTAGTTTTGTTTTTAACAAACACAACCCTCCAAACGATTTAGCTTGTATACGGAAAAAACCCAGGGTCAATGGTGGGGATCGAACCCACGACCTCTGGACTGACAGATTAGCATCACTACCAGTCAGCCATAGCTGCTTCAATAAAACAATGAAATACATAGTTTAATTATAATAATGAAATAGTTTCATTTAAATAACGAAATAATTTCATTAAAATTATGAAATAGTGTTGTTTCAATAATAATGAAATATTTTCATTCGTTTAACGAAGTTATTACATCCCACTAGGGCTCATTTTCCTGGTAAAGTTAATGTTTTTTTCATCTAGATTATCGCTAAGGCTTATATTGTTCTGGCCTGGGGATTGTATTGTCTCTCTAGTATAGTTTGTGTGTTTTTCTTTATTCGTGAAAGAGATACTGACACTTAGATAGAATCATAACACGATACGTTTTCCTCTGGTTTGAATTAGTGTTGTTGTAAGATAGGAAAAGAGTAAAGGATAAGTGAGCTCAATGCAAGTAATCAACTTGCCTGAAAGTCCTCTGTTTTTTTTTTAATTCTATTGCTCTTTTTATTTTCAGTATCGGTAAATTCTAATGTATCATTCATTAATTACACAATGCAACAAAAAAAACAAATTACAAAGAGTACCACTAAATTTGTTTGATGTACCCTAACCACAAAAAGAGCAAAATGGATATTTTTGATATGGATGCTCTTTTTTATTTTTCCATTAGTGCGTATCAAAGGTCATAACAAAAGTGTAATTTTGTTGCATAGTGCTACAGTTGCGTTATATTCCAATTGTGTGCCTGTTTTATAACTATTTTTTAACAACTTCTTTTGGATACATTTTCTATAAAGCTTAACAAAATTATTTACGTTTGTAATGCGAGCGATTGTATCGTCAGTTACGAAAGTAGCATTTGAATTGTAAAATTAATTTACCTAAATGCCAAATTCAATGAAGAGTATAAAATTATAGAACAAAAATCAAATCATCAAAATCTTTTAAATCAAATTTGCCAATCAAGTATAACCATATAAAATTTTATATGTTAAAAATAAGCCAAAATTAATTAAAACAAACGACAACAACAAAAATAGTAATAAAATCAAACAGCAAATCAACACTATAGTATTAAACAATTTAATTTTGAAATACAAAATATATTTTAAATTAAACAAAACAAAAGCATAAATTTAGCAATTATTAATTTATTTAAATTCAAACCTAATTTCATTGTACATCGAAGTTTACGAATTTATTATGAATTTAAAAAAAAACGAATATCAAGATTAAGTGGATTATTTTTTTTAATATAATTAATATAAATCATTCATTTTTAGTTTGTTGCTTGTTTATAAACTGGTTTCACTAATTGTTATTTTTAAAACTTTTATTTTTTAACGAAAAAGAAAAATATAAAAATTAATAATACAAAGACAGGAAAATAAACGAATTATTATCATCAAAAGTCAATGCAAGTAATAGAAAAAAGTAAAACATACAAAAAATAGTAAAACAATCAATAAAATGCAAAAATCATTCATATTATTAACAAAATTAAACAAAATAAATATAAAAGAAAATCATTATTATTGAACGTCTTTCATGAAATAATTTATGTAGCACAAAAACAAACAAATATTAAATGAAAACAAAAAGAATTATATATATGTGTAAAAACTTAATTAAATAAACATTTAAAAATATGAGAAAAAAATTAAAATTTAGCATTTGTTATTTAAAAGTTTTGGAGCAAGAGGTGAGTATTCGAAAGCGTACGAAAATATTGACAAAAACGTTTATGGTGTTTTACAACTTAAGTGTTTATCTTATCTCTATTTGTCGATGATGTAGACTAAGAGGCTATAGGGAAAATGGTTATTATCTTAACCAAAGAAAAGACCTTAGCACGCGGTAACCGCTACATTGAATCCGAAGAAGAGCTCATTTTATGGTTAGTCTGACAAACATTAATAAATGCATGGTGTCATACGACACCGGGCTCGAACCAAGTTCCTTGGGCCTACCGGCATCGGCATTATGACATCGGCAGGCCACCCACCTTCTGTCGGCCCCGTTCGGTCGCCATATCAGACGCCGCCTCATCTTTATCGTCCAGACCAAATATAGAAATTATAATTTAAAAATAAAAATTACTCCTTCGTTGATAACAATAAGTAAATGAAAATAGTCATTTCCAACCCTGGACGAAAAAAGAACACAATTCGTCAAGCAAAAACCACTATCGCCTGGAAGGTATTTAGGCGATACTTGTCAAGAATTTAGCCGAGCACCTGGTGTTTAGCGAGACACCTTCACTTAGCAAGGAAACCAACAATTAGCCAAGACACAAGCCTTGGCTAGGGATTCTCAAAAACCAAAGCAATAATCTCCTCAAAATCCGAGAAGTTGTTTGGATTCCCAAAAACTAGGACAAAAATCTCCAAAAATCCCAGAAGTTCCCCGGATTTTAAGAAACACAAAAAAAAAAGCTTAAACGCCAAAAAGTAAATTTTACAAACGCATTTTTTAGTTATCCTTGGTTTAAATCAATTAGAGCCCTAATATTAGCTACATTGGATTGTAGCGGACAGTTATATGCAGCGGTCGGAATTTCATGTAAATGCATGTTTTTTGTGGTGACAGATAATGAGTTATTGACTAATTATCTATGCGAATTATCAAATTTTAAGTAGTTTGGCACCGATTTGTAGTTTCATATTTTTGCATATTATGGTGATAAGTGCATAATTTTGCATATTTTGGCAATGAATTAATTATATTATAGAAATGGATTATGGCCTATTAAATTTTGAAATTTTACAGATAGTCTAAATTATCGTTAATAGTCGAGTTTCGTCAAAAAAGATTTTCCAAAAACTTCGTTCTAAAGCTCCAAAGAAAAATTTTTGACTTTGTATAAGTGCCGAACTTAGCAGCATGCTATTTTTGATATCAACCACGATCTCATCATTAAAGTTCTTCTTATACTCCCGCCCACCATAGCCTCCAAAGACAAGTAGGTAAATGACTAACTTTAAACCAATTTGCAAGTTAACCTCTTTACAAATGTGGAGATTTTTCAAAACTAACCTAAGTTCTTTTGGTAGTTTAGAAATTTTCAATATTTTTGTTCTTGTCTTAGACAATCACTAATTGTGCTTTTTCCGTTTCTCTTACTTGATTGAAAGCTTTGCTTTCGAAGTCTAAGTGGCGCATGTCTTTGTTTATCCTTATATTTAGCCATTTCACAGAATACCATTCCGATCGGAGGTGGTTTCAATTCCGTAAGTTGCTCCTTCAGAAAACGAAAAACGAAAATTTTCTTCGTAATCAAACCACTTTTAAATCTCAAAGTGAAATTGAAAAACACTTTTCTACTGACTACATTTGCAGTAAGTACTAAAAAACGTGCATACCTTTAGGAGCGTCAAATAAATATTTGGTCATGAGCTTTCCATGTTAATAAAAAGCTCAATGTGGGCTTTGCATCTAAAAACAAGAGTAAACAAACGCCTCAAGGTATAAAAACTTTATCATTGTAAAAACGAAATACGAAATAAACAGAATCTAAAGCACCAAAAATTTACTTTTTCGGAATGACAACTACGGAATCAAAACCAAATCGAACGGAGTCTCTGACACGGCTGATTAATTGGAAAAAATCAAACATCTTAAATGCTATATTTTTTTTAGTGCTAACAATTGAAAATTATGTAGTTAGTCGAACTGTATGGGTTTTAATCTAAAGAAATTTTATTATTCAGGCTTTACAATTTTAGCAATCAAATTATTTTTATTGAGAATGAATTTTTCATATCATTGTGTTAAATTCGACCCTTGTACAAAGTTAACATTTTTCTTTGTCCGATTTGGCGTGGAATGGCCCATATATAGCTTAACATCAAATATAGAAATCTTCAATGCAGCAAGCAATTATATAAATGTTAACTCAAAATTATAGCATATTTGTATAACAGTACTTTATAATAAACCGAGTTTTTACACACATCCTTACAAATTAATATCCGCACTCAAATCAAACTTTTATATGGATACGGTTTAACCATCTTATACAAATATAAATGATTTACATAGTTACCTACTGTCCGCTAGATGACACTCACGTGATATGTGTCTAATGTAGAGAATTGCCACTATTTTAACATGTCTATCATTAGCAACGTCATGATAACGTAATATTTAAAGAAAACTGTTATAATTTTAAAGGTTGGTAATTTAAAAATTCAGTAACTTTTTATATTGAAATTCAAAATCGTTTTGTACACAAATTCGGTATAACACAGCAAGCGTTTTCAAAAAAAAAACAAAATTTTAAAAGAAATTAACAATTTCTGTTCAAAGAATAGAGTAAGTTCGGGAAAAGTAGTATAGTATACCTATTTTTATTTAGCTATAGTTTTTAGAAACTTGATTGGATTAGAACAGAAATCAGTGTCTTAGGTTTCTATTCGGGAAAGTAAAAAAATCTTTGAAGCCAAAGTTTCAGAGGAATAAAAGAAAAAGTAAAAACAAACTCATAAGCAATCCATTTTTAAAATTGGCGGGTAATGTGGTATACCATTTCTTCACATATTCTGCTGCCCATTTTCTTAGCTGATCTCTTTTTGACATGCTTATATTCTTAAAAGGATAATGTGATACAGTACACGATATAAGATGCCTTTAACTATACCTTACTAGCCGACCACGCGATTTATTTAAATATGTAATTTTTTAATAAAAAATATACACTAAATATGCAATATTGTTGCATGTGTTTTTCACTTATAAAATAATCAGCTTTGACTTGAAAATTAAGCCAATGAAATTTATTAATTTACTCCCTATATTCGCAGTATTTTCAAAAATATATTTATTTGTTGTGGGTTAAAGGTTGTAAAATAATAAACAAATTTATATTGAATAAACATTGTTAGTTCTTTATCCAAAGTTATTTCATTAGTTTGGCTTAAGATCAATTTCAATTTATTAGTTCGAACAAATTATTGTTTTTTATTTAAAAAATAAATTCTAAAGTATGTAAATATTGAACATTCAAAGAAAAATTTTACTGTACGGAGGGTTGAACTGACAGTTGTAACGAGACTACCATAGTCTACTCATCAGAGCCCTTTTACCTACACTACCAGCGACGGTAGCAACAACACTGTAGCGAAAATCTTACTAATTTTAGTAAGCTCAATTATTAGATGCTACTCGGCAGCAGCGAGTAGCATCTAATAATGAACTTTTTCTAAATGTTTGGAACTTCGCTAACTGTATTTTTCAAGCATGTTCAACTATTTTAAGCTTTTTTAATTTCGGTCTTACCAGCGTGGAATATCATTGATATTTTCAATGCTGGGATATTTGAATGTTTATGTGGCCCAAGTTTTTTGGAACAGTACTCATTCATGTTTTAGCTATTTGTCTTTAGAGTTTTAATAATTGAGTTATGAATTTTTGGTCGAACTGTATTGTATGGTTTTTATCCAAAGTTATTTCATTAGTTTGGCTTAAGTTCATTTTCAATTTATTCTTTCGACCAAATTATTATTTTTTATTTAAGAAAGAAATTCTAAAGCATGTAAATATTGAACATTTAAAAGAAAAATTTGGATGTATGGAAGGTTGAACTGGCAGCTGTTTTGAGACTACCACAGTCTACTCATCAGAGCTCTTTTACCTTCGCTACCTACACGACGTTATAAGCAAACAGATATCAAAGAAGCCACTATAACTTGTACTATTTTATAAACTGTTTTCCCTCTGTTGTAAATTTTAGTTACATGGTTTTGCGTTTTATATGACGATTTCTACCATTTCAGGATATTATTGATTTCTTTGTTAGTTACTGTATTATTTTTAATAAAATTTAAACAAAAGTATGAATTTAGGTTATTAAATATTAAACTAATTCTATTCAAGATCAACACAATTTAAATTAAACTTATTACAAACATGTTCATAATAATTGTGCAGATTTTGTAACTTTTTTTAATTGGTTTAGTTTTATTAATACACAATGGCTTCAATGGCAAACAAATTATTTTGCATACAGTCATATAAAAAGTACTAAAACACATACAACAAATAATTACAGACAAAACAGATACAATTGAAAGTCAATTCATGTTTGTGTATAAAATAGTCATGTATGAATTTATACATACAACTTTATGCGCACGTGTTTTTAAGACTTAAGTAGCAAAAGAAATTTAAAAATTTATTTCTACATTTTCTACTTTGAAGTTGGAATACCTGAGATAACAACAAGCAATAAAAAATTGATGTTATAGTAGACGAGACTTTTCTAAAATAAATTTTGAACGTCGCGTAGCTGTTTATAAGGCGTTGCGAAGCTCTGAGAAGGAAAAGTAGGCGAAAACATTGCAATGATCCGGGTTATGAAGAGGTGCGTTAACGCTCACTTTATACTTGTCGGGGTGTGAAGTTAGACAAAGGCCGAAGGAGTTTTAATGCCCTTTAACACTCGCAATAGGTGTTGGCTCATTCACTAATTGGGCAATGTGTTTGTTCACGGCCAATAACTCACCATATTGGGCTTTTGGAGTTGCATAGCTCGAATCACGAAGCCAAGATAAATTGTGAGCATTGAAATCACCAGCAACAACAATTTTGCTATTCGGAAAACGGTAAAGGATCTTCGAAATCGAATCGGAAATGCTATCGAAATCGAATATGGACGTCTGTAAAGAAATCCAAAGTGCAAACTATGAGTTCATATTTTGTATTTAACCCAGAGACAGTTAATTTTGGAATCACACATGCCTAAAAGCTGCTGGCACTGGTACACAGCTTAATTGCATATGTATACTCCAACACTACATTGAAGAATAAAAAGTGATACCCGGGGAAATTTAAATCCTTTGGATCAGCATTTGTCAGATACCTGGGTCCCCATAAAGCGAAAACATTCGGCTGATAAAGACAAATGCAAGAGAAGAAATTCTTCCTTAATCCATGTATGTTAAATAAATCTATTTCCGAATCAGTCTGTCATAACAATGCGTAGAATTCACATCAGATATTTATTTTGTAATATTAATTGCTGCCACATTGACTGGTCATGTTTTTGCAAATGAATAGTCAAACAACAACTAACACATTGGCATTAGCATCAAAGATGGGAACGGGACACACTTACAAAGAAATGGTCATTGCTATTGAGCACGTCTCACTGTACCAGCACTAATATGATATGCCAACAGTGATGTCTTTTTAATGTCTTGGTTGATATTTTAGTTCTTTGCTATTTAGTTATTATTGAAGTACCTTCTTATTTAATAACAATTAACAGGCTTTTCTATTTCTCTTATTAAATAAATTAAGTAAAGTGTGACTTTGGCTCGCACACGAAGGGTTCCGTACGAATACATATTCGTTAATCCCTTTTCGTTTTTGCTCCTTTTTTCATTTTGAAAGTTTTTTCGTTGTGCTTGTTTAATTTTAGATTTTTTTATTTTTTAAGTATTTTTCGTTGTTTTAGTGATTTTCTGGTTTTGGCGCATTTTAATTTTCGCGATTTTTCTTTTTTTCTGGCGATTTTTTGTTTTTTTTTGCAATTTTTTTGTATTTTTTCAAATATTTTTTAGTTTTGCCGATTTTTTGATTTTGGCGTTTTTTAAAGCTTTTTTTACTTTTTTACGATATTTTTAGTTTTAGCGATCTATTTTTGTTGGGGGGATTTTTTTTTTCAGTTTTGGCGCTTTTTTTGGTTTTAGGGAATTTTTGTGATTTTTTTTTTAGTTTTAGCAATTTTTTTTTTTGGCTATGGCACTTTTTTCGTTCTGGGGTTTTTTTTTGGTTTTCTGCATTTTTTCCCCGTTTTTTTAGTTTTAGCGTTTTTTTGTCGTTATTTAAGTTTTTCGCTTTTTGACGATATTTTTAGTTTTTAGCGATTTATTTTAGCTTTGGCACTTTTTTTTTTGGTTATGTGCTTTTTTCGGTTTTTGGGGATTTTTTCGGTTTTTTGTGATATTTTTAGTTTATCCGATTTTTTACGTTGCAGTGATTTTTTCGTTTTGAGGACTTTTTTTCGGTTTTTGGCGTTTTTTTGTTTGTTTTTTTGTGGTCTATTTCGTTTTGGTGATAGTTTTTCGTTTTACCGATTTTTTTTTTGAAATTTGGTGTTTTTTTCCATAATCGCTTTTTTGCGATTTTTTTGAAATTTTTTTTAGTTTTAGAATTTTTTAGTTTTAGCATTTATGAATATTTCAAGAATTTACCTCTTACGGTTTCCAAGATACAGCATATGGTCTTAATTAGATATTAAAATTACATTAACTGCTAGAACACCCTTTAATTTTTATTGTTTTAAATATTAGTGTTAATTAGTGTAGTCTATTATACAGACTACACCAATTAACTTTGAAAATTTAAAATGTCTATACATAAGTGTCTGTTTCGTTGTTCGCTTTAGAACTCCCTTTAATTTTTAACTGTCATGTAATTGTTGTTGTAGCGGCAAAAGTTTTACATATTCTGTGAAAATTTCAGGTCCGTAGCTCTATGGTTCCCAAAGAAAACAAGAAACAGCCTGTGACAGACAGGCAGACGGACAGACAGGCGGACAGCGTAGCGAAAACAATAGGATTCCTTTACACTTTTGGTGTACGGAACCCTAATAATGAAGTAAACACTTACGGCCTTAGTTATAAAAAATATTTATGTGCTGTTTCCGCAATGCAAACAAGCACTGCTTGCCTAAAATTTGTATGAAAAACACTCAAAAAACTGAGTGCTTTTCATATAAATTTTAGACAAGCTGTGCTTGTTTGCATTATGGAAACAACACATTAATGTTTATTAAGGGCTTATTTGACAACTTTCTATACAATACTTGTCAAATAAACTTTTAATAAACATAATGAATTTTTTATAAATAAGGCTGTTAGTTTTCAATAAAAAAAATATGTAGTACTATTGGCTGTTATATTGTCCGATTTCGGCTTTTCTAGCATTTAAAAAACCCGATTTCGCTTATTTTTCCCTCCAGCTCCTGGGAACACTGTTGAATAATAGTAATTACCACATATCAACGTATGCTCAATATTTCGATTGCAAAGATATATTACTCATACGATACCATGCTATTTTTTTAGCATCTTATTCACGATCCAAATACATGACACATACCTCGTATACATCAGCATGAAGCTTTCAACATACAGAAAACTGCGAAAGGAATATGTTATAAAATAATCCTAATTACCAAACTATAGTATATAATATAAAATTTTAAATTACCAAAATAAGATTTTTACTTTGTAAATGGCTCTAGAAAATATATATAAATCTGTCCACCAAACGCCAAGAGGACAGAAAGCAATACTGAACTTTTGCACCGTCCTCGTATATATAATTGCTACAATTATAACACAAACAATCAACCAAAATATTTCAAAATTTTTTAAGAATTTGTATTTAAAAATTAAAAACATTACGACTTGTATGTATTATAATCATCGTAATAATCATTTAAATTATCAATGCAAAACCAACAATATTATCTTCAACATCATTAACATGCTTTCCAGCTAAATTAAAATTCAACAAATTGAAGTATTAAGAAACAAACTTTTCGAACAAGTTATATTTAAAAATTGTTTTTTTTATATCCTTTGGCTTGAAATGCGTTTTCATTCAGGATATTTGCTTGTGTGTGTTCAGTAAATAACAGAAATAAGAGAGAAATTCACAAAAAACACTCACATAGACATTTTTGCCAAAAACTATGCTAACAATGACAATAACAAGAATAAAAATTACAAATATCTTTGCTTTAAAGATGTTTAAGACAAAGCAAATGTTAACGAGAACAAAGTGCAAACTGCTGAACTTAATTTAACTAAAATTGGCTGCAAGTCTTAAACTTAAGCGCGCATGATATCACATAGAAAAGTATGTTGCTTGGTATGTCTTTTATTAGTTTATTGTTTTCTGTCTTGTACAAGAGATATTTTCTCGAAATTAACAATATAAATGTGACAGTAATTGTTACATGGAACATATTTAACGACATGGGAATTATTTTACATACAATGTTGGATACTTAGGAAATAAAATCGATAATAATATGGATGAGCTTTTAATATTTTTAGATATGTGTTTTTATTTAGTATTCTGTTAATGAAAAGTCCTGTTTTTTTTAAGCTAATGGAAATGTCGTTTGTTCACTTTAATCTTTAAAACCATTCAATTGACTTTAATGAAAGTTTTTGAGAGTGTGTGGCTAGATTAAGTTTGAAAACAGGAATATATTTGGATCTGAGACGTGGCGCTGTTGCCACCTGCATATGTAGGTCCGATGATTTAAATCATCCTACGACAGGACTTAGTAATGAAAATGGACGTCAATAATTGAAAAAGAGCTTGTAGACTGCCCGAAATCACTAAAGTCTTGACGCTTGAGTGGTACGTCGAACTAATGACCAAATGGCATATAAAGAGTTTAATGCGCTAAACTAAAATCTGTTTTCAGTTTTTATGATTCCGTACACCAAAGGTGAAAAGGAACCCTATTGTTTACGCTACGCTGTCCATCTGTCCGGTTGTATGTCTGTCGCAGGCTTCTATCTCGAGGACTGTAAGAGGTACGGACCTAAAATTTTCACAGATTATGCGTAACTATTAGCCACCATTCGACGCGTAATTTAATAGCTTTTTATAGAAGATATCTCGTTTGCGTTCGAAAGAGAAGCAGAAATTCAAAACCAAAAATGTGCCGTTATCAAGTAAATGTGACGCGGTACATTCAAACGAAGTTTATATTTGCAATATATTGACCAAAATCTACATGTTTTATATATAATTATGTAAAAAACTTTTTGGCCGCAGACCTGTGTAATTAAAGGGAAAATTAATAATAAAAGGTTATCTTTACAAGTAATGCAACACAGAGAAAACAGATTGATTGGAAAACAGTTACAATTACGAAAATTTAACTAATTCAACCAATATTTTGCTATAAGTATTGAAATATAATAAATTCAGTTACAACTCCTTGCTTATAACTGAAAAACTATACACAATCTGCAATTTCAATAACAAAAACAAATGTAGTTATTTGGTGTTTCCAGCCGAATATATGTTTAGAGTAGTTAATAAATTGGTAGGAAGGAAGCGCTGCTTGACAGTTGATATAAATTAATAATAAAAATTGTTAATAATTAGCTCAAAGTCAATAGAAAAAATCAAAAAGTTTGTTTATCTTTAGATCCATCGGCTATGTACTGGTCTGGTTTACTGTATTTGATAGAGCCAAAGAAAAATTCGTAAATTGTAAGTAACATATAATCATGAAAATTATTGTTCATATCAAAAGAACATTTCAGTTACATGAGCTGGTAAAAGAATAGCAAGAATTGTCCTATAGTACTTTTCAAGGAAAACTTTTTGTCATTTCAATGATCGATATTGGACAGATCTAAAATAATATTTTCTTTATTGGTAAAAGGTAAGTTCATTGGATTTAAATGTGTATTCCAGAGCATATTGATTAATATGATGTTTCCAAGGAAATCCTACAGACAACACGTTCCTTATAGTCTTCAACCTGTAATTGCTGAAATTTTATAAAAATATGAGCAATATTTCGTATTATTTGCATTTCGTATCAAGAAATTGTCGAGGTAAGTTTTCCCAAAATAACTGCTTCTATATCTTTAAATTTCAAACAACACATTTTTATTAATTATAGAATCTCTGAGCAGCAGGACTTTTACGCAGCATGGATTCCATCAACATGTGAAGCATTTCTTTGTTTTTAGTTTAACTATGTGCTTATGCTTTCTATCTTTTTTTCGTTTGTGACTTTAATAAAATAAAAATTTTAAATTTAATTCGCAATAAACTTATTTATTTCAATGATTCTTTCTGTGATATTCAGACCTATGTATCGAATTTGTTCAGTACTTATAATCGAATTGTACGATAGTACACAGAACCGACAAAATTCAATTGGCTACAAATTCGGTTAGTACAATGAATCTGTTTTCTCTGTGAATAAACAAGCTGACGCGTAAATCGTCTAAACGAAATAAATCGGTAAAACGAAAAATAAAAAAGGCCAAACAAAAGAAAAATAATCCAAAATTAACGGTAATCCTAATAAACCTAAAATAAAAATAAAAAAAATTTAAAAACAGAAAAAAATCACCAAAATGAAAAAGAGCTAAAACGAAAGAAGTACCAAAACAAAAAGAATCGTTAAAACAAAAAATCATAAAAACGAAAAAATTCCTCGAACCAAAAAATTCCTTCGTGTGCGACTCAACTGAATTTATTGAATTTACTTCCATAGCGTACAGGATTTTTTGTAGGCATTATTAATATTACCACTACAGCGGTATATTTCACCCTAAATTAAGAACGGTACGTACGACTTCGACCAAAAAAATAAAAAATAAAATATAAAATATATAAAAAAACGTACAAATATGCATGACCAATTTAATTTACCTTCAAACTTTCTTAATAACGTTTTTTAGTTTGATCGACGCTTTCGGAGTTATTACAAATTAGTATAAAAAATAGCTTTTTGATGCAAAATTAAACAATTTTCTCATCTAAAGCTCATAAAAAATTAAAAACTGCAAAAACTTTACCTTTTAAATATTTTTCTGAAGGACAGCTGTCTTACGAACAAAATATGTTATATATTATGAAAAGCGATTAATAAATATTGATTTTATTAGCAATTAAGTGAACACACACCCAGACTCTTAAAATATACTTTTGTTCTAAAATTTTCTCTAAACGAAAATTCCTTTATTATCGAAAGCACCTTTTGAGAAAATCAATATTTATTCATCGATTTACATGATATATGTATGGCTTCTTGTGTTCGCAAAATAGCTATCATTACACTCACAATATTATGACAGTAACGGCATGTATTTTGTTCAAGAAGTATTCCGTCATTTTTAAAAGCGTAAACATTAAAAATTCTAAGGAATCTCATTTTTAACTGATTCTAACATTCCATAAAAAAAAACTTAATACACATTATACGGATTTTCTGCTGCTTTCAATATAGTCCGTTGTTTATGTTATAAGTACCAAAAAAGGACATGTATAGAAATAACACACACACAAATACTCAAAATATTCTGTAGGTAAAATTAACGCAAATTGCAATTGGAATTATATAAATACACATTTAAAATCAGTGGTGTAGTGGTTAGTACGTTAGACTATTAAACGAGAGAACACATGTTCAATTTCAGCCAAGACCACGCGTGTGTTTTTTTTAATTTGTAATGTGAAATTCATAAAATTGAGTAAGTTTATGTTGTCTTCATGCAGATAATTTACATACTATGCTTTGGCCAGATGGTTGATACGTTAGATTTCAAGCCCGAACGAGGTTTGTTCGATCCCAGTAGAAATTAACATAACAAACAGTGAGCAAAAATATACATTTAATAAAATAATAATTAAAGATACGAAATAGCATTTAAAAACAAAGAAAAAATCAATTATTTTTAGGGAACTTGGGGTTGAGTATTTAACATTGAAAATAGCAGAAACAAAGAAACCTCTTTTAATTTTACGGACGCTGCTATTAGTTATTTTGACAGTGAAATTGATGCAAACATATAAGGAATCATTAATTTTAATTCTGTTAACTTTTTAACATTTAAAGTTGAATAAACTTTTTGTTAAACTTAAATGAGAAATAAGTAGACCGGTTTTTAATTGAGTTTTAATTTATTTTATATTGCAATTTCAGTTAATTTTAAGTACAGAATATTTTGAGTGTAAGAATAATAAGTTCAACCCTTACTGCAGTCAAATTTTTCTTTGTTTACATGCTTCACATTTTGCTCTAAATAAATATATATAATTTAATTTAAGAATTAAATTAAAATCGAACTCGAGCCAAAATAACTAAAGTTCTATGGATTCAAGCCGTACAGTTCGAGTAAAATTTATAACTTAAGGTAAAGAGAGAAAACGAAAATTTTTTGAAGTTCTAAATTTTCTATGACTTTTTAAAATTATGCATGAAAAAGTACCTTTTTCGTTACTAGTCTCAACAATTTGGAACTTTAGAATATACCCTGCTGAGCATAATCATGGCGAAAACTTATGACAAATAGTTTTTAAAATTATGCGAAATGAAATGCTTAATTTTTATTTATCTTAAATTTAAGCTCTGGAATAGTACACAATGAATAGAACACAATGGAACAATTTCTTTGCTAAGACTAACAATTTATTTAATCTGTTCACTCTAAACTTTGCTTTTAATATTTACATGCAAGTCTAAAATTTCAAGTTTATTTTCTCTCCAAACTTTTATAACGCGCTTGAGTTTAAAATTTTCGGAAAACGTTGTAGTCGAGTTTGTTTTAGTAATTCCAAGCAAATTAAGAAACTTTTGCAGTTTAGAAGCCGCAAATAAATCAACAACAGCATCGGTAGCATCCGCATCAGCAGCAGACTTATAATCAAGTATAGTGTTTTGCTATTTAAGCATTCAAACATATTTCTATGTACTCTTGTATTTGGATAACTTCATGTGTATCTTCATACATACATGCTCATATGCCAAAAGATATTTTCAACTGTGTACGAGTGAGTGAGTATGTGGTAAAAAGTTTTATCATTGACAGTGTACTATTTTCCGTTTCCGCTACCGTACCATCTACACACACACACACACACACAGTCAAGCGAACAACAATGTTGTATTATTTTGACTACTTAATAAGAAAAGAGCGCGTAAGTAAAGAACAAATAAAAACTTTTTTTGTTTAGATATGTATGTGTGTGCCTGTCTAACATGTTTTTATCTGCCTGCATGTCTGACTGACTGTTGGCTTATTCTATGCTTGCATGAACACGATACTTTTTGTTATCCCATTCTAAATTTCAATTCAAAACTGTAAAAAATTTTCTATACATTCCAAGGCGAGGGTATCTCTAAAATTATTAGACTGACAGTGTCACGCTTTATACGCACAAGTCACGCTTTCCACAAAGCGCTTAACGTATGAACTAAAAGTTTTCACTATAACACTTTCTTAATTCAAAATATTGCAAGTAAATTTTTCTTTCCATTAAAATGTTGTAATTTTGTGACGGCCCTCGTATGTTGGCAGTTTAGTTTTTTTGTTTTCTTATACATATCTCAATTTCGCGATCTTTTTCATTGTTCTTAACGTTTTATTATTACGAAAATATTTTCTTACAATTGCCGCGTATGCAGCTTATTGTTTGTTTTTCAAATGTCTCATCATCATCAGTGCAAAAGTTGTAATGTTTTTTGTTGTGCACATTATTGTTTTTGTTTTTGTTTTATTGTAATGTCACTAGTCAGCTGTCAACAGTGTCAAACTGAGTTTTTGTTATTGTTCACATTTTTAGTTGTTGTTTTTTTTTATTGCATTGTTATTAAATGACATTTTGTTCTGAATGTGTGTAATCGAGATTGTATGGAAAATAGATGAGTTTAGAATAGTTCAAGTAGTGGATACATAAATATTCATTTGCAGCGGATGATGCGCTCGGTGGGCCGCAGTTTGTTAAGAAACAAGTTTTTGCAATTCATGGAGTTTGGTTTTCCTATTTTGCATATGAGTGTATGTCTGCATACTGTTAAGTTTTTTTAATTGATAAGAAGAAAATTATAGTTTTTGTTAAACTTTTTTACAAAATTAATATACATTTTGAAAATAATCAATACCCTTTGAAACAAATCAAAAGGAGTCAAAAGTAATATTAGAAATTAGTCGAATCGTTTTTTTTTTATCACTTTTGATTGTTGTTGATTACACTATGCAACACAATGTAACTTTTGCCATGAGCTTTGATCACCACTAACTATATTTTTTGATGTGTAATGGTCCCCTAAATACAAAAATAGTCCAAATTTAAAATTCTATGGTTTCGTTTTTTTTAAATTTTTTTTTTCTAAAATTTGGGATTTTTCAACAGGCTGGTCCACCGATTTCATCATAACTTAGGAACGGTTAGTCCAATTTTATTACAAGAAGCACAAGAAAATTTGAAATAAAATTACCTTTAAACGGTTTAAACATTCAGGTCTGCTCTAAATTCCATTCGGAATAAAAATGTTCGGAATTATCAAAGCATTATTGTTACATATTAATATTTATAGCAACAATGCTATGACAATTACGGCCATTCCGACTGGAATACAGAACAGACCTGATCATTATGTTTATATAATCAATGGTTTCGGTATTATGTAGACCACAATGCTGAAAAATATATATTTTTTATACAAAATTAGAAAATTTTTGCTTATTAAAAATTTACAAAAAAATCTAAAATGGCAAAACCTTATCATTTTCATTTACTGGTCATAAGGCCACATATACTACAAATAATAAAAGCTTTATTTCATGAAAACCGATTGATAAATATTGATTTTATTTATAATCGGGACTCGGACTTTCATGCAGCTAAAAATTGTTTTAAGCGCTTAACAAATGCACCTAGAAATTAAAAATATGCGCAAAAATATGCTTTTAACTACGAACAAAGTACCAAAACTAAAATAATTTGAAAATATTTTTTTAATTTCATATTAGAGATAAAAACATAACACAAACATAATTGGGTATATTATTTAATCCAACCGAACTTTAGTTGCGTTACTAGTCGGCAAATGAAAATTGATGGTTGCCAGAAAGGCACTAAATAGCAACTGAAATTAGCAGATCTCAGTTGCCATTAGTATTACCATTTTCAGCAGCTGGCTAGCCAACTGAGGCTCCGATGCCATCCATAATCAACCTATTAATATTTTTTGGTTTTTCAAAAATTGAGATATATCCATTAAAAAGTTTTTATAACTTCATAAATATTCATTTATTGTCAAAATATGGAAATATATGCACTTACTACCAAAATATGCAAAAATATGGAACTACCAATCGATGCCAAACTACTTAAAATTTGATGCTTCGCATAGATAATTAGCCAATGCCTCATTATCTATCATCACAAAAACCATAAATTTGCATGAAAGTCCGAGCCCTGTTCAGAATAAAGTCAACTAATTTTTTAAATAATTTTTAATATTTACACTGTAAAACAAAATCTATTTTTCTTTAAATAACAAGATTCTAATTACTGAATTTGGTACAGCACACCAAAAAAATATACACCTGTATGGACGTTTTGAAAGTTTGCATCTGGGGTTCATTTTAGGGGAAATTAATTTCTCCCCTTTTGCACATAGTTGTACTAACTTGGCATAGGCTAACTCATCCTAAAATGAAAGCCAGATGTAATCTTTAAAAACGCCGAATCAGCCGTTTGGACTTTGTTATTTAAATAAAAATGTTTTTGTAGTACAGTGTAAATATTAGCAGTCTTAGCAAAAATCAGATGATATCACTTTATTATAAACAAAATCATATTTATCCATCGCTTTTCATGAAATAACTCTTATTTTTTGTAAGTATATCGTTACCTAAAACCCAAACGGCCCTATCTAACATTTTGAAAACTTTTCAGGAAAAGCAAAAAACATGTTAAAACTAAAAATATTGAGATTTTCAATGCGAATTTCTCCAATATAATAAAAAAAAGCCGCATGAATAATTAATTATTTATGTTAGTTAGGGCTTTTTGCTACATATTTTTCTGAAACCAAAAGCCTTATCTTTAATAAAAGTATATGAAATGCTCTATCTTGCGAACCGTAATAGGGAGACACATGAAATTTTTACACGGTTTGCATTACTATGGCCGACTTAACAACATATACTAAAAATAAAAGAAACTTGATAATCAAAGGGTGTCATAAATAATGTAGTGTAATTTTGACATTGGGCTCTAACTTGCAAACCATAGTATGCAGGCACTTGAAATTTTCACATGCTATTTTTTACTAAGGCCGCTTTAATAAAAATATCACAAATTAAATAAAATCTAAAATCTAAAAAGATGTCCCAAAGTAGTATAATTTTGACATTGGACTGTATCTTGTGAACTATAATACCTATACCCTTGATATTCACAGTGTACTCTAAAACACTTTTGTTGAAAATTAGGTCGATAAAAGTCGGCAACACTTTACAGATTATTATCGACCAAAAATTACACGCGCATTATTTTTGAACAAAATGTTTTTACTAAAAAAAAGGGATTGGCTGCGTGCAGGTTTGAACCGTGACCTCGTGACTGATAGTCTGACGTATCTATCATTCAGCCATAGCCGTATTATGCTTTATGTTAAATTTTTTCCACTTGGACTATATATGTTTAATTTGAAGGTTTTTTCTTTAATAAAATAACTACAAATTCGATGTAATTTTAGACTAGGAGAAATTTTCAACACAAATTTACACTATATGTGATCGTAAATTTGAAGTAATTTTTAAGAGTATGGATGTGTAAAGCTATGGCTGCTTTAGGAAAATAAAATAAAATTAAAAATTAAATGGCGAATAGAAAATTAATGTAATTAATCAGCTTTTCATGGTGTTCTATTTTCTAGTTCCGGGAACTGACTTTTTTGTGGTGATGTATTTAGATGAAATACATCTGAATTTATAAAAACACGACTTGAATTTTTTTGTTAGCTAGAGAGGTTGTAATGTTATTGGTCAAAAAAGGACAGTTATATTCCTAGTTGCAGCAAGACTAGTAACGATAGTACTAAAAAAGAACAATCATATTACTAGTTGTATCGAGACTAGTAACGATACTAGTCAAAAAAGGACAAAATTTTCAGGTATACAACTTGTATATAAAACATATTTTAGCTAGTAAAAAATAAGTAGAAAGTAGCTCAGTAGGTAGAATACTTACCTTGAAATATGAGGAATGTGACTTCGTACCCTGGTTGAGCCAAAGTTTTTTAAGAGTTACAAAATCTAAATAAAAAAACTAGTAAGAGCACTAGTTACAACAACTATGATTCGAACTGGGATATAACTGTATACAAATTTACTACTTGGGCTCCTATGACAACCTAATGTTAAAATCGATAGTTCGATTAATGAAAAAAGGGGAGATAGGTAACTATTCTGAAGTAAAAAGCAACTAGTATAGTTCTAACTACATAATAGCTATTTTGTCTGCAGGGCTATGCACCTGTGCTGAAAAATATATATAAACACTTTCATAATGTAATACATATGTATTTCTTTTACAACTGCATGACATTCACTCTAAAATAAGAAACCAGCATTAATCATTTACAGCATTTAACTCTCTTCAATAAACCACATTTACTTATCTTACACCCACATTTACTTATTCTCTGAAGAACATGCAAATATCCTTGAACCCTTTTCTTAACAAATCGATTACAAATTCTTTACTTGTAAAATTTATTATCAACCTAAAATTTGCATAGTTGAAATATTCTCTTGAAAAACGAAGGAAATATTTTGTTAGTGTATTTAAACCTTAACGACTTAGCTGTCATAAATCTTAAATACTAAAAATTTAAGGCAATAAATGCACATATAAAATTGCTAAACTCTAAAAGATTTAAACAATTTTATATGTTAAAATGCAAAGATGTTTGCAGATAAAGATAGTAAATAACTTAAAACTCGTACATCAAACAACATGCTTTATGTTTAAGTATGAAAACCAGGATGCAGTAAAAAGTCAGAATTTTATAAAGTTGCATTAGAGATGTTGTTATGTTGTTGTTGTTGTTGTTGCTGTTATTGCTGTTGTTTCCTAGTAAAATGTAATGTAAAATATATAGAATATCTTTTGTTGCTTATTATACTTTAAAAGTGTCTTCCTTTATCTTGACTACCAAGTGTAAAACCATGCAATATAAGTTGAGACATTCACATATACGCACACATACACACACACACACACATACACACACAAAGAATCAAATTTGTATGGAAGAAGATTGTTTATTTGTATACGTGTTTTTCCATACTTCACGTACGAATACTTACTAACTTCTAAATGTATTTGTGTCCATATGTAGTCATTTTGAAGATTGCTCTATAGACTGTGGATTCAGTGTAAAATTTAGTCGAAATAAAGAAAAAAGCCTAAGTCGTTTGTTTTTACAGAACTTGAGGTTGATTATTTGGCAGTAGAAATAGCAAAAACAAAGAATAAATTTTTTATTTTTGCCGGTTCAAGTCTGTTAATTTTTTTGCATTAAAAAATAAAAAAGACTTTCCGTTAAATTTAAATGACAAATAAGTAAAAGGGATTTAAATGAATTTGCATTTATTTTAAATTACAAATTCATTTAATTTTACGCACAGAATATTTCGAGTTTGGGCTTTTTTTTTACAAAAATTTTTATTCCTGAATTTTTGTACTTGATTTATGAAATCAAGAATTGAATTTTGAAATACTTCGCACTTCTTCTTGTATGTAGTGCAATTTAGTGTTATTCGTACTTATAGTTTTAAGTATGAGTTCGACAAATTTTAACTTTGACCAATGTTTTTCTCTACAGAAATTTTTTTTGGAATTAAAGTTTTTAAGCTTATTTTTATTATTTGCGTACAAATTAAAAAAAAAATGTGTGCCATTAGTTCTACTGTGTTTGCATTTATACTAACCCTTGTATGGGTTTATTGTGTCTTCTAACCTAATAATATTGTAAAATTTGTAAAGTTTAAGATGACCACTTTACTTGACCAAGAGCCTCTATCCATTATGTGGAAAAACAAGATCTAACGAGTATTTTGAAGAGCATGTTCATACGTTATACGTGGTTAGTTATAATGTCTATTGTTTCTATAAAATATATATGAAATAGCAGATTGTATTAGGCAAAGTAAAAGAACTTTAAAGAAACTGCAGAAGGCAATTCTTAAAGCATCTTATAAGTTTTTGTGTATTTGAAGCACATATTTACCTATTGGCATCCACCAACTCAACAATAGGAAGTCGAACCGAAATTGTCAAACATAAAAAACATTATTTTTTATCAACACAAAATACTCCTCTACAATTTTCAACCAACTTGTAAAATGACCCACATTAAGACACATAAATTTACCATTTTAGATAAAAGTAGCATTTTTGTTTCTCTACTTTTAAGAAGTGCATCGACATTTTCTTTTTAACTCTTCAACTTTATAAATAGCTGTGTAAGTGTGTATGTGTAAGTAGTTGTATAACAATATGTATGATTGTGTTAGCTGAATTTTTTTGTCTTTGTTTGAAACTATAACAACATATGGATAAGGATTCGTTGTCAATATGTGAATGGGTTTGTATAGATATTGGCATGTGTGTTTTAGATCGTTTCTAGAAGCGGTCATTTGTTCTTTGGTGATTTCAAAACGTCAATAGCAATTCCACAGAGCTTACAAAGAATTTTATTTTAAGAAGGGAAAATGACAGACTAAATATCAAGAATTTTTTTAAGAAATAAGGGCTTTCCCCAGGAGTGTAGCTGTAGTAGTTTTAAATATGTACTTAATTGTATTAGGCGCAGATCCAGCCTAAGCTTTTGGTGCGGAGCAGAGGGACTTTTAAATGAAAAATACCATTTTGTAAATTTTCTGTTAGAAGCGAGGTATATTTTATTCGGTTTTGAGGGGTAATATCCCATTTTCCTTCCCTGAGTCCGCGCCCACACACTCATCCTCAAATATTTAAAATTTATGGTTTTAATATTTTATCTTAACCCTCTGCGACTGACGTCATAGTCTAGCAGACACCAGTTAAAAGAAAACGTTGTTTTACGCCATAATTATACAAATATCGATTCTGGTGTTTTCAGTACCTTCTTATTACGTACTAGCGTGTACGTTCCCTACGGTAAACGGAACTGACACAAAACAAGTCACGTGACCGGTCCCAAGGTGGTAGGGACCAGTCTGAGTTCTAACACTTCCCATGAAGCGGACCAGCCACTTTTACATGGGTATGGCCTAGGATGGGGTTAATTGATACTTTGTATGCACCTTGTAACTTGTCCCTGAACTATCTTATGGAGTCCTAATCGGTGTAGAATAATATAGATTATATATAAATATTATTCCAAAATTCAGTTGTAATTATCGATAAATTTATTTTTTTATTGTTACAAATCCAAGTAGAAATTGTATTTTATTTTTAAGCGGTGTCTTTGATAGGATTCGAACCGACAGCCTCCGGCATGACAGGGTAGTATACTACGCACTCCACCACAGGGGAACATATATTTCAATGTTATAAATACCAGTTAAGCTGGAGTTAATATCTGAATATAGTTGCGGAACAGGTTCCTCAATAGCATGGCAGTCTCATTGAAGGGAGACGATTAATATTATATAGATACTATGTGATAGGCCTTAGATCTAGGTGCATCGAATTTGTTCAGTACCGTTTACTACAATGCTAGCCGTAGTACCAACTAGATTGGCTGAAAATGGTTAATATGTGACCATTTACACAATATATCTTTTTTCACCATTCAGGACTCCTTATTTTTGGTACCAGTCTCATTTTCTCAAGTCATAGGACGAGTACTTTTGGATCATTTGTCACCGAATTTTCCGCAGGGTTATTGCGAAGAAAGCAATCAAAACGAGCGCACGCGTTGATGTAAGCATTCAAGTGTCTACAAGTCTACCACGTCAGTATTGAGTTAGACCTTACAAAATACGTTATAACTTTTTATTAATGTTAAACTTTTTACCAAAAAAATAATATAAAGTTTTTTTTTTGTTTTTGTATGGATGTAAGTTTTTTAAGACTAATTTATGCCATGTGAATAATTTGGTTTTAATAAGATTTGTCGTTTTGTTTTCAACAAAAAACTACAATAAATAACAAACTACTACATTAAACTAAAATCAAATATATTTACAGTGGGTTTAGAAACGGAACTTGGAATATATAAGCAGTCGAAATAGTGTCTAGTGTACTACCACGTCAGTAGAATTGTGAGAATAAAGTCACGTCAGTCGCAGTGGGCTAATCACGTGGCAAGTCAAGTGTGTATTGCTAGTTAAAGGCCCAATAAGCGAGCATTATTATCGAGATATATGTATGTATACACTTTTCGCGACATTACCATATTCGAAAGCGATTTGTGGCAAAAAAAAACTCGTCTGCCTACTCACTCCACTTGTATCTTATACACATTTAAATTCTTTTAAATTCCTGCTTACAAGGCTTAACTTTTACGACAAACACTAAAAGCGCCTTGCAACATCAATTACCATTATGTTTTATTAATTTTCTGACAATTCAAAAAGCCTCACAAATTCTCTTCCCAAACTATTAGTGAATATTTTATAACAACTACATTGAGTTTTAAAATATCTATACATTATCTTTCTCTTTTGTTTTTCTTATATTTTAAGAAATTAATTCTTTATAAACTCTGACAGCCTTGGGCATTCTGTAACTTTTCAAGTATAGAAATATAATTTTATTTTACTACGGTGTATGTGTTTGAAAGGATTCGTTGCGAAAAGAAATATCTTACAATATATATCGTCTTTCGTTTGTTAAATTGTTAGTAAGAAACAAAAAGAGCTCGTTAACTTATGTACACAAATTAAAATAATACTAAGATTTTTTGTTGAAATTTAAGAATATTTCTCTTTTTTGATTGCTTGAGTATATCTGAGCAATTTTGTTGCTGATGTACTTTTTGTCGTCAAGAAAAATTACAATTTAAGCGAAAGACGGCAAAAATATTGAATTATAATAAAAAATTGTATTTTCCTACACTTGATGTTGTGGCTTAAAATGATTTCAAGATTTTAAGGAACTTACACGTTTAAACTTTTTTATAACTGTGTCAGATAGGTATCCTTTGCCACATATTTATGATCTTAATATCAATATGAGTAAAAAGAGAGCAATTAAATAATCACTAAAACAGTTAAAAACATTTAATCGATACTCAAGTAATGGATGTTTAGTATGGGATGCTGCCAGTAATAATACGATGCAACAGGAAAAAGGCCCAAGATTACCGCTATATTTTTTTTGATGGGTGCCTCGGCAGGCTAGTGAGTAGTGTGCTAGCCTATCAATGTGGAGGTTGTGGGTTCGATTCCCATCATAGACTTTGGTCTGTTTCACTACAACGAGTGAAGCCTTTGTTACTATTCTCGTTTAAATTAAGTTATTATATAATTTGTAATTGTATTTGTAACATTTAATAAATAAATAAAAAAATAAAAAAATTTTTTGATGTGTTCTGGTCCCATAACTACAAAAACAATAGAAACGTTAAATTCTATGGCTAAATTATTTTTAATTTTTTTTTCAAAAATTTTAGATTTTTGAAGAGGCTACTCCACCGATTTTATCATAACTTGGAAAGGTGCTGTCCAATTTTATTAAAAGAAAAACTGTAAACAACTCGAAATAGGCCACTATTATATTATATTTTTTATATAGTCACCGGTTTCAGAGTAATTCGTACTGCAATGATGAAAAGTGTATCTTTTATTGCAAAATAGGAAAATTTTTATTATTTTTTTATATTTATAGAAAATCGAAAATTGCAAATATTCACCATTCTTAGGATTCCGTTCACCAAAAGTGTACAGGAACTCTATTGTTTTCAATACGCTGTCTGTCTGTCTGAAATACGGACCTGAAATTTTCACAGAATATGTAAAACTTTTGCCGCTACAACAGTAAATATATGACAGTTAAAAATCAAAGGGTGTTCTAACGCGAGCAACGAAACTTGTTGAAGTACTAATGTAATATACAGACTCTTATAATAGACACTTTAAATTTTCGAAGTTCGTGTTAATTGGTGTAATGTGTAAAATAGACTACACCAATTAACACCGATGTTTAAAATAATAAAAATTAAAGGGTGTGTTAACTGATGTAACTATGTAATTTAGACAATCTGCTGCATCTTAGAAACCGTACGAGGTAAACTCTTGAAATTTTCAAAAAAGCAAAATTGAAAAAGTTCCAAAATTAAAACAAAAATTTCAAAACGAAATATCGGCAAAATTAAAAAAAAAAACGCTTAAGGGAAAAAAGCACCATAATAAAAAAAATCGCTAAAACGCAAAATATCACCAAAACTAAAAATATCGCAAAAAACCTAAAAAGACGCCAAAAACCGAAAAAGTCATCAAAACGAAAATAAGCACTACAACGTAAAAAAACCGCTTAAACTAAACATATCATCAAAAAACGAAAAAGTCTGCAAAAATGATAAATAGTCACCTAAATGAAAAAAGCGCCAAAACAAAAGAAAAACGCAAAATTAAGAAAATCGCCAAAAAAAACTAAAAAGTGTCAGAAAAAAATCACAAAAAACCCAAAAAAATAAACTCCAAAACCGAAAAAAGCGCCAAAGCTAAAATAAATCGCTAAAACTAAAAATATCGTCAAAAAGCGGAAAAAAAGTTAAAACAAAAAAAAACGCCAAAGCCAACTAAACGGCAAAACTAAAAAAAAAAACAAAAAAAAAATGCAAAAGCCAAAAATCGCCAAAAAAAAAACAAAAAAATCGCTAGAACGAAAAAATATGTTAACAAAAAAAAATCGCTTAAACTAAAAAAATCATTAAAAACTGAAAAAAATCCCCAAAACCGAAAAAAGCGCAAAAAAAAAGAAAAAAAAATCGCCACATCTAAAATAAATCTAAAAATATCGTCAAAAAGTGAAAAAAACGTAAAAAAACGCCAAAACAAAAAAATCACCAAAACTAAAAAAATCGGCGAAAAAAGTTAAAACAAAAAAAAAACGCCAAAGCCAAATAAACGCCAAAACTAAAAAAAAAAAAACAAAAAAAAAAATGCAAAAGCCAAAAATCGCAAAAAAAACCAAAAAAATCGCTAGAACGAAAAAAATGTTAACAAAAATAAATCGCTTAAACTAAAAAAATCATAAAAAACTGAAAAAAATCCCCAAAACCGAAAAAAGCGCCAAAAAAAAAGAAAAAAAATCGCCACATCTAAAATAAATCTAAAAATATCGTCAAAAAGTGAAAAAAACGTAAAAAACGCCAAAACAAAAAAAATCGCCAAAACTAAAAAAATCGGCGAAAAAGGAAAAAATTGCAAAAAAAAACGAAAAATCGCCAGAAAGAAACAAGTTCTGTCAAATTCTTATTATAGATTACAACATTCATCAAAGTGAGACAGCTGTTTTTTATCAGTTGTGTTTCAGTTATTATTTCGACTATTGCTTACTTTTAAAATGGTAATTTTAGGCGCCAATCTGTCCGATTTGTCAACCAATATTGTTGACATATCCATAAAACATAAAATTTCAAGAAAAAACAGGAAGGCCAAAATTAAAGATATTTAAAATATTTTGTGACTGCTGTGGTGTCAAAAAATAGAGAACAGAGATAAGAATCTTTTTTTCGAACATTATTTCGAACACAACTAAAATTAGTTGTGAATCATAATACAAAAAAAAAGATGGTTGGGTCGTATCATTGACAACTCAAACTAGTTTAGCTCTGAATCATAATCGGGGCCTTAATTTGTATTTCTCTACTTTTAGTAAGAAATATAGCAACTATCTTATGTTTAAAAAATTCTAACGATATATTGAACGGGCTTTTTTTTACGAATTTTTACTTCTAAAATTAAAAAAGTGAAAAGAAAAAATTTCAGACGCATGAGTAATATGATAGTACTACATACCGTCATATTACTCATGCGTCCACAGTTTTGATCTAAGAATTGGGAATTTTAATTTCTGGAATTAAAAATTCGAAAAAATGCCCGTTCAATATATCTTAATGTAAGGCCTATAGATATCCTGTGCTGAGTTAGTATAACTATGTATAAAAAGTATAAAAAGGAGAGAAATTTAACTCCACCTAAAATGAATTTTAGATACAAACTCTCTAAACCCCGATAAAAGTATATAGTTTTTTGGTGGCCTCTACCAGAATCAGTCGTACGAACCTCGTTATTTAAAAAAAATTATTTTGTATCCATAGAATCTTAAATTTCGACTGTTTTTGTAGTTAGGCGATAAAAACACATCCAAAAATATAGTGGTCATCAATGGTCATGACAAAAGTTTCATTTTGTTCCATAGTGCAATCTTTGAGTTCGAAACACCGTTCATATTTTAAAAGCCAATAGCTAAGAACTTTTAAAATATATTTCAGACAAACGTTATAACTCTGTTTTCAAATCTTCAATCTTTTTGTTCCCTAAGAAAATTGTTAAAATATTTTGCAAACTTACAAACAAAAATAAGAGAGACAATTTTTGTACTCTCCTCAATTGTTAACTAAATACAATAATGAAAAGTCCAAAAGAAATTGAAAATATTTAATAATGTGATATTTGTATCTTAAAGTCAAAGCCATTATGAAAGTGTATTCGACTGTTTGCTGTTGTCCTCATTTGTTGTCCTGACTGAACTTTAGAATTGATTTTTATCTGTTCGCTGTAGTTTTTATACTGTTGACTTGTCACTCGCAGACAACAATTGTCACATTAACTTTTTGCATGTGTGTTCGTAGTGGAAGTAAAAGTTTTTGCTATTTTTTTTTCTTGTTGGCTGTATTTAAAAAAGTCTGCGTTTATAAATGTTCAAATGTGTAACATGGTTTTCTGTACACCACCCACTTAAATGATGTTTTTAAGTGAACTACATATTTTAAAAACTAGCAAAACATTCTATAATGGTTAATTTTAATTAATTGTTTATAAATTTAAAAGCAAAATGACAAGAAAAATGTAAGAAAAAACATGTTGTCAAAATACGATTTTTTAAAGGAGTGTTATATGGGTGGATGGTTTTTTCATAGATTTTAATATATTATAGTAAGGATACAAGCAAAGCAAAACATGTTTAAATCGGCTATAGTCTATGGGCAACAATCATTTTGTATTAATTCAAGATAAAGCTGGCCAATACATTACATTGTTGTCTAATCATATTATAATGATATATAATAAAATATGTCAATAAAAATCAAAATTTAGTTTGACGTGAATATAATACAATTAAGGCTTATTACATTATGATTCTAGAAACACATATGATTTTATATTACGACCTACTTTTTGTGTGTTAAAATAAAAAATAGTTTTCTTTGTATCATATTTTAATAATTATTAAGAATTTTTTTTAATTTAGTACGCCTATGAATGTAAACCTATTTGCATATCAGAAATAATATTAATTGTAGGGTAAATTCGGATATTTTCGACTATGCGTCCAATGTGGACCAGTACCTCTTTTCAGAAGCTATTAATGTTATGATGACACTTCTTTGTCGTGCGTTTTACTGCTTGTTTGACATGAAAATTGCACAGGTGCTTTCGTGACTGGTTGATGTGTGGACTTTTAAGTCTAGTATTTAAAGATAATGCAATAGGTCCACTGTTTTTGCAGCATAAGTCGCAAATAAATTTTGCAATAGCTACAATTTTATTTTTAAGCTGAGCGAGGATTGTTTCCCGATCGGCCCATTAGTTTCAAACATCGTAAAAATGTTAACATAAAAACTAAAAATTTCATAGAAAATGTTAAAACTTCTCTTACTAGTTTTTTTTATTTATCGTTTTGTATTTCTTAAAAAAAAACTTTGGCTCAACCGGGGTACGAACACACATTCCTCATATTTCAAGGCAAGTACTCTACCCACAGAGCCACTTTATACTTATTTTTTTAGAGCTAAAAATATGTTTTATGTATAAGTCGTATACCTGAAAATTGTGTCCTTTTTTTACTAGTATCGTTACTAGTCTCGATACAACTAGATATAATTGTCCTTTTTTTACTAGTATCGATCATAGTCTTGTTATAACTAGTAATATGACTGTCGTTTTTTGACTAGTATCATTGCAACTAGTATATGACTGTACCAAAGCGTATCTAGTTGTAAATTTAGCTGCTGGGAATTCAAGCATGCATAAAAACTAACATACAAACAGCTTTGATTGTAGCTATTGATAAAATGCCCATCAAAAGCGAAACAAAAAATAATAAGAGCTTGTGAGTGTTAGATTATTAATCAGGCAGGGAAATTTCGACAAAACTAAGTTGAGTCGCATTAAAAATTAATGCAAGAATTTACATAAAAAAGTCTTGTATTCTATTGGCTGACATAAATTAGTTAAAAAGCTGATGTTTCCTTTTAAAAAAGCATCCACCTTCATAAGTGGTAAAAGTGAACAAGAACGCTGATGAGACGTTGTATCGGCCTGTCGAAATCAGTAGTACTGATCCGTTCTGCTAATCTGATTTGAATATTCGAACATTCTTCCACTCTTAATAAATATAATTTGAGTTTACATTAATTCAAATATTGAACTAAAAAGCTGAAATAATAAAGAAATACTTAAATTTCAGACTTAAAAATGTTTAATTTTTTAATGAAATTTGAAATTTTTAGGTTAAAAACTTTTACGATATCTCTGAAACTAATGAATAGATTTAGAAACAATGTTTGCTCGCCTATAGATAATTTTTTTCTTTCGAGCTTCGGTTTTTCTTTATTACTGAATAAGTCATCACGGGAAAGCTTGGTCCCAGGCACGTAAAATTTTTGGAGAGTAATTTTTGCAAGTCCTAACTTTTTGAAGGGTGAAACTTGAACATTTATATAAACAAATTGCCCATACAAATAGCAGACACACTAATCAACTTAGTAGATTTTAGTGGTTGGTAATTTTATGTAGTTAAAGTGGTCACGTAGTGCTAAATTTATTTGGTAAGTATTTAAATTCATTTAAACCAACACCCATAGTGCTTAAGCCTTTTTCGGCTTTTCTGCAGATACACCCAGGGTCTTGGCAGGAATCGAACCTGCGACCCCCGGCTAATAGTCTAGCATACTATCCTCTATACTACTAATTTTTAAGCAATGTAATGCAAGTTGGTCTAATATGGACCACAGAAAATCATTTATTGCACACTGCTGATCCATATTACCCGAAACATAACTGTGTACTTTTCTTTTAAGATTTTTTTAATAACAAAGTGGCAAAAAAAATTGTAAAAGAAAATCAGACGGCATAAAAGGAGCCGCATATGCTAACCAAATGAAAATAATTGCGAATGTAAAACAGTAGTCCACATTACCCGCATTTACTAGTCCACATTAACCGCCCATTTTTTCAATTCTCCGTTTATGTGTAACTTACAGTATTTACACATAAACTTTTTCTACTTAAACGCGTACAATTTTTAACTAAAAAAACCATTAGAAAATGTATTTGCAAATTTATTGGTGCTAAATTTTTTTAATATTAATTTATTGTGGCAAAAATTTGGCAAATACAAAACAGTAGTTCATATAGCCCGAAGTTACTCTATACTAACACTAAGTGCTCACAATCGAACACTGCAAATTTTCAACAAAAATAGACTACTTTGAGGCATAGTGATGTAGAAATATAAATTAAATATAAACTCCTTACAAATCTGAAATTACTTTTTTATAATAAATAATTTCTATTCAAAGTCCTGCAGTATTTAAAATAAAAATTGCCAAAATATATTTTGCGAAATACAAATTTATTACTTAATTCCCTACTAAAAAAAATACATTTACTTCTGTTTGCATTATTTTGCAAAGTTTTGAAATTTTTGTCGAAAAAAAAATCAAGCCAATTTGCAGAAAAATAACACTTTTATTTGATTTAATGTGTGATAAATTTACAACAAGGCGCACGACAAGAAAAAAAAATAAACTGAAAATCTAAAATTTATTGAAGAGAATACATAAATAAAAAACTCCCAAAAAAATTTTTTTATAATTTTTTTTTCTTTCGAACAACATACAAATGACTACAATGGCATGTTGCAATTTAAAATAATATCTTTTAAAAGTTTTTGGCATGTTGCTGTTGAGAATCTGGAGGCAAAAGTAAAGCAAATCAAAGGAAACAGCTTCACAGCACAAAATGCAGTGCAAATGTTGTACCAATGGCGAAGTAAAATAAACTCTGGCATACATATGGTGTGCGATCTTGTATTTGTATTTGTGTATGTATGTATGTATGTATGTATGTATGTATGTATTGGGCAAAGAAAAGTGCACAAGTTACGACTTGAAATGCCATCTTAGAAAATACATTTAACAACAACATCCAAGGGATGCCTGCAAAAAGAAACATAAACGTTTCTCAGCCACCCCCAGCAGCCAGCAATCGAAAGAAATTTATAGAAAAATTTTTCAAATAAAATTTTACATTTGTTTACATTTAATGCCTTACAATTCAATGACGGCAGTCTTGTTTACGTTTTAAGGACAATCTAACTATTAAATGGAAAATTTTTAAACTGCACTAGATTCAAAACAAATTGATATATTTTTCTTAATCAGTTTTTAGTACTGTTTCTCCAACAGTATTGGGTACAAATTATAAAAACCGTTATTGCTGGAAAAACTTAACATATTGTTTTTTAAATTTTTTTCCTATTTGATAAAAATTTTTTTTGTCTCCGCTTTAATGTGTAGTTTTACGCATAGCACTATTTAAACATATCAGTTTCGTTTTCCACTCCAAAAAATTAAAATAAAAAAATAAAAAAGTAAAATATACAGTAAATTGAAAACAAAAGGTTTTGTTTTTTATATTAAAAGCATGTCTACAAGTTTTTGTCTTTCGTGACTTTGCTTTTTTAAATTAAATATTAATATCAAATAGATCAATAAAATAGAGAGTCGTATGAATTAATTAAAACACTATGACTAATATATAATTGCAATGCAAAAAATTTATTAAAAACTTGTAAAATTAAAGTTTTCTCCAAAGTTATTAAACTAGTTTGGCTTAAGTTCATTTTTAATTTAATCATTCGATCAAATTATTTTTTATTTAAGAAAGAAATTCTAAAGCATGTAAATATTGAACATTCAAAGAAAAATTTGGCTGTACGGAAGGTTGAACTGACAGCTGTTTCGTGACCACCAAGTCTACTCATCAGAGTCCTTTACCCACACTACCACTGACAGTGGCAACAACACTGTAGCGAAAATCCTACTAATATTAGTAAGTTCAATTAACACACTGTCGCCATCTTGTGGCGAGTCGCACCTTATTGAACTTTGTCTAAATGTTCGGAACTTCACTAACTGTCTTTTCTTAGCATGTTCAACTATTTTAAGCTTTTTCCATTTCAGTCTTACCAGCGTGGAATACCGTCGATATTCTCAATGCTTAAATTACAAATGAACTTAAGCCAAACTAATTTAATATTTTTGTATAACATAATAAGGAAACATACCTGTGGTAGTATGTGTGCAACGTAGTTATTTAACATATAAACAACATCTGATAGCTTGCATCACGAAACAAGCAAATAAAAAATAAAAAACAGCTGGCGTTCCAGGGCTACCTAGTATATTATTCTACCATCACAAAGAAGTTGTAATTGTTGACTTGTGGGGCTTTTATTGTGGTAGCTTCTTACATCTAATTTTGGTATTTTTGGTCATCATTTTGACTACAAAAGACGAGGAAAACTAATGTAACTAGAGAAGAGATACAAAAAACATAAAAACTAGATGAAAACTACATGCAGTGTTCATGAAAAAGCAACGTAAAGGTAAAGTGAATAGCTCTTAATAAACAATTTAGTTTATTTATTAGTTCCTTAGCTTTGCTTTAATGTACTGCTAAGCAAGTAAAATTAGTTCAAATAATATAGAAATCATATCATCCTAAAAGAAGGTAAAAAACATTAAATACAATTTTTTTTAAGTAGACCGTCAATCGACAGACAATTACTCATACACTACATATTTTGAAATTTTAAAATAATAATACATATATGCTTTTTTGTATTTAAACTATTTTTTCTTTTTTGTACGATATTAATTTTATTTTTTAAGAAATTTATTTGCTGGTGTTTAAGCATTGTCTATATGCAGCAAATTTAAAATAAAATTATGAAAATATGTCAAATAATAATTTTCTTAAAGGTTTAATTTGGATTTTATTTTTAATTTTGCCTTAGAAATTACTTTTATTGTTATCCAATGAAATTCTAATTGTATAAAGGTGTAGAAAAAAAATTAATATCGAATATAAATTATTTGCTGGGTTTTGTATAATTTCCAAAGCCTTCTATGCTTATTTTTGAAAATCATTTACATAATTTTGAATTCTCAAATGGTTTTTGAAAGTCTGTACATAAGATAAGAAAGGATTTGTAACTGTACAAATTTTGAAGTCTACTGACGATTTGGTAAGGCGCCAATGAAATGCTGCATGTAGACAATGCTTAAACACCAGCAAATAAATTTCATTTAACTATGTTTTACTAAACTTGAATTTTTGAAAATGATTTTTTTTGAAAATTTTTAACCTCCATCCACCCAACAACTTTTAGTATCGGTCCACTAGTGGGCCTTCAAAATTACTATTTTTTCGATTTTTGAAAATTTTAAATAAAAAATTTTCTATAAAGCATAAAAAATTTTGTTAGTCCTGTGTTTATGGTATACAATTGTTCAATTCACAACCTGTTGTAGGTATTGTAGATCGTATAAGTGTTATTGGTAATTTCAACATAAACATGTTTCTAAACAAATGCTTATTCGGAAATTACCAACAACATTTATACGATCGACAACACATACAACAGGTTGTGAATTGGCCAAATATGTTTAGCACTTGTATGTAAATCGTCTAACTCTTCGCTATATGGGTCATTTTGGCCTTTTCTTAAGCAAAGGGTAAACAAGTTTCTTTCAGCGCGATGTACCAGACTAAAATGCTCTACAAAAATATTTGCCATAAGATTCTAGTATAAACTCTAAAAGAGCTTTTGTGTCAAACCCAACTGGAAGGCCAGAAATCATTTAAAACTTAAAATGCGTTTACGGGTACTTATTCACTATTATAATAGTTATAATAGTTATTATTATAGTTTTGTATTTATTCACTATTTATTCACTCTAAGGTTAAAGGCGTGTTCAAAAGTTTTTTGTAAAATTTTATTTTTATAGAACAGTTTAGCCCGGTATATCGCCGCTGAATGGGATTTGATTGCCATTTTCTCAAGAGAGAGGCAAAATATCCCATAAGGCGAAGAGTTAGAGGTTTAAAATATTCCACTCAAATGTTGCTTATAACATTTTACATAAATGTGCTGACCTTACCGTCTACCATACAAGAGTTACAAGATTTTTTATGTTTTATAGAATTTTTATTTTAATTTTATAAAATCGAAAAAATTTGTATTTATGGAAGGCCCACTACCGGGCCGGGCTTAAAAGTTTTTGGATGGATAGAAATTAAAATTTAAAAATCTTCCACAAATCGAAAGATACACACATTTTCCAAAATACGAACTAAAGTTTCAAATCGAAAAAATTAATACGTTTTTTTTCTATAAAAAATATCTAAAAAAAAAAATATTAAAAAATATATATAATTTGGACTATTATTAAGAAAGTTATGATCAAAAAGCTAAAAGAAGTAATGTTTTGGAAAATTTAATATCTTTTGAACGAGTAATCAAAAAATCTTAAAGTTGACCAGGAAGGTTGTTTTAACGGGTGCTAAAAAATATCAGTAAATTGCGAAAATAAAATAAAATTTTAAGCCGTCCGATTTGGCGTGGAGTGCCCCACCCCATACACGTACTTCCAGCTTACTTACGCATCACTATTTTGACTCGCTGCCTATCTGCCCTTCCGCAGGTATGTATGTCTGTTTTGAGAACATTTGGATTAAAAAATATATATATTACTTTTTTACTGTAGTATATACTAACTACCACCGTCACCTATTTTTTCCCATATAGAAGCATGTCTATATTTATCAGCATCTACAATATTCTCATTATTTTGCATAAATATTTTATACATAGAAAATTTTCTGTTTGGTGATTTCCTTTGGTAATAATATTGCATGAATTCAAGCAAGAAAATAAAAAAATTATCTACATCTCATAGTGGCTATGACTCAATATGCATTTTCTATATTTTGCATTTTTAATGCACATCTACTTATTTTTCCCCACTTTCATCTATTTTTACTTTCACTGTTGTCATATTTATTGTCCAGTCAGAGGAGCAGAAAGAAGTATTTTTTTGTTTTCTTAAAGGGGAAAAAATATAATTGAAAATTTTTGCAAATTTTGTTTAAAATTAAAAATGTATTTTATGTTTATGTTTGGTTTTTTTGTGGTCGTGTACTCTTAAATTAATTAGACAATTAAATAGTTACACTAAAAACAAAAATCAAGTTAGTTGTACCTAAATCAGCCCATAGCAATGTCAAAAGTAATGAAAGTATTATAGGTATAGCCACGAAGTATTGAGATCTTGATTCAAGAACAAATTCGCCAAGGGAGAAATTCTCAATTTTAATCATAAACAAGCCTGGTCGCACTTTATTTAAAGGAAAAAAAGCAAACCTCCAGAACAGCATGCGTGAATGGTTCTTTGACGTACCTGGATTCAATTTATCAGTATTAATATATTTGGGAAAGAAATTAGATATTTTCTAATAGATAACACGTTCAGATTAAAATTTCACATGGGTATAGCCGAGAAAGATGTTGATTTAACCTAAAGCACACGTACACGAATCTGACATCAAGCATTTTGATGGTGTATTTTGCCCTTAACAAGATGAGCACTGTCAACATTTATATGGAAGTATCAAAGAGAGTGGTGTGAGAAAATATACTTCTCCTACTTGAGTCAAGATCTACAGGAGTGATTTCTGAGGTTTGTTCTTGTGCTAGGCGTAATTCAATGTTATTGATATTTAAATTTTTAATTTCAATTTCTACTAAAAGTAAAAAGAAAAAAAGTAAATCAAAAACGGGGTTTTCTTTCTGTGTGTAAATAGAAGTGGAGAAGCAGGTCTTTCGCTAAACTTGATTTTACCAATTAAAATTTTAAAAAGAAAAAATATTTGTTTTAATTAATTCTTATTAGAAATCAGAATTAAAATGATTTCATTTTTATAGCTCTGTCAAGTTGTACACTATAAATACTTATTTTTGTTAGACAAGATTGCAATACCCAGCCAAAACTTTTGTCATATTTGTAATCGGTAGTTATTAATGGGTTACAAAGTAATGAGTGATACCTATTTAATTTATTACTATGCTTCAAATTAGAACTACCACTTAGTTTTTAATAATATTAGTACGTAGTTTTATCATTATCTGAAAGTAGATTCATTTTGTTGATATGTATTAACAAAAAGAGTAGACAATCACTTTTGGAGTCAAATCTTGTTTGTATATGAAAACAAATTTTTATCGCTCAAACTTATAAGTCAACAATAGCTGAAAGGGTAAAGTTCTTGTCTTCATATCAGAACGAGCACAGGTTCCTATCTCAACTGGGTAAAAAAAAAAATTTTAAAAATATAAATAAAACATTATACGTATATTTTTTTAATTTTAATTTGTTTATTTGGCTACTTATTTTTTAGCTTCAAGTAAGCCATATAATAACAAGTTAATTTCTCTGACAATATAAATACATTTGCAAGGAGTACCCCTTATTTTTTGACTTCTCAAACAAAAATAAGTAGTTATCGAGTCAAATTGTAAGTAGTTACGACTTAAATCCTCATATATTTTTTGCCTACGAGTAAGCAAAGTTTTTGCTGGGTACACATAGACTTTAAAATAGAGACACAATTAAATAACAAAAGGTTATAGAAAACATTCTATTTAAAAAGTCAAAATTTAGTAAACTAGCTAATATGCCAACGTTTTTAATATTTTGTTTAGTATTTTGATAAGTAGAATATCAGTAAAAACTTATAAGTTTTGAAAAAGTTTGGAACATTAAATTTATACAACCAAATGTTTTTGCGGATATGCTTAAATTTCTCTGTTTTTTTTTTTTTTTTTGTTATTTTGCTTCTTGAGTTATAAAGTTTGAGCAAAATTCATGCATGTGTTGCTCCTACAGTGCCAACAAGCATTGTTTGCCTAAAAGTTTTTTGAGTGATTTCCATACAAATTTTTTACTCAAGTCGCTTCTTTGCATTTTTGGAAACAACATATCAACATATTCATAAAAATCATACTATTTAATGTAGTTTAAGATACCAAAAAGTTTATTTGCTTTAAATAATATTGATGTTTTTATTTTCTGATTTATTAAACTTGAATTTCCTTTGGCATTGAAATCAACACAATTGTATTGCAATTGCTACTTGATATTTATGTTCTTAGAAATGTGTTTAAATTTTGTGTTTTAAGTTTTTATGGGCATGTATTTAACGTTTTATTACTCAAAATTCTGTCTAGTCATTTTAAATAAATTTTTAAACCCCTAAATGCGATAAAAAATGCATTAAGCATTTACTTATATAATACATATGCTAGAAGATTACATACGAATGCTCGCTTGCTCCTATAATAAATTTTCAAAGTGGAAAAATCAATCGTAAAATGTTTTTTTTTATATTTTATTGCTTAAAAATTAAAATAACTTTAATAACAATGTTGCTGTTAAATTCTTTAACTTTAGACACAAATATATTAAGTCAAGTACTGAATTAAGGACTCTTATGTATGACCTTATTGGCTAAGGAATGCTATATTGATCATGTTTTTTTCTATAAAGCAAAGACACAAACAAAAGATTCTAGATATACTGAGAAGCTTGATATGCATACTATTATGCAGTTTGTAAAAATTGTTCATTGCTTGTTAGTTATTATTTGTTTAGCGATTCCTCCAATATTTTGCCACGCTCTTTCGAGGATAATGAATATTTTTAATTTCGTCCCTATCAAGTTTAATTATCTTCATTACCGTAAGGGGAAAAATATTAAGCACAAAAGCCTACCTGTCGTTCTTTTTACTAAAAATTCTATAAAGAAATATCGACAAGGGGGACAGGATTGGAGGAGATGTCTGCTTTGAACACCTAGTATGCAACATATCCTTTAGACTTCCAGACAAATGTAGTATATTACAGGCCAAAATGTCGGACTTCAAAAAGGCGGCAAATTGAATTTTGTATCATAGTATATTTGATAGGAATACCCAAATGTGGATAGCCGAATTTCGGCCTCCGAAAAATAAGAGCCTTTTTCATTAGGATCATCTTTTTGCCTTAATATTTCTTAGAAATTAGTACGCTTATTACGATATGCGATTATTGCGTAGTTTCGTTTATAACGATCAGTTATTTGATTCCTATAAATAAAAATTCATGAAATTTTATATACTTATAACGAACAAATAATACATTTTTTATCTCAGGCGCTTTTTGTAACGTTAAAGGAAATATTTTTCACAATTTGGTAAGAATTTTGAAACACTATTAGAAACTATTTTTTTATTTCTGTGAAGAAAAACTATTTGTTCCAAGTATAACAAACGAAATTGCCCGGTCCCGCGGAGCTCGTTATATCCTTATTGAATAAAAAATAATTTGTTAAATATTTTTATAGTAAAAAAACGAGAGACTGGAGCACAGTTCCTGCATTCTGTAGATAATGTGAAAGTTTCTAGCATCGATAATATTATTATCATTCTAAGAAACGCAGGATGAGTGAGAAAAGAATTTAACAATTTTACGGGACAAAATTATCTGTAAAATGTGTTTTAGAAGGAGATTTAATGTTAATATCACAGCGTTAATATTCGACATTGTGGTGATTCTACTCTGGTTCAAAAAAGTCTGAATTGGCTTACGGACGATGAAAAACCGAAGATATAGTTGAATTGGGCCCATAGTTTTTTCAATAGATGTTTCGAAATTTTCACATATGTTTAGAGTTTTTCCTTTAGCCAAGGAATTCTGATTTTCATTTTTACAGCGGGAACTTAGTTAGATACAGGCCAATTTTGAAGTGTTTCAAGTTGAAAATTTTTTTAGATAAATTGTCCTTAGAAACTGGACGTATATTTTCAATGCAATAATAAACCTTATAAACATTTACTTAGCAAGCTATACTCAACAAGTTCGTTATATAATATTTTGCAATAAACGAAAAGGATAAGACAGTTTAAAAAATTTTTAGTTCAAAAATATAATTATAGGAACTTATCATTGGAAGTAGAATAATAACAATAATGCAATAATATTTAAATAGTGGGTAATTTTTGTACACTAAAAAGCTTTGGAAGTATTCGTATAGCAACTTAGACCTAAACCACAAAAAGCTTAGTAACAATGATGTAAACTAAAGTTCTTCCTTTCTATATTTTAAGAGAAGTCCAGTACATTTTATTTTATTGCAAAGGAAACTCTATTAAACATTTTAAAAAGAAAATCATTTTGAAAAACAAATTCTGAAGGTTTTTTAAATTATAGAGGAGGAAAATGTATTGAGTCATATCAGCACTTCTAACTAAAGCAACAACAATATATTTCCTGTAAGGTAGTTTTAAACACTGTGGCTCACAGTTTATTTTATGCAGTGCATAACGTTTTCTTTAAGACTCCATAACAACGAAACTAAAAGAAGTATATATACAAATAATTTTGATTCCGTTTTATAGAGAAAAGTGTCCAGTTTAACAATAAGTCTTAATTTATTACAACAGCTTACACTAGAATGCCTTAAAACATAAAAAACTGAAAAAAAATATATATAAGAAAAAATTTGCCCTTTTAGAGTCCAAATTAAAAATAGGAAAAAGCTAGAAAAAGCCCAAGAAGCTTAAACGCAAATTTTGAAATTAAAAGACAAAATAAAAAGCTAAATATAGCCTGATAAAGGCTAAACTGGCAGCGCTGCTATTAGCAGATATCAAAGAAGGACCTTATTTACGTATTACGCATGTAAACATACAGTTTAGAGTCTTGACAAAAACTTCCACATCGCGCTGCACAATGTTTTATGAGCATCTCTAATTTTTCCACTAAGTACATCAGTATATTTCACTCTAACTCGAGAGCGGTACAACCGATTTCGATCAACTTAACACCAAAAGATGAAAAATACAATAACCTTCAAACTGTTTTAATATAACTTTTAAATTTAACCCCCTTATTCACATGTAACTAACGATACAAGTGCTTTTTTCGAGTTAAAAAAAAGTACGAAAAAACATTTTTTCTATAACTCCGAAAGTGTGGATCAAATCAAAGATCTAATATGAAAAATGTCTAAAGGTAATTGTGTTGTGCATATTTTTTAATGTGTTGTTGACAGTCTTTGGGGGTAATGATTATATTTTGTAATTAATTACATTTTCAAATACACATTACATGTAATTTGTAATAGGTACACTGCAATTACAATTACTTGTAATGTGTAATTCTCTGAAGAGCAATTACAATAACATGTAATTGTAATTGAGGCATTAACAATTACAGTTACATGCACTGGGTAGTTGGTATACTAGCAATTACAAATTATTTTAATTGTAATTCAAGATTATCAACTACAATTACATGTTTTTCCAAATGCTTCAATTTAATTATTGTCGACCTTTTTTACATGTATTTGGGCAAAAGTAATAGTAATTGGTCATAAAGGCGTAATAATTACTATAACAATAAAAATTACTATAAATGTATTTTATTACAAATAAAATCTATTATTTATGAAATTTAAAAAACATTCCAGAATATGTAAAATGTTTAAAGCTTATCTTATCCCTAAAATTAACTGGAAAAATCTAGAGCTCTAAAAGAGGATAAAAAGTAGAAAAATTACTTACATCGCGAAAATTAAAAAATTTTGCGAAAAATTTTAAACAGTCCCTTAAATTCGATAAACATCGCTCAAAACACATTTTCGCGAAAATCACGAAAATTCGCGAAAAATTTAAAAATGGCAAATGGCCCTAAAATTGCTTAAAAATAGCTAAAATTATGCGGAATGCAAAAAACTGGCAAAAATCATGCAAATGACGAAAATTCGCAAGAACTTGCTAACATCGAAGAATCGATAAAGTTTTATATGAACTAAAAATCGGTAAAAGTGTAAAAAATCCAAGAACTGGTAAAAAATCTCTATTATCGCGAAAATAGCGAAAATTTGCGAAAACCTAAAAAATTGCAAACAAGCTCTAAATTGATTAAAAATAGCTAAAATTGTATGAAATGTAAAAAACTATGAAAAAATCGCGAAAATTACGATAATTCTAAAAAACTTGTTAACATTAAAAACATAGAAAAGTCTTATAGTGATTAAAAATCGTTAAAACTGTAATAAAGCCAAGAACCGGCTACAAAATCATTTACCGCGAAAATAGCGGAAATGTGCGAAAAAATGCAAAACTGGAAACAAGCCTTAAAACTGCTTAAGAATAGCAAAATACAAAAAATTAGGAAAAAGTCGCGAAAATGACGCAAATTCGCAATATTCACGATAAAAGTAATTTTTATTTTTGTCAGTTTTTAATCAATATCAGACATTGATATCTTTTTTATCTTACCAAGTTCTTGCGAATTTTCGCGAAAAAAATGTTTTTTTTTTTTGATCCAGTTCTTGTATTTATAACAGCTTTACAGATTTTTAATCACTCGCAGACTTTTCTATGTTTTTAATGTTAAGTTTTTGCGAATTTTCATCATTTTCGCGACTTTTTTCTGAGATTTTGGCATTCCTTACAATTTTAGCGATGTTTAATAACTTTTACGGCTTGTTTGCCATTCGGAAAATTTCCGCGTATTTTCACAGTAAAAGTGATGTTTTGCCATTTTTTTCTGCTCGTCAAGCTTGTGAGTATAAAAAAATTTAAGGGATTGTTTCTTATTCTCACAATCTGTAGAAATTTTTCGTCATATTGGCTATATAAAGTCTTCCAAAAATTTTAAAATATAATTGAGTATATTGTAATTAAATTAAATTTTCCTTGTAATTGTAATTGTAATGGCAAACATGTCAACACAAATTACTTGTAATTTCAATTGCTATGATTGCATTAACAATTACAAGTAATTTGTAATAGACTTCCTACAATTACAATTATTTGTAGTTGTAATTGGTGCTACAGCAATTACAATCAGAAGTAATTGTATTTGGTAGTAGTTCAATTACAATTACAAGTAGTTTGTAATTGCACCAAGGCAATTAAAAATTACTTGTATGTAATTGAAGTGAAAATGTAATCATTACTCCCCTAGCCTGGTTGTTGATCAAAATCAGGCATACCGCTCTTCGGTTATGGTGAAATATACTGATGTACTTAGTGAAAATTTTATATTTTAATTTAGAATATTTCTGAACATGTAGCTAGCTATATTGTTTCTCAGGGTATAATAAATGTACCTTTTAACTCTTTGGTGTAAAGATATATGACAAATAATTTTTTTTTTGGAAATTGTCAAATAACTGAGTGCGCTAGAGCAGTATCGAGAGCAAGTATATGCAACACAAAGCCGATTTTGTAAAAAAAAATTTCGTTTGTAAAGATTTCAAATTTGTATGATAATAACTCAAATATATTTCCAAACAAAATTTTTCCATACAAATTTCGAAACGAAAAAAAGTTTTGTATTTGAGTAATTCCAGTTAGCCGGGGTTGACCATTTTACACACATTTTCTGTTATAAATCAAGAATATAAAATTTTTGCCTAAAAAAAACGTTGCGGCTCGCAGGACATTAAGCTTAAAGTGTCGGGTAGACACTGATAGAACACGATTTTTGCGCAGAATGATCGTCAGAAAGCTGCGACGGGTGTTACCTTACAAATTCTGACTTTCAGTATAAATTCTGTAAAATTTTTACTAAAGGTACGCAATAATTTTGGTATGATATCTGTTCAAAGTGTTTATACTTGTGTTATGTATTTACGGTATGAAACAAAAATGATTTTTCTTATAAAAAAAACTATTTTTAAAATGGGTGTGACCGAAGTACAAAAATTTTAAAAGTTCGAAGAAATAAAACTTTTTATTGATTTAGTTAATGTAAATAATACAAAGATAAATTCATAAGAAAATAATAAGACATTAAATTATTTGCTATCCGTTCTATTATAGACAACAGAATACTCTAGCTGAATATTTTTTAAATGCAATAAGAAGCAAAACAAGTATATTCTTTTCAGGGATAACGGTTTTTATTAACAATGAGAAAGGGAATAAAAGAAAATCTGAAATAAATATTAAACATACAAAGAGGGAGAGCAAAATGTTTCTTGCATGATCATTTAAAAGTGCCTGCCTCAAATTGATTTTAGAAAAATTTAATATTATATTATTTTATTTTTGCAATTATTTTCGTTCTCTAGAAAACATCAATTGAGAGATTTTTATTGAAAATGAGAAAACTATTTTTTCCTTTTGTCCAAACTCGTTTTGACACCAAAATTAAAATGAAATTTTTGATAAAAAAAAAGAAAATTAAATTTTAATTTTATATTAATAATCATTAATTATAATTAATTAATATAAGCTAGCTGGGCACAATTAATCATAGTATAAAACGGCAGTAATTAGTATGGCAACATTAAGGATATTTTTAGTGCTCGACCTAGTAAAAATATCCCTTCGTCAAAAGTTACTTTCCTAAAAAACCGAACTGTAAACTAAACGAAATTTATAAAACTTTATTTACTTGAATTTTACTTTTGATATCAATCGTTTGTATTTAAGCCACCGCGCAATCAACAATTTTTTTTTTAAATTTTATATAATTGTATAAACTTATATACACACTAACCTTAATATTAAATTAAATACTTACCTTAAATTAAATTGGAATTATCTACATATAACTAACTTCGTGTCCTGAATTAAACCGAAAATTATTACCTCGTTCTTATTAAAGTCTAAAGGAAAAAGGTGAGCCATTCCTTGTCATTACTAGAGAAACCGAAGGAAACTAGTTCTGTTCTTGTTTTCAAATAAAATCCCAAAATTATAATCGCACAACGACGAGCGAATATAATTAATTCCCCCTTTTATAGATTGGCCCTCGCATCTTATCTTATCCCCTCTCCACCATCTACTTAAAGGGAGAAATTACATACTTGCAGCCAGCAAAGTATTCACCTTTCATAGGGCCGTTTTACGTGGAATCACTCATTTACAAAATCTGGCCCGTGAAGTACATAAAATACTTAAATTTTATTAATTAATTAACTAAATTTATATTTCAGGTTAGTTAGTAACTATTGTGATCGGCTTCCCAATTTCAAATTAGAGTAACTGACAAAAACTTTGAGGAAATGCTTTGAGGAAATGCATATATTATGTATTTTTATAGAAGTTCTATATGGTAATTTTTAAGGAGTAACAAGTAATTATGTCCACAAGACTACTAGCCTGGATCAAAAAATAATAATAATACAAAAAAGCTACATGCATCGAAAAGTTTCGTAGCTATTGTGTTTTAAAGTTGTACAGCGTTGTGTATGTACTCAATGTACAACGTAAAAATTTACTGCATATAATGTAAATTTTTTTACATGCTGTAAGTTTTAATTCTGTTATCGAGTTGTTTATTTAAAAGTTCCTTAAAAAATAAAAGTCTTCATATGGTAATTGAACTTGATGAAGAATAAGTGAAGAATAAGTTTGTAAAAGAAGAAAATGTAATAGTCATAAATAGTAAAAGCTTGAACCCGACAAAAAAGCTTTGATGCAACACCATAAAGATATAAACCGTTGTGTACTATGTAAAAACCATTGCTAAGTAGATGTTTTAGGCTTTAATACTAGTTTTTAAATGTTAATTTTAAATCATAACTGTTAATATAAACTTTAAGATGCGAAACTTGTTTTGGCGAGATAGTAACAGTTAGACTTTTTACATAATGTTACTAAGTTCGTTCTGAAAGCACACTGACTATTTCACTGTGTTGTCTTTATCTGTTCAATGTTTTTATGATTATGTGTCTTTAAATGATTTGTTAGGCATAGACACTTACTTATATGTATGTATATGACAATGAACAAAGGAAAGTATGTATTTTAATCGGATTAATTGTGATTACAGTTGTTAAAGGTGCATTTTAAGTAAATGTCTCTCTTCTAATTTCGTCAGCTCTGGCCAACCGAACGAATTGATTTTTTTTTGTATTGTCAACACCACTTGTAGAATTAATTTGCCTTAAATGTAACCATGCTTTAACGAAAAGCTTCCAATAATCCAAAAGAATTTTTAAATTAATAATAAAATTTTTCAAAGCATCTGTAACCTGAAAGCCAAAAAGCTGAAACCATAGATTATAAGTAGATAGTCAACTAAAACTTCAAAAACCTAAAATTGCTGTCTAAAGCCGAAGTCTAAGAATGTGTTAGCAGAACATTTTGTTTTAGTATTGGTTTAAAATAAAATATTCCCCACAGCTACAAAACCATACTTAGTTGTACAAAAAGTATTTTAAAAAATTTTTAATTTTTTAAACACGAATTTTTAGTTGTTAAATACAATTAATTTTGCATTAATTAATGAAAATATGAATCTAGAATTATTTTTAATGTAATTGAGCTCAAAAAATTTTGATTCGCTAAACATTTTTTTGCATTTTTTCTATTTGCCACTAAAAAAAATTGTCCCAAATAGTATCAAAAATGCAATACTGTTGAATGAAAAAAACGGTTGAAAACTTTGATAAATTTCAACACACAAATCTCAACAATATTAAACATATATTTTAAAATTACAGCAAGAAGAAACATAAAATTTGTTATATGGCAAATAAAAAAATTTGGTAATATAAAATAGTGTTTCTGTGTGCAAAAAAAAAATTACTTTTAGTGCATTTCCATGTGCAAAAATTACGCTCTCTGATGAGTGTTGAGTTGCCTCTCGTAGTGTGTTGCATAACAAAATACCCATAGGTGTGAAGTGAGTTGTCAATTTTTTTTAACAGGAGCCCAGTTGACTATCTACGTATAATCTATGGCTGAAACCATGATATAATAAATAGAAGGTAGTTTCATTCTCTCAATTTTTTTTGACATTCACTACCTGACAAGTATAAGGATTGTGATATTTTCGTTAAAATCATGTTACCGTACTAGTTTTATATATCCCCTCAATTTCCGTTTTTTTTTTATTATTCTTAAAATTGTGATTTGCATGAAAATAATATGAAAAATATAAACTTAAGCAGCCTAATTTGCAATACGCGTTTCTATACGCAACAATGCAAACTTTAACAATCTTACATACCGCAAAATATATTAATAAAGTAGTCCATGCGTACAAAGCACAAACTCACTTCTACCGTAAAAATATTGAAAACTCGCAAAATTTTAAAGAAGAATGAGTGCCAACCAATATCGCGAAAATTCGCAAAAATAGCAAACATTTAAAAAAGCCCTAAAATTAATTAAAACTGCTAAAAATGTAACTGTAATGTCAAGAGCTCGGGAAAACTCGTAAAAATTTGTTAAAGTTTTAAAGATTACAAAGCGTAATATTGATCAAAATTCCCTTAAAATGTAAAAAGCCAAAAACTTTAGAAAAATTACGGCCTTCGCGAAAAGTTGCGAAAAATTGCAAAATTTTGAACAAGGCATACTTTTCATCAAAATTTGCTAAACCTTTAAGGAATGCCAAAAAGTCGGTAAAAATCGGGAGTTTCAGAAATTCGCAAAAACTTGTCAACAGCCACCCACATATCAAGGTCTAATATTGTTCAAAAAGCGCGAAAACTGTAAAGATGTTGACAACTTGTAAAAAACGGCTTTTATCGCGAACATTGCAAAAATTCGGCAAAAGCTAAAAAATCAGAGACAAGTCCAAAAATTGATTAGCAACCGCCAAAACTGTAAAAATAACACAAATAAACAAACGCGAAAAACTTACAAGTTCGCGAAAACTTGCTAAATATGTATTGATGAAATCAATAAAGTATGCCAAAATGAAGTATAAAAAAATTTTAGAAAATCATATAGATCGTAAAACGGAAATTGCCAATATCGCGGATATTGCAAAGTGTAGTAAATGATTTTGTTGTTCAGTTTTTATGGTGTAATAAGACCGCATCATTACAGTGAAAATTTTTTGATGCTTTCGAATTCAATCATAAATATAATAAATATAATCGATACAATTAAAATTCGTCACAACCAATAAAAGCGGGGCTTGTTAATTGCACAATTTTTCTTACTTTTCTCTTAATACAAATACATATTTGTGCAAAATAACTCCAGGAGTTGAGACGCCTTTTTCATTGTATGGCAACGCTTTTTTATAGAGTTGCATCCTAGGGAAATTGTAGTAATTTGCAAATAATTATGCCGCGTATTTAAAGTAGAAAATTGCAAAAAACATGCAATTTTAAATTTGGTTTAAACTTAAAAGTCGATCTATTCAATATTTTGTTTTTGTGGCTTGCCGAGTTATTGCACTAAGCATCTCATACATATTTTAATTAATGTTTATGTATGTATATCATTTTTCTAAAAAAAATAAACTAAATACTGTTTATACAGTTAAAAAAAGTTGATATCTTTATTGATAAGAATTTCGTTTACTTTATGTAAAAATTTTTAATTTATTTGTTATGTTACTCATAATAAATTATCATTCTCTTTATAACGCTGATTGTAATACAAAATTTGTTTTATCAACATCGAAATAGTGGTTTTTTACTTTTGACGAATTTTTGACGATTTCGAATTCTTATTTTGATGTTTTTGATGATTTTTGGGTCGAAATTTGACGAATTTGTCCTTATTTCATCTGGCAGCTGTGGCTCCACTATAACTATAGAGCTAAAATTTCGTAAAAATGTAGATTTTAGTAAATTAGCAATCAGAAAACGGAAATATGATATAGGAAAATTTTTATTTGGGGGCGTCCCTTTTTTGTGTGGGGCAGTTCCACTATTAGTCGAGTCAATGAAGAATTTTACAGGGAAGTCGTCAAAAACAGCTCCGATGATGATGATAGTATTAATTAATCTTTTTTTTACATTATTTAATATTAGAAACGTTCTAATTTTTTAAAAATTTTTTTTCGAAATTTACATTAGAAAACAATTTTTCGTAAAAAAAAAGTTTAGACCTTTTTTATGACTGAACGGCTGAAGATATTTCAAATCTTTGTTCCATGTGCTTATTTAGAAGTCCGCATTAACTTTTAACCGTACATTTCGAAAAGGGCAGTAAGAAATTTAAAACGGATGTGTAATATTTATTTAGTCGGGCGACATTGCGTATACGCAGCCTGCATAAATTTTATATAACAAAATTAGTCAAATATGTAATTAAAAAAAGTTTCAAAAAAGTACCTATCATAAAAGTCACACAAAGAATTTTTCCACATGTAAACTTTTATTGTTTTTAGTTTTAAGAAAAACTTCATATAAGAGAGTTTTATAGGACTCCTTCGTACATGTAGAAGAGACTTCAAATGCGGGTGTGGTATTTTTAGATTTCTCTTATACACTTGTTGTTTTTATGGCTTTGCAACATGTTCGCATTGAGCCTGCGCCTTAAAATTTAAACAGTTTTAAATAGCAAAAGGATGAGCAGCTCCTTAAGCATGAGTGAAGAAAAAATATTAACTACTATTGAATACAAACCGAACAGCTGCACAAAGTTACTTGGTCAATAAAAATGCAATTAATATGCAATTAAATTGCAATTTTTCACCCACACATTTTATTAATATATTGAGGTAATAATTTGTAATGTACGCCAACTGAATTTGGATTTGCTTATATCCATATTAATAATTTAAATTCTTTATTTGTTATTGCTTTAAAGGAATATTAAGATAAATTTTAATAGTTTGTCAAAGGGAAATTAATGAAATATTTTTAGTTTAATTATAGAAATTTATTGTATTTAATTCAAAGTCTAAAGTGCGAAGGCTTATAAAACTTTGGGAAGTAATATAAAGTTTTTATTTGTTAAAAATGGTAAGGCTGGTGCGGTTTATGCCATTTCAGTAGAACAATATCGAAGGTCATGAACCTTAACCGCTTAAGTTGAGTTAGCACAAACTTGAGAGTGTTGGACGGTGGTGTCCATCCGTTCTACTAACTATTAATTATTCTTCTTTGTGATTTTTTTAGGACAGTTATTATCTGGAAAAAATATTAAAGAAAAATCATCCAACGGCTGATTGGAAGCCAACACTTGTGACTTTGTCCTTTAAATTTGAAAACGACTTAAGCGCTTCAGGCTTGTGGCCACAGATATTTTTGTTGATCACAGAGTTCTGTTTGAGTATTTTGAAAAAAACAGATTTTGGAATTCATGAAATTCATAAAATTCAAAAGACAAATAGCAGGTAATTTTTTATTATCCATGCCGTGTCATGAAATTTTTGTTTCGCTAAAAGTTTTGACAGCGTTTTTTACATTCTCTTTAACTCACTCATCCTTATTAAGGCTTGTTAAAATATAACCAATTTCTTTTCTAGGCTTTAGGCTTAACTAAAATAAACTCTTTTATAAAATTTTACAAAAGTTTAAGTTTTTTTCAGCGGAATTTTGTTTAAAAACTCCTCAGCGAAAAACTGCAGATGTTGCAAATTTTGTTACTTTAGTTGTTTTGTTCCTCCTGCAATTTTTGAGCAATTTTTTTGGGCCCAGCCAACGAATTTGGTAAAACATATTTAATACTCGTATATACCAACATGTGCACGTTCTTATATTCCAACACAATATTGCGGAGATTTATGACTGTTTTTTAATATTGTTGTTGTTAGTAACTGTTTACTGCCGACACTTATGCACATCAACTCTAAAGCACAAGAATACATATAACGTGATGTATAAAAATTCTTCCTTCTTGTCATTTCAACCCACAGATGTTTGGGAAAAGAAAAAAAACAAAACAAAAAGTTTCTTTTTTTTTCATTTTTATACATCATGGAAAAAAGAAACATACGGAAACTTTCAACTTTGACATAAATTTTTGCCAGTGTTAAAAATAATATTTGAAAAGTTTTATGAAAAACTTTTAACGTTAAACGTTTTTACAACACAGGATTCGTGCTAGAGAAGTTGATTAGTTTCAAAAAGTGTTGTAAAATGTGTATCATTCAAGATGCAGTTTAAAGAAAATAACACCTTCGATAATAAACACAAAATGTTGCAATTAACTTTTGCAATCGACAAATATGATTGATGGTTTTCATGTCCAGTTGTTGGTTAAATATTTGTAATTGAAATCAGATTTTTGTTAGTTAAGACACCTTTTTAAAGGGAGATGATCTTCGGCAGTGGCGAGAACAAATGGCAGTATACATACATATATACAGGTTCCTAAATATGAACACGATTTTCATATACACAGTGAAACTTCGATATAACGAACTTTTTTATAACGAAAAACTCAATATAACGTATGTTTTATTGAGTCCATTGAGAAAACCTCTTTATTGCAAAGTTTCTCATACAAAAATACATTATAGCTATAACGAACAAATTCTGAACAAATAAGCGAAATATTCATTATTCATATTCAATATTCATAACGAAATCAGAATAAATTCTAAATGGCAAAGTCCCGTTATAAAAACAACGAAGTCAAAATGTATTTACAAGCGCATTTATAAAGCCTCTATACAACGAAGTACTCGTACAAAAGCCTCTATACAACGAAGTAAAAATAAAATTTAAAGCCAAGAAAACTATAGTTATAATGAATTTTTCTCGTATTTCGACAAATTTCGTTATATCAAGGCCTTGCTGATTATATTTATAGCGAAGTAATATCTATAACGAAGTATTTTTGGATCTCCTTGGAATTCGTTACATCGAAGTTTCACTGTATAACAAATTAACGCTCGTAGCAAAAACCCCATATTCCTTTCGACTGCTGTATTAGAAGATAACACTATGCAACAATATGGAACTTGTGTGATGACCTTTGATGACCACTATATTACTTTGACGTGCTATGATTAGGGATGCCAGTCCCAAAATTCCGATCCCGAAAATTCCGGAATTTTTCGGAATTGAGAAATCCCAAATCCCGAAATATTTAGATTACTTTTTTAAGTATAATGCTTATACAAAAAACTTGTAATGAAAACTAACAATTGTAACACTAATTTATGAATTTAAATGTATTATGGTTTTCCTCCATCCCCACTCCCCTGGTCAGTGGTGCTAGACGAGCTTCTCCATATTCGTAGTGAAGGTGGTCATGAACAGACTGGATATGCTGATTATGGTAACTGGGAATTTCAGCTGAGTTCTCTCAGGCGTCATGAATGATACTAATGCTCTACTTCACTCTAAGGAGAGAAATGGCTTTTGGTATAGTATCGTTAAATGGATACACTATTCCTCATTCTATTGATTTTTTGGCAGAAGGCTGACTTGGAAAACTACACAGAAAAAAATAGACAAGAATTATGTTCAATAACACCATGTTACTAAAAAAAAAATAATGTGAGTCCGATCACAGGGGAGATGTGTAAAAACTAGTAATGAAAAATTTTTTTTATTGCGCACTAGATGGTGTTTATATGTCAAAGACGAAGAAGACTTTAAGTTTGACAATTTTAGTTTTTTTTTCCTTATTTTGGTTTGTTTTAGTAAATTTCTTATTAAAAGTGCAAAAAATCTTTTTAAAAGTTATTAAAATTAAATGTTTTTATATTAATTTTATTTATTTGTTTTTATTTGTCTACGATAACATAATGTACGACAATTAGTGAAAATTAGTAGCTACTACTACTACTACTATTGCGCACTAGATGGTGCTAGTGTATTTCTATGCAGCTGTTAAGTTTCTCTGTGCGTATGATTACACTAATACACTCATACACAGCTCACACCGCGTTATTACAATCTTACTCAAAATTTGTGATTGTATTGTGAAAGAGATTTTTACCCCCTAGCGTATAGATGTTTGCACATCAACAATTATGGGACCAAACTGCAGGCAAACCCTTTCCAACAAAAAAATAATTTTAAAAATCAGTTCACAAATGACAGAGTTATGCGTTTACAAACATAAAAAAAGTAAAAAAAAATAATAATATACCCGTACAAAATAGTTGAAATTACCGCCGTTAAGCACCAAAATAACCAACAGTCAAAGACAAACGCAGTCAATAAACCGTCAGCCAAATATTGCACCAAGTTCAGCAACAAATTTGGTAAGACCGAAAAACCGGTTTTTTTCAAAAAACCCTGGTTCAAAAACCGAGACGAACCGGGTATGAGTCCCGAAAAACTGGACACAACAGAAGTTCCCGGCAAAAATAAAAACGGCAACGCCGAAATACTCACTCAATTCAAAAACACGGCAACACAGCACCAACCAACAAACTTACGACCTTACTGCAGGGGTTTGACCTTAATAAACATTTTTAGGGTTCCGTACACCAAAAGTGTAAAAGAATCCTATTATATTTAGTATGCTGTCCGTCCGTCTGTCTGTCTATCACAAGCTGTTTTCTCAAGAGCCATAAGAGCTACGGACCTGTAATTTTCATAGAAAAGATAAACTTTGGTTGCCACAACAACAAATATATCACAGCTAAAAATTAAAGGGTGTTCTTAAGCGAGCAGCGAAACATGTTGAAATACTAATGTAATATACATGCACTTATATATAGACACTTTAAATTTGCAAAGTACACCAATTAACACTGATACTTAAAACAATAAACATTAATAAAACGTTCTATCAGTTAATCATGGAAATGTTAAAAAACGCTAAAACTAAAAAGTTCCAAAATTAAAAATTTCAAAACGAAAAATCGCCAAAATGAAAAAAGCACTTAAAGGAAAAAAGCACCAAAATTTAAAAAAAAAATTGCTAAAACGCAAAATATCACCAACACTAAAAAGATCGCCAAAAAAACTAAAAAAAACGCCAAAGACCGAAAAAAGTCGTCAAAACGAAAAAAAGCACTACAACATAAAAAATCGCAAAAACTAAAAATATCATAAAAAAACGAAAAAATCGCCAAAAAAAGAAAAAAATCACCAAAACGAAAAAAGCGCCAAAACCAAAAAAAGCGCAAAAAAAAAAGAAAAATCAAAACCCAAAAAAACATCAAAACAAAAAAGTGTCAAAAGAAAAAAAATCGCTAAAACTAGAAAAAATCACAAAAAACCGGAAAAACTCCCTAAAACCGAAAAAACGCCAAAACTGAAAACAAGCGCCAAAACTAAAATAAATCACTAAAACTAAAAATATCGTCAAAAAGCGAAAAAAACGTTAAAACTTAAAAAATCGGTAAAACAAACAAAAATTTCAAAAAACCAAAAATCGAAAAATAAACGAAAAAGTCGCAAGAACGAAAAAAGTGTCATAACCCAAAAAAAGGATTGCTAAAAAAGTCACCAAAAAACCGAAAAAATCCTCAAAACCGAAAAAAGCGCCTAAACTGATAAAAATCGCCACAACAAAATCGCTAAAACTAAAAATATCGTCAAAAAGTGAAAAAAAAAAACGTAAAAAACGCCAAACTCAAAAAATCGCAAAAACCAAAAAATCGGCAAAAAAAACAAAAAATTGCAATAAACGAAAAATCGCCAGAAAAACACGAAAAAATCACGCAAATAAAAAAAAACGCCAAAAAACAAAAAAAAATCGCCAAAAACAAAGAAAACTATTTAAAAATAAAAAAATAAAATTGAACAAAAAAAAACACAACAAAAAAACTGCCAAAGTGAAAAAGGGGGCTAAAACGAAAAGGTATTTACATATGGGTATTCGTACGGAACCTTTCGTGTGCAAGCCAAAGTTGCACTTTAATTAATTTATTAAAAATTTACATGTTGGATTTATTTTAGGGGGAGTTAAACTTCCACCCTTTTGCATATAGTTATACTGACTCGGCATAGAATATCTTATAGGGCTTGCGTTTAAGATGTATAATACGTTCAACAATTATATGTACCACGAGGAAAATTTTTGTGGTACAATTAAGCCCACTACCACGCCTCTGAAAGAGAGTTTTTTTAATTCTGGAGATGATAACCAATTTTGTATTCAAATATTGAATAATTTGTATATGAAAAAAAAATTACATATCGCAAGAGAACAATATATGGTGAAATAAATAACTCAGTTCGCACTTTTGCTTCATTTGGTTAGTGTATTAACAGAAATATAAAATTTTATGCCGAATAAAAAAACAAATAGTTTTTTATGGTATGATTAATATTATATTTTTGTCACCTCAACTATGTTATTTATAGTAGAGGACTAAATATGTATGTCCTGCCTTTTTCAGATACTTTTCTATGTCGCACATTGTTATATGTTTATTTGTACTATAACAATATTAATTATTTATAAATAAATAATTATTAAAATATAACAAATAGAACAGTTTCATTATCATTATAATATAAAAAATTATATCTACTAAAGAAAATTTTAATAAAAAATCGTTTTCAAAATACATATTTCTAATCATTATAAGTTTTGTAGCTTTTTCTCTCTGTTTTATATTCGTACATCTAAAGTTATTCAAGAACAGCAAATAACTGCAACAGAAATAAAATTAACAGCAATTGCAAGTCAAGTGAACAACTTGTTTAAATTTCGTCTGTTCTACTGGTGAAACTTATAACTTGCCAAAGTATAGAAAAGTTGAAGAAAGGAAAAAAGTTTTATATATTTAAAGCGAAAATCGTTACTTAAGGTTTCAACATATTTTCTTAGTTTCCTTTAATTTGCACAAGCTAGATGCAAAAAGCTGCAGCCGAAGAGAAGGCAGGCGGTCGTACAAAAATTATAAAAAAAACTTAGTTTTGTTTAAAATAAAAACTAAATATAGTTATTAAGGACCTCACTTTGTAAACCGATACGCATCTAAGGTATCTACCTAAATAAGAGCGCTGTGACGTCGCCTAAGCAGCAGTGTTCGTATTTACTATACATCTCAACAGATAATTTGCGCGCTTGCTCAACGCTCTTATTTGGGGAGCTCAGTAAGCGTTACAAATTTTGTATGAAGAGTAGCTATTTCTAAGAATCTCATATTGGCTGGTGTCGAAAATAGACTATCCAATAGATTTATCAAAAATATGCGCCTATTATTTGATTGGATATTTTAAAAGCACAAGTTAGTGATCATTATTTAATTAAAGAACATTTCCAATTCGAACCCAACAATATTATAAAAACATAAAATCTTAACAGGATTCTTTAATGGTTTCAGTTGTTTTTCTCTTCGTTTTGCTTTAGTTTTTCTTGTCTTTTCAACAGAGCTTATATGAAATTTATGTCTAAGTCTCACAATGCCATGCTTAAACACTTTTGTGCATTTTTTTTAATTTTTTGTTTCTTATTTTAGATTTTACTTTCGAATTTTAATAAAACAACAAACTTTAATGTTTTTTTGCAATTGCATATATAAACTCTGTTAACAGAAGGATATTTGAAAAGAAAGTCATATCTGCTAAACATAAACTAGATATATAGATACAATTAAAAGAAGTTTTTAAATGTTTTTGAAGAAAAAAGCAAAAAAATTTTGTATTCTTTTAAATAGTTTTTTATTTCAGAAAAATAGAGCTTAGCCAGCTATCAGGTACATTAGAAATAAGGATAAAATATAGTATTTAAATAAATAAATACATAGTCGGTCTTGTAATGTTTATGACACGGGTCTGCAAAAAATAAAATAAATAAATAATTCGCGCCTAAAGGCCACAAAAAGGAGTAAAATTTTCTACATTGCATTGTCCAGATAATGGCACACATGTGTTTGTCAATGTACACTCCTTTTTAAGACGCCATCCAGAATCAAGGGCTGGTTGGATTAAAGTGAGTTATATTTTGATTAAAAGGCTACTAAATTACACGGCTTTGATCGGTTAATCGAATTTAAAATTTTATAACATTTTCCACACTTTTCACCAATTGCTGTCGTATCGGAAGATGTTTGGTGCCACAAATAATAAAAAAAACTCCAACTTCTAAAATTTTATTCAATAGCCCATTTTAATAGAAAAATTTTAATTGAAAAAAACGTGTTTTTTCAGTGAACAAACTGTTTAAATCTATAAAACAATTTGTCTAAAAATATTTACAAATTGTAAACAAAACAATTTACTAAACCAAACAAAAAGGTTTACTGGATTTACTGGAAAATATCAAACAATATTTTTGTCTCAGGTTATAAAACAATTAGTCTAAAAATACTAACAAATAAGAACATAATACTTAAGTTTTCAACGTACACAACAGAACAGAGTAGCGCCACTTTCGGAAGCCGCTACACTTCCATCGTCAGTGCTCACGTGTATTTGCTTATCACCACTTGTCAGGTGGCTCTGTTGAATGTGATTTTAATTCTTATATATACAACTTTTCCGTGAAAATTGAATACGAGAATCAAATCACTCTCAAGCTGATATTAAAGTGCACTTTCCCAGCGTTGCCATCGGTTTATTTTTCTTCATTCCCATTTTTCTGATTTTTGTTCTACTCAAGACAAACTTTTTTGGTTTGATTTTATACTTAAGTATATATGAACATGTAAACATGTGAAAAGCTCAATCCGGTAGCTAATTGTTTATTAATATGATTATTTCGAATGTATTTGCTTTGTGAATCTAAATTGATTATTAGGCTAAGGTTCGTAACGTTATATTCAGAAAGAATTGGGTATGATTAATTTTCCAAGGAACAAGGGAAAACTTAATATCAACTACATTTTTCAACGTACATAGCGGAACACTTCCGAAAATAGCGCAACTCTGTTCTGCTGTGCATGTTTCAAACATAAGAGAATTGGTATTTTTTTAGTAATTAGTAAAGATGAAGCTAAATTAAATAACTCTGAAAACTTGACTATTTTTTAAAGTAAATCTGCTACTCTGGCCACAGTTTTGGCCGGGCGGATAACAATTAGTAGCCAGATTAACTACATTAGATATATCTAATATAATTTCTAGAGAAATTGAAAATTTTCAATGGGCGTTATTTTTTAAGCGATTAATTGACAATTTCGTGGAAAAATTCACTATTTTCGTCCGATGCTGGATGTAGCGTGCATTCTTTAATCGACTTGATATTCTTACAGCGGTAATTTTTGAAGCCAATTCTTTTAAAAAATTGAAAATAAAAAATTTAACTAGTTTGTTGTTCGACCTTTTTTTATTCTAATAAAAATAAATATAAAAAATAAATATAAAAATAAATACAAGATTTTCTTAAAATCTTTGAGAAATCCTTTCTCAATAAAAATTATTAATTATAAAATTAATTTGAACGAACTTAAGCCTGAATAACAAAAAATGTCGTTATATAAAAAAAATTATTAAAAATTTATTTTAAAATGTATTCAAAGCGAACAAAAGAACTTCATTCCGTCTTAAGCCATTACGTTTTTAAAATCAAATTTCATATCCATAGATTTTTTCCATCTTTTATTGAAAACAAAATTTATTTCAGTCGATTTATGTTTGCATTTTCATCTTTTTAATGGATCATATGAGTGTGGTTTTATGTTAACTACCCAGCCGCAAACTTTTGTAGGCATTCATTGATAAGGCCTTCTGTAAGACCTTCCTAGACCTTTTTTTTTTTAGATCGAGTACTCATGCTCGCTTGCCTTCACAGGAAGGCCTTGTTGAAGGCCTACCTACTCTCTTCTCCATAGGTTGTTTTTTATTACGTGTATGTATGTATACATACATTTTATGCATATACTACGTTTGTAGCAACTGAACTGATAAACCGTTACAAAAAAAATCACATTCCAAAGACAAAACAACAAATACAAAAACCTTAAATAAAAATGCAAAAAGTGAAAAGAAGAAGGCCTTCTACCAGGCCTGTTGGAGAAGGGCACGCAGAAGGTCTTGGCTGGCTCGGACACTGTGTTTAAGAAATGTATGAGTATGGAATGTGTTAATAAGGCCTTGTGTCTGCTAAATAAGCACTTCGAGAAGGCCCTACTACTTCTTTTCGCCGCTGGGTCCTTTATATCAGCTTAAATCTTAAGCTACGCTCACATGTATATCACAATAGTTTTAAAGCAAACATCACATCTTTGAAAAATTAGAAAAATAAATGCATATAGTAACATTTTTCTAATTCAAGTGCTTGCAATAAATCGATTTAAAGTATTTACATTTAATACAAAACTGAACAAAAGTAAATTTTACTAAAGTTTTATTTATAAAAACTCAATTTAAGAACTCTCACAATATAAATAAATGTTACAAAAACTTTTCCTGTATGTATACAAATTTACATAGTAATGCACATATGTATGTATGTATATTTTTGTGTACATGTGTATGTTGATGTATGTATGTGTTTGCATAATTGCTATGTCAAACTATTAAAATTACATTTGAAACATTTATATGTATGTTTTTGTTCATTTATATGTAAATATTGCAAGGAACTAAACCATTTCATGAAACATCTAAATAAATTAAGAGCATTTTTGTAAGATGCCAACTCGATACTGGACATTAGAAGGAAATGAAATGACTGCTTCTTAAGAGAATCTCATTTCAAAAAACTTTTAGCAGCTACGGTAGCAGTTTTAAGTTCCACTTCTTAAATAGCTAAAGTTGACTTAGTTGCTTTTCAACAGTAATTTGCGACAGACCTTTTTAAAGAATATGCAGGAATGGTTTTCTAATTGATTTAATCGCCTGAAAAGTGCGATAAAGCAAAATATATGTTTTCTATTAAAAATTCGAACTAATTTTATAACGCACATAACATGAATAACTAATACCCTTCATACAGGCGCAGATATAAGGGGGGTGAAATCAAGATATCCCCCCCCCCCCACCCCAAAAAAAAGGAGTAAAACATACCCAATTTCTATAGAGTTTTTAAAAGAAGTTTTGCAAAATGATATGTGTTAGTTGGAAGTTCCCCCCTAAAAGCTCAAGCTAGATGCGCGCCTGCTTCATACCGGTTTCTCAACAAACAATACATACTAGTATATCAAACCGACTACACAATCGGCCGTATTCTAGATTTAGAGATGATTCTTAAAAATATTATGCAAACGTCACGGACAATGTTGCAGAAATGTCCTTAAAACAGGAACCGGCAAAACATATCACATGGGGCTGTTTACTTTTTTACTCCCACACGTATGCACTCGCACGTATTAACTAAAATTAATAAAAAAAAGCATGTTGTGTTATCGCTTGTTTCTTGCTATTGCTTGATATACACTAACAAAAACTTTGTAAGAGCGAGAGTTGCAAAGTAAGACCCATACAAGCAAAATGTATTAGTATTTGTTTGCTAATTGATGCTTTAAAAACAGCAACCAATATAATACATAGAAACTTGCTTATACTAAAACCATGGTAAAATACAAAAGTGAATCTAACCAAATTTATTGAACTCTCTTCCCTTTAAGTCAAATGCCTTTCCTACAACAACACCAATTCAAAGCAGATAGCAATTATGTTTTGTTATTCTCTTTGCAAACACACATACATGTTTTTTCTATAGTTTTTTTAAATTTAATATATTACATGCATGTTTACTATGTGCGCATGTATTAGTAGTAATTTTAAACGCTTATATCTCCCGAAATACTGATCGAGCACATCTGTCAATGACCATATCGTTAGAATGGTACACATTTTGTCAATTTTTTTTAATAATGTGAACGTAAAATGCATGACAAAAAACAGTCTTGCGTATTAATTATATACATAGATAGATATTTTCGTTCCCTCACATTCTTAAAAATAATATATTTAAATAATATATCCAGAAAAATATTAACTACATTTTGCATAAAAGTTTAACTTTGAAATGGGTACATTTCCCTTTTAAACCACACAAATATTCGCATAAGCTTAACGCAACTATTAACAGATGTACTACTAGTACTCGTATTTGTAATTGTAGAGAAACACTTAAAGTTTCATATGGAAAATTTCGTTCAAAATCATTCATACGAACGATTCCATGTTTGGTTATGAATGTGCACAGGAATAATTACAAATAGGTAGAATTGTATTATAGAATTCATATTAACAATACAATGCAAACATTTCTGTGCAAAAAGACAAGTGTAAAAACACTAGTGACACGTTAAACGGTAACAAAAAAAAAATAGTAACGAATTTAATAAAAACTTGTATAGTCAACGGATGACACAATCGTCCATATTCTTGATGTACGAGTATACTATGTTATTAAGTTTCATAAAAACAGTATCCAAACAAATATGTTATAAAAATTATCTTTCATAAAACACTTATTTGTATATAATGCAACTATATTTAATAAATGACACAGGGAAACAATGGTACAATGCAAAAACTAAACAAAATTCCGATTATTAAACTCTCTTTTCATTTAGTCTTATGCCTTTCAAAGCGGAGAAAAAATGTTGAGTTGTTATTATATTTGCAAAAGCAAATCCTACAAACACACATTTTTTCTACTTTAAACTAATATCTGTATGCTGTGTGCGCTAGTATTAGAAGTAACTTTAAACGCATAGAGCTCCAAAAATACTAAACCTATTTTAACAATATATAAAATATATACATCTGTCAATAAGTATCTTTAAAATGGTATAATTTTTGTCAAAATCGTTTGTATAATGTAAGCGTAAAATGCATAATATAAAACTATCTTGTCTGTTGTAGATACAATGAAGTCTTTTAAAATTCTAATAAAGCTTTTAATGCTCATAATATTTTAAAAAGATTATTTCCCAATATACCGTCGAGCGATTTCCAGGTGTGTCACATTAAACAACAAGATTACTTTGTTCAGGGGCAACTGGTGAATACTCACGTATTTCATAGATATAAAAATTATGCATAAATTGTAAAAGTAATTGTACTAGCTAAACAATTATAAGTACACTTGAAACATTCATAATATTATATAAAATAAAAAAAGTTAAAGGTTTAGTGATAGAAATAAAATGGGATTACAAGGAATAAATTGTCATGAACAATGATGTCATTGCAAATTGGTCATATATTATTTTTTATATAATTTCTTTGAGTGTATGGCGTATATAAGCAAATAATTAATAGTTGCATAGAGTTTCAGTTTAAGTGTGATATCCTGTATTTAAACTTGATGCTTAACAATTAATCATACCAGTTTATGCCACATGAAAATTTATAAATGAATAGTTCGCTAGCGAGCTTTAATGAATAGGAAAACTAACTAATATTTGCTCAAAATAAGTGGAAATAAAAATATTAGTTAGTAACATATCATTGAAAAAAAATTAAAGTTTTACACATTATTTGAATATTAAATGGATAGTCTGGGAGTGAATTTTATGAAAAAAAAATGCTCCACGAAAAGTGAGTATAGGGCTTGAAGCGCGATAAAAATCGCTCCCTCTAAAAAAGAAATAATCATAGGAGGAAATTAAGAGTTTTGAAAATGGAGAACTCAAAATTTTTTATCTTTTAAAATAATTTTTTACAAAGATTTATTCATGATTAAAAAGCAGGCTAACTTTTCTTTCAGATAAAACTAAGTTTTATAAAGTTGACCGACAATGTTAAAAGTTATGTCAACTTCAAATATTATTCTTAACGAAATGCGACCTACCTCATACTCTCTTCGCTAATATAACAACTATATATATAAAACACTTCTGGTTTTTAAAATAGATCCGGCATTTCGAAACGGACTATCTTCTCAGTACAAAATATCACATGGGCATAGCAAAGAAATGTTTCTATGTAACTGAATAATATGAGCTTTCCACGGTGCTCTTAAGCAGAGGTATGAACTCCCAAATGCGGGCATTTGAAATTTTTCAACGCTTGTAATTTTTTCTATCTTACCCGATTTTGTGTTCTTATAGCCCTTGTAAGGTTATCAAAAATCGTGTTCGGCTAAGCATTAATCTTTTACAGTTAGTCAGGTTTACTCATTTAAAAATTAAAATTTAAAAATTTTTCAAAATTTCGTTCTATTTTCAAGAAATCAGATCCTAATCACAACCGATTGTCACAATTATTTATTTGTTGGCTAATCAAAAAAATTCCAAAGGTTTAAAAAAATGCTGGAAGTATTCTTTCTGAGTTGGAAAATATACCATTTTTAATTTGAAAATTTTAAACATGATTTTAGAAAAAGTTTTATTTGGGATGCACCGATACGCCTTTTAGCTTTACGAAACCGATACTAATACCGAGTTATTTTGCATTTTTTTTAAATAAAATTAAATAAAATTTATCTTCTCTTCATTTTCTCCTATGGCTGTTGTTTTTTTTAGGGATTAGCTATATAGTGACTTTAAACGATATACTCGCTTTTCTGTGTACATAGAAAAAAAAGAACGCATTGAACACCGGGTAGGAACGAAATTCCTGTCGCCTTAGGCCTACCTGCTATCGTTGTGTGCCATCATATTACGCATAGGTAAAAGGCTTTTGCCCTAAAAATATTAGATACGCGCATTTTGAACACGTATTTTTTTTAATTAAAAATTCATAAAAAATTACCATTTATTACAACGTTAAAATTTTTTTTAAATTGCTACATTATTTTAGAAAAAGTCAAATTTCGATGACTTATAATTAAAAAAAAAAACAAAATGCAATAAAAAGATATGTATATCAAAAGAGAGCATAAAAAAATAATTTTGGCCAAAGAAAATGGTCGTCTGAACCATAGCGCATTGGAGTAAAATACTTTATATACAAATTGATAGTTTCACTGCAACACTCAAAACATACCTGCCAAAAATAATATAAAGACATTTCCATGTCAGCGTACGTGACATTTGTATGCCTACAAAGAGGAATAGATTTTGCAAAAAAAATGTTTGAGGTTATGTTCCATTCAGAGGTCACTGTGAAAAAAATTTATCACATTTGGTACCCTGTTGTCCAAAATATTCAGGGAAATAAGGGCATATCGTACGCGACATAAGGTGCATGTAAAAATATGCGAAAGTCTGCGATTTGTGAATTTTTTTCTCTTTTAAATTTCTTCCACTAATCCAACCATTTTTCTTTTATTGCCCGTAAATTTTAAATAAAAAAACTTTTGAATGATTTTATAATGACCAAAATTTAATAGCGTACGTGACATAGCGTTCGTGACAGATTTTTCTCTTATAGTATTCTTAGGTAATGAAATATATGTTTTGTAAATATATCTAAACAAAAACTTAAAAACAAATAAAAATATGTATTTGGTGATAATAATACTAAAAACACTCAAGACATACTGCACACTATGTACTTGGGCGCTAAGTTTTTGGCGCCACCTTAGCCTACTACAAAGTAGTACATACTAGGGTACTCATTCGCTTAACCGTTAATCAGTTAACCGGTTAATACCGCAACTAACCGATCATTAACCGATTAAGCCAAAACCTCGATTAATTAATCGACCGATTAAGCGATAAAAGCAGAAACCCGATTAAATGAATACCCTAGTACATACTAATCAATTTCAGTTCACGAATCATACATATATGTATATGCTGACTATGATGGTATGAAAACGGATGAATTTTTTTCTTTTGAAATTTGATGAAAATTTCGCCATTTTTCATTTGCATTTAGTGACATTTGTAGTACTACATTAGCGTACGTGACGAACTTTAAATGATTATACAATTTTTATTACACCAAGTTGAAAAAAATGCCGATCAATATTTGCTTTAACCTTTTATTTTAAAACAGTTGCAACCGGTCATATACAAATGACGTAGATAAATAATGTTTTTGCACTACGTACGTGACATTAGAACAGCGACCAAAGAAAATAAAAAATATACATCTAATCGAACTCTGTCTTTTATCTTTCCTTACTAGCCTTGGTCTTTTATGTTAGAACATTAATTTTAAAGTATTGTAATTGCAATGTTACAAATAACTGAAATTAGTCTTTAGAAAAGTGAAAATAGTTTATTGCAATGTCTTAAAATTAGTCAAAGAGATATTCAGTTTAAGCTGTTATTTTTGATATTTAGAAATTGTGGTTAGGTAGGTATACATAAATACCTCTGTATAGTAAAATTATACTTTTTTCCTGTTTACAACTGTTTAATTTTTTCAGTCGTGGTTGTCATTTTCATGGAAATGGTCATATGTAAAGAACAGTTATCTAAATTCAATCGAAGAAACAATATGTAGAAATGAGTTTAACTGAAGGTGGAATGTTTGTTAGTAATTTTAAAAAGGCGAAACATGTGATATGAATATATTAAAAATCGCGGTTTTAACATGGTTCTTCGATCAAACTTTCTCTATACATTAGTCATTCGAATAAAAGTTTAAATTATGCGGCTGTTTGAACCAGAAAAAAATTTTGATATTATTATATTATCATATTATTATTATGATATTATGATATATTATGGTATTCGAACGATTATAACGATTAAGTTCACTCACCTCTTATTTATACTGCCTAGAAGTTCTTCCACTTAAAATATTTTTATTTATTAATCGCCGGAATAGAAACCCGTTTTATTCATAATATTTCATACTGGCCACTCTAACACACACTTTTTTATATGACTTGAAAAAACACGTGATGCTTTTTGTAAACAACACACAAATATATTTGCTCTGCTTTTTCTATTGAGAACTTTAATTTTTTTCTCTTGCATTCTTTCATGCCAAACACAAAACAACAATAACACATACACAAATGCAAATGCAATTGAGTGCCATAAGAAAAAAAAACACTTAAAATACCACTAATAATAATAACAACAACATAAAACTTTGGCTTTTGTACTTTTTTTAACAGACTTTCAAACAAAACCAATATGTATGTATTTTGTGTGTATACATATTTCTTATTAAATGATTTACTCTAATAAAAACTAAATTTTTACACCGTTTTATGGCAATTTTAATTGATTTACGATTAAATTATATAAATTCCATTTATTTTTTAATATTTTGACATTTATTTCACACTTTTAACTCAATTTAACAGATATTTTTGGCGGAACTCTAACTTTTAGCGACTGATTTTAGCGGGGAGCACGGAAAAACTAAATTTTTGGCAACTGCAGCAGAGTTGTCAGTAAATAGAGGAATCGATAGATGAAATGGATTTTATTAAAGTGTGGGATATTTTTACAAGGAATTTCAAAATATATATGATAATTTGGATTTCACTAACCTGCGAGAAATGTAACCACTATCTTGAACGTCCTATGACTGGTGAGAATGGGAGTGGTACAAAATATTTCTGAGTCGTGACTGGTGATAAGATAACAAGTCATAAACAAGAAGAAATATGTTAGTAAAATACTCTCACTGTACAAGCAGATTTTTTTCAAATCAAATTTCCAGTAGTTTGACTAGAATTAAAGAAACCACCACAGGATTAGTACCTTAAGTTTGGGTTTTGGGATTAGTTCAATTGATCCCCTCCCATGAGAACGCCATGGGAAATTTACCGGCCCCTTTCATATGTGACAGGTTGTCTTCCCTCTAGGGTAGGTAAATATGTACGTATAGTGGACAGCGTTGTCATATCGTAACACGTTTTTACGATGTGAAAAAACTGAAATACACTCAAAATATTCCGTACTTAAAATTAACTGAAATTGCAATATAAAGTAAATTAAAACTGAATTAAAAACCGGTCTAATTATTTTTCATTTAAGTTTAACAAAAAGTTTATTCAACTTTAAATGTTAAAAAGTTAACAGACTTAAAACCATACAAAATACTGATTCCTTGTTTGGATCAATTTTACTGTCAAAAGAACTAATAGCAGCTTCCGTAAAAATAAAAGAGGTTTCTGCTATTTTCACTGTTAAATAATCAACCACAAGTTCCGTAAAAATAATTGATTTTTGCTTTATTTTTAAATGTTAAGAGGCTTACTATTTCGTATCTTTAATTACTATTTTATTAAATTTATATTTTTACTCACTGTTTGTTAAGTTAACTTCTACTGAGAATCGAACAAAACTCGTCCAGGTTTGAAATCCACCGTATCAACCATCTGGCCAAAGCATAGTATGTAAATTAGCTGCAGTAAGACAACATAAACTTATTAAATTTTATGCATTTAACATTACAAATTAAAAAAAAAACACACGCATGGCCTTGGCTGAAATTGAACATGTAACCTCTCGCTTAACAGTCTAACGTACTAACCACTACACCACATTTTAAATGTGTATTTCTATAATTTCAATTGCAATTTCCGTTAATTTTACCTACAGAATATTTTGAGTATTTGTGTGTGTGTTATATCTATGCATGTACTTCTTTGGTACTTATAACATAAACAACGGTCTATATTGAAAGCAACATAAAATCCGTATAAAAAACATTCATTAAAGTATTTTCGAATAAAAAATATTAAGTACTGATTCCAGGCTGAATTAGAGCGTTTAGTGGATTGATAATTTTCTGTCAAATATAATAACACAAATCTCTGCATGAGTACATTATTTTCAATCTGTATTTTACTACTTTTAAATAATACTTTATTGGAAATTAAAAATATAAGCTACTTTTTGCATTGTTTAGCTTTTTTACCCCATATACAAATCTTTGAATTAAAATTTAAAAAAAGGCACTAACCAGCCTCAAATGTTTACCATAATATTCAATTTAAATGTATTTCCAAAGTTATCACTTACTTAAGAAATAAAACCATTTGGTAGAAAAGAAAATTGCTTTTTTAAATTGGTTCTGCTTTATTTCAAGCAGTTTGTCAATTATTTTATATATAGAAAAAATTTGCAAAAGAAGGTTTTAAACAAATAAGTATATTATTTTAAATCCAAAACATATAATGGAGTTTTGCTCTAAACGTTTAGATTTATTTTATTTAATGTATATACTTAAACACATAATATCTTTTTTTTTTATTACTACCTCTCGCTTCTTTTTATAACAATACTCGTAATACATACGTGTGTTAGTAGCGTCAAGGATTTATCTTGCTTTCACGTTACCATAGGATACAGTGGGATGGATTGTAAAATAAATGCTGTTATATTTATATCATTACATAATTTAGAGTTATCCTTTCACGTAGTTGCCCGCAAAGATGTGATTGTGTTGCAGTGAGGTAAATTTGTACACCTTGGGGGTGAAAATTTTTTTCCTTGCAGGTTTCGTGAATATTGATGGATCTTAAAAAGTGAAGAAATAGTTCGATAAAGTGGGTTAGAACTTATGCATGTATAACCACTTCGTTTAATATCAATCCCAGTGTGCTGCCGTTAACAAACATGTCTGAGGCATAAAATTCATATGTATGCGAATTTCTCTTGAATAAAAACGTAATAGTTAAGTGCTTTTAAATATACACATATACTTTTAGCCATTTTATTTTAAATAAGCATGTGTATGTATGTGTGCTTTTTAGCTACTCTCTATGCGTGGCTGTTTTTGTGTCTTAGCAGTAGTCATTCATCAAAAGTCCTTAACAAATTCGAGTGCAATTAAATTCATCAATTAGATTGACGTTATTGTGTGAATTCGCCTGCTTTTTATTTATTCCGTCTACCTCACTCTTGTACGCTATATTATATTTAATGTTTTTTTTTCCATTTAGGATTTTTACAAACAAAATCCTTTTATTTGATGTTTTTAGTCAATTTTATGCTTTTAGTATAACAATCTTTTTATGCGAGGATGGTTTGTAAGAATTGCTTGATCTAAATTCATCTCCGTTTTATTTCTATAGATGTGTCATGTAAGTAATGTCATAGTATTTAGTTTAAAAGTTATTAACATAAACACTTGTATTTTATCCAATTGTCAAATAAATTTCTCCGAGATGTTTTTTTTTATTTTTTATTTACATATAACATATGGTAGCTTTGATTTTCCAGACAAATTGTCCGCAATGGGTGGTGAATCGTGTTGCGAAAAACTCTCTGTCCGTACAAAAATTTTGTCCGGAAACAACGGATGAGTCCACCTTAACTATGTGCAACAATTGGGAAATTTAACTCAAATAAGTGACAGATGTAAACTCTTGTTGTACAGTATTATGTTTTTTGTTTTTGTTTTTTTTTAAGAGAAGTAACACAATCAGGCAATTAATGCCTACCTGTTAATTAATTAATGTGTTACCTTCTTTGATAAAGATATAGTGTAGAGAGAACAGGTGGTGTATAGTGAGAGAGATAGAAAGCTTAAGCAGTGTTGCAAGCTCCTCTGGTGTCAAGTAGAGGCATTGAGTTGTTTTAAGCTGTATATCCATTTTATTAGTTTCTGCTACAATAACGACAAAGGAGGGTGCTGTGAAGTGCATTATGATGTGTTGGTATTAATCGCTGCCGGTAGTACGAAAATGAGTAGTGCTATCTCTTCATCACTTTAAAAGTCCAACAACAACCAACTCAATAACACACCAATGCACATGAGAAAAATGCATGATATTGTTGGCGTGCCTGAAACTAGTCTTGAACTCAAGACCTCAGGGTTTTGTAGTCAGACGCGCTGACTACTCAGCCAACTGTAGAATCTTAACCTTTGTGCCAACAACTGAAAAATTATACATTCATCAACAGCAGGCATACCTGGTTTATGTTTTGTGTTTAAGAGCGATGTGTCTTAGAAAGTAGGAAATATATCGATGCGAAATTTCATATTATCCTTAACAAAAGTGTGGAATTGGATAGCTTTTGTCAGAGATATGGCAATTTTTCGACATAAATTTTTATGGGAATTTGTTGTTTTTTTTTATTAATTTCTTGTTTTAGTTTGTATATTTTTCCTATTCCTCCCAAACATTGTAATATGACGAAAAACACTTTTGTTAAGGATATCATGAAATTTCATATCCATACACATGCTACTTTCTAAAATATGGTGCTTTTAAAACTAAAAATGTACCCAGGTATGCAGCTGTTGACATAAAGGTTAACCTGATACAAAGACTCAAAGATTAAAATAAGGGATGTAATCGATACCGATATATCGGCGATACTTTAGATTTTCCGATACATCGGTACCGGCGATACTTTACATTATTTTTTTTTTAGATTTTTTTTTTTACAAATTATTTATTTTTTGTTAATTTTACTATGAACTAAACTCATTTCGTTATTTTTTAAATCTTATTATTATCAAATGAAATTTATTTGCTGGTGTTTAAGCATTGTCTATATGCAACATTTCATTGGTGCTTTACCAAATCATCAGTAGACTTCAAACACAATTTTGAACAGTTACAAACCCTTTATCTTATGCACAAACTTTTAAAAACCATTTGAGAAAAATACAAATAAATGATTTTCAAAGCTAAGCATATCAGGTTTGGAACTTATACAAAACCCAGCAAATAATTTAAAATAAAATAGATTCATATCGAATAAAAAATTATTTGCTGGGTTTTGTATAAGTTCCAGACCTTATATGCTTATTTTTGAAAATCATTTATTTGTAATTTTCTCAAATGGTTTTTAAATGTTTGTGCATAAGATAAAGGGTTTGTAACTGTGTGTTTGAAGTCTACTGATGATTTGGCAAAGCACCAATGAAATGTTGCATATAGACAATGCTTAAACACCAGCAAATAAATTTCATTTAAAATAAAATAATGACATTATGTCGAATAATAAATTTCTTATTATTATCAATTTTAAACATTAATAATATTTTGCGCTGTTATTTTGTAAACAAAATAATTAATTTTTTGTTAATTTTACCATGAATTCAAATTCATTTCGTTGTTTTTTAATCTTATTCCCAGCAAAAAAAGACACAAGACTTATTGTAATCGCTATAAAATACGCTTTATATGAAAATAAAAAAATGGGTAGGTTTTCAAGCAAATTGTTGCAAGAAAAATACGCGAAATTTCAATAAATCGGAATAAAAAATAAATTAAATTTATCTTTTGACGATATTTCCATAAAATATAAGTCAAAACAAAATCTTTTAAATATGCACGGAAAGCTTAAGTCCTCCTCCATTCGACACTGTTTAAAAATTGAAAATCGGTGCAGAAACAGCGCAGTGATAATTATTTTTGTCTGTGAAGTCCCAAAAAATCGTTTTTTTTTATCGATAACTTCCGATTTTGAAGGTGAATGATCTAGTCAACTAGACCTACAAGCCCCACTAAGCCGTTTTTCACGAGAAATAAAACACGCCATTTTATAACAGCGTTTAATTAAGCTATTAAGTTATTTAGAAGAATATTAGTTTATAAACGTTCTTTAAAAAATCGATTTTTTAAAAAACATGGCGAGTATTTTTTAAAATTATAAAGGAATTAAAAATTGTTACTTTCTTTTCTACTAATTATCTGCATATTCTTTGGAAGCAATGAAAATGTAGTTCCTTAAAAATTACTTTCAATTTTTTATACTGGGTTAATATTAATTTTAAATATTAATAATCTCTTATACTGTAATTTTGTATAATAAAAAAATTGTCCTTCTTGAGTTTTGTTAATTAAACTTGAACTCAATTTCAATATTCGTATCGGTATCGGAATGGGTATCGGCGATATTTATTTTTAAACATCGGTATCGGATCGGCAAAATGGCGTATCGTTACAGCCCTACACTCTAAAACACTTTTGTTGAAAATTAGTTGATAATAGTCGGCAACACTTTACAGATTATTATCGACCTAATATTACACACGAATTAGTTTTGAACAAAAGCTTTTTACTAAATAAAATCGATTGGCTGCGTGCAGATTTGAACCGTGACCTCCTGACTGATAGTCTGACGTATCTACCATTCAGCCATAGCCGTATTATACTTTATGTTAAATTTTTTCCACTTGGACTACATATGTTTAATTTGAAAGGTTTTTTCTTTAATAAAATAACTACAAAATCGATGTAATTTTAGACAAGGAGAAATTTTCAACACAAATTTAGACAATATATGATCGTAAATTTGAAGTAATGTTTTAGAGTGTAGTTAAAATCTAATAAAGTATCGTTGAAAGTGAAAAATTTAGAATTCTGACCATCTTAGATTTAAATATCTTTCTATTCAACAATCAAACATAATGTGAATTTCGCACAACTCTCGTATTCATTTTTTACAATCATCTAAAAAAATTTTTTTTTGTTAACAGTTTATTGCACAGTGATAGCTCTTCTAAGCCGACAACACTAAGAAGAAAATGGATTTAGTTTTGCAAAATTATTTTGGTCTCCAAACTATGTTCCATTTTCTTCAATTAAATAAAATTTACCATGATGATTCACAACGTCAATGTTTTTGACTATTGATTTTTTAAGCTGTTTTAAGCCTCTGAAACTCCGTTCCTTGAAATTGTAAAATTACAAGTCGGATGCCATATATAATCGTAAACGAATCATGTAATATATGATGCAGCGATCATGGGAGCGTTTCTTTATAATGTTTTATTTTATTTGAATTTTGTTATTATACCTACGAGTATGTAGTGACAAAAGTAAAACAACTTTAGAGTCCCAGTACTACCAGAGCTGTACCCAACTAGAGCTTTCACTGTATGTTCTACACAAATTGGTATTAATATATATTTGTATACATACAAACTCATACACATTAAACCATACACACTTGTATTAATAGTCACCACACTATTAATTTCTTTTATGTTTAGTAAAGGTCTTTATATCAAATCCTCATGTTTGACTACATCCGCTTCAACATTTTACCAACATCATCTACTCGAAAAATGAAAAAAAGCTTAATGTTAACATACATACATACATACATACACCCACATATGCAGGCACAATAAAACGCACACACACAAATATATATGCATGACTTTATATTTAACATATAATAATGCCTCCCTTTGTTTGAAGTTAATTCTATATATAACGTTGACATATTTAAAACCTTTTTTATTTTATCTAGAGCTCAAGGAAAGCCGAGCACCAAAAACAAAAACAACAAAATCAGAAAATTTTATACTCATCCATTCAGATATTTAGTCATATGTAGAGAAGATGTCATACAAACACTTTTGACACAGATTGATTTACTCCAAAGCAAAAGTTGTAAAAGAAAAGAAAAGAGAACAACAGTCTTTTATTGTTGCCTTTTCTAAACATTTAATACATTACAGTTCAAGTGACCAAATGAGGTTTAAAGCCTTTTTGAAGGTGGCTTGATATTTTTTTTCTATATAATGACTTTTCTTCAGTGATAAATATAAATCAGTTTACAAATTAAAGTTGGCTTGAAGTAAGAAACTTGTATGATAAAAATAAGACATTAGCAAGTGTTTGGGTATATCGGCGTTAATATATTAAATGTGTTATAAGACACAAAATACTTGCTAGAGGACTTATGTGCAGAATTGAGCCGTCATTGGCATTTATTTAAGTGAAAACTTTGGAAATTTTAACCATGGAATGCTACACTCTTGAACAACGAATATTAATTGCGAAAATTTATTATCATTTCCTTATATTCAGGCTCCTTTAACTCTTGGATGAGTTGAACTTTATAAGCATGAAGATGAAGATCTTTATGCAAAATGTTGCGCAAAGTACCTCTGGTAACATGCAATTGTTGCGAAGTTTTCACTAAATAAATGCCAAAGGGTGACAGCTCAATTCTTGACATTTGGTATTGTGTATTTAACAAATTGTGTATTTAAAAAATTTTCTTGGATTAGTTTGGAAATTTAGTATTAATAATTAACTTTTTATGCTAATTTCTTCGATCATTAAAAAAAGTTAAATGAAATTTATTTTCTGATGGTTAAGCATTGTCTATATGCATTTCATTAGTGCTATACCAAATCCTTAGTGGACTTAAAAAAAATTATTTGCTGGCTTTTGTACAAGTTTCATAAGATAAGACGTTTGTAACTGTTCAAAAATATGGTTGAAGTCTACTGACGATTTGGTAAAGCGCTAATGAAATTCATAAAGACAATGCTTAACCATCGCAAATAAATTTCGTTTAACTTTGTTTTTTTATCATCACTCCACATAAATTTTTTTTCAATATTTGTTCGTCATATTCTCCTTTTAATACTATTCAGTTTTTTAGGGTTCCGTACACCAAAAGTGTAAAGGACCCTACTGTTTTCGCTACGCTGTCCATCTCCTTGTCTGTCTGTCTGCCTGAATGCCGGTCACAGGCTGTTTTCGTGGGCCTGACATTTTTACAGAACATGTAAAATGTTGGTCGCTACAACAACAAATATACGATAGCTAAAAATTAAAGGGTATTCTAAAGCGAGCAACGAAATATGTTGAAATACTAACGTAATATGCAGGCAATTATATATAGACACTTTTAATTTTCAAAGTAAGTGGTAATTGGTGTAGTCTGTAGAATATACTACACCAATTACCTAACACTGATATAATAAAAATTAAAGGGTATATTATCAGTTAGTTTAATTTTGACTATGTTAATTAGACAATTTGCTGTATCTTGGAGACCGTACGAGGCAAACTGTTGAAATTTATAAGACCGCTAAAACTAAAAAATTCCAATAATAAAAAAATTTCAAAACGAAAAATCGCCAAAATAAAAAAGCGCTTAAAGCAAAATAGCACCAACATTAAAAAAAACGTTAAAACGCAAAAAATCACCAAAACTAAAAAATCGCAAAAAAAACTAAAAAAAACCCCAAAAACCGAAAAAAGTTTTCAAAACGAAAATAAGCACTAAAACCTAAAAAAATTGCTTAAACTAAAAATATCGTCGAAAAAACGAGCAAAATGGCAAAAAATTTAAAAAACGGAAAACATTCACGGAAACGAAAAAAGCCCCAAAAGAAAAGAAAAACATCAAAACTAAAGAAAATCGTCAAAACCCGAAAATATCGCCAAACGAAAAAACTTTTAAAACAAAAAAAAAATCGCGTACTAAAAAATCACAAAAAACCGAAAAAATCTCCAAAACCGAAAAAAGCGCCAAACCGAAAAAAGCACCAAAACTAAAAGAAATCGCCAAAACAAAAAAAATCCCGAAAAATTCTTCAAAATTCGACAAAACCGCCAAAACTAAAATGTCGAGAAAAATAATAAAAATCGCGAGAACAGAAAAAGCGGTTAAAGAAAAATAGCACAAAATTAAAAAAAATCGCTATAACGCAAAATATCACTAAAACTATAAAGATCCACAAGAAACTAAAAAAAATCTCAAAAACCGAAAAAAAGTTGTCAAAACGAAAAAAATAATACAAAAAAAATCGCTAAAGCTAAAAATATCGTAAAAAAACGGAAAAAATGCGCAAAAACGATAAAAACGCCAAAGCAAAAAAAGCTTTAAAACTAAAAAAAAATCGTCACAACCTGAAAAAATCGGCAAAACGAAAAAAGTGTCAAAACGAAAAAAACGGTAAAACTGAAAAAATCACCAAAAACTGAAAATCCCCAAAACCGAAAAAAGCGCAAAAACCGAAAAAAGCGTCAAAACTGAAATAAATCGCTAGAATTAAAAATATCGTTAAAAAGCAAAAAAGAACGTTAAACCAAAAAAAAAAACGGCACAAACAAAAAAAACCGAAAGAACGAAAAGTCGCTAAAAAAATGGAAAAAATCACAAAATTGAAAAAAGCGCCGAAACCAAAAAAACATCGCTAAAAAACTTACAAAAAAAATTAAACGAAAAAGCAAAATGAAAAAATTGCCACAATAAAGACAAGGGAAAAATCGAAAAGCGATATACTATATGCGTATTCGTACGGAACCCTTCCTGTACGAGCCAAGGTCTCACTTTACTGAATTTATTCAATTTACCGCTGCCAAGCACTATCAGACTCCTACTTGCTTCTCGTTGTTTAATATACTAAAATAACAAATAAAATACAAGTCCAACTTTAGTTGTTACAGGAACTCGATGTTATTTTAGCTGTTGCATTTTTTTAAACATAATTTTATGTAAATTTATAACTGTGAAGCAAATGTTTCATTCAAGTTCAAATGAATGAATTACTGTTTAAAATTATTAGCACAAAATATATATGATACGAATAGCAAGAAATAATACTTTTTTTCGAAAACTTTCCCAATGCGAATAATTCTGTGTAAATTTACATGCAACCACAGTAGCAAGAACAAAGAAGGAGGAAAAAAAAGTAAGCAAATAGTTGCAAAAGTTTAAGTTGCACTTAAACAACAAGAAAATTAAAAACAATAATAATAAAATATACAAGAGAGAAACATGAAAAAATAACAGTCACTTGACTCAACATTATGAAAAACTTGAGCTTAATTAATTATAGTGTTTATGTTTGTTTTACTTTTACATGTCATATTCGAGGGGAGTCTTATGAAAAAAGTTTCGTTGCTAAAATCAAAAATTTTTTTAAATATTTTATTTATTTAATTATTTACCTTTAGCCGATGTATGCAGTAAAGCAGTTTCTGATGGGGATCGAACATATCAGATCTAGTCTGAGAGGTTGGCAAAACAAGAGTATGGCGCAAAAGAAGCGATGGGATTTTCATTATTTTAATACATATTAATTCTGATTGCGGTAAAGAAGACTTGAAAAATTGGAAATGAAAAGATCCCCTAGAGGGAAGCGGTCCTGTCACAAGATAAGTGACTGGTTTCCAACGAGTAAGAATCGGTAATAGTTCTTGAACTTTATGTGAGAGGGACCTGTCTCACTTTTATACCATTTTCATATGGTAAATTGAACCACTTGGATCGCTCTTTGAATCACGATTGAGAACTTTGGTGTTCAAACGATTGTTCGTATTTCATCTGGAATGCAAATCCTTCTACACTTTAAAATACGTTTCACTATTTTTTTTTTAATTTTTGTTGAAATACTCGTATATCCTTTTTATTTGTTCAATGTTTTTATTTAGTTTTTGCACACATTAATTTTTATCTTATTTTTTGTTTACATTTTTTCACAGCTAGTTCAGATAAACTAGCGATAATGTGGGGTAATTGACATAACTAAGTTACTCAAATCAAACCTAAGATGCTTGCCCTATGGTGCTTTTTGATTTTGAAAAAATTTGCTTGTACAGTGAGAATATTTTGTTACCACCAATTTTGTTTTAGTTAATTGATGTGTTCTCTTCTCGCCTCTCACGACTCGGCAACATACTGTGCCATCCCCATTTGCTCCCGTTATACGACAAGTACGTTGAAGCCAAATGTAACAAAATATCCCGAATGCCGGTTATTAAAAACATTGTGTTTTTTTACAATTTCTAAATAATAGTTCCATCCTCGTATCAAAAAGCAAATAATATAATAATAGTAGTTAAATATATATGAATGCGTCTGTTTGAAATGAAAATGTTATTCCGAAAAACAATTAAAAATATTTTGTTACCACTTGATGCCCAGGGATGGGAAAATTAGACTTCACAGCTTAAAATTCAGTGGTAATTTTGCCTTAACACTTATACATTTATTTTGTAGTTTTCTTCGTTTTCCTGAATTAGTACCTATCAAAATCTTATAATTGTTACAGATACAATGATAAACAGTTTTGTCTTACGATCAAATTCATTAAAAATTTCCTGTTTTACAAAACAAACTCATAGTTTAAACAAGTAAGTCTTGTATGTACATTAAAAATAAGAAATAAAAAATTTGTTAGTAACAAACATATGTATTCCTTCAAAAAAATCCTGTTATACGTATTATCGCATAGTAAAAACATTTTTTATTCGTACTACAGAAAAGACAAAGCAAAAAAATTTGCCTTTTGTATTACTGGAAATTCATGGAAATGAAATAAATAAATTAGTAAAGTACGGCTTTGACTCGCACACGAATGGTTCCGTACGAATACACATACACTCTAAAATATTACTTCAAACTTACGATCATATATTGTCTAAATTTGTGTTGACAATTTCTCCTTGTCTAAAATTACATCGATTTTGTAGTCATTTTATTAAAGAAAAAACCTTTCAAATTAAACATATTTAGTCCAAGTAGAAAAAATGTAACATAAAGTATAATACGGCTATGGCTGAATGGTAGATACGTCAGACTATCAGTCAGGAGGTCGCGGTTCAAACCTGTACACAGCCAATCGCTTATTTTTAGTAAAAACATTTTGTTCAAAAATAACGCGTGTGTAACTTTAGGTCGATAATAATCTGTAAAGTGTTGCCGACTATTATCGACCTAATTTTCAACTAAAGGGTTTTAGAGTGGGGATATTTTTCAGTTTTTGTGATTTTTTAGTTTTAGCTATTTTTTGCGACTTTTTTTGGTTTGGGAGTTTTTTCGGCTTTTAGCGATTTTTCATTCAGTTTTGGCGTTTTTTGTTTGTTTTTTAGTGATTTCAGGTTAGTAGCTCTTATGGATCTCGAGAAAACAGACCATGACAGGTAGACAGACAGACGAAAGGACGGACAGCGTAGCGAAAACAATAGGGTGCCCTTACACTTGTTGTGTACTAAACCCTAAAAACGTACTATTGGACATCCACTATACATACATATGTATGTACCTGCCCTAAAGGGGACGGAAACTTTTACATGGCGTTGTCATGGGAGGGGGCCAATCGACATAATTAAGACTATCGATAACATAGATAGCAAGGTCTCGTACTGTCAATAAAATAATGACAACTCGTTTCACACATACGACACACTTAAAAGAGCATAAATCTTGCACTTGAATATCCCTTAATTTGTACTATTTTCACAAGCACAATCACTTTTTAGTTTCAATTAATTTTTTTACACTGATAACAAATTTTGTTGTTCTTTTAATTGTATTTAAAAAATATTTATTTGATTTTTTTTTTACATTTTCATGTTGAAATTTATTGATGTTTTGAACCATTTTTTTAATTCAGCAGTATTACACATTTGTACCTATTTGGGATACAAATTTTTTAGTACCAATAGAAAAATTGCAAAAAAAATTTTTTAGAAAATCAATATATTTTTGATCTCGAATGTATCAAAGCATTCTAAATTCATATTTTCATTAATTAATACAAAAATAATTGTATAAACCAAGTGCGGTTTTAGTGCTGTGGGAAGTTTTTATTTTAATCCAATACTAATACAAAATACTAATATATTCGTAGACATAGGTTTTTGACGGCAGACTTAGGTTTTTGGAGTTTCAGTTTGGCGTCTATATACCCTAGACCCAAACTTACTGTACTGTACTGCTTTCTTATATTCATTTGGAAAAATGTGCTTGTACAGTGAGGGTATTTTGCTAACATATGTGTTCTTGTTTTATGACATGTTCTCTTTTCACCAGTCACGACTCAGAAATATTTTTTACCATTCCCATTCTCACCATTCATAGGACAAGTACGTTCCAGGTAGTGGGTACATATTCCCCAGGGTACTTAAATCCAAAATGTCATCTCTTTTTTTAAACTCCTTGTAAAAAAATATCCCACACTTTAATAAAATCCATTTAATCTAACGATTCCTCTATTTACTGGCAACTCTACTGAAATTGCCAAAAATTTAGTTTTTCCGTGCTCCCCGCTAAAATCGGTCGCTAAAAGTTTAAGTTCCGGCAAAATATTTGTTAAATTGAGTTAAAAGTGTTAATTAAATGTCAAGGTATTAAAATATAATTGGAATTAACATATTATAATCGTAAATCAATTAAAATTGTCATAAAAAGGTATAAAAATTTAGCTTTTATTAGAGTAAATCATTTAATAAAAAATATGTATACACACAATATACATACATATTGGTTTTGTTTGAAAGTCTATTAAAAAAAGTACAAGAGCAAAAATTTCATGTGGTTGTTATTATTAGTGGTATTTCAAGTGTTTTTTCTGAGGTCACTCAGTTGCATTTGCATTTGTGTATGTGTTATTGTTGTTTTGTGTTTGGGCATGAAAGAAATGCAAGAGAAAAATGTTAAAGCTCTCAATAGAAAAAGCAGAGTAAATTTGTTTGTGTTTTGTTTACAAAACAAAGCATCAAGTGTTTTTGAAGTCATATTAAAAAGTGCGTGTTAGAGTTGCCAGTACGTAAATGAAATATTATATATAAAACGGGCTTCTTTTCCGGCGTTTATTAATAAAAATATTTTAAGTGCTAGACTTTCTAAGCAAAACTAAGAGGTGAGTGAACTTAAAACATACCATGTTTAGAGTAGTGTTGTCAATTATATGGGTTTCATAATCGTTCGAATAAAATATCATAATTTTTTTCTGGTTCGAACAGCCGAATAATTTTAAACTTTTATTCGAACGAATAATGAATAAAGAAAATTTATTTAAAGAACCACGTAAAAACTAGGGATGTAACGATACGCCGTTTTGCCGATCCGATACCGATACCGATATTTAAAAATAAATATCGCCGATACCGATTCCGATACCGATACGAATATTGAAATTGAGTTCAATATTCGATCAACATATTTAGATCAACAAAACTCAAGTGCAATTTTTTTATTATACAAAATTACATTGTAAGAGAGAATATTTAAAATTGATTTTAATCCAGTATAAAAAATTGGAAGTAATTTTTAAGGAGCTACATTTTCTTTGCTTCCAAAAAATCTATATTAAAAATATGCCGATAATTAGTAGAAAAGCAAGAAAAAATTTTAAATTCCTTTATAATTTTAAAAAATACTCGCCATGCTTTTAAAAAAATCGATTTTTAAAGGACATTTATCAACTAATATTCTTCTAAATAACTTAATAGCTTAATTATTAAAAGTCTTCTAAGTTTATATTTATTCACCTAAATTTACATGAAGATAAAGTTTTGAGTTTAAATTCGCATAAAAAAATTGTGAAAATGGGTAATTTTTATCCTTTTTCGTTGAGGAAAAATCATTCTAGAGCACCGAAAAAGAAATTTGTCCTAGCATCGCTTCCGATTCGGTGATTGGTAATCGAAAAACAGAACTTCTTGCAATGGCAAGGATATGTAAAACTAATTAGAAATTATCCAAATACTTCCGGATCGCGAATTCTACATTTTCATGACTTCTTTGGCGTGTCTTTTTTTGCTAGAATAAGATTTAAAAAACAACGACTTGAATTTGAATTCATGGTAAAATTAACAAAAAATAAATATTTTTTTTACAAAATAACAGCATAAAATATTATTAGTTTTTAAAATTTATATTAATAAGATTTAAAAATAACGAAGTGAATTTAATTCATGGTAAAATTTAACAAAAATAAATTATTTGTTAAAAAAAAAACTCTGAAAAAATTTTCTGAAGTATCGTCGTATCGACAGTAAAATATCGCCGATACCGATGTAACGGAAAATCTGAAGTATCGCCGATATATCGGTATCGGTATCGGTATTCGTTACGTCCCTAGTTAAAACCATGATTTACATTTCTTACATGACTTACATTGGTATTTGGTTCGTGGGCTCTTATTATTCTTGTCAGATATGTTGGGATCTGCAGTGAAGCTATCAATTTGTGTATGAAGTACTCTCCGCCAATGCGCTATGGCTCAGACGACCACTTTCTTTGGTCAAAACTATTTGTTTATGTTCTCTTTTGATGTATTTGCTATGGCAATCTAGTAGGTCACACTTCAGACCAACTAAAAATGAATTTCGTTTTTGGTAATATTAATTAACCGTTTAATTATAAGCCATCAAAGCTTACCACCAGTTTCCACCATAGGACTCCCAGAAGTTGTTGAACTGGAGTATTGGAACTTTTTTGCGATTTTCGAGAAAGTGAACCTTTTTTTATAAATAGTCGTTTCGCTAAAAATTTTCAAATATGTTTCAAGGAATAATTAAAACATTGAAATAAACAGTTTTCAAGTAATATATTGTTACTTTGTAGTCTTTTACATAAAAACGGTTTTATTATTTTCACAGGATTCGTTGAATTGCAATAAAAATAAAACACGGATATTTATTTTCACAAGTAAATTCTCGGTAACACTCTTTGTTTATTACTTTACTTTTTACTTGTATTTTGACATTACATAGGGAGTGATGTATTACCAAATACAGATTATCATCAGAGTTGTCAATTTTATGTCGTTATACTCGTATATGAATCTGCATTTTTCATTTCGTAACAATATTTTGAAAAAATCTATCAAGAAAGCAATTCTGACCAATTTCGCAGCTATTTGCGGATCCAGGGGCGGAAATTTATTATATTACCAAAATCGTCAGTAGACTTAAACCATACCTTTGAAGTTGCAAATTATATGTTATATATAGGGAAACCACAAATATGCAATTGCATGGTTTTTCCTGTACGATATTTGTACGTTTCAGAACTTTCTAAAGCTGTCTTCTCACTATGTGTATTTGCCAGATGGAATGCCACTTTTTTATACACATGTGATTTCATGTGTATGTCATAATCTGCGGTTTTTTTGTAATTTTTAAGAAATTTATTATATGACATATTGTCATAATTTTATTTTAAATTAAATTTATTTGTTGATGCATTTTTATGCATTGTCTATATGCATAAAAATATGGTTGAAGTCTTCTGACGTTTTAGTAAAGCACTAATGTAATGCATATAGACAATGCTTAACCATCAGCAAATATATTTTATTTAAAATAAATTTTATTTTTTAGTAATTTTTTCATATATGAAAATTTTTTCTTTGGTGATTTTAAGCTTGCACTAATGTATTTTCTCCCCAATTTCTTAAACATTTTCTTCATTCCATTAATTTATTCCGAGTTTAATCAAAGCTTTCACAATTTCAATTAGTTTTTGGCATATTTCCGATTTCCCTGCACAGAATAAACTAAATTTCATTTTCTGTAAATTAATTCAATGAAATAGTAAATATCGACCCCTTTGTGCGAAATGATCGTAAGAGACAGTTTGTAAGAAATAATTTTTTTTATTGAAATCAAAATTTTATGAGCCTACCTATATTTTAAAATTGTCAAAACTATTGATAAATTTTGAAATACAGGCTATAAAATTTGATCGTAAGCGACAATTTATGAATATAAATCATGTTTAAATACAATAAAAAGACATTCTCATAATTTTTGTCGCTTGCGATCATTTCGCGCAAAGGGCTCGATATTTTGTTTAGGAACGGACCTACAAACAAATTTGTAAATATAGACAAAAATATCTCAAAAATTTTATTGAAAAAAAAACGTGTTTTTTTTTAGTGTACAAATTGTTTAATTCTAACTATAAAACCATTTGTCTAAAAATATTTACAAATTGTAAAAAAACAATTTACCAAATCAAAGAAAAATATATACAGGATTTTCTGAAAAATATCAAACAATATTTTTGTCCGAATTTATAAAACAATTAGTCTAAAAATACTAAAACAAATATTAAACAAAATAGTTTACTTAATCAAACAAAAATATTTACTGGATTTTTTGTAATACATATATCAAACAAAATTTTTGTCTGAGTCATCTTCATCGTGATCTATTAAGCATTTATGCAATTTTACTTTGTTAAATGTGTTCAAGTCTGAATATTTATCTACAGACTTTTAAAAAATTGATGAGAATTAAAATCTTCAGTAAACAAACTAGTTACAATCGCATTTCTTTTGCTATCATTCTTGTTGTTGTTTCTTATTTGAGTGTATGTCGTCATGGGGGTTGTTTATTTACGACTCAGCTTTTTTTTGTTGTTTTTGGTGTTTGCAGCCTAAATAAGAGTCAAACAAACAATTCATTGATTATGTAAAGAAAATTTACTGAAAGTGAAATTTATCATTAGACAAACTTTTGTCTGAACATTTTTTAGTGATAATTTTTTCTGTATGATTATATGACTACTGTATATTCTTCTTGTTGAATAATATTAGATAAATTTATTATTGAAGAAAAAAGTAATGTTAAGAATGGAAGGATCCTTTGAATGGTCGTGGCACTGCCCACTTTTCGTATCATAATATTGGACTTTCAGCGGATCTTAATGTTTTTGTCAAGTTTCACAAGATTTGGCTGAGTAGATCTAGCTGCAAAAGAATAATTCCTTTCAATGGGCGATGTGCTGCCAACTATTCTAATTATAAAATTGCATTTATGCTGAAGCTTAATGTATGTGCCAAGTTTCATTGGATTTGGTTAAGTAGAAGTAGTTTAAAAATATACATTTACTTTGAATGGGCGTGGCACTGCCCAATTTTCTAATTACGAAATTGCATGGCCAAGTGTGCTAAGTTTTATAAGATTCAGTTGATCAAATCAAATTTTCAAAATAAAAAGGTTCGAATGACTGATTCTGGTGGCAGGCACTAAAAATATATTTTTCGCCGTTTTGAAAGCTTATATCTGGGACTCATTTTAGGCGGTGTTGTTCAATAGGTTCACATGTCTGATGAAATTGTGAACCATGTTCATAGAATTCTGTTGCTAACTGATGATGCTCAAACTGAACTATTTGAAAACTCGATAAATAAATATTCTTTGGCATATAAACGAACACCTCAGTTTTCAAAAGCACTTAGCATAGCGTCAACGGGAATTCCAGTACTATGGGACTAATTTTTGCCTAGGGCATGTCCTCGTAAATGACGTACATAATGTTTTTCCAACCACCTAGCTTATTTGGTGAAAGCATTTAGACAAATTCAGCTTTTTGCATAAGTTTTTTATATCAGGGCTAACAAAAGCATCTGTTGTAATTAAAAAAATTTTCTTTTAAAAAGTTATTTGACGTGAAAAGAATGACAAAAACCTTACTGTGAAGCATTCATACCTCATATTATTTTTGCTCTATTAAGCTTAGGGCAAAATATTTTAAACAAATTGATTTCAAACAAAGTTTTTTACCACACCAAGTTTTATACAAGAAAAACTTTAATTTTTAAATCAACAAAATCACTTAGTTCCCTTAAAAAAATTATGCAAAACCTTAAATTGAAAAGCATTTCACTTTAAAAATCTAGTCTAAATTTATTTTCTAAATCCAATTTTCCAACTCTGTTACATAATTTTCCATTTACACACCCTCCCGCTCTTATATTTACATTTAAGTTGTACAAAAACTTCTTCTGTCGAAAATTAAATAAAGACTGTAACATTTATAATTTATTTATTATGATTGTTAAATGTTTTATCTCTGCTACATTAACTCAAATAATAATTGTCTAAATACTGTGAAAGTTGAATACATAGAATTTTTTTTTTATTTTATCAAAATATTTGTGCTAAATAATTATTACAAGAAAACTTTATAGAATTATTTATTTTATATAAAAAACATAAATAAGTATATAAAATAGATGCTAGTAAGAGATGATACGAATTAACAGAGAAAATGTTTTATTAAATGTTTGTACAGTTTTATTCATGTATTTCTTTTGTTGCATTTAAACGTTTTTTGGGGTTTCCCTTCTTTATTATTATTTTTTTTATTAATTTATGATAGAATTTTTATTGTTACATATTAGGATATCGCAATTTTTAACTTCCCGCAATCAAAGATAGGAAGTTACAACATAAACTAGTGGCCAATAAAAAATTAATCCAAGTGTAGATAAAATTGTGTTACAAAGAGAAAGAGTTGTTTTATTTATATAGTTACATATAAAAAGAAGTGAGGTTGGGGCATATAGGATGCGCAGAAGTATATCACACCTCGATACTTAAGTGGGACATCGCATACAAAAATCATGAAATCCCGAAGCAGGTTGGTAAGGGAGAGTACTGCTGTCTCTCTCGCTCTCTCTCTCCCTTACAAACCTGCTTCCGGTAGATGAATATTTTTGCTGGGATAATATGAGCACTTCCGCTTCCATCCAGCTTTTTATTAGTTTAAACTTTAGCATGACTCCATAAAACAAGTGGTCTTAAAAATTCTAATTGAAGTTGGCACCACATAAGACACTTGGCGGAGAAAAAAAAAACACTAACTCGTTTCTCATTCTTATTACAAGTCCCATATAGTTTTCTTCTTGGTTTTTCAACATTTATTTCACTAAAATTTTTTTTCTTGGGTGCTAACCAAAATATGGAGATTTTTATTTATTGGCGAAATAAATAACTACTTAAAACAACAAACACAATTAAAACAACTTAAGCTACATAATCACATCCTTAAAGAGGACTAAACAATGATAATGCTATCGCAGTATTGTTTGGCATTCAACAATCTAACTTTGTTAATAACCGAAACATAATGCAAAAAAAAAACAAAAAACAAAGAGAAAAAAGAAGAAACAAGTTTCTAATATGTGGTAAAGATTAATAGAATATGGCAGTTTCCATGCAGCTAACTCATTAAGTTTAAGCAGACTAATTATTACAATTGTAATAATATTCAAGTGGAAACACCCATTTTATTTAAAAGCCCCAAATTTATTTATTTGCTAGAATATTTTTGCCAAAAACTTTTATCATTTTGATAGTAACATATGGTGGCAATTCGCCAAAAGAATTTGTAATATAAAATTAAAATGATAAAAAGGCATGGACGAAAAATCAAAAAAATAATTCATCGAAACAATAAACATTTAATGCACTTCTCTTGGCACTTGACTACAACTGTATCTGCTGTCTGAAATTATCAAGCAAAAACTATGTATAAATGTATTACGAATTGGAAAGAACCAAGTTGCATAAATAAACACTTGCTCATTTAAATGTTTTGCAATCTCTATGGTTATCATAAGAAAGTATGTATATTTGTTATAAATATAAAATGAAATTCTAATTAACATCATTTGCATAACTCAGCCAGGCAATAATAACTGCAAAACTCTGTTACCAACAAATTTATTTCATTGCATGCTACTCGGTTTAGGATTGAATGTTAGTTTTTAAATTAAGTATAAATTTAAGTATAATAGAGAAAAAGCGTGATATTATTCATTATTCATGTATTAAATATCGAACACAACGATATACGCCAGGGAAGGCATATAAGATCTTAAAATTGTACCAATTGTTGTCCAAAATTGTACTTTTTTATACCTAAATGTACCAAAGCAGATTTTTGAAATCTGAAATATGTATTAAAAAGAATATTTTCGATGCTTGGAAACTTGAAAACGATTTACGATTCTTCGAAGCTTGGAAACGAAAATTTTTTTACATATTTAACTTTAAATAATATGACCGATATATACACTATGCAAAAATCCCGCTAGCTATTAGTTTACGTGTCTGTCAAGAATGGATAATGTGTCTCATACTGAGTTTAAGTTAATCATTAACGACATCAACAGTGGGATTTAAAATAGTAGAACGAATTTTAGACATTTTGAAAAAAAAAACTTGAGAAGATTTTGGCTTGTTCAGTTTAAAAAAATCCGCAACTTGACAACAAAATTAGATTTAATTCTTGCAAATAATGTTTCTGAATCAGCCAAGTACACACAGAAAACAAGGGAATATAAAATCCACATGCCGCAATTTTGATTGGAAATCATATTAAATTTACAAGAAATAATTTGTCGTTTGAGTGTGCTAGTGTTTATTTGCCTCACAGAAAAAAATAGAGAATAATTATGTTCAATAAAACAATGTTATTGAAAAATGTGTGAATTTCAATAACATTTTTCATTAACTTAATACAGTATTTCGTTATAAGTATTTCTTTCCCATGCCGGTTATTTCTTTTCTTTTCATACATAGCTTCTTAAAACAAGTTTTATCTCATAAAAAATTAACTGGGACATGGCTCGGCGGTAGAGAGCATGCTTTACGTCCCGGAAGACCGGGTTCGTATCTCAGCCATGTCAACATTTTTTTTTTAAATATATATTTATGAAATAATTTTGTTATCAAAATAGCGGAATTCTTTATTACAGGAAATTTGAAAGAAAAATTATTGAATACCGGGATTTTCGTTATCAAATACGAAACTTATTTTTTTCTGTGCTTTGTTCATTGCTACAATTCACTGTTCTGCTTAGTTGTCTGACTTGTTGTTGTTTATTCTTACATAAGTCGGCTATGTAGACGACAAAAAATGAATTACCAGCGAAAATTTACTGCTGCTGGCTTAGAATTACCATTGCTTCATATTAATTTTAAACGGAAAATTATTAACCTAACCTTAAATCACCGTCAAAACAATTTTATTATAACGTTAAGACTCATTTTCAATAGACATGACTATAACTTTAATTTCAAATAAGTTTTATGTTAAATAATCATTTAAATCATGTTGAATTAAAGTGAAATTCATTTTCCATACTATGGTACTTGTTTAGTGTATAGGTAAAGTAAAGTTTGAAGCTGTTGTGGATGCAGTGGTTAGCACGTTGACTATCATGCAGGTGGCACGCGTTCAAATCTTGGCTGGGGCAGTCAGCTATAACTCAAAGCTTTCTGATGACTATCACGTAAGTAAAATAATTAATAGAATAGCTATCATGTTGTTTCAGCTTGATATAACTTTAATTTAACATGATTCTTCGTGTTGTTTCAATTACAAATTCACGCTGTTTCAACTTGAAATAACTTTGATTCAACATGATTCTTCGTGTTGTTCCAATATCCAATTCACGTTGTTTCTACTCGAAATTACTTTGATTCAATATGATTTTTCGTATTATTTCAGTATAAACTTCATTTTGATTTAACTGTACTGGAATATTAAATCAACATCAAATATAGTTAATTCAAAATGAAAAATTTTCTTTCAAGATTATTGTAAATCAGGTTGATTTAACATGAAACACCTATGAAGTAAAATCACTACCGGAAAATGTTAAATTAACCTGGTTTTCGACGATTTTAGATGGACATTTTTTCTGTGTGTAGATTCAGAGATATTGCAGAACTTGTGGCAAAAAATTTTTTTAAAATTTTTTTTTAAACATTTATAAAATATAAAAAAAAACAAAACTTCCGTAATTTTTTACAGGCATTGGGAATGATATGTTCAAAGCAAAAAGTCCCACATTTCATTAAAATCGATCGTTAACTTTTCATTTTATTCACAATTAAGTGAGGGACCGACCGAGTGACAGACCGGTTACAATTTACACTCTTAAGATTTATTATAAAGCAATTATAAAAAAATATAAGAACATATCTATTTGTTGTGGGGTAACTAATATATATGCCTGCGTTTCGTTGGGTGATAATGCCAACTCCTTTTCTGCAGTCATCAAATATAGCTTTAAAAAAGGAGAAGTTAGTCGAAAATTGTAGATATAGTTTCAAAATATTTAAAATTGGCGCATTTTTGTATTACTCATGTATGACAGAGAGCTTTTAAAGTGTACCTTTACAACGACTTCAAATCCTTTTTAAACATTTCTGGCAATTGCAAATAATCATTATTTCCTTGCTGTTATTGCTAGTGGTCTCAAACCAAAAACAAAATTTGCTATAATTTAATATAAAACAAGTTTTTGTCTCCTTTTGGAATTCACCACAAATAAATAAAATAACAAAAATAAAAATAGGAAACAAAAAACAACAGACATACAAACCCTTTGCTATTACTAAACACTAGTAATTGGAATAGTATTCTTTTACGTTTACATTTTCTGAAATTGTATAAGGTTGAATTGTTAGTTTATTAACTTAATTAGTAGAAACTATTAAATTATTTTACAACAAAATAAGCACAAAAACACACATCAAGGAGTCAAATACTTTGTGCAATTATAATTATTGCATATTAATACTATTATTTTTTGATGAAAGTTATAGAATTATTAAAATAAATTTGAAAAAATATTAATAATATCATTTAAATATTTATGTGAAGATAAATATGCCTAGTTAAATATGTTTTTTTTTATTATCATGCATGCGCTATTTTTATTTTCTATGTGTATTGTACTGAACTTAGGACTTTTTCTACAAAAACGCTCACTGTTCCCAAACCCTTCTTCCTCGGCGAATCAAACCTAGTGGACAATAGTTGAGGCTACCAAACTGCGTTTTTAGTTTTCCTGAAGTGTATTTGTGAAACTTTTTATAAGACTTTGAATATATGACTAAGGTTAAATATTCTCAAATATGACTTTTTCAAGTAATATAGCCACTGTTCCCAAACCCTTCTTCCTCGGTAAACCGGACCCAGTGGACATTAAAAACAATCGTTGTGGCTACCAAACTGCGTTGTTAGTTCTCCTAAATTTTATTTGTGGATTTTTTTAAAAGATTTTGAATATATGACTAAGGTTAAATATTCTCAAATATGACTTTTTCAAGTAATATGGCCACTGTTTCCAAATCCTTCTTCCTCGGCAAACTGGACCCAATGGACATTAAAGACAATAGTTGAGACTGCTTAGCTGCGTTTTTAGTTTTCCTGAATTGCATTTGCGAACTTTGTTATACGATTTTGAATATATGACTAAGGTTATATATTCTCAAAAGTGACTTTTTCAAGTAATATGCCCACTGTACCCAAACCCTTCTTCCTCGGCGGATCGCACCCAGTGGACATTAAAAACAATGGTTGAGGCTACTAAACTGCGTTTTTAAATTTCCTAAATTTTATTTGTGAATTTTTTTTATAAAATTTTGAATATATGACTAAGGTTAAATATTCTCAAATATGACTTTTTCAAGTAATATGGGCACTGTTCCCGAACCCTTCTTCCTCGGCAAACCGGACCCAGTAGACATTAAAAAAAATTGATTGCGACTGCTTAGCTGCGATTTTAGTTTTTCTGAATTGCATTTGTGAAATTTTTTATAAGATTTTGAATATATGACTAAGTTAAATATTCTTAAATATGACTTTTTCAATAATATGGCTACTGTTCCCAAACCCTTCTTCCTCGGCGAATCGGACCCAGTGGACATTAAAGACAATGGCTTTAACATAAACTTTACTTCGGTGATGTGATTTACACAATTAGGGCCTAAGTAAATTTTTGAGAGATTTTGGCCATGCTTGGGCACATCTTTACTTGTAGCACAATGGGTCCATATGAAAATTGTAGCCTAGGACGGAATCGATCCGGCGACCTCTGGACTAATAGACTAACGTTCTTACCTCTCAGCTACAGAGCAATTCGTTATTAAATATGCAAATAATGAATACACACAAAATTTGATTTGCTTTGTTTCATCTGCGTGTTTGCATTCATTTGTTATATCAACAATAATGAATGTTCATTTTTTTCACAATACATAACAAAAAGTTTGGTAAGTTCAGTTTGTTGAAAAATTTCTGTTTTTGTCGTATCAACAACTCAATTTGTTATATTAACAAAATATATGTTTGAATTTAAATTACATATTAACAATTGAAAGTGTTAGTTGCAGTTTGGTGATATTTTTTTCTGCGTATAAACTGTTATTTGTTGAATTCATTTAAAAATTCTTAAAAACTTGTTTTAGAATTGTTATTATATAAATTTTTTTTTAAAATAATGTTTACATTAATAAAGCAATGAAAATTTCGCCAATTTACTTAATTTAGAAAACCAACTTTTCCCGGGAATCCTGAAAATTCGCGGGAACGCGATTTTTTATTCCCGTTTCCCGGGAAGTGCAAAAGTAGGGGTAATCCCAAACTCTATATTGAACTAAATTGCAGACAAACCCTTTCAAACCAAAAAAAAAGTAATTATGAAAATTAGTTCACAAATGACAGCGCTATGCGTGAGCCAAGCAAATTTCCACCGGTTTTCAAAAAAAATAAAAAGAAAAAAATAAAAAGATAATAGTAATAATAAAATCAATCGACCAATCTACAGGCAAACGCTTTCAAACAAAAAATAAATTTGAAAGTCAGTGTACAAGTGACAGTGTTATACGTGAAGCAGATGGTTACAAAAAAATTTGTTTTAAATTGGTTCAAAAATGACATTTATCCGTGTACAGACATAAACAAATGAATCCAGAAAATCGATTTGATAAGAACCTTTTGAACGATTTTTTTAAAAAAATTTTCTCAAAAATATCTTTCGAACGCATCAATCGATTTGAATTAAATTTGTAAGTAGATTCAAATTTAGTTAAAATAAGTTTTTTTTCGAAAACTCCAAAATTCTCAAAATCTACCGAACCGAAGCGGCTCATTATATCAGGAAATTTAATCTAAGCCGTTTTCAAGGTATGTCCCAAATTTATCCATACGCACATCATTGTAAAAATAGTCAGAATAAATTCTTATGACCTTAAGCCGTCGAAATCTGATGAAAGCTCGATTGACCGACTTTGATATCATAATGTTTGCAATCATCAAATGAAAGCTTAAGGGGTGCCTTAGCCCAACTGAAAGCTGAAAAACTATCTAAAGTATCCAGCAAAAAGTTGGTAATGAGTTGTCATTACAGAACAACATACTTTACAACCACAAACTACTTACCGTCTGAATTGCTTTACAGTAGCTCAAAAATTACTTAGTAGTAATTAAACAAGCCATTTATTCCCTCAATATCAGAGTAGTAGTGTCTCTGCTTATCATACCAACGATAAACAGTTCAAACCCTGGGAAAGCAAAATGGATTTTATTTATTTTGTATTCATGTTTGTGAAAACAAGTCTTAAGCCCGTAACAAAATAACTCTGCAGTAGCCTAGAGAGTAAATGACTTGGCATAAAATAATATTTACAATAACTGAAAACGGCATGAGTTCAATCTTTAACAGAGACTTTTAATTTTTAATGTGATTTATGTATTCAATGCCTTCTAAGTATTGAAATTTATAACTCGCTCTTTGCAACCAACTATGGTAATTACTTGCCTCCAATGACATCGCCCTGTTGAAGTAATTGGTTAAAATGGCAAATTGGAAGTAGTGAAGGGTATGTTTATTAGCATTTTAACTCATTACTTTGCCATCAAAATTTTTCCTGGCTATATTCAATGTATTTGATTGTTTATTATCGTAATTTGCAGTGAGGTCTAAGCCGACAACAATTCTGATGATTAGGTCGTGGTTGTTTTCAAAATATCATGGTGCCAGTTCGACCTTTCGTGCATTCAAACATTTTCTTTGTCATTTTAAATTTTACATGCTTTAGAATTTGCTTATAATAAAAATTATTTAAATGAAAAATTAAATTGAACGAACTTAAGCCAGAATAATTAAGGGGCTGTCACACGATGTCGACAAGTCGATGTCGTTGTTCTCTTATTTATATTGAAAATAAAAATAAAATAAAATTTTTTATTATTGTTTTCAATATATATAAGAGAACGACATTGACTTGGCGACATTATGGGACAGGCCCTAAATGTATAAGCAAATATTTTTAATAACAATTTTAAGGAAAATTCATATTATATATCACATATTAAAATATTTCATAAGCTTGTTTAATTTAAAATAATAATATATAAGATATAATAGTAATGAGCAAATTAATATATAAATTTTTTCCAATATAACTATAAACAACCCATATTTAACTAATAAATTTATACACACACACACACACACATACATACATATATTAATTCATCTTTATTCATCTTTGAAAATATATCTGCTCTGTACATGAATAACTTTTAATAAGTAATACATATGATTAAAGATTTTTTTTATTTCATATAAATTTTAATATAATTTTTAATTTCCTTCCGAAAACTAATTTCCTGTCAGCAAAATAAAGCTGCTGTCATATAAATGTTTAACAAATGAGTTTATATTTAGACCGATAGATAATATGCATAACAAGATGATATTTTGTATTAGCATTTCTTAAAGATATTGATTATTTTTAAAAGTAATCAAGGCAGGTTTCTTGAAGGCTGGCCTGCATGCTACAGAATAAATCTTATATGTATATTATTTCCTTTTAGTTGTGTAAGTATTTTATTGACGTTCGTTTTGGATATGAAAAGAAACTACTCAGGGCTATGAGTGTCTATTCCTCATTTAGATTGAAGCTTATAAAGGAAAACTAATCATTTTCAGATATTAAGTTCAAAATATATTATGTCTTTAACTATATATTACTTCAACTTTCCAAAACCGTTTAAAAATCTCTATATAAAATTAATTTCAAATCATAAAAAGGGCTGCAGAAGGCTACAAGACATTTTCAAACATAGCATTAGAGTTAAAGACATAAGTACATACATTTATGTATTTATATAACGCAATAAAAATAATGCTTTAAGTAACTTTTTATTAGAATTTTATATAACTCGCAATAAAGTAAAGAACAAAATTAAGACTCCGCTTTAATGTTTTTGTTTTTTTATTTAAAAACAAAGTAGAAGTCAAGTAACTTGTGTGCTTTTGACAATATCTGAAATATTTCGCTGTTTTAACAACTTTCCCAAACTATTTAATTTTTATTGATTAATAGCGTAATAAAGACATTCGAATGATATAACAATATAATATTTGTGTTATACCTTATAATGAACTGACGAGTTTAATTTGTAGACTTATTTTAATAAGCATTAAAATAATAATGAAATTTTTTATTAATAAATATTAATACGACACAAAAGCCTACAAATAAACCAACGAACGATTTTATATGAAACCATAAAACACCTTTACACACATTTTTATCGCTGGTAATATAAAACATTGTTGTTGACACTATGCTACATAAAAATGTTAAAGAAAATGTAAAACTCAGTTAAGTAACTTAAAGAAGAACCGCGAATATATTATATAACTCTAATATAATTTTTTAAAATCGAAGATGTCCTTAATAAAATTACGTCATATATCGTCATATACACTCTAAAACAATTTTGTTGAAAATTAGGTCGATAATAGTAGGCAACACTTTACTCATTATTATCGACCTAAAATTAGACACGCGTTCTTTTTGTTGATTTTTGAACAAAATATATATACTTAAACAAATAAAAAATTAGCGGCGAAGCGGCAACTTTAGACAAAATATGATCCTAAATTTTAAGTAATGTTTTGGAGTGTATGTATGTAAGTCCTGACATTATGTCGTTCAATCAGAGTCAGAGAGTGAGTGCATTGCAGTGTATACTATTTAGGTTCCAACAAAACCTAAGACACCTGAGTGCTGGTGAAGTGCATTGCGGCACAGGCAATAAGTATTCCATTCAGATCTATAGCCCAGTCTGCTTTGGTTCCGCCAAACATAAATAACAATTGCAATTACCGATTGCAACTTGCTTATGTTCTTCCAAGCCGGATTCGAGTTAAAGTCGTTACCGATAATGGAATCACAAGGTGTGGTATCTAGCATTTACAACGCAGCTACTACAACTATAAGCTCAGAGTTGATGAGGATAAGTTCTCTCAAATGCCCCAAATACCTGGTTCTGCCAATTGAACTCCTATTAATTGCATAAGTGCAAGGCGGTCGCCATGTTTAGGTTTGAACAAAGTGAACAAAAAAAACGTTAAAAAAGCCAAAGCCAAAAATCGAAAAAAAAGTGTCATAACAAAAAAATAAAAATAAAAAATCGCTAAAACTAAAAAATCACCAAAAACTGAAAAAAATCCCCAAAACAGAAAAAAATGCCCAAAACTGAAAAAAATCGCCACAACTAAAATAAATCAATCGCTAAAACTAAAAATTTCGTCAAAAAGTGAACAAATCATTAAAAAAACGCCAAAACAAAAAATTGGCAAATCTAAATAAATCGGTTAAAACAAAAAAAAAAAAAAATGGAAAAAACAAAAAATCGCCAGAAAAAACGAAAAAAATCACGAAAATTAAAAAAGCGCCAAAAAAAAGAAAATTACTTAAAAAATAAAAAAAAAATAAAATCCAACAAAAAAGCACAACGAAAAAACTACCAAAATATAAAAAGGGACAAAAACGAAGGGATATACATATTTGTATTCGTACGGAACCCTTCGTGTGCGAGCCAAAGTCGCACTTTACTTATTTATCACTGACAAGGAGCCACAAGATCATATGCCTACTCTTACTACCTTTGTACCATTTCCAGTAAATTCGAAGAGTATTTTATTGCCACCAAGGTTTAATTAAAGTGGAGACAGAACACCGCCCTGCTATGTGCCTCTTTTAGCAGTATTGTCTTTCGTACTATACATCGACTGAAAATTATTGTCCTGCATTAGTGTGGCTATTGGCCAGTCTGTGATTACACAAAAGCCCTTAGTTTCAAACGAAATCCTTTTCCATGAACATTAGAGGCAAATTTTTGGGAAAAAGTATTTAGAAGCTCTAAATAAATCTGACAAATATAAATCATTACAACTTTTTACAATAAAACTGCTTTACAAGCAAAAGGGAAAAACCTTCTAATATATTTTTTTAGGGTAATTAGGTTTTAGCACATCACAAGAAAAATAAAAAAAAATTATTTCGGTCATTGAACAGATAACGGTGCATTTTTGTTTTTCTATGTATACTTCACTTTAAAGCTCCATAAATAAACAAAGGCTTATTAGATTAAAGTAAGTTATATCCGGTTTGAAATATTACAAATTTATGCTTCGAGTAGTACATAATTGGCTTTGATCGGATAAAAAAATGGCTGAGTTGTAGGGGTTCAAAATTAAATTTTATGAAATTTTAAAAGTTTTTCCTAAACTGTTCTCTATTTGGATGCTGTTTTCTTCCACAAAGTATATCAAAATCCATAGTAAAACAATTTCAGAGAACATTTCAAAAATTTTTAACAATAGAGGACCGAAAAAACTGAAAACGCTATGATAAGAAAACCAAAACAATAGCATTTAAATTTACTAAAAAAGGAACTAGTAAAAAATAAAATTAAAAAAATATTAAATAAAGGATTTGCCAATAAGTTTAAATGCTGGTGTTTTTTTCGCTATAGCATATTTAGTTTTTATTCGATTTCGGTTCATTATGGCTTAAAATATTTTTAATCAACTAACATATTTAGTAAAATTGTTTAAATATGGATTTTGTTATTATTTGTGGTACAAAACAGGCAATTGGTAAAAAATGTTAAATTTGATCCCCATTAACTCAGTAAGTACAATTAGACGCGTAATTTTGTAGCCTTTCAAACAAGATATAGATGGCTTTCATCGAACCACCGTTTGGCTCTGAATGGTTTTTTAACGGAAAGTTTACATCGAAAAACTCAAATGTACCGAATTATAACTTTTTTATTTTTCTCGTGCTTAGCACAACCCATTACCCTAAAAGATTCGTTAGAAAATTTATACCTTCGAAAACTAAAAATTTTTAAATTAAAGCAGTGTAATTGTTTTGATTATAGTGATATTAGTTTTACTTTTTTAATAACTTTGTGTTAAAATCCAAAAGTAACATTATCACTGTAGCATAGTGTTATTTATGAACATGTATAGATTAGCGACTTTATATATGTATTTACGTTGTTATTCAAACGTGTAAAAAAACAGTAACAATTACAACATTTCGTGCATAGATTCATATCAATTAATTTTTACTTTTACATGTTGTTTTTCCCGTTGTAGTGCTTAAACCAATTATATACCTGTTAACACATTTCTAGGTGCTTAACATCATGCTGCTGCCTACTTGTGGATTTGTATGCCCTCGTATTCACTTAATAAGTTTTACTATTTTTATTTATATAATATTTTAATAAATTAATTTATCGCGTGCCATTAATATTTTGTTATTAAAAATAATGAACTATTTATGTAAATTATGAGAACGGAGGTTAACAGGCATTAAAGTGAGAATTAATGCTTTTCAAATAGGATTAAAAATTTAATTTAATTTTTCGACAATTAAATTTCATAAATTATTTAACTCATCAAAATATTTCTTTAAAGCTTTCAATTAAATATTTAATAGGAAATGAAATTTTTGCGAAAATATTTATGGGTGATTCTCATTCTAAACGTATATTTTGTGTTTTTTCCCAATGTAACGAAGTGCAACATGAGAAGATAAGATTTTTATTAAAGTTTTCTCTTCATTCGGTTAAAAAAATTTTTTTTTTAATTTTTCTGTATTGAGCGTTACATTTGCTTGATTTTTGCGTCAAAAATACACCACAAAAAATGAGTATAGGGTTTGAAAGCACTATGTACCACTACTCTCTACAAACAAAAAAATATAATAGTCGCAGGATGAAATTTATTCAATTTTGACGTTCTAAAATTTATAGCTAAATTAATTATAATATTTGTACGTAATTATTATTTGAACTGAAAATGTGTATAAGTCGGAAGTTATTATTATTTGGCTTAATACTAGTATCCACGATCAAACGTGGTAAAAGCGAACAAAGGACGCTGATAATGACAGCGTAGCGGCTGTCGAAATTAGTAGTACTAATTCGTTCTACTAGTCTGATTAGATATTCTAATATTCCACTCTTAAAAATAATTTGAATTTACATTAATTCAATTATTGTGAACTTAAGCCAAATAATAATAACTGCCGACTTAAATTAATTATATATAAAAAATCTTTTAAGTAACGCTCAGTACATTTTTATACGAACTCAATATTTCTTCAGAACACACACTATATTTTGATTTCAATACAATTCACATGTATAATATTCGATGTATTTTAGCATAAGCTCCTTACTTATTCACTAAAAAATTTCAATAAATTTTAGTGTATGTTGTCAATCCAATTTTAGTAATTAAACTGAGTAATGAAATGTACTAAAAAAGCGTAACGCTCAATACACAAGACTGCGGACAAAAACAATTTAAAAAATATATATAATTTGTAATATTTTTCAAAATTAAATGTTTAAAATAAAAGAAGCAAATGCAAATATTCTAAAACCGTTATAAATTTAATATCGTTTTTTAAAAGATTCATTGTTTCTTAATGTGGAAAATCAATAGCATGCATTACGGATACGTCATTTTGTACGAAGAGGGTATAAACAGTATTTTTGTATTTCGTTCTTAGCCATATCTGCCAGAAATGCCGATGTTTTGCGATATGACAACAAACGATAAAACATACTGTGTTGTCATATCGTAAGTTTTTTACACTGAGAAAGTCATACATGGGATATTGCTTTACCAGTGTTGTCATATCGTAAAAAGCTTACGATTTGACAACGCAGTATGTCATATCGTTTTTTGTCATATCGTAAAAAATCTGGCAGCTATGTTCTTAACACATAATCAGCCGTGTCACAGATTCCGTTTTGATTCCGTAGTTGTCATTCCGAAAAAGTTCATTTTTGGTACTTTAGATTCCGTTTATTTTGTATTTCGATTTTACAATTACAAAGTTTTTATACCTTGAGGCGTTTGTTTTTAGGAACAAATCTCACATGAAAAACATGCGACAAAATATTTATTTGACACTCCTAAAAGTATGCACGTTTTTAAACATTTAGTGCAAATGAAGTTAGCAGAAAAGTATATCAATTCCGCTTTGAAATTTAAAAGTGATTAGATTACGAAGAAAATTTTAGTTTTTTCGTTTTCTGAAGAAGCAACTTACGGAATTGAAACAACTTCCGATCGGAATGGTATTCTGTGACATGGCTGAATAGATGGTTTTACACAAAAAAAACTTATGTACAATTATTTATAATCTATTAAATCATGATAAAGAAGTTTTCATTTTAAAATTTATGTGTAATAAATATTTTACTATATTTTGTTAAGGGATAAGAAAAAAGCACATAATATGAGAATCAGCCTTATATTTGTTGTGACCAAATGTTTTACATTAATTTTGTTTCTCTCTCGTAGACAAATTTTTACTACAAGAAGCACACACAAGATTTAAGAGGTCACAATGAACTCTTAGTAAAAGACAGTTCTTAAGACCGTTAAATGGACCATTTAACATTCTACTAAGATTTGTATTAATGTTTTTTGTTTATTAAGACTTGTATACATGTTTAGATCAATGTGCGTGTAATAATACAATTGTGTGTGTAAACACATATTTATACACTTCCCGTAGGGCAAGTCTTCGAGACATCATCAATGCATTTGCGAAAGAAGTATCTATCACCAAAGACGAGTTGACGACAGTCCAAGCCAATAATATACGACATTTTCGAACAAAGGGTACAAAAGTTGTTGATGACAACGTTGGTAGTATGCTACCAAAATTGTCCTCCATGAATAATAATAAAATTTAAAAAGGCAATAATTGAATCGAACCCACAACCTTCATACGGACAGGCTAACACGTTACCTACTAGCCTACCGAGGTATTTAAAAAACTTTTTACAAAAACACGTTTCGTGGGCAACTTAAACTCTTCAATGTACATAAATAGAAGCACGACTACTTCTATGCAACTGTTGCTCTTGTTGTCGGCAGTTGTTGTTGTTGTAACTGCTCTGCCGCTGTTGCCAGGAGTTCCTACCTGAAAATATTGAGAGTTTTATGTGATTAGTATTATGGGGGTGTGTTATCGGGTGGAGGCTGGAGTTGGAGAAATCTCGCCACCTCAGTAGGCCTTAGCCATTGGTAGAGAGCTGTTGATCTATGTGGGCACTTAAACAAAGGCGCAGTATCGTAGAGGCTTTGAAGGCAATCTGGGCACCGGCTTAGGGCACCTGGAACTACTCGTTCCTGGTAGCAGTTCAGGATACTGCTTCATCCGCTCTTTAACAGTGCCAGGGTTGAGCGAGATTGTCTAGGCAGCCGGTGGTCCTTGTCTGAAATCTCAGGGGGTGGGGTATTGAAACCCCTGTTGCATCTATAGCTATTCACAGTTTCGTTGACCGACTGTTGGTGTAACATTTGCATGGCGTTCGCTACAGCCACGGAGTTGACGTCGGGTGGAATGACGTTTGTGATGTCATCGCGATATCGCCGAAAATCTGATCGGATGCGTCTTGGGAGAGGTTCCTGCATCAGAATTAGATGATTGGGGTGGGTTGAAAAGCCATCAGGAACTGCTTTAGTAGCAGTACATTATGCTGCCTCGCGGGTAGCATTAATGTCTACTCATGCAGATGGTTTATGTTAGTCATTTTATACATCCTGTTGCGATTCTGAGTGCATTGTTTTGTGTTCTTTGCAGCACTCGCCATTGAGTGTCACAGCTTAGGAGGGAGCGACCTATCGCATTATTTGTTGCTACTATGACCTCCTTGTTAATTTCCCAAGAGGTTCCTGAAAGTTCTTTCAGGACCTTATTTCGGGATTTCACTTTTTGGTTTATATAGGTGGCATGCGATGAGAAGTGTAGGAGTCTGTCAAAGACCACACCTAGGATATTGGAATTTTTAACCGTAGGTATAAATAAGTCTGCCTTTGACAGAGAAGTCGAGTTGCATCCTTATTTCTTTCGTCCAAAAAGTGAAAAGTGACACCGACGATTTTTGGGATGATAGCCTCTAAGCTCCACAAACGCTTGCCTACCATTGAGATAGTTGGTAATCCAGCGTTTGATGTCGTTGGGAAGGGTGGAGCTCAAGATATCTTCAATCAACAGTGAGTGATCGACCGTGTCGAATGCCTTAGAGAGATCCAATGCCGTCACTATTGTGCGTTAATACGGTCTATGTTGATTGAGGCCATAAGCGAACTGGGTAGCTATCAAATTGAAAGCCGTCATGGTGCTATGGGCTTCCCTGGAACCATGCTGGTGTGTGGCGAGTGATAAATGCTCTTTCAGGGATGGCAATAGTAGGGCCTCTAAAACCTTTGATATGGGTGATAGAAGGGAAATCGGGCAATAAGTACGCCTGGGTAGCTACTTTGTCGGTTTTCAGAACAGGGATGATCCTTGCAACCTTCTAGATAAATGGAATCAGCAGTTGGCGAATCGAGAGCTCTAGGATTGGTGCAAGAAAATCCAATGCTACTTTGCCCAGTTTTTTCAGCATTTGTTATTCTTATTGTCGTCAATAAAACTGTACACACGAAAACTTAAATGCAGCTGTTACCCTTCTTGTCGGGAATAAAACTGTAAACGAAAAGAAAAAACATGGTTGAGGCAACCATAATCGAAGAGCAACATACTATGATTGAATATATGGTTGCCGTCAAACCATACTATTTTGAAACTAAATTTGTTTTAAACATAATAGTGTTGTCTAAGTTAACATTGTTAACCATGTATATGGTTCCACTTAACTATACATATGGTTTCATTAACCATACATATGGTTCCATTTAATCATGCATGTAGTTCCATTTAACCATACATATTGTTACTTTAAACATATATATGATTCAATTTAACCATACATATGGTTCCATTTAACCATATATATAGTTCCATTTAACCATACATATGGTTCCATTAACCATACATATCAATCTATTAACCATACTTATGGTTCGATTAACCATACATGTTAATCTATTAATTATACATATGGTTCCATTAATCATACATATGGTTCCATTTAACCATACATATGGCTCCATTAACCATACATATTAATCTATTGACCATACATATGGTTCCATTAATCATACATATGGTTCCAGTTAGCCATACATATGGTTCCATTAACCATACATATGGTTCCATTTAATTATGCATATGGTTTCATTAACCATACCAAAGTTGCAAAGTTTCTTTTCAATACGACAGTTATACAATGAAGTAATGCCAGTTTCCTGCCCCGTTTGCCTCTGCGGAATCTGGAAGTACAATCATACATGATTATGTATAATATACATGATTATGTATATTATGTGTGGACAAAATCATTAAGTTCCCAAAAAAAATTTCAAATATAACACTTTAATTATATGGAACTTACCTTTTTATTTCATTTATTAAATTTCTATATCTGTTTTTTTTTTACAAAAAGCTAACACAAATGAACCGGCCGCTTGAAATTTACAGAACTGATAGAAAATCATACAACCAAAGTTAAAAACAAAAGCTTTTTTAAAAACAAACAGCCATGTCTGTTTTATAACCAAAGTTTCATTGAAAATAAACTGACTGTAGATAGTATGGTTCTTGTTATATTTTACTTTTGTAGAATCATACTAATGTTGCCTTTTTAAATAAACCATGATTGTAGTCAACACTTTTTAACAATCTACATTGTTAAATGCAACCATGTTGCAATTTCTATAATGTGATGATTGAATGTAAACATGAGTTTATTTTTCGTAAACTAATGAAGCTTCACAATTATTTAGAACAACCATGCCACAACCATATCTTTTCTTTGCAAACAATTGTTCTTCATACATGACAACGTATATCACCTTGTTGCCATACTAAATTTTAAATGTGTTTTATATGCGGCGTCAAGTCATCCATTGTCTTGCAGACAACATCGATGAAAATATGGTAGGTAACAACTGGGACTGGGTGTCGAGCAGGGCCAAGCGTTCATGGGGGAGTACGGAGGAGTTTAGAGTCTCGAGGGCCATGTGGCAAAAACTTGACTTAGGTAGATCCAAACTACTACTGGGTATGAATAGAAAGGTGATAGGGGTCTTAATATGCGCATTGACTGGTCATTGCTCGGTTGGGGCGAGAACCAGCATTTGGGAGATTGGCACTCCAGATTTTTGTAGGACGTGCGAGGATGAGGAGGAACCAGAAACCATTGAGTATGTTGTCTGCCATTGCCCGAAACTGCAACGACACAGGCTTAGGTGGCTTGGCAGACATTTTCATGAGAGCATTAATGATATCGCGAAGTGCAAACTTGAAGATATCAGGGGGCTCATTATGGAAATAAGGTGGCTTAATGGCAGATAGCAGGGTTGTTTTCTGGGTACGGGAAGGGCTTTTCATAACGGGTGCAAATAGAACACACAGAAAAAAAAGGAATGTACAATCCACATGCCGCAATTTTTATTGCAAATCATATTAAATTTACAAGAAATAATTTGTCGTTTGAGTGTGTTAGTGTTTACTTGCTTTGTTCATTGCTACAAATCATTGTTCTGCTTAGTTGTGTGACTAGTTGTTGTTTATTCTTACATAGACGACACTATGTATACGACAAAAAAAAAAAACGAATTACCAGTGAATATTTACTGCTGCTGGTTTAAAATTACTATTGTTTCATATTAATTTTAAACGCAAAATTATTGAATCACGGTTAAAACAATTTTGTTACAAACGTTAAATTTCATTTTCAATCGACATGACTATAAATTTAATTTCAAATAAGCTTTATGTTAAATAATCATTTAAATCATGTTGAATTAAAATGAAATGCATTTTACATGCGATGGTATTTATTTAGTGTATAAGTAAAGAAAAGTTTGAAGCTGATGTGGCTGCAGTGGTTAGCGCGTGAACTATCATGCAGGTAGCACGAGTTCAAATCTTGGCTGGCGCAGTCAGCTGCAACGAAAAGTTTTCTGATGACTATCACGTAAGTAAAATAATTAATTAAATAGCTACATATTAAAGTCATGTTGTTTCAGCTTGATATAACTTTAATTCAACATGATTCTTCGTTTTGTTCCAATATCAAATTCACGTTGTTTCAACTTGAAATAACTTTGATTCAACATGATTCTTCGTGTTGTTCCAATATCAAATTGACGTTGTTTCAACTCGAAATTACTTTGATTCAATATGATTTTTCGTAATATTTCAGTATCAACTTCATTTTGATTTAACTGTACTGGAATATTAAATCAACATGAAATATAGTTAATTCAAAAGGAAAAATTTTCTTTCAAGATTATTGTAAATCATGTTGATTTAACATGAAACACCTATGAAGCAAAATCACTACCGGAAAATGTTAAGTTAACCTGGTTGTCGACGAGTTTACATGGAAATTTTTCTGTGTGAAGGGATTCACAATGGATCCAATTGGGTCTCCGAGTGGATATGCGGTATAGCTACTTCCTAACCTAACCTAACAACTGTGACTACAGGGCATGTTTGTATATATATTGGTTGCTGTGCCATTTTTATTAATATTGGCTTAAGTGGTTTTTGTTTGTTTTCAGCTGACGAACTTTACCAATCAAATTGTAATATTACACGCACTTAAGTGTCTTCCGCCTAAGATGTTTTCTTTTTTTTTCTTTTTGAATGCTCCTTCATTTTTATGTTCTATTTACATACTTTCTGTTCAGTTTTCCTTAACAAATATAAAATATTTTGATGTATTTTTATTTAAATCGTACACTTTTATTCTTTTTATTTAACGATTTTTTTTCTGGCTCTATAACCTTTAGTTAGTCCTTCCTTCTCCAGTCCCATTGAAGTTGGTTTGATAATTTTAAGATGTATTTTTATGTTTATTAATATTAGTATTTCATTCAATAAATACAAAATGTTGTTTATGAGGAGAGTACGTCATTCTTTTAAGAGTTTTCTTATAAATATTGTGAAGAGTTGTTTGTCAGAAATAAGGAAACAGTTTCCATAGCAATTGTAATGTCCATTTAGGGTTGCCTTTTTTTCTTCTTGTTCATTATTATTATTATTATTATGATGATTTCTTTTTATTTATTATTAATAAAAAAAAATACTAAAACGAGAAAACAAGTTTTATTATTTTTTTAATAAATTATTTATGAGTGATATAAAATTAAGTTGGGCCAAGCTCAATAGTTAGGGTGAAACTAAAATATCAATTAAATGGCATTTATGCACAAATCAATGTGAAAAGAGTCTTGTCTGTCTAACAGAGTATGAATAACACTGTACAACAAAATCATGAAACTATGTGTAAAAGGTCTTAAATTTAACTTGCTTGTATTTGATGTACATAGATAACAAATTTCTTTTTCAATGCTTCTGTTTGTAGACTTAAACTAAACGCCAAACATTAACATTTAGCATGGCCCGGAACTTATCTATAACTTTTTAAATTTCCAATTTTTTTCTAGCAGAAACATTATGCAAAAATTTTTGAATTTTATTCTGAAATACTTGGCCAACCTTATCGCCAATTATCTAGTGCTGAAGTTTTGTTGCATTTAAAAACAAGCAACAAAAAATTGTCTAATTAATCCAATAATGAACTTTATGCTCTAAATTTACGTGAGAGTACATGCAATTTATCGCACTCTCGTGCAAATTCAGGTTAAGACAAAACAATCCGCAACGAAATCGTGTAACAATGATATTTTTTATTGCATTTTTTTGTTGTTGTTCTATTTCTCTACGTTTTCAGTTATTTTCGTTTGTAGTATTTTTGCAGCAACAACATCAACAACATCGTTCGTAGATAGTTAGTGTCCATTGTGTTGTAAGAGTGGTACAAAATGAATTATTCTCAGTCCATGGCATCTGTATTTTGCCACTTCACTTACAATACACTTAAAAAAGATTTACAAAAATCGACAATAAATAGTTGTGTTTTAAATTTAGTTGCATAAAACGTGCCTCAAATGCAATATTCGGGATTATATTTGTGTTTAGTATTTATGATTTATGTTGTGTGATTGTTGTTGTTGTTGTTGTTTTCTGCTACTGACTATATTTGTTGTTCGTTGTTGTACGAGTAGTTCTTCCATTTGCTTTCATCATCGATAAAAAGGTAAAAGCAATACATAGCGCATGAATTCTGTTGATTAAATAGATTTCATAACAAAATAAATTGTTAAAAGAAACTTGAAATTATAATTATATGAACAAATATTTGCTAAATTTTATTTAAATTATGGCAAAAATAGGGGAAATCATATATTTTGCAAATATACACAGAAAAAATTATTACCAAAAAAATTTCAAACAAAAGTGTTTCTAAAAATAAATTTAATTTTCAGGAAATGTTCCTTACTGAATCAATGAATTTTTTGTTTGACTTTTATGTAGAACGCAAACACGAAAAACTACAAGGAAAACTGTATCGTAAAAAACCACCCCGATGACGACATACACACAAATAACAACAACAACAATGATAACAAAATGAATGCGATTGTACCAAGTTTGTTTACTGAAGTTTTTTTTTGTGAATCAATTCGTTAATGTCGTTGCATTAATTCTCATTAATTTTTTTAACATCTCTAGATAAACATACAGAATTGAACACATTTAACAAAGTAAAACTTCATAAATGCTTAATGTATGATGATGATGGCCCAGACAAAAATTTTGTTTGATATATTACAAAAAATCCAGTAAATGTTTTTTTTTTATTAAGTAAACTATTTTGTTCACTATTTGTAAGTATTTTTAGCCTAATTGTTTTATAAATCCAGACAAAAATATTGTTTGGATATTTTTCAAAACCAGGAAATCTTTTTGTTTGATTTAGTAAATTCTTTTGTTTACAATTTGTAAATATTTTTAGACAAATTGTTTTATAGATTTAAACGATTTGTTTCCTAAAAAGCAAATTTTTTTTCAATGAATTTGTTGCGATATTTTTGTCTATATTTGCAAATTTGTTTGTAGGTCCGTTTCTAGACAAAATATTTACTATTCTATTGAATTCCATTACAGAAAATGAAATTTAGTTATTTCTGTGTAATAAATTATAAAAGAAATGTAAATGTATAGTAGAAATAAATAGCAAGAAGCTGGTAGGGAAGATAAAAAAGGTGCTAAAAGGTTACAAAAAATTTTTTACGAGTATTTACTTACAGGTCCATCAATTACACGTTTAAAACTTTTGGAATTTTTGAAATCGGTAGTAGTATATTAATAGGATAAAAAGTAATGAATGGTAGTTATTTATCGTATTACTATGCACCAAATTAGAACTACTAATTAGTCGTTAATAAAATAAGTACGTGTTTATCTATCTAATTACCTGAAATTAGTTATAAGTTGTAATGTTTTAATAAAATAAGTAGACAAACACTTTTTAAGTTAGCATGTGTTTGTATATGAAAACTAATTTTTGGCGCTTAAACTTATTAAAGTGCGGTCATACTTGGCAAATATTTGCTGAAAAAAAACGTAACCAACAGACAAGCTAAAATTGTATTTCCTTAAATTCCAATATTTTTTTAAAAATGGGATCGCATTTATTTTGTTATTTATTTTTATTATTATTATAATGTAAAAATAGCTTTTTGCAGCGTAACTAACGTTATTTATATAAAGACCAAGTTAAATCTCACTAACTATGAGCAATAGTAGTGGTTATATTTTTTGGGCAAATATTTCCAAGTGTGACCGTACCTTAACACGTTCACTGTCCGAAGAACCACATGTGGTTCAGAAAAAGTGCCTGTGGATTACACGACTACGCTCATGAGTTACACGTGGCTCAGGAGAGCTGTACAACTTGTATGGCAATAATATCTCTAAATGTACTTGGACTATGCGGTCTTTGCTAGGGGCGTGCTAGGACAATTCTTTTTTTTTCAACAAAAAATCAATTGGACGTGCTGGGTAGTTTTACTTTTTTGTTTACACAGTAAACGCGTTAAGTCGTCAGTAGCTGAGTGAGTAAAATACTTGTCTTCAAATATGAAAGGGCACGGTTCGTATCGCAGTGGGGGGAAACAAAGTGTCGAAAAAAATAATAATAAAATATAGTGTGTATACATTTTTTTTTATTTTTTGTTTCTTTGACTACATACTTATTTTTTAGCTTCAAGTAAGTCAAATAATAACTAGTTAGTTGCTGTGACAATGTAAGTAAGTACATATGTAAGGGTTACCGCTTATTTTTTGAATTACTCAAACAAAAGTAATTAGTTATCGGGTCAAATTATAAGTAGTTACAACCTAAATCCTAATATCGTTACGTTAATATAGAAAGGTCCCAACTTATTTTTTTTTCAAATCGATTTTTTTTTGCATTTTTCAATGGATAAGCTCCAATCTATCGAAATATGAAAAAAACTCGATTGGAAAAAAAAATTAGTTTGGGCATTTATATAGTAAGGTAACGATATACTTTGTTGCCTACTAGTATGCAAAGATTTTGCTACGTAGACGCATCATGTATCGAAATTTACAAAATTATATGTAATTTTCAACAGTGTATACATACTTTAGCAATCTTTGAAAGACTTTTTGCAAGAAAGGGTAAAGTGGTAAAATATATGAACAAATCCCGGAAATTGTCTTCTAAGGACATGATTTTAGAGTTGTCAAATCTTTTTACATATGTTGATAGAACAATGTGCTATATATTTAGCTTTAAAAATATATGAAATATATGGGTGATCTTAGATATACCGGGGATATACCTACACCGAAAACAATACCGAACCTTGCATTTCATAGAGTATGATATTTTTTACATAAAATTTTATTTTAGATAATAATATTATATACAATTTCATTAAACACAATTTTTGTAGTAAATTGTACAATTAAAAAGTTATAGCTATGAAGAAAAAATGTAACGTGCGTCACGTAGCGTGCATGACAAAGTGTTCGCGGCTTTTTTTTTAATAAGACCAGCACTTAGGGGATGGCCCCTACTCATGCAATGCATTCTGCCGGAATTAGGAAAATTGGTTGTGGGAAGGAGGAAAAAGGGAGTAGTGCTTATGGACATTTGGTTTAAGCTTTCCAAAGTTGAAAGCGACAGGAATGACCTCTGCAGGGAGCTTATTCCACATGCGAACTGTTCGTCTAAAGAACGAATTCTCTCTGTAATGCGTAGTGCGATTCACTGGCGTATCGACCACAATGGATGTGCTCCTATTGAAGAACGTGTTGCTCGCAAAAATTAGTGAGTTTCGGGAACAAGTTCCCTGATTTCATCAGAGCACACTTCATTGTAGTAACGATAAAACAGCGAAACACACCCCACATTGCGTCGATGCGCCAGCGAGTCAATAGAGTTGGCTACCCTACTGTGACCGATGAGCTTCTTCGCCCTTTCCTGTACGTGGTCGAGTAACTTCAAAATAGACTTTGAAGCTCACACATGAGAGTTGTATTCCATTTTCGGACGGATATAGGCGGTATAAATATCAAGGAGATCAGATGGGGTGAAGTATGTCTTACACCGTCTTAAAAAGCCGAGACACTTGAATGCTTCTTTTGAAACTTGAAAAATGTGATCCGTCCATCGCACATCACACTGAATTTTCATGCCAAAAACATCAAGAGCTGCTGATTCCTCAATACCCACACCGCCCATATTTACAGATGGAACAGCACGATCGGTCATACGTCTGTGCGTAAGCATATTACACTGGGTCTTACGAGCATTAAAATCGACACTATTCGCACGACCCCATTCAGAGATTGTTAGAAGATCGCGATTTAGTGTATCATTCGTGTTTTGCCTCATGGCCCCAATCTCCGACAGGCTTGGTCTATTACTGAATGAACATGAATGGCATATGCTGCTGTCATCTGCAAAAGAGTAGATAGGATTGGAAGTTTGACAGAGAAGGTCATTAAAAAAATAAGAAATAGGGTAGGAGAAAGATAAAAAACTACAAAATTGGCTGCAAATGAATTGTTTTATAATTCTCTTATATTCCTCTTTCTTTTATGAATTATATTTTTTGCGGTTTATTATGCAAAATTCGATAAAAATTACGAAAACACACTTTAACTAGTAAAGTTACTTCCACTTTTTGTAGCGTGCGTCACAAAAATTTTTGATCAATTACTTTGCAGCAAACAGCTGTTACAAAATTATGTTTTATGCCATTCGAAAGTACAACAAAATCCGACTAAACGCTATGCATAAGTTGAAGGTATACCTTTTGAAAGGCCAAAAATATGTTATATTTTAATCTGAAGACGCGTACGCATTTAGCGTTCATCTTGCAGAATAAGCCCATATGTAAATAATGCATGGAGTTTTCAGCGCTCTGACCTTAACATTAGCCGGAAGTTCATTTCTATATTTCGAAATATCCATATAACTGGAAACATTTAAATGATTCGATCATTTAAATAATTATTTTCATTCGGATTATTCAATTGATTAATAATAGTTTATGTCATTCAATGATCATTCGAATGATCCAAATAATTTAAATGATCCTCTTTTCAGTTTGACAGATAGGTGAATGACAAATTTCGGATTCAAATGATTCTGATTATTCAAATGATTAATAATAGTTTATGTAATTCAATGACCATTCGAATGATCCAAATAATTTAAATTATCTTTTTTTCATTTTGACAGATAGGTGAATAACAAATTGCTTTATGGTGTCAATCAGCTGATGAATAGATGTCGTTACACACAGAAAAATGTCCATGTAAAATCGTCGAAAATCAGACTAATTTAACAATTTTCGGTAGTAATTTTGCTTCATAGGTGTTTCATGTCCAATCAACACGATTTACAACAATCTTGAAAGAAAATTTATCCTTTTGAATTAACTATATTTCATGTTGATTTAATATTCCAGTACAGTTAAATCAAAATGAAGTTGATACTGAAATATTACGAAAAATCATATTGAATCAAAGAAGTTTCGATGTGAAACAACGTGAATTTGATATTGGAACAACACGAAGAATCATGTTAAATCAAAGTTATTTCATGTTGAAATAACGTGAATTTGATATATCGAAACAGCACGAAGAATCATGTTGAATTAAAGTTATATCCAGCTGAAATAACATGACTTTAATATAGCTATTCTATTAATTATTTTACTTACGTGATAGTCATCAAAAAACTTTGCGTTCTAGATGACTGCCCCAGCCAAGATTTGAACTCGTGCCACCTGCATGATAGTCAACGCGCTAACCACTGCAGCCACAACAGCTTCAAACTTTACTTTACCTATACACTAAATAAATACCATCGTATGGAAAATGAATTTCATTTTAATTCAACATGATTTAAATGATTATTTAACATAAAACTTATTTGAAATTAAAGTTATAGCCATGTCGATTGAAAATGAAACTTAACGTTTATAACAAAATTGTTTTAACGGTGATGTAAGGTTAAATTAATAAATTTCCGTGTAAAATTAATATGAAACAATGGTAATTATAGGCCAGCAGCTGAAAAATTTCGCTGGTAATTCGTTTTTTGTCGTCTACATAGACGACACATGTAAGAATAAACAACAACAAGTCACACAACTAAGCAGAATAGTGAATTGTAGCAATGAACAAAGCAAATAAATACTAACACACTCAAACGACAAATTATTTCTTGTAAATTTAAAATGATTTCCAATCAAAATTGCGGCATATTGATTTTACATTCCGCTATTTTTCTGTGTGTACCTGGTTAGGTCTCCCTTGATATATTTATTCGATGAATGTTTATAAGTATATCGTTTGTGTGTTTCTTAGTAACGCATGATCTTCGGAACTACAAGAGCTGTGAAGCTGACATTTTTACAGGAGTTGGGGTCAATCCACTTTAGGGGTTTGTTTGGTTTTTTACCTAATAGATGCCCATAGGGTGGATTTCTGTTGAAAAAACTTATTTGAAGTTAAAAACGATTCATTTGAATGTAAGACAACGTTTGTCGAGGTCAGCTAGTATGTAGTAAATCAAAAATAGATTAGTTATAAAATATCATAAAAGTAAGTAAATATCATAAAAGTAAAAGTAAATATCAAAAAAATAAGTTCTTGTCGCAACATATATTTTCTGAAATGAATTAGTATGTACATTGTACATTATGGCACTGATTCCCTAATATAATTTTTCTCCACCCTCTTAATTAAAAATGGAAGACCTCTCTATAGATTTTTCAAAATTTTTATTAAATTTATCTAAACATAAATTCCAAATATAATTTATTCAAATATAATGGTCTTCAAATTTTTGGCCAAATATTTTTGATTGAATTTATATAGAAGGTATCTATCGCACAATTCGCTGGCTATCTCTGTGCCATAAACCAATAACACATTTTCGCCATCAAGCAAAATATTTCGAGTTTTCAAGAAGATTAAACAAAATATAAAAGCGTTTCTAACATACTCTGCATAATTGTATTGAGCACTTGTTTGGAAATGCATAAAAACTAAATGATGATATAGGGAGATATAATCGCCAATAGATTTAAAAGCTGCCACATGAATTATGGGAACGTTGGGTCGAAAATGTGACAATTTGATGGACATATTAGGCCAGGCAGAACATACTACAATAGCTTTAGCTTGAGACTGAAAGGAAGCTGCCACACAGGCCCGTGCAATGCTGTCATCATCCAAATCGGAAAGATCACAAAAGAGCTGATTAGATAGTTCTATTAAAGGCATTTTTTCCGTTACGGCATTTTGTGCAAAGTAGAAGTCGAAGGCAGTTTTGTATTTTTCACTGGAGAATACGAATTTATCTGGGTAATATAATATATGGGGTATATTAGAAGATTTTACAAGCAACTTGCGCTTAGCAATAAGATGAGGATTAAGTATTATGGGCTTTTTCATATTATAAATTGTTGTCATAAAATTCTCACATGCTGTAGATAAATTTAAAATAATCTGTTCTTTGCTAAAATACTTTTTTTCCATTTCAAAGCATTTGTTATATTGCTGCACACTAAAGTCCACAAAAAATCCATCATAGCTATCTGCAATCCACTCCAAATCATTATTCTTTTCACCTTCGTAATCATTTAATACCAAACGGGTAAATATCGTTAAATTTTCACATTTTAGCAAATGTAAAGCCTCATACAGTTCTTTTAAATATTGCCGGGTTCCTGGCTTATAAGATACCAATACATTAATGCCTACTTCACGTGCAAATGTTATATCTTCTAGTTCTTCCAAAGATATTTCCAAGCGATTGCATCTAGCAGGGAAAAGTACAGGCAAACGTGAACTTAATGTACCGGGTGCCATTACAACACATTTCAGCTCTTCTTCCAATACCTCGGATACCTTTAATTGGATAGAGGGCCCCACTAGAATAAAATCATTCTTTCTACAATCTTCTATTAGAAATCGTGCATTAACATAGACTTTATTACTACTGCTCTTTGATGAGTATTTTAGTTTGGTGGTCAAAGTTATCTTGTCTCCTTTATTCAATCCCACAGCAGAGCTTCTAGCTTCCATAACGCCCGTATATTGCAGGCGTGGACTCAACATGGCAAACAGAGTAGTAGTGATTGGAAAACCATATTCCCTGGATATTTTCAATTCACTTTCTCGTAATTTAAAAATAATTTTTTGTTTTTCCAATTCTGTTCCTATGAACAGATCGATCATAAAACAACGTATTCCTGCACGTAAATAATTCTCAAGAGACTTGCTGTCATCATACAAACTTAGTTCTATACACTGTTTATTTTCATTTAAAATACGTTCCTGATTTTGTTCTAAAATTTCATAGCCCCGAAAAAATCCAAACCAGGCATCCTGTGATAATTCACCGTACTCTAAACTATGATCCATTTCGTATTCTTCTTGTGCTGGCTTACTTTCCTCAATTGTTTGTACACTTTTCTCGCTTTCGATCTCGTCAATGCTGATAAAACTTGGGTGGATAGCGTCCAATCTTTGCTTAGTTTTCAAAAGTATATTGGATACTTTCGGATATGACCTTATATAATGCTCTGTTGATTTATCAGTGCTTGAATGTAGACTTTTAAAAATTTCTGCTTGTTGCCATTGCGCCAGACTTTCTCGGACATCTTTAACTCTTCCCAAATCTTCAGCCAACTGGGAGCAGTTCAGTTTTTGACACAATTCATCAATAATAGTTTCGGCTTCTGAAAATCTGTGCATTTTCATAAGAATATTAATGAAAACTCAGAATTAAAATTTTGTATAATAAAACTGGCACGAACCCAGCAAACAAAGTAATTAATGCGGCTTTTAATTCTTCAATCCCAATGCAGGCCCATTAACTATATTTGTGCAATCTCCTAGGCGACAAATCAAGGTTTCTTGTATTTTGCCAATACACTTACATTTTGTTTTTAGCATTTTCATTTATATTGTTTTTGAAAAAATTAATAAAAAAAATTTTATTCCAATAATTTTATTCAAGTAAGTTTGTTTTTCTAAATAATATTGCAATATTCACATAATTTTATTTAAATAATTTTAATCGAAAAAATTTTATTCGAATAAGATATTCGAATAATTATTATTCGAATAACATATTTTGAATAATTCTTGTTTGAATAATTTTATTACCTTTTTTTAATAATTTCTAATTAACCATATATAAGGTCAGCTGTTTTATTCGCATAAATTTTATGATTTTATTTCAATAATTTTATTCAAGGAAGTTTGTTTTTCTAAATAATATTGCAATATTCACATAATTTTATTTAAATAATTTAAGTTCGAAAATTTTTTATTCGAATAATATATTCGAATAATTATTATTCGAATAACATATTTCGAATAATTCTTGTTTGAATAATTTTATTGCATTTGTTTTAATAATTTCAAATTAACAATATATAAAAGGCTAGCTGTTATTCGAATAGCTTTTTTTAGAATAATGTTACTCTAAGAATAATATCCGAATAATTTGGTCATACTATCAAACTTTATGGGCAAAAAATGGTTGTTTATTTCAAACACTTCCCAGCAAAAATTTTGATGACAAAGTAACGGCTTAAAAGACTAATAAACATACACTTCGCTTTTCTATTTTGGCATTATAACAAAAAAACTTTAACATGACGATGACCGTTGGAAGCATGTACCTACCACCTTGGCTTTCGAATACCAACTTTAAAATTTCAATATTTAGAAGTTATTGTATACATAAAACACAATAAATATTAAATATCTGTGCTGAGCACTGAGCTCGTGCCATTTTAAGTTATTATTGTGTTGTTTGTTAAGTAAAGATGCATGGACACGATGCTAAGAAAATGCAGGTTGTTATATTGGTTTTTAGAAAATTATTAACCGACTTTTTTAATGGTTGTTTATACCTAAACAATCATTAAAAAAAGTCAAATTATAGAGAAATCTCGAAAATTTTTATTGCATATGAAATGGTCTACTTCCAGATAGGTCGCGTTGTTTAATTTTTTATTATCGACTTACTTCAAGTCGAAAATAAAAAAGTGGTCCGAGGTTCACACATCGGAATATTAAAAAAAAAACTTTCTTCGGGGAACATATTTTCAAAAGTAACAAATAAAAACTTTGGCAACCGAAACATATTAAATTAGATTTCAAATCTTTTTATTGAAACTTCAAAATGGAAAAGACTAATTCAAAAATTTGCACCAGATTTACCGATAATTTTTGTCCTCAAGTATTGAATCATGGTGAATGTGATCTAGAAACTTTAAATGCAAGTGAATACTTTGTACCTGAAAAAAAATTTGATCATGTATGGGCTCATGAGCTCTTAGCCAACAAATGCTACAAGGACTATGTTCCACCTATTGAAATAAGTTGTAAACAAACAACTGAAAGAAAAACTAAAATAATAACCGAAGAAGAAATTGAGCAATTACCATATCGGGAAGCAAACTCAAATATTTTACCTTTAGATCAGCAACTAGCCATTATACAACAAGATGTTGACATACGACAAAAACTGGCCAATGATTTCGCTAATCGTACATTTCCCTGGTATATACAGAGACCATCATATCCATTAGATTTTAAAATTACAGACGAAATCAAAGCAGTTTTTAAAGATCATTTTGAATTCGAAATACTGCAGAACATACAACATTTTCGATGCAATTTATTAATAATAGATCTTGCTCACGCTGCATCATTACAGAATTTAGAATGTTGGCTTAAATTTTCCTCTTATGCATCCATTGTGACTGTTATTCATGATGTAGAGCTATATGAAAAAGTTAAAAATTCTCTTTGTATCCTTAAACTAATATTTATGAACGAGAATGTTGAGAACACTTGGCAAGAAGAATTACAGCGTTCCATTAATATGGGCATTATACATGCAAAAGAACAATTTTTACTTGATGATACTAACAAACCAGTTGCTTTCATTTTTTCTCATAATCGCGGTATATGTGTGTGCGATACATTCAAAATTTTAAGAAAATTTTTAAGAATTAATTAATATTGATTAATAAATTCTTAGTAAATAAAACTTCATTTGTATAAATATAATACTAGAGCATTTATTAAATTTATTCTTTGAGATATTCTCCCAAATTTATTTAAAATAAGGATTTATTTGTTGAGGGTTAAGCAATATCTACACTCTAAAACACTTTTGTTGAAAATTAGGTCGATAATAGTCGGCAACACTTTACAGATTATTATCGACCTAAAATTACACACGCATTATTTTTGAACAAAATGTTTTTACTAAAAAAAACCGATTGGCAGTGTGCAGGTTTGAGCCGCGACCTCCTGACTGATAGTCTGACGTATCTACCATTCAGCCAGAGCCGTATTATACTTTATGTTACATTTTTTTCCACTTGGACTAAATATGTTTAATTTGAAAGGTTTTTCTTTAATAAAATAACTATAAAATCGATGTAATTTTAGACAAGGAGAAATTTTCAACACAAATTTAGACAATATACGATCGTAAATTTGAAGTAATGTTTTAGAGTGTGTATGGGTATTTCCATGAAAATGACAACCACGACTGAAAAAATGAAAACCCTTAAAACTTTTTTTTTTAAATATGGTAAAGAGGAAAAAAACAATAAAATTTTACCATACTGAGGTATCTATTTTTACTTACTACAATTTTTAAATATCAAAAATAATAGTTTAAACTGAATATCTCTTTGATTAATTTTAAGACATTGCAATAAACTATTTTCGATTTTCTAGCGACCACTTTCAAATTAATGTTGCGACATAAAAGAACAAGGTTAGTAAGGAAAGATAAAAGACAGAGTTCGATTAGCTGTATATATTTTATTTTCTCTCAACGCTATTCTAAAGTCACGTACGCAGTGCACAAATATTATATATCTACGTCATATCAATTGGACCGGTCGCAACTGTTTCAAAATAAAAGTTTAAATCAAGATATTTGTCGGAAACAAATATTGATCGACAATTTTTTTCAATTTGGTGTAATACTAATTTTAAAAGTATTTAAATTTCACGTACGCTATTGTAGTACTACAAATGCAATTAAATGCAAATGAAAAATGGCAAAATTTCCATCATATTTCAAAAATAAAAAAACTTCATCCGTTTTCATATCATGATAGTCAGCATATAAAGGATTCTCGAACTGCATATTCATTAAGCGAAAAAATTCCAAATTAATAAATGTGTGTACTAATATGTAGTAGGCTAAGGTGAAGCCGTAAACTCAGCGCCCAAGTACGAGTACATAGTATGTAGTATGAAATGAACTTGAATCGTGATTGTTTTTATTGCTATTATTACCAAATACATATTTTTTATTTGTTCTTAAATTTTTGTTTACATATATTTACAAAACATATATTTCATTACTTAAGAATACTATAAGAGAGTAATCTGTCACGTACGCTATGTCACGTATGGTAATTAATTTTGTTCATTATAAGATCATCCAAAAGATTTTTTTATTTTAAATTTACGTATAATAAGGGAAACATAGTTGGCTTAGTGTAAGAAATTAAAAAAAAAACTTCACAATTCGCAGACTTTCGCATAATTTTACATCAATCTAACATCACTTCCGTTTTATATCGCATACGACATGCTCTTATTTCCCTCCATATTTTGGACAACAGGGTTTCAAATGTGATAATTTTTTTCACATATATTACCCTCTGAATGGAAATTCCCGTATGTATTTCATTTGTGTTTTACCAAATAAGCAGCAGACATCAACCATACTTTAGAAAATTTTCAAACCTCTTATCTTATGCACAGACGTTCAAAGACCATTTGAGAATTTACAAATAATTTTTTGAAAATCACCATAGAATAAGCGTAGAAGGATTAGAAACTTACACGTAACCCAACAAAAACTTTATATTCGATATGAATCTATTTTATTTTTCTACACCTTTCTAAAAATAGATTCATATCGAATATAAATTGTTTGTTGGGTTTTGTGTATTTTTTGTTAATGGAGCAATTTAATATAGCGAGTTTCGAATATCAAAAGAAGTCCACGCAAGATATGTACGAAAACGGTCGATAGTATTACGAAATATTTTGTAATTTCGCATCACGAAATTCTTTCGTAAAATATACGAAATGTACGCAAATAATCAATATATAAAAGTAAAAAAAAAATATGGCTCAACCTGGACACGAACTCGCAATCTGCACACTGAAAATAATCCATGCAACATTTTACGAATAAAACTTTCGTAGTGACTTTTTTCGTAGAATATACGAAACTTTCGTATATATTACGAAAAAATATTTAGGCAATATTTTTTAGAATTTACGAAAGTAACAAATTCCTTTCGTAAACATTTTCCTTGTTAAAAAACATATTTGAAATAAAAAAGTAAATTAAAATAATATTTTATAAACTGACGTATTTTTCAGATGTATGTAAATAAAACAAATTTTTAGCTCTTATAAAATAAGTAGAAAGTGGCTCAGTGGGTAGAGTTATGACTTGAAATATGAAGATTGCGAGTTCGTGCCCATTCTTTTTTCTTACTTTTATTTTTTAATTATTTTCGTACATTTCGTATATTTTACGACAGAATTTCGTGGTGCGAAATTAGGAAATATTTCGTAATATGTACGAGCGTTTTCGTGCATATGTTGCATGGAATTTTTTCAGTGCATATTTCAGGGCATTTACTCTACCCAATGAGCCATTTTTTACTTATTTCATGAGAGCTAAAAATATATTTTATCTATTTACATCTGAAAAATTAGTCAATTTATGAAAAATTATTTTAATTTATTTTTGTATATCAAATATATATTTTTGTACAAACGGAAAATATTTACGAAAGGAAAATATTCAGAAAATATTGCCTATATGTTTTTTTCGTAATATGTAAGAAAGTTTCGTACATTCTACGAAAAAAGTAACTACGAAAGTTTTTTTTGTAAAATGTTGTATGGGTTAATTTTAGTGAAAAACTGTGAACAAATTAAAATTTTTCAAATCTTTAGGCCTGTAACTCAATGAATTTTGATCCGGTCAACATAATTTATATACTGGCTGAAGGATAACAGACATGTCTCTGCAACAATGCAAAATTTTTATATTTAAAATGAATAGCTTTCAAGATTTTAGGAAATAGCTAAAAAAAATAGGAAAACAGTGTTTTTCGAATATCTCGAAAATACTTCTTAAGAAAAATAAATGAAAAATAAATATATTTGCATTCAATGATCCCAGATTAGCTTGGTGTTAACTTGTGTAATTTTACAAAAAATTCATTTTTTCAAATACGTTGAAAGCTTTTACAACTATTTCTTTACCAAAACGCCACACCGTTTTATCTGTAACTGCATTTGTAAGATTCTTTTTGTAGGGTGGCTCCCGGTAGTGATTCATTTGCGCATCAGTTCTTCGGAAAGTGTAGTCTCTACAATTAGCCGTAAAATGGACGGGAAAATGATTATGCGTTGCTATAATATAATCTGTATTATGAAGGCATTTCATGGCCCAACCATATTTGGCATATTCTTTAACCCGTTTTACATGCTGCAGCATATAAAAGTAATCAGGAAATTCCTTACTATATGAAACTTTACCTTCATAATTTGGAAAATAGGCGCAGAAAAAGCAAAGACTTGCATAGCTTTTACACTTAGGGCTGTGAGACTTTTGTGCCATTCCAACTAGTTAGTTCATGCCAACTGGTATAATTGTTTAAAGGAATTGGCATTTCATCAATATCCCAGACTCCTATATATTTATAACCGTACATATTTCTGTAGATACAATCATTATAGGCAATACTTTCATGTAACATTGATTCTCCATGTCTAGTGATATCTTGAAGATGACGATATTCCGGTAAATTTGAATATTTGAAAGTATAAGTAAATGGACGTTATTCCAAAAATCCAGTTGATTGATAATAATTTAAAACTTTTGTAATATTTTCATGTGTCTCCAAATAAAATAGCACTATTTTTTGAGCACCTAGTATACGTAAAGATTCTATATACTCCACCAAACGATATGATATGTCAACGTAGGGAAAATACAAAGCTTTTATACAAACCGTAAATTCTTTCTTTTTTCCCAAAGGCTTTAAGGGTCTGTAAAAAACTCTTAGATTATAATCAAATAATTATTTGTAGCCTTATCGCAGGGTGCTGCTACCAGAGAAACACTTCTTGGATTCCACTTTTGGTAAGACTTTGGCATAATACATGTGAGAATGTGAGGATAACTATATTTAGGATTAAAGCCCCATTTACTTTGCCATATAAATTGTGTTGAGCTTACAGGCACAATAACTGGGGCAAATTTCTTTCTAAGCCATATTTGACAATACACTGTAGGATAAGCACTCGAATTTACAGTTATAAAATCAATCATGGCTAAAATTTTTATATGCATCTCATTTTTAGTTACTAGTGGCCTATTATCTAGGTAGGCTCCAAATATATAATATGTTAGATTTCTACTGTAGAATATCTGCCAATATTCATTTTGAATTTGAATGTCCATTATGTCCGGATGCCATGCACAAGTAAAGTTATAGTTCCTCATAAAGTTGAGTGGTGTCTGCAGCTCTTCTATAGGTAAATATGGAATATTTTGGGCAATTCTTTGTTGAAGAAGATATTTATTGGGCTCTGAAAAGAAAACAAAAAAATATATTAAAAAAAGTAGGATGAGATCCAAAACATCAACATGCGGTGTAGAAATTTAGCTGTAATAAATAAATAAATAAATTAAGTAAAGTGCGACTTTGGCTCGCACACGAAAGGTTCCGTACGAATAAACTTCGTTTTTGCCCCTTTTTTCATTTTGGCAGTTTTTACGTTATGCTTTTTTGTTTAATTTTGTTTTTTTTATTTTTCAAGAATTTTTCGCTGTTTGGCTTTTTTTTTGCGTTTTTTTCATTTTCGTGATTTTTTTCATTTTTTTCTGGCGATTTTTCGTTTTTTGCCATTTTTTGTCTTTTTTTTGGCGGTTTTTCGGTTTATGAATTTTTTTCGGTTTTTTGTGATTTTCTTAGTTTAAGCAATTTTACTTTTGTTTGACACTTTTCTTTTTTTTCGTTTTGACGATTTTTTTGCTTTGTGGCGTTTTTTTTTTTTTTGGTTTTGTCATTTTTTTCGTTTTGGTGATTTTTTTTTTAATTTTTGGCGATTTTTTTTTCGTTTTTTGATGCTATTTTTAGTTTTAGCCATTTTTTATGTTGTAGTGTTTTTTTTCGTTTTGCCGACTTTCTTCGGTTTTTTGCGTTTTTTGGCGATTTTTTTTAGTTTTGGAGCTTTTTTTTGGGTTTTCTAATTTTTTTGGTTTTGGTGATTTTTTTTAATTTTTGGCGATTTCTTCGTTTTTTGATGATATTTTTAGTCTTAGCGATTTTTTATGTCGTAGTGGTTTTTTTCGTTTTGCCGACTTTCTTCGGTTTTTGGCGATTTTTTTAGTTTTGGAGCTTTTTTTTTGGTTTTCTAATTTTTTTCGTTTTGGTGATTTTTTTTAATTTTTGGCGATTTTTTTCGTTTTTTGATGATATTTTTAGTTTTAGCGATTTTTTATGTTGTAGTGGTTTTTTTTCGTTTTGACGACTTTCTTCGGTTTTTGGCGTTTTTTTTAGTTTTTTGGTGATCTTTTTAGTTTTGGTGATATTTTGCGCTATAGCGATTTTTTTAATTTGGTGCTTTTTTCCTTTAAGGGTTTTTTTTTTCAATTTTGGCGATTTTTCATCTTGAAATTATTTTAAATTTGGAATTTTTTAGTTTTAGTGTTTTTGAACATTTCAAGAGTTTACCTCTTACGGTTTCCAAGATACAGCATATTGTCTAAATTACATAGTAAAACTACATTAACTGATAGAACACTCTTTAATTTTTATTGTTTCAAATAACAGTGTTAATTGCTGTAGTCTATTCTACAGACTACAACAATTAACACTAACTTTGAAAATTTAAAGTGTCTATATAAGTGTCTGTATACTATTTACATTAGTATTTCAACATGTTTCGTTGCTCGCTTTAGAACACCCTTTAATTTTTAACTGTCATATATTTTCTGTTGTAGCGGCAAAAGTTTTACATATTCTGTGAAAAGTTCAGGTCCGTAGCTCTTATGGTTCCCAAGTAATACAGCCTGTGACAGACAGACAGACAGGCGGACAGCGTAGCGAAAGCAATAGGGTTCCTTTATACTTTTGGTGTGCGGAACCCTAAAAAGTAGGATGAGTTCCAATTTGGAACTTCCAAAATTGCGGTGTAGAGATTTAGCTGTAAAAATGATTAAAATGGCGTTTAGAAGTTTTTGTTTGTCGCGTTAGGCTTAAGAGGGCCCTGGTAAGCTTTTATGAGTATTTTTACGATGATGCAACATGAATTTATATTAGGGTGTCCGTAAAAAATTTAAATTTGGATTTCTTCAAGTCTCATACCCCAAAACGATGGGTATTTATAAAAAAAACTACCATAAAAAGTTCAGGTCAATCAATTGAACTTAAGGCGTGTTGTACGCCCACTAAACTATAGCACAAATACAGCCAACTTTGACAAAATTTATATAATTTTGAAAGATATTTTTTGACAGAAGCGCACAATTTATATTTCGTTAAAATCGGTTCAGTATTTAGGGATGTAGAATCGCTTAAATTTTCTACTAATACATGCTAAAGTTAAAAAACAACTCAAGAAACATGTAAGTGTGTGTTAAGATTTTGCTTTTGCAAAGATAATAATAATAAAACACTTCTTCTCTTCTTTGAATTAGTATTGTTGTAGGAAAGGCATAGTACTAAAATGGAGGCAAGCTCAATAAATTGAATTACCTTATGTGAAGAGATTTTGATTCTGTTTTTTTTTTGTATACGAACATTAAAATGTATCATTAAATAGTTGCATTATATATTGTATGTCTGTTTTTTTAAGAGATTGTTTTATGACATTCGGATAATTTTCCTATGAGCCGTAATAAAATATATTTATATCTAGTGTTCTTGGAAGTTACTATACTCACAAAGTTTGACGCCGTATGCATAACAACTTGCGACAAAGTTAGCAAAAGTGACGAAATTTAAGTGGCTCTGAATAAGTTTTTTAGAAAAATTTTAGCTAGCCGTGGAAAACTTACACCACATTAATTTAAACAAATTTATTCTTACCACTTCTTTGATCTACATTTAGGTTTTTATTATTTTTCCATATAATTGTTTTGTTAAAACTAAAGAAACTATAAATATACAGATAGAACACAGCAAGTAAAATAATTAATAATAAAATTATGTAAAATTTAAAATTTTTTCTGCTAAACATTTTCGTTTATTATACGCTAACGAATGAAACTAAAATGTAAGATGATTATACATTGAGAGATACAAATTTGCTAGAAAACATCTGTTTAAACTTTTTCAATGAGGTAAATATTAGCAAAAGCATTAAGCAAAAATAATATTTGTAGTAACTCAGCAAAACTTTTTGTTGTGCAGATGATTATTTTTTTATATGCATTTAACAGCAGTAAATGTTTGTAAAATGGGTCGTTAAAATATTTTATCATATTCGTATTAAACGGTTATTTTTTTAAGACGTGGAACTTGAAAATGGTAGCTAGAGCGGTTGGGCAATCATCAGTTCGTTTGGTGTATGGCGAGATAGCCATGATAGCGGGAAAGTTAAAGTCATAACTTTCTCTGAAAATCGGTCGTCAGCGGGAGAAAAAACTCGTGCTGCAAGGAATATAAAGCATATTTTTAGCCACAATATAGGCCATGTCGAATTATCCCAGCAAACCAAAACATTTGAAAATAATATCGCATTCGAATGTTGCGTACACATTTCTCGGACAAAACACTCGAGAACGGCTATTGAAGTCGGAAAGAGAAAAAGCTGCTAGAGCCCACTCGTCGCTCAGTTTGTGGCAGCAAATCTTTCGATTTCGATGTTTCGCTGACAAATCAATAGCGAACCAATAACGAAGAAATATCGATACCACAAAAAATGCAGGAAAAGGGAATTTTTCAAGATTGTTATCTTTATTTTTTTAATTTATCTATTTTAATGTAAATGGAATATTTATTTATTTAAAATTGTAACTTAGGCTGCAGTCAATCAGATTCGAACACAGTACCTCCAGGCTAAAAGATTAGCACACATCCACTAGGCTACCGTGACAAATTTTCTTCTATTCAATTATTGCACACATGAATGTAAATTACACATTCGAGAAATTATCGAAAATAGTTCGATGCTGCGAACATTCACATTTTATGAAGTTTGGCAATTACGCTTATTATCGCGACATTATCGATAAAAGCTCGCTTTATTGAACATTCGATATTTTCAGATTCACGAGCATTTATCGACAAATTCATTTCGAAAATTCTTCGTTTTAGTGAACCTTCTTTTATTTCGAATCTCAGGTTTAGTGGGTACCCACTAAAAGAAGGTTCGCTAAAACGAAGAATTTTCGAAAAAAATTTGTTCGATAAATGCTCGTGAATCTAAAGAAAATCGATTGTTCGCAAATGCGAGCTTTTATCGATAATGTTGCGACAATAAGCTCAATTGCCAAATTTCATAAAATGTGAATGTTCGCTGCATCGAAATATGTCTCGATAAGAAGCGCAATTGCCAAATTTCATAAAATGTGAATGTTCGCAGCATTGAAATATTTTCGATAATTTATCGAATGTGTAATTTACATTCATGTGTGCAATAATTGAATAGAAAAAAATTTTCCACGATAGCCTAGTGGATGTGTGCTAGTCTGTTAGCCTGGTGGTACCGTGTTCGAATCTGATTGACTGCAGCCTAAGTTACAATTTTAAATTAATAAACATTCCATTTACATTAAAATAGATAACAATATTGAAAAACTACTTTTTCCTGCATTTTTGTGGTATCGTTATTTCTTCGATATTGGTCCGCTATTGATTTGTCAGCATGATTTGTCAGCAAAACATCGAAATCGAAAGATTTGCTGCCACAAACTGAGCGACGAGTGGGCTCTAGCAGCCTTTTCTCTTTTCGACTTCGATAGCCGTTCTCGAGTGTTTTGTCCGAGAAATGTGTATGCAACATTCGAATGCGATATTATTTTCAAATGTTTTGGTTTGCTGGGTATAGAAATAACACACACACATATATATACACACACGCACGTGCACACAAATAATCAAAATATTCTTTACGTTATGGAAGCTGTAATTAGTCTTCTGACAGTTAAATTAATCCGAGTAAAATAAGATTTATTAATTTTTATGGTTGTTTTTTCTGCATCTTGAAATAAACAAAATAAAAGAAAAAAAAAACAATATTTTTACGGGTTTAGTTCAGTTAATCTTTTAACATTTTAAATTAAATGATATTTTCGTAAAATTTAAATGAAAACTGAGTAGGCCGGGTTTTAATTGAGTTTTAATTTATTTTAAATTGCATTTTCAGTTTATTTTACAGAATATTTCGAATGTATAAAAACTTAAACATTTTAATTTAATTTTTTAATCGACTTTAAAAGAAGAAAGATTATCAATTCGTCATGTATTCTCAGATTTAAGATATTTATTCTTTATTTGAAACGATGTACATTCTGATTGGTGCCCTGAATAGTTGGCAGCGTCATGTTCATATTTTTCCAACTACTTCTACGCTATCGATTGAGTGATCTTTTTTTTCAACACATCATAAATAAAAAGTGGGCAGTGACACGCCCATTCAAAGTCAATATATGATTAGCAACTTCTATTAAGCCGGTGGCGAAACAATATTGTAGCTAGCAATGCAACGCCCAAACGTGGTAAATATTCTTTTGACAGATTCTTATACAATTTTGCCATACAAAAATGTTAAAAAAGCGAAAAATAAATTTTATTACAGAAACCATTGAATGAAGCAAAAACTACTATAAAACTCCTCTCTTCTCATATACATATATATATTAGTTACATGTGTAAAGTAAAAGAAGAGCACAAAATGTACGTTTAGAATGAGATTCAGCCATATAACAAGAAATTTGTCGATGTACTAATTCTAGAAAATATTTGCAGAGACGAACTATTTCGACGTCTTTTTCAAACTTTTCGAAAATAGGTCAAAGTGATTATAGCTTATCGTATAGCTATCCAGCTCTTCGATATATTAAATGTTTCTTGCTATTCGAAAAACTAATTTAGAGTCTGTCCCACAATGTCGAACGAACGAAAATGCTGGATTTCTAAACAAAAAAGAACTGATTTGTGCCAGCTATTTTAAGTCTAGAAATCCACCGAACGATAACTTTCGACATCGTAGGATAGGCCGTTATAATAGATTTCTAAATTTTCCCAAATGTAGCAATGCAACAAGTTTTATATATTGCTGTTACTTTTCACATTTATTTATTAATATTCTATGATGTTCCGCCATCTTCTGGTGCTGCTGTTGGGGCTGGTGTGGTTGTTGTTGTTGTTCTCAGGAATGGACAAAGCGGTGATCTAAGCAAACAAGCGAAAAGGATAAATGTCGACTCAGCTACTGGTGCACTGAACAAGAGTAAACTTCCTACAACAATCAGATATACCAGAAATGTCGTAGATTGCATTTTATTTTGTTTGATCCAAGAAACGATTGGCTGAATTTAATTTCCAAAAACTGAATGACTATAAAATATTCAGGTCAGCGATATTTATATAAAAAATTCGTTACGATAGTTTTTGTATTTGAATTTCTGGACTGTTCTTAAAACACGTATTGTAGGCAAATTTTTATTATTATTATCTCAACAAATATTGGTTATTATAATTAGCATTTAATTACATGTAAATATCTTTAATTATAAGTAAATAATATAATTTAAAATAGGCTAATTTAAAGATAATCCATATTAGTTTAACAATGTATATCTTTTATAAATACATTCCTTCGTATTGTTGCATTATATGCTTATTTTACATACATATCCCTTTAAAGATGTATGGGTAAAGAGTACCCAATAATAATCTAGTTGTACTCTTATAAATTCTGAAATAAAGAAGTAACAGAACGATTAAAAAGAGAACTAGAGACTAATATAAAGCTACCCAGCAAAAATGTTTACTACTTCTTCTTTGGCATTTTATCAAATTACTTTAACATAGCGATTTCTTTGAGTATAGGAGCTTAACACATTGGCTTACAAATAACAACTTAAAAATATCAATATTTAGAAGTAACTGCGTATAAAAAACATAATAAAAATTTAAGTCGTGCCATTTTAAAATATTATTGTGTTTTATGTTAAGTGTTTTACTCACTACAAAAAGAAATGCACTCATCTACGCCAGGAGTTGAACTGCTGACCACCTACATATATAATGAAAGCAGACACTACTACTGAGTCAGTAAGAGAATAAAAAATGGCTTGCTCATTTTCTGTAAGGTCCCACTTGACCAAGACTTTCGCTAATGATATCAATTTCGAATATATCTCGCACATTTATCGTGTAAGGCTACGGAGAATGATACTCAAAAATTAATTGAAAAAAGTTTACCTATCACTCAGTTTTGTTTAAAGAAACATTCGATTTCGAAGATTCATTAGCAATATCAAAAGTAAGCCAATATCGAACAATAGCAAAAGGAATTTTTTATGATTTTTATCTTTATTTTTTAATTTATTTATTTTTATAATTCTTTATCTTACGCTGCAGTCAATCAGATTTGAACACGGTACCTGCAGACTAACAGACTAACACACATCTACTAGGATATCGCGGAAAATTTTTTTCTGTTCAATTATAGCACATATGGTACGTATGTGTTATTTTAATGCTTAAACTTACGATGCAGTCAGACAGATTCGAACACGGTACCTCTTGGCTAACAGACTAACGCTCATCCACTAGGCTATCGTCACACATTCGAGAAATTATCGAGAGAATTTCGCTTTAGCGAGCATTCGATTATTTTTTAGATTCGCGAAGAAATATCTAATATCTTTATTCTCATTCTAAACGTACATTTTGTGCTTTTTTTTCTTGTTTAGCAATGTAACTAAATGAAATATGAGAAGGCAGGATTCATATCATAGTTTTCGCTTCATTCAATGGATCTTGAAATAAAATTATAATTTGCGATTTTTAAAAATTTTTGTGTATTGCTTTCGCGGTTGTTCTGGGACTGATTTTCGCGAAAAAAAATATACTACAAAAAATTAGTATAGGATTCCAAGGTACTATACGTCTACTGTTTGAAAACAAAATATTATACTAATCGTAGGACTAAATTAAAAGTTATGACCACTTTTTCAATTTTGAATTGGGTTCACAGGAAAAATAAAAAAAAATTATATCTCTTAAAATAATTATTTACAATTACATATTTATATATAAGCGAAAAGAAGGCTAACTCGTCTTTCAAATAAGACTACTTTTAATGAAATCGACCAACAACTCCCAGCAAAAACTTTTGCCTTTTTTGTAATCGGTAGTACTTTACTAATGGGTTGCAAAGTAATGAGTGGTACTTATTTATCTTATTACTATGCCTCAAATTAAAGCTACTACCTCGTTTTTAATAAAATTGGTACGTATATTTCGCATTATCTGAAAGTATATACACACAGAAAAAGAAAGGAATGTAAAATCCACATGCCGCAATTTTGATTGGAAATCATATTAAATTTACAAGAAATAATTTATCGTTTCAGTGTGTTAGTGTTTATTTGCTTTGTTCATTGCTACAATTCACTGTTCTGTTTAGTTGTGTGACTTGTTGTTGTTTATTCTTACATGTGTCGTCTATGTAGACGACAAAAAAACGAATTACTAGCGAACATTTACTGTTGCTGGTTTAAAATTACCATTGTTTCATATTAGTTTTAAACGGAAAATTATTAATCTAACTTTAAATCATCGTTTAAACAATTTTGTTATAAACGTTAAGTTTCATTTTCAGTCGACATGACTATAAATTTAATTTGAAATAAGCATTGTGTTAAATAATCATTTAAATCATGTTGAATTAAAATGAAATTCATTTTACATACGATGGTATTTATTTAGTGTATAAGTAAAGAAAAGTTTGAAGCTGTTGTGGCTGCAGTGGTTAGCGCGTGGACTATCATGCAGGTGGCACGAGTTCAAATCTTGGCTGGGGCAGTCAGCCACAATGAAAAGTTTTCTTATGACTATCACGTAAGTAAAATAATTAATAAAAAAGTCATGTTGTTTCAGCTTGATATAACTTTAATTCAACTTGATTTTTCGTGTTGTTTCAATATCGAATTCACGTTGTTTCAACTTGAAATAACTTTGATTCAACATGATTCTTCGTGTTGTTTTAATATCAAATTCACGTTGCTTCAACTCGAAATTAATTTGATTCAATATGATTTTTCGTATTATTTCAGTATAAACTTCATTTTGATTTAACTGTACTGGAATATTAAATCAACATGAAATATAGTTAATCCAAAAGGAAAAATTTTCTTTCAAGAGTATTGTAAATCATGTCGATTTAACATGAAACACCTATGAAGCAAAATCACTACCGAAATATGTTAAATTAACCTGGTCTTTGACGATTTTACATGGAAATTTTTCTGTGTGTACAATTTGTTGTTATGTATTAATTTATTAAGTAGACAAGCACTTTTTAACTCAACATGTGTTTGGATATGAAAAGTAATTGTTGTCGTTTAAACTTGTAAGTCAGCAACAGCTAAGCGGGTAAAGTACTTGTCCTCAAACCTGAACTACCACAGGTTCGTCTCCCAGCTGGGTAAAAAAAAATTTTAATATTATAAATATAATATAGTTTGTTAATTTTATTTTTCAATTTTAATTTGCTTATGTGACTACTTATTCTTTAGCTTTAAGTAAGCCAAAAAATAACTAGTTAGCTGTTGTTAAAATATAAATAGATCTTAAATGGGTAACCCCTTTATTTTTTGGACATCTCAAACCAAAAAAAAAGTTATCGAGGCAAATTGTAAGTAGTTGCGACTTAAATCCTCATACACTTTTTTGCCTACCAGTAAGCAACGTTTTTGCTGGGTTTTAGCAGTTATGTCATTTTCTAATATTTATTCGTAGCTCACCTAATACATTCTTCGAAAATAAAAAAGCCCACAGTGCGGTAGAAGCAAAATTTTTTCAAAGGAAATCCGAAATTCGTCAACAGATAATGTTCCTTATGTCGTTTCTACCCTTCGGCTGCTCTTACCTCTTTCTTAACGTCCTAAAGTTTATAGATAAAGTATATTAAAAAAATTTTTTACGTAACGCTCAACACATTTTTATACGAATTCAATATTTTTGCAGAACACACACTACATTTTGAATTTACAACAATTCAGATGTATAATGTTCGATGCATTTTAACATAAATTTCTTAATTATGCAATAAAAAATTTCAATTAAATTTAAAAAATATGATTAACACTTAATACATTTTTTTCTGGTACAAAACATGATTGATTGATGAAACGGTTTGCAATATAATACTATTTAACAAAGTTCACAAAACTTTTAAATATTTAGAAGTAAAAACCTACGCTGTTATTTTAGTGTCATTTGTTAATGCAATTTTATAATTAAACTGAGTACAGAAGCGTACAAAAAAGTGTAACGCTCAAAACCTAAAAATTTAAAAAAAATTTTAATTTTAATTTAAGAGAAGCAAATGCAAATATTCTAAAACCGTTATAAATTTAATCTCGTTTTTAGAAAAATTCATAGTTTCTTAATGTGGAAAATCAACAGCATGTATTTCGGACACGCCATTTTGTATGAAGATATTATAAACATTACTTTCGTTCTTCGTTTTTAACACATGATGGACGGTCTTACACAAAAAAACTTATGTATATTTATCTCTAATCTCTTAAATCAAGCTAAATTAGTTTTAATTTTAAAATTTTTGCATTTATTTAATGAAATATTCCACGATACTTTCAACGGACACGAAAAAAGCACTTAAATTGAGAATCACCCACACTGGTATCTACCTTACGTTTAATAACATCGTCATCCGTTAAATGAGTGCAACGCGCACAAAGAAACACTGGAATTGACAATAAATTTTTTTTTTTCAATTGCCCGTGCTGTTTATCCGTTTATTTGTAAGTAGTATTTTCTATTGAAAAATAAGTTAGTGTTTATGAAAGACATTTCAAAACAAGATGAACTTTATAGATTGCACTGCACAACACAAAAGTTACATGGTTCTAAGGACTTATTTTGGTAAATAAACATGTACATTGGGGTGGCAATGAAAATCAGTTTTAGAATTTTGTAAAAAGCTGTGCGAATTATTGCGACACTTGGTTTAAAACTTAAGTGGTGAAATTTTTCGCCAAATTAGGTAACTCTTAGGCGTACCCCATTGAGGTCAAAATTCCAATTTTATAATATTTACCAAAATTATACTCAATTTACATAAAACGATATTTCAGTAAGCGTATGTCAAAATTTGAGCCAAATTACGGTTTTATATTACGCTACGTACAATGACTCGGCATAGAAAATCTCGTATGTTTTACGTTTAAGGTATAAGATGTGTTTTAGCACTTCCATCTAAACAACTTAACCCTTTAACTTTTCATTCGGTAAAATTGTTTGTCTTTTTTTTAAGAAAAAGGGGAAAGTCTCCTCTTAAGTGGCAATATAGCGGAACCAAATGTTCTACAAAAATGTTTCCCGTGGCAAATATTTTTCTAAACATTTTAGTACGCATACAGCGTAAAGTTAGAGGGCTAAAATGTTAAAAAAATATATATATTCCTCGTGATGTTTTACCTGAAACTGCTTATATCTTAAACGTAAGGCCTACAAGACTTCTTATACCGAGTCATGCCAACTATGTGCAAAACGGCGGGAGCTTTAACTCCCCTAAAATAAATACCAGAAGTAAATATTTTAAACGCCGATAATATATTTTTTATGGCTTCTACCAGAATCAGTGATTAGAATAATGTAATATACAAAAAGAAGAAAATATTTCACTGTACAGTGTTACCATCTTTGCTAAAAACGACTGACTATACATTCTAATTAGTGGACGATTATTCAATAAGATATACTGATTCGATCGATGCCTTAAAATAAACATTTCAAGTAACATTCAAGGAAATTTTATAATTTGCTGCTCATTATTACGTTTATTTATTTATATTTCAAATAAATTATTATCATTAAGCTCCAGACTCATCTGTAGTACTTGCGGCTTCTGTTGTTGTTGATGTTGTTGAGGTTCTTGCTGTTGTCCTGAAAGGACAACGCGGGGATCGACGCAAACAGGGGATAATGAAAAATGTTGATTCAGCTACTGGTGCACTGCACAAGAGTAAACTGGCCACAATCATCAGATATAAAAAGAATTTCGTATACCGCATTTTAATATTTAATCCAAGACAGGTTTGACTGAGCTAAACTTACAAAAACTGAATAAATTTAAAATATTATGATCAGGGATATTTATATAAAAACCAGGTAATAGGAGGTTCTGCGTCAGAAGACTAGATTATTATTTAAAGAAAAGTAAAGGCATATTTACACAAATATTGACGACATTTGTTAAGTATTAAACTGTTTTTTTTAATAATTTTATTTATCAACGACATATTTAGAATAAATAAATGAAAGTCAATGCAAATTTGAGTAAAATATATATACACTCATAGAAAAATGTATCATCGCATTGATGACGCCCTGTCATCAGAATTCTGACATCATCACTATGACAAATGTCATCAATAAAACGAAAACAGACATCAATCTGATGTGAAATGTACTCATAGAATTGTGTCATAGTTTAAGTGTCATTAATGCTATGAGCGGATTCATACGATGCCACTTATTATATATTACACTATGCAACAAGAAAAATGCCGAGGAGTACCACCATATTTTTTTGATATGCGATAATTTCCTAACTGCAAAAACAGACGAAATTTTAAATTCTATGGATAATTTTTTTTGAATTTGGGATTTTTGAAAAGACTGCTTGGGTGATTTTATCATAACTTATAAACGGTTTGTCAAATTTTTTTACAAAAACCCCGCGTAAAGAAAAAACATGGTTGAGGCAAGCATTATCGAAGACCAACATACTATGATTGAATATATGTTTGAATATATGGTTTAAAAAAATGTTTTACATATAATAGGGTTAAAAACAACCATATATATGGTTCAAAATTACAATATGTGGGTTGAAATAACCATATATATTGAATAAAACAACCATATGGCTCGAAATTACAATGGTTCATATTAACCATGTATATGGTTCAAAATTACAAAATATGGGTTGAAATAATCATAAGCATGTATGGTGCAAAATAATTATATATATGGTTCAAAATTACAATTTATGGTTTAAAATAATATGGTTCAATACAACCATATATATATATATATATATATATATATATATATATATATATATATATATATATATATATATATATATATATATATATATATATATATATATATATATATATATATATATATATATATATATATATATATATATATATATATATATATATATATATATATATATATATATATATATATATATATATATATATATATATATATATATATATATATATATATATATATATATATATATATATATATATATATATATATATATATATATATATATATATATATATATATATATATATATCAAAATTACAGTATATGGTTTGAAATATTCATATAAATGGCTCAAGACAACTATATACATATGTGGTTTAAAATTACAATATAAGATTTAAAATAACCATATATATGGCTGAAAGCTACAATAAATGTTTTGAAATAACCATACATATGTTTCAAGACAACCATATATATGGTTTAAAATTACAATTTATGGTTTAAAACAACCATATACATGGCTAAAATTTTATTTTTTTAACTGTTCAGTGTGTGGAATCTGCAATAAAAAGTATTATCTATTCTCACATAGATATATACATACATATTTGCTGACACATGTTTTATTTACAATCGTCCACGTTCTGAAAATCATTTCGTTCTGAAATATTGCAGCTTTTCAATTAATTTGTATGTTTCAGATGTTTAAGATATTTTATCCGAACTAAGCCGAACAATATGGCCAAATATTAATTCCTAGCATTTATCAGTTTTTGTGAATCTAAATTGATTATTAGGCTAAGGTTCGTAACGTCATATTCAGAAAGAATTGGGTATGATTAATATTCCAAGGAACAAGGGAAAAATTAACATCAACTTAATTTTTCAACGTCCACAGCAGAACAGAGTAGCGCCACTTTCTGAAGCCGCTACACTTCCATCGTCAGTGCTCACGTGTATTTGCTATCACCACTTGTCAGTTTTTGTTTTTCTTAATTTATTTTTTTATCTTATTTTTCAAACCAAGCGACGCACAAAAACGTACCAACAGCTCTCAAGTAAAACAAAAAAGCGTTCAACCAAGGGATAGACCCAAAACTTTTTGGGAAGCAGAGAGCCATCTCCCTTTTGTAACCAAAGATGGATTGTAAATAAACTTTATTAAAATAGTAAAAACAAGAATCATATTTTATTGTTATAGAACCATACCGTTGTTGAATTTTTAAATATACCATGACTGTAGTTCGAATGTTTTAATAATAATATTGATAAATTTAACCATGTTGCTATTAATATGAGTGCTAATAATATCATGATTAAATATTAGCATGAGGTTTTTGTTGTAAACTAATTAAGGTTCACAATTGTTGAAAATAATAATAACTTATTTGCTACCAGCATAAGCTATATCGGGAAACATGAAATTGTTGACCCAACCATGCCACAACCATATTTTTTCTTTGCGTGCATTTGAAAAACTTTAAATAAAATTATCTTTAAGTCGTTCTAACAATAGTTTCAGAATTATTCAGACCGCAATGATGGAAAACATATATTTTTACACAAAACAGAAATACTTTTATTTTTTAAAAATTTATAATAATCGGAAAGTGCAAAATGTTACAATTTTTATTCACTAACCGTAAAGACACTACCACAAATAAAATTAGCTTTATTTCACAAAAATCGATGGATAAATATTGATTTTATTATTCGCAAAAAATCGAGGTTTTGAGGCGTTGCTCCACAAGTTTTATGATAACTTCGAAAACGGTAATCCAATTTGCTTACACAAACACTAAAAAACTTGGAATAAAATTACCTTTAAGCTATTCTAGTAATACTTGTTTATACACTCAATGGTTTCGGAATTATTCATACTGCAATGATGAAGAATTATATTTTTTTAGGCAAAATTGGAAAACTTTAATTTTTTAAAAATATATGAAAAATTGAAAATTGGAAAAACTTACCATTTTTATTAATAAATCAAAAAGCTTCTTATTTAACAAATAAAATAAGATTTATTTCATGAAAATCGATGCATAAATATTGATTTTATTCACAATAAAGTGAAATTGGCTGATTTGTGCAAAAATTGCGAATATTTACACTGTACAGCAAAATAATTTTTTTAAATAACAAGATTTTTACACCTGATTCCGGTAGAAGTTGCCAAAAAAAAAAAATACATCCATGAATCGGTGTTTTGAAAGTTTACATCTGGGATCTATTTTAAGGGAGCTATTTTCCCCCTTTTGCATACAGTTATTCTGACGTATAAGATGTGTTCATCTTCTTCTTTTATTACCGATCCATTATTGGAGTTAAGTGATTACATGCATATTTCTATATAATAACATTATCTAGGCTATATAAATTTATACTAAATATTTAAGATATATTATTAACTATATTAGCAAACTCTTTTCTTCTTCTTGCTGTATGGATAAGATCGCCTATGGTATTTAGCCCTGTTCAGTTTCTAATATTACGCAGCCACGACATCTGCCTTCTACCCATACCTCTTCTTCCTTCAATTCGTCCCTTCAGTATCAATTGCAGCATTTCATATTTTTCTCCTCGGACAAATGTGTACTAAATTGTTGTTAACAGCATACGTTCACAGTTGATTCTTCTAAGAACTTCGTTATTTGAGACTCGATCTACCCATGATATTTTCAAGAGTCTTCGATAACACCACATTTCAAAAGCTTAGATTTTGTTCATTGATGTTAATTTTATTGACCATGTTTCCAAGCCATACATGAGTACCGACCACACATAGCACTTCATAGAACGAAGCCGAAGGGATAAGTCCACTTCACCGTAGCAGATATAGATCACCGCATGGTATGCTAGAACAGTAACCACTAAGCTAGGGAGGGTCATTTATTTTTATACACAGCTCTATGCAAGAATACAAAATCAAATTACGAAGTAAAAATAACACTCGTATCCATATTTGTATCCACGTAAGGGAGAGAGGATGCACTATATAAAAGTATGAGTTGAATAAAAAACTTCGGTTTCAAAATATATGAAAAAACAAATAGCCGACCAATTGCATCGTGTGTGTGGTAAACTCGCTTACGTTGTTGCATCCTCGTAAGGCAGAGGGGATGCACTGTGTACTTTTGCCCCCTCTGAAGTTCTTCTAATTAATCTTACTGCTTCCTTGTACCAAATTTATTTTTGCTGGGTTAGTCATCATATGTATCAACAATTGTTATGTTGACTGTCGCATCAACAATGTTTATGTTGACTTTGTTCAGCCGATACTTTGTATTGTGACATAGTTAGTTTGTAAATCTGTTGATGAATTGAGGAGCCTGGAATCAAGACCAGAAGAAAGAATAAAATAAAAAAATAAAACTAAAATAGAAACAAGTAAAATTAATAAAATATAAATATATATATATATATATATATATATATATATATATATATATATATATGTAAGATTGTTTCAATGATGAAAAGTGTAAATGGGTAAAAAAACGAAGGTACTTGATATATCATTGATGTCAAATTACATCAGCATTGTGAATGGATTTCCTACCACCGACATCATATTGATGACAATTTGTCATTAGGTTAATGTCAACTAGTAATTTCCATTATGTCGATGTGTCATTTCTTTGATAATAGATTTGCCATCATCGGCATTGATGACTAGGTAATTTAAAGGTTGACATCACAGTGATGAAAAGTGTCATATGGGTAAAAACGAAGACACTTGATATTGTATTGATGTCAAATTATATCAGCGTTATGAAGGGTTTTCTATCAATGTACACTATTGTGGAGTGTCAGATTTTTTTTGCGAATTTCAATTTCGAATAGCAAAAAAGGTTGCATTTTATTTTTAGATACATGGGAAAAATAATGAAAAAAATATTGGGACCTACTTTTAGCCCTCTACCATAGCATCCAGATTTTCAATATGAGATCAATTGTGAAACATCATATGATGCAACATTATATATTATTTATAGCTGTTATAACTCATTACACTCAAAATATCCACTATTTTATACATACATACAAGGTCATATTTCAGACAAACTTAAGATGAAATAATGAAGCAAATTTTCGAACTTCTAAATCTTTGTCATATCTAGCAAAAAACACATTTTCTAAAATAATTTGAGGTCGCTGAACACGAAAATGATATTAATTTATTTTTCTTAATGCGTGTTTTCCCGATATTCGGGAAAAACAAGTTTTGTTTTTTTTCGTTTATTGGCTAAAATTCCGAGAACACCTCATCTGAATAAAATAAATTACATACTGTTGTATAGATATCTCTCTATTCTTACATTCAATGCACTGATTGTGCCAATCGTATAAAAAATGTATAGAGTTACAGACATTAAAATTTAAAAAAAATATGTTTTTAGATCTTCTCCCAAAAACTATCATTTTAAATTGCGCCATTAAGATGAAAATATTTGTATACTGTATTTGAAAGATAATTTTGTGACGATCACATGATGAATGCAATCGCTAAATTCTAATAAAAAATAAAAAATTTATTAGCCCTTAAGCGAAAACAGCTGTATTACTTTTTAGTTATTTTTCATACAAAACTAATTTAAATCAGTTTGTATAAAAAATTTTTTTTTCATTGACAATAATTTTGTATGGGAAATAAAATCAGCTTTTTTCACTTAATGGCTTGTAACTTTCTTATATTTTATCAGATCTCCTAGATCTTAAAATTTTTTTCATTTGGCATAAAAATGTTTTTTATGTGTAGCCTTAACAAAATTATTAACATTTTTTCTATATTAATGAAATAAAATTCATATAATTTCTCTAGCTTCCAGCCGTTGTAGATGGCTAAAAGATATGTCGCAAAAAATTAAAAAAATATTTTTCGTATATAATTTAGATAGATGCAACATTCCGGAGGTATTCGAAATTTATTAGATGACGTTTTTCCCCTTCATACACCAACGCTCCACTCTAGTGTACATACACTCTTTTTAGAAAAAAGATTCTGCCTTTTCTTTTGGTACCCCCGTAGTGTAGTGGATAGTGTGCTAGACTATTAGCCGGGGTTCGCAGATTCGATTCCTGCCAAGATCCTGGGTGTTTTTGCAGAAAAGCCGAAAAAGGCTTAAGCAGCATGTGTGTTTGTTATTTTTCTGCTTGCGAAACTTATCCCATTATTGTCGGATGGGCGAAAAAATTCTAGAGTCTTTTTTTACTAACATATAAAGTGGTATAGAAATTATTCTTCTCATTTGTTTATTAAATAACACAAGTATACGCGAACTTGAAGTAGAGTTACTGAAGATAGTATTTTATGATTTTTTGGGACACTCAATTAAAATCTGCAATAGGTTTATATTTAATTGTTCTCCTACTCGAGGCATATAATTGAATCTAAAATGAAGATAATTTCGCGATATATAAAAGTATAACCGTCCGATTTATTTAAAATAAACATTTTAATTCAAAAAAGTTTCTAATCAGTCGAACTTCGATATTCTAGAAAAAGTAAATACTTCATACTTTAATTAACCGCTAATGCGATGTCCTAACGTTTTAAAAACTAAAACTAAAAATATAGAATTTCTTTGCATACATGCAAAAATAGAACTTATTCGCCAATATAAAAAAACAGCGTCAATTTTGTTAACTGAATTTCTGTTCTGGGGGCATAGCGTTGCCTATAATTTCATGCGGGTGATATACTCATTCGACCTATTTGTTAAGATAGTAATTTCCGGTAATATTCAAAGAAATGTTATACTTTGCTGATACTTATTACATTTATTTATTCATATTTCAAGGAAGTAATCATTAGTATTATTATTCAGGTGCAGCTGTGGTAGTTGTTGTTGTTGATGTTGTTGTTGATGTTGTTGTTACTCTGCGCAAAGGACAACGCGAGGATCCACGTAAACAGGCCCGGAGCAGAACTGTTGATTCAGCTACAGGTGCACTGAACAAGAGTAAACTTGCCACAACCATCAGATATAAGAAATATTTCGTACACTGCATTTTAGTATTTAATCCAAGATACAATTGGCTAAAATAAACCTGAAAAAGCTGAATGACTTTGAAATATTACGATCAGGAATATTTATATGAAAACTAGTTTATGGTATAGGTTTTGTGTCACAAGACAGTAATGTGTTATATAAACAAATGTAGTATCTAAAGTAAAGATATTATTAAACAAATATTGATGACATTTGTTAAATGTTGAAACGAATTGATATAGTACTAGTTATTAACAGCATTATTTTAAACAAATATTTAATTGAATGCAAATAAATGCAAATTTGTGTACAATATACTTACATGGATACATACATACATTGTTTTTAAAAAGCCATTATATTTTTCTTCTTATGTCACTTAACCCATTATCTCTGGTTGGCTGAAAAACTCTGCAGCTAGTGTTGCACGAATATGGGCCTATTCGGAAATGCATCACTGCGCTGCATCAGTGATTTTAAATGTTTTTATGTATATCAGCGAAGTAGATCTGTACCAAAAATTTGTCAAATACTCAATAAAAACAATAGTCAAACAATAAAAAAAATCATAATGAGATTTTTGTTGGCATTAAAAAAAAGTTTGCTTTTCTGATGGTGCGCAGTGATGCATTTCCGAATAGGCCCTATCTCTTTTTAAGGACATATAATATATTGCACAGCAGGACAGACTTAAATTATTTTGCAAATAAATTAGCCATTTCTAAACGGACAATCAAATCGAAAGGGTACCCGTCACAGTGTGCTTGGTTATTCCTCCTATGGGACATTCCACGCCATATCGAACGTTTTGAAAAAGATTTGTTATATACCCAGTTTTGCAATATTTTGTAGTACCCCTCAAAGTAGCCTTCCTGGTAAATTTTGAGATTTTTTTTTATTACTGTCCGGTAGTGGGCCTTCCGTAATTACAATTTTTTTTAGATTTTTGAAAATCTTGTAAATGTTACTTTTAATGCACATGCAGAAAAAAATACTAATGTTAAATCAACATTTCACAATGTTGATTGGCAATCATATAAAATTTATGAGAAATAATTTTTTGTTTAAGTGTGTTAGTCTGTATTTGCTGTTGGTCATAGCTACGCTGTAATCAGTTGAGTGACTCGTTGTTATTTTGATGTTGTTTATTTTAATATTCGTGTTGTGTAAGTGTAAATAGCAGACAAAAAGCCGACAAACTTCGCATTAACAGCGAAAATGTTTCTGCTGCTGATTTAAAATGACCATTTTTCCATATTAATATATAATATTTAAACGAAAAATTATTAATCTAACATTAAATCACTTTGATTTAATATTTTTCAGTATTAAAACAACATTGCTATCAACGTTATATTTGATTTTAAGTCAAAATGATTTTAACTTTAATTTCAAATAAATTTTGTTTAAAAAAATCAGGATACCCTCGTAGTGTAGTAGATAGTGTGATAGATTATGAACCCGCAGATCGCAGGTTCGATTCATGCCAAGACTTTGCGGAAAAGCTGAACAAGGCTTAAGCAGTATGTGTTTTCGGTAAAAAAACATTAATGTTCAATTAACATGAAACTCATTATTATTTATATTAATGTATATATTTAAGGCTGTTGTAGCTGCAGTGATCAGGGCATTGACTTATGACGACTTATCAACTAAGATTTTATTAACGGTTGGCACTTCCAGGCCGACCATGATACGCCATATAAAAAAAACGTATAATCAATCAAACTTCGATTTTTTAGAAAAAGTCAATGAAATACATTCATCATTTTTAAATTTAATAAAACTTTACAATCGGTAATGCGTTTTGTACAAATAAAGTCTGCATATTTAATCCAAGACACGTTTGGCTACACTCTAAAATATTACTTAAAATTTACGATCATATATTGTCTCTATTTGTGTTGAAAATTTCTCCTAGTCTAAAATTACATCGATTTTGTAGTTATTTTTATTAAAGAAAAAGCTTTCAAATTAAACATATTTAGTCCAAGTGGAAAAAATGTAACATAAAGTATAATACGTCTATGACTAAATGGTAGATACGTCAGACTATCAGTCAGGAGGTGGCGGTTCAAACCTGTACGCAACCAACCGCTTTTTTTTAGTAAAAACATTTTGTTCAAAAATAGTGCGTGTGTAATTTTACATCGATAATAATCTGCAAAGTGTTGCCGACTATTATCGACTTAATTTTCAACAAAATGTTTTAGAGTATAACTTAAACTTGAAAAGATCTGAAGAAATATAAAATATTCCGATCGGGGATATTTATATGAAAATTAGGTTACGGAATTATTTTTTTAAACCAACACAAGCCGCGAAGTGATTCGCTTGTCTGCGAAAAACACCCATGCTATATGGCGGGAATCGAACCCACGACCGCTGGACTGACAAGCTAGGATCGCTACCACTCAGCCACAGGGGCACCCAAATTTTTTGTGTTAGCAAATTCTAGAGTGTTATATAAGCAAGTGTAGATTGAAAAATTGCTGACATTTTAAAATAAATAATTTAATGTTAATGCAAATTTTAGTTTTAAAATGTTTTTTCAGCTCATTTCATTTAACTCATTATTGCCTGATGGGTAGTGAATGATTTTTTTTATTATTATTATTATTTTTTATTTTTTTTGTAAATAAAACAACAGTTTTATTGGCTTAAGTCGCTACGTCTTTGGTATAAAGTTTTTTTTTTGCAATTCAAATATTGACAAATTGTTATGCAAAAACGATGAAAAATATTACTATATGAACTGTATTCATCACTGTATTCATCTACTCAACACTTGAATAAACAATAAAATGTTTTGAAAAAATTTAGCTGACCTTTTTTGCGCATCAATAAATGATCTAAGTGTTATAGTTTTATTTCTGTTTTTACTTTTTTCAAGTTTATTGCAGTTACGCGATCATTGTTATAATTGGAGCATGCATCATATTTGTAGCTTGCAAAGCTGAAGGTTGCGCAAAGTTAGCTTGGGCTAAATTCACCAAATGAAAACGCGTTTATAGTGTTACCAAACAGTTTATGATTTTTGCCACCATAGTTATATTTGTTTTGGATCGTTACATGTATCAGATAGATGGCTGCAGTCCAATCTTGGAGTGGATCTCCTGATAACTTACTAACCTAAAATTTGTACTGAGTTGTCAAATGTGGTTTCAATAACTTTGCTATTTGAAAAATTATTCTTTAAATATTTAATACATGGGCAATATTTTTTTTCTTCGGTGATGTCCTTATGTGAGTAGAGTTAGCTGATTTAAGTTGGTAATATTAGCACTACAACACAAAAACTAGCAGACTTTTAGCGAAAGATTCTTCGAAGGATACAAGAAATTATATGGTTATCGGCATTTTGAAAGTATACAAAATGTTTTCCGTGTTATTTAACATAAAAGTGCGGAACACATCTTAACTATGTGCAAAAGAGGGGTAACTTTAGCTCCCACTAAAATAAATCCCAGATATTAACTTTCACAACGCCGATAAACGTGTATATTTTTTGGTGCCCTCTGCCAGAATCAGTCGTTACACCTGTCTAGTTTTTTTTGTGTTATATAGTATTAGCAGCACCACTATTCTACCAAAGGCAGTTGTTTAAATTAATAAACTGCAATTCTATAAAGCATTTGTAATTTCTATCTACTCAGCTAACAAGTTTGAAAGAAAACATAATGAAAAATAAAAAAAAATTTATCGTAATTTGTATAAGAATCGATTTTAGCATTGCATTTATTTTATTTTTTTTCATATTTCTTAAAACATATAAATATGATCACTTTAGACAACATCATTTATTCAGTCATTTTATATCGAACAAACCAAACGTGTTCTAGCAAAAATGCTCTCAACAAATTTCTTCATATATCTGATGTTCGTGACAGGCTTATTGTTATTGTGTGCGCCGCAAACCGAATCAACTATAGTGCTTCTCCTGTGCCTTATAAGATCTCCACTGTGTCCATTCCAAACAACGACAGTAGAGACCGCAATGGAATAGAAGTGATATTTTTAGTGAAGAGTATATGTATTGCTACATATCATCACAACCTTAAAGGATGCAATTATTCAATTAACATGAAGTATAAGTGGTTTAATAAAATATTGATGTTGCAAATAATTACTTATACTGAAATAAATAAAATATGATAAAATATCGTTTATCTAATATAATAAAAATGATAATAATATATTACTTCGAGCCTGGTCATATGCTTTTTGACTTATTCCTGATAGAAATGAAATGATGCAGTAGTAAACTTCAGCTTGGATAAAACATTTAATTGAAATTTTCCAAAAGCAGTTTGATTATTATTATAAAAAATATAAAAACAAACCGCATATAGTGGGTAATTGTTAAAACTACACAAGAAAAATTATCACCAAAAATTTTCAAACAAAAATTTGTCTAAAATAAAATTTAATTTTCAGTAAATCTTCTTTACTGAATCGGTGAGTTTTTCCTTTGAAGCAAACACCAAAAACAACATCAAAGACCAGTCCTCTTATTCGGTAATTCGCTAAAGCTAAAGCTAAATCTCGATCGCTAAAATGCTGAACAAATACCAAATTAAACATTTTTGGCGATGACATAAAACACTAAAATTTCGGCGGACTCAATTTTTAAAGACATTTTCTAATTTAGCAATACACGTTGCAAAATTGTATTTGTAGCCAAAAATTGATAAATCGACTTTATAGATTCTTAGCGATATAGATTAAGCTTTAGCAAGTTACAGAATAAGGGGGCAGTTCGCTGTGTCGTAAAGAATGCTCCCACGAAGACATACACATAAATAACAACAACAACAACAATGATAGTAAAAAGAGTGCGATGTCGGAATTCATACAAAAAGATCAAACGTAAATTGTAATAACAAGTTTGTTTAGTGAAGATTTCTAAGTGAATCAATTCGATAATGTTGTGGCGTCAATTCTCATCCATTTTTTACGTTCTTTAGATAAACATGCAGAGTTGAACACATATACCAAAGTGAAATTTCGTAAATGCTTAACGGATACATTATCATCCATTAAGCATTTACGAAATTTCACAACATATTATTATTACATATTATTAAAAAAATTTTTACTGACTCAAAAAATCCAATAAATATTTTTGTTTGATTCAGTAAATTATTTTACTTAGAATTTACACAATTTGTTTACTGAAACAAAGCCATAAGCGTGGTTTATTCCATGTTATTGCTCATTTTAAAGTTTAATTGCCTTTTAATCAATTAAAGGCTTTGCTATCGATTTGTGTTGTTTTTTTTCATACAATTTCCTTAATTTTATCATTTTGAAACAATTCTTGCCGTTATAGGGTATTAATGTCATTTAGACCAGAATGAGGGGAGAAATATAATGCTGTAAAATAAAGTATAAAGTTCAAAAACTAAAAATTTATAATAAAAAATATCAAACGCAGAAAAACATTCGTGGGTCCCCCCATCAATATTTTCTGTATAATTTTTCTACAAAAACATGAACCATAACTGTTTTTTATTCATAGTTTTCCTTATTAGAATAAAAATGATTTTTGGTGTGATTTCTATATTAAGTTATCGTTGAAAAATCCAAAAGAAATATACTCACGCTGTTTAAATATGTATAAGTGCATGTAATGAAAATCTCTACCACCTGTGGTGAAGCGAATGATATGAACAACTCATTTTAAAACAAAAACTAATTACACCTAAAAGGGAAATCTACAAACAATTAAATTAATATAAATAAAAATGTTATCTTTAACTTGTTCCAGCTATTATATTTTCCTGTTGCCTTTCATCAGACTATTTTTTCCTTTCTTTGTAATTTCTCGCTTTTACGGATCACTTTAATGAAGTATCCACCCAAAAAATTAGATCGTATAATTTACCATAAACATGTCATTAAAAGCGGCAGTAGGTTTTACTCTTCTCTTTTATTAAAAAAAAAATTAAAAAAAAAAACTTAAAGATGATACTCTAATTTCACATTAAAAGAACAGGAAAAGTTAAATGAGAAAAAACGGATGTTTAACAACAGGATATCGAAAAATTCTTTAATAGAAACCTCCTTCAATTTCTTTGTATTTGTTGACTTTTATTATATTCTATTCTTTGCCATACGCTTAATTGTTCTTTAATGGAACTGAAAGAATAGAGCGATAGTGAATAGTTTATGAAGGGGAAAATATTTTAGATAATATCTTTTTTGGTGTTTTGTTTTGTTGTGTGTTGAGTTTTGGCTCAAATATCATAAAACAGACCAAAATGTAGGAAACAATACGTTTTACAGCTTTCTTTGTATACTTTTATATTATTTCTTTTTTGGACCTTTGAAGCTTTTCCTTTCCTTTCCTTTTTTTTTTTTTTGTTAAATCCATTAAAGGCAAACGGCCAAATGTTAAGTGTCGCCAAAATACTTAAACAGTTTACCTTCGTTGTGTCGATGGCGTTTAACCAGCAACCGCACTAATACTTGCATATCTTAACTTAGTTTTTCGTTGTATGTATTGCAGACATCCCAACAAACTCATGGTCAAAAGTTCCAAGGTTGACAGATTTAGAGAACTTTACCTCCTCTGAAGTTAAAAATGTTTGTATTTTGTTAACTCTAATTAAGTACCTTGCAAGATTCGTCACAAACACAATCAGAGTTCTTTTGATTTTTAGAGTATCATGATAGATTTAGCGAAGCGTACTAAATAAAAATATAAGAAAAAAATCTACATGTACACAGAAAAAATTATTATCAAACATTTTCGAACAAAAGTTTGTCTATAAGAAAAATTAATTTTCAGTAAATGTTCTTTACTGAATCATTAAATTTTTTGTTCGACTTTTATTTAGGACGCAACACTAAAAACAGCAATAAAATTCTGTTTTCTGTGTCGTTAAAAAAACCCCGATGACGTTATACACATATCGCGAAAGTTCGCAAGCTGCGAAAATAAGACAACAGAAGTCAGCACAACTAACGGGGGGATCACTAGCAAAATCCCCCTCTTAGTTATGCCTTCAAATGCCAATTGAGTAAGCTAAATTGCATATGTATGAACACCAAAATCGATAACTCAATTTAAAACTTAATTGCAATTAAGGCGCATTTCTGAACATGGTATTACATTTAGTTGTTATTAGCCTCATAACTAATTTGGATTCACAAGCAAATAAGTTCGAAATAATCATAATAAATACATCATTTCAAACATTTTTTCGGTTGAGCAGTCTCAAGAACTCAATTCCAATCAGACGTTTGTTACACAGAAAAAATTATCACCAAAAAATTTTCAAACAAAAGTTTGTCTAAAACTAAATATAATTTTCAGTTAATGTTCTGCCCATAATCTATGAATTGTTTGTTTGACTTTTATTTAAAACGCAAACACTAAAAACAACAAGAAAAACTGTGCTGTAAAAAAACAACCCCGATGACTACATACACACAAATAACAAAAACGACAATGATAGAAAAAGGAATGAGATTGTACCAAGTTTGATTACTGAAGATTTTTGAGTGAATCAATTCGTTAATGTCGTTGCATTAATTCTCATTCATTCTTTTAGAGTATTTAGATAATCATTCAGACTTGAACACATTTAACAAAATGACATTTCATAAATGCTCAATGCATGATGATGCTAATGAAGTAAGACTATTTGCTTAGTAATTGTTAGTATTTTTAGACTAATTGTTTTATAAATTCAGACAAAAATATTGCTTGACATTTTTCAGAAAATCTAGTAAATCTTTTTGTTTGATTTAGTAAATTATTTTGTTTACAATTTTTAAATATTTTTGGACAAATTGTTTTATAGATTTAAACAATTTGTTCACTGAAAAAAACACGTTTTTTTTCAATGAAATTGTTAAGATATTTTTGTCTATATTTACAAATTTGTTTGTAGGTCTGTTCCTACACAAAATAATTACTATTTCATTGAATTCCTTTATAGAAAATGATATTTAGTTTTTTCTGTGTAATTTGTCCTTAACATTTTTACAGAGAATGAAAAACTTAAAAAGTCAAAAGCAAAAAAAAATGTATAGCAAGTAAAATTATACACGGAGGTATACGATCACTCATCAAACGCTACTTTATCCTCACTCGACATAAGCGATTAAGGCTTGTAACCGTAGATATATAGATATATACATATTTCCGATCCACATTTGAATGCAGTGCGTTACAACGGTTGAGAGTGCTTGTAAAGATATACCTATAGGGGAAAAATGCATTCCTTCAGATTATGACAATATTTTTTTTTTTTTTTTTGAGAAAAAGAAATGTCTAATGTTAAGTTAGATTGCAAAAGTTTGTCAAATTGAAATCAAACCACTAGTGCTTGCTGGGTTGTATACATAGTCTTGTGTGAAAGTGTGACCATTAACGGTTACGATATGCAAAGTGGGAATATATTAGGGGTTGACTGACCGTATATAGGTTTAATGGTTAAATATTTAAAATTTTAAAAATAATATCGGCTGATTTTAAAAACAAGAATCAAATACAAAAACCGTTGATTTAATAAAAAATAACTAGTTTTCAACCAATTAAAACGAATATTAAATTTGAATAAATTATGTTTATTAAAATTTTTAAGGAATACTATTTTAAAGTGTATTCATGGTCGTCTTTGCCGTTTCTAAGGAACAGCCCTATTTTAGTGTTGCATATTTGCATACATCTTGGAGTAATTTTATACGTACTTGCTGTGGAACCACATATTGTTGCAAATTTAAATACTTTATCAGCAATATCTGACTATAGATGGTTGATTTTGGCACATGTTTTTGTTATTTTGTTGTTTCTTTTCTCTCTCTTTTGAAACCACAAAATGGCCAATCATGAATCTTTACAAAATACTTGTAGTAGCTGTTGTTATTGATCGTCATTATATGGGTTTTGTTTAAAACAATACCCTACCTGCATCTAAAAAGGCTGAGAAAATTATTTAAAAAAGTACAAAAGAAAAAACAATATTCTGAGGTTGTATTCAAAAATCAAATACTTTGTTTCTAGCAAATTTTATAAACAATCATTATGGGCTTTTTTTAAAGAAAAGAGCGAAACAATTTTTAGCTTAATATTACTTTTTCTAAGGTTTGCAATTTATTTTGCAAATGTTTTTAATTTGTATATTTATTGTAAAAATTGTATAAGTTTTCTGATCTTCTACTTAAAAGTTTCGGTGTTTACCGTATTCTATAGCTTAATATTCTGTTATTACTTGTTCTTAATTTGGCCAAGCAGGATGGCTACTTGGTATGCATGTAGTGGGAGCTGTGTTCCAATTTGGTTGGTTGTTTTGTACACTTTTTACTACACGAAATAACTACAACTTGCAAGTGCTCATAAAGACTTGTTTGTTGTTCCAATTTTCCAATCTGTGGTTGCCATAAATTGTAATCACCACCCCTGCAAAATATACAACAAGTATCAATACAATAAGTAAAAAAACACACACACACACATATATTGAATGTTGTTTATATCCTTGAAAATTGGAAGTGAAAATTAAGAACAAAATAACTTCCATTGTAATTTTGGCAAAATGAGGAAATTTAATTTAAAAAAAAAATTCAATTGCAAATGAATCATATTAAGAGAGTAATAAATATCGTTTTTAATGTTTGGAAATGCGACTGAGTTAGTGATAATAAATAAATAAATATATTGTGCGATTTGCTTCAGCTTCCGAGTTAAAGTGGCTTAGAAGTGAAAAGATAAAATAAATATAAGTTAAGATTTTAATGTAGAAAGGACGTATCGATGCTGAAATGATATACAATATGATTTTTATGAGGACTTAATTAAATTTTTTATATGAAAAATTCATGGTATGCCACTTTATGTGGAATACGACAGTAAAAATTCAAACACCAGCTTAGGACATAGCACAATCTACGTTTTCCTTGAAGTATTAATTAAAACAATGGTGAAATGATGTCTGAAACCTATAGAGTAGCCTTGGAGACTAACTAAAAATACACAACATACATACCTGAGCAATGTCACGAATATGCTGACCGGATTTGGTTATCTGACGGCAGGAAAATTGAGATACAGAAGCAGGGATATACGGCCTTAATTTTCAACAAGGCCATTCCCATAGGTAAATAACCCACAATATTTTAGGCGGAACTCTGCGCCGTTCTCATTTGTAGTAGAGAAGGTTTGTAACGTGATATTACAAATACCCTTATAATATATAAGTACATCCCATATATTCATATACCTAAACCAATATGAATCTATCCGCAAATAATAACTATTTCTAAAACCTAATATAAATGCCAAAAGAGAGCACACAAACACTAAACAAAAAACATTTACATACACGTTGTAAGCGAACATACTCAAAAAGCTAACAACTCTCCCTTGGCTTATGTTTTGTGTAGCATAACTAATCAAGTTTAGTCACAAGGAGAAGGGAACGAATTAGAATAAAATTCTTTTGTATCGTAGATTTTACGCAACGACAGTTAGTCGAATGATATTTTAAGAATTTATATCATCCGAAGAACACTTACACCGTACGATCCTAGTGCATGCTAGTTAACCAAACGATATCCGAAGGAACGTCCGATCGTAGCGCACGGTAGTTAGCTGAACGATATCCGAAGTCGTAGTTTGTCGAAGCATTTATATCGTCCGATCATAGTGCATGGTACTTAGATGAACGATATCCGAAGAATTTATATCGTCTGAAGTATTTTACTGAAACGAGCCTTTTTGAACCACACCCGAATCATTTACATCGTCCAGTTGTAGTGCGTGATTGTTAGCCGAACGATATCCGAAGAGTTTATATTGTCCGAAGTATTTTACCAAGCCGTAGGTACTCGAACTATATACGAAGCTTTTATATGGTACGATCGTAGTGCTTGGTTGTTATCCGAAAGGTATCCGAGGACTTTATATCATTTTTTATAGCATTTTACTGAGTCGTAGTTAGTCTACCGATAGCGCATGTATTTACATCGTCCGATCGTAGTGCGTGGTAGCTAGGGGAACGATATCTGAAGAATTTATATCGCCCGAAGTATTTTAACGAGCCGTATTTAGTCGAACACTCACATGTGTGTACATCCCTTTTCGTTTTTGTCCCTTTTATCATTTTGGCAGTTTTTTCGTTGTGTTTTTTGTTCAATTTTAGTTTTTTTATTTTTAATTATTTTTCGTTATTTTTTGCGTTTTTTTTTATTTTGACGCTTTTTCAGTTTTCGTGATTTATCTTTTTTTTCCTGGCGATTTTTAAGCTTTTGCGTTTTATCAAACGTTTTTTTTTTCACTTTTTGACGATATTATTAGTTTTAGCGATTTATTTTAGATGTAGCGTTTTTTTCAGTTTGGCACTTTTTTCGGCTTTGGAGATTTTTTCGGGTTTTGGTGATTTTTTTTTTATTATTGGCAACTATTTTTGGTTATGACACATTTCTTCATTCTGGCGATTTTTTTTGCGATATTTGGTTTTTTTTGCAATTTTTTTGCAGATTTTTTTAGTTTTGGCATTTTTTGGTTTTGACGTTTTTTTGTTTTAACGTTTTTTTCGCTTTTTGACGATATTTTTAGTTTTGGCAATTTATTTTTGTTTTGGCGGTTTTTTTCAATTTGGCGCTTTTTCGGTTTTGGGGATTTTTTCGGTTTTTTGTGGTTTTTTTTTTAGTTTTAGCAATTTTTTTTGTTTTGACACTTTTTTTCGTTTTGACATTTTATTTTGGTTTTTTGAGATTTATTTAGTTTTGGCGCTTTTTTTTGGTTTTGACGTTTTTTTTTGTTTTCGGCGATTTTTTCGTGTATAGCTTTTTACGAAAACAAAATTATGGATTTTTTCTTGTGAAACATTTCTCTTTAGAACTGCATCACTAGATTTTTAAAAAGTAATTGCTGAAGAATTTCTTTTTGACCACCAAAATATTCTTGCGCGCGAGCTCATTCTTTGCGATTATTTGGTCCTAATGACTCGCAGAATAAAGTTCTTTGGATGAATCTTGAATACTCTAAGTGAATTATATAATATCTCACCGAACAAAATAATTGGCTTTATCTGCAGCCCTGATCAGCTTCAGTGAACATGTGAGCTGCACAAAATGTCCTTTGGGTCGCGCGGTACAGACAATTCTTCACCTTTTTTTTAAGATTTAAATATTTTAATATTTAAGGAAAACAATTTCATCAAAATCAAAAAATTTATTTAAATATATTTTTAGAATTACACAAAGTGTGGTTGAGTTTAAATTGTTTTATGTTGGCGTTGAAATTCAACACTTTAGCAGCAAAATTTTTTGGTCATAAAACACTTAAATATAAACACACACTTAGCGATCTCGTATGCACATTTACGTACTTCTATTAGACATACGAGTGCATACGATACGAGAATACAATTGTTTTTAACGCTTCTTTTTGTATTAGAAAAAAAAACATTTAGCGCCAGTTGATGTTGCTATTGTTTTGTTTGGATTTCTTTCTCCATTTCGTAGTTTTTAGTGCCTTCCTAAAGCTTTAAATTTAACATTTTTATTACTACAACAACCAAACACCAAAAATAACATTTTATTATTTTTTTTTCTGTGAATATTTCCGCTTGATAGGACGAATGAATTAAATAGAAAGAAAAAAGTTATTTCGCCAAAAACAAAATGAAATGAGAGTAACAAGCAAGCAAGCAAACAAACAAACAAATATTTGGTTCGTAATTCTGTGCACTCTCGTAATAGAAAATTTACTAGACAGAAACTGTAAGAAATAACATGAATTTCAGGCAAAATTTGCAAATGTTGCACGGAGTTTTGTATGTAGACATGAGGAATATGTGAGTTTGCATGCAAGTGGGTAAGTTAGTGTTTTTTATATGAGTGTATGGGTGAACGGTTGATTGTCTGTATTTCGGTTGTAGAGTGCAAGTGCATTTTTAAGCCTAAAAAGATAACGAACAGCACACAAAAAAATTATATAAATGTAACTCGACCAAAAAATATATTCTTTCTTTCATATTAAATTTATTTTCACATACATTTCTAGTAACAATACACAAACAGACAGAAAGACAGTAGTGTAGTTCGTCTATATTAAAAAGGGTTTGCGATAAAGTGCAATGAGAGTGCTGTAAATTATACATTCTCGAACGAGCTAATTCAAGAGAATATCCTTGTTTTGTATATTAAAAGAACGTCTACAAGTTGTTTGTCATTCGTGACCTTTATGTTTAATATTAAATATTTTTATTAAATAAAGCAATAACATATGAGTAACGATTTCAATACTGAATAAAGTTATTGAAAGCATATGAAATTGAAGTGTTTACTGAAAATTCTGCAGCATTATCTTCATAAATTTTCTAAGAATTCGTCATTCGTTACTTAAATATTTATTCCAAAATTCATGCAAGTGTTGAATAAATGCTAAACTTGCTCGAAAAGAACATACTGTGTCTCCATTGTAATAATTTGGAACGTATATAGTAAAGTTATGGTAGACCATTTGTTTAAAAATTGTTTGTGAAGAAAACGAAACGTAAAAACTGTAATTCGTGACTTGTGCTTTTGCATGGATTTTATTGTAATACATTCTAATATCTCATTTGGCGGTCTTTATTACTGTTTTGCATTTTAAAGGAAAAGAAAACTAAAGTAAGCAGAAAACAGATACAAAAGCGTTATAAAGAAAAATGAAAACTAAATGAAAAACGTTACACAGAACATAAGCAAAAAGAAAGGGAAAGGTAAAGGGAAATACTCTTACAACTTATTTAATTTAGTAATTTTTTGGTTTCGATTTAAAGGTGTTCTAAGTGAGTTAACGAATGACAAAAAAGTGAGGTAACGAATGACAATAAATTTAGGTAACGAATGACAAAAATATTATTCGTTCATGTGGTAAAACAAAAAATAAATAAATAAAATTATTTTTATTATTTTTACATTTTAAAATTTAAAATTTTAAAATAGGAAAGTTCAGATATAAATTTTATTTCTGAATTTTACCCTTACACCAATTCATAATATCTCCCCCTAGGTTATATACTAAACAATTTCTAGTACTAGAAACCCTGTACTTTCCAAAACAATTCTTTTACCAACCATACACCCTCATTTATTTTTTGGGTGCAAAATTTTTCTTCATTTCGATAGCGTTCCAAAGTACTGGCAAGGAAATACATATAATAAAATAAAGAAAAAACGACTGGCAGGCAGTCGAAAAAAACTTTAAAATATAATATCACAACTATCTTAAATGTATAATTCTTTCTTGATATGATGACTTTTGTTGTAACTGTAGCCTGGTTGCAAGTAAAAATTGCATTGCCAGGGTAAAATACTTACTAGAGTTCAGACAAAATTCCCGTAATGAAGTGTACTCGTTTGGAAATGTCGCAGCCAAAATACAAGACAAACAAACAAAATGAACAAAAATCTTAAAAGTAAAAAGTAAATGCGAAAACGAAAAATATCTTTAAAGTAGTCCTTGTAGGCTGTGAGACAAAAGAGACAGGAAAACCCAACTGATTATTTAGTTGTACAAGGTGGAAGTTGAGGGGAGTTGCAAAATAGACAAACCCTTCTAGAGAAACACATTCAGTTGGTGCTTCTTCAACGTCATCAAAAAAATGTTTCGTCTTATTGTTTTGCTACAGAATCAAAAAGAAAAATTAAGTTTAAAAATGTGTTTGCGGCGTAATTCAAGTTTCTTCCATTCTTAGGTCCAGTGGACTCGTGTGCACATGATGTGATGAATATTTCCTGCAATAATATTGTAGAGCGGAAAAAGGTATAACATGGTTCTAATGACTAATTGTGGCAGGAGGTTTCAAAAAATATATGGTTGATTCTCATTTCAAATGCTTTTTTCGTGTCCGTTAAAAGTATAGTAAAATATTTCGTAATATAAATGCATAAATTTTATAACAAAAACTGTTTTAGCATGATTTAATAGATTATAAATAATTGTAAATAAGTTTTTTTGTGTAAGAATTCTATTATATGCTAAAAACGATGAACGAAAATACTGTTTCTACTCTCTTCATACAAAATAAATACTTTATAAAATGCCGATAGACCTATACGCCTATAGAACCTTGTTATAAACTGCTCAAAATTAAGAAAAAAATAAATTTCAAGTTTTTAATGTAATAAATTGAATGAAACGTATTTCATTGTTTTGATTAAAATATTCATTACGTTTATGAATTATCATAAAAAGCACACCCACAGGCAAAAATAACTTTTTTATTTTTGTTGTTGTTGTTGTTGTTGATGTACTCCTTCTTAATGTTATGTACACATATAGCATATTTTTTGAGAGTGCTGTAGGGTGAAGTAAATAAGGCATTGCTTATAAAGCAAATGATGAAAGAGTCTAAGTTCGATACTGTAAGTTCAACACTATAAAATTTTTAGACGTGCGTTATTGCCTCTCGTACATACATATTTGTTGCATAGAATTGTTAATAAATAGAAATAGTCAATAAAATATGTTAAATTAATGAGCCTACTTGATAATGTAAAAATATCATTAAAATAATGACACAATTTTATTGAAATAATGACACAATTTTATTAAAATAATGACACAATTTCGTTAATATAATTAAATAATTTCTAAAATATACATATTTGGTATATGTTATCTATATGCCTGTATTTCGCTTTGTGCTAATTCCAACTCGTAATTTATTAAAAAAATTTCATTAAAATGAAGAAATAATTTCGTAAAAATAATGAAATATTTTCATTAGTTTAGCGAAATTATTGCATAGATCAATAAAACTATTATATATATATATATATATATATATATATATATATATATATATATATATATATATATATATATATATATATATATATATATATATATATATATATATATATATATATATATATATATATATATATATATATATATATATATATATATATATATATATATATATATATATATATATATATATATATATATATATATATATGCTGAAAGTTTCACTAAAATAATTTTAACGAAACTTGCTTTATTAATCCAACAAGGAGTAGATTTACTTGAGTTTTAATAAAGTTTTTCATTGGATTAATGTCGAAATTCACAACATCTATGAAGAACATTCTCTTAGTATGCTTCTCATTTGAAATTACCTTAAAGTGGCTCTAAGGCTAAGTATAATCTATTATTTTTGAAAGTTGTACAAGTCTATTGCTTAAAAAAATTAGTTAACGATAATTTTATTAAGATATGACATACTATCTTTTCTGGAATTCTAAATTATTTTATCTATTTGGAACTTCATTGTCGACCCAGTGTCTGAGAGATGTGTTCCGCATAGAACACACCTCTCCGACATAGTCCTAGTAATTTGCAAATACAATTAAATTTGATTGCTCACTGTAGCGTATTGCCAAAATGTGCTTGCAATGGCAACCAAAAAATATATATGAATATTATATAAAATAAAAAAATCCTTGAAAAAAAAACGTATTGTTAAATACCAAGCAAATTGGTTTGTTAAAAAGTTCCTTATCCTCTTTTGCAAGAAGTAATAGATTTTGTTGTTTTACTAACAAAAAGAAAACGGATATAATTTTAGACAAGTTCTCATTTGTTTAGGTGTCGATGTTATACATCCTTGTCTTGTTGTCAGTGGAAAATGTTGAAATAAAACAAAATGCATTTTCGGGCCTACGTAAGTTTAAAAAAGGAAGTGAAAAAAAGAAAAAAGGAAAAAAATGCACCAAGAGAAATTTTATTTATAATGAACAACAATATTAAAAGAAAAAAGTTTCAGTTATAAATATCGTATTAATATAACTATAGATTTTACTTTAGATTTTGAGTGTTTGAGTTTTGAAGGATTAGAAGAAGTAAATTATCAGTTTATTATTAACTGGATAATCACAAATAGTTTTATTAAACCCCCAAAAAAATATTTCCTTATTTAACCGTTTAGAAATATTTTCTACGTGTAGTTTGTCACTGAAATGTTAAAAACAAACATGCATACATATTTTAATAAACATACTTTTTTGTTGTCTGTGATTCAGGGTGACATTTTGGTGATTTAAATGCAAATTTATGAAGAAAAAAAATTTTTATTTAAAGTAATAAAAATTGTCTGGATTTTTTTTTTGCAGAAAAAAAATAAAAGTTCTATATCAGTACAATTACGATGTAAATAATTGGAAATTTTAAAACTTTTTAAAAATGATGACTAAATAATAAATATTGTATAAAATAAAATCGTTTGTGGTAAATATAGATGATATGAAAATATAACGAAATTATGTCATTGTGAAAAGTTCACTGGAGTTAAAAAATTACAGCCTGTTCCACAATGTCGATAGAAAATATAAGCGATCGAAAGCTAGTCGCTCTATTTCAAATAAATTTTGGATTCCTCTATGTCGACAGTTTTCATTCGAATTTACTTGCATATGAGTAATTCTGAGTGAATTTTACAAATACAAGGTGTGCCGCATGGCTTTTAATTTGAATAAAAAAAAATTGAGGACAATCTTGTAAGTACTAGAAACACATAACCGTCATCTTTTTTATTTATTACTGTACAGCTTCTTATTAGTGGCCACCCGAAGTAAACAATTTGACCAATTTCATACATTTTTAGAATTGCCCTAGCTTTTTAAGTAGACAAGATATTGAAACGATTCATGCTTTGTTCTATAGGGCAGTAATGATCATTTAATAATGGTATGTAAAACTGAACTGGAATAAGTAAATGGCCGAAAAGCGGCCACTTGAAAATTACTTAGTTTTTTCGCATTTTATCGATTTTCAACATACAGTAATCAAAATCCAATACAACTTGAGAATAAGCTTATATAAATAGTGAGCCTTAAGCTTTTCTTAACTTCGCTTATAATAATGTTTATAAAATGTGATTTCACAAGCAGTTTTTAACAATGCTTGAGAAACTATTATTATACACAACTGTTTCTAAAGTATGCTTATAAACGTCATACATATATTCAAGAGAACAATATAACCATTGAAAAATATTATTTTATTCAATACATTTTACAGCGGCATTTACATCTAGTTTTAAATTGCAAATTGGGTGCACGTGTAATTTTGTAAATTACAACATAAAAAACATAAATATGTATGTAATAAATAAATTATATCGAATTAATTTGAAGTAAATAATAAGATTTTTTATTATTCAACATTAAAAAATATTTGTCAATTTTATTCTTCAAAGCTTATAAAAATATTAAGTCAAATTAAGTTCTCTATACAAAAGTTAATATAATATTATTTTCATAAGCTTATTCTACAATTGCAAGAATAAGCTTATAGTAAGCACGCACTTATAATATTTTCAAGAGGGTTCCGTTTTGATTTTTCTATAATTGTTACGATAAATTTTTTCAATTTATTTTCAATACTTTTTCCAACTTAAGGCTTATGTTAGTAAGCTTATTATAATACTTTTCTCAAGCCATTTGGTATGTTGGGAAAGCATTGGTTTTTTTTTTTTTGGTAGTGAAGAAGGAACCCTTATGATATCATGACATAAGTTTCATTGTGCTAAAATTTATAAATTTAAAAAAATGCCCAGCTTTGAGCTTCAAAAAAGCCATGTAGGGATATAAATAAAATCTGATATTTTTAGAGAATATCGACCAGTACTTCGTTATTATGTCCACTTAGTGCCGTTTTGATATTTTCACTTTATTACGAGATATGATTTTTTTTAAAGTGCAATTTTTATAAAAAATAATGGGCCCAAAAGCCGATGTGGGGATACAGATAAAAATCTGAAATTTGTAGAATATATTGCCTCTACTTTGGTCTTTATGTGCACTAAGTGACAACCTGTTATTTTCATTTGTTTACGAGATATGATTTTTTAAAGTGCCGCACTTAGAAAAATTAGAAAGTAAAATATGAGGTAAATAAAAAGGGCTCTAAAATACATAAATTTTTTTTTTATTTTCACTTAAAAAAAATCATATCTCAAACAATAACTGTAATGAATTAGATAACAAATGTTATGATACCAATAAGGTTTTTTGCTTTGACTTTGGCACCTTATAGCCCAACATGTCTTTCAACAGGGTGGTCAAGATTTTAGTCTTCTTAACCTTACTTACTTACTTCTTAAGCTAACCTTACGTGTACGGTATGTGAGACCGATGAACAGTACTTTAAATTTTTTTTTCCTATGAACGAAGAACGCGAAAGTGTTGCAATTTCTGTTAGCTTCATCATTCTCAATAAGCTTCAATTTAGTGCCGTTACAAAGTTTGTGCCAATAAGACGGGTGTGCGTACATACGAGTAGCAATAGTTGGTCTGCGAGACCGATGTGAGTATTGGTGTGAAATTGTTTCGAAGGTTATATGTTGCACATATATATTAATTTTGTGATATTTTTAGATTTAGTTTATATATTTTGAATTTCCTGTGTTATTTTCTATTGTATTTTGGTTTGCTTAATTTTAATAGAAATATATTTCTTAATGTTTTTTTATCTCTTAGGGATTTAACCATATTTTACAAGAACTGCCGTCAAAGACTATTAGTCATAATCAAAAAAGATTTTTTCTTTAAAACTTGTGTTTATATTTCTAAAAACATACATTTCTAAAACTAAATGGAGTTCTATTAAAATTTTTGCAAGCTACTGTAACTTTTGTAGGCTCTACAAACATCGGATCTGACAGACCGGGAGCGAGTAGAATGTTTTATACTTTGACGTGAGTATATAAGGGTTAAAGCATATATCCTATTCTATGATATTTTACATAAATCGTTTTATAATAGAATCGCAAGTTCCAAAGCTACAGATATATTACCAATTATTAGCAATAGTTACCACTGTGCTTTTAATAAAAATCTTTTGAAAAATTCCAAATAATTTGAAACAAATAAATGTGGCTTATTTTCTTTTATCTTATATATTATACGAATTAATGTTTTTGTTTTTCTCTTTTCTTTATTATTTTTAATACATTCATATACCCGACCTTGTAAAATTTTAATTTATTACAAAGAACGACCGAATAAAAAAGAATGAAAATCAAGAAAAAAAGAAAAAATACGACAACATGTTGACACTAATGTTTTAATGTAATGAATTTTACAGTGCAAGTGTAACACGCATAAACATATTTTAAATGCAAATATGCAACGAAGTCCTTTTTAGGGTTCCGTACACCAAAAGTGTAAAGGAACCCAATTGTTTTCGCTACGCTGTCTGTCGTCTGTCTGTCTGTCACAGGCTGTTCACTCGGGAACCGTTAGAGCTACAGACCTGAAATTTTAACAGAATGTGTAAAACTTTGGTCGCTATAACAACAAATATATGATAGCTAAAAATTAAAGGGTGTTCTAAAGAGAACAACGAAATTACTAATGAAATATTCAGACACTTATATAGAGACACTTTAAATTTCCAAAGTTAGTGTTAATTAGTGTAGTCTGTAGAATATACTACACAAATTAACACTGATATTTAAAACAATCAAAACTAAAAGGTGTTCTATCAGTTAATGTAATTTTGACTTTGCAATTTAAACAATTTGCTTTATCTTGGAAACCGTAAGAGACAAACTCATGAAACTAAAAAAAACCCCTAAAAATAGAAAATTCCAAAATTAAAAAAAAGTGTCAAAACGAAAAATCACCAAAATTAAAAAAGCGCTTAAAAGAAAAAACAGCAAAATTAAAAAAATCGCTAGAACGCAAAAAATCAGCAAAACTAAACAGATCGGCAAAAAACTAAAATAACCGCTAACAACCGAAAAAAGTTGTCAAAACGGAAAGAAGCACTAAAACCCAAAAAACCACCAAAACGAAAAAAAGCCAAAACAAACAAAACATTTTTTTAATCTCCAAAAACCGAAAAAATCGTTAAAATGAAAAAAAGTGTTAAACCAAAAAAAAAAAAAACGCTAAAACTAAACAAATATCCAAAAACCGAAAAAATCCCGTAAACCAAAAAAAAAACTGAGAAAACTGAGAAAAACCGCCTAAACTGAAATAAATTGCTAAAACTAAATATATAGTCAAAAAACGAAAAAAAAAGTTAAAGCAAAACAAAAAAGCCGAAACCAAAAAATCGCTAAAACTTGAAAAATCGCAAAAAACTAAAAAATCAGCATAATGAAATAAGGACCAAAAAAAAAAAATCGCCGAAACAACGAAAAAAGCTAAAAAAAATAAAAAAAAAATAAAATTAAACAAAAAAGCTAAACGAAAAAATTGTCAAAATGAAAAAAGGGCAAAAACGAAAACCCTTCATGTGCGAGCCAAAGTTGCACTTTACTTAATTTTTCTATTTTGTTTTAAATTTTTATTTCATCCATATATTTCCTCATTCGCAGACATTTTATACAACCGTTTGCAATATTTCGAGGGCTGCAGTGTTATTGGTTTATTTTTTAAGATTCTTTTTTTCCGCATGGTCTTGACTTTGAATATTTCGGAGTATTTAAAAATGTTAGTGTTTGCTTGTGTGTACATTTTGTTGCCGTATATTATGCTTGTTACATAATTTGTATTATTTCTCTGTTTTCAAAATAGTTTTTGCTTCCCTTTTCAAATGTAGACGCATTTACTAGTTTGAATTATATAAATAAATGTTGCAGTTTGTCTCGCATTCTTCGTTTTTCAACAAACATATGTTTGCGTTCCTCTTTTGTTGTGTTTTTTTCAGTTTTTTTTTGTCAGTCAGTCCTTTTGGTTTCTTGGGGGTTTTTATAGCAATTTTTGTTGTTACTGTTGTTGGCAAATTGCCTGTTTGTCAGATTTATTCATATTGATATTTGCAGACGTGTTTATAACACATACATACATGTTTAGGTATGTATGTTTGCGTTATTAAGTAATATACGAGTTAGTTTGCTCGCATTAGTACCTGGGATTTTCCGTTGTAGACATTTTTGTATTTTTCATTGTTTTCCAAATTTGCAGAAAATTTGGTTCAATCAAATTGTGTGTACATTTGTATTATACGTATATTTGTATTATACGTATATATGTACTGTAAGTTTTATGAATAATGTTTTTCATTTTAGTAAATTGATTTAGACGCGTGATTTCATAGTATTTTTTTATTTCAACGTGCGTCTGGATATATTTTTTATTGTTGCTAAATTCAGTTTCGTTTCGATTTAGGGGCTGCTCTAATTTTACGTAACGCAATTTTTTTTTGTCTTTGTACACCCCGTTTGTAACGCTTTTTACAAAATTTTCTGTATAAATTACACTATGGAACAAAATGAAACTTTTGTCATGACCTTTGATCACCACTTTATATTTTGTGATGTGTTATGTTCCCATAACTTAAAAAATAGTAGAATTTTTTAAAAAAATTTTCTAAAATTTGGCAATTTTCAGCGATTTCATCATAACTTGGGAAACGGTAGCAGACTGCGTAAATCGAGGCTTAACTGTACTTTTAAGCCATTCTAACGTAGTTTACTTTATATATTACATGGTTTCGGAATTATTCAGACCACAGTGATGAAAAATATTTTTTTTATCCAAAATTGGAAAACTTTTACTTTAAAAAAATATATAACTCTGCAGCTACACGTTCAAGAAATTGCCTTCAAATTGATCACTCGTATTGCTTGTTAAAACTACTTTAAATTGACGCTGTGACGTAGGCTGCAAGCAACTTGATATTAATTTTTGTTTTCAAGATTCCGTCGTCAAGGAATCAAGAACGAAACAGTAAAACTCGGTCATAACGAATTGTCGGTTGTGACGATCTAAAGTGCCGACGTTTTGGTTGCCATTTTCATACAATAAGAATTCGTAATAGCGAATTCGTAGTTAACGAGTCTTCGTTAGTATCGAACTACGCTCATTACGAACTTGTCATAGAGCGGTTTTTTTGCTGTTTGCACAAAGTTCATTATAACTGAGTCTTACTGTAATTTACTTACAATAATTGTGAGCAGCTGTTTAAATTGAACGAAAAATTTAAAGAAAACTTGAAAGAAAAATTTAAAGGAAATTGGTAGTCAATTTCAAAATGTTTGAGTGTGCTAGTAAAAAAGTGAAACTTGAAACAAAACTTGAAGCTAAACTTGAACGTGTAACCTCCAAGTAAATTATCTAAAATGTCAAAAAGTTTTTTATCAACTGATCATAAAGCCAAATATGCTACAAATAAAATAACATTAATTTCATGAAAATCGATTGCAAAATATTGATTTTATTCATAATTAAGTGAAGTGACCTAATTTTGGAAAAAATTGCGAATTTTTACACTGTACAACAAAATTAATTCGATTTAAATAACAAGGTTCCAACGACTGACTCTAGCAGAGACCACCAAAAACATAAACGTGTATTGGCATTTTGAAAGTTAAAATCTGGGATTGTTTTTAGAGGGAGTAAAAAATTCCCCCCATTTTGCTCATAATTATACTGATTGACTCGGCATAGGATATCTTGTAGGATTTTCCTTTAGAGTGTAAGATAATTTTAGCCTTTTTATGTAAAACATCACCGTAAACATTTTTGTAGCAAGGCATTCGCCAGGCTTCAACTCTTCCTGCTCTACCAGTGTATACATGCAGGGAAATTTGAAAATTTTAAGCGGCCCACCCATTTGCAATATAGTTGTACAATTTATCGTATTGTACAATAATATCGCTAATGTGTATGTCATATTCGAAGGTGGCACAATATATTGGGAAAAATCAAAAGCCTTTTGATTTTTGTTGTACAATCCAGAAAATTGTGTAATGTGGTGGCTACATTGTTCAGTGTTATGTTTACTTTTTCACTGTCAGGAAAATTGCGCAAATATTTCTTTGAAAATATTGTGCCATTTATTGCATAGTATAGATCGAAATGCCAATAATATGTACAATAACATATGAGTGATTCCACGTAAAACGGCCCTATGCAAGGAAAAAATAATTTTTTATTTTTAATAAAAATCTCTCAATTGATGTTTTTAGACCATGAAAATTATAGAAACAAATAGAAAAATACATTATTTAATATTTTTTAAGCAATTTGAAGCACTTGTAAATGATCATGCTCTCCCTCTTTGTATGTTTAATATTTATTTCAAATATTATTTTCTTCCCTTTCTCATTCTTAATAAAAACCCTTATTTCTGAAAAGAATATACTTTTTTCGCTTTTTATTGAATTTACAAAAATACTCAGCTAGAGTATTCTGCTGTCTATAATAGAACGGATAGCAAATATGATTGATTTTTATATTATTTATATTAATGAAATCAATAAAAAGTTGTATTTCTTCGAATTTTTTAAATTTTCGTATAAGGTCGCACCCGTCGGTCGCACCCGTCACATTTTAAAAAGAGTTTTTTGTTAAGAAAACAGATTTTTTGTCATATAGTAAATACGTAATACAGCTAAAAACAGTTTGAACAGACAGCTATACCTAAATTAAATTGTACGTCATAGTAAAAATTTTACAGAATTTGTGGTAAAAGTCATAATTCTTTAAATCTAAGATTTGTAAGGTCAGACCCGTCGCAGCTTTCTGACGACCATTTTGAGCAGGAATCGTGTTATTCAACGATTTTAAGCTTAATGGCCTTGCGAGTCGCAACCTTTTTTTAAGTAACTTATTTTATATTATTTATTTATAACAAAAAATATGTGTAAAGTGGTCACACCCGGCTAAATGGAATTACTCATATGCAATAATATTGTATAATTTATGGGTCGCTTTACTTCATTTTGACATATACTTAATATTATTAGGTGATCTCTAGCACGTATACGCCACGTCCTTTATACATACCAAAATAAAGTTGAATAAACAAGATATATAAATAAACTAAATGAACTGGAATAATAAATTCATAACATATACAATTTATACTACCAACTTATAGTATTGCCAAATTCAATGCTTCGTATTAACTAAAACCGCAGTATATTTGCGATTCTCTGCATATTTTGGGTAAAATTAATAAAAAAAATCAACCATCCTAAAAACAAGGTAAATTTTTTTTTATAAAAAACAGCAAAAATTTTTAAATGGAAAAACAAATCGTCAACTTAAAAATGAAGTTGTTTTGCAAACAAATGTACGTGATGTAGCAACATAAAGCATAACAAATATACATATATTTTTTAATATCAAGAGTTCTTGAATTTCCACAACGACACAATCGCAAATGAATGGTAAAAAAAATCAAAATAAATGAAAATAGTTTCATTTCATGTTGCATGTAAACATAGTTGTAAATGTTTATTTGATTAAAAGTTGTATACAACAAACTCCCCAAAAATTTATTATAATGTGTAGACATGTGTACAAAGGAAATGTATAATGACTAGACAGACGTAAAGGGGAAAACAAAAATTTCAAATATTATTCAATAGTTTTGTGGGTTTCAAGTTAAAAAAAACTAGATGTACATTGGCAAAGCAAAAGTGTAACATTAAACGTGAAGCAAGTAAATAAAAATTTTAGATTTTTTTTTTGATTTTTGTAACATTTGTACTATCACATTCAATCAAATCAGATAGTATTTGTAAAAGTTATAAGGCCAAAAAGGTTGTCCATGCCCGAGGTATTTAAGTCTGATACCGTGTAGATCACTTTGTGTTGCAACAGTGTGGTCTAAATTGCAATATTCTTAAAGCTTATATCCATGTCTATGAGCTTTATTTACATCCTTACATACATCATATATCAACGTAGCTTTGTTCGCTAATAGAAACAAATCAAATAAAAAGCAAAAACTCTATGAAAACCTTACAACAAGTTCCAGTTGTTATCCTCAACTCAAGCAGACGTTTTTGTGCTAATTCTTGTATACAGCAATTAGTTAAAAGTTAATAACCGGGGAAAAGTGTAAAACCAAGCTCTAATTTCTTCCGTCTGTTAACAGTCATTCAACCATAATTTTCAAAAGTATCCCCGCTGCCTCAGAAATATCACGTGCCACAAAAGCGCTGATGCACAGCATTTAACAAACACCCAAATACGGGAGATTTTTTTCGTTTTTTTGTATGACTATGATTGTGTGTCGTTCTACTTTCAATTTACACGATTTTTTTCCTGTCACTCTTCTGCTATTTTTCTTCACTTATTGTGGCCGACAATGAAATTTTATTACATTACGGTTTTCAATACGTGTAAGAGCTTTTGGATAATTTAGTGGTGTAGGTCGAAAATATTGTGCTATAGATTATTGTTGCTTACAACTTTTAATGATAAGTTGTAAAGGTAGAAAAGGGATTGCAAACATGTTTGATAGGACCTTTTTAGCAGTAACAAGAGAAAGAGATTGACTGACATTCGAGTGTATGCGTGCTATAAACAAATTTTGTGTATAAGAGAAAATATATTTTTAAGGTTTATAATTTTAAACTGTATATAACAATAAAATTAAAAATTTGTAGTCGAACTATATGATATTAATACAAAGACATTAATTATTTTCGTTCAGTTTAATGTTTTAAATTTGTAATAATTTTTTTAAAGAAATTCTAAAGCTTGTAACATTTAAGAAGGCAAAGAACATTTTGGCTGCACGGAAAGTTGAACTAACACCATGATGTTTCGAGATAAAGCACAATATAATTATCAGAATTCTTGTCCGCTCAGACTTCACTGCCAATCACTAGAGTGTTGTTGAATATCCTTTACGTGTAATTAATTTGGCTCAGTCACTTGTTAGTTTTTCTTTTAATTGATGGTGTGGAAATTTACTATTTTCAGTGTCTTGTTCAATTAAGCTTTTTATTATTTTCTTCATTCCCATTTTGACCTCAACTTCCCAGCAAGAATTTTCAGTAGAACCAAAAATAGCTGTTTGTGTAAATTTTTTTCTATTTTTCGATTATGGTTGGTATCACAGCTCAAACAGGTTCCCCGCACCTTAGAAATGGAAATATTCCTTTATTTACCTCCGAAATGAGTTAAAAAGGATTTTTCCTAGCATCTTGGGGGATTTATTCCATAATATTGCCAAACTTTAAAGCTCTTTTGCTCAAAACTATATTTTTACATTTATAATATTCAAAACTTCATATCTCGATAATTTTTTTTTAATATCGTGGTAATAAAATGGTATTCTTTTCAACATTTTATGCGGTTTTAGGAAATTGAACAAACTCAATTTTGGCCTTTGGAAGATAAGTTCGCTTTTCATCAGGATCGTTAGATATATTAGGTTACTGTTTTTTTTAGAGATTTTTTATGACACTAGGAACTTCTATGTTTCTATGTTTTTTAAATAGACTATTTACATGAGATGCTATTTTTGAAATTCATATATTACGTAACGCTATTTTCGGAGTTTTTGTACCTCCTCCCCCCCGCTTTGTAATGCTTTTTTAAAAATGTTCATTAAAAATTATCTAGTCCCTAACAAATTCTTAACCACCCCCCTGGAGCTTTACGTAATATGTGAATATCCCTTACTAAACTGGATCTTTTCGGTGTAACTCGTAACAGTGTAAGCTGGTTAAGATAATATTTAACCATTGGATTTAACAACAGTTCTTCTAAATATATACATGTCTCATCTGGTGTTCCCCAAGGCAGCCATGTTGGGCCGATTCTTTTTTCGCTGTTTAAAAACGATCTTCCTAACGTTATCAACTTCGCCAATATACTGATGTACGCTGAGGATGTGAAAATTTTTCATTCTTTTAATCATTATATAGATCACGTTTATCTTCAGAGTGATCGTAACAACTTTTTTGCATAGTGCAAACACAACATGATGGAGCTGAATTTAAAGAAATGTAAATGCATGCGCTTTTCGAGAAATAATGTTATTGCAGTTAGCTACTCTTTGGGAGGTCATCAGTTGGAGTTGGTTGATTCATTTCTTGAACTTGGAATTTTACTGGATCCAAAGTTAATTCTTCTTTCGCACATTACCTTGGCTGTAAATAAAGCTAGAGGTGTGCTTGCCTTTATAAAGCGGTGGGCTAAAGAGTTTTCTGACCATTACATTACGAAGCAGCTGTACGTGTCTGTAGTGAGACCTATTTTAGAATACGGATCAATCTTATGGGATCCATACTACAACATTCATAATATTCGTATTGAATCTGTGCAAAAACAATTCTTGTTATTCTATTTACGTGGCCTTCGATGGAATTCCTCAACAATTTTGCCTTCCTATACTAGTAGATTAGCATTAATAAAACTGCCTACTCTCAAAAGTCGTCGTACAATGTTAAATGTGTCTTTTATGATAAGCCTTATCAATGGTAATATTTGCTCTGAGTTTCTGTTAAATTCTGTTAAATTTAGTATACCTTGCCGTAGTACTCGTCATTATAACCCTCTTGTCAATTACTTTTGTAGATCTAGTTATGCTATGGCTGATCCTTTTACAAAGTTATGCCGTCAATATAACTATTTGTCTACATTTGTTGACTTTTCTTTAAATTCTAATGTTATAAAGCAAAAAATCATTATTTTTCTAAATTCGCGAAATTCTATATAATTATAAGTATCTTGTTATTAGTCTGTAAGGATTATATTCCATTGACTAAATTTAAATAATAATAAATAATAATAATAATAAAAAAAAGTTCATTTTCTAGCAAAAATGGCTAATGGTAATTTTAGTAAAATGTAGTATAATTTTTATTAAAATTATTGTTAATTTTCTTTTTAAGGAAGTTGTAACACTTTCAAAAATAATAGCTTACGTCTATATTACAGACAATTGTGACGTCTGTTTGCTATTTAAAATATCTAAACTAAAATTTCGTTTGCAGCGATATTTTTTTCAAAATATTCGCGTTTGCTAGCAACATATTCGTCTTTACTGGTTACATCCGAAATGTTTGCACGAAAAACATTTAAGTAAATAAATCGTGAAATAATACCATTCGTAAAAGTTCATGATTTGCATGCAACTTATAAAATAAATATGTATGACACACAACAAATAACTTAAAAAATCAGGACATTACTGTTGTATGCTTGATGCAACCCGATTTACTTTTTCAAATCAAAAAGACTCAGGCTTAAGTTCGTAAAAATTGAAAAAAAGACCACAATAAAAGGTGCATTTAATAAGTAGGAAATGCATGAGTTTTTTTTTTGCTTGTTTGTGTTGTTGTAAGCAACACTAAATGGAGTATTCTCGCAAATTGGGTAAATAGGTTTGATTATGAATTTTAAATGCAACATTGACTTTTTCTCTTCATTTGCTTAAGCTGCTGCTTATATGTATATTCTGCTTAGTGAAACTTTATTGTTGGAGTTGGGTGTTGTTTAATTCAATTGTGTGATGTTGTTGAACTTTTCGATAGAGTATAAACTCTTTTTAATATAAAATATGTGCAATAAAGTTTTAAAGTAGCACTAGTGTGCAACAAAAATTAAATTTTTCGATACTTTTGGTGGTATGTACATATACTATAAAGAGCTTATTGCGCTAAATTATAATTCGCCTGTTAGGACAGCTTGAAGGTAAGCACCTTTTTTTGAGCAATTGCAACTGATGCTGCTTTGGAATCACAGCTGCGTATGGGTTATAGTTGATTATTTATTAATCATACGACCCAGTAGCATCCAGTATCAGTCAGTATGGGTGTTAGCTTACTCATAAGTAGATTTTCAAATATTAGACAATATATGTTAGACAATAGGCTTATAGGCCTATAGGATTGATTCCACCTTCGTATGATTTTTGTCTGGCTTGAATATGAATAGAATTATCCTTTTTGCAGTACAGGGTAGTTCTAAGAGCATTTTACTTCCTAACTTATCAGCTCCTGGAGCTTTTTTCGAATTTAAGCCCGCAATACTAATATTGAACCTCAAGGTAACATCTGGTATAGCGAGGATTGGTGGCAGCTCAACTATAGTTTCAGGTGTATTTGGAGTAAATACTTTCTGCAAGTGGTTTGCAAACAGAGTACCTTTTTCAGCATCAGCTCTTGTCCAGTCGCCATTCGAAGCTCGCAATGGAGACTTACATATCACTGATCCTTTGAGATCTCGGGCTGCTTTCCATAGCGAATAGTCTGTTGTGAATAGTGGTGTTGCGTCGAGCCCATTCAGAAATTTTTGAAGAAAATAATCCTACTAAATAAATTACCTTTTTTTGTAAAATTATATAAAAGATTTGTATTTAACAGCATAACACACCCACAATTACAAATATTTTGACTTAAATAAGTTCTCTGATGAATAGCGTTAAAATTTTGAAAATCGAAGACAACGAATTCAATTCCTGAGCCACTGCACCTGCATTTGGCGAAAGATTAATCCTTAAGGGAGCTATATTTCGTAGAGCCTGAACTAGTCTGCTCTAACTTCATTTAAGCAGTTTCTTTCTGCCTTAAAGTTGGCAATGCTGTAAGCATAAAGGACATAACAACTCAATCGAGTTGTAAAGACTTCGGCTAACAAATTGTTTGTTACTACAATACATCTACAACAACGAACTCAAATTTTATATTGTTGTTATTGTAGCTGTTGTTGTGGTATGCTTGTTTTTTTTCTCTTACTTTTTGCTGGGTCTCCTGCTTTTGTTGTTTGTATTGTAATGCTTTAGTACTGTAGTAAGGTGTTTGACTACCACAAGATGTATACTATCTGTGTGATGTACTTGTGCTACTAGTTCATTTTACGTTTACGATTTTCGAACATTGTATGAATACGATGTTGTGTGGGTGCAAGTGTATGACAGTTTGTATGAAATTGTGTAGAATATGAGCACCAATGTGTACATGTATTGTTTTAGTTGTTTTTTTTTTTTTTGTTTTTGTCTATGTTTGTCTTACTGTTCGATATGTTGAAGTTTGTTCTTTTTTTGATTCTTTCCATTCCATTCATTTGTGTCCTGTTGGAGTGTCTATATTAGTTTGTCTTTTTGTTAGTCACAGTCGATGATTGTTCGTTCGCTGGTTGCAGGCATACTTTATTCTACACTTGCAAACAAATATTCAGCCGTAATTGTCTTCAGTTGATTGTGGCATATCGACTGGAATGGTTGTGTTCTAATTCTTTGCTACACTGCTCTACTAATATTTGCATAAATATTTTTTTTTAATAAAAAAAAAAAAATAACAGTAATTTAAACTAAATACAAATAATTTAAAGGATTTAATAGCTACAAGTGCTTAAAAACATCAATTTAAATAGATAAAAATGTTATGAAAATAAAATAAACTATTTTTGTTTACATTAACTGCGCTGAGCCACAACTTTAAAAGCTTCAGGGGAACAAACTATGGGCCAGTTCGAAATAAAAAATTAAAGAAAATTAACAAATGGCCTAAGATAATGAAGGGAAAGCAATAGAAAATCCCTATAAATGAAATACGTCTAAAATACAATTTAATAAAAAAAAAGAACTTTAAGTGAATCGTTCTTGTGTCGCCTTCTTTTGTGTTTAAATTTTTAGCCACAAGAAAACGATAAATAACATGTGTTGTAATTCTCATCGGTATCTAGTTTTAGTTTCAGTCTTTTGTTTTCATGTCGTGTGCGTTTTGAACTGAATCTACTGAATTTTTAAAACATTTAGCAAGAGCTCGTTGTCTGTTACTGCCAGTTAAATGTGACAAAAAATAAAAAATTAAAAAATTTTTAAAACATTTTTTGTTACATTTAAAAATTTAGTGTGTACTAGTATTGATGCATAAATAATTTAATTCATTCTGTTTCTGATATTGGTAAGTATTTAATATTTAATAATACGTTAAATTTTGGGGTAGTTTGAAAACTCATTGCATTTCTGGCCTGTAGAAAGAGTAATATCTCATATATGCTAAAAATCGACAAAAAGGAACAAATGACTTTTTTATGTATACGTCCTTAGTTGTTTTCTTTTTTTTTCTAAAATTTGCTCGTTTAAATTTTATAAGTAATAAAATTTTTGGTTAAAACCATCACAGGTTTCTAAGAGAATGTACAAAATTCTAACACAAGAACATTTTATCTACGATACCATGTGTCATGCTTCTCATTTAGTTAAATGGGCATCTGGTATAAGGACAAAATTGATGATCTGAGTTAATCAACTAACAAACCTGCCTCTCCGCAATATCTTATTCTTCCACAATCTTTAACACTAAAATGCACATTAATAAATTTTGATGGCGTTTTAATTAATAAAAATAAAAAATTAAATTTTTTTAACTTTCCACTATGAAAATGACATACAAAATTAGACATTTGTATACAGATTTCACTCCGATTTTGAACAGTTTTTATTGTTTTGAGGCGCTTTGAATGTATCGTGTATAGTGTTGGTAATTTGTGCTAACTTTGATTACACAATACTATACAATACTTTTCCTTTGCATTCTCTAAGCCAACTCGATAGTTTTAACGCTTAAAAAAGTGATATTTTTAATCAGAGTTGTATTCTGTTCATCAATTTTCCAGTTGATTTGACTATTAAAATATAACAGCAAAAGTATCGAGTAACTAATTTATTACTACTGAGTAGCCTAAAACAGGAAGAAATACTCCATGCTCTGTACCAGGTACCAAGACTCTGCCAGCAGTAGTTATATCTGTTATTGCGATGATGCTCGTAAGGCTGCATGTAAGTTTCTTAATGCTAATTTCACTTAGATATTGCTACGATTGGCTCATCGGTAACAGTAGATCTAAAGAGTGTTCAAATATAAAATGTTTGATAAAATGTTTTTCTTAATTAATTCCAATCTATAGACTTCTTAATCTCAACATATATCGATGATCGAAAAATATTGTTGCCGATTTTTTTTTTTAATATTGTTTTGTTCTAGCCGCACGACCTTTTCATTTCGACTAGTTTCATGATATAAATTTAGGCTGTATGAATAACCGCCCAAGTTGAAGTGGACTGATTATTCGTACACAGAAAAAAATAGACAAAAATTATGTTCAATAGCACCATGTTATTGAAAAAAAATATGAATTTCAATAACATTTGTCATTAACTTAATACAATATTTCGTTGTATGTATTCCTTTCCCACTGGGACATGGCTCAGATGTAGAGAGCATGCTTTACGTCCGCGAAGACCAGGTTCGTATCCCAGACATGTCAACATTTTTTTAAATTTATATATTTTTTCTTTTGAAATGGTTTTCTTAGCAATATAATAAAATTCTTTATCACAGGAAATTTGAAAAAAAATTATTGAATACCGGGATTTTTGTTATCAGAAACTAAACTTATTTTTTTCGGTGTATGGCCATTAATTTAATAAAAATGAATTAATTTGTTAAGAAACTTTTATAAAATTATTACAAAAATTTATGTCAAATTAATTTTTAAAATTTAAATATTATTTGTGAATCCAAAGTGATTATTAGGTTAAGGTTCGTGACGTTATATTCAGAAAGAATTGGGAATGATTGATATTCTAAGGAACAAGGGAAAATTAATATCAACTTAATTTTTCAACGTATACAGGAGAAACGAGTAGCGCCACTTTCGGAAGCCGCTACACATCCATCGTCAGTGCTCACATGCATTTTGGTTATCACCACTTGTCAGGTGGCTTTGTTGAATGTAATTTTAATTTTTATATATACAACTTTTTTGAGAAAATTGAATACGAGAATTAAATCACTGTCAAGCTGATATTAACTGCACTTTCCCAGCGTTGCCATCGGTTTACTTTTCTCCATTTTTATTTTTCTGATCTTTGTTCTACTGAAGACAAACTTTTTTGGTTTGATTTTATACTTAACTATATATGAACATGTAAGCATGTGAATAGCTCAAGCCAGTAGCTAATTGTTTATTAATATGCTTATATCGAACCTGTTTGCTTTGCGAATCCAAATTCTCATGTTTTTGTATGGCGAGCTTCCGGTTTGAAGTACTACATTTTTGCTCATAAAAGCACTTATTGAAGCGCTGAAAATTATTAAAGTTTTCAGCACTAAAACTGAAAATATATAAAAAAAAATGGTTCAGTGTGGATTGGCGGTGCTTACGCCATTTTAAATTCTTATTATTTCTTAACTTTATTTTTATAAATTTTTTATTTTTACTCACTGCTTGTTATTTTAGCTTGAACTAGTATCTGACTAAGTCTCTTCGGGTTTGAAATTCGGTCAAAAATAGTGGTGCAAAATAGTACCAAGAAGCTCAACTACACTTACTCTTCTTTCTCGCTTGAAAACCTGCATTGGATAAGCACTATAAACGCAGCTTTTGTATAGCTTGTATACGATGATTTTCGTACATATTTTTGTATTGGCTGCTTTTATTTTAAAGCGTATTATTATGCGCTTTATTTTTACACTTTGCCTTTATGATTAAAAAAATATGAAATTTTTTTACTGAAAGGAAACACTTCATATATATAACGATTTTTTACATTATAGCAATGATTTGTCATTGTTTTTCAACCATCGTAACGTTTCATTCCTGTTATGAAAATTGCTTCATTAATTACAAAACTTGCATAATTAAAATGAAAGTTTTCGTTCACATATGTACAAAAACAAGCGCCAGCAGGCGGCTTTTTATATTTATTTAATCCTGTCAGAGACTTAATTTAATATTTTTAACACTTGAAATTTACTTACTTTATTTTTACTTCCTATAAATAAATTTGTAACTGTTAGTCTTGAACTCTTGATCTCATGTTTGCAAGCCAACATCTTTACTGCTTCAGCCATGTCACTATTTAAAGTCAATTGTACAAAATTACTATAAAAGAAAAAGAAAATTATACGCTTAAAAAAGTTCATATCCGATATCTGTATTTGAACTAGAGCCATATTTTTATTTTTTACTTCTTCATTTTCCGAATGAAAATGTTTGATATTATTAATGACACATTTTGTGTAAAATATGGCCGAAAAAAGTGTCATATCATTTATGTAGTTTTTCATTGATGATATGCAATGTTTCATGCCATTAATGAGATTTTTCCTTGTATTAATGTAAGGGGTTTTCGTTTCAGTGTAAGTGAAAAAAATTTGAAAATCGGGGTTTTAATTATTTATTGTATATTACATTGTAGCTCATGCGGCTTTATAATCACAAAACGATAACGTAGCCAATATTACTTGTACTTTTTTTCATAACCATTTTACATTCTGCTGAAAAATTGTAAACATATTACTTACACGGTTTTTCGTTTTATATGATGATATAAGAAATTTTTGGTCCGCTTTTTAAGTGCAAAGAAAAATTATGAATGGTGAAACAATTTAACCAAACTTGTGTACATATTTTTGGCTTGTTATTTGAAATCAATTACATAGACGTGCTATATATCAGTTACCAGGGGATGTATTTTTGGTAATATTCTAGTCATAATGGATTTTATTAAAAAAAATATATATAAATTTAAAAGTTCGCTATCATATCGAATTAGATTTTATTTAATTTATAAAAATATTCTTATGGCTGTGATTTTTTAAATTGACAAAAATAGATAGATACCTCCTAGCTAGTTAGTTGTGAAAAACATTGTGTGGTATCCTGATGACGTCTTCCGACGGGAGTAGGCAAATGTTACAACAATTCAATTTAAGTACATATACATTTTTTTAATTCACTACAATTGGAATTGTCTATTTGGTATCAAATACACTTTTTGTTTATTTGTTTGTGAACACCCAGTGTATATTGTATCGGCTTGTATCTTGTATTGATGGGCAAAAGAAGAAAAAGAAGATACATGCAAATACTCCCTGAGTATTGTATAAAATACGACATTTTCAAAACATATGAAATAAAAGTGTATTTCATATTTATATGAAAATTACCAACAACAAATTTTACACTACTGTATTTAATATTATAATACACTCGATACAATGATACAAAAAGTTTTGTGATTTAGGCAGTTGTCCTTGTGCAATCGAGCATAAAATTGAAAAAACCTTGACTTTAAATATTTTTCATATCTATACATATTAAGAGATTTATAAGAAATTTTCCAGTATTTTCGAAGTCCCAATTTAGACGATGAATTAAATTCATGAAAGAAATTCTTGATGTTTTATTTTTTTGGTGGACGAGCGGGATAGAGAAGAAAGACTGGTGAAAAAACATCACGATTTCTGTTATCCATGTTATTTTATATTCTTCCTTAGTTCGATACAGTGTTGTTAACTTTTTATAATTAAATAGCGCTGTATGTCCACCTTCTTAAAAAGCGCTAAAAAGCACCAGAATTAAATTAAATGGAAAAAACTAAAGACAACATAAAAATCTATTTCGTTTACAGGACATCAAATATTTTATGTTATCGTTCAGTTAATAACAGTGCAAGGAACCACATAAATCACTTCGACATAGTTTTATGCAAAAGAATCGACCAAAGGCTAAAAGTATATTGTTGACACAGTTTGCTTACTTCATTGCAAGTCACATATTTAATCCTGTTATAGACAATAATTTAAGTGAAAGTATATTCGAGACTTACAGCCGTGTAATATATAACTTATGGAAAACATTTTACATTATAAAAAGTCGATAAAGACGAAAATTGAGCTAAAATGAATTCTGTATTCTAGGCATACAAGTGCAATATTCTGATACGCAACACTATACCCAAATTTGTTTGTGTAAATTGGTAAATTTTGAAACGAAATTTAACTAATTTTTATATCAAAGCCAAAACAAAGCTTTTCTAATAATTAAATGGAAAAATTTTTCGAAACTTCTAAAAAATTCTTTACAAAATAGCGTAGATTTAGCGCTTTATTTAATAAAAGTTATGTAATGAAAAAATGCGACTTTTGATACATCAAAAAACGTTTAAACTAGCGCCAAAGGCGCTAATTTAACAACTCTGGTTCGATTTGAATATTCTCTCATTTTCTCTCTCCCTCTCTCTCTCGCTCTCTCTCTTATGTGATTGTGCTAAGGTTTTTCTTGTTATCAGAGTGAGCGTTGAAAAATTTTAAAAAGTGGCTCAAAAAGGGGATTTTGAAAAAAATTGGCACCAAAAAGGGGACTCTTCGAAAAAAAATTTTTTAAAAGGAAATAATTGATCAAAATTCTAGTATTTAATGAATTTCTAGGGCATATAATGCTTTTGAAATAATATGAATAAATTTTGATGTTTTTTCTATCTAAAAAAGAAAGTGTTTTCAGCATCAACGAAGTACGCCGCTTTCTAACAAATTATATAGTTAAACAACATAGGCGAACATACCTAGTTATACCTGACTGCAAAGCAAAGAGAAAGACAGCCATATAACAAGTTCAATATAAAAATTTTAAACAGTAGACCAAAATGGTCTATATATGGCGGAGCTCTGAGGAAGCATGTTGGTATCGGTCAAAAATAATTGTTGCTTTTATTTATAAGAAATGTTGCCCTGTCACACACTTTTTAGTATTTTTTAAAGTTTTATCACTAGTATTCGTGTGAATGTAAAAATGACTTATGGTTTCAAATAAAAACTTTCTTGGCTATCCTACAAAGCATGTATTTTGTAACATGCATGACTATTTGCGAAAACCAAAGATATATAGGGAAACGCCCATTAAAAAAGTTTCCAACAAAACAGGTTTCTACTATTATGAAATAAAAGTAGCGCAGACAAACCTGGTGATATCGCTGTTGATTTTTGTATGCCGAGTTCCTGGATTGGAGTACAACATTTTTGCTCACAAAAGCGCTTTTGAAGCGCTGAAAACCATCAACATTTTCAGCACAAGAACTGAAAATATATGAAAAAAATGGTTCGATGTGGATTGGCGCTGTTGACGCCATTTTTGTTTGTTATTTTAACTTTAACTAGTATCGAACTAAGAATCTTCAGGTTTGAAGACCAACGTACCAATCACTCGATCAAAAACACTGTTGCAAAACGGCACCAAGAAACTCAAATAAACTTACTCTTTATTCTCGCTTATAAACCTGCTTTGGATCAGCACTATAAAATCAGCTTTTTTGTATAGCTTGTGTACGAAGCTTTTGTATAAGTAAAAAGCAAATACTTTTCTCGCTTCAAAACCTGCATTGTTGTGGCGCTATGATACAGCTTCTGAACAAGCTCATATTTTAAAGCGAATGATAAAGCGCTTTATTTCTGTAGTGCTTCAAAAACATGAAAATTTTTTACTAGTTCCATTATAAAAATTCGTCAGCCCAATTTTTCGAATTGCGTACAATTTCAGAACGTTATTATTACTTTTATCTTAGGTGTTAATGTAGTAAAAATAAATTTAACGTTTACTCAAAAATTTGCATGAAAATCACTTTAAAAATATTTAGAACTGCATGCTTTTCATACAAGAACGTGTTGCTACACTCTAAAACACTTTTGTTGAAAATTACGTCGGTAATAGTCGGCAACACTTTACAGATTATTATCGACCTAAAATTACACACGCATTATTTTTCAACAAAATGTTCTTATTAAAAAAGCGATCGGCTGCGTGCAGGTTTGCACCGCGACCTGCTGACTGATAGTCTGACGTATCTACCATTCCGCCATAGCCGTATTATACTTTATGTTAAATTTTTTCCACTTGGACTAATATATGTTTAATTTGAAAGGTTTTTTCTTTAGTAAAATAACTATAAAATCGATGTAATTTTAGACAAGGAGAAATTTTCAACACAAATTTAGAAAATATATGATCGTAAATTTGAAGTAATATTTAAGAGTGTACTTCTTGTTCGTGTAAGTGAATCAGGGTCTTAGTTTCTAATAATTTTAGTGCAATAATGAATAATTATAGATCTCAGCTCTTAACCTATTTCCAAATAGTTTTTATTTCATAACTTTATAAATGATGGACTCAGAAACACATTTTTGTCTTAAGATTTTTTCATAAAAACACTTTCGTACCTTAAAAAACTCATATTAAAACAAAAAGTATCACTTCATAAAAAAGGCGCAGAAAGGGGAATAATGTTATAAAAGGTGGCAGAATTAGGTAGTTTGAAAAAAAAGGTGGCACTAAAAGTAGCAAGTCAGTTGAAAAAGTGGCAATTGCCACTTTAGTCACAAAATGGTCATGCTGGTTGTTATGAATGAGTAAATAAAGCAAATTTTGAGATTATGTAATTTAGAAAAAAAAAACATGAAAATAAAAGTCATCGTACAAATGCAAGAGGTTTTTAGAAGTTACTTTTAAAGAAATATAAAAAAAAATCATGATTGAAAATTCCTCGTCTAAATGTCTTCTTACCCAGCGGGAAAAGTAGTCATTGATTATACATATAATAAAAGATATAATGTATTATTTTAAAAAGCCAAACAATGAATTCCTTTGGAAACGAGAAGGTTATTTGATCATACACAAAAATTACACATTCATTACCACGTACTTTACCACATCGTACGAAGAAAGAATGTATTGTTTCTGCTCGTAACAACTGTTCGTGTTTTCTCCGTTTGTATTTACATACACATATATTATTACATTACATATATTATTATACTACGAATTAAAAAAACTGGATTATAGAATTCATTTGCTGGACTCATTAAAATAATTCATTACTTTCCTAGGACATGTTCTGTGTTAATAGTAATGAATTCTGGTATGAAATATTATACATTCTCTGCATGACTCTCTCGTTTACTATTCATTACCTTTTCCCGCTGGGTAGAAAATACAGAGAGAGAGAGAGAGAGAGAGAGAGAGGGAGAGTGTGCTGAAAGATAATAAAAGAAACCCAAATGAAGTCGAGTTCAAATATATTTCAGTATGCTAGACTATTAACTGGGATGTCGCACGTTTGATTCCTGCCAAGACCCTGGGTGTTTCTGTGGATGTTTTATTTTCAAAATATAAAACAACTTCAAAATAGGTCCACATTTGTGAGACTTTCGAGCTTAGAATTGTTTTCAAAACCCGAGATATTCAATTTGGACCCCTGTAAGTCATCTTGTATTGTAACAGGGTGAAAAAAACTATGTTTTTGCAAGCTTAGGTCAGCACCAAAATTTCCCGTTTATTGCGCGCATTGTATTTCTTATTCCAGTTTTGGAAAATGATAACTTTTTCTGAACAATGTCCAAAACAGTTTGTTTGAAAGGAATGCGGATGTGGGCAATGTCATAAGATTATATTTATTATATTTACTTTTAATTACATTGGCTTATATTAAAAAACAGTATACATATATAGAAATTAATCCCACTTTGACTGAAATGCCATAATTTTTCCTATATCTGTCTCACAGTAAATTTACCACCTTGAATAGTATCCACGCTATTTGCCAAGTTGTCATAGTCACTGTAATGGTCAAATGCCAGTTACCAATGTGGCACAGTAAGTTAATGACAAATAAATATCAAGTTTTTTATATCAAGTGTCTTCTGTGCTTAGCATTTGGAAGCTAAATGTAACAATAAAGTTTCTTGTTTTCCAACAAACTTATTAGGCATGAAAGTAGCAAGCAAAAGTAAAAATTGTGGGGGGGGAAAAAAAGAAACAAACTTGGATCACGGCTATTAATAGAACTGACAAGTGGTGATAAGCAAATACACGTTAGCACTGACGATGGAAGTGTGGCGGCTTCCGAAAGTGGCGCTACACTGTTCTGCTGTGTACGTTGAAAAATTAAGTTGATGTTAATTTTTCCCTTGTTCCTTGGAATATTAATCATGCCCAATTCTTTCTGAACATAACGTTACGAACCTTAGCCTAATAATCAATTTGGATTCACAAAGCAAATACGTTCGAAATAATCATATTAAAAGAACTGAATTTAGTTGTTCTTATTAGAGGCGGAAACTTAGAAAATTTATATATAAATTTATATATAAATTTATATATAAATTAAATAAAGTAAATGTTTGTAAGATTTAAATACTTGTACAATTAATCTAAATTACCTTTTGGCTCATAAGTTCTAAATAATTTATGCATTTATTTATTTTTAAGTGACAGAATTTCATTTTATTGTGTTACTAGCAAAACACATTTTGGATAAAATCCAAATAATTTATTATGACATTTTTCAGACATTACTTTTGTATATTACGAAGTTTTAGATAAAACAAATCTGTTAAATCTGTTATAATGTCCACAAATTTTAAAGAGTATATAGAAAATTGTGACAAAATTTGCTTTTTTCGTACAGTGCTTATTCCCCAAAGAACTATGCAAATAAGAAACAGCAAAAGAAATTCATGGTTATTATTTATTTATTGGTAGAAATTTTTTTACAAAATTTGCCATAATCAATTTTTGTTTCAAAATGGCATATAATTATAATCAATTACAAATGTATTATTAAGGTTTTGTTCGTTCTATTTTTCAATATTGTCAGGCAACATTGCACAGTGGGATGATATAAAAGAAAGAAAGAAATATAAAAGTAAATGTGAAACTTTTAAAATTTTTTTTGATATATTACACAAAAATGTAGCAAAATCTAAAACTCTATGTATTAATTAGTTCTAGTTTCAAACAATCTTTATGTTGCATAATTTTTAATTTTAATAAATTTATATTACTTTATACTACCCAAGCAATATTAATATAAATAAACCACGAATACAGAACAACTCAAAACTAACTAACTAACTGGTTATTTTAAAACATCAAACGCTTTTTGAAGTTCTAAACAAAGTTTTAACTTTTGCTCAAACATACTTTCATAAAACATCAATCTACTGGTCAGTCCAGTGCAGTGTTGCCAAACTATCATAAATAAATGTTGGAAAATATTAAAGAGAAAGTAGTTAAATAGTGGTTTGATGATATGACTGGACTACAACCAAGTGAGTTGATCATAATATGGTGAACGCCTTAACTCAACCATATAGATGAATGTATACTGATTGCACAAAACTTAAGTCCTTAGTACCCAACTATAAAAAAAATAATTTTAAATTGACATTCGTCTCAAGTGGTTAATAGAAAAATGCTTTCAAAAATATATAAATTTAGCCATAAAATGGCGAAAGCGGCAGCGCGGTCTTAAATCCTACGGTTATGTATTTTTAAAATCTATTCTATTGTAAACCAAAAATATTTTATTTAATAAAATATTTTTTTAATATATTATATTAGAAATTGTTGTCGATAAACTTTGTATCAACTAAGTTAACAACACACACTTAGAGAAAAACAAAGGCTAAAAATAGAAAACAATGTTCTCAGAATAAAAATGTAAATTAAATTAAGCTCTTCATGGTAATTAATGTTCATGCAATGATTGTACAGAAAAGTTTTCTAAATAAAAAAATTGAGTATAACCCCATTATAACGAATTACTTTTTTTTATTTTTTAAATTTATTTATTCAATCTTCAATTGTAAATTGAATTAACAATAAGCATTCAAATCTTAAAAATAATAAAATTAGGATTCAACGATGGCTTCTTTAGATATCTTACCTCTCTCGTGTTCAGCTGATTGCAAGAGCGCCTCTCCTTCTCAGCCCAGAGTTCGCTCTGAAATTAATGATGCTGCGGGCTAGGGTATTTCAATGTAATTCGAGTTTTTTTAAATGGTTTTATTTATCTTACCTTGTTTGTGGAGTTTGTGTTGTCGGATCAAATCTAGTAATTGTAAACTTTCCCCCTTCCTTTTGACCGCTTGATCTGAAATTTGGTGAACGCCTTTACTTTTGATGACAATTCAATATTGTGTTTAGAAAACTGGGCTGCGCCACTCCAATAAAAAGTAAAATTTTGTTATAGCCCCTTCCTGTTAACCGATTGATTTAATATTTGGTAAACACCTTTATTAACGAGGACTTTACAATTTTCCATTTAACAAAGTGGGCGGCGCTTCCTATTAACTGATTGGTCTGAGATTTGGTAAACACCTTTACTTACGATGACTATACAATTTTGTGATTAAAAAATGGGCTTATATAAAGTAATATTTAGCTTTAGCTCTTTCTGTTATCTTATTGATCTGAGATTTGATACACTCAAAGAAAAAACATGGTTGAGGCAACCATAATCGAAGAGCAACATACTATGATTGAATAAATGGTTGAAAACAACCATATATATAGTTCAAGCAACCATATTTATGTTTCAAAACAACGATATATATGGTTCAAAATTACAACAAACGGTTTGAAATAACCAAAAAAACATCCATATACATAGTTCAATCAATCATGTATATGGTTCAAAACAACCATATATATTATTCAAAATTACAAAATATGGTCTGAAATAACCATATATATGGTTAAAATTAAACATATAAATGGTTCTAAATAACCATATATATTGTTCTATATAATCATATATTTATTGTTTTCTTAACCATAAATTGATTAGAAAATTAAGAGGAGCTAAACAATTTTATTATTTCAATTTAAATCAAAAACAAAATTTTTCAACTAGTCAGTGTGTTGAATCTGAAATAAAAATTATTATATATATTAACATAAATACATACATGTTTGTTGACACATGTTATATTTAGAATCGGGCATGTTCTGAAAAACATTTCGTTGTGAAATCGGCAACTAAAAAGCTCACTTATTGGAGGTTTTCAGTTGGTTTTTGTGTTTCAGATATTTCACACATTTTCCGATTAAAGAATACTTTTCTTCGCTATTTCAAAACTAAATGGTCTTCAGAACATGGCCAAATATTAATTGCCGGTATATAACACTTTTTGTTATTTCAATTTTTATTTTTTCACACCAACCGCTCACAGAAATAAACCAAACGCTGTCAAGTAAAACACAAAACTAATAAAAAGCATTCAACAAAGAGATAGAATAAAAACTTTTTTGGAAGCAGAGATTCAGGTCTTTTTTATAACCATAGCTTTATGGCAAACAAATTAGTATACATAAGAACGATATTTTATTATTATAGAACCATTCTGTTGTTGAATTTTTAAATAAACCATGATTGTAGTCAGAATTTTTTCAACAATATATATTGTTCAAGCCAACCATGTGTAAATTTTCATGAAATCAAATAATTTCATGATTAAATGTAAATGCTAGATTTTTTGCCTTAAACTAATTAAGGTTCACAGTCATTTAATACAATAATAAGTTATTTGCCACATTCAAAAACTGTGTCGGGAAACACACACAACCATATCTTTTCTTTGCGTGTAGACACCTTTACTTACAATCAGTTTACAATTTTGTAATCACAAGAATGGTCGGCGCCACGCCCAAATAAATCTATACTTAGTTTTAGCTCTTTCCTGTTAACCGATTGATCCGAGATTTGATGGACACCTTTGCTTACGATGACTTTAGAATTCTGTTATTACAAAAGTGGGCGGCACCACGCCTATAAAAAGTAATACTAAGTTTTAACCCCTTCCTGTTAACCGCTTGATCCAAAATTTGGTACACACCTTTACTTTTGACTACCATACAATTTTGAGTTTCAAAAAGTGGGCTTTAACACGAACACACACAAAGAAATATTGACTTTTACCCCCTTCCTCCTGACCGATTGATCTGAAATTCGCTTAACACATCTCATTTTTATGACTGATTGATCTGGTTACGTTAGGATTATGTGTATTCAGCGTTATTGTAAATCACAGATGGCCACGGCCATAAAATGGAGAACTAGTCATTTGCTTACAAACACCTCAATATGGATATCAAATGAAAGCGGTTGACTAGTAGAATACAGTTCGCAATAAAAAACTTAAAATCCTAAAATGGCGGCTAGTACAAAATGGCGGACTATATTCATGCATATATATTTTAAGCCTCTCAATATGGGTATTAAATGAAAGCGCTTGGCTAGTAGAATGCACTATACCACAAAAAAAGTATAATATAAGGCACAGTCCGAAAAAAAATTGACAGATCATAAAACAAGTAAAAAAAATTTTGTTAAATGGTTTTATTGCAATGAAACATAATAATGATGCAGACAATACACAAACAGCTAAAATATAATTACTTAGTACCTGGTACCAGCTACCACACCACTCTCCTCACCACCATAGAGCATTCATCAGACTAAAATAAAACCGTGGAGCGCGTCGAGTTTCCGTTATCTATAGTCAACAACGCCCCAATATTTTATTTTAGTCTGACCAATGCCCTATGTTGGAGATGAGAGTGGTGTGGCAGCTGGTACCTGGTACTAAGCAATTATTTTTTAGCTTTTAGTGCATTATCTGCATCATTATTATGTTTCATTGCAATATAACCATTAAGCTTAACATTTGTTTTTACTTATTTTTATATATGTTGTCACATGTTTTGAAAACACAGTCTTTACTCATGGAACATCTAGCTCTTTATGAATTCGCTGACATAACCTGCTTGACCAAACCTGCAAACCACCAACTTTGGTCGAGTGGTCAAGCGGAAAAGAGTTCTGAAGAGATTAGCGGAAGCTATCAAAACGGCAGTTCAACCCTCTGTGCAGTTAAAAATTTTCTTTGTCTAAATGCTTAACATTTATCTCTAAATAAAAATATAATTTAATTGAAAAATTTAATTAAAACCGAACTCAAGCCAAGATAATTAAATTTCTTTGGATTTTTAATTTTATGTTATTATATATTTTTTTTAAAATAAAATGTATTAATTAAGGCCATAAATGTGTAAATCACATCACCTTAAGTGAAATTTATATTAAAGCAAAAACAAATTTAAAAAAAATTTTTTTAATTTTTTTTTTATTACTTTTCATACAAATTCTTCACCAAACAAATGCATAAAAATTCAAATTTTAAAATTTTTATGAAAAATAAAACAATTTTACAAAATATTTCAAATTTTGTTTTCGTTCTCTATATATATTTCACTTTGGTGACATGATTTACACAATTAAGACCTTAATATTTTTGTCTGTCTATATTTTATCAGAAATTATTATAGAACGAAAGTAAATATCACTTTGATTATTTTCTGCTAGATGACAATTTGGCGATATTGTTAAACTATTGCCTTAGGCGATATCGTCGATTTGTTGTTGCAGTGTTAATTCAAAAAAAAAATCTTGTTTCTCACTGTATAGAAAGCTTATTATAGTGCAATTCGTTATAGCACTAATTGCCTGTAAATAAAAACCAATACTAAAAATAGAAAAGAAAACAAATTTAAGCCACAAGAGAAAACAGCAAACGAGTTACCTTGTTGTCTTAATGTACAAGACTACGTCACATGACCCGGTGTGTGAGCACGCCATTTGATATTGGTGTACAAAGATACAGTCATAAAAATAAGTGTACATACATACGAGTATATAGAAAAGTCTTTGTGTGTTTATTGGTTATTTTGTGTATGTGTCTAAAGTTAAAAAATTAGTAAAAGTAAAAATTACAAATTCATTGTGTGAAAAATATAAAACCACACGAATGCACAATAAAGCACACACTGATATATGTACATATGCATCAATATAGGAAAATCTATTTATATGTATGTAGGCATACTTAGTATATGAGTGGGTATAAATTTTTTAGTAACAAGTTTTCTATTACACAGCAACAAAATATCAGACTATTCAATAATAATACGTGTATAGTTTTAAAATTCGTTTAACTTCACACAGAAAGAAAAATTCCGTACTAAATTCAAGTATTTTCTATTTACTTTGATCACGAGTCGTACTCAAAAATTTAAGTACGAATAACACTAAAATGTACTTAAATCAAGCCGAAAACGATATAATCCAAATAAATAGCAAAATTCTTAGATTGTGTACAAAAATTCTTACTTTAAGTACTACTATTAGTATAAACTTTTTACACAGTCGTAGTGTGTTGGTATTTGTTTGCTTGTTGATAGCTTCTATCGCATGTTGTACTTATGTTGTTGTTTTGTTGTTGGGTATTCTGTTTGCTCATGCAGTGCCGACTAATAGCCTACAAACGTCGTATTATATACAGCTGGCTTATACTAGATTTTAGCTGTCGTTCTTTCTATACTGAGTTAGCTGAGTGGTCCAAGGCGTTGGCTTACAAACGTGATGAGCTAAGTTCAATACTAGAAATGAAAAAAAATTAATTTTAAATTAAATTTATATGAGTAGTAAACATATAAATTCTCAAGTCTGTTGTTCCAGAATTAAGTAATTAAAAGTTAGCCTGATTCAAGCCTGATACGCGGCGGAATTGGTTAAAGTACGCAGCGAGGAATGATACAAGTCGCGGCAGGATTGATTTAAATATATAGCGGGCTTGAATCTACATGTAATAAGACGTTTGCCAGCTACTTGTCGGCTATGCCCAAGCAACCAAAATAAACAACAAGAAGTGAACAACAGTAGCGGAAATCACTCTTGGTGGCATATTTGCAACTCTAGGATATAAACTATAATTTTCTGCTACAAAGAATGAGTGTGGTCTTCAAACATGTAGGAAATACATACATACATACATATGCATATGTATTATGTATAACTATGTAATTTTTCAAATGTAACATAAAAAACTGCTTTACATTTTTTTAAATTTATTATTTGTAGATTAATTCTGAACTAACATTTATTAAAGATGCATACATTTGATATTTAAATACATAAAATAAATGAACAAATAATATAAACGTACACACACAAGCCAACTTTGTTTACTTTTCTTGTTGAAGCCAACTATAAGTTTGCATTTTATTTTCATGTTTATGTTTTATACACTCTCAGAGAGCCTCTCTGAGTAATTTTGCTAATTGCATATATGCTAGACAACTTTCCTACAGTTTTTAGTATTGCATATCTGCTACTGTGTGGGAAATATTAGTTTCTTATATATTGTTCTTGTTGTGTTGCATATTGTAGCATATATCCTAGACTTGCATGGCCTGCAATCAAACAAACACCAACACAGTACGAGTTCGACTGTGTATAAGGTTTATAAATATATTCGTACTTCAAATAAGAATTTTTTACATGAATAAAGTCCAATCAGCCGAAAATTAAGTGCTTTGCACTTGAATATTCCGACTTCAATCAATCTTTCTGTACTTTAATTCACACACAGAAAAAAAATGGAATGTAAAATCAACATGATGCAACTGTGATTTGAAATCATATTAAACTTACATGAAATAAGTTTTCGTTTAAGAGTGTTAGTGTTTATTTGCTTTCTTCATTGCTACAGTTCACAGTTGTGCTTAGTTGTGTGACTTGTTGTTGTTTATTCTTACATGTGTCGGCTATGTAGACGACAAAAAACTAATTGCCAGTGAAAATTTACTGCTGCTAGTTTAAAATTACCATTGTTTCATATTAATTTTAAATGAAAAATTATTAATCTTATCTCAAATCTCTTTGATTTAAAATTCTTTACTGTTAACACAATTTTCTTATAATTTAATTTCAAATAAGTTTTATGTTAAATAATAATTTAAATCATGTTGAATTAAAATGAAATTTATTTTACATGCGATGATATTTATTTAGGGTATAGATAAAGTAAAGTTTGAAGCTGTTGTGGCTGCAGTGATTAGCGCGTGGACTATCATGCAGGTGGTACGAGTTCAAATCTTGGCTGGGGCAGCCAGCTACAACACAAAGTTTTCTAATGCATAAATAAAATAATTAATAAAATAGCTACATTAAGGTCATGTTGTTTCAGCGTTATATAACTACAATTCAACATGATTCTTATGGCGTTTTCTATTCTACAAAAAAATGTGTAATTTTTTTTACTTTTTATTAAAAAAATTGCAATTTAACATTCCTTTAAAGGAAAAATTTGCCTTCGTAAGGGAAGATACAATAATTTCTAATAAATTCACTTCTTCGAAACATGATTATATTGCAAATTTCAATTAAAAAGGGCAAATAGTGCAACACACTTTTGTAGAAAAGAAAACGCTATTAGTGTTTTTTCAATATCAAATTCGCGTTGTTTAAATTTGAAATAGCTTTGATTCAACATAATTCTTCGTGTTGTTAAAATATCAAATTCACGTTGTTTCAACTTGAAATGACTTTGATTCAACATGATTTTTCGTATTATTTCAGTATCAACTTCATTTTGATTTAAATGTACTGCAATATTAAATCAACATGAAATATAGTTGATTCAAAAGGATAAATTTTCCTTAAAAATTATTGTAAATTATGTTGAATTAAAATGAAACGCATATGAAGCAAAATTACTGCCGAAAATGTTAAATTAACCTGATTTTCGACGATTTTACACGGAAAATTTTCTGTGTTCAGAAAACCCGTATTTTTGACACCGATTGGGATTAATTTGAGTACGGAAGGATCGATTTTCTCTTTTTTGTGCATAATTTTTGTTTTAATAGAAATTGCACTTATAGTGTCCACATAATTGATACCAATATAATACTATTTTCTATATGACAAATCACTTATAAATACATCGGAGAATAGATATACACATGTACATATTAAAACCTAGAGTCTGAACCTCTAAATGACCCTTAAAACTTTAAAAATCATTATAACATTTATGCAGGTTTCCCTCTCAGTGCACGTGGTCTTATAATAAATTTTTTTGTTGAATTTTCAATTGATCGCCGAAATTATATTATAAACTGTATAGTAATCATGACACATTAAAGTATTTTATTATATTTATACATAAAATTAAGGCAGTCCCAATTGAAATGAATGTAGCAAAGAGAAAATTGAGTATTACCATGAATAACACATTTTTACAATAAAAACTTCTAAACTTTCTAATGCATTTTTCAGGGTAATTATTGTACTATTCAATCGGTTAACAGTTAATTGGTTAACTGATTAATTGTTACCCGATTAAATGTTCGAAAAACTAAAAATTTGATACCTCCGATTAACGATTATATCAGTTAATTTGGAGAGTGTATATTTGCTACTTCTACCCTAATATTTTTCTGGAGCTTAACAACCACAATCAATATTTATGACGACAACAGCGTCCTCTTGGTGAGTGTCTGTGTTAGAATGGTTGTTTGCTCAGAAGCTTAAATACATTTTACCACACAATACAAGAAATTAGTTTACAAATAAAGGGGCAGGATTCTTAAATGTCTTTACAATGACTCTACAACTTTTCATAAAGCTTTGGCTGTCATAAATCATTTCGAATTGACTTGAACACTTTACAATTTTCAAAAACTAAGGCTGGAACGATTGAAGCGATTCTTAAAGAAAAAATATAATTCGTAAAGACATTTTTAAAGTTTCCTAAGATTCGTTATGTTACTCTGCTAAAAGTTCAATATTTGAAATATATACTTTTTAGCAAAAGAAAAGTGTTACACTAGTTTTGATTCATTACAATTGTACAAATTCTTTCAAGATTAAGAACCAATGTTTCTGTCTTCCTACTAAAAACTCATTTACAAATGTGCAAGCAACAGCAAATTTAGTGCATGTTGTGTCTGCATGTAGCCACTACAATGTCTGAGTAAGTAACACTTGTGTTAAAAATCATATTGAAAGCTTCCACTTTTTGTGCAAGATGACTGACTGACTGACTGACTACCTTTAATTTACAGCCATTCATTAAGCGATACATAGTGAAAGGTGTGTAAAATCAAGTATTTATAAATACATGCATGATGTGTGTTTGGTTTAAAAGAGAAATAATATTTAAAATAAATAAAAGGATTTTCTCAACAACGTATGGTAGACAATTCTGAAGGCCTTACTGCCTCTCTTTTGATGGTATAGTTAAGTATACATCGCCAGCTGAAATCCAAAACCACGTAACTAGCAAAAAATTTGAAATTGCGTTTTTGATTAATTATTGCATATTACACCGAAATGCATGTCCCCACAAATTTTCAAATCTTTATCAGAAAAATCAGCGAAATTACAAACGAAAATGAAGCGGCTTTACTTCAGTAACTTGAAGTATTTTATTTAGTTTTTTCTCTCTCCTGTAAAGCTTTAAAAAAAGTGTAGTTACGTGATTTTGGATTTCAGCTAACGATATGTAGTAGCAATTTTAGCGTATACTGAATATTTAACTCGAGTAAAATGAAAATATAAATCATACGCTATATAGTAAATTTAAGTATATGAATGGTTCTCATTTCAAATGCTTTTTCGTGTCCCTTGAAACTTTAGAACATAATTTCATAAAATAAACTCAACAATTTAAAAATGAAAACTGCTTTAGCATGATACTAAAAACGTATTTTTACGCTCTTCGTACAAAATGGCGTGTCCGTAATGCATGCTATTGATTTTCCACATAAAGAAAGTATGACTTTTTTCAAAAACGAGATTCAATTTATAACGGTTTTATAATTTGCATTTGCTTCTCCTATATCTGAAATCAAAAGTTTTGAAAAATAACAGATATTAAAAAAAAACATTTTTTTTTAATTGTTGTTGTCCGCAGTCTTGTGTATTGAGAGTTACGCTTTTTTTAGTACGCTTCATTACTCAGTTTAATTATTGAAATTGCTTTAACAATATACACTAAAAGAGCAGCATAGGTTTGTACTTCTAAATATTTAAAAGTTCTGTGAATTGTTTTAAACAATATTATATGGCAAAACGTTTCATCAATCAATCACGGCTTGCATGTAAAAAAATGTTTTGAGTGCTATGCGTATTTTTTAAATTTAATTGAAAATTTTAAGTGTACATATGAATTGTTCTAAATACAAAATTTAGTGCGCGTTCTGAAAAAAATATTAAATTCGTACAATAATGTATGGGACGTTACGTAAAGAAGTTTATAAATATAATTTCTCTATAAATTTTAGGACGTTAAAAAAGTTAACAGCAGCTGAAGGGTAGAAACTATGTAACGAGCATTTTCTGTTTACAAGTTTCTTATTTTATTTGAAAAAATTTTATTTCTTACTCACTGTGGATTGTTATATTTTTGAAGAATGTATTAGTTAGGTAGTATTTTGTAACAAAAAATTAATTTCAAATTGACATAACTTATGTTTAAATGTTTGTAAAATATTATTTTAAAGCACAACATTTTTTTTATTTGTTCCTCTGAATCCAAGTAAAAATTTAAAAAGTGGTCATAGTTTTTAATTTCGTCCTGCGACTATTATTTATATATATTATTTTTTAGAGAGTAGTTTTGTGATGTACTTGTTTCGCAAAAATCATTCCTGGAACAACGGCGAAAGCAAATCTAACAGAAAAATGTTAAAAATCGGAAAAATATAATATTATTTTATAGAAACCATTAAATGAGGCGAAAACTATAATAAAAACCCAAAAAAACCCAAAAAGCCAATACTCCAGTGCAATTAAATCAAAATAAGGTTGATATTGAAATAATACGAAGAATCATGTGGAATCATGTTATTTCAAGATGAAGCAACGTGAATTTGGTACTAAAATAACATGAAGAATCATTTTGAATCAAAGTTATCTGAAATGGAAACAATGTGTATTTGATATTGGGATGACAGGAAGAATCATATTGAATCAAAGTTATTTCAAGAATTTAACGTAGGTATTATATTACTTATTTTACTAACATGATGTGTATTGTCATAGGCATCAGAACCCAGCAAATAATTTTTTATTCGATATGAATCTATTTTATTTTTCTACACCTTCATACAATAAAAAATTATTTGCTGGCTTTTGTATACGTTCCAAAGCCTACTATGCTTAATTTTGAAAATCATTTATATATTATAATAAAATAATAAAATAAGGGTAGTAGGCTTTTGTGACTTTCAAAAATATTATCATTTGTAAATTCTCAAATGGTTTGTGAAAGTCTGTGCATAAGACAAGAGGTTTGGAACTGTTCAAAGTTGTGGTTGAAGTCTACTGACGATTTGGTAAAGCGCCAATGAAATGCATATAGACAATGCTTAACTATCAGCAAATAAACTTTAAATTTAAAATTTAACATAAAATTTATTTCAAATTAAAGTTGTAGTCATTTTGATTGAAAATGAAATGTAGCGTTGATAAAAATGGTGTTTTAGCACTGAAAAATATTAAATAAAATTTATTTAAGGTAGATATATACTTTTTTTGTTTAAAATAATATGAAACAATGGTAATTTTATATCAGCAGCAGGAAATTTTCGATGGTAATGCGAAGTTTGTCGGCTATTGACGTTAACACAACACGACCACCAAAAGAAACAACAATATGTTTTGATGAAAATAAGAAACTCGTTTGTCAAAATTTGTTTGTAGCATTTTATTTGGTTTTGTACTATTTTTTGTATATTTTTGTTTAGCTTCTGCACTCTAAATCACTTTTGTTGAAAATTAGGTCGATAATAGTCGACAGACAACACTTTACAGATTATTATCGACCTAAAATTACACACGCATTATTTTTGAACAAAATATTTTTACTAAAAAAAGCGATTGGCTGCGTGCAGGTTTGAACCGCGACCTCCTGACTGTTAGTCTGACGTATCTACCATTCAGCCATAGCCGTATTATACTTTATGTTACATTTTTTCCACTTGGACTATATATGTTTAATTTGAACGGTTTTTTCTTTAATAAAATAACTACAAAATCGATGTAATTTTAGATAAGGAGAAATTTTCAACACAAATTTAGACAATATATGATCGTAAATTTGAAGTAATGTTTTAAAGTTTGTACAATACATAGACTCTCTGGCGGCAACACTACAAAAAAAAGAGCACAACAGTGAATTGTAGCTATGAACAAAGCAAATAAACATCAACACACTTAAACAACAAATTATTTCTAATAAATTTAATATGATATCAAATTAAAATTGCGACGTATTGATTTTACACTAGTATTGTTTTGTGTGTACGGCTGCAGTATTATTGTATGACCAGAGCGAGACCTATAAACAAACCTAGATGTTTGTAGAATATATTATAACGACCCTTTTTTCTACTTGATTCGCCAGATTAACATAACATGTGTAATGTATAACTATTGTATCTCCTGTTAAAACTTTTTATCGAAGAATCACCTCACATATTATGACAAGCTCTTTAATATAGCGATAAAAAAAATAAAAATTAAATAGAATATTTACTTGCTAACTATCCTGTAATCCAACTAAATTTCTATTTTTCTTTCTGCTTCCATTTATTTCATACTAACAATCAAACTATATTTAGAAAGAAAATTTTTTATTCTATTTGATTTCAGAGTCTTCTATTACAAATTATTAGTTTAACTAAAACAAAATGTTAACTTTTCTATGTATTTAACTGAAACTATAATTGAGTTGAATTTTTTGAACGAACATGAGAATGAGAATTTGAGTTTGTTTAAAAATTACGACAGTGAAAAAAATGGACGTAGAAAATACAGTTGCAACTATTATAATCATATTCCATTGAGCTAAACTTGGCTAACACACCCTCAAAAAAACTATAGCTTTTTCTGTGTTTTTGTCCTACTCTTTTATTTACAGGTAAGAGACAGTTGACAGCTGCATTAAATCAAAATTATATGTGTTTTTTTTCTTGGAAGGGTAAGGAAGTTAAAGTAGAAATTAAGGGAAAATAAATTACAAGTTACATTTTAATTGCACTTCATTTGATTTGTATGCAAGAGTTTATTTAACTTTCAGCACTTCTTCGTGTTAATTATATTTGATTTTAATTAATGACTAGTTAAAAAGTTTTTTTTTCTCTCTACTATTTCTTTTTTGGCGACATGATTTTGATTTGTTACACTTCAATTATTTTATTAATTTTAATAGTGTATTAATTGATGACAAACGTTTTGTTGTTTTTCAACAAGGGATGGAAAAATAATTTAATTGCAGTAATTAGATTTTACGGAAGAGTTGCTTCGATTTGTGAGAATTTGAATTTTAGAGTTTAAAAAATAACGAATAGTTTTTAAACCATTTGAAATTTCTATGAATAAAAATCAAATATTAAAGATTTCCTTTAAGCCTTGAAAATTTTATGGTTTTTTTTAAATAGCTCTTATATAATAAAAGAATCTAAAATAAAAATCAAAGAATTAAATAATTTTAGCTTATATCCATTTTATCTCTTGCAATTTAATATTAAATTTCTTTTAAATTATAATCTCACCAATATTTCGTTTTTAACTTTATTATTTTGCACCATATGGTGGCGCTAAAAGCTCTCTAGCAAATACGTTTTCTATCATATAGAAAATCTAAATAAATTCATTGCACTATAATTTCATTAAACTGATATTTGTTGCTGCTACTGTTGCTGCTGTTAGCTCACCTGGTTTCTAAATATAAAATAACTGCTAATGCTTTCACCTGTCAGTTTAAATTCCTGTTTTTCCGTACTTTTTTTCATTCACAATTTTTTTATTTTTTTAATTTCAACATCTTTTATTTAAGCCACAATAAAGAAATGCCTTGCGAAACATACAGCACAGTGGTTTGTATTGGATTAAGTAAGGGCGGCACTCAATATCGCATTGGAGTCACTAGGAAATTTAGGATCATTCTGGTACTTTTCATACTGTTCTAATGAGAAGTCCCATCGATAGAACCAATCAGAGCTTAGTATAAATCTCATAATAAATTAGATTTTATTGTTTTTCTGAATTCAGGAAGATCCTTGTTAATCATTTCCTCTCTTCATCCATATTTAAGTAGCTATGAGAGGAATTATTGTCTGCAACTCCTAAATATTGTGCGTGACTGGCTATCCGATAAAGTATAACAGTTTGTGTCTGCTCTAATGTTGACATTAGAGGCGATGTATGCTTCCTTTCTAGGCAGCGCACACCTGTTCAAAAATTGTGGAGTAATTTCTGCGACCCACGTCGCACATCAATTGTCTTCTGAACCGATATCTTATTGTGAAACTCAGACAAATGCATACACATAAAAAACTAAATTTCATTTTCAGTAAAGAAATTCAATGAATTAGTAAATATTTTGTCTAGAAGCCGACCTAAAACCAAATTTTGTAAATACAGAAAAATGTCTCAACAGTTGCATTAAAAAGACCGGGATTCTTCAGCAAACGAATTGTGCAATTCTATAAAACAATTTGCTTAAAAATATATAACAATTCTGAAAAAAATAATTCACTAAATCACACAATAATATATACTGGATTTTCTGTAATATATCAAACAATATTTTGTTCTGAATTTATAAAAGAAAATTTGTCCAAAAATACTTAAAAACTCTCAACAAAATAGTTTGCTGAATCAAACAAAAATAATTACTGGATTCTTTGTAATATATCAAACAAACTTTTTGTCTGAGTCAGTAAAAAATTTTTTTAATATTTTTAAGTTTTAAATAATAACATCATCATCCTTTAAACCTTTATGAAATTTAATTTTGTTAAATGTGTTCAGCTCCACATGTATATCTAAGGACTCTGAAAAAATTAATGAGAATTAACTAGGGTATTCACTCGAATAATGTTTGCTCGATTAATCGAACAATTAAAGACAAACAAATAATGTTCGATTAAACAATAAATTTAAGTTTCGAGTCAAAATTTATACGAGTAATTTAGGTCGATTAATCGAATAACTCGATTAAAACATTTTATATAAATTTTCTTTTTTTTAATGAGTTTTTGTAGATTTCTTATAAAAAGTATAAAAATTGTTTAATTTATATGAAATATGCCATTCAATTCAAACGTTATTTCATACTAATAGTCCGCATGATAAAAAAATTAAGTAAATAATTTAGTAACAATAATAGGGAGAAAGAAACCAACTTCAACTGTCCTTTAAAAAAACTCGGAAATATAAACATCAAACAAAAATTATTTGAAATAAAGAAGATATTTCGAAATTACTTGGAAAATATTTGCCGAAAAAAAACGTAACCCACAGACAAGTTAAAATTGTATTTCGCATTTATTAAAAATTATATAAAAATAGCTTTCTGCAGCGTAACTTACTTTGTGATATTAAAAACAAGTTAAATCAAACTAACTCTGAGGAAAAGTAGTGGTTACGTTTTCGTTTTTGGGCAAATATGTATTTCCAAAGTGTAACTGTATTTATAATTATAACAACAATAATGTTATGCCAATTCCGATTATTTTTATTCTGCATTGAATACAAGACAGGTTGTTATGGTATTAAATATTTCCTGGCGCAAAATTTTCTGAAAGCGCAACATTTGAATAGTGAAAAAAAAACTATTTTAAAGGATCAGTTTATGATATAATTTATGTAGAAATGTTGTGTTTTCTTTTGATTTTATTATTATAATATATAAAAACGCGAAAAAACTTGTTTTGTTTTATTTTTGTCCACAAAAATGTACAAAAAACCGATTAAATTCAATTATTTTCCGATTAACTCGAATAATTTTTAGCAGTAAAGCTTAGTCGAATAACGCGAACGAAATTAAAGTTTTACTCGATTGCTCGAGTAATTTAAAAATGAATACCCTAGAATTAACGCAACAGCATTAACGAATTGAATCACTCAGAGATCTTCAGTAAACAAACTTGTTACAGCCGCATTACTTTTGCTATCGCTGTTGCTGTTGCTATTTATGTGTATGTCGCGACATGTCATCATCGCTTGTTTTCTTACGACACAGAAAACTGGTTTTTGTTGTTTTTTTGCTGTTGGGGTGTTTGCGTCCTAAATAAAATTCAAAGAAAAAATTCAGTGATTCAGTAAAGAACATCAACTGAAAACTAAATTTTATTTTAGACAAACTTTTGTTGGAAAATTTTTTCGCTGATAATTTTTTCTGTGTAACTGTATGAATTCCGACATCGCGTTCCTTTTGCCATTTTTGTTGTTGTTGCTATTATTTATATGTATGTAGTCATAGTGGTTGTTATTTTTAAGACACAGAAATCTGGTTTTTGCTATTGTTTTTGGTGTTTGCGTCCTTAGTAAAAGTCAAACAAAAAATTTACTGAATCAGTAAAGAACATTAATTGAAAATTAGATTTTATTTTAGACAAGTTTTTGTTTGAAAAATTTTTGGCGGTAATTTTTCTGTATTTTGCTATCATTGTTGTTGTTGTTATATATGTGTATGTTGTCATGATCTTTATTATTTTTTCGATACAGAAAACTGGTTTTTGGTGTCAAACAAGTCAAACAAAAAATCACTGGTTCAGTAAAGAATATTTACTGTAAATAAAATTTTATTTTACACAAACTTTTGTTTCAAAATTTTTTGGTGATACATTTTTCTGTGTAGCAAACTGTGTAAATTTTTAGCCCTATACAAAACAACGCGTAAATCTAGCACTTTTTACAATGAACTTTTAGCCCTTTTATCCCCTTTCTACTTATTGATCAATATGGGTGCATTATATATATTTTCGAACTATTACTTTCTTTATTCTAGCCATAGCGACTAGTGACCTAACGTGTCAATAACGTTTTTTGTTAGTTTACCAGTAATAAAAAAACAATAGTATAGAAGAGCCTTCTATTTCTTTAAAAATTGCTTGTGATATTAAGCTGTCCCTTTTTTGTGCTTTTTCAAAAAATTTGACTGGATATTACTTTATACGTAATTTTTTTCTATTTAGCTCTTTTTAGCCCCTTTTTCAAAAATTTGTGCGCCTTTTGGGTTCAAAAAGTTGGCATCACTGCTTCCACTAGTGTCTTTATGAAATTTTATTCAGACTGTATTAAATCTATTGCCAAATTGGCCTGAAAGTAGGGGTGCTTTTTACGGATTGGAGCATTGAAACCGGTACCAGCATTATCATTTGTGTACTCGTTCCGAGATTCTTTGTCGTCACTAGCACAACGATTTTGTTTATACTGCTAATCTGGAATCTTTTCGAGGGATATGGTACAGTCAGGAATTTAAATTATTGTCTGTTTGCAGAGTTTATGAAATATCTATTTTGTGCTTAAGCTGTAATATTTCTTATAAACTGTTAAGCTAGCTCATGAACTAACAAATTTCTTCTCACAAAAAAACCATCCAATCCACAGTGCCCAGATAATATACATTTGATGCCATGCAACACATACTTACTATCACTTGTAGAATATATGGTTTTGTGTTTCTGATAACACACCTTTATAAGTCCTTATTTGTGTTTGTAGAAACGTTTGTGCGGCTTTTATTTTCTTTTCTCCTTTATTTTTTTATTTTTTTTCTGCCTGTGCAAGTAAATATTTAAGTAGATGAAGGTTTGTGATATTTTATCCTGACTCTTCTTCTAACTAATTTAACCAACTCAACAACACCGAGTTGAGTACTTTTTTTTTTGCTGTGTGGTTTGGTTTTTGTTCTTTTTCTTTAATTTAAACCACAAAGTACACAAAAGATTTGAATTGAGAAGTTAAAGCATTTGGTTGTTGCTGGTAATGTTTGAATTTGTTGTTGGAGTTTGAAAGAAAGTGTGTGCTAAAAGAAATTTTGATGATTAGCCGCTGAAGAGCTTTTGCTAAAAGGAAATTTTTGGAAGTTTTAGTATAACCTTGAGCTTTGAAATGTAGTCACATATAAGGAGGGTTTAGCGAAATTTTAAATACTTAAATATTTTAAAGTAAAATTTGTTATATTTATTTGATATATTCTCCCAATTCATATTTCTAATAAGACATTGAAGCCTTATAACATACATAATACGATCCTTGTGAAAGCTTGAGATGAATCGGGTGAAGTCATAGCCGACACCAAAACCAACACGTTTTGATAAACCGCCTTGGAAATATCGAGAGCCACCACCTACTCTCTCCCTACTCTCACCGAAATGGTGTATTGGGTGGCACTACTTTTCCGAGAGGAAGTCAGTAAGTCCATAAGGAAGCCATTCTGCCGGTTCGTAAGTAAAATGTTGCGCTCCAAATACTTCAGAAGATGGAGATTCACCAAACCTTCTATCACCTTGAAAAATACAGACAAATTACTATTGGGCGGTTATTTGTAGGGTTACTAGTTTCTCGCTTTTTAGCGACCGATTGGCGTTATATTAGCAACCTTCACCAGGTTGAAAATTCAACAGCATGGTACAAAGTGCCGAAGAAGGTTGCCAATGGACGCACCAGCTTTGAAGGGCACTGCTTCAAGACCAGTGCTGGAATACCATCCGGCCTAGGAGACTTACTTATGTTGAGATCCGCTAAAACCTTTTTAACTGCACGCACTCGAAAAAAATATTTTTGGCACAGTTATGGATATTCTATCAATCGTGGGCAGTTGGTGGTTGCTCCGGCCAGTGAGAATTACTTGCAAATAATTCAGCCAGAAGCTTAGCTTTACCAACTGGCTCATAGAATATTCAGTCATCCTTTAAAAGTGTCGGAATTGAGGAACTAGCATAATACTTTACGCTTTTAATGAAGACAACGATCGTACAAAGCTTTTCACGCCTTAGTACTCTGTCACACGAATAAATCACCCTTTTTCATAGCGTTTTTGCTGCTACGCCAGATACTGAATACTTCCTCTATGGATCTGATTGCATTTTTGCATGTCTGGTTGAACCTAGACTTCGCTCCGGGATTAATCAGGATTTGCTAGTATGGAATGAAGGCTTTCATTCCCAGGAAAATTAAATTTTCAACCATTTTTGCCATGGCATTGACATTATTGTTAGGAAACATAGTTTCCGGAAAAATTCGTTGAGCTAAGCCCAGTATATCGTAAACATATTTTGAACGTCTCGTAGCTATTTGTGGCGAGTTGCGAAGCTTTCAGAAAGAAAAGGAGGCGGAAATGGTGCAATAACTCGAGTTATGGAAAGGTTCTTTAACGCTCACTTCATACTTACTGGAGTGTGAAGCGGGAAAAGGTCGAGAGTATTGTTATGGTACCCGCCCGTCAATAGGCTAAATGTGTATATTAATCTATTCACTAATTTCGCAAGGTGGTTGTGTGCTGCGATTAGCTGAACATATTGGCCTTCTGGAGTTCTATGGCTCGAATGACGAAGCCCAGATCAGTTGTGAGCATTGAAATTACCAGCAACAACAATTTCCTTAAAAAAGGAGGAAGTGAATATACAAAATAATAAAATGAAAATAAATTTCGTGAAAATTATTTTCGTGAAAATAAGTAGATGAGAATTTAATTTTACGTACACTGTAATATGTAGTCAATATGTTTGCCTGCGTAGTTGGCTGGCAACTGTTAATGTCTAACCAAACATCATTTCCGCTGCAATGAACTTACTGCATGTTATTTACCACCTTTTACCTTATTGTAGAGTTAAATAATGAAGCAGATAATGATGATCATTATAATCATCATCATCATCATCGGCGTCATCTGTTAGCTATCACGTTTATATTTTTATCTTTCCTTTATTTTCCTTATATTTTTAAATAAAACCTATTACTATATATAAATATGTATATAGATTCCTTTTATTCTATCCAATTTTACTCTTGTCTATTGGTGTTTGAAAAAACACGTTGTATGTTTTCTATAATCAAATTTAAAATGAAGCAGATCTTACAAGTACAAGCAACCAGCCAACTAACACTACTTCTTGTTAAAGTACGGAACCGTAAAATAAGAATTTCACAAGAACAGCATACAAAGGTTTTCTCTCCTATTCACTCACTTTGCATTTTTTCTGGTTTTTTTTTTTTTGTAAAGTGTGCTGTAAGTAGTACTTGAAACAGTTAGTCAGTTAGCGTTGTTGAAAGACTCAGATGAGGCAGAAAGCTGGCAGTACTAGAAAATTGGTAGTGGAGAAAAAAACCATCTTAATTTTTTTCGACATTTTCAGCTTTCTTATTAAAACGTATATGCCAGTGATGGTGTAGTTTAAAACAATATTAAAATTTAACTTATTTGTGGTAAAAGTAATAATTCTTATAATATTGCAACTTTAGTTAGTACATATTTTAAATATTGCAATTCAACATCCACATTAAGGGATTAGGTGATACCCTGTAATGTTTGTAAATGGGTTATTATATTAAAAACTCACAAAGAACCTAATTTATTCCGAAATATTTAAAATTATCAGAAAATGCGAATGATATGAACAAAAAAAATGTATATCCATAAATCTAACAGACATCAATTTTTCTCAGAAAAATTTACTCTAGGCAATATACTTACATTGGAATAAACACATCACTTTGTATAAGAGCAAAATTTTTTTATATTTATATTATACATAATGACATCCGACTGTCATTTCATAAACATTTTTTTTGTGTCCGCTTTAAGTTGTAGTTTTATGCATTGCATTATTTACAAAAACAGAAAACAAATGCAAATATAAGCGCAAATAAAAGTAAACAAATTCAGTGTCATTTCTAATATCCGCAAAATAATGCAAAAATAAAAATAAAACACTTTGTTTTTTATTTTAAAAGTATGTCTACAAATTGTTTGTAATTCGTGACTTTTCTCTTTAACTAGCCAAAAAGTCTGCTTTGTGTGGGTCTACACATTTCCCCCTCCTATTCCTGCAGAACTTTGCTTAAAAGCACAATTTGCTCTCAGTGCATAATAATTGCATATAATTTAGAGAGTATATAATTTAGAGAGTGCGGCTATGGTGGCTCTCCAGATATTACACTATATCTTGAGAGCCACCAGATACAAGTTTGTGTTTGAGGCTTGTTTGACCAGTCTTTATCAAATTAGGAAAAAAGAGTCTCACTTTTCCTGTTGTGCAGACGTAGGATAATTAATAAGTTAATTTGTATGGAGGGTATCCGTCATATGCATTTAATTCTCAGAGTAACCCACATCAAATTTTGGGAGTCTCGTTATGGTAGCTATCCAGATTTTGGATAAGTACAAATTTAGAAAGTGTCAATACTGCCGTTGTGTAAATATTGAAAAATTAATATATACTTTGTATGTGAGGTCCCGTATCCTACTACAATATTTCAACGATTTTGCAGGAAGTGGCACTTTATTTTAAGAGCAATCGATAATAAATTGGGAGAGTCTCACCTTTGTAGTTGTGCAGATCGAAGAAGATTAGTAGATACTTTATATGAGGGGTTAGCCTCCTATATAAACGAAATAACGAAATACTGCTGAAAGTTCTAAGAGCGGCCCAAATTATATGGATAAAGTCTCATTATTATTGCAGATATAGGAAAATTAATAATTACTTTCGATGGAAGTTGCATTTTAGTCTAAGAGACAACCACATCCAAATTGTAGAGTCTCACTATTGTAGTTTTGCAGATATAGAGAAATTGGTAATCAATTTGCATTGAAGGTACCCGTCTCCCCCACACTCATTAAAATTAGATAGTATCACTATTGTAGTTGTGCGGATATAGAAAAATTATAATTTATTTGTATGAGGGTACCCGTCTACCCCTTTCTATACCACAAACGTTTTGCTCGAAGTTGCACTAAGACCAACCCATTATACATTTAGAGAGTCTCACTATTGTAGTTGTGCAGAGTTAGGAAAATTAATGATTGTTTTGTATGGGAGGTAACCCTTCCACACCACCAGCAGTTGTGAAATAAATTTACCAATTTCAATATTCCGATCGTCAGTAAGGCAGTATCCGAATTTAAAACGATAGGTAATGTCGTTTCGCTTGGCTTAATGGCAAAAATCAATAGCCTCGCCCACAGACCGTGCCTAGTTGCAGCTTTCTATTACATAAAATGGCTTCAGAGAATTGTGGAAAGAGAATAGGGCATTCGAAGAAATTATATATATATCTGTAGGTGGGCGGTAAGCTACATCAAGTCGAATTTTTATTCAAAATATGTGCTTTTATACTGTTGATATCCGAATACTTTCCTCTATCTATAGTTGAAATCTAGTATGTCATATGTTTCAAGGGACAGTAGTACTGTTCAAAACCATCTGGGAGGTAAAGAACACCAAGTTCTTTTTAATAAGTAACGGTAATATTATATGACGTAATTTTATTGCGGATATGTTAGATATAAAAAAAAATTATTAAAGTTATATAAAATATTTGGTATAAATCAAGAGATCGAACCATTCGCCATTTTAAAGATATATTTGCGGTCTGTAAAATTTTTCAAATGTGAATAGGTGTAGTTTACCTCACACCTACAGATAAGGATGCTAAAAACTATTATCAAATTAGGCAATATAATTTTAATTAATTTAAAACTCTATAAGTAATAATTGCAATGCAAAAATAGTTCGAGAAAAAATGTGAAATAAAATGTTTGTCATGCGCGACTTGAATATTTATTGCAAAAACTTAAGCGAGTATTGAACTAAAGCAAAAATTTATCGAAGAGAACAACTTGTATTTTAGTCGTAATAATTTAAGTTGTAAATAATTCAATTATTTTAAACCATTGGCTTAAAACCTGATTGTGATGAAAAATAAATTCCTAAGAAATTGTAATTCGTGACTTTTCTATTTGTATCGATTTCGATGTAATAGATTCATTTATCGGATCTTGGTGCTTCTGTTATTGTTTTAGGTTTCAAAGGAGAAGAAAACAAAATTAACCACAACAAAGATTAAAAAAATTAATAAAAACTAGATGAAAAACGGTATGCTGAATATAAGTAAAAAGCAAGGGAAAGGTAAAACTTATATTTTTACTTAATTATTTATCTCTGATTAAAAGCAGTTCTAAGCAATTAAAGCCAGGTAAAATAATGTAGAAATCATATTGTCCTGAAGTAAGGTCGCGAATGACAAAAATATTCTGTTAAAAAAATATTAAATGCATGTTTTTTGGAGACTGCTATATTTCCATAACCTACAGACAATTAATTGCCCATTCCGTTCATATTTTAAAATTTTAAATAATAAAGTTCATATATAATTTTTCCCCTTTTTGTACGATGTTAAATAAAATTTAGCCTTACACAGGCAACACAAATTGAAACTTATATTGTACCTAAGCAAGTCAAATATTTTCTTCTCTCACCAGCCTCTATGCCAACTTATACTCATTTTTCAGGAGAACCCTTAATCTTTTAAAGTTAACATTTCGATTTCTGCAAAACCATTTATAGCACTTCACCTTAACTTCATTTATTTTTGCTAATTTTTCAAACTCGCACCTACAAAAACCGACATTTTGTCTTACATTGAAATTTAGACCAAAAAAAAAAAAGAAGAAATAAAATTTCCTTTGAAAAAGTTTCATTTTACGATAAACTTCAAGGTGGTAATTACTTTGTTATTTTTCAAAGTGCAACAAGAAATGTTAAAAAGTGTTGAAGTGTTAAGGTTTTTGCAAAAATTTTTGTTTGACGTTCGTTAACACACAAAAAAAATGTAAGAGATGTATTAACCAGCAAACATTATGGAATTTGAAAGAGAAAAGTATTAATATTTGTAAGTAATTATTATTCAGAGTGAAATAGATTTAAATCGGAAGTTATTATTTCGGCTTAAGTTCAATACTTGAATTAATGTAAATTTTAATTATTTTTTTTTTAAGAGAACAGAATAATAATTTGAATTTACATTAATTCAAGTATTGAATTTAAGCTATGCAAGGGAGGAGCTTACGCATAAGCAAAACCAAAAATAAAATAAGAGTTGGAAAATTGGAATAAATAGTCAGAGGTGAAATTTCATGCTCACCATATTGATAAAAACGAATGTAGACGCTCATATTCTATTTCGTCAAAAAGATTCGGTGAAATAGCTGATATTTTCTTGATACTAGTATCTACGATCAAACGTGGCAAAAGTGAACAAAGGACGCTGATGATGACAGTGTAGCGGCTGTCGACATTCTGCTAGTCTGATTAGATATTCTAATATTCCACTCTAAAAAAAAGTATTTGTTTTTACAGTAATTCAAGTATTGAACTTAAGCCGAAATAATAACATGCGACTTAAAGACAAATATTTTCATGCAAATCGAAGAACACACATTTTACATTATTAAAATAAAGACATGTAAATGAGATAAAAAATAAGAAAAAGGCTCACAATATTAATTTTTTTACCTAAAAATATTTTTCAATCATGTCGTGAATTTACAAAAATAATTTATACATTGTTTGCTGGGTTATTAGCATACTTACTTTGTGAACTAATGTCAGTAACTTAAAAATATTTGCATACAAAATGATTACAGTTAGATTATTTTTTCTCTTACACTTTAAAGCTTTCACTACCAGACACTCAAGCGTACAAACTCAGAGCAAAATAAAAATGTAACAAATGAGCTTAAATCAGTTGATTTAATGCATTTAAGGTTACATGTCTTAGACAATATATCAATACAAAAAAAACCAGCTGACATGATTTCATTTAATAAAGAGCTTATGTGAAAGGATAATGCCACATCTAAGTACAAACATTTCTCACCTCATAGAGAATTTGAACATTATGTAGAATTATTGCGAACTTTTTTAAAATACTTATTTTAGCCACAGGGGTTTCTACACCAAGTTTTATAATGCTACCACACTTGGAAATAAATTTTACCGCAATTTCAGCATTTGGACGCATAGTGTAATATGCGATTTTTCAAGAGGATGCACCTCCGATTTCATCATAACTTGGGAAGGGATTGTCTAGTTTCAAAAACAATATGAAAGTGGGAATAAGGTTACCTTTAAGCCGTTCTAGTATTATTCTTTTTCATTTACTCAACGGGTTCGGGGCATTATTCAGACCGCAATCAGGGCCGTCTTTAGGTATGCCGAGGCCCTCAGGCGCACAGGAATTCGTAGACCCGCTGAAAAGAGTAAACAAAAACATTGACAAGAAAAAATATTTTTTTCTCGTTAGCAATCGATTTTCACACTTTCTGTACCACTTTACTAATAAATTCATTACAAATATTTGGTGTATTTCCTTATCCACGATATCCATAATTTTCATCAAGATATGACATTATTTCTTAGTAGGGGCCCCCGTTAGGTCAAGAGGTATGGTAAAAACGGTGCTCACTGTGATGATGAAAAGTATTGTTTTTTTTTTTTGCAAAATTGGAACATTATTTAAAAATTTATAAGAAATCGACTATGTCAAAAATTTTGCCATTTTTAATAACTAATAATGCCACAAAGATAATAATGAATGTTTCGTGAAAATGCATAAATAAATATTGATTTTATTCACAATAAAGTAAAATTAGCAGATTTTGTTTTCAAAAAATTGATTTTTGAAAAGGCTGCTCAACAGATGTTTTAAAGATATCTTAATTTTTTTTCTATATAGGTAAATCCTTTGTTTCGTACGTTACATGTGTAAGCATATATTATTGGTAATGTTAATCCTGTTGGCATTCTAAAAGAGTTATTTTCATATAACCGAAAATTCCCTTGCGGACGTTACAAAACAAGACGGCGTTTTGTTGGTTAAAGTGAAATGGCTTCAGTGAGGATGATAACTTTCTGGTTTCACCCAAAAATCTTATAATCATCTATTGTGGACGTTACGTTACGAACGTTACATTTTTTAACTATCTATAACTTTTTAATTGTAGAATTTACATTAAAAATGTGTTGAGTGGAGTTGTAGATAATATTATTATATAAACGAAAACTTCTAGCAAACTTTTCATATTCCGTATAGTTTAGGAGATAATCTAAAACAAGAGTCACTCCCTTATTTTTGAAAACTCAAATTTGAGCTCGCGTTCACATGTTCAACTAAGCACACAAAAAATTGCATCATATATGAATTGTAAAGTTGTATCTGTTAAAAGGTTTGTGTAGGTTTATCCTTGCCATTTATAAAGCAATAACCGAACCTTTATATATTTTGAAGGTTAAATATAAAGCACGTAATATATTTAGTTTCGAAATTTCTAAAATTCTGCGTTCGGTATAAATATTTTTGTATTTACCTACATACTTAAAGGTTTCGGAGTTATTCCGAATGCAATAATAAAAATAAATATTTTTTGTAAAATGAAACATTTTTTATTTACTTTAAAAATTCATATAAAGTCAAAATGGCAAAAAATGTAAGTTTTATTACGAAGCTACAAATAAGTCAAATGAATAATGCTATAGTCCACTAAAATCGATCAATAAATGATGATTTTATATATAATATAGTAACGTTGCCTGATTTTGGCAAAAATTGACAATATCTGCACTGCACAAAAATAAAATTTTGTTGTAAATGGCAAGTTATAACCTTGCAATTTACAGATTGTGGTGGATTGCACAAAGAAATAGATACGTGTATCACCGTTTTGAAAATTTATATCTGGGGATAATTTTTTTAATTTTTCATAAAAAAATACTATTTTTCTAATTTGTGAATAACTAAGAAACCACTGATTCGTTTACCTTATTGTATTAAAATAGTTTAAATGTAACTTATTTATGCATCTGCTAGTATACGGTTGCTCCAAATCAGACATATTGTTCTTGAGTTAAGGTTTAATATAGTGGTGTACGCTGTAAAAATATTATAAGTGATCATAACAAAATCTGTAAGTGAAGGAAAACACTGAATACACAGTATTTTTTAGCGGATCAAACTCATTAGACAAATTCTAGTTATGTTCAAAACGGAATTTCACTGTAACTTAAAACTAGGGATGTAACGATACGCCGTTTTGCCGATCAGATACCGATACCGATACCGATACTTAAAAATAAATATCGCCGATACTGATTCCGATGCCGATATGAATATTGAAATTGAGATCAAGTTTAAATTAACAAAACTCAACAAGGGCAATTTTTTTATTATACAAAATTACAGTGTAAGAGATTATTAATATATATATATATTAGTATGTATTAACCCAGTATAAAAAATTTTAAGTAATCTTTAAGGAACTACATTTTCATTTCTGTCAAAGAATCTATATTAAAAATATGCAGATAATTAGTAGACATGCAAGTAAAAATTTGTAATTCCTTGATAATGTTAAAAAACACTCGCCATGCTTTTTAAAAAATTTATGAACTAATATTCTTCTAAATAACTTAATAGCTTAATGATTAAGTCTTCTAAAAGTTAACACATATTCACTTAAATTTACATGAAAACACAGTTTTGCGTTTAAATTTGCATAAAAAGAAACAAGTTGTGAAAATGGGTAATTTGTCGTCCTTTTTCCTTGAGGAAAAATTATTATAGAACGCCGAAAAGGAAATTCGTTCAAACATCGCTTCCAATTCGGTGATTGGCAATTGAAAAAGAGAACTTCTTGCAATGACAGCATATGTAAGACTAATTAAAAATTTGCAAAAAAAATGCATTTTCATGAATTCTTTAGAGTGTATTTTTTTGCTTGGGAATAAGATTTATAACACAACGAATTGAATTTAAATTCATGGTAAAATTAACAAAAAAATATATATATATTATTTTTTTTACAAAATAACAGCGTAAAATATATTTAAATAACGAAATGAGTTTAGTTCACGGTAAAATTAACAAAAAAATGAATAGTTTGCTTTAAAAAAAAAAATTATTTAAATTTGCTTAAAACAAATTTTTTTTTAAGTATCGGCGTATCCACACAGACAAATTTGCATGTAAAATCGTCGAAAACCAGGTTAATTTGACATTTTTCGGTAGTGATTTTGCTTCATAGGTGTTTCATGTTAAATCAACATGATTTACAATAATCTTGAAAGAAAATTTTTCCTTTTGAATTAACTATATTTCATGTTGATTTAATATTCCGGTACAGTTAAATCAAAATGAAGTTTATACTAAAATAATACCAAAAATCATATTGAATCAAAGTAATTTCGAGTCGAAACAACGTGAATTTGATATTTTAACAACACGAAGAATCATGTTGAATCATAGTTATTTCAAGTTAAAACAACGTGAATTTGATATTGAAACAACACGAAGAATCATGTTGAATTATAGTTATATCAATCTGAAACAACATTACAGTAATGCAGCTATTTTATTAATTATTTTACTTACGTGATAGTCAGCAGAAAACTTTGCGTTGTAGCTGACTGCCCCACCCAAGATTTGAGTTCGTGCCATCTGCATGATAGTCCACGCGCTAACCACTGCAGCCACAACAGCTTCAAACTTTTCTTTACTTATACACTAAATAAATATCATCGTATGTAAAATGCATTTCATTTTAATTCAACATGATTTAAATGATTATTTAACATAAAACTTATTTAAAATTGAAGTTATGGTCATGTCGATTGAAAATGAAACTTAGCGTTTATAGCAAAATTGTTTTAACTGTGATTTATGGTTAGATTAATAATTTTGCGTTTAAAATTATTATGAAACAATGGTAATTTTAAACCAGCAGCAGTAAATTTTCGCTGGTAATTCGGTTTTTGTCGTCTACATAGACGACACATGTAAGAATAAACAACAACAAATCACACAACTAAGCAGAACAGTGAATTGTAGCAATGAACAAAGCAAATAAACACTAACACACTCAAACAAGATTTTATTTCTTGTAAATTTAATATGATTTTCAATCAAAATTGCAGCATGTGGATTTTACGTTCCTTTATTTTTCTGTGTGTCGACAGTAAAATATCGCCGACACCGATGTATCGCAAAATCTGAAAGTATCGCCGATATATCGGTACCGGTTACATCCCTACTTCAAACTAGACAGTACAAAGAATACTAGTTATGTTAAAAATTTTTTGACGATTTGTGTTGTTTATTAAAAACAAAATACTCAGTATGACAACTTGTTTTCAATATTCTCCTCAGTGCATCAGGCTGTGACGTATGAGCAATATTTAATTAAAACCGAAATATCAAGTATATGCCACATGTAAAAAATAATTTCATCAAAAGCGGAAAAACTATTTAGCATCAAATAGAATTTTACACAAATATTAACATGTGAAAGAATAAAAAAAGACACGATAATATATTTCACACATATGACGCAAATAACGACCTACACAGCAACAACACATTTCATTGATTTTATTACGCTGAGAAATGTGTTTACACCCACACGAATAGCTTTAGGCCTATGAAGCGAAAACAAATTAATTTATTACTTTAATATACACCTAAATGAGTATTTAAATAAAGTGATTAGTTGATTTTTGACCGGCACTTTATTAAATTAATTTCAGTTTAGTGGTGCTCAGTACACTAAATAAACGGTTCAGTGTTTTACTTTGGCAAAAATCAATAATGTTCGTACAAGTATCATTTGTGTGGACACAAGATAAATTTATTTAATTCATAAAATAACTGCATTATTTACTACTGATTAAAATGAGGTTTAAGGCAAAATTTGTTTTGTATAAAGTCAAACACTCTACACTTATAGGAATAAAATTTCAATTATTTTAAATTGTTTCGAGATATATTTTACCCAGTAAGGAATTTTTTAGTTATTCTAAGCAGCACCTCTAGTTTTTGTTTTGACTAAAATATTATTTTTTTCATTTTGAAGCTTTTTTGTGTTTCTGGACTAAAACATCACAGAAATAATCAAATTTGACTATATTTAAACACTTCTTAATGCTATTGGAGTTAATAGATATAAGTAAAGATATAATATAATCAAATTATTTTATAGCCTCATTATACTGCCCAGCTTTAACTATTCTCCATATTTTAATAATATTAATGTTTTTCTTAATGCGCTAATGATCTTTGCTGCAGACAATATTTTTTAACAACTAGCAGTATTTTTCTTAAATTATTATTATTAAGTTCTTCGTACTTACCAAACTCCATTGCAAAACCATTAAATGTCTTTAATAAACTGCTTTAAAGCCTAGCAGGGATAACATAACTATCAGTCCATTTCAATCCTCTCGAAAAAAACGTAATTTTGCACAAGAACGCGCAATATTAATACACATTGCCAGATGAAGCGAACAGTTTGTGCCAAAAACAAGAAGAAAAAAAAACAAACTCTTCTGTACAACATTTACACCATTTTATTATCATTTAATTGCATTTTATGCAACCAAAGTTATATACGAACTCAAACGCACATTTATGCTTAATACATACAAACACATTAATTTACAACTACATATACGAGTATAAGCATGTGGCGTTTTATAGCCTGGTTAAATAAATATGTGCAATATTTGCTAGAGTGTGTGTGAGATAAGTTAAGACAAACACAGAGCTGCAGCAGGGATTAAGAGAGCCTTTATCTCGTATATTTTTTATAATTATGGTCATACCTATTTTTATATCGTATTCCAAAAATAAGCAGTTAATTATTGCTCCAATTATAAAAAAAAACTTTTCTTTTTCGAATATTAAAATTTATGATTTTTGTCTAATGCACCAAACAAAATCACAAAATAGAAAAGTCGAAGAAAAATCACTAAGTCGAAGAAAGTTATTAAATTGTCTGTTCCTCTAAATGCGATATTTTTCGAAACTAATTTGAATAACTAAGAAATCATTGATTTGTTTAACCAACTATTGGAAAATAATTCTAAGGTAACTTTATAATGAATGTTTTGTGGTTTTTTTATTTTTGTTCGGAATCGGACATACTTACTATTCGCGACTTAAGACAGAATATATTGGTGCACATAAATTATTACATGTGTCCATTAAAAAAAATTGTAACTGATGGGAAATCAATGCAGTAAAGTGCGGCCTTCAGTCTCACACGAAGGGCTCCATACAAAGACCATATACACATGTATATACCTTTGACGTTATTAGCGATTTTAATATTTTTTTGACTTTTTAATTTTAGCGTGATTTTTTTCGCTTTGCCGAAATTTTTCGTTTTTGGCGATTTTTGTTAGTTTTGGCATTTTTTATTTTTTTTTTACGATACTTTTCGTTTTGCCGCTTTTTTCCGTTTTGATAATTTTTTAGTTTTGGCGACTTTTTTCCATTTCGGCGATTTTTTCGTTTTTGGCGATCTTTTCGTTCTTTGGGGATGCTTTTGTTATTTTTTTGGTGATTTTTTTCGTGTTGGCAATTTTTTCAGTTTTTTACGATATTTTTATTTTGGCGATTTTTTCGGCTGTTTGCGTATTTTATTTATTTTGATGAGCTTTTTCGTTTTTGCAATTTTTTTCGGGTTTTGGAGTTTTTTGTAGTTTTGGCGATTTTTGTAAGTTTTGGCATTTTTTTTACAATATTTTTAGTGTCGGCGACTTTTTTTCGTTTTGGCTCTTTTTTCGTTTTGACGATTTTTTAGCTTTGGCGATTTTTTTTTCATTTCGGTGATTTTTTTCGATTTTGGCGATCTCTTCGTTCTTTGGGGAAGGTTTTGTTGTTTTTTTTTAGTTTTGATGATTTTTTTCGTGTTGCCAATTTTTTCGGTTTTTACGATATTTTTATCTTGGCGATATTTTTCCGACTTTTAGCTATTTTATATTATTTTGAGGACCTTTTTCGTTTTTGCAATTTTTTTCGGGTATTGGAGATATTTTTAGTTTTGGCGATTTTTGTTAGTTTTGGCGATTTACTTTTCGGCTTGTTCCTTGCACTAGTTTGTATAATAAAACACTAACTTTGAAGATGTCTAGTGTCTATGTCTAGTATATATGTCTGTATATTACATGATCGCTCAGAAGATATAGCTACATTTTAAAATTACATAACCTGATAGCATACCCTTTAATTTTTACATAATTTTTTAGCATTTGCTATTGTTGCCTTTAAAATGTTGTACTAAGCCCAGATACAGCTGATTTTAAAAATTACTTAGTCAAAATTACATTACTGATAAAATACCCTTTAATTTTTATTTTGCTTAAATTTTAGTCTTTATTAGTCTAGTCTGTATAATCATACACTAACCTTGAAAATTTTGAGTGTCTGTATATTACATTAGGATATCAATATGATTCGCTTCTCGTCTTAGAACACCCTTTAATTTTTAAATTTCATACATTTGTTCTTGTAGCGGCCATATTTATACATATTCTCTGAAAATATCAGGTCCGTACCTCTGAAGTTTCTTAAGACAACAGCCTGTGGCAGATAGATAGACGGACGAAAAGATAGCGTAGCGAAAACAATAGGATTCCTTTTCACTTCTAGTGTACGGAACCCTAAAAACTGAGGATACAGTACTTTTCAGCGTAACAAACTGTTTAAAAGAATTTTCGTTTTGTTCAAAACGGAAAGAAAAAGCTCAAATTTGTAAGTCTGTGCTATTACAGTTCATAAAATACAGCCAAATTTCAAAATAACACTACCTGATGGAATACCCTCTAACATCAACAAGTCGATTTTTAATACTCGTTACTGTTATCTGCAAAATGAGTTTGCTTTTTACGGTTTAAAAGGTAGAGCTCATTGTCAAAATTACATTAACTGATAGAATACCCTTTGATTTTATTTTGCTTAGTATCTATTGTTGTAGTTTGCATAATAATACACTAGCTGTGAAAATGCCAAATGTTTATATAGTATATTACGGTTCAGAAGTTTGTAACTCTAGGGGCTCTCGAGATGGAAGCCTGTAACAGACACACAGAAAAAAAAGTTTCGTTTTTGATAACAAAGATCCCGGTATTCAATAATTTTTTTTTCAAATTTCCTGTGATAAAGAATTCCCCTATATTGATAACAAAATTATTTCAAAATAAAAATATATATATAAATTAAAAAAATGTTGACATGGCTGGAATACGAACCCGGGCTTTCCGGACGTAAAGCATACACTCTATAGCTGAGCCATATCCCATTTATTTTTTTATGGGATACAACTTGTTTTCAGTACTTATGTATAAAAAGAAAAGAAATAACCGGCATGGAAAAGAAATACTTACAACGAAATATTTTATTATGTTAAAGATAAATGTTATTGAAATTCATATTTTTTTTAATAACATGGTTTTATTAAATTTAATTCTTGTCTATTTTTTCTGTGCAGACAGACAGACAAACAGACAGCAGATAAAAAGACAGACAGAAAGCAGACAAAAAGACAGACAGATAAATGGGCGCTCTGGAGGGCGAAGCCACCTCCAGTAGTGTTCCAAACCCCATAAAAAATTCAAAATATTTGATAAATTTTGATAGCATAAGCGAACTGAAGGGCTGATGTGGGATATTCGAAAATCACCATTGTTAAATACTTACTTTTTTTCTTTATTACGTTGAACTAAGTTCCTAAACTAAAAATTTTGTATAAGGTTTTCTGAGTTTCATTATTTTGCTGATGGAGTGCATATTTTCAGTTTGCCTTCTTCCATTCTACACTTCTACTAGTCAGCATATAAATGCATTTGTTTTTTAGTGCAACTCTTCGCTTTTTGATGGTTTAGTGCCCTAAACTATTTACAACGGGTAACAAAACATCCGTTTCCTACAACTACTACGAAAACAGATAATTTACAACAAACCAATCGATTTCATATTAAACATAACCAGGAATAAACGATGTGTCTGTGCGGCTTAGCACTTCATACAGAATTATTGTAGCTTTTCTTGTTGTTGTTGTTGTTGTTGTTGTTGTTGTTGTTGTTGTTGTTGTTGTTGTTGTTGTTCTGACAGTACAACCAGTGCAGTCTGTTGTTTATGGGCTGATAAAAATTATTGTTTGGTCAGACTTTAGGTCACCCAAATGAGTTTTTTTCGTCTTCTCCCTCGTTATCTGTTTCATACTTACACAAAATATATAAATAAATTTTTTAATTATTATTGCATTTAACTTTAGGTTCAAAAGTATTTTGCTATGAAGCTGAGCTGCGCTGTTGGTGCATAAATAATTTGCATAAACCTATTAACGCAGTAACAAGCGCTCAACGGCGTTCCTATTTAAATGTAATTTTCACAAAAACCGTCAATTACTTGGGCAAAAAAATTATTGTTACAATAAAATCTACTATGAAAATGCAAAAAGAAAACCACTAATACATGGTATTGTTAAAGGGGTTGAAAAATTTATTTTAGTAAAATTATGCATGTGTGTTCCTGAATTTTATCTATGGAATATTGATGTGTGTTGGCGCTAAAAATTTGTAATTGACTTTCAAAATATAATTTACTATCACAAAAAAAAACCATACTTATTTTCAAATTATTTCATGCTTTAACAAAATAGCAACAACTAAAACAAGTGCAAAACTGTATGGTAAAAATTACACAATCAAATGATATATGAAGCAAATAATTGCTGTGAGTTGTTGTTTTTTTTTGTACACTGCGTCTATTTTCGATTTTTGGTACAGTTAATATAAAGCAGGAATTTCACCGAGGCCCCTAAATGTGTCACGCAAACATTTTTTTACGATTTCGGTCAGAAAACATAGCGAAAATCATATGAGTATTTGACAAGAAATCGGACCTCTTTGTCTGAGGAAATTCTAAAAACTTTGCCGAAATATTCAAGAAATCTGAGGAAAATTCTAAATGAATTATCGACATGTTCTCACAATTCCGGACAAATCTCGAGAGATACACAGAAAAAACTAAACTTCATTTTCAGTAAAGAAATTCAATGAATTACGAAATATTTTGTCTAGAAACGGACCTACAAACAAATTTTAAAACACAGACATAAATATCTCAGCAATTTCATTGAAAAAAAAATGTTTTTTAGTGAACAATTTGTCTAAAAAAATATTTCCAAATTCTAAACAAAATAATTTAAGGAATCAAACAAAAATATTTACTAAATTTTCTGTTACATATCAAACTATATTTTTGTCTGAATTTATAAATGAATTTGTCTAAATCTAATTACAAATACTAAACAAAATAGTTTACAAAATATTTGCTGGATTTTTTGTAATATATCAAACAAACTTTTTGTCTGAGTCATCATCATCATCTATTAAGCATTTATGAAATTACAGTTTGCTAAATATGTTCAACTCTGAATGTTTTTCTTAACAGTCTAAAAAAATTAATGAGAATTAACGCAACTACATTAACGAATTGATTCACTTAAAAATTTTCAGTAAACGAAGTTGGTACAATCGCATTCCTTTTGCTAGTAATGTTGTTCTTATCTCTGTGTATTTCGTCATAGAGGTTGTTTAATTTTTATGGCACAGAAAACGATTTTTTTGTTCTTCTTGGTGTTGGCGTCGTAAATAAAACTCAAGCAAAAAATTTACTGATTCAGTACAAGAAATTTATTGAAAATTACATTTTATTTTAAACAAATTTTTGTTTAAATATTTTTTGGTGATAATTTTTTCTGTGTAAATGAGAATTATTACGAAAAGTTAAGTGTAACAATGTACATTAGTGACTACCAAAAGTTTTAATTCATTGGTTCCTTAAACCAGTAGAACACAAAGATATGCGCTACACAGCCTGACTCCTCCTCTAAATATGTTTCAAGTTTCAGCTAAATCCAATCAGCTGTATAGAAGTTCCAGATTTATTACCTACCATTTATTTTACGAAAGTAACCACTGTGCAGTGTAACCGTTACAAAAACTAAAAAATACTTATTATTCGCGAATATCGGGAAAAGCGCTATAAGAAAAATATATAAATTTCATATTCGTTATCAAGATCTTGATGCTGCAGTTTATTGCTAAAAGTAGGTTCTAATATGTTTTGTTTTTCATTATCTCAGAATAAAATACAACGATTTATTGCTATTCGGAGTTAAAATTAGAAAAAAAAAACATTTTATCAATAGAACAAATACTGATACTCATACGCCATCGCGTATTAAGAACTCTTCCAGCAAACCCATATAATTTACAACCATGTATTTTAAATGGGTTTGATCATAGGTTCGTGTCTAAAATGAGCTTCTGAACGAGTTCGAATCAGTTCGACCCAAGTCTAATTTAAAGAATCACTGGTTGGTTTTATGCCAGCTAACTCACAGCTTATTTTGGAATTTCCGCAAGCTCAAAATTCATTTTAGACCAGTGGTGTCCAAACATTCGTACACTATCTTATTCTGAGTTTGTGTATATGCTTAGAGACAAAAGTCTAATACGTTGTTTGTTATCACGCAAAGAAAATGAAGACCTCAAGACCAAATTAAAATTTTTACAATATTTTCAATACCAATTCAACAAAAATTAATTTTTTTATATTTTTTTTCTTAACTGAATTACTATCAATCATACGCCACGTTTAACAAACTCTAATTTTATATTTCTACTGGAAACCAGCAAATTATTAAATAAGTGTGTACATTGTAAGCGCTATAACAGACAAAGTATTAGACTTTTGTTTGGAACATTTTATATAATTTTAAAGGTAGAGATCTGTAAATTAAGATTTTTTTATTTGTTCTTAGAGTTCAACAAAATTTGTGGTCACTTAAGGAAAAATATCAAAAAATTAGTAAGATTTAAGGTTTTTCGTTAAATTTTTTAATCTTTGAGCCGCAATATCTTAAAAACTATTTGAGATTCTGCTATGAAATTTTCAGCGTCTTAAGAAGCTTGGACCAAATACAATTCGAAGTAAGTTTGTTTTAGTAATAACAAAAAGTCATATGAAAATCGGACTTTTTTCGGTGTTTTTCCTCTCCTGACTATACTAATCGCGGGGTCCATTATCGCCACATATAAAAAGTTGCTATCAAATATAGCTTTAATATTCCGGCTGAGAAGTTAAGATCGAAGCTTTGCAATTTTTGTACCACTCATGCAAACATGAAAAATATTTTTAAAAATGATCATATTCTAGGTGTTACTGTGGGCGAACTATTATAGATAGAGCTTAGCTTTTTAGCTTGGTTTTTTTGGTATATATCTAAATCATGCTAACTTGGTTAAGGTTTTTGAAGAAACTTATTTTTTATAATCAAAATACTGATAGTAACTTTTTGACAAAAAAATTTACAAAATATCAAATTTTTTTTAAGTGTAAAATTGAAATTGCTGCCATTTCTCACTCCATTAAGATAAATTGATTCGGTAAATTGGAAAATTTTTGTTGAATTGTGCAAATTATTATAAAATTTTTGGTATAATTTTGAGACTTAAGACAACTTCACAGTTTAAAAAATACCAGAATAAGATCGCCAAATTTGCAAAAAAAATTTTATGCAAGGCCTGTAACTTTTGAACTATCGGAGAGAAATTCAAACCGTAAGTGAGGCAAATGTAGGCTTTTGATAGCAAATTCCAAAATGAGAAAGGGTTTGGAAATCGGACAAGAAATGTAACTTTGGCGATTTTTTTTAAAGTTTGAGATACCCGATGTTACCAATTTTGGGAACCCCTGGAGCCTCTCTCGAAGAAGACAGCGCCCCAAACTCTTCAAACTTAAGGCGGACAACACCTCAGCTGTAACCATTAAAATTTCATGTCACTGGATTCAGCAGTTACGAAGATACTGAATTATTTCCATTTCTTTGCCACAAGCCACTGTGCACTGCCTCAGACTCGTGGTTTTTTGGGCAAATTTGCTTAGAACTTTACGTAGAATCATTATCTGATTCGTTTTTTTTTGCACTGTTATAAATCGACCCACTCTACTGTATTTAGTATAGGTATACATTTATGTGTTAAAGTGCATTCATATATTTCATTTTACTTTTTATTATATTTTTAATTTACCATAATTTATTCATTTTCATAGTTGTTTACTTTTGCATGTGAATTTAGAGTTTTTGGAGCAGTGAAGAGCATAACTTTAGGAGCGCAATTGGTAAATGCATAAGAATTGTTTTATATTATTAATTCAGAATAAACTATAATATGTTTAAACAGAAATGTAGTTAAAAATTCTTCTTATACAAGCAGATATCCTGATTCCAACTGTTCAAACAGTAAGAATTTCAGATTTCAGTTGAATATAGCCTTCTACCAAATAGTTTCTTTTGTGAAGTAACTTTCACAATTAAAAGAACATAATGAATTTAGTTTCATAACATCAAAGCAGATCATATTTTCATTCGTCAAAATTTGTTAATTCGAAGATACTCTTCTATGGATAAAATTTCATGAAACTGGTAGCCAGAATTGCTATTGCGTTGCATTAGAGTACGACGTCTTTCACCCGAAATACCAGGACAATATTACTAGTAGTAAATTTTTTACTAGTAGTAATATTGTCATGGTATTTCGGGTGAAAGACGTCGTACTCTAATGCAACGCAATAGCAATTCTGGCTACCAGTTTCATGAAATTTTCTTCGTAGAAGTGTATCTTCGAATTAATAAATTTTAATGAATGAAAATATGATCTGTTTTCATGTTAGGGAACTGAATTTCTTATGTTATTGAAATGGCTAGTCCTATAAGCACTTCTTAGAGGATAAATTAAACAACAATATAATAAAAAAAACAACATTTTTTGCAGTGCAAGCTGTCATCAGTACACTTATTGCACTTAACTAAGCTTATTTTAATCAATTTAATGTCTACTATAATCCAAAAGGTTTTAACTTATAAGTTCATTCACACAATTATCGCCACTGTACAATAATTCTTTCTGTATTGCATTTGCATGTTTTATGTGCAATAGATCACATACATACTTAATGCAATTATATGATTTATTTTACGTTTTAATGGCTTTTAAATAAAAACAGTATTTTCATATTTTTAATTTTTGTTTTTTTTTTTTACTATTTATATATTTTGATGTCGACAGTTATCTGCATACTGAAATGAATGCTTATTTATTATGGCATCATAAATTTCAAAAAATATAAAAAAATTTTATTAAGTTTTAAGAAAATAAGGAAACAAAAAAATTATTTTGGGAAAAAGCTTTTAAAATTGCACTTTTAAGAAATTGTATAAAATATGTATTTGGTTTTTTTCTAGTTTTTGCATTTTTTAGTTCATCACTTGAAGTCTTTTTCAGTAATTTCTTTTGCTTTCACTCAAAATAAGTTTTTATATGTTTAAGATATCAACTGAAAACTTTATTGACCCTGAGCCTAGTGTGGCATACTATAAAAAATGTCATCATCCCTTGCCCAATTTGCTAAAAAATACATTAGGTTTTAATGAAATATCAAATTAATGAAATATTAAATTCAATAAAGTGCTACTTTAGATATCACAGAAAGTCTTCCTTGCGGATACTAAGTACATTTAAATTATTCAGAACATAAAATTAACTGAAAATGTAATAAAAAATAAATGAAAACTTGAATTAAAAACCAGTCTACTTATTTTTCATTTAAATTTAACAAAATTTTTATCAAATTTTAAATGTTAACAAATTAACTGATTTAAAACTGTAAAAAATGAATGACCCTTTCTTTGTTCGGATCAGTATAACTGTCACAACAACTAGTCAAAACTTCCATAAAAATAAAGGATGTTTCGCTAAGTTCCGTAAAAACAAATGATTTTTTGTTTATTTTTAAATAAACTAACGTCATGTTAAAGGCTTAGGGCCGGATTCATAAAGCCGAAATAAAACTCTTTCAACAAAATTTGTATGAAAAATACTAAAAAAAACAGTGTTTTTCATACAAATTTTCATAATGAAGTTTATGTTCATGTTTGTAAATCAGGGGGTTATTATTTCGTATCTTTAATTTTTATTTTATTAATTATCCAAAGATATATAATTAGTTCAGCTTAAGTTCGTTTTCAACTTAATCTTTCGATTAAATTACTTTCATTTTCTAAAGAAATTCTGAAGCATATAATTACTGAACAATCGAAGAAAAATTTGGTTGTACGGAAGATTGAACTGACATCAGGTGTTTCGAGACCACCACACCCACTGACTTTTAACTTTTGTAAATTTTTAATAGATGTAAATTTCATAAATTTTTAATCTTTGCTGTAGCACCCATAGTTACACATATTCTGTGAAAATCGGAAGTCTTACGATTCTCGAGATAGAAGCCTGTAACAGATAGATGGATATAGAGGCAAACACACCGATAGACGCATGGGCGAACAGCTTAGGGTTCCTTTCACTTTTGTTGTACCGAACTCTAAAAATGGCTTATAAGTGTAATAATTTTGTCAAAAAATTTGGAATCTTTAATAGTTACACATGTTAACAACTGTTTTCTCTTTCCCTACCGCTACAAAGTCTATAAGAAATAATTCAGATGATGATGAATCTTATTTGAACAAGCAGCACACAAATGTTCTTAATAAAATGTTTGATTTACAATTCTACAACATGGTTTTTGTTAGACCAATATACAGATACATACAAATGACTACTCATATATCAGAATATAAAAATATCTGAAAATATTGTTAGTTCTCAGCTTTTTTTTTGGCAATAGTAGACAGATGGATGATGTTATATATTAAAGTTTTATTACATACATCTTTAACAAAATGCATGAAAAAATATAGATTTTTCTTTTTTTTTATATCATATTCTCTTTGTGTGTCGTCTGTATGAAAGTTTGTTTATGAATTTTATCAGTTTCATTTTATTTATATTTCTTAAATTAAGGTTTGTGTTTGAGCTTGATAAATTGCCTTGTCACGAGTTTTAGTAATGTTTTTATTGCATATGTGTATGTGTATTTTTAAATGAATATATGCCCATAAATGTGGGGCACTATTTTTGAAGAGGACAACCAAAAAATTTTTTTCCGAAATTCCTTGATATTTAGCATAACTATAGTTCTAGCCTAGGGTGGGTTTACTCTACTGTAACAGTTTGATAATGGGATCTCCATAAGTTTACAAGTTATGGAAATTTCTTTACGTGGACTCCACTTTTTTGGTCATTTTTATAGAGAATCGGTATACGATATCTTGCAAACCTTACGTTTAATGTGTTAAGTGTGCTCAGCACTTTTATGTAAAACTCCACGACAAATAATTCCATGAAACATTTTAAGCCTCTAGCGCTTGAGTGTGTGGGTCTTTTTTAACCCTCTCCTAAAAAGGGGCAACAACTCTCCTTCAACGTCGAGATAGCGGGCTGAAATATCTTACAGAAAAATTCCTATAAATTTCTAAACTCAACTGGAACGCCAGAAATCGTTAAAAACTAATTGTGCATGTGTACGAAATTAACCCTAAAGCACATTTTAAGTTTTTACTGATTTTTGGCGTTCCAGCTGAGTTTAGAAATTTATTGTCTTTAAAGGCTTATAATGAAATTTTATGATGAATTTATTTGTATGATAATTTTAGCCCGCTATCTCGCGGTTGAAAGGGGAGTTTTTTTGCCTCTTGTTAAGAAAGGGTCAAAAAGACCAATACAGCGAAGTGCTATATGGTTAAAATGTTCCATTAAATTATTTCTCGTAGAGTTTTACATAAAAGTGCTGAACACACAAAACACATTAAACGCAAGGCTTACATGATATCGAAGTTAGAAAAATGTTTAATTCAATTGGTAATTTCCGGCCTTATCGTGCAAAAAAAAATGTTTTTTAATTAAACTTTATTTTTTTTTTGCAAATATCAGAAAATTTCCTACAAGAATCACTTATTTTAATTCTTTTTGTTTTGTTTTTTTTTCTAGTTCCAAACAATAATTAAATTTTGTTTTTTCTTTTCAATAAATGGCAACATTTTTGCACCCCATAATTCGACACATAAACATCATATAAAAAAAATTATATACAGACACATTTATATTTAGTAGAACTATAGTCATGACAAATATCAAGGAACGTTGGTAAAATAAATTTTGGGTTGTCAGCTTTAAAAAAGAATGCCCCATATGTATGTATATGTACATTTACTCCCAGCAAACAGGAGGTTTTAAATGATTTAAAACTAAACTTTGTCTCATAATTAGGATCATTTCCACCGAAAAGTCTAATTTTTGTCATGTATGATATTGAGCAATTAAGCTGGTTATTCAGTGACAACAGGTTGAAGAATATTAAGTCGTAAGTTATCGTCTATGTACTATTTAAAATGAACCATTACGGTTTGTATCATGTTCACATTACAAGCTGTAGCAGTATTGAAATATTTCTAGTATTTTATTTTTGTTCCAACAATTTATCGTGCGGAAATATACTTAAATTCGCTATGCAACAAGTATGATGACATAATAAAGTTTAATAAAAATCTGTAATATTGAAAAAAAATTATATATATTTAAAAATTTAAAAAATAAGAGACTTATAAGCATTTCAAATTGGGCCATCCTACACTAACGATAAGAAAAAAAAAACAAATAAAAACATTAATTTTTGCGATGCAGCCTGAGGCCGTTCGAACTCTACCCTAACTAGAAATGTCTATTAAATTTATTTTAATATCAACTCAATTTAAAAGTAATACTTGATATTAAATAAGAGTAGCTATCGAATGAATATTGCCCTAGATTCGAAGAAGAGTTGAGAATTGAAGGTTTGTTCTTTTGTTTGTTGGGCTACGATATTAATAAACATTAAATTTTGAACATCAAATGATAGAGATTAAACAGAAATGGAATATGACAAATATTAAATAAAAATGACTTGAAGCGAAAATGACATCAAAATTAAAAAATTGTAAATACAATAATATAAATAAAAGGAGTCTGGTAAAAAAAAAATATAATGGCACCTTCTCCTTTTGAACTATCCCCGCAATCGTTCTTAATTATACGACAATTTCTTCTGTTGTTGTCGGCAGGCACTTATGCTGACTTTAGACGACATGTTTTTTACATATAGCTTGTTAGGTGTGTGAGACATATGTAACTTCGCATGTTTGTCAAAATTGTCAATTTACATACGGTTTATAATATTTGCTTTCACACGTACATGTGCAATTAATCTGACATAACATCTGAGTGTTCACAACAGCTGAGTTTTTGCACAATTTTCGTAAATATATAAATCGCACTTTGCTTTCTAATGTTTTTTCAGCCAAACCACACTTTTGATAATTTAATACAGCTGATGTCAGATGCCTTGTCAGATGAAAATAGAACACGCTCTAATTGAAAATTTTTCATCTGACTTTGCTTCTGTAAATGTCATCTGACAATGTTTCATATGTTTCACACGGCAGGTATCACTTTTGCAGTGGGAAATTTGACAAGTCAGATGTAAAATACATGTCGTCTAAAGTCAGCATTAGCACGCAGCTTGAATTATGTGTCCGATGACCAGCGTTGCCATAGCTTTTTTTTTAAAAACTGCAAATTTAAAATAAAAAAACTGATTTTTACGTGAAAAAACTGCACACATTATTTATTAAAATTTTTTTTTTATAGAACATAGCACTCTTTCTTAAAATGCAAATATTTACAGATGCAAGCCCACCTTTAGAAATTTTAAAATTTTATAGATGAAAACGAAAAAAAAGCAAAGAAGTTCCAAATTGGTACGCTTTACCATTTCGGAAGGTAGGAAAATGTGGCAGTCCAAATTTATAACTTTTTGAATTATATGATAAGGAAGTTTATCTGTTGTACTATGGGACATCTAATATAAAATTTCTACAAATTACACAGGGAAATCTATTAATTTTTTCCGAATCGGCTTAATGATTTAAGGGGTGAAATTCAAAAAACAGAGTAATTAAAATTTTGGCTTCCGTATTTAAGTTTTTGTTTTATTTGAAGTATACAGCTATTTGTTGGAGTAAGAATGTATAGTTTTTTGTTTGCATGAATCACTAAAAATTTTGCCAAGAGAATTCTGAAAAAAATTTACGTATATGTGAACTATAATAGCAAACTTCATAAGAAAACCACAACTTTCTTAGACCTAAATAAGTGTGCATTCCCTCTTGTATTACATTGTCGCATTAAAAAAGTTGAATTATGACCTTAAAATTTTTAATTAATATAAAAAATTCGAGAGCAAAAAATAAAAATGTGAAAACTGCAAAATCTGCACAATTTTTAGAAAAACTGGTTTTTTAAGCAAAAAACTGCAAAACTGCTCAGTGCTTAGAAAAACTGCAACGCTGCTGATGACAGACAAGCAGTTCACTCACTACCAGCAGTTCACTCACTACAAGCAGTTCACTCAGTACAAGCAGTTCTCTTACTGCTTTATTATTTTATTATGTTTCCTCAACACAAAAAAAAATTCTTCATTTATAACTGATTATCTATCATCATTAAAGTATTCCAGACAATATGTAGTATGTCCTTTAAACGTATTCCTGCGGTAAATTTTGTACAAATTGTCATCAAAAAAATCGCCAAAAATTTCAAAAATTTATACAGTGAAAATTAATCGTCATAAGGAAAAAATTCCTAAAAGGGTAAAAACCAAAACGGAAAAAGTCGCCAAAAAAAGGAAAAAATAAAAATAAATGAAGGAAGTCCCCAAAAATAATTCTTCATAACGATATAAAGGGATGGACATACATTCTCGATCAGATGATTGAAACTACGAAAAAATTGTATTTATTTATTTATTTGTTTATATATTTAATAAGTTTCTATTAATGATGAGCTTGAGATCAATTTTTATACAAAACGTTATAAAAACTTTATTTTCGATATTTCGCTACTCCTTTGTGTAGCTTCTTCAGGATAAAAAACAGTTAACAAAAATTAATAACAGAATTTTGTAACAATTATAGTCTTGACTTTAAAATAACAATTGTTTGAAATTAATTAATCTCTTTTCCGCTTTTTATGAGTTAACAAAAATTAATAAAAATTATTGTGATTTGATATATAATAAATTATTTCAAACTTATTTTTTCATTCCGCCTTTGTTTGAAAATTTTATTTTGAAAGTTAATCCAAAAAAGGTTTGAATATTAAAAAATTAGGAAATGAAAAAACTTTTAGAATATTTGAAGACACTAACAAAATTTGTTATCTTTAACATTGAGTCATTTTATGATCTTTTTACTACTTTAGCCTTGTGTATCAAATGTCTATAATTTTGTGCTACACTATCAGTATCTGCTTTAAAGTTAATCCTTACATCTGGAGGTACGTTAATTATTTGTAGCATTTCTAACACATAACGACGTTGATATCTGTTCTCATCATTAATAGAAACTTAACATCAAGAAAAGGTCGACGAAAAATTAGCAAACAAATTTATATATTTATTTTATTTTTTATTTTTTTTTGAAAAAGGACCTTTAAACTACTGTTGCGCAAAACTTTAGCGTTGTTGTTTTTTTTCCAATCTTAAGAAACTTGCCTTTCCGATAGTAGTAAAATTTTGGCTGTCAACCAAAAATTTAAACAGATATGGCCTACTAAATTAAGAAATTTAAGGCGTTCTAATCATCCGATCGAGCGGTACATACATATATAGTATTTGTTCAGAACCCTTCGTGTAAAAGACTTCTACTTTGTTGAATTTATTTAAAGTTGGCATTACAAGCGTTTGGCATTTTAGCGATAAAGATGAATCATTGAAGCAAGTTTTTTGAAAAAAAAACATTTTTTTTTCAGCTCAATCTTAAATTTTTTTTATACTAATAAGCTTTTTAACTACTGTGCACAGGCACATCATACACATACTTAATATAACTTTATTTTTTTTATAAGACCAGCACTCAGGGGATGGCCCCTACTCATGCAATGCATTGTGCCGGAATTAGGAAAATTGGTTGTGGAAAGGAGGAAAAAGGGAGTAGTGCTTATGGACATTTAATTTAAGCTGTCCAAAGTTGAAAGTGACAGGAATGACCTCTGCAGGGAGTTTATTGCATATGCGAACTGTTCGTCTAAAAAACGAATTCTCTATGTAATGCGTAGTGCGATTTACTGGCGTATCGACCACAATGGATGTGCTCTTATTGAAGAACGTGTTGCTCGCAAAAATTAGTGAGTTTCGGGAATAAGTTCCCTGATTTCATCAGAACACACTTCATTGTACTAACTATAAAACAGCGAAAGTAACCCCACATTGCGTCGATGCGCCAGCGAGTCAATCGAGTTGGCTACCCTACTGTCACCGATGAGCTTCTTCGCTCTCTCCTGTACGCGGTCGAGTAACTTCAAAATAGACTTCGAAGCACCGGCCCATACATGACAGTTTTCGGTCGGATGTAGGTGGTATAAATATTAAGGAGATCAGATGGAGTGAAGTACCTTTTACACCGTCTTAAAAAACCGGGGCACTTGAATGCTTCTTTTGAGACTTGATAAATGTGATCAGTCCATCGAACGTCACACTGAATTTTCATGCCAAGAACACCAAGAGCATCTGATTCCTCAATACTTACACTATTCATAATTACAGATGGAGCAGCAAGTTCGGTCATGCGTCTGTGCGTGAGCACTGGGTCTTACGAGCATTGAAATCGACCCTATTTGCACGACCCCATTCAGAGATTGTTGCTAGATCGCTATTAAGTGTAACATTCATAGCTTGCCTCATGGCCCCAATCTCCGACAGGTTTGGCGTAGCAGTGAAAGAATATGAATGGCAAATGCTGCTATCATCTGCAAAAGAGTAGATAGGATTGAAAGTTTGACATTGAAGGTCATTAAGCAAAATAAGAAATAGGGTGGGAGGAAGAACGGAGCCTTGTGGTACCCCTGAATTAATCTTGAACTCGTTTGATGAGATCCCATCTATAACAACTCGTATAGTGCGATCCCTGTGAAAGCTCGATATAAATCGAGAGATGTCATTACCGACACCAAAAGCAAAAAATTTTTTCCTTGTTTTTTGTTGATTTTTTTAGCTTTAGCGATTATTCTAACGTTTTTTCAACGTTTTTTCCGCTTTTTTTATGATATTTTTATTTTTAGTGATTTATTTTAGTTTTTGCGCTTTTTACAGTTGTGGAGGATTTTCGGTTTTGGGGATTTTTTCGGTTTTTGGTGATTTTTTTAGTTTTAGCGTTTTTTTTTTGTTTTTTTTTTTTGTTTTGACCCTTCTTTCCGTTTTGGCGATTTTTTCGGTTTTTGGCGATTTGTTTCGTTTTGGTGTTTTTTTTTAATTTTTTTTAATTTTTTTTCGTTTTTTGAAGATATATTTAGTTTGAGCGATTTTTTAGGTTGTAGTGATATTTTTCTTTTTAACGACTCTTTTCGGTTTTTAGCTTTTTTTAGTTTTTTAGGGATCTTTTTAGTTTTGGTGATTTTTTGCATTTATTTTTAATTTTGGTGCTCTTTTCCGCTATTTTTATTTTGGCGATTTTTTTACTTAAAAATAATAGATAGATTTGTCGGAAAAATGTTTTTTTCGCAGTATGAAAAACAAATCGACCAAGTACGAGTATTATAGCATTTTGGGGCTAAGCGCTCTAACTTTTGATGTCCCTTGCCAAAAATACCTAGTACATTTTTTTCAACACAGCTGGTTAAAGTCGGTAGTAGTAATAATATAAAGTCGTTTGGCAAAACGTAAGATCTTCTTCGAAAATCAGGCCACTGCAGTATGGATTTTTAATTATCATTTGCAGAAGGATATCTCACTATAATATAATGGAAGAAAAAAATCACAGCAAAAAAAATCATCACAGGGTGATTGTTTTTAAATGGCAACACCTTTTAATATAAGTGCCAAACATTTTTTTCTAACTTTTTTCGGAGCACTTACTGCTTGCCCTATTACCCGCTTTTGGCTTGACGTTGATTTATGGGACACCCTTTATATAAGTGTCTGTATATTACATTAGTATTTCAACATGTTTCGTTTGCCCGCTTAAGAACACCGTTAAATTTTTAAGTGTCATGTAGCGGCCAACGTTCTACTTATTCTGTCAAAATTGTAGGTCCGTAGCTCTTACGGCTCCCGAGAAAACACTCTGTGACAGACAGAGAGACAGACAGACAGACGGGCAGCGCAGCGAAAACAATAGGGTTCCTTTACACATTTAGTGTATGGAACGCTAAAAACAAAAATTGTTTAATTTTTAATGAAATTTTTATATTTATGCTTGAACTTTTATGATATCTCTGATAGTTATGGGCAGATCTAATAAATACCTATCGATATGGAGTATGAGGCTTATAGAAAACAAAATTTTAATTTTTTACCACCACTATAATCACGATACAACAGCAAATACAAAACAAAAATTAAGTTAAAAATTTGAAGGTGATCCAAAACAAAAACCGTAATTTTGACATAGAAAAACATTATATGTATACAGGGGACGTAAGGCAATATAATTTTCTCCTCTATTTATATATTGAACACAAATAAATACAAATATGCTGCCATATTAAACTTCAAGGCTGCTCCTTTTTAGCACAACACATTCTTATTGATGCCATATAAATGGATATTTGTTCATTTTCATTTAAATATTGCATTGTAACAATCGTAAAATAAATTAACTTTACTTTCCAATCACGCTTTTGACAGTGTTTGTGTGTGTGTTTGTGTGTGTGTGTGTTTGTGTGTGTACTTTCATTGATTTCTTATATCAAATTTCAAACGTGTTAATATCGTAGTGACGAAAAACACTCCAAAGAATTGACTTATTGTCACATCACTTCTATATGCTAAAATTCTGTGGATTCTCTCTCTGCTATCCATCATCTTATTGCAACAATCATGCCAACTATTCATGTGGCATTTGTAATAATATCACGACTGCTATAGCAACCAAAGCGACAAATGACATTTTTCCTTCTTTTCCTTACATCCTCATTTAGTATGAAATCCTTGACAACAAACATTCCAACTTTTGGTAACTTTTTGAGGTTTTTTCTGCATCTAATATTCCCCTTTTCTTCATTGCTTTTCTTTTCAGTATTTTATAAAATTTTTTATATGATATATTATTTCCTTTGCTGTTTGTAAGAGTTTTTTTTTTGTTTTATTGGCTGTCGGTTAGTTTTATTGCTTATGTATTAGGTCCTGTTTAATTTCACATGTCCTTGTTAAGCGGATTTTTTGTTTAATATTTTGAAAAAAGTTAAATTTAAAAAGTAGGCTGGACTGTAGTTGTCGGTTTTTGGTATTCCCCACCCACGTACATACATATCGTCGAGTTAAGTCAAAATCCAGTTAAGGACATATTCCTTTTTTGGCTTCTTACAGTCCACATAGGGGTCCAAACGGTTTTCAAAGACTCCGATCTTCTTAAAAGTTAACAGGGTTTATTTTTTAGCATTCTACAACACCAGCACAATAGATTTTACATTAAATCTTAAGAAGTTACGATGAAACTACACAGATAAAAAACTTTTGGTATACGAGTAGTTCGACAAAATGCATGGGAATTGATTCTGTAGATGCCGGCAGCCATATGCCGGATACAATAGTCCTCAAATCATATCCAAATATAAATGTTTGACCTTTTTCCAATATTTTTAATTTTTATTTTTATGTACAAACACAACCCGCGAAGCCATTAGCTTGTCTGCGGAAAACACCCAGGGTCTATGGCGGGAATAGAACCCACGACCTCTGGACTGACAGGCTAGCATCGCTACCACTCAGCCATAGGGTCACCCAAATATCATCAATATATATTTTAAATACAAAAGTCTAATTTAAAAACCATTTCTGTATTTTATTTCCATGAAAAGTTTTCCACATCTAACAACTCAACTCAATACATACAACAGTTGTGTGTTTTTTTTTATTTGCGACATGACACAATAAAAGTGAATGCAAATTTTTACAAATCCAAACAACGAATAAAGTAACATAACTGTCAAAAAGCCTAAGTAGCAGCTTATAGAAATTCTCTTAGCTCTGATGAGACTCCCTTTTAATGTTTTTGCAGATTCTTATCATCCTATTTTACTTTTACTCAAGACGATTAATTTTAATCATCATGGCATATTCTTACATGTTTCCTACTGTTTCAGATTTTTCTTCTTTCTTCCTAATGCATGTATGTATGATACGTATGTATGTATTATGTATGTATGTGTGCATGTTTTCTGCAAGTTATGGATTTAAAAAATTATAATAATAATAATATTTCTTTTATATCTTTTTAGCAATTCATATATAATTTGCTGTGTTCTGTTTCAAACAAACAAAACAAATCTAAATCATTATCTTTATCCACCTCAATGACATGCAAAAATAACAATGTCACCAGGAGACTGGAGCTATTGTCGTCATTCACATCGCCAACAAACAACCCAGCCACAAACTAACCACCATAATCATCGTCGCAATAATTTGACATTGTCAAAAAGACACAATTTAGACACAGTATCGTATCTTTATGTAAGCAATGTGCCTTGCCCTGTCATTAATCATCATCCCAGTTTGTTGAAAATAACTTCTGTACGAAGAAGTATCACAATATTTTTTAAGTCGTCTACCTATTTCTTTTGTATATCTCAAATCTGTTTTTCGGCTGCTTCACTGGGTGAGTGAAAAAATTTTCATATTATTTGTCATCATGTTTTTCTTTAATATTTATTTTGCATTCGAGAACAAGAATTTGTCATCGTTTCATATAAATTAGAATTTATTATGTTTAAGTATGTGTGATTTTACTTGAAGCGGTTTTTATGTTTAAGTTAAACTGTTGTGTAGTAGATAAAAAAGGCAGTCAGAGAGGTTTTGTCTACTCTCTAATGGAGTTCTCTTGTGTGTTTTTGCAATCTTATTCCTTCCCAATCTTAGATACATATTTGGATTTTTTACGCTTTTTGAATATATTTATTTTTTTGCTGCCAGCTAATCTTAACATATGTATCTTTTTCTTCAATCTGACTACAATAAATGATGCGATTACCTTAATCATCAATGGAAAAAATGCCAATTAATAGACAAATGTATTAAATCTGTTTCCGATTTAAATTTAAATGCCTTAAAACTATATTTCTTTTATAAATCTTTGTATAGCTACGAAAAAAGTGACCTAGAGCTAAACGAATCTAAGTCAGCAGTTTTCCCGCCATAAGTAAGCATGTGCATATTAGGATAATTCAATGGTTTTTTCAGCACATAGTGGCGCAATCATAATAGTGCCAAATAAAATCGGATAATATTTGTAAAAGTTATAAGGCCAACAAAATTGTTCATGCCCCAGGTAGTCAACTTTGACACCCTGTACCTCACCGTGTGCTTTAACAGAGTGTTTAAAATTTCAATATTCTTAAAGCTTATGTCCGTCCTCTTCTATGATTTTTACATACATTATTAGTTTGTAATCGGATTGCAAGTTTCAAAGATACCGAATTATTACTCTTTTTGAGGTTCCGTACAGCAAAAGTGTAAAGGAACCCTATTGTTTTCGCTACGCTGTCCGTCTGTCCGTCTGTCTGTCCGTCTGTCTGTCCGTCTATCTGTCCGTCTGCCTGTCTGTCTATCTGGCTGTATGTCACAGGCTGTTTTCTCGGGAACCGTAAAAGCTACTGACCTGAAATTTTCACAGAATATGTAAAACTTTGGCCGCTACAAATATATGACAGTTAAAAATTAAAGGGTATTCTAAAGCGAGCAACGAAAAATTTTTAAATACTAATGTTACATGAAGACACTTATATATGACACTTTAAATTTTCAAAGTTAGTGTTAATTGGTGTAGTCTGTAGACAAGACTACACCAATTAACACCGATATTTAAAACAATAAAAATTAAAGGGTATTCTATCAGTTAATGTAATTTTGACTATGTAATGTAGACAATATGCTGTATCTTGGAAACCGTAAGAGGTAAAAAATCTTGAAATTTTAAAAAGTGCTAAAATTAAAAAAATTAAAAATTAAAAAAATGTCAAAACGAAAAGTAAAAAAAAGCGCTTAAAGAAAAAAAGCACCAAAATTAAATAAACCCCCTAAAACGCAAAATATCACCAAAAATAAAAAGATCGCCAAAAAAAAACCCAAATAAGTCGGCAAAACGAAAAAAAAGCGCTACAACAAAAAAATTGCTAAAACTAAAAATATCATCAAAAAACGAAAAAATCGCCAAAAGTTAACAAAATCACCCAAAACGAAAAAACGCCAAACAAAAAATAAACCGCCGAAACTAAAAAAAATGGCCGAAAACTCAAAGAAATCGACAAACGAAAAAAAAATCAAAACAAAAAAAATAGCTTAAATTAAAAATATTACAAAAAACCGAAAAAAATCTCCAAAACCAAAAAAAGCGCCAAAACTGAAAAAAGCGCCGAAAGTAAAAAAAACGCCAAAACTAAAACAAATCGCTAAAACTAAAAATATCGTCAAAAAGCGAAAAAACGTCAAAACAAAAAAAGCTCCAGAACCAAAAAAACGTTAAAACTAAGAAATTAGCAAAAACAACAAAGAAAAAAATTGCAAAAAAGCAAAAATCGTCAAAAAACTAAAAAAAATCGCCAGAACGAAAAAAAGTGTCATAACCAAAAAATCGCTAAAAGTTAAAAAATCATTATAAACCGAAAAAAATCCCCTAAACCAAAAAAGCGCGAAAACTGAAAAAGTAGCCACAACTAAAATAAATCGCTAAAACTAAAAATATCGTCAAAAAGTATAAAAAACACCAAAAAATCTCCAAAACTAAAAAAAATCGAAAAAAAACAAAACAAAATTCAAAAAACGAAAAATCGCTAGAAAAAATCACAAACATTAAAAAAGCACCAAAAACAAAAAAATCTTCAAAAACAACGAAAAACACTTAAAAAATAAAAAAAAATTAAAATTAAACAAAAAAAAAAAAACATTGAAAAAACTGGCAAAATGAAAAAAGGGGCAAAACGAAAAGGGATATACAGATGTGTATTCGTACGGAACCCTTCGTGTGCGAGTCAAAGTCGCACCTTACTTAATTTATTTTTCTTATTGGAACCACTGTGCGTGCACTGCTTGCAACAACTGGCTCAAGTATACTTTAGATATACACTAAATAAATACCATCGTAAGTAACATGAAATAAATTTTATTTCAACTCGATTTAATTGGTGATTCAATTTAAAAATTTATTTGAAAATAAAGTTATAGTCATGTTGTATTAAAACGAAATTTAACGTTGAGTTTTCATTGTTTCATTTCCCCTTTAATTTAACATGACAAAAACTGATTTTATTATAAAGCAGAACTTTATGAATTCAATAATGAAAAATTTTGTTTGAACAGTGCTCTCTGCCGCTTATTTACAATGTCAAAATAAACAAATGCAAAAGCACAACGGCGTGATGTGCTATCAACAAGTCACATAAGCACCAACACATTTAAATAACAAATTATTTCTCGCTGGGTACCGGGCTAGATTCATTTATTTTCGTTTAAAATTAATATGAATCAATGGTAATTTTAAATAAAGTCTGTACTTTTGCAAAAAGTTAATATTATTTTCAATCAACATTGCAACATGTTGATTTGATATTGGTATTTTTTTATGTGTTTAGCATTTTTACGTTAAATATCATGGGAAAATTTTTTTAAAACATATTTACCCTCTCACTCTCCGCGGTATTGATACTTTTGGCCCTTTCTTAAATCAAAGGCAAACAAACTCACGTTCAGCGGCAATATATAGTGGACACAAATATTCTACATTAATGTTTCTCGTGGTATTTTACATTAAAAAACTGAACTTATCTTATACCTTATACATATATTTTACCTTACACGTAAGGCTGACAAGATTGCATTTGCCGAGTCACTATAAGTATGTGGTAAACTGTGGGGGACATTCTGGCATTCAAGTTATATTTTGGACTTGAGTGTCTTTGAAGAGTTATTGTAAAAAATTATGGCAAATATCTTTGTGGTACATTTTAGCCCGCTATATCACAGTTTAAGGTGAGTTTTTTACCCCCGTTTCATCAAAGAACTAGAAAGGTAAAAAATTCGGCAGAAATATTTCTCATAGTGTTAATGAGGCTTTATTTCAGATTAGGGTTCTATATACCAGTATGTGTACTGATTGATAATAACATGCAAAAGCTTATAAGATTTCACATTTATTTATATTAATATTTTCTTTATTTGCGAAAATACTTTAAAATCTATAATAAAGTCAATTTATTGTAAATAAAATTACATTGTGCACACATAATGCTTTTTATGTGTTGAAGTAAATTGTATATGCAATTCTTTTATTCTTCACATTTATATGAGTTCTTCATAAATTTTAACTACAAGAAACTACAACATAGTTTATTTCTTAGTATAAACAGAAAACAATTTGATTGTGAAGAATTTTCTATTTTAGTAAATATATTTTTTTTATATTTTTATGTTTATATCAAGGACTTAAATTAAACAGGCTTTTTCTGTACGAGCACAAAGCTAACCAAACTTGCCCAAAACCTATTTTAAATACAAATTTTGTATTGAAAAGACCTTTCGTTTAAGTTTGGGTAACTTCGTACACGTACAGGAACAAACTGACTATTTGGTAATTCAAGGCATATAAACAATATAAGAAAGAACTCTTAGATTTACAGCGATTAGTAGTTGACTCAAAGTGATTCTTATTACTATTTTGGGCTTACATGCAGTAGCAATAAGAAAATATATATATTAACATTTAAATGGTAGCCTAGGAAACTAGTTTTCCTTTAAGTTTTAATATTAGTTATTTATTTTTGCATTTAATAGATTTCTACGAGAATTTTTGAAACTTTTTTTTTTTTGCTTAGCTTTGTTTTAACACTTTTTAGTTTACATCTTTAAAAGAAATAATTGCTTAATATAGAATTCTCATAATTGATGATAATAAGCATATACTATAACTATTTAAGTATTTTAATTAATGTTTTAAAACTTTTCATATAATTTTCATGGAATTTTCAAGAAAATTGTCTTTATAGTTTAATGAAAAAATTGAAAGTTGAGCATAAATTTTAGAAAATAAATCATATAAAAGTACAAAAATTTAGAAATGTGTTATCTAATTAATTGCTACTTACGATAGAAACTTCATGCAGAATTAGTTTAAAGTTTGCACAAAAAGTAAAAAATATCCAATTAAGTTATGAGTTTTAAAAATATCCAATATGTCAAATTGGGTACTTAACCTATATCTCCACGTAGCAATTTTTGTTGCCGGCAATTGTCAAATTCTATATTAGAAATTGCATTATTTTTCCAGTGTGTATTTTTTGTATGCTGCTTGGCAATTGCCGCAATAAAAATTGCTACGTGGAGACGTATTGAGATCCTCTACATAAAATTTGTTCAAAACCCATTTAGAATTTTTTGTGTGATGCATATTTAGACAGCCAGAAAGACAGACAGACAGACAGAGAGACAGACAGAGAATCAGACAATAAGGTGCAAATCTTCCATATGATGGTATTTTGTATGATAAATAGATTACTAAATATTTTATAAACAGCTAAGCTAATCTAGTTAGTATGCAAAATTTAGCACATATAAATCTCCAGGCGCTTTAACAATACATCGTATGACGCGATCGGTAAAGGAGTTCCTAAAATTCTACTAAGTGGACCTTAGAAATTTTTTTATCCATGGTGGTTGAGTTAAACATATGTGGAACGTCAAAGCTCTTAACAGCAACAAGAGGCTATCCACAAGGCAGCGTTCTGTCTTCTCTACTGTTGTCGTTTGTCGTCGATGAACTGGTTGAACAATTCAACAGCCTCGGATGATGTGGATTTCCCTCCTTTTTTAAAAAAGGGACGAAAAGACCCATACAACATTAACTTAGTTATAGGTATAACTATGGTTTCTAATTTCCCGTACTTTTCCAATTCCCGTGAAACGGGAAATAAAATTTCTTATTCGTGGGATTCCCGGGAATCTTAGAAAATTACTGATTTGAATCAAACGAGATCTAGATAAGAATTACAATTTGTTTGTTAATAAAAAACATAAGAATAAAAGCAAGCTTATTCATTCTAAAAGCAAATATATACATATAAACATTTAAAAACTAATTAAAAATTATAAAATTCATATATGTATGTAAGTTATTTTTTAAATTGTCTAGATAACATCATCAACGTGAAAGTTATGGGAACAAAAAAAAAATTTTAAAAATTGTATCCCTCAAATGCTCCTGAAATATGCACCATCCCTGAGTTATTAATTTTATAACGGTCTATTTTATACAGGCACTTCTCGATGCATTATTGGAACGTACTTATATCTCGGAAAAGCTTAAAGTGGAAAGCGACGTACTTACATATATCTCGAAAAAATTAAACTTGGAAATGTGCAAATGTTAGCAGATATATAACCGATATTAGGCGTCTAATGGCTATAACATCAGTTTATATTAAGATGCATTTCTTTTTTTTTTTTACATATAAAGAAGGCATTAAGAAGCACTGTTTCTTTAGAAATTTACAAAATTTTTTTTTTGTTTTTTTAAGATATCACTACTTTGTAATAAAGGATCGATATTAAGATAGCGTCTTCACTTAACGCTTTGTATAACTATCTTTTTAATATCTGATACAGTTTTTCTTCTTGTACTTTTTCCACAAAGTAGGAATCGCATCGATTCATCGCGAACTTGTTGTGAAGGTCTTTTCGTATGAAGGTCTGTCTTTTCGTACAAAGGGAACATTGGACGTAATCGTTGCTTTTACTAAAATATTTTCATACTACTGATTGTGTAATAAAACAACGAACAGCAATATTAAATCCAGAAAAGTTAAATTGAATTTCCCAAAAATTCCCGAAACAAATTTCCCGAGACTCGTTTTAAGAAAATACCTAGGATTTTCCGGGAATTTTTTTCCCGCGTAGAAACTCTAGGTATAACCTTTATGTCAACAGCAACATACCTGGGTATGTTTTGAGTTTTGAAAGTACTATATTTTGGAAAGTAGCAATTATATCAATATGAAATATTACGATATCCTTAACAAAAGGGGCTGTCGCCATATTAGATAGCTAATGGGGACGCGCGTCCTGTTTTCGGAATTAAAAAGTGGGAAAATATAAAAATGGTGACAGCCCTGCTACGAATTAGGGGTATTGCATGCTTAGATTTCACATGATCAATTTGAGTTGCCAGATATCTGATCAGGTTATTTATTAGGTATCTGATCCGGTGATCAGATCAGGTTATCAGGTACCTGATATCTAAGCATGAAAATCTTCTAAAAATTCCTCCCATTTGTAACAGGGCTGCCACCGTATTTGCTTTTTCCATGTTTTGAATTCCCAAAGCACAATGCGTGTTTCCATTACCTATCTACTTCCAATGGTTACGCGGAATTGGACGGCATAGTCCAGAGATATGCCCACTTTTCAATTTCTCCCTCTTATGGGAATATAAAAAAATTAACCAACAGTACAACAACAATAAATTGATACACTAAAATTATTCAGTGGTTATCAAGCACCAATTCTGTTTTGTAGGATTCCATTGAAAAGGAAAATAGCTTTAGTTTTTCTAGTTCACTGCGAAAAGTAATGTTATAACGGTAAATGTGGTGAAAAAATGATTTTCTTAAAGTTTGAATTTTAAACAGTCATTACTTCTTTGTTGCAAAACTGATTTCTACCATCTTTATCACATTTGAAAGATATAATTCTTATCTTCCAAACAAGATGTGAGTTTTCAATATCAATTAGTAAATGACTAAGTTATGGTGGCTTAAGTGTAAAAAAAACACATTTTTCAACAAAATTATATTTCCCGTTAGCTTCAATTTGCTTATGAGATACTAAAACACTATAGAAATAAACTTTCGGGAAAAGCAACATTATAGTGGCTTTCCAAAATGCGTAATTACTCGGTATGTTTTGTGTTTTGATTTTTTTTGGTTCTTATTTAAATATATTTCATCATAACTCGAGAACGATTTACCCGATTTAGATAAATTAACCAGGAAAAGATGCGAAATAATATACTTAATTTTAAATAAAATCGGCATTTGTGGAGCGATTTTAATTATATATAGCTATTTTCTTAATGTAGTTGCCTAGCTTTCTGGTAATTGATAAAAATGTAAAATGTTTGCCCTCTTATTTTATTATGAGCATTTGAAAATGAAAAAATGCGTAATTTTTCAGGAAAAAACTACTTTTTCGCTGCTTTTTTCTGAATAACCCTATAACCCTAACTTTAAATTAGAAACAAAAAAGTAAGAACACAAAAAATATCACAACTCATTTATTTTTTAACTGATTTTAATAAAATTATGCGTTTTAAAAAGCTATTTTAATGCTGCTTTGCACAAAACACTAAATGTATATTGTTTTAGTATCTCATAAGCAACCTAGAGCTGCAGGAAAGTAAAATGTTGTTGAAAAATGTATTTTTTACACTTAAACCACCATAACTTAGATATTTACTAACTGATTTGCAAAAATCATATATTATTTGAAAGATATGTAGGAATAATAAATTTCAAATGTGGGAAGATCGTAGAAATCCGTTTTGAAAGAAAGAAGTAATAAATGGTTAAAATTCAAAATTTAAGAAAACCGTTTTATCATTACTTTTTTCGCTATAGCCCCTTGCCATGGAGGCTTACAAATCAGTGATCTTTAAAGTCCTTTTGCTGCTCGCCATTATGCCATCTTGTATTTTAATTATTTTGAAATCAGTAAGTTTAAAAAAATACAGAAATATACCTAAAATGAAAATCATGCAAACGTGATTTGATTTAAAATTTTAACGACAATCATTTCAAAAGCTCATTGTATTCCGTTTTAAAGAAAATCAAATTTATAATGTAAACATGCTTAAATTTTAAAGACTTTTTAAATCTGATATAAAATGATAAATTCATTATTAGTAAATCAAAAATTTTCCTCGGTATTTATTAAGCTATAACAAATTAAGGAAACAGATAGGGAGTGTGTATTTCAAAAATGACTACACCTAAAATCTATTTTAGCTATTTTGCTACCATAAAATATCCTTTACATAACATTTCGTTATCCTTGTAGTTATAATTTACTTAGATGTCCACCAAAGAGGCAAAAGTAAATATGAATGTACTTGTAATAAATCCCTTTTTATGTATAATTTTAGAAACCTCTTTCCTTTTCGAAGTTTATGTTTTTTTCTCTTACTTGCTTTTTTTTTGTTTTTGTATAATGTCATTAGTATCCTTTTGAATTGCGCCTCTTTTTAAGTAACTGTTTTTAACTCACAGCCAAATGGCAAATGGTGCACTAAAAGGGATTTTTAAGTAACTAGCTCCATTAATGAAAAAAAGAAGAAAAAAAAACGCAAACAACAACATTTAAACACACATAGTTATATAAAAAGGGTATGTACGTTAGAGTGTATGCGTGTATGTGAAAAAGAGTGTTTCTCTGTTAATGGCTTGTACAAGCCACGGAGTACAAAGACATTCTTTCATAATCAAAGATACCAAATTTTGTGCAGTTTTTCTTTTTTTTTGTATTCATTCATGATTTGAAAACTAATTATGCTTATGGAATTATGGAGATTCTCATAAATTAAAATTTTGTTTTATATGCTTTTTGTTTAACAGGCTTCTTTTTATTAAAGTAAGTAAGTAAATTAAATTAGCAGAAAAAGTATAAATAAAAAAATAAATTGTTTATCAAGTAAAGTAAAAACAAATTAATATTTAGGTATAATCGTTTAGTTATTCCTGAATATTTTTTTTACCATTTTTGTGTAATACAGACACATAAATATAAACAAACAAATTTATTTTTTAGTCCTTTGTTTTAAAAAGCACATTCTCTTTCTAGAATGCTGTTGTTGGCTTGCCTGAAACTAGTCTTGAACTCAGGCCTCAGGGTTTGTAGTCAAACGCGCTAACTATTCACCCAACAGCACCATCAAATAAAATAACCTGATAAAGACATTTGTCACAAATTTTGATTTGGTGCTCCCTACAGGTATGTAGCATGGGTGCAACAATGAAAATGCTTAGGATATCAAAATGCATGATTATTATGTATTTTCAAATGGTGAGTTAGAACAGAAGTCACCATAAAAATTTCGAATTAGCCCTAGTCTTAAAGATATAGCTTTAATCCACTTCAAGTCAGCTAAAAAAAATTAAGTAAAGCACGACTTAGACTAGCAACCGAAGGCTTCCGTACGAATACTATCGCTTTGGCGATTTATGTATTTTTTAAGGATTTTTTATTTGCGATTTTTGTTAGTTTGGTCGATTTTTTTCGTTATATTGTTATATTGTTCGCTATTATTGTTTTTTAATCATATTTTTAGATTTAACGATTTTTTTTAGTTTTTGCGCTTTTTTTCGTTTTATTGAATTTTTTTCGGTTTTGGCGATTTTTTAGTTTTTTGACGATTTTTCGGTTTTTGGTGATTTTTTTAGTTTTGGGCATTTTTTTCCGTTTTTGGCGATTTTTTACCTAAGCTGAATTTTTATTGTTTTTGTTTTTCTTAACGATATTTTTAGTTTTATTTGAGATGATATAGATAAATTTCAAACTAACACAACCCAATAAAATACCCTTTAAATATTAGTTTGTTTGGTATTTTAGCATACGCTACTGTTGCCTTTAAAATGCCGCACTGGCTGTGAAAATTTCAAGTTTGGCTCTTACGGTTTCCAAGATATATCTAATTTTCAAAATTACATTAACTGAACGTATACCCTTTAGTTTTTATTTTATTTTAATTTCAGTATTAATTGGTGTAGTCTGCATAATAATACACTAAATTTGCGGATTTCTAGTGTCTATATATAAGTCTCTGCATATTACATTATAGCTCAGAGGATAAAGTGAAATTTCATAATTACATAACCTGATAGAATACGCTTTAATTTTTATTTTGTATTTTTTCGAATTCGCTACTGTTGCTTTCAAAATGCTGCACTAGCTGAGAACATTTCAAGAGTTTGCCTCTTACGGTTTCCAAGATACAGCTAATTGTCCAAATTCCATAGTCAAAATTACATTAACTGATAGAATACCCTTTGATTTTTTTTTGTTTAAGTGTCTCTATATATGTAAGTTTCCGTGAGTAATTACATTAGAATTTCATCATATTTTATTGCTCGCTTTTGAACAGCCTTTAATTTTTTACCGATATATATTTGTTGTTGTAGCGGCCATAGTTATACATGTTCTGTGAATACTCCTATGATAGACGGACAGACAGACAAGCGGACCGACGGGCAACGTAGTGCAAACAATAGGGCTCGATTACACTTTTGGTATGCGGAACCCTAAAAAGGCTGAAATGGACCTCACCCACTCCGATTTTAAAGAAACTCGATACGAACTTTTTCTAATATAACAAAAACACGAATGTAAAATGTTAGGCTTCTAGTTCATCTAGTTAGAGAGATACGACGTCATCAAGATAAAAAAAATAAATCTAAAAATGTTGACTTTACTTGTATAACTACAAATAACTGAAGAAATGTTTGCTTTTCAGAGGTCAGTAATATATCGTTTGAAAGGTAATAAGACCCTCTTCTTAATGATGTAACTAGAAATTTTCTCGAACCTTATCATATATTAAAAAAAATTATATATGTTCAAAAATTAAAATCGCTATATCTCAAAAAACGTCAACTTAAAATTGTTCAAAAATATATTTTTTTCACTTTTAAATCTACACAGAGCTTTTTTTCCCCAAAGTGGTAAAAATATTATACCTAGAACTGTAGATTAAAAATAGAAAAGTTTACAGAATTCTCAAAATTAGAATCCATAAATCTTAAAAAAGGCCAATTTTAAAATTTTCCAAAGAGTATATGTTTTTGTTTATTTTCATGTCTACATAGGCCAAAAGCGGTAAAATTAACAAAAGTTTAGACAAAACTTAGAGAATTTTAAAAATAAAAACGGCTGCGTCTTAAAAAATGCAAATTTTAAAATTTCTAAAAATATATAATTTATAAAGAGTAAAATTGCTCAATAAAAAGTTATAGACAAAATTGTAGGAAAAGTTGAAAAAATTAATAAAATCTTCAATTACAGTATTTTGATATTTAGTTTAAAATATAAGTGATTTATAAGCTAATTATGGATCGCTGAACCCGAAATTGAAAGTCATTTATTTTTTCTACAAACCGTTTTCGAGGTAGCCTCGAAAAATTCTATATTTCTCAAATCAAATTTTTCGCGGTTATCTCGAAAACTGTTCGTAGAAAAAATAAAAGAATTTCAGTTTCGCGTTCAGTTCGGCTAAAATTTTTCTTTAACTTACAAGTCGTTTTCTAAATATTTAAGGACCCTTTCAATGCATTTACAATTGTCATACAAAAAATTGTTCAGTACAGCATTTGCTTTGTACATACTATTGAAATGACAAAATTTTTTTTGGGACTTTTCAAAGTTTTAAAGACTCTCAAGAACAAAGTTCTAATTTGGATCTCAGTACTTTTATTGGCCGAAATGTTTGTATAGGACCTTGGCCTTATTTTCACCCAAATATTTTTGTGCGGACATGATAATTTCTTCTAGACAGTAGCGATCATCAAATTCTTACTAGAATATCTCTGAAATATTAAGGAAATGGCAAAATGAATATTTCCGTTGACTTAAAGTGATACTAGTGCTAATGAAAACTTTATTTTCTAAAACCTGCTTTTATTCTACTTAAGAAATAATGCCATACTTATAGTTCACTTGCATAAGTGTTTCCTTTACCCACTGATAATAATCATTTATATTCCACCAAAAAGACATTATCGGAAATTCAAATAAAAATAAAAGAAAAACTTTTCCAACTTCTAAGTTCCATTGAAATTTTGTGCATTCATAAGAAGAAAAAAAACTTTTCTCTTTTTTTTATGAAAAAAAAAGAAATAGTTTTTTTTTTCAAGAATAAAAGTTTTCTCTTTCTGGCCAAAATGTATGAAAGAAGACAATATGTAGAAAAATGATTTTATAACATGTCTGCACGTCATGGCTAAAGGTAAGAAAATTTTAAACAAACAAAACTGACATTTTTCTACAATTTCTGGGTATTTGTTCTCGTAACAGTGGCAAAATAAAATAACTTTGATCGAAATTGAAAAAAAAGGGAAAAACAATTGCTGGACCATGTCGTTTAACATTTTTCCTTATGCACATAAAGGCTCGTACACACACTTATGCATGAACATATTTTGATTTGCAATTGTATGCTTTGTATAGACATCATCAAATAGACATAAACCACCCACTGTAACAGTAGTGCAAGAAAAACAGTTTTGTATGACGGGACAAGCTGACGCCAACACACTTTTTTCTTAACATCACTTCATTTTCCGTTGTTTTTTTGCTCATCTTAGTTAGAAAAGTTTTTACTTTACTTTTGCAACGAAAAAAAAATCTAGTTATAAATGTAGTTTTTTCTTCACTTTTTTAGGGGGGAAAAAATTAGCAAACTTTGCAAATTTTTTATATATTTCTGAAACGTTAAATAAACACACAGTTATGTACAAAACATTCTGTATGATGAGATTGCAATCGGCGACATTTTTTGCGAATAATATTTGTTTTGCAAATTGTCTAGGCTTAGAGTTTTATTTCGATTTTAAGATGAAATATTGCTACTTTTGGCCATATTGCATAACAATTAAGTAAGTGAGCCATAACTTTAATGAGCCTGTTTTGCAGGAGCCAATGCGTTTTAATTAATTTGATGTAATTATTTTGAACTAAGTTGGTCCTTAATCTAATATAGTTTTGATTAGGCTGAAGCGCCTATGAGTAATATGATGGTATTATCAAATTACTTATACGTAACTTTTTGCCCTAAAAATATGGGAAATCCGCATTTTCTTCACATGTATTTTTTTTAATAAAAATTCATAAAAATTACCTATTAAATATAGTTAACATTTTTGCAACATAAAATGACTGTTTTGTTTTTTAATAAATATTATAGAAATAAAAATTAAAAAACTAAGTTTAGTACAGTTTTTTTGCAGGTAAATAAAATGCTTCTACATATTTGACTATTTTTGGAAAATCAGCTCTCCTGGCCACATATTTGAGCGGGCGGGTACCAATTAAAAGCCAGATTAATTATATGAAATATATCTAATATAATTTGTAGACAAAGTTTGTTTCTTAAACGAATAATTTATAATTTCGTAGAAAAATTCTCAATTTTCATCCAATGCTGGATATAGCGCGTAGCTTTAATCGATTTAAATTGCATTGACATAAATTGGGATAACTAAAATATTATTTCTGAATTATAAAATATTTGTTTGAAAATTTTGTCTTTGCTATTACTAGAGATACGTACTGATGATTTAGAGAACAAAGCCGAGGCTAAAATTCAGATTTAAATTAATATTTGTAAAAGTTATAAAGCCTACAAGGTTTTTCGTGGCCGAGGTAGTCAACTTTCATACAATTAAACTCAACTTGATTTCCAACAGGGTAGTCTAAAATTCGACAGTGTTAAATCTTAGCTCCTTTTCTATGTTTTTTGTATACATCGTTTTTTAATCGGTTCGCAAGTTTAGAAGATACAGATTTATATTTTTTTTTTTCATTTCCAGCCACTATGTAACGTTACATTCAGAAAAATTTATAATAACACCATTTAGTTCGAAATAATCATATTAAAATATTCAATTAGCTACTGGCTTAAGCTTTTCACATGTTCAATGAATATTATTCATATATACTTTAGAATAAAAAACAAACCAAAATAGCTTGAGTAGGGAATGGTCATAAAGAAAAATAAAGCAACGATAAGAGTTTGATAGGTTGTGATAAACAGCTGACAAACATGAACGTGATGTAATTCTCGTAATCAAATTTCTCAAACGGTTTTTACATGCTATAATAGTTGCGATCACATTCAACCGAGCCACCTAACACATGGTAATAAGCAGAGATACACATGAGAAATAATGATGGCGGTGTGGCCTCTTCCGAAAAAAAGGTTTCATGGAATATTGATCATGTCTCATTTTTTTAGAATATAACGTTAAAACTGTACATATATTTTTATAAATTACACTGTACAACAGAAAAAACTAAATGGTTGTAACGATTGATTCTGGTAGAGGGTATCAAAAAAATATAAACGTATATCGGCATTTTGAAACATTACATCTGTGACTAATTTAACGGGTAGTTAAATTTTCTCCCTTTGACACATAGTTATGTTGACTCGGCATAGGAAATCTTGTAAGCTTTACGTTTTATTGAAAATATGTGTTTACCACTTTTATGTAAAATATGATAAAAAAAAACATTTTTATGCAACATTTTAACCCTCTAAAATTGAAATGTATGGAAGTTCTTGCTCTTTTCTCAAAAAAGGACGAAATCGTCGGGGATATAGCGGGCTCAAATATTCTATAGAAATATTTGCAATAAAATTCTGTTATAAATCTTCAAAGACTTAACTTGAACGGCAGAAATTATTCAACATTTAAAATGTGTTTTAGGGCTACCTTGGTACTTACTCACAATTAATACTCGTCATACACAGAAAAACTTATCACCAAAAAAAATTTCATGCAAAAGTTAGTTTAAAATTAAATTTCATTTTCAGTAAATGTTCTTTACTGAATCAGTGAATTTTTTGTTTGACTTTTATTTAAGACCCAAACACCAATAATAACAACCAAAACTAGTTTTCTGTCGGTAACGACATGCAGAAAAGTAACAACAACAACACAATGATAGCTAGACTTGGGTAGTTTACCAACGAACTAGTTCAATTGAACGATTTGATCATTTGAACTAAAGAAACTAGTTAAAGTTTTTCATGGTCACTAGCTTAATTCAACTATGAAACAAAATAAGCTATATACCTTTACCTGTGAGCCAATGTACATACATACACACTGGTACATATGTACGTATCAATGAAGATCAAATAAAGTAGCCTCACTTTCATTTGTACTTACGTCAATTTAGTTTTTGCTTTATTTTGATGTTTTTTACATTGCCTACTTTTCTACAAATTAAAATTGATGTTTTTATTGTATTGCACTATTTTTGCTCTTACCCTACGTCACCACGTAGCAGTTTTTAATGCAGGCAATTGTCAAATTACATGTTGAAAATTAAACTGCTTTTTTCCAGTGTATTTCGTATATGAAGCTTGGCAATTGCCGCAATAGAAATTGCGACGTGCAAACTTAGGATTACAGTGCCATGTTATAGACTTATTATGCACAAGAATGATAGAAAATATTCTATCATTCATACTTCATTCATATGTATGTATTTAAAAAAAGAGCGATGGAACTAGGAGATCGACCTAGTTCATTGTGCAAATATGAACTAGAATAACCGAACAGTGAACTGGACTATAAGGCGCAAGTCTAATGCTAGCAAAACGAATGTACAATCACATTCGTTTTGCTAGTGTGTTCACTGAAGATTTCTGAGTATATCAATTCGTTAATATTGTTGCGTTAATTCTCGTTAATTTTTCTAGATTCTTTAGATAAACACACACGGAGTTGAACAAATTAAAGAAAGAGAAATTGCATAAATGCTTAATCGATAATGATGCATGATATTATTTAAAACTTAAAAGCATTAATATTTGTACGTTATTATCATTCGAACTGAAATAGGTTTATGTCGGAAGTTATTATTATTCGACTTAAGTTCAATAATTGAATTAATGTAAATTAAAATTATTTTTAAGAGTGGAATATTAGAATATTTAATTAGACTAGTAGAATGGATTAGTACTACTAATTTCGACAGCTGCTATACTGTCAACATCAGCGTCCTTTGTTCACTTTTATGACGAAATAGAATATGAGTATCTTTATATTCGTTTTTATTAATACAGTAAGCTTAAAGTTTCACCTCTGATTATTTATTTCAATTTTCTAATATTCGACTATTAAAAATAATTTGAATTTATATTAATTCATTTATTGAACTTAAGCCGCATAATTATAACTTGCGACTTAAAATTAAAAATATTTTCCAAAAAATGTTTTTACTCACTCAGACCAAAAGTTTATTTGACATATTGCAAAAAAATGCAGTAAATATGTTTGCATGATTCAGTAAGCTATTTTGTTGAGAATTTTTTAGTATTTTTAGGCAAATTGTTTAAAAAATTCAGACAAAAATATTGTTTGATATATTACAGAAAATTATTTAGTATTCAGTAAATTATTTAGTTTAGAATTTGTAAATATTTTTAGACAAATTGTTTTAAAGATTTGCACAATTTGTTTACTAAAAAAACGGTTCTTTTTTCAATGAGACTATTGATACATTTTTTGTCTGTATTTACAAATTTGTTTGTGGGTCTAGACAAAATATTTACTAATTCATGTGCTGAAGGTGGAGAAATTTAACTCGCCCTAAAATCAATCGCAGAAGTAAACTTTCAAAATTGCGTTAAACGTATATACATACATATTATTTTGTTGCCCTATGCCAGAATCAGTCTTTAGAGCCTTTTAATTAAAAAAAAATATATTGATATTTTTGTACACAGCAATCGATAATTTCTATCATTACTATCACTAATTTTTCTTTTGTTTTGCTTTAAGTCTAACTTTCTTGGTGAGATTTAAGCTGTCGTGATTTGCACTGAGATCTAAGCGGATAAGATTCTGACGATGAAATCGTGGTTGGTCTCGACACATCCTGATGTCACTTCAACCTTTTGTACAGTCAACCATTTTCTTTGTCTTTTCAATTGTTACGTTCTTAAGAATTTCTTTCTAATAAAAACAATTTATTTGAAAAATTAAAAATCTTTGGTTTAAAAACTATACAGTTCGACTAAAAATTCAATATTTATAAGACTTAGTATTATTTAACTATTCGTAGCTAGTAAAGCTAAAAATTTTACATTTTACCAATCTACAAAAAAATATCTTATAAAATCCTTAATAAAAACACTTTAATCTTCTTAATAAAACTTTTGCTGTTTTGTATATCTCTTTCTAATAAATTAAAATCTTGTTCAATTTTCTTGTGTCACATTGAAATATCCAAAGATTAAAGATTAAAAGAACTTTATAATTACAATTTATTGAATTTAGGGAATGGGTTTGGTAATGGTAAAATAATATAAATATATAATGATGTTTTTCAACATTTTTTCTTTTCTTCTTTATGTTCAAGTCTATTCATATTATTTACAGTTGAATAGTTGATTTCACCAATCATGCCATTCGAAGCATCCAAGTATTAATAAAAAAAAATTATATTTATTGCAACTAAATAACTCTCCCTTTAGTTTGTTAAATAGCCCACATGATATTCTATAATAAAAATGTAGGAATTAAAGGGTGGTATATATGTAAAATTTATAAAAAGTTTGAGTGTTGTATTTAAAAACCATTTCTAACGATTGTTTTTATATGATTCAATTATACAAAAAAAAAATTATAAGAATTCATAGTGATGGCTGCATATAGAGCAGGGATAGTTATAGGAGAAGGATAAAACTGAAGAATAACTAAAGTAAACAAAATAAATTTAAGTGGCGATAAGTCCGCATATTCTACAATCTGCTAAGCGAGTTCTTTAAGCAGGGTATATTTAGAACTTGGCTACCAAAAAACCTTAAAGATAAGATATTTATTAACTATATTTTTCACAAATCCAATTAATTCCAACGATCCTGTTGAGTATAACTGTAGTGCTAAAGACTGTAAATGTTTATCAGCAAACGGATTAAAAATAACAGCAACTATTAATGCATACATAATAATACGCTCGCATCTTAATAGCACATATACTCATAACAATTTGTTACTTAAATTCATAAATGTCAACAATTTTCCATCTTCAGTAGAAGTTATAAAATCTGCAATATTTGCAATTTACTGTCCAATTTTTATGTGCCTAGAAGTGGAAGGTAAATGAATAATTTAATTGAATACAATAGCAATAATAGTATTGTGATAGGGAAAATAAACTTACATTTATACGCACACACTTATACAATTATACTACGAACAACAAAACACACTTGCCTTGAAGGAAATGTCGATAGTAAAACTGTACTGATTCACTATTGACTTTGCCCCCAGTACTACTGGCAATCTTCTCTGCTATAGACATTTATCATGTGCTTGTCATTGAGATTCCACACTACAGAACTATTGACTTACTATAGACTAAGTGGTTCTTATGGGACCATATTAGGTCATTGGCATCAGAGATTCACTAGTGAATTTTAATGATTCTAGTCAACACATATGACACTTTTTACTAGGTAAGGCAATCAAATCAGATTTTTTTATGAAAATTTTTAGTTTTGCGAGAAGCCACTTTTGTTTTCAACACAACAAAATGAGACAATAAAAATCGTTTTTTAGCTGTCAAAAACTTCTCTTCCCGTTAAAGCCAAAATAAAAAGTATAGACGATTCGTTGACAGTGTCACCAAAAACTTGTCGACAAAAGTGGTGACTTGGAGACAATTGGCCCAAGGCTTCCTTCAGGGTACCTATGCAAACACGACGAACACACACTATCTCATCCACATGAATCTATTTAAATATATGCACGCACCTTAAATTTATACCTGTATCATAGATACTCAATAATATGTATGTAAGTGTGAGTGTTAAAACACCCTTATACGCACATACATACATTTATTGTGGCATTAAATTTAACCAATGATGCATTCGACTTTAATTAATTTCAATTATTGTTTGCAGTGAGTGAACTGAAACTGTTTTATTTGTAATTGCGATTGTAATTCTGTTGTTGAAATAATCGTTGGTTATAATTTCGAGCGGTGTAAAGATTGTCGAACAGAGAGTTTTGGTTTCATTTATTCGATTATTTAATTGCTATAATTATTGTAGTTGATATTATTTTAACATTGAAGCGTGTCATTAAGAAATTAATTGTTTTAATTTAATGAGATTTATATTATTTATTTTAAGTAAAACGATGAACAGATAAATTTTGATTCATTTAGTTTATTTTTGCAAATTTAAAATACACAATATTAAGAATATGCATAATATATTATAGAACCATTTTTATTGGTTTAAACTGTTGCTAGTTAGAAAGAATCGCGAGTAGCTGTTTACTCACTATTATGCAATCAAATAACGAAAATATTACTCAAAATATTAATCATAACCACAATCGTCGAAAACAGTTCTACATATCATATTATTTTTATTCGAATAGAATGGTGGATGATGACATGAGATTCCACAACAAGTCGGTATTACGTGCGCTACGTAACAAAATCCATAATGTTATTTTCCAAGACCGATTTATTAAGCAGCGGAAAATTTATTTTAAACATTGATACAAGTATACCCAATGGACGATGCAATGGTCCGTCTTCTAGATGTGAACTATTTTATTAAGATTCTTAAACAAATTCTCCAAACATCACTGACTATGTTATAAAAATTCTCCTTATAGTTTTGCCAAAAAAAAGCCAATTTTATCCAAAGATCCCGTTGAAGAGATTACAAAACGGACAAAATATTTTGCTAGTTCAAATGGTGTGGCCATCTACAAATAATGTGTCCGTCTGAAATTCTTTATTGTAAAAAACCTTTCATGTCCTTTTGAAATAAAAGATTTTTAAAATCAGCCAAGAAATGGCGGAGTTATGCGATAATGAATATATGGGCCCAACATATAAGCAAACCTTTTTAAACAAATAATATTTAAAATCGGTCCATAAATGGAAGAGTTATGCGATAATCAATACTTCGGGGAAGCAAATTTCCCCTTCGCTTTTCGAAAAAAGAACTATGGGAACCCTTTTAAACTAAAAATTTTTTTTTAAATAGGTTAAAATTACAGTTATGCGTGTACAAGCATAAAAAAGTAAACATGAATTGATAACCTCCTCCTTTTTAAAAGTCGGTTAAATAATAGCCACACGATACAAATTTGAACTTTTTTCCTTTTTCAACAAAACTGCAATTTTTCTACTCAGTTTGGTGCACTAAAAAATGCTGTGCTCTCAAAGAAGCTTATTTATTGAACTATTTACCCTTTAAGTATTAAGCCCTTCCTACAACAACACCAATTCCAGACAGAAAAAGATATTGTATTTATTGTTATAATCTTGCAAGAGCAAAATCTACAAGCACACGCGCATATCTGTTTTCTTAACTTTAAGCTAGCACATGCTGGTGAGCTCAGAGAGCCAGGCCATTGTATCTAAGCATTAGAACTCGCGCCATTATACAAAATGCAGTAGGAAGTTCCTTAAGAGAGTTTTGTTTAAAAATGCTACTCAGTCGAGATTCCTTATAGGGAAAGCTTTGTAGTTGGCAGTTGTGTAGGTTAGGTCTTTACGGAAGGCTTCGAAATAAACGCTGGTATTGTGTCGGGGGTATTCTCTGAAGATCTTGACCATTTGGTCTCATCATTCAGATTTTGCTATGCATCCACTATGTTCTAGATACAGATTTATTTCATAATCGAGTTAATCAAGGTACTTCAACGAAAGTTGTAAATTGAAATATTTATTTTCAATCTCTGATAATTCTTTTTTTTTATTACACTATACAACAATTTCGAACTTTTTTCTAAATTACGAGGTTCTCTAAGCTGATTCTGGTAAAGGGGACAAAAAAAATATATACAGGTGTCATCGTTTTGCAAGATCTCTTCGAAATTTTAGTTTAAGGAGGTAAACGTTTCACCCTTTTGGCCTGTTCATGCTGCACGAACAGGTACATGAAACTATCTGTTCTTTACATTTGAGGTGTAGGGTATGTTCAGCAGCTTTGTAGAAACATTATGGCAAATATTTTTGGGGAACATAGTCATCCTCTAACTCCCCAGTTAAACGGTAGTTTTTTCTCTTTTCTAACAAATCGTAAAAACACCTCTTTATTATATCTCTGAAAAGACAATTCAGCTCCAGACTCAACTTGTACTCCAGAAATCATTGAAAACTTAAACTATGCTCAAGGGTTAACTTCATACTTATTCACAATTAGTACTCGGCATAGGAAATCTCCTAAGTCGTACGTTTAAGGTAATTATAAGATGTGATCAGTACTTTTATGTAAAACACCACGAGAAACCTTTTTCTGGATCATTTTAAAACCTGTATCTGGATCATTTGTGGCTAAAATGTTCTAAAAAATATTTGCCATAAAATTACACTATAGTCCTTAAAGATACCCAAGCTTAAAACCAAGACATTAGTCTGATCCTAGAAATCAATCAAAACTTAAAACTTGTTTTTTCAGTGAACAAATTGTTTAAATCTGTGAAACAATTTGTCTAAAAATATTTACAATTTGTAAACAATACAATTTACTAAATCAAACAAAAATATTTACTGGATTTTCTGAAAAATATCAAACAATATTATCGTCTGAGTTTATAAAACAATTAGTCTAAAAATACTAAAAAATATTAAACAAAATAGTTTACTTAATCAAACAAAAATATTTACTGGAATTTTTGTAATATATCAAACAGAATTTCTACCTGGGTCATCATCATCAAAATCCATTAAGCATTTATGAAATTTCAATATGTTAAATGTGTTCAAGTCTGAATGTTTATCTAAAGACTCTAAAAAAATTAATTAGAATTAACGCAACTACATTAATAAATTGAATCACTTAAAAATTTTCAGTAAACAAACTTGGTACACAGAAAAAATTATCACCAAAAAATTTTCAAACAAAAGTTTGCCTAAAAATAAATTTAATTTTCAGTAAATGTTCTGGTCATAATCTATGAATTGTTTGTTTGACTTTTATTTAGAGCGCAAACACCAAAAACAACAAGAAAAACTGTGCTGTAAAAAAAACAAATCCGATGACGACACACACATAAATAACACCAACAACAATGATAACAAGAGGAAAATGATTGTACCGAGTTTGTTTACTAAAGATTTTTGAGTGAATCAATTCGTTAATGTCATTGCATTAATTCTCATTCTTGCTTTTAAAGTTTTTAGATAAACATTCAGACGTGAACACATTTAACAAAGTGAAATTTGATAAATGCTTAATGCATGATGATGATGATCCAGACAAAAATTTTGATTGATATATTTTAAAAAATCCAGTAAATATTTTTGTTTGATTAATTACACTATTTTGTTTAGTTTTTGATAGTATTTTTAGAATAATTGTTTTATAAATTCATACAAAAATATTGTTTGAAATTTTTAGAAAATCCAGTAAATCTCTTTCTTTGATTTAGTAAATTGTTTTGTTTACAATTTGTAAATATTTTTACACAAATTGTTTTATAGATTTAAACAATTTTTTCACTGAAAAAAAAAACGTTTTTTTTCAATGAAATTTTTGAGATATTTTTTTCCATATTTACAAATTTGTTTATAGGTTCGTTCCTAGATAAAATATTTACTATTTCATTGAATTCCTTTACAGAAAATTAAGTTTAGTTTTTTCTGTGTACAATCGCATTCTTTTTGCTATCATTGTTGTTGTTGTTGTTTTTATTTGTATGAATGTTGTCATCGGTGTTGTTTTTGGTGTTTGCATCCTAAATATGCGTCAAACAAACAATTCATTGATTATGTAAAGAAGATTTACTAAAAATGAGATTTATTTTTAATCAAAATTTTGTTTGAAAAATTTTTGGTGAAGGTTTTTCTGTGATCTTGCAAAACGCCGACATACGTATATTTTTTTGGTGTCGTCTACCAGAATGGGTTTACAGAAACCCGTAATTTTTTTTCGTGTTGTACAGTGCTACGATTTAAATTTCGATATTCATATATTAAATTGAAAATTTTCTACTAACGAAAAAAGCTTTTCAAAAGCTTTAGACTTTGCCCACTTTCTTAATAAATTTCCCACTGTTTAGCTCTTAATTTAATACCACATAAAAATTAATTTTATTTAGCAACAAAAGAAAATTTTATAGTTCAATTAGAACGAAGAAATCCTAATAATATTTGCATGTAATTTTCCCTTTGAAACAAAGTCCTTTTCCGTGACGCTGAAGGTATTGTACTAGTAATCTTGTTACAAATCTTGTTTTCATTACTGTTACTGCCACAAAATACAATAAAATATGCATTTTGAAAGAACAAACCACACGTCAACGCGTTCGAAGCTTTACATAAATTTTTAATTCATAATAGAAGCAGACACAAGGAAATCCCAAAGTCAACATTAACAAGGAAACGTAAATAATTCAAAATTAAAATAAGCATGAATAAAGTTTAATGATACAGAAGCGCGCATAAATTACGTAAATAAATATGTAAATTGACATTTAGGCTTCTGTTTGTTGTATTTATGATAATTTCTGTTCTCTTTTTTGCTTTTGGAAAAAAGAATAATTTATTTAAATACAAATTTAAGCTATTCGTATTTAGAAGTATATAAATAAGTAGAGTAGATAATTTAAACCTCACAGATAAATCACAATAAATGTATTAAGCAAAAACGGTAAACGCTATTTGACATTGTTAAATCAAGTGTGGTGCGATGCTAATGATTATTTTTTAATATTTAAACTCAGTGAACAATAAAATTTTTAAAAACATTTTTCTAAAATGTTTAATAATAATCACTAGCATAGTTGATTAGTTTTTTTTGATAAGCTTCGCTGTACGCAAAGAAAAATTATGGCTGTGATGATCATAATCTCAATGCAGCATATTAAGATTCTGCACAGTTAAAACAGATACGTTGAGACCATCGAATTTGTTGCCAATCGAATTTTGGCAGTTGAACCAAATAGCGTAGAATTGTTATTCAAAAAGAAGTTATTTTACAATAATAAGTAATTGCTGATGCGAACCGTTTAATCGGTTAGGTATATCAATGATAAAAGATAGCCCCTAGTTAGTTGCAACAACCGATAAAAAAGTAAACTTAAAAAGAAAACTTTTTTAATTGCAAATATATATAATTGTCCTACGGTAAATGGAACTGACACAAAACAAGTCACGTGACCGATCCCCAGGTGATAGGAACCAGTCCGAGTTCTAACACTTCCTATGACCAGCCACTTTTATATGAGGATGGCCTAGGATGGGGTTAATTGATACTTTGTATGCACCTTGTAACTTGTCTCTGAACTATCTTATGGTGTCCTAATCGGTGTAGAATAATATAAGTTATATATAAATATTATTACAAACTTCAGCTGTAATTATCGATTAATTTATTTTTTTATTGTTACAAGTCCAAGTAGAAGTCGCATTTTATTTTTAAGCGGTGTTTATGATAGGATTCGAACCGATAAGCTCCCGCATGACAGGCTAGTACACCACCCACTGCACCACAGGGGAACTAATATTTCAATGTTATAAATACTAGTTAAGTTGAAGTTAATATCTGAATATAATGACGGAACAGGTTCCTGAGTGGCATGGCGGTCTCATTGAAGGGAGACAATTAATATTATATAGATACTATGTGATAGGCCTTAGATCCAGGTGCATCGAGTTTGTTCAGTGCCGTTTACTACAATACTAGCCGGAGTAACAACAAAATTTACTCAAAATGGTTAATATGTGACCATTTACACAATATGTCTTTTTTCACCATTCACTACTCCTTATTTTTGGTACCAGTCGCATTCTCTCAAGTCATAGGACGAGTACTTTTGGATCAATTGTCACCAAATTTTCCGCAGTGGTACTAACATCGAATTCATAATATTTTATTTGGATGTGCTCATCATATTCGTTACTTAGTCATGACAAAAGCATGAGATCGATTGATCTAATCAATTTAAGAATTGTCAGAATAAAATCTTTATTACAATTATGATTTTATGGTAATGAAGATAGATTTGCTTTTTGGTTTAATAAAGAAAATTGATAGCTTGAGTTAAAAAATAGTCTATTCAACTAATATTTTATCGGCCTAACTATTTTCCAACCAATCACTTTTCTGGATGTGTATGTGATATCAGAGCAAACCGACGCTGCACGGTGGACCAAATCTGAAAAAGAGTGCAATCATACCTGTGCACTAAATAAGGGGACTCGCATGCAAAAGTAAAATTTTTCATAAAATTGGCTTGACCCGTTCTGACTTCACCATGTGTGTCCGCAGAGTTGTCAAATGTACTGACCCCAATTTATTTTTAGTTTCAAAATTTTTTCGCAATATTGTTACATTCTATTTTTAACCATTAGGGCGGTTCACATACAAAATTTTATTTTTATATTTCTTATGAAATTGAGTTCGATTGTGAAGTTTGGTAATTTATAAGTCGGAAGTTATTATTATTTGGCTTAAGTTCACAATAATTGAATTTAATGTAAATTAAAATTATTTTTAGTAATTTAGTTATGAATTTTTGGTCGCCTCGGATTGTGAAAAGATTTTATTGTTACTGATCCAGAAACATGGGAAGAGCATAAAGACTTCCACCAACAGCTAGAAAAGTTGGGCCAATTGCATTTCGTTTACAATGCTACCGAAAGAGGCGTAAAATTAATACATGGCTACAGCAATGTATTATGCCGTAACTAGGAAGAGAAAACATATTCGTGATGCAACTCGTTGTCGAAAATATGAGAAAATATCCATTTTATTATAAAAATAAATTGATAAAATAAATTAATAAACTTCACAATCGAACTCAATTTCATAAAAAAAATTATAAACCTTTAAGAAATTTATTATTTGACATATTGTCATAATTTTCTTTTAAATGAAATTTATTTGCTGATGCTTAAGCATTGTCTATATGCATTTCATTTGTGCTTATCTTTTAAAATCTTTCGTTTATATATTCTCACATGGTTTTTGGAAGTCTGTACATAAGATACGGGGCTTTTGACTGTTCAAAAGTGTGTTTGAAGTCTACTGACGATTTGGTAAAGCAACAATGAACAGCGTATAGACATCAGCAAATAAATTTCAGAAAAAAATTATAAAATAAAATTTTTTTTTCTGAATAAAGGTTGGAATTAAAAGCAAATTGGGGGTCCGTCATTCATTCGTCACCTTTACGGGCACACATGTCGAAGTTAGAACGGTGCAAGTCAATGTTATAAAAATTTCACTTTTGCATGGGAGGCCCCTTAAGGAGTGGAGTTAGAGAGTGGGTATGTTTAGGAAAAAATGTTGGCAACAACAAATTAATTGGGGTTGGTCTTACATTTTATCCCTTTAGGGGTGACTCCGTGGTAGTTATAAGACATTTAGTGAATTATTTAAATTTTCCTTCAACTTTGACCTCGATGAGCGGCTATTTGCGTCCATTTTTTGGTCACATGCATTTTTTGTCCAAACCTCCCAAAATAAGAGGTTTTAACATATCGAAATCGAAAAGTCGTTAACTATGTCATAACTAATGTAGCTAGAGGTGTGTCTGTTATGGCAGCTTGAAAGTAGGCACTGTTTTTTTAGGCAATTTAACTGACACTGCTTTGAATCACAGCTGCGTATGTTTTATAGTTGATTATATATTAATCATACGACCCAGTACCAAGCCCAGTACCAATCACAATGGTCAACAATACTTGAAAATAGTTTGGAAAATCCAAAAGTGCACGCCTCATAACCTCGTTTAGGCCGTGAAATTAAATTTTAGTTTGTGTGTGTGTATGTGTATTGTATGGAAATGACATTTTTTTCAATTGAGTTACATCACTCAATTGTGAATAAAATCAAAAGGTGTTGATCGATTTTCATGAAATATGGCTCATTTTGTTTAAAACATATTTACCTATATGCTCAAAGCAAAAGGGAATTTTTTTTTATTGTTTTATAAAATTTTTAAAAAGAAAAATTTTTTATATATGTTTTTTTCTGGCACAAGTTGCAAAATATCTCTGAAACTACTGAGCTGACATAAAGACAATTTTGATACATCTTCAAGATAAGAGTGTTGTAAAATTTCGTATTTTTTATTTAACTTATTAGAACAAACCAGTTATCCACTTATGCTAATATATGGCAAGCAATTGCTTCCTTTCTGACAAAATGATATATCTCAAAAACTAAAGCTGATTAACATACGAAGTGCAGATTTTCATTTAGCATCCAAAACATCTAAAGAAATAACTTTCAGTGCTAGGAAGCGACAACATTTACCGAAATTTGTAAGGTAGTATAATCACACTAGTTACGGCTGCAGGCGAAAATTGTATAATCATTTACTAAAATTAAAATTTTTACCTAAAATTTTTAAAAGTTTAAGTCGGTAGTTATTATTTCGGCTTATGTTCAATACTTGAATTAATGTAAATTCAAATTATTTTTCAAAATTGGAATATTAAAATATTTAAGCATACTAACAGAACAGATTAGTACTACTAATTTCGACAGACGCTACACTGTCATCATCCGCGTCCTTTGTTCACTTTTACCACGTTTGATCGTGGATATTAGTAGTATGGACACATGAGCTATTTAACCAAATTTTATGACGAATAAGAACCACTGAACATAATCACCCTTTTCATAAATGAAAAAAGAGAGTTCCAAGGAAGAAAATCTGCTCTCCTTTTGTTCTCGTTATAAGCGCGAAAAAAATTAATAATAATTTGGAAATCGGTCCCACTGTGCAACGCACTACTAATATTTTCACTAAGCTAGCTGTCATCAAAATTAATAGTTTTACTGCCAATTACAATAAAAGACTTTGTAGTTTGAAAATTCTATTCCTTCTTGTGAATAATTTATTTTATATTTGATTTAGGTATTAAGACACTGATATATTTTTCTTCTCAAAATCCTTAAATTTTTGCTTACTTACTCACCTTTTACTTGCCGTGTTCATGTTAAGTTCTATTTAATATAAAAATTAAATTTGGTTAGGAATTTTGTTATTGGTTTATGGCCTTTCGTTGTTGTCATTGTATGGCAAATATTTAGTTAACATTTTGGTTTTCTTAGATACTTTACCTACCAGGCAGACATAACATACATTTAAACATATTCCAGTGATTTTGTTTTCTTTCTATTTATATTTTTAGATCGAATAACAGACACCTTCGTTGTAGTTCAAAAGTGTTTGTATACCTTGCGGTACTGATGCTGCTTCTGCTGCTTTTGTTATTTGCATTATTGCAGCAGTGGCAAGAAGAGACGGTATGTCAACAATACCACAATTTTCCAAGCTCTCCTTTCGGTAGATTTCTCTCTAGATTTGCTTCTTCTGAAAAATTGTGTTGTATGATATTTTCGGTTTTTTTTTTTATATTTTCTTAAATATATTTTCAAACCAATATAATTTATATTATAAAATATGGATTTAAATTGACTGAAATATAAACAAAAATATTTGCATAAATTTTATTTTTATTTACTTTATTTATACACACTCTTTATCCTGTTTTATACCATATTTTGGGTAATAAATTTTATATTGTGAATGTTAACTACATTTTTATTTTTTGTTTAGCTTTAATAATACAGCAGAAAATTTTTATTCAAAAGGTATTGAAAATAAGATCTTTTATATCAATAATACTGCAGCTGCTGCTGCTGCTGCTGTTGCCATGAAACACACAGATTTGATTGGACTTTTTAATGTATAGAATTTTCATTGATTGTATAAAAACATTTTCAGTTAGTTAAAAAAAGAAAATAATTTTTATTCATTATTTATATTCATCCTTAAGCTGACATGATGGTAAATTAAAAGAAAAAAAGTTAAATAAACACACATTTACATAAAAGTTAGTTTAGAGTATTTAATTTTTTTATGTTTTTGAAATTCAATAGCGCACAATGCATAGTGTCAGATTTTCATATTTTATCAGGATTTTATTGACATAAGAATTGTTATCCTTTTTCTAAACTTATTATTTAATATACTAATTAATAACCCTAGTTAGAGTAAAACTAATCTAAAAGTAAAAAACGAGGGTATCCGCTTAGTGTAGCGGGTAGTGCGCGGGTAGACTATTAACCGGGAGGTCGCTGGTTCGATTCCTACCAAGACCCTGGCTGTTTCTGCAGAAAAGCCAAAAAAGGCTTAAGCGGTGTGTGTGTTGATTCAGGTACACGACAGGCTTGATCCAAATACCCGAAAGGGTTGATTCAAGTACCCAACGGGCCTGATACAAATACTCGAAGAGCGTGATTAAAGTACACAGCAGGCTTGATTCAAGTATCTAAGAAATTTTGGTCTTAAATAAATCCCAAGATAGGCTTAATAATTGCTAAAATTAAGTATGTAGCACTTTTGACAGCGCGTGGGATTGACAGATAGACCCTATTAATATAATTAAAAAATAACAAGGTCTCACAACTAATTCTGATAGAGAGCTCTAAAAAATATATATCTGTGTCGGCGTTTTGAAAGTTTACATTTAGGACTATTTCTAAAGGAACTTAAATTGCCTCCTTTAGCATTTCAGCCCAATATATCGCCGCTAAAGTGTAGCTTTTTGCCCCCGTTTTAAGAAATGGACAACAAAAGGAGTTAGAGGGTTAAAATGTTCTACAAAAATGTTCCTCGTGATGTTTTAAATAAAAACCTTCCGCATGTCTAATGTCATTAATATAAAGCTTGGAAGATATCCTATGCCGAGTACTAATTGAAAGTAATAAACAAAATTAGCCCTTAAACATATTTTAAGTATTAAACGATTTTTGGCGTTCAAGTTTAATCTGGAGCTTGGGTGTCTCCAAAGACCTATAAAAGAATTTTATACCAAATATTTGTGCAGAATATTTTAGCCTGCCGTATCACCGTTGAATGGGAATATGTTGCCCATTTTTTAGGAAAGGGACAAAAAGACCACTACAACGAAGAGTTAGAGAATTAAATTGTTCCACAAACATTTTTCTTGTGATGTTTTACAAAGAACTGCTTGACATATCTTATACCTTAAACATATATCTTACAAGGTTTCCTACATCGAGTACCGATTTTAAATGAGTACGATATTAGGTTTTGGAGCTTGAGTATGTTTGCAGACTTTAACATTAGAATTTTATGGTAAATATTTTTGTACAGGATTTCAGCCCACCATATCGCCGCTGAAGGAAATTTTTTCTCCCTTTTTTTTAAGAAAGGGCCAATAGAACCACACAACAAAGAGTTAGAGTGTTAAGATATTTTACACAAACGTTTTTCGTTGTGTTGACACAAAAATGCTGACCATATCCTATACCTTAAACTATAACTATGAGAAATAAATAAATTCAGTAAAGTGCGACTTTGGCTCTCACACGAAGGGTTCCGTACGAATACACAAACCATATCCCTTTTCGTTTTTGCCCTTTATTTCATTTTCAAAATTTTTCCGTTTTGCTTTTTCGTTTAATTTTAGTTTTTTAAGTTATCTTTCGTTGTTTTGGCCATTTATTGGTTTTGGCGTTTTTTCGTTTTTCAAAATTTTTTTGTCGATATTTTAGTTTCTGCGATTTTTGGTTGTAGCGTTTTATTAACTTTCTTTTTTTCGCTTTTTGACGATATTTTTAGTTTTAGCGATTTATTTCAGTTTTGGCATTTTTTAGTTTTTGCGCTTTTTTCGGTTTTGAAGTTTTTTTTTCGGGGTTTGGTTGTTTTTAGTTTTTGGGGGTTTTTACTTTTAGCGATTTATTTTTTTTGTTTTGACACTTTTCTCGTTTTGGCGATGTTTTCGGTTTTTGGCGATTTTTTCGGTTTTTGGCGATTTTTTTTAGTTTTGGCGCTTTTTTTCGTGTTAATGATTTTTTTCCATTTTTGACGATTTATTTCCTTATTTTATGATATATTTAGTTTAAGCGATTTTTTTTTGTTTTAGTGCTTTTTTTCGTTCTGACGAATTTTTTCGGTTTCATATTTTCGAAGAATTTATTGGGTAGGTCGTATTTTGCTACGAATATAATTGACATAACTTTGAATATTGTTATCGATTTTATTAAATTTAGTTGAAAGAAGAGTTAGCCTGCTTTTCGCTTATGTATAAATGTTTGTAGAGAATTATTTTAATATATAAAAATTTTTATCCAAAGAAATTTTAATTATTTTGACTTAAGTTCGGCTTAAATTAAATTTTTCAGTTAAATTATATTTTTATTTAGAAATAAATGTGAAGCATATAGACAAAGAAAAACTATTAACTGTACGGAGGGTTGAATTGACGTTTCGATAGCTCCCGCTAATCTCTTCATAAAATGTTTAATTTTTCCATGTAAACGCAAGTCAAACTTGAAAAAGTGGTCATAATTTTTAATTTCGTCCTGCGACTATAATAATAATTCTTTGTTAGAGAATAGATGTATGGTGCTTTCAAACTCTATACTCATTTTTAATGGTGTTTTTATTTCGCAAAAGTCACTTCCGGAACAACCGCCAATGCAAATATAACGCTCAATACACAAAAATGTTAAAAAATCGAAAAACATAATTTTATTTCAGGACACATTGAATGAGGCGAAAACTGGAACATGAATCCTACCTTCTCATATATCATTTATAATGAAAATCTTCCTTATATAAAACTCTCAAAGAACAAATGAAAATAACAAAATATGTACAAACATGTTACGCTAAAAATTTATCCAAACAAGAAAAGAAACAAGTCGATGCCTTCAATAAATCAAACTTTGCCTAAGAGCTGGCGATCTACTAATTTTTACTTATAACGAAAAAACTCACACACAAAACCCCACTTTCCTCTTACCGAAGTACTTTCCCTTATTTGTTACTTTATTGTCATTTAATTAAAAGCAAAATGGAATTATAATGACAAAAAAGAATAATGTTTGCTAAATTTTTAATGTAAAAAATCACTTAATTGTTATTTACACTCAAGACGAAAACAAAATAAGAATTATTTATGCCTCAAAAGAAAAAATAGCGAAAAAAAACTTGTTCTAATGTTTTAGAAGACAAACAGTAACAAAAAAAAAAAACAACAGAAAAAGCGTTTCTAATTAGTTTGCCAACAATATTTAATTTTCTTAAGGACTTTTTCCAACAGCAACAACAAATACTACACGAATAGAGAAAAAAACTTACTTATATTTGTTTACTTTTCTCAACTTTTTACAGTTTGGGATGATGCTACCAACAACAACAACAACAACACAGCGAGCATTGACGACGTTGATGCAGCTGTTTATATAAAATTACTTTGTACAACAATATTAACCCTATTGTTGTCACAATGACTTACATCGTTGTTGCTGGTACAGTGTTGTAGCAACTCACACACACATACACATAGACTTTAAGTAAAGGCCAAGTTAGTTATTTGTTGTTGCCACTAACAACTACTAGTGTAACTTTTGCGCTGTTAAAGAAGCGAAGCCTTAACGCATAAAACTCATTTATGGTAAATGTAATTTAATAGAAACCATTCTTCGTCTACAACTTTTTCTTGTTGATGATGGATTGAAAAAAATACAACTAAAAGCGAGAGAAGTTCTTTAAAATATCAACAACAACTATAGCGGCAATAGAACTAAACTATGACAAAATTATATAGTGGAGCAAAACATCTTTAATGGCGTAATAATACACATACACACACACACATTATGTGAAATGCAAAGTCACACAAAACAAACACCGCCTCCCTTGTTGTATAAAACCTTTGCAGTACTAATATTGCTACTACTATCTGCCACTCCAACACTACTACTGTTGATTACATTCAATTGCAACAAGATGAAGTTGCTGTAGCGGCAGTGAGAAACAGTCAGTTGTAGATTTACAGGTAAGTTTTAAGTTTACGTAGTTTTAAGTTTACAAAAGTGACTTTTAATGGCTTTTGGATAAAGTTGCCTTTTTATGATTGTTAGCAAAAAAAAAAAGTGGAGAGAGGTGAATAAATAAAATTATACTCAGAGTAAAGTTGTAAAAAGGAAAGCAAATAATCTCAAGATGGATTCTGTTGCAAAAGGGATTTTCTAAAGTGCATTAAGTTTCTAGTTGTTTTTAAAACAGACACATATACAAAAAAGGTTAAATCTCATAATTTCGAAATTAACTTTGCTTAGCCTATAAGTGTTTCTTATTTCTCATTTGAGCAACTCATCTCACAGATATGCGACTTAAAAGTAGGAAAACTCATAAATTCTATTAATGCCAATGAAAACGGCTTCTCTTTACATGTTTACAGCATACGTTTGAAATCATTCTAATATTTTTTTAAGCTATGCCCTTCATGGGGCGCTACGAGAAAAGGCTAAAAATTTAAAAAGCTAACCACGTTTTTCAAAATTTTAAAGCATACCTTACGGAAGTTTAATTTTGCTTTATTTGTTTTATTCATAGCTGATTCTCATTCTAAAAGTACATTTTGTGTTATTTTTAACCAATATACATATACGATGTATATTATAACAACACTCTAAAATACCTCTGTTGAAAATTAGGTCGATAATAGTCGGCAACACTTTACAGATTATTATCGACCTAAAATTACACACGCATTATTTTTCAACAAAATGTTTTAACTAAAAAAAGCGATTGGCTGCGTACAGGTTTGAACCGCCACATCCTGACTGATAGTCTAACCTATCTACCATTCAGCCATAGCCGTATTGTACTTTATGTTACATTTTTTCCACTCGGACTAAATATATTTAATTTGAAAGTTTATTTTGTTTAATAAAATAACTACAAAATCGATGTAATTTTAGACAAGGAGAAATTTTCAACACAAATTTAGACAATATATGATCGTAAATTTAAAGTAATGTTTTAGAGTGTACATATATAAGAAGGTAGGATTCATAGCATATGTTTCGCTTCATTCAATGGGTCCTGAAATGAAATTATATATTCCGATTTTTTTACATTTTTTTGTCTTGAGCGTTACATTTGCTTTTGCGGTTGTTCCAGGAAGGATTTTTGGGGAAAAAAATATATTACAAAAAATTAGTATATGGTTTGAAAGCACTATACATCTTATCTCTATAAACTAAAAGTTATACTAATCCCATGACGAAATTAAAAGTTATGACCACTTTTTCAATTTTGACTTTGGTTGACGTGGAAAAATAAAATAAAATTTATGTTTTAAAATTATTCTTTTTAAATATTTATACATAGAGAAAAAGGCTAACTATTCTTTCAAATAAGGCCAATTTTAATAAAATCGATCAACAATGTCAAAGGTTATGTCAATTTTAAATAATTTATTTTAGCAAAATTCGACCTACACTCTAAAACATTACTTCAAATTTACGATCATATATTGTCTAAATATGTGTTGAAAATTTCTCCTTGTATAAAATTACATCGATTTTGTAGTTATGTTATTAAAGAAAAAAAACTTCAAATTAAACATATCAAAGTGGAAAAAATTTAACATAAAGTATAATACGGGTATGGCTGAATGGTAGATACGTCAGACTATCAGTCAGGAGGTCGCGGTTCAAACCTGCATGCAGCCAATCGCTTTTTTTAGTAAAAACATTTTGTTGAAAAATAATGCGTGTGTAATTTTAGGTCGAAAGTAGTCTCTAAAGTGGTACCTACTATTATCGACCTAATTTTCAACAAAAGTGTTTTAGAGTGTACCTGATACATTCTTCGAAAATATAACAACCCACAGTGCAAAAGAAGCAAACTTTTTTTTAAAGAAAACCAGAAATTTGTAAATATATAATGCTTTTTGTATAGCTTTTACCATTCAGCAGCTGTTAACTTTTTTGACGTCCTAAGATTTTTAGATAAATTATATGTAAAATTTTTTTTACGTAACGCTCAATACGTTTTTATACCAATTCAATATATTTTCAGAACACAGACTTTATTTTGAGTTCCATACAATGCAGATGTATAATACTTGATGTATTTTTACATAAACTCCTTAGTTATTCACTAAACAATTTCAATTAAATTAAAAAAATATGGATAACACTCAATAAATTTCTTATTGCTACAAACTTTGATTTATTGATGAAACGTGTTGCAATATAATACTATTTAGCAAAGTTCACACAACTTTTAACTATTTAGAAGTACAAACGTACGCTATTATTTTAGTATAAGTTGTTAATGCAATTTTTATAACTAAATTGAGTAATAAAGTGTACAAAAAAAAGCGTAACGCTCAATACACAAGACTGCGGACAACAACTTAAAAAAATTATAATGTCTAATATTTTAAAAAAATTTGATGTGTACAATAAGTGAAAGCAATGCAAATATTGTAAAACCTTTATAAATTAAGTCTCACTTTTGTAAAAATTCATAGTTTATTAATGAGGAAGAGAATAAAAACAGTATTTTCGTTCTTTGTTTTTAACACATAATAGACAGTCTTGCATAGAAAAAACTTATGTACATTTATTTATGAGCTATTAAAACATGCTAAAGCAGTTTTCATTTTAAAAGTTAGGCGTTTATTTTATGAAATATTTTACTATACTTTTAACGGATACGAAAAAAGCCCAGAAAGACACTTAAGCTCTAGCCTTAACTTGAACACCAGCTATCATTAAAATTTCAAATGTGCTTAAGGGTTAATTTCGCACTTACTCACAATTAATACCTCGGCATGGGAAATCTTGTAGGCCTTACATATAAGGTATAACATATATTTTGCTCTTTTATATAAAACACCACTAGGTACATATTTGTGAAATATTTAAGCCCGCTATTTTGCCGCTAAAGATGAATTTTTTATTTTTTTTAAGTAAAGGACAAAAAGAGTCATACACAGAAAAAACTAGATTTAATTTTCAGTAAAGAAATTCAATGAATTAGTAAATTTTTTGTATAGAAAATGAGTTAAAAGCTAATTTTTAAATGCAGACCAAAATGTCTCAACAATTTTATTGAAAAAAAAACACGGGCTTTTCTTAGTAAATAAATTGCCAAATCTATAAAACAAATTGCCTAAAAATATTTGCAAGTTCTAAACGAAATAATTTACTGAATCAAACAAAAAAATATTACTGGTTATTTTGTAATATATCAAACAAACTTTTTGTCTGAGTCATTAAAAACTTTTTTTAAGAGAAGTAAGAAGGCAATTAATGCCTACCAGTTAATTAATTAATGTGTTAAATTCTTTGGGCAAGGGGTATTGTAGAGAGGACAGGTGGTGAAGTGGGAGAGAGATAGAAAGCTCAATTCATTCACAACCCTGCTATTGCACGTTTTTTGCAGAGCAGTGTTGCAAGACCCTATGGTGTCAAGTAGAGGCATTGAGTTGTTTAAGCTATGCATCCATTTTAATAGTTCTTTTACTTCGCCGACGGTTCTGCTACCATACCGACGTAGAAGGGTGCTGTGAAGTGCATTAGGATATGTTAGTATTAATCGCTGCCGGTGCTGCCAAAGTGATCAGTGATATCCCTTCACCATTTTAACAGTCCAACAATAACCAACACGCTAACACACCAATGCACATGAGAAAAATGTATGATGTTGTTGGCTTGCCTGAAAATAGTCTTGTACTCAAGACCTCAGGGTTTGTAGTCTAACGCACTAACTACTCAGCCAACAGCACCCTCAAATAATAATTAATAGCTTCATCATCCATTAAGCATTTGTGAAATTTCACTTTGTTATATGTGTTCAGTTCTGTATGCTAAAAATAAAAAGCGAGTGTGAATTAGAGCAACAATATTAACGAATTGATTCACTGAGAAATCTTCAGTAAACTAACTTGTTACAATTTTCGTTTGATACTATTTTTATGAATTCCGACATCGCATTCCTTTTGCTATCATTCCTGTTGGTATTTATGTGTATGGTGTCATGGGGATGTTTTTTTTAAGACACAGAAAACTGATTTTTGTCGTTCTTTTTGGTGTTTGCGTTCTTAATAAAAGTCAAACGAAAAATTCACTAATTCAGTAAAGAACATTTACTGAAAATGAAATTTTATTTTACACAAACTTTTGCTAAATTTTTCTTGATAGTTTCTTCTGTGTAGAGGTTTAAAATGTTCCACAAAAAAGGTTTCCTATGGTGTCTTACATAAAAGTGCTGAACACATCATATACCTTACACGTAAGGCTTACAAGATTATCTACTTTATTTTATTTTAATTTATTTCGGAAAAAGCCATATATTTCAGCTGTTCTTTATGAGGCTTCTGCAGAAAAGTTTATGATAAATAAATTAAAAAAGAAAATCAGTTCTACTGAATTACCTAAATTAAATTCAAAACGACTCATTGTTAATGATATAAACAAGAATATATCTTTGCTCTTATATGCTTTATTAAATTTGACATAAAGAAAAATTCATATAAATTTAAAGCCCTAGAGATTTTTAATTTTTCTAAAAGCCTAGATTTAAAATTTCTCAATTTTCTTTACCTCTACATGCATATATACAAATTATTTTAGTATCACTCTGATTATTTCTGCTTGGTTGGGTTAAAAGTACAAAAAAAAAATGCAAATTATTTAACAACATACAAGCAGGCATGTAAAATTCAAAGTGCTGCATTGAGTACAATTTTTCCGCAATGCATTTTCTTTTATTTTGTACAGCTTTTTTGTATAGAGAACAAATTTTTGTATCTACATCTAAAATACACACCCACCAATAAATATCTCTCTCAGTCTATCTTTTTATCTGTTTATAATTTTTTTTGTACTTTTGCTAGTATCTCATATCACAACAATGTATGTATGTTGTGTTGGTAAGTTGTTGCTGATGGTCTGCCGTTCTAAACTGAAACTGTTAGCAGTCATTTTGTAAAATTTAATCGATTTTCCATTTTGATAAGTTTTGCATACCACTGATACCTGATAACTTGGCAAAACGTTTAAGACCATAAAAAAGGAAAACAATTTGATGCAGTTTTTTCTTCACCCTTTCTGGTTTGTTTTTCGTTTATTTTTTTATTTTTTTTTGTTTTGTCCTTTGTTTTTTGGGCAGTAGTTTGCTTCCTACGTTTTATTTTACACTTTAAGGTGTGGAAAATATTTAATATGACGAATGTTAAGCGGCTGCCAGACGCGTCATTATTCAGCTTCAATACATGTGTTTGTGTGCGTTTGTAAAGTATTTTGATATTCGTCTATATTAACCCTACGTATGTGTGACTATTTTTTGTAAACAAACGCACAAAAACAAATATATTGAAGCTGAATATTGATGCGTCTGGCAGCCGCTACTTCATATTTAAGTCGTTAGTTACACTGAAAGAATTTGCTTAAAAAATTCTATGAATTTCGACATTAGTCCAATGAAAACCTTTATTCAAATACAACTATAGTCACGTTCCGTTATGTAAGCCATACACTATGCGACCGTTGGTACAACTCAGCTAGTAATCACGTTGTATGTTTGTCGCACAAACGATACAATTTAGTGTGCGATCTCATGCAAAACTTAATTTTGCAACCAAGTTGTTACCAAGTACACATCTTCCATTTTATGTTGTCCGCAAATAATGCTCACATTCAATGTTTACTGCAAGGTGGTCACAACGATACTAAGCACGTGTACTACATAAAATAGTATGCGACAGACACACAAACATTGCGACAATGTTGTACAACATGGTAAAAAAAATCAAAACGTGCAACCAGCACACAACTTAATATAGCGAACCCACAAACGTTGCAATATCGTGTGCAACCTACTCAAGTTGCACCGACGGTCGTAACGTGTATGGCATGCTTTAGATTAATGACTTCAGTTTCATTAAAACTACTTTAATTAAGATTTAACTACATAAAATATATTGTTTAAACTTAGAGGGGTTTCTATGAAATGACAAAATGTAGTTGTCATAAATCCGATGCAATTTTCTAACAGAATTATGAAAGCTAATAAAGCTATTAGAGTATCCACTCGATTAATCGTTTTTCGATTAGTCGTTGTTCGATTAATCGTTGTTCGATTAATCGTTGTTCGATTAATCGTTGTTCGATTAATCGTTGTTCGATTAATCGAGTAATTTTTTTATTATATAATGAAAGTTTTTAGTTTCTATCAATCGATTAGTCGAGTAAGATTGATTTCTTAGTAAAATTTTCTGTGTGTCTGTCTACGTCATCGCAGAGCCCCAACAACTAGACCGATTTTGATGTAGTTTTATTTGTTTAAGCGATAACTTGATCTAGAGTGTTATTAGATATGTTTGAAGGAACTCAGTTTTGGCATTTAGAAGTTATCGCCTCTTTTCTCGCTTTATCCTCTTGAATCTGTTTCTCTGTGGCATCGTAGCGCTCAAACGGCTGGATCGATTTGAATTTAGTTTTTTTTTCTGGATTGAAAGGTGACTTGATCTCAAATCTCCTAACCTATGTTCGGAAAAAAGTCGATCCAGCCCTTTTAAAGTTATCATCCTTTTTCTTAGTGGGTTCTTAAAATTTGTTATTTAATGTTATCTTACACGCTATTTTTTTAAGCTTTATAACTGCACAGAAAGAGTTTCATAGGTTTTTATTTTAACACACATGCGTTTGAATTTGTTTTAAAATTTTATTATTTTTCCGTTTGATTTTTAAATATTCCAATAACAAATTTTGATAGAAGCAAAAATCGATTTTTTTCTTACTGAATATTTACGAATTTTAGTTTTAAATTTTGCGAATTTTGTGGTAGGCCCCATTTTCGTAAAAAAACTTTGAATTGATGAATTTAGTATTAGAATATGAATTATAGTTTTTTCTGTGTGTATAAGTAGTACCCAGGATTTGTTTTTCATTTTTTATTTTTTAACAACATTTTTGTGTTATCGTTTACACAGAAAAAATTATTGCCAAAAAATTTTCAAACAAAAGTTTGTCTAAAAATAAATTTAATTTTCAGTAAATGTTTCTTACTGAATCAATGAATTTGTTGTTTGTCTTTTATTTAGAACGCAAACACCAAAAACAACAACAAAAAACCATTTGCTAAGTCGTAAAAAAAACAGCCGCGATGACGCAATATATATAAGTAACAACAACAACAATGATAGCAAAATGAATTTGATTGCACCAAGTTTTTTTTACCGCAGAGCTTTTAGTGAATCAATTCGTTATTGCTGTTGCATTAATCCTCATTCACTTTTTTAGAGTCTTTAGATAAACATTTAGAGTTGAACACATTTAACGAAGTGAAATTTCGTAAATGCTTAATGGATGATGATGATGCCCCGGGCAAAAATTTTTTTTGATATATTACAAAAAATTTAGTAAATATTTTTGTTTGACTCAGTAAAATATTTTGTTTAGCATTTGTAAATATTTTTAGATAAATTGTTTTATAAATTCAGACAAAAATGTTGATTGACAAAAATATGATTCTTTGATCCAGTAAATTATTTTGCTTAGAATTTGTAAATATTTTTAGACAAATTATTTTATAGATTTATACAATTGCTTAATTCACAACAATTTGTATCGCCGTTCTTGTATTAAATACACTTTTTGTTTATTTGTTTGTGAACACCTAGTGTAATTTGTATCAGCTTGTAATATTGTTTTGATGGATAAAGAAAGAACAAGATACTTACAAATACTCTCAGAGAGTACATGCAAATGCTCTCTGAGTATCGTAATAAATACCACTTTTTCAAAACATATGAAATGAAAGTGTATTTAATACACTAATTTTTACATTAAAATTATCAACAACAAGTTTACAACTATTGTATTCAATACAATATTACACTCGATACAAAGATACAAGAGGTTTTGTGAATTAAGAAAATATGTTTAGTGAAAAAATACCGGATTTTTTAATGAAATTGTTGAGATATTTTTGTCTATATTTACAAATTTGTTGTAGGTCCGTTTCTACATAAAATATTTACTAATTTATTGCATTTCTTTACTGAAAATTAATTTAAGTTTTTCTGTGTGTTTTTTTATATAATAAAAGTATCAAATGAAGTACCATGTGTATTGTTTTTTTTTCATAAGATAAAGTTATTTGAAAAATTATTTCAACTATTTGATTTATTCGAGTTTTTCGACTAATATAAAAGCCTTACCCGATTAATCAAACAATTTTAAAATCCCAAAATCGATTAATTCCTTACTCGTACTAAACCAAAAGACAAATAATTGGATACTCTAGAAGCTATTCTAACGAAAGTATTTTCAATACAAATATTGTAAAATATTTCATTGGCATTATTCAAAAATCTAACGGAATCCTTTTATTGCATTTATAAAGCGAAATTCTTTCAGTGTACAGATGTCTTAAATTGCTTTATAAAAGCAGTTAAATATAATTTCTATGAGCAGTTCTTTTCAGAAAATTTAATGTGATGATGTACAAGAAATTGGCTGTTATCCAAGCTCATACATAGTCCGCTTAATTGTAATAACTCTACCTTTAATTATTTAGTAAAAATCTCTTTTTCATTACTACTTTTTACACCTCTTAATTTTTGCCAACAATATATTGTACGAGATAAACTAAAATGTGTAACAATCTCTTTAATCGCCTTAAAAAAACGAAAAAACGTTTTTTTCATTGTCAAAAACATTGTTTGTTATAATTACAAATTTGCTTCTCTAAAATAAACGAGATTATGTACTTTTATTGCTTGATTTTTATTAAATAAGTAGCTAACTTAAAGCTGTTAGTTTAAAACAACTAAAAAAAGAGATCCTTGAAATGCTTTAAGTTTTCTCTCTTACCAAAAACTCTTCTTTCGCCCTTTTTCAATGTTTCATATCGTGTATTTTATTTATTTTATAATTTTAAAGCCAAAATGCAATTGAAGCGTTGACTGCAAAGTTAACAGTTTTTGTGTATTTTCCCTGGGTATTTCATAAACGTGACTGTCATCAAAATAAAAATAGTTTATTTTTGTTTCTTTACCAAGATATCAGGGTTGTGGCAATTTTCTAGTGTGGAAGGAATTTAATAGAGTTTATTTACAAAAATGATATTTTAAATATAACACTGCGAAACAATGAAAATGCTTCGCAGATCAAAATAGCTGATCCTTGCGTATTTTCATTTGCTAAATTCAGACAACATCACCGATTAGCTCTAGTTTTAAAGCTATTAGCGTATAATCATAGTCATAAACTAAGTATACTTTAAGAATTTAAAATCAGTGTTGCCATACAAAATACTGGTTGTAAACTCTTAAGATATATTTTGTTTTGAGTACGAGTATGGGCCATAGTCACTTTGATATTTTCATTAATTACAACATTTTTTGTATTAATCGCGTCATATTTCGGGACCGGTCCTCAAAATAATAAAATATTTTATAGATTGGTAGTCTACACAAATATACCTTTCTTTTGAGTGTAATTTTGCGGGTGTTGCTACGAAATATTGGTTCTTAAAACTTCAATTCTTAAAACTTAAGAAAAGTAAAAAAAAAATTGTTGTCATTTCAATTGTATGCACAAAATTGATAGTAAAGTTCAAATAATAGATATTAAAATCTCACATTATTCTTTGCATGATTAAACTGCTGTTTATAGAATAGAATTGAGTAGAAAATTTTTATGAAAAGTATTAAATTTTTTGAGTGGTTTACACACAAATTTTCTGCTCAAGTCGATTGTTGCCCTTAAGTAGTACAAAAATAGTAGTATAAAAACATAGGAAAAACTTGTAAAAAGAAAACATTCAAAAATTTCAAAATTGTTGCTTTGTGTATGTGTGAATCGGATAATCAATAAAATGTTTAAGCTTCTTTTCAATTGATTTTTGAAACTGTTACACTGTTAAAAGATCGCTCTCTTGTGCAGGCCATGTAATCACTGACTTTTAAATTATTTTGCGAAAACTGCCTTAAGGAAATTTTTACCAATTATCTTCAACCTACTTGTCCTATGACTGGGGAAAATGGGAATGGTACAATATCATTGCGTTTCTACTTTAGCCTCGTAACTACAAAATCATACATTTCAGGATATCAATATAAACATTACTCTTGTCTAATTCATGCAAAGATTCATAGTAAGGAGCATGTATGTTTGTTTAAAATACAGTAATTTCACTAATATTAAAGAAACCACCATAGGGCATGTAACTTAAGTTTGGGTCTAGAACCTATCACTTAGCATCTTAATTATGTCAGTTGCCCGCTCAAAGGAAAATGCCATGTAATAGCAGCAGATCCCTATCATATAAAGTTCCACAGGTCGCACCGCTTTGAAGTTCTTGGGAACCAGTCGCGTGTCTTGTCTTGTGACAGATTCTCTTCTCTTTATATTCGGCTTTTGCCGAACTGTAAACAGACTTACACATTTTCTGCATCGAAAATTACAATGCAAAAGTTTTCAAAAAAATATGTTGCATGTTTATACACAGAAAAAAATAATTTTTCACTTCAAATACAAAATTCCCTGAATCAAATGTAATTTTGTTCAATTTAGGTCCTATAAAGAAATTTGTAAATTCAAATGCAAAACTTTTTAATAATTTGTTTGAAAAAAATAATCAGATTTTTTCAATAAACAAATTGTTTCAATCAAAAAATGTTTTAGAGAAATATAAAAAATAAATCAAGGAATTTCATAATTTTATCAGGTTGCCAACATTGGGGATAGGTAAATGAAATAAAATAATAAGTCAAAAGAGACAATAATAAAGATTTAAAATCAGTTTCAAAAATGTTTGTTTAAAAAAAAGCTATCATAATTTTTTCTGGGTAGGATTAAGCCTTTTTATTAATTGCGGTCAAAATATTGGAGAAATCAATTTAGAAGCAATTTCTTAATCGACTACTAAGAATTGTACAAACCTATTTCGCATTTCTTTAAGAAAATTAATGTATGGCTAAAAGGTTCATTCGGAATACAAATACTTGAAAGATAATAAAATTTTGCATTGTCTACTAATATGATCTGAAATATTTATTTCAGGCTATTTTTATTTGAAGGACTTTTCCAAGCAAAGAGTATCATGTCTTCAACACAATTTGGTCGAAACTCCAAAGATAATGCGAGTACAAAATTTCATGAAGCAAAATTTTTATTTTATTTGTCATGATTAGGGTAAACAATCGATTAACAGTTAACCGATTAATTCCTATTCAATTAGCTGTTCGATAAAGTTAAAATTGGCTCTTTTTGATTTAATTTCCGAACCATTAACCGAAAGAAATTTTATATTTTGGACAAAATTATAATAGAGCTTTTAAAGGTTCTGCTACTGAAATTTAGGGAGTTATTAAATGCTTTATTCTAAGGAATTAGGAAATAAACTCTTTTCTAGATTGTTCAGAGCTGACTTGAAAAAGTGAGCGATTCTGATTATGACAATTGAATTAACTATGGACACTAATGCAAACAGAGCTCTAACACAATTAACCTTAATCTATATAAATCATAGCCACGCAAAATTTCATTTGCAAGCCCATGGGCTTGCGCAGTCGACGTTATGGTGACACACGTATACGTCAGCTACTTCGTACAAAGTATGTGTGATGTTGTGTGTTGTTGGCTGTTTCGTTGTTGTTGCTATGGCCAAACAAAGCGAGACATTTGATGTTCAGTATTGATCGAAGCAAGACCTACATGTGTACGCAAAAAAAACACCAAATACACACAAGTAAAAGTAGAAAGAACTGCACTGCAAAAAGAACAACAAACACACATAAAAAGCAGAAAGAACATACACATGCACAAAAGCGCTCAGTCACGTTTGGGGGGCTCTGATAGAAATAAAAGAGTAACGTTATTGAGTGTCTGACTGACTGACTGATTCATCATCGCCCAGCCCAAACCACTAAAGCTAGAAAGTTGAAATTTCGTATGTGGGCTCCCCTCAGGATGTATAGATCCACTAAGATGGAAATTCAAACGCTAAGGGGGTAAAAACGGGTAAATTCGGTAACCTTATATCTCCGGATCTAACTAAGGTAGACACAAAATTCCAAACACAGCATAATAAGGTCAAAAAGTAAGCGGACGGATGTTTTGTACTTTTTTGAAATTTTTACATTTATGGGTCGAAAAAGGGTAAAAATATAAGTTTGGTACTTTTTTTTGTTAACCGTTTATCTTCTAAAGTAATGAAGATAGAAATTGAATTTAAAATGCATTCTTCTATCCTTATGAAGCCCTCAAATATGTTTTGGTACTTTTTTTTTAATTCGAATATATAAAGGGTAAAATTAGTTGCTATTTTTGCACTTTTTCACATAGAACTATTTTTTATGTAAATTGATATACATAGTGAATGGATATGTTTGTATACTTTCACTAAGGAAGGATTTTTGAAAATTTTAATTCTAAAGGGATTAAAAGGGGTAAAAACGGGTAAAATCGGTAAACTTATATCTTAGTAAGGTAGACATAAAATTCTAAAAGCATCATAATAAGATAGAAAAATGAGCGGACAGGTGTCTGAAAAGGGTGAAAATATAATTTTGGTACTTTTATTGTTAACATTTTATCTCCTAAAGTAATAAAGTTAGAAACTAAAATTGAAATTCATTCTTCTCTCCTTAAAAAGTCCTCAAAAACAGTTTTTTATTTTTTCAAATTTGTATATATATACATATATGGGTAAAATTGGTAGCCCTCTTTGGTACTTTTTCCATACAACTATTTTTTATGCACATTGATACACATACTGAATGCATATGTTTGTATATATTCTTTAAGAACGAATTTTTGAAAACTTAAACTCTAACGGGATTAAAAGGGGTAAAAACGGGTAAACTCGGTGTTCTTATATCTCCGAATCTAAGTAAGGTAGACATAAAATTCCAAAAGCGTCATAATAAGATAGAAAAATGAGTAGATAGGTGTTTTGTACTTTTTTTGAAATTTGTATATTTAGGGGCCGAAAAAGGGTAAACATATAATGTTGGTACTTTTTTTGTTAACCGTTTATATTCTAAAGTAAAGGTACTTTTTTGAAAACCTAATTTTTTGAAAATGTAGTTTTAAGAAATGGTACTTTTTGAAAAATGTTTTTTGGAAAGGGTAATTTTTGAAAATGGTACTCTTTTGAAAACTGTTACTTTTTGAAAAGTTACTTTTTGGAAAAGGTTTTTTTAGGGCTCTGTACACTAAGGTGTAAATTAATCTTATTGTTTTCGATACGTTGTCCATCAGTCCGTCTGTTTTTTGGTCTGTCACAGGGTGTTTTCTCGAGAGCGGTAAGAACTAGGGGCGAAAGATTAAAGGGTGTTCTAAAGAGAAGAACGAAACATGACACTTTTATACAGGCACTTTTATATAGACTCTCGAAATTTTCAAAGTTAGTTTTAATGGGTGTAGTCTGTAGAATATTTAAAACAACTAAAATTAAAGGGTGTTCTGAAAGTTAATGTAATTTTGTCTATGTAGTTTAAACAGCTTTTTGTATCTTGGAAACCGTAACAGGCAAACTCTTGAAATTTAAAAAAAAACTCTAAAACTAAAAAATTCTAGAATTGAAAAAGTCAAAACGAAAAATCGCCAAAATGAAACAATCGCTTAAAAGCAAAAATTCGCCAAAACTAAAGATCACCAAAAAAACTAAACAATTTTATGGTTATTTTTAAATGAGTTAATTAATTTTTCTATATCTGCACAACAATGGGGTAGCGAAGCACGCCGGGTATAGCTAGTATGTTATAAATTTCTTATGTTTCATCGGATCTTAACAGTTTTATTCATACTGAAATTTCCTTTCATTTAGAAGCTTTAAAAATGATAATAAAGTAATCTGTCTCATCTTAATTAAGAAGAAAACATTAGAAAATGCATTTTTTCTAAATTGCAATGTCTGCAGCTCAATAGTTTTAGGTCCCATCAATACAAAACTTATCGCTTAAAAGAACAGATAAATGGCTTTAACACAATGTACAATTTTTACTATCCAGATGAGACGTTCTCCAGATTTTTATTAATAACTGAAAAAATCGCAAAATGTAAGTTGTTCGCGATATCGTAAGAAAATAATTTTTCTTTGTGTTCACATAATGTGCACCTTTCGAGCAGTCTGAAGGGCATTATGTTGCTTGTAACTTCTAAATGAATTCACTAACTCACTTGTCATTACTCACTTGGTAGTGTTTATCGCATCCGGAGTGTGTATATAAAAATAAGGAATATGGTTGTTATCAAAATTCATTTCCACATCTGTCATATTCATTTACAATAAAAAAGACACCCCACGTATAATGTGGCTATTTACTACGCATGGTTGGTCTTTCATATTTTGATTTTACCAAGATATTATCAACAGATATGCTATGATGGTCAAAGGTTAACAACAAGTAAGAGATTTCTGTTAAAGGTTAATCAATTAACGATATAATTTAATTGGCTGGAAAAGTTATTAACAACAAAATAAAGAACCTGGAATTTAGTTAACAAGTCTTATTAAATAATCTAGCTAATAAGTACTATTAACTAATTTATTTAATAATTTCTATCGACTAATTTAGTTAATATGTACTATTAACTAATTTGGCTAATAAGTACTATTAAATAATTACAGTTTTTTGTATCCTTAATATTGATCAAAGGCTACAGAAAAAATTATCATTATTTTCTGCTATTAATAGTTCTGTTTGAAATATGTAGTATCGAAATTTAATTAAGTTGTTAATTAATTCAATTATTTTTATCATTAAAAATAGAAAACATAAATAAAAGTTTTCAATTACGTTATTAATTGAATTTTAGTTAATATTTTATTAAAATATTGATTAATTCAGTCAATTACTTGATTTATTATTTGAATTATTATCAAATAACAAATCAAGTAATTGATTGAATTAATCAATATTTTAATAAAATATTAACTAAAATTCAATTAGTAACATAATTGAAAACTTTTATTTATGTTTTCTATTTTTAAAAATGAAAATAATTGAATTAATTAACAACTTAATTAAATTTCGATACTACATATTTCAAACAGAACTATTAATAGAAGAAAATAATGATACTTTTTTCTGTAGTCTTTGATCAATACTAAGGATACAAAAAACTGTAATTATTTAATAATGAATCAAATAATAAATCAAGTAATTGTGTGTATCTTTTTACTATTAAAAAAAAAAAACAATGAGATGTTTGCTAAAAACTACCACTTTTTTACATATATTAAATGTTTTACTCTTTGGTAGATTTAAAAATTATATTCTCTTGCTGATATTCGTTTTGAATATCAGCGACAAACATTTTATTCGAAGTTTGCTGCCTGCGTCAATTATCGTACTTTTTAGTTATAGTTAAAGAAAATAGCCCCCATATTCATAAGCAAATAAAATGTATTTGAAATCTATGTGTATGCAAAGTTTCATAAGAATTGCCTAAGTAGAAGTAGCTAAAACGCTTATTTACTTGTCATGGGCGTGGCACTGCCCACTTTTCTAAGCATAATACTGTATTGTAACGATAACTAAAGGTGTATGCAAAGTTTCATAAGAATCGGTTGAGCAGAAGTTGTTGAAAAAGAATATTTATTTTGCATGGGCGTGGCACAGCCCGCTTTTTCAGCCTGATGTATTATTTAACCTTCCTATACTCACGCATACGGTCTGTATTATTTTAATGTTTTTCTTATGAACGAAGAACGCGAAAGTACTCTAATTCCTTTAAGCTTATCTCTTAGGAATTTAACCATATTTTAAAAGGACACCCGTGAAAGACTACTAGTCATATTCAAAAAAAAGTTTCTCTTTAAAACTGGTGCTTATACACATTTCTAAAACTAAATGGAGTTCTATTAAAACTTTTTTAAACTGATATAAGTTTTGTAGGCTCTACAAACATCGGTCTGACAGACCTGGAGCGAGTATACGTCTTTCATATTTTGACGTGAGTATAGGAACCTTAAACAGAAGCTTAATGTGTGTGTAAAGTCTCATAAAAATCTACTGAGTAGAAGAAACGAATTTGCATTTACTTTGTATGGGCGTAGCCGCGCCCACTTTTCAGCGGGACCAATCTGGAAGTATATCATTTTGAATAGAGAAAAAAATCTGAAATCGATTCATAAATGGCGGAGGTTTGAGGGAACATACATAAACAAAATAATAATACATGACGAATTGATAAGCTTTCCACTTTTTTTGAATTCAGTTAAAAATGCATTTCAAACTCATTTAAAATTTTATGAATGGGGGTGTAAAAATATAAAAAAAATGTATGTAGATACTATCTTAACTGACAAAAACTTCTTTAGTTTGATATCCATTTAAATCTTGAATGTTGAAGTGAAAAGTTTACAGTGGCAGGAATGATAAATGAGAAAATTAGTTTCGTTTTATGTGTTCATTCTATTAACAAACATCGCTACTTTGTTTACTAAAGAGTTTATCTATAAATACTGGTCTTCCCCAAATAATCATGCTGCGTGTTTGAAGAAAAAAGTTTAAAATAGCACACAACGATTTCAATGATTCATTCTGGTTAATTTATTCAATAAAAACTTTAATTGAGTGTGATTAACAATTCTTTTATTGAGCTGTTTAATCCAATTATTACAATAATTAACTTCTGTGTTATTTTTTATTAAGGAAGTTAGACAGTTGAATCAATTAATATGTTAATATTTAGTCATATAATTTTTGATTCATTTGATTAAACAATTTGTTTAATTTTTATTTACTTAATAACAAATAAAATTGCCTTTATGTAATTGGAAAAATCTTCTTCCCTTTTTAAATTTTAAAAAATCCGAGAATTGGTTTAATCGTTTTTGTGATAAGTGCAATATTAAATTTTATTGTTTCAATCATTTTGATAATTAAAACCATTTTTCCGTGTAGTTGTGTATACACAGAAAACAATTTTTAAGTCCAATTAATTTTTTTGTTATATCAATTAAATAATTAATTGATTTTGAACCTACAACGATTTTTGTAAATACAATTACGAAGTTGTAAGTTAAAGGAAAATCAGAAAAAAATTGTTAAAAGTTTTTTTTGTTGATTTCAAATTTATTTCAATTAAGATTATTGTTATATCAACAATGTGAATTGTTAATTTTCTGAACAAAGTTTAACTATCATAATTGTTGTGATAGTAATATTTTTTTATACAATCATAATCCTCGAAGCGACTTTTTGCTTGTCTGCGAAAAACACTAAATGTCTTTGGGCGGAATCGAACCGGCGACATCTGGACTAATAGACTAACGTTCTTACCTCTCAGCTACAGAGCAATTCGTTATTAAATACGCAAATAATGAATACACACAAAACGTGATTTGCTTTGTTTCATCTACGTGTGTGCATTCATTTCTTATATCAACAATGGTGATTGTTAATTTTTTTCACACTACATAACAAAAAATTTGGTTAGTTCAGTTTGTTGAAAAAAATTTGTTATATTAACAAAATATATGTTTGAATTTAAATTACATATTAACAATTGAAATTGTTAGTTGCAGTTTGATGATATTTTGTTCTGTGTAATCAACAAGTGATCATCGATTTTTTGATTTGGTGAAAATGTGTTTGACGTTAAAGCGTCAGCTATCTTCATTATCAAAATCTTAGCAGATGACTTTGAACACCAAAAAAACTCTTCACCCGGTGTTTTATTTTTTTTTTCGATTATATTTGTAGAGTTAAATTTCCTCTCTTTAAACACCACGTCCAACACTATATTTTATCAACAAATGAAACACTGTGTTAGATTGTCACCTTCAAAACTTCCACGAGCTAGATTCTTTATGGTATTCGCCTTGAATTCACGAATTGTTCCTGAAATGGAATCCCAATTGCTGGCAACGTTGACACTTTCACATTTGAATGTATTAGCACCTTCTATCATTCTAATCATTTCATCGGTAAATGTATCAAGATTAAACATAACTGATCATGCTAGCTTACAAATCACACAAATCTTGACAGAATATATATAAGACAAATAAAAATCAACATTTATATCCCATTTTAATATTCAACTACGCCTTTCCTTCATTTCGTTGCTAACGCAGCACACATATCAAACGATTTTTTTCTGGCCCTTAATAGAATCGTGTTCAACATAAAACATTTGATTATTTCTTTGAAGCAAACAATAAGAGTACAACGGGAAAAAATGAGCCCAGAAAAATTAAGAAAATTGCAGAATCTCTTGCTTTTGCCAGCCTAAAGTCATAAGTCAGCATAAGGATTTTCCAATGTCATTTTAAGGAAAAACTAAAATACATACAGTGTGCATATAAATAAAATAAATTAAAAAGAATAAATATGTACGAAAAAAGAAAACAACGAGTATATAAAATAATCTGCACAACAATGCAGTTAAGCAAATAGATTGGCACAATCTGGATCCTTTTCATATTGCTGCTTATTTATAGAGTTTTTCTTGTGTAATTTTTTATTTTGTTTGGTCTCCTTTTTGTCCCTTTTCAAATATCGAATAGTTCTTTCCAAGTTTTTGCTTACGTATACACGTATCTGATGCACAGAAAGAACGACAAAAAGAAAGTAAATGGGAAAAAAGAAACGAAAAATGCAAATACGTGTTTTGTATTTTCTATCAGTTGGATGGATATTCCTTGTGATAATTTGAAAATGCCAACATTTTATCTTCTTTGTCCTTTAAAGTATTTTTATTTTTATTTGCTCTTATGAATTAAATTTTGCTAATGTTTTCATATTCTTATTCAGAAATTGGATTATATTAGATTTACTTTGAGAAAAATTAAGTTCCAGTTGTTTCTGTAAAAGCATAAATTTTATGAATAAATCTTTTACAATACATACTATGTATAGTTGTATCCTATTTTATACTAAATATTTCAGTATGTATTTTGGTAAAATATGCAAAAATTTTTAAAGCATTTTAAAAATATTTTTTATAGGCTAAGTACACACAAAGCAAACATTGCAGCAACCAAGATATTAATTATCCAAATTGATATTTTAAATTAATTTTTTTGCAACAACAAGATCCTTCCATATACACTTATACAGCCACTTTGTGGTTCTTTTGGTTTATCATTTTATAATGACGACACTCTAAAACACTTTTGTTGAAAATTAGGTCGATAATAGTCGGCAACACTTTACAGATTATTATCGACCTAAGATTACACACGCATTATTTTTGAACAAAATGTCTTTACTAAAAAAGTGACTGGCTGCGTGCAGATTTGAACCGCAACCTCCTGACTGATAGTCTGATGTATCTACCATTTAGCCATAGCCGTATTATGCTCTATGTTAAATTTTTTCCACTTGGACTAAATATGTTTAATTTGAAAGGTTTTTCTTTAATAAAATAACTACAAAATCGATGTAATTTTAGACAATTAGAAATTTTCAACACTAACGTAGACAATATATGATTGTAAATTTGAAGTAATGTCTTAGAGTGTATATCGGCGTTTTTCAAGCTTACATCCCCCTTTTGCCTATCCACTGATAGGAAACCCATCATACTGCTAGTGTAATTTTGCATCAACGTTATGTCAAGTTTATTCGTTTTTAACGCCATGAAACTTTTCATCATTGTGATGTCAAAACTGTCAAAACTTACATCAGGTGGTCATCAATTCCAATGATGATAAATCTATCATCAATGCGATGATACACCGCTATCAGGAAAATTACGAATTGGAATCAATTTAATGACAAAATGTCATCAATATAATGTCACTGGAAACTGTCATAACGCTGACTTAATTTGACATCAATGATATGTCGTGTTATCGTTTTTGATCCCATAATACTTTTCATCATTGTAATGCCAATCTTTACATCAGCTGGTGATTTTGGCATCAATGGAATGATTAACACAATTATAAATATTTAAGTTTTCTTCCTTGTACTTTTGTTATTTTATATTTTTCTAATGCTGGTCTTGTTCCGAGGCTCCTCAATTCATCGCATATATATAATGTCACTGCACAAAGTCAACATAAACATCATTGATCCGACATACTTATGATGACAAAGTGTCATCATTATGATGAAAAGGTGTGATGCTCACGTTTGCTTCAATATTTTGTCTGTGCATGTATGCTATAGGTTTTAAAAAGACTTGTAGATTTTATTATTGGCTCTGTCATAGCAATGATGATGAGTGTACATCAATTTAGTGTCATCTTTTGTTTTAACTTTTTAAAAACGCATTTAAATATAGAAATAAATAATTCTGCGAAAAAACCGACTTCAAAGCAAAGAACTTATGAGACAGATTACAAAACGTACGCGATTTTGTGCTACATCAAATGATGTGTTTAACTACAAATGGAGTGGCTGCCTGCAATTTTTTATAGTACTAAACCTTTCATGTCCTTTCAAATAAAATATTTTGAAAATCCGTCAAGAAATGGCAAACCATTACAAACAAAAAAGAATTTTGAAAATTGGTCCATAAAGGGTGGAAATGATCAATATTTCTGGTGGAGAGGGTGGGGGAGGGGATGCCCAAAATGCACAAATTTTTTTCGAAGAAAAAAAATTTGGAACCAGACTGCCAAAAAATTAAAATATACGCTAAAATTTAAATGGCCACAAGAACCAGGCATTGATCCAGGGGAGGGGAAAAATTTATATTTCCCCTCCAATAACGAATAAAATAAAACCCATTTCTACTGAGTTTCAAAACAAAAGTTTTCAAGATTGATTGTTTCACTTAAAAGTCTCCCTCCCAAAAGCTTAGGCTGGATCGGCGCCTGCCAACAACAAACCAAAACGTGAAAAGGGATATATGTATGTACATATATGGTAGTCGTACGAAGCTCTTCGTACACCGAAAAAAACTATAATTCGTATTATACGCTGAAAAAATTCCATGCAACATATGCACGAAAACGCTCGTACATATTACGAAATATTTCGTAATTTCGCACCACGAAATTATGTCCTAAAATATACGAAATGTGCGAAAAGGATAAAAAAATAAAAGTAAAAAAAAGTATGGCTCAACCTGGGCACGAACTCGCAATCTTCATATTTCAAGTCATCTACTCTACCCACTGAGCCACTTTCTACTTATTTTATAAAAGCTAAAAATTTGTTTGATTTACTTACATCTGAAAAATACGCCAATTTATAAAAAATTATATTAATTAATTTTTTTATTTCAAATATATTTTTTAACAAGGAAAAATGTTTACGAAAGGTATTCGTTACTTTCGTATATTCAAAAAAATATTGCCTAAATGTTTTTTCGTAATATATACGAAAGTTTCGTATATTCTACAAAAAAGTCACTACGAAAGTTTTTTTCGTAAAATGTTGCATGGATTATTTTCAGTGAAGGAAAATGTTTACGAAAGGTAATCGTTACTTTCGTATATTCAAAAAAATATTGCCTAAATGTTTTTTCGTAATATATACGAAAGTTTCGTATATTCTACGAAAAAACTCACTACGAAAGTTTTTTTCGTAAAATGTTGCATGGATTGTTTTCAGTGTTGTATTAAACTCATAAATTCAAATATTTTTTTACGGAAATAGGACCTACCACGGAATTCGTAAAACTATAAACTAAAATTCGTAAATATTTAATATGAAAACAATTTTTTCGATTAAAATATTATACTGTAATATTTGAAAATCAAACAAAAAAAAAAATATAATAAAATTTAAAAACAAATTCAAACACATGTATGTAAATATAAAAACCTATAAAATTTTTTTCTGTGTATGAGGGAAGTACGTTCCAGAAACACTTTGAGCTTTAGCTGCATACTAGATAACTTAGAACCCTTTTTCAATAAGTAATACTTACAAATGTTTTATTAATTGAAACTTTTCTGTTAGCAAAATTTTTTTTAACACAACAGGATAATATTGTGCTAGACATAAAAACAAACATTGAGATCCAACGAAGCCTTAGAAAAATATTCACAGAAAATACAAGTAAAGTACACATTTGAAAATTTTCCAATGCTAAATTTAAGTACATGGAATTTTTTGAGCAGGGATGGATAATTATTTCTATTATAATTGAGCAACAGTTTATATTTCATAAATATTTTTTTTTTTAATTTTTACTAATATTTGTAGAACATAAAAATAATATAGCTAAAAATGTTTATAGCTAAAAATTTTTATTCTGTTGTTTTTTTTCTAAAAGTAAAAATAGTTTTTTGAACTTGAAATTTTTTTTCTTAAAATTTTTTAATGAAAAAGAGCCAGCCTCCGTTTTTGAAACCACAAAAATTCTAGGTACTAGGTAACTAATCTATAATTTTCTAAACAAGTTTTCCATCCCTGTTTTTGACTTTATATAAAACATTGTTTGTATGTCTGATGAGTCTGGCTGTATGCGCTGTTACTGTTGTTCAACCGAAATCCACTAAAGACAATTTCAGTCGGTTTGCATTTAATTGCTAAACTTTTTTAATTAAATTATTTTTTTTTCTCTATTAATAAGGACAATATTTTTGTCTTTCTTTTAGCTGTAGATATTGTATTTTAGTGTATTTTTGCTTTGTACAATAAATGGAGATGATATTTTGTTGGCTAAATTTCGAATGCTATAAAAAAAGTACGACAGCTATAAAACTGCCATATCATTGGTATATTGTTGTAGAAGCATATTCGCAATTAAACAAAAAGAAAAACTAATGATTTCTAGTATATAATATATTTTTTGTGTAAATTTCTTTAATTGCTCTTTTTTCCTTTACACAAACCCTCAGACACTGGCAGTGACATTGAGATACTTGTGCAGCCAACACTAAATACATTAAAAATAATGTTGTAAAAATGTTTATAAATTGAAATCATTTAATTGTTCAATTACTGTAGTTTGATAAATAATTTAAAAATGTTTTACTAGAATTAAATTTGTTTAAAATAAATGGTTGTTAATTGTTTGCTAAGAATTTTTGATTTTGAAGTAATGAAGCATTTTATAGTAATCAGGAAAGAAAAGAAACCCTTAATAATACCAAGTAAATGAAGATAGTAATTTAAACCTCAAGATGCAAGAAGATAACAATTCGCCAACAAAAAACCACTGTCACCTGGAAGATACGTAGGCGATATTTCTTAAGAATTTAGTTTAGATACCTAATGTTTAGCCCAGACACCTTAATTTTGCAAGGAGACCAACCCTTGGCCAAGGACTCCAAAAGGCTGGTACAAAAATCTACCCAAAATTGCATAAGTTCCCCGCAAAACTACGGCATCACCCTAACCGCGAAAATACCAAACCGGCAACACTGAGTTTTGTAGGAATTTAGCCTTCGTATTCATTACACGTACTTGGTACATATATTTTTTCATTAAAAAAATCTTTTTTTACCCCCCATGCATAGAAAACATTTATTTGCTGAATATCATATACACAACGTGCCAGGGAATTTTATTCATAAAAGCACTGAGTAATAGGGGATCAAACTTAAAATTTTATGAAAGCTTTAAAGTTTTTCACCAATTGTTGTCATTTCGGTGGCTGTTTTGTCCCACAAATAACAAAAAGATTCATAGTTTTATAATTTTATTAAAAAGTCCATCAGATTATAAAAACTGTAAGACGTAATGGACTTAAATCGGATAAAAACTAAAAATTGTTTAATGAAAAAACCAAAATAGTAGCATTTAAATTTACTAGCAAGTCCTTTATTTCGACTCTAGTCATACTTCTGAAACGTTTCAAACCTCTTACCTTATGCCATGCGCGGATCCAGAAAAAATGGGAATGAAAAAAATACGCCAATGGCAACGCTGGGAAAGTGCAGTTTAATATAAACTTGAAAGTGATTTAATTCTCGTATGCAATTTTTGCGAAAAATTTTTGTATATGAAAATTAAAATCACATTCAACAGAGCCACCTGACAAGTGGTGATAAGCAAATTACACGTTTCAAGATATGCAGAGAAATACATATTCTCTCAAAGTAAAGAAAAAACAAAGGAAGATTGCATAAAACTACTGTTTAATAAATTCTTTAAATAACATTACAAATACACACTAAAAATTCATTTAAAAAAGTTATGTTAAAAAATATAAAAACTTTACATATACATAAATACAATCATCATATAAATATATGTAGTTCCTGTTTCTGTTATAGTCAAATTTTGAGCCTAAATCTGGCCGGCCCTTAATCATATTTTTGCTATCTACATAATTTGTGTATCTTTCCTGACTGAAAAAAAAACTACTAAACTAAAGTATATGACTACAACCTGAAACAGGACAATCTTTTAATTAAACTATATTGATTGATTATTTTTAATAATTAATATAATTATTCCCTAATTAAGATAAGTTTTAAGTCCTTTAATATTTGATAGCTTTTCTCTTACAAACTAAAAAAATGTCACTATACATTTTGTACTTTTGACTTGTAACTTTCATGTGCCGCTTGAAGTAAAGCAGCAGCAGCATCAGCACTACTGTCGTCTACCAAACTGCGTAGGAAACCTCTAGGTTTTTGCAGTAATAAATATGGATGATCGAATTCTACAGCAAGACCAGCATCCATAACAAGAACACGATCACTATCCATAACCGTGTGTAGACGATGAGCTATTGTTAAGACCGTACATTCGGCAAATTTACTGCGTATGGTATTTTGGATAAGAGTATCGGTACTAGAGAAAAGAAAAACAAATTAAATATCATATAATTACTTTCATTATAAGGAACGAATTCAAATAAACTTACATAGGATCAACATTAGCAGTGGCTTCATCCAAAATTAATACCTTATTTTGTCTTAAAATTGCTCGCGCCAAACAAACCAACTGTCTTTGTCCCACACTAAAATTGGAGCCACCATCCGCCATGGTGCAACCTAAACCACCCAATGATTTTGTAACATGTTCCTTTAGTTCCACATCTGCCAACGCCTGCCACATTTTTTCATCTGTATATTCCTCCAAAGGATCTAAATTATAGCGCAGAGTTCCCGAAAATAATACAGGATCTTGAGGTATAATAGAAATTTTGCTTCTTAAATCGTAAAGGCCAATATTTCCAATATCTACATCATCGATGCGTATAATACCCTCATTGTAGGCCAAACGGAAAAGCGATTGTATTATCGAAGACTTTCCAGCTCCCGTACGGCCTACTATACCAATCTTTTGTTTAGGTTCTATAGTAAGTTTCAAATTTCTCAATATACAATCATCATCGGGATTGTATCTCAAGTTGAAATTGATAAATTCGATACGACCTTCACTGGGCCATGGTTCTTTGGGTTTGAACTCCTCTGTGGTTTCCATGGGTGGTTCTGGTTCTAAGTTCGCATATTCCAATACACGCTCCACACTTGTCATATGATTTTCCAATTCAGCCGATTGACGCATACCCCACTGACACATGCCGACTAAAGCACACGATTGTAAAATGGCCAAACCTACATCACCACTATTGAAACTGGAATGCAAAGCCAGAAAACTAAATGTGACTATTGAAATGTAACACACACAAAGCAGATCAATCCAAGCGGCAAACGCTCTGTTTGAGGAAAAGAACAAAAACCAGGCTGAAGTATTAGCATTCTGATGATCATAAAACTCTGCCTCTAAAGCCTTTTCAGCCTGTAATGCTCTGATGGTGGTTAGACCCTGGAATGTTTGATTTGTTAGCGAATACAAAGGACTGCGGGCTGTAAAAGAGTAGAGAATAGGTTTTAAGTTATTGAAGTATTGTAATGTTTAGTTTCAACTTACAAATGGATTCTAAACGTTTGATGTCACGACTTGTGTTTACAAAAATTTGTCTTAACGCAATGAGGCCCATAACAATTACTAGCGATGGTATCAGCAACCAATAATTGACTACAGCAACTATGATCATAACACCGGATATATCGATTATGAACTGAAAATATGAAAAGAAAAATGTTAAATAATTTTACTAAATATAACTAAAGTTAGTGTTAAAGAAAATTCATTCTAAAAAGTTTCTATATACTAAAAAAAAACTTGTTTTTCACACCATTACCAATCAGATCATGCTGAGGTAAGCCCTAAACTACAGATTTTTCTCGAAAATTTTTAATTGTACTTAAAAAATTAACAAAAGTACCTAAAATCCAGTAGAAACGCAAGACTCCATCCACTCCATTGAAATTACTCCGAAAATTCTAAATTTAACACAAGTATAAAAATCCACTAAAATATCTGTTAACCAAACAAAAACCCACAGCTTCACTAAATAAATCAAAAACTCCTTCAAAGTGAAAGATGCTCCGAAAAAATTTAAGAATTCTCCGAAAATTCGAAGTTATACATACGTATAAAAACCCATAGAAAGTGCTTAGAATCGATTAGAAACTTAAATTTCCCTTACTAAAATTGAATGGAAAACTTGCAAAAATCAAAGATTATAAAATATTGAAACGTTATCGAAAATTCGATATTTAGCAGATTTCGAATATGCAAAAAAAATTATTTAAGTACACGAAAAATTCATAAGCAGCTAAAGTTAATCTGATAGAAATCTTCAAATCTCCCAATAGTCGATTTAAGCGTATTTGCGAAAGTCCAACGAAATGCCTAAATTTGCCAATAACCGAACATTACACTAAAGAAACATAAAACATCAAAAAAAACTCCGAAAAATAGTAGAAAATTCTACTGAATTTCGAAGCTTAACACTTATTCGAATATGATCAAAGATAAATTTAAAACCAATGGAAACTCATACTTTCACTAATTAAATTGAAATCTTACAAAAAACGGAAAGTATTCCTAAAATTCGCATATTCGAATCAACGTCAAAAGTGTCTTAAATACAGCAAAACTTCATAATTTTATAAAGCAAATAAAAAAAACAAAAATGCAGAGTTACTCCGAAATAATCGAAAAGTGGTTTTCATTCCACTCCGAAAAAGTCGAAATTCTACAAAAATTCCAAGTACACATGCATTTTAAAATACACTAAATGTCTCTGAAAGTTACTAAAAACATATCGTATCACTAAAAGTAAAACTAAATCTTCTAAAAGTTCCAGGCAGGTTACCGCATATTTAAAAATACATCGCAATATCCGTTAGTTCAAAAGCGAAAAACTAATTTCGAAAAAAAGTCTAAAAATTGCAACATTTGAGGGTTAAATGAATAAGTCGGAAAATTCCGAATATTTCATATTTAACAGTCTTCGAAAATGCACCAAAATTGCTTAGAATACATAAGAGATATATAGCTTCACTAAAGAAATGAAATGCCAGCGAAATATTAAAAATACTCGCAAAAATCGAAAACGCCGAAAATTCAATGTATAACACATTTTCGAAAGTGCACCAAAATTGTCCGCAATTTCTCTGAAGAAAGAGAAACTCACAAAATATTTAAGTTATTGAAAAAATTTTTGAGAATTCTCTGAAATTTGGAATCTTAGCAACCATTCCAATATGGTCCAAAATAGCTTTAAATCCGCTAGAAAACCATAATTTGACTAGAGAAATCAAAACTTTGAATAAAAGGAAAATTTGCCGAAAATTCGATATAGAGCTTATGTTCGAAAATGTAACAAAAGTGCTCAAAATTTTAATTAAGAAAACAATTCAAAATCAAATATATTTCGACAAAAATCGACATTTCTTCAAAAATATTATATTTAGCCTTAAATCTACTCCGAAAAATCGCAAATTCTCCGAATATTCCAAGTAACATATTTATTCAAATACGCTCGGAAACACACTAGAAAAACATAATTTCACAAAAAAAAAAAGCTCGCAAATTTCCGAAGTTAGTCAAAAAAGATCTAAAACTCTCCGAAATTTCGAAAGTTATTCACATATTCAAACATACACCAATATATCCGTAAGTCTAGCAGTAAGCCATTATTCTACATAACAAATCGAAACTTTTGAAACGAGTAATACAGAGAATTCAGAAATTTCGAAAGTTTGATATTTGAAACCTATTCGAAAATGCACCAAAAGTGGCTTAAATACACCGAAAGTCTATAATTTTACCGAAGAAAATTAAAAACTGTATTATATGTTGTAAACATTTTTTGCTAAAAAACTAAGGATTTGAAACACCACAAGCTACTCCGTGAAATCTAAAAGCTCTCCGAAAATTCTATATCTAAATAACGGCTATTTCTTGCCTAAAATTGCCGTTAATTCACAAGAGATATGGAAAATTTTCCGAAAGTTTAAATATTCACACATTTTCGAATATGCACTAAAAATTCATTAAATACACCAGAAATCCACAATTTCACTAAACAACTGAATAGCTTTCACCAAATCAAAGTTATACCGAAAAACGATATTTGACATATTTTCGAATATGCATTAAAAATTACTTGAGCAGTACCAAAATACAATTCCGCGAAAAAAAGCCAAAAACTGCAAAAGGAGATTTTTTCAAATCAAAATATTTATTTGGAATACAGTACACTGAAAAAAATTATTTCACATAAATTCAGTCAATGACTTTTTTTGCTAAAATTTATTAATTCATTGTTTCCATGAAAATATTCATTGAAATTCAATGCAAAAGGGTTCATTGATAGCATTCATTGTTTTTATGCTTTAACAAAATTAATCAACCAATTCATTGATTTAAAATATTAGTATATCAGGTGATAATTAATGAACAATTCGTTGAAACTATGAACCTTCTCTATGAATTTTTTTTCAGTGTAAATTGACTAGTATTCATGAAAGCATCACAGGCCAATAACAATAACTTTGAATGGAAAACCTATCACTAAGTATCTTAATTATGTCAATTGACCCCTTCCAATAACAACCCCATGTAGTATTGACAGGTACCTCTCATATAAAGATCCAAAACTCGAACGGGTTATTAGAATTATTTCAAAAAAATCCTGTTATTCTTACTTACCGATGCACTATCAATTAAAGTACGAGGAACATCGACATCAAGCGTACGAATATCTTTTGAGAAACGATTCAATATACGACCCGAAGGATTTGTGTTGAAGAACAGCATCGAAGTGCGTGTTATGGCGCGGAATAACAAGTCATGCAGATGCAATGAAATCTGCAGACACATGTAATAGAAACCAAAAGTACGCAACGTATAAACGATTAAAGTGGCCACCAATATTGCCAAATAGATAAGTACACGTTCATACCTCTCACCAGTATGACTATCGTAATTGGCCTTTTCTGCTGCCGAATTGTTAAAAATCGAATCGCTGATATTGTTTGCATTAACAAAAGTATCATTTAGGTTAATATTTGTGCTATTATTAATATCTAAAAGATTTGTTGTATTGTTAACGGGACCTAAGGCAATTTTTTCTTCCCAAATAACCCTGAAATTATTAAAGCGATTAAAATATGTGTTTTTGTTTAAACATTAATCAAGTTTTAACTCACCATCTGGATAGATAATAGTCCATACTGTTTAACATGAAACGAGTACAAACGAATAGAGCAATGACCATAAAGAATAAACAACAATTATTCAAGGCCTTAAAGTATATTAAATATGTGTCAAATTTAACAGAACCACCGGCTTGAGCTTCTTTGCTAAGTTCTTCAATTTCTTCTTTTTCATCAACCACCATATCGTGTATATCAAAATCTGCTGTATTTTCCGATGCCAAACGGGATCTATGGGTCTTAAGACTTATTTCATCTTCTGACACTTCATCAATATATTCCATATCATCGTCACGATCCTCATCATTTTTCTTTTGTGACTGAGCCAAAAATTGGAATTGTTTAGATTTTTGTAACTCTTGATAATTTCCTTGTGCTACAATACTGCCTGCATTCATTAGTATGACATGTTCTACATCGGTCAAATATTGCAACTGATGTGTTACCAATATACGTATTTTATCGTAAAGGAATTGATTGAGACAAAAATCCACAATATGTTTGCCCACATGAGTATCAACAGCTGATAAAGGATCATCAAATAGATAAATATCCGCTTTGCGGTAAATAGCTCTAGCCAAATTGACACGGGCCCTTTGGCCACCACTCAAACTAACACCACGTTCACCCACCACTGTCTGGTCACGTTTGGGCCACAGCTCTACATCACGTTCCAAGGCACATACTTTCAATACCTGTCTATAGCGTCGATCATCATAGTCCTCCACAAATATGATGTTGTCTTTAATGGTACCCTCAAATACCCAAGGTTCTTGAGAACAATATGAAATTTTGCCATTGATAAAAATTTTTCCTGATTCGATTTTTAATTCTCCCAAAATGGCATTAAGTAAAGTAGATTTGCCTGAACCTACTGGTCCAATAATAGCAGCCAAGTTTTCTTCTTCGAATGTGGTAGTAAAATTTTGTAAAGCTGGTGTCGTCATGGAACCTTCAGCTCCTTTAGTTTCCCAAGTGGCCACTACATTGCGCATTTTGACATTCTTTACCTTAGACGCTACATTAACTATACGCTTGTTTTCTGCCTGATTTTTGTCATTAAGTAAAAGTTCTTGGGCAGATTTTTCCTCCTTACCATTATGATTGTTTATATTTTTGTGGTACTGACTCTGCTGTTCCTCTGTCTGTGTTTCTTCGCTATATAACAAAAACTCATTGCATCTTTTGATTGATATCCAAGTTTCAGCCAAATATATTAAGGACAAAGGCCAAAATCGAACCATAGATTCATTGAGCATAGTAAAATAAGAAGAAATGGTAAAGATCTTTTTGGCCGTTAATATATCCCCAAAATAGATGTAAGAAATCAAAGCCAAAAATATAGAAATAGGAGAGATCATGTAGGTACAATTCAAACTGGCATAAACATATGAAGAGCCCTTTATGGCATTCACTTCTTTGCGTCTTACTAGCCCTATCACACGGGCAAATGATTTTTCCCAAGCATACATTTTGATTACTTGAATACCCTGAATAATTTCATTCATTAACTTTACACGCCAATCGGTACGTTCCACCGTTTTCTCCTTGTAGCTGGCCGCCTTTTTGGCACCCCACACTTGCAGTGGTATAAATGCCAACATAAAGGAGATTCCAATTACTGCCGCCAAACCAATTTCACGATACATAAGATAACCTATTATAAGAGATTCTGCTGGACCCTTCCACCAGTCTTGTATAAAACACAAGGCCGAATCAAACATAGACAAATCATTGGCCAAAATATTAATTGCTTTGCCACGCAAACCATCATCAGTGGAATTCTTGGAAATTTGTAAACATTTTCTATAGATTAAACCAGAGAGCGCCACACGAATTCTAGTGCTAGTCTTAAATGCATAGAACAGATACGGCTGCAGCGATATCACCAAAAATAAGGAACATAAAACGATGCCAGCGGCATAATAGAAGGCTTCTCTTTCACTAACTGTAGTCTGGCCAGCAGCAAAAAATGATACCAAACCTCCCAGAAATAAAGGTTGTACTGATCTGCAACAAAACAAAATTGAGTAGAACTAATATTCTTTTTTTTTTTGGAAAAAAGTAAAATTAAATTTGTTTCTTACTTTAATGTTGTTTCCAATAGTGCACAGAAAAAGCCAAATGTCAGAAAATGTTTTCCATAGGCTTTACATATCACACGTACAATATTTGGATTCTTTTTTATTCGCTTCTCTTCTTCCCATAATGCTCCCAATCGTTCAGTGCCATCCTCACAGTCTAAATCAGGAGGAATTTCATATAAATCAGCATCTTCTAGTGATTTATTCCAACCTAAACGGAAGATATCTGTTGTCCACCTAAAAAAAAATTATTTTTATTATAATTTTCTATTAAAGAGATATACGAAATGAAGCAATATTATTTGAACAAAAAATCTTTATGTTAAATTAGCATTTCGCGTGTCGCCTTAATTGTGGCTCAACACTCATTCAAAATAGTTTGTTTAACTCTTTTCATTTTTAAGAGACAAATTTCTTGGAAGAGAAAAAAGAAACTTGTTTAAACCGGGTTTCGTTTTGAAAAGAACTTTTAATTTATTTATTTATTACATTTTGTTTTAAGAAGAAACTCTTTTCGTTTGAGCACAATTTTAACAGAAGGGAAGAGTGTAAACCAGAACAATCCAGATTTTTTTTTAAATGCAAACACACTGTGGTACAAACCTTAAAAATTATATTTAATTGTAATTTGAGTGTTTACAAAGAACTTCTGAAACTGAGACTTAAATGTGCTGTTTCTCTAAGTCGAGTGAGCAAATTGTCTGGGAAGTTTTTTTTTACAGAAATAATGAAGCTAAAAAAGACAGAAATAGCGCTCTCAGCTCCTAGCTAAAGGGTTACTCATTACGGGGTACCTTTTTCGAAAAAAAAACTTTTTATTAGATAAAGATTGAGTGGCTTATTCGTCATGGCTATTGTGTTTCTTGGTGATTTGAGTGATTAAAAAAATTTATAACTTATGATCGTGTTGACATTCGTGTAAAGGAATGAAGTCATAGAAAATAATAATACATAAACTAAAGCTTAAACAATTTTGAGTTTATAATAACAAATACTTTTTTTATTCACACAAGAGACATTCCACATCAAATCGACACGTTTTTTTATAAAACAACTAAAATTTTAACCTCTAGGTAATTTTTTGCATGCATTAAACACATTCACCACATCACGCTATCGACTACAAAATATCAAAAATAGAATGCATGTGTGTACACGAATATGATTATTTTCACAACCACACCGCTACACGACTGCAGGTTGTTGTCCATGCTACTTTTGTCGTGTAGTTAAATTGAAATAATTTCTATTTTTGTTGGCTGCAACACAAAAACAATGTTGACAATATAACAAAATATGTAAAGCAAATTATTGCTTAGAAATATTTTTTATTAGTGGAGTTCGCTGTTTGGTGCAAATAGACTTGACGAATAGACGAAACTGCAAATACAAAATATCGTAGCTTTTTTATGAAATCTTGAGCATTTTGTTGTAGCATTTCATAAAGAAGCTACGATCTTTAGCATTTGCACTTTCGCAAGACCATTTGCATCAAACACTGAACTCCGCTATTGTAAAATAAAAATAAAAATTACAATATTTTAGTATTACAATATATATGTATCGAGTTTTTAAATAAATAAATTTATATATGTATAAACACATGTCAAAATAATTATGTGATTGTATTTCTATAATATTGAGTGAAGTTCATGTACATGTCTGGAATCATGTATGTTTTTCGGCTTAAGTCTCGTTTGTGTACTTTTCCACAATCATACTCCAAATTAATTTCTATTTTTATAGGCGATAATGAACAAATTAGTGTTGCCAACATAATGAGAAATATAAAATAATTAGGAGCTTAAAAATATTCTGAAACAAGTCAAGAATACTAACATTGGTGCAGATTAACAAAAAAAAATTTTTTTTAAACTTAAAAAATTTAATATAATTTTTTTTTCGGCGGCCGTTTTTGGTTCCGAAGTTATGGGGTTCAAAACTTTAATGTTCTATTGATCATAACTCCTAGAATATAGAACAGATATAAACGATATTGGTATCATTTGAAAGACCTCTGAAATACCTTTGCAATCGTGCATAAAATTTTAAAATCCATTAACCCATTGCGAGCAAAATGAAATTTAAAATATCTTTTATATGAATTTTCACGTAAAAGGACCGTTATCTTAAAAACTAACCAATACAACATGTATTTAGTTTAATATAGAAACTTCTAAGCTTTACTTTGATGTATACTTGCAAGCTATCATCGATGAAACTAGTAAGTTATGGCACTATGAATATCAAATTTAATAAATGAGTTAACTCATTTAACTCATAAGCTCAATTTTAAAATAACATAACTTACGTATTTCATGGGAGACAGGTTTCAAAAATACACAAAATAAAAGCATGGAAAGTTCTCTATACATGTGGATACATGGTTATGTATCGTTGTATCGACTAGTTTTTAAGATAGCGGTGATTCTGCGTGAATTGTCGGATACAACATTTTAAAGTTGAATTTCACAAGCAATGGATTAATGGATTTCAGAAATGTTTACACCACTAGGAAGGGATTTTACGGAACTTTAACGTCCACATATCGTTCATATCTGTTCTTAATTCTAGGAGTTATGGCCAATCAAAACCTAGTTTAGAACACCGTAACTCCAGACATAAGGGAGATAAAACAAAAATACTTCAAAATTTTAAGGTTATAAAATCTAAGTATATTTTAAATAAGCGATTTTAATTTTATACAAGTGAAACATTTGAAAGTGGCACCACTAAAATATGTACTTCTACATATAAAAAAAATATCAGCTGGTAAGATGTCGCTGCCGCCTTCAAAATAATTAAATAGCTGGCTACAGGGCGACAAGTAGCTAGCGACATTTTAAGTCGTGTAGTCGTGTAGTCTGCTGTGGTGAATTTGTTTAATGAATTAGAAATTACATATCGAACCATAACCGCAAAAAAGCTTAGCCGACATAATTTTCGACTTTAATTTCCTGACGAAAGTCACTTATTTACGATCGTATATTTTCGTCAAAGCCCAAAGTTCGAAAATAAGTAGGCTCAAAATCTTTTTTGCACTTATAGCTCGATATGTGCGAATATTAAAATTGAAATATCTTAAAGAATGACAATTTAAAATTTTAAAAAAGATGTAAATTACCGTCCACTACCATTTGCAACCAGATAAAAAAGTCAGCTGATGTATAATAAAAAAGTCGGAGCTAATTTTTTAGTTGAGCTGAGACCCCTGTGCTGCCCTAGATCCATTTATATTTAGAAATCATTCTCAATATATTTACTCTTATGCGCACCGTATAAGTTTATAGTAGTCTGCACGCAAAGAAAAGATATCGTTGTGGCATGGTTGCGTCAGCAATGACATGTTTGCCGGCACAGTTTTTGAATGTGGCAAATAATTGATTATTGTAATAAATGACTGTGAACCTTAATTAGTTTAAGGCAAAAAATAACTAATGTTTACATTTAATCATGAAATTATTAGATTTCATGAAAATTGACAGATGCTTGGCTTGAACAATATATATTGTTGAAAAAATTCTGACTACAATCATGGTTTATTTAATAATTGAACAACAGAATGGTTCTATAATAATAAAATATCGATCTTATCTATACTATTTTGTTTGCAATAAAGCTATGGTTATAAAACAGACATGGCTCACTGCTTCCAAAAAAGTTTTTCTTCTATCCTTTTGTTGAATGCTTTTTGTTAGTAAGAAAATAAAAATTAATATAACTAAAATTGATATATTCCGGCCATTAATGATGGGGCATTTTTGGAAATAACAAAATTTCAAAAGCGAAGAAAAGTGTTCTTTAATCGGACAATTTAGTGCATTCGTAGCTTTGTTCTGATAAAATATGAGAAATATCTGAAACACAAAAACCAACTGAAAACCTCCAATAAGTGAGCTTTTTAGTTGGATTATATCCTTAAATTTGCCGATTTCACAACGAAATGTTTTTCAGAACATGCCCGATTGTAAATATAACACGTGTCAACAAATATGTATGTATCTATGTGAAAATAGATAATAATTTTTATTTCAGACTCAACACACTGACCAGTTCAAAATTTTTGTTTTTGATTTAAATTGAAATAATAAAATTGTTTAGCTCCTGTAAATTTCTTAATCAATTTATGGTTAAGAAAACAATAAATATATGATTATATAGAACAATATATATGGTTAATTAGAGCCATTTATATGATTTATTTTAACCATATATAGTTGTTTTGAACCATATACATCGTTGCTTGAACCATGCATATGGTTATTTTTAACCATATATATGGTTATTTCAAACCATTTATTGTAATTTTGAGCCATATATATAGTTATTTTGAAACATACATATGGTTGCTTGAAACATGCATATGGTTGTTTTGAACTATATATATGGTTGTTTTCAACCATATATTCTATCACAGTATGTTGCTCTTCGATTATGGTTGCCTCAACCATGTTTTTTCTTTGCGCGTGCACTTTCTTCTTTTACAGAATATATTAGACATATTACAAAACAGATAATTTAAAAGTTTTGCTGCAGTTAAAACTTGACTAAAACGGGTATCGAGATCAACTATGATCTCATCATCAAAATTCTGGTTATAAATTTCCAAAAAAAACTGCTCATGTTGAACGATGGAATTTTGTTAAGGACCTCCTCATTCATATTTCAATGCTTTATACTCTTCATATCATTTGTCTTTTTTTTTTTTGGCGATCGCCTGTAGTGTGCAGAGTGTGATGAATCACATTAAGTTTTAAAAATAATTAATTTATTTAACATATACATAAACATTTTTAAACATTAAATTTCTGTTTCTGGTTTTAAGACAAGCAATAATTTCATTTGCCGCAATTAGTATTTATTCAATTTGTATGTAGAAAACAATCAGGTTTCAACAGGTTCTTATTAAATATATAAAAAGTGCATCGACGTCAATTAGTCAAGAGTTTATGTGATTGAAAAATAATTTTTATTTGAAAGCGATTTTAAATTAAATCTTTTATTAGTTGGAACTTTAAATCTGGAAAATTTTTTGAAAACAATATTTTATGGCCTTTGTAACAGAAAGCTAAAGCTCCCATTATCTCAGTAAATAAATAATATTCATTGAATATATTTGACATTAGAATATTTTCTGCCTGTTCAATGATGTCAAACGAGTTCTACAAAAGAAATTTTATTTTATATTTACTCGTGTTAGTATGAAAGAAAGAACTCTTTCGATATCGTTGAATAGGCAGTTTATACTCACTACATATTTTTTAAATTTATTTTCACTGGTATTATGTATGTCGAAGGCGAATTTGTGACTACGACAAATTGTCATAGAATAAAGAAACCATGTACAACTTTTCTTTATTCTAGGACAATTTGTCGTAGTCACAAATTCGACTTCGATATACATAATCCGGTTGATTTATTTAACAAAATATTTAAATATGTCTGTAGACATACATATCTACTTATGCATGTATGTTTAGAGTTATTTAAATAATTTTCAACACAAAAACATGCTCTTAGATTTTTATTCACTCCGATTTTAATTAAATTCAACATGTTTATTCTACTCTTAAGTGTTTATCACATAGCAAAATAATTATTGCGATAGCTCTTACAGCTTCTATTTTATAGCCGTCTAAACTTGGGTATATCGGCCATTTTTGAGAAAAGTTCGTCATATTGAAGATTGAATAACCTTAGAGCGCGTCACTGGCTTTATTTCTTAAATTTTAATTGTTAAATTATTTTTGTTCAATACTAAACAAATAATTTTTTATTTACTTGAGGCTTTTCTAAAAAAAAGTGCTATAAATCAACAACAAAAATGTGTTATTTTCAAAATAACTTAAAATGAATGGTGATTAGATATACAGCTTTTAGTATAAAGCTATTGTTTTTATACCCAGCAAAAAAATCGACATTTAGAAGCCTACTAAAAGCTGTTAAAAGCAATGATATTGTTATTTTTAAAATAACTTAAAAAGAATTGTGATTAGATATGGAACTTTAAGTATAAAGTCATTGTTGTTATACCCAGCAAAAAAAAGTGGACATTTAGAAGCCTACTTAAAGCTGTTAGAAGCAAAGATATTGCATATTTGAGAACAAATGCTCTCAAAAACGCCACCAAAAATTAGCTTACGTTTGCAAAAGAGCACGAACGAATAGGCACTAACATTTAATAGCTTTTGACGATAATTTTAATACGTAAAAAATATTAGCAAAGCAGCATAAGTACATATTTAAGATTTAACTACTTTCACTGACAATAGTGCTTCTTGGAAGCACTAACGTAGGCGAGACCCTTAAAATATATTCTACGATTATATATACGAACAGTACACTCACATACAGTATACGTGGATACACGAACAGTATATTTTAAAAATAAAGTAAATATTTTTATATTGATTAACATGTAAAGGTACGGTCACACATGTCAAATATTTTCCCAAAAAAGCGTAACCACTACTTTTGCTTAGCGTTAGTGTGATTTAACTTAATTTTTATATAAAAAAATTAAGTTAATTATGCCGCAAAAAGCTATTTTTATATTATTTTGAATAAATGCGAGCCCATATTTTAGAAATTATTGGAATTAAAGGAAACAAAATTTTAGCTTCTCTGTTGGTCACGTTTTTTTTCGGCAAATATTTGTCAAGTGTGACCGTACCCTAAGAGTAAGTTTATGTTAGTTTTATGTTGCCGGCAAAAAATATGGAACAGAATACTCACTTTTGACAGCTAAAAAGTGGCTGTTCTCATGTGTTATGCAGTTTTACATGCATGTTGTTGTTTTTACTAAGATTGTATGAATTAGAAACCACGTTAGAAAATAAGATTTGCTTTCATACAATCTTCGTAATGTTGTTGTATAGTGACGGGTGTAGTTAGTTGTCTATGCTGCCGGTTTGCAACAGTGTTTTTGCTGACTGGTTGCTGTGTTGGATTTTAAACCGATATAAGTTGAATTTAAAATAACAATAAAAAAACAGTAAAAATGCAAAATATTAAAGATACGAAAGAGTAAGCCTTCAACATGACGGTAGCCCATTTGAAACACTTCCATACATCACCCTATCCAAACCACTTCGAACCCTTTTTAGGGTTCCATACACTAAAAGTGTAAAGGCACCCTATTGTTGTCGCTACGCTTTCCGTCCATCTGTCTGTCTGTCTGTCTATCTGTCTGTCCGTCTGTCTGAGTGTCTGTCACAGGCTGTACATCTGTCTCAGGAAGCGCAAGAGCTACGGCCCTGAAATTTTCACGGGATATATAAAACTTTGGCCGCTACAACAAATATATGACAGTAAAAGTTAAAGGGTGTACTAAAGCGAGCAATGAAACATGTTGAAATACTAGTGTAATATACAGACACTTTTATACGGACACTTAAAACTAACAAAGTTAGTGTTATTTGGTGTAGTCTGTAGAATAGACTACAACAATTAACACTGATATTTAAAACAATTAATATTAAAGGATGTTCTGTCAGTTAATGTAATTTTGACAATTTGCTTTATCTTGGACACCATAAGAGGCAACTCTTGAAATTTAAAAAAAAATGCTTAAACTAAAAAATTAAAAATAAAAAAAAAATCAAAACGAAAAATCGCTACAACGAAAAAACGCCGTCAAAACGAAAAAGCACTAAAACTTAAAAATAATCGCTAAAACTAATAATATTATCAAAACACGAAAAAATTGGCTAAAAACGGAATAAATCACAAAAAATGAAAAAAATGCGCCAAAACAAAAAACAAAAAAGACGCCAAAACTAAACAACCGCCAAAAACCGAAAAAATTGCCAAAAAGTCAATAAAACTAAAAAAGTCGAAAAAAACCCCAAAACCGAAAAAGCGCTAAAACTCAAATAAATCGCTAAAACTAAAAATATCACCAAAACCGAAAATACCGTTAAAACAAACAAAAAAAAAAGACTCCAAAACCCAAACAATCGCCAAAACTAAAAAAAATCAGAAAAAAAAATAAAAATCGTCATAAACGAAAAAATCACCAAAATGAAACAAAGCACCAAACAAAAAAAAATTATATAAAAAAAATCGCCAAAACAACGAAAAAGACAAAAAATAAAAAAGTTAAACAAAAAGCCAAGCGAAAAAATTGCGAAAATGAAAAAAAGGGCAAAAACGAAAAGGGATATATGTATATTGGTACGGAACTCTTCGTGTACGAGACAAAGTCGCACTTTATTGAATTTATTTCCATATATTTTTAGTTTTAGTGCTGTAAATATTGATGATTTTTAGCACTAAATATACGCATTTTGTAGAAACAGAAACAATTGAGCAACAAAGAAGCACTTCGTTGCGGGTCATCGCGAACTAAAATCAGGCAAGCACAATTTCACGTGATTATGTTCTGTTGTATATCTTACAAAAATGCTTTCTGCATGCATTAACTTTCACTGGGAAGTAGAATATATGTTAAGGCCTAACACCACTTTCATTTTTATTTTATTGTAAACAAGATACTCATTTAAAAGTATATAGAAGATTGGTTGTTGAACAAAAGTGTTTTGAACTACACAGGTAGAATTTTGAAATTTAGCAAATACTTTTACTACGATACATGTTACAATTGCTCTCCAAAATGTTCAAATAAAAAAAATTAAGGGATTTAATAAATGTTTTTTGTTCACGATTTGTTTACCTTATTAAGCATTTTTTTATCAGTTATCAATATTTTACTGATATTGCATTTTTTATTAATTCTGAAAAATTTGTATTTTCCAAGACTTTGGCGATAATTGTTCATCACGTAATGTTTTGCTTGTAAATATATGAGATAATTCTGTCTGGTAATTTTTCAAGTTTGATTAATTCCAGTAATTTACTTTAAATGCTCATACCCAGGAAGCATTTGTTGTCGACATGTCGAACGGCAGAAAAAATCTCAGACTTTACCATACAACCAACCGAGTTGTGTAAAACAACCTCAGATATTTGGCGTGTAGTCGACAGTTTTCTGCTACGACGTTTCTGCACATTTTATGAAATATTATCTGACTAGTCTGCAAATTATACGAAGGCAATTTAATTTCCTTTAAGACATTTAATAGAACTCGGGAGATTTTTCGATCTACATCTTACGACTTTTGTTAGTCACTTCTGCACATTGTCTGATTTTAGTTTTCGTGATAATTTCCATTTGAATTTTTAAACTTATAAAATTTTGGTAAATTTTTCCTGATGAGCTGCCATAAGAAACAGAACAATGCATGGATAATTTTAAACAACATTTCGGAAAAATTTCTAATATGGGCTCCGAATACGACAGGATGTAAAAAGTATCAGATAAATCGTTAAATTTCCTGATGTTTTGAAAGACATTTTTCCGATTTTGTTGAAAATCACGTTGAAAATTCCTTTAGAAGTTCTTTAAAAAAATTCGTCAGAGTGTTCTGTAAGAATTTTCTTAGACATTTCGGCACAGTTTTTGGAATTTCCTTAGACAAAGAAGTCCAGTTTCTTGTCAACCACTCATATGATTTTCGGTATGTTTTCTAAGCGACTCAGGATAAGAAGGATATGAGAGTCTGCATAAGATATTGTGCACACTTTCTGACTGACTTCGGACCGAAATTGGAAAAAAGTATTGGCTGGGTATGCATTTTAAATAAATAAATACCAAATTGAAAAAAAATACAATTCTTTTTGTTGATATCAAGCACTGGGTGCTCTCGTAGACTTTTTTAAATGGCAGGGAGACACCAAAGACTAGGGGTGTCTTTTTATTCTAGTAACTCCAAAATGAATATTAGAAATCCAATAATAAATACATCATATTTATAAGACGTTGACCTTGTGTTTGTTGGGTTTTAATTAATTATGTTCGTAAAAGCAGTAGCACTCAAGGGATTTATATTCGTTTTAAGCAAATAATGAATCATTTTTAGTTAAATACAATAAAGATATCGTCAAGTGCGTATGGCCTGAACTTGGAAAATTGTTTTAAAAGGCAAGTATTCAATTCAATGATAAATATTCAGTATTCGAATATACGGAAGAAACTATTTTCTTTGTCTCAACACATTAAAGCAACATAAGATAATTATATTCTTGTACACAATCGCATTACTATTCAAGAATATATTAAAATATAGTTGAAGATCATAATAATTGCAGTTGAAGTTATTTTATAATGATTCAGTTTGATTTATAGTGTTGAAAAATAACAGAGATTAAAAATGAAAAAAATAAATATGTATATATTAATCTGTTGTTTTTTACTACATAAAATTCTAATAGTTTTCGCGTAAGGCAATAAGGAAAAAGTGCTTAAGTCATATTTTATCGTTTTCTAGGAAAACACTTTCAAACGTTCGATTGGATTTTTAGAAATTTGTGTGTATTTCACTTAAAGTTGACAATTCACTGTGCGGTTATTTTAATTTAGGAATACATGGTTCTCTCTAGTATAACAGAGCTGAGGAGGTGCAGAGCAAAATATGCTTTTTTAACTCAAACAATATTTTGAGAAAATTGAGTTTTAATTATTTTATTTCCATAGAAATATTAACAGGTTTTTAGTCCCCCCAAAAAAATTGGGAAAAATATGCCATTAGCATATTGCTATTAGCATATTTTTTAATATGTATTCTAATAGATTACATCCCAAATAAATACAAATTTAACGAAAAAGTAATTTGTGAAATAAAATGCTAAAAGCATGTTTTGTTCTGCAGCTCCTCAGATATTTAAAAACACATGAGCAGCAGGTCATTATGCTATAACTTCCTGAAAAATAGTACAAAATCAATGAAAGTCTTTTCAGATTTAAATTTGAATATGGAGAATATAATGGAGGTATTACCTCAAAATTGGCTTATCTCGACTTAAGCACTTATTCCTTTTTGCCACATATTCATATAATGACGCCAAATGTTTATTACAAATTGTGTACGGCATTTAGATTTTAATGTGATTTTTTTTAACATATTCTTGTATATAAATTTTTCTTAGTAAGAAAATAATAGAGAAAAATAAACATTTTGTTTTGCGGAAAATTTGTTTTCTTTTCATTTCTAAAGCACTTGGTTATATGGGGATTCACCTGCGTACATTTCACAATTGCATATAAAATTTTATGTTAACAAAGAATTTTCTTTTCTTTTGTTCAATAATTTTTTTCTAATTTGATTAAATTTTTAATTTGAAAAAATCCCCCGTCACTTAGATTTGAGGCATCATGGATCGCAAACAGCTAAACTAAATCATAATTGATCCACAAGCTAAGAGCCTGCAATGCAATAGAATAGATACACAAGTGAAACTTATAACATCCCTTTTTTTTAAAATGAGCCACTGGAAAATATGGCACCAATATATCCAACTTCATGGTCAAATTTAAACAAGAAATTGCTTATCGTTAATAAAGTTATGTTCAAAAGAAAAAAAAACAACAATAGTTTGTTTAATACAACCATATTTTCCTTGTCACAATCATAATATAGTTGTTACAGCCATGTCTTCTAATATAGTCGTGGAAAAGATAGTAGTCATAAAGCTGTATACAGACAGCAAAAAAAAAATGAAAAAAAAAATCAACATGATTGAAAGTCATATTACATTTACAAGAAATAATTTGTTGTTTAAGTGTGGGAGTTTATTTGCTTTGTTCATTGCTACAATTCACTGTTGTGCTTAGTTGTGTGACTTGTTATTGTTTTCTTGTTGTTTATTCTTATAAAGCCGACAAATGGACGACAAACATCGAATTATGAGAGAAAATTTACTGCTGCTGGTTTAAAATTATTAATTATGATTTTTCTTCATTAAAGCGGGGGGGGGGGGTGTAACTTTTTCCTTCAAAATATTGGTTATCGCATAACTCCTCCATTTATGGAGCGATTTTAAAAATTATTTTTCTGTTTCAAAGCGCTTGCACTTTGGTCGTATGATTTTTTTTAATCGTAGGGTGGAGTTTCCCCTCCCCACCAAAATATTGATCATCACGTAACTATCCATTTATGGGCCGATTTTAAAAATTATTTTAATTTTTTTGGTTTGAAAAGGTTAGCTTGCAGTTTGTCCCATAGTTTTTTAAATCGGTTGGGCAAGCTGCCCCTCCTTCCCCGCCGAAATATTGATTATCGTATAACTCCCCCATTTATGGACCGAATTTCACTATTCTTTTTTTTTGTTCGAAGGGCTTTGCTTGCAGTTTTGTCCAAAATTTTTTTACGAAAATCAGGCCGGCAATTCGGCTCCTCTCACCCCCTCCCCCCACCACACGCGAAGTAGTAATTATATCATAGCTCCAGGTTTTCAAAATTCGTCTTGTATTTGAAAAGGTTTGCTAGCAGTTTGGCCCCATAATTTGTTTTTGAAAATCAGTGGGAAGTGTTTTTGAAACCAAAAGGAGGCTTACTCTACTTTTGTATTGATAGATGGTAATGTAAGGAATGTATTTAACACCAGACCAGCAACCAACAAAAAATGTGGGTTACACCACTTTTGCGCTGATTGCCTCATTTATGAACCGATTTTGAAAACAAATTTATTTAAAAGTGTATGCTTGCAGTTAGGTCCCATATAAACTCAAGTGGAAATTGGACAGAAAGAGTGGCCGCCCAAAATATTGTTTATAGCAAAACTTAACCGATTTTAAAAAGTTTTTACATGATATCGCAAGAAAGGTTTGGCTCTTTGTATTGAAGTTAGATTTTTTTTAACAGAATTATTCCAAAATCAATTTCATTCATGACTCTGGCATTACTCTCTTCAAACCACAATAATCCCAAAGCAACCAAGAATTGTAAAATCGGTTGCCATGTGAAAATGTTTTGCCCATTTCAAAACTTTCGTCTTCAAGAGAAAACATCACATATAATCCCTTCAGTTTTAACAAACACTGAAATTAAAAGTTTTATATTGATATAAATTCTATTAATTAAAGCAATTTGACTTGTGACATTTAATTCTGATTCATAATTTATTAGTCAGTAACCATGATGATATTCCAGTTTCCATCGCAATAGCACAACACTTTGCAATCATCAATTACATTTATGTATTTATATCACACTTTCATTGACGATTGAAACAAAACAATTTTATATCTTAACATTCACAAAAGGGATTCACAAAGACCTTGTTGTTTTATTTCTGTGTACGTAAAACGTGCTTTGAACCAAAACTCAAATTTTGTTCGTTAAATTTTTAGACACTTAAATGAAATTGCAAAAAAAAAAAACTTATCAGCAATTATTTAAGAAGTATTTTTTTAGAGGAGAATTTTCGACACTTTGCGAATTTCAAATCACTTTTTTTTCATTTTTATTGGTAATAAAACAAAATTTATCAATTAATTTTTTTTTGATTTTGATAACAAATGCCAAAGATTTAATTTTTTATCAGTTGTTGAACGGACGGACGTACTTACCAAAAACTTATGCGAGAAAATATATTTGCTTTTGAATACGGATTCTGTGGACGTAGAACTTTTTTTCTTGAACGATTCATTATAAATTGTGTATTTGCTGGGGCACACTGACGATCGGTTTTGAATTGATTAATACTATTTATTATTTTTTCTTTTCTTTTTTAATTAATTATTTGTATTATATTTGCTGAACAAAATTATTTAATAAAACATTATTTATAACTTTGTGGGTATCACATTAATTGAAATTCATTGAATTTCTATCAATAACATATGTTTTTTTTACATAGATACAAACACATACAGTATGTATGGATGTATCTGAACCAAACAAATTAATTACAATAATAATACAAGTAATTGTGTATTATTTCTATTGTTCAAAACACACTTAATTATTATTCAATTCTTTTTATTTTTTCTAACAACAATTATTTTTCTTGATTTTTTTTTATTTTAGTGCTGCTTGTCACAGTTTTATGTTCAGACTAACGTCTCGCCCAAATAATTAATTCTTTTTAAAATGATTTTTGCTAACAGAACAACAAACAAGAACTGTTTTTGGGAGCAGAGAAATTGTGCTTGCAAAGAAAAACATTAAAACGAAAAAAAAAACTCAAATATTGGTATTCCACTCATATATTTATGATCATATAAAAATTTCAGAAAAACCCAACAGCAGGCAGTCAGAGTAGTTTATTTCTGTTAAGAGTATGAGCGCGAGTAGTTGTATGAACAAATTGCTTGTATGGGCTGATAACCGGAAAAAATACTTGATTTCTACTGATGTTTTTATTTTTGTCTGAACTGTAGGATAATTTTATATTTAATGTTATTTAGAGTTGGCGGGGTGTATAGTAGCAATTAAGATTTACTTTCTAAAGAAGAAAACATCAGAAAAAAAACATGAAACTTAAAATAGAGAGCCAATAATTCTATATTGATTTGACAATTCGACATTTTATTATTGCAATTTTATTCTTTATCGCTATTTAATTGCCAGAGATAAAAGTTTTTTTTTTTAATTTATTTGTTTAATAAGCACTTGACTGTAGCATACGTCAACAAATGACATGATGGATGGCAATATGCTCACGATAATAATATGACGCGCTATTGATATGTCCAACATGGATGCCTAATTAGAATATTTTGTTTTGTTTGTGTTGAGGCTTGAGGTGAGCGCGTGCCATGATTTCTTTCGTGTTACACGTGATGTTCAAGTGTTCATGATTAAATTAATTTTGGTTTTTAAAAATAAAGTGGTGTGTGTGTGTGTCAATGGTATGTGATAACAACACGTAATTTTGTCTTAATAAAACCGCTTTGTTGAGACAAAATTCGGCTCGTATAAAAATATTGTATGGAAATCACTCAAAAAACTAATAGCAAATATAAAAACTCAAATGGGTAAGCCTCTATGTGGACCTAAAAAGTGTTTCCAAAGAATGTGATTTATTGGCAATAGCATTTGGCTAGTCAACCAGCGTGAAACTCTATGCAGTCAGCAGCACCTATGCATTCCTTAAAATGCCTGCGTGTGGCAATTTTTCTGCATAGCTGTACAGGATACTCACAAATACCATCTAATTTCATTATATACAAATCAGTGGTGTTAAATCGCAACAACACCTACACACAGAAAAATTTCATATTAAAATCGTCGACAACAAAGTTAACTTAACATATTTCGGTAGAGATTTTGCTTCATACACATAGAAAAAGTTTAATGTAAAATCATTGAAAACCAGGCTAATTTAACATTTTTCGGTAATAGTTCATGTTAATTCAAAATGATTTACAATAATCCTGAAAATACATTTTTCCTTTTGAAATAACTATATTTTATGTTTATATAATATTCCAATACAGTTAAATCAAAATGAAGTTGATACTTAAATAATACAAGGAATCATGTTGAATCAAAGTTATTTCGAATTGAAACAACGTGAATTTGATATTGGAACCACAAGAATAATCATGTTGAATCAAAGTTATATCAAGTTGAAACAACATGACTGTAATGCAGCTATTGTATTAATTATTTTATTTACGTGATCTGTATATGCATAGGCATCAGAAAACTTTGTGTTGCAGTTGGCTGCCCCAGCCAAAATTTGAACTTGTACTACTTGCATGAAAGCCCACGCGCTAACCATTGCAACCACAACAGCTTCAAACTTTACTTTAGATATACACTAAATAAATACCATCGTATGTAAAATGAGTTTAATTTTAATTCAACATGATTTAAATGATTATTTAACATAAAACTTATTTGAAATTAAAGTTATAGTCATGTTGATTTAAAATGAAATGTAACGTTTATAGCAAAGTTTTTTAACAGTGAACAATTTTAAGTCAAAGTGCTTTAATGGGTAGATTACTAATTTTTCGTTGAAAATTAATATGAAGCAATAGTAATTTTAAGCCATCAGCAGTAAATTTTCGTTGGTAGTTCGATTTTCGTCGGCTATACAAGAATAAACAACAACAAAACAACAATTAGTCATAAACACTAACACACTTAAATGGCAAACTATTTCTTGCAAATTTAATATGATTTCCAGTCAAAGTTGCATTATGTTGATTTTACATTCATTTTTTTTCGGTGTGTAGGTGTTTCATGTTAATTCAACATGATTTTAAAATAACTTTCAAAGAACATTTTTCCTTTTGAAATATCTGTATTTCATGTTGATCTAATATATCAGTACAGTCAAATAAAAATTAAGTTGATACAGAAAAAACAGGAAGATTCAACAAAGTTATTTCAAGTTAAAACAACGATAATTTGATACTGAAATAATACGAAGAATCATGTTGAATTAAATTTATTTTAGGTTGAAACAACACGATTTTAATGCAGCTATTTTATTAATTGTTTTATTTATGTAATGTGTACTCGCATAAGCATCAGAAAAAATTCGTGTTGTAGTTGGCTGCTTCAGCCAACATTTGAACTCAGCCCACTTGCTTGGTAGTCAACGCGCTAACCACTGCCGCCACAACAGCTTAAAACTTAACTTTACATATACACTAAATAAATACTATCGTATGTAATATGAATTTCATTTTAATTAAACATGACTTAAATGATTATTTAACATAAAATTTATTTGAAAGTAAAGTTGTAGTCATGTTGATTAAAGGTAACATTTATAACAAAGTTGTTTCAACAGTGAAACATATTAAATCAAAGAGATTTAAGGTTATATTAATAATATTCCCTTTAAAATGAATATGAGACAATGGTAATTTTAAATCAGCAGCAAGAAATATTAGTTGGTTACCGGAAGTTTGTCGGCTATTTACATTAACACAACATGAGCATCAAAATAAACAACAACAAGTCACATAACTAAGCACAACAAAGCATTGTATCTACCATGCGGGAAATATTGCACCAATTGTCTTGAACGTACTTGTCCTATGACTGGTGAAAATGGGAATGTCACGAAATGTTCCCGAGTTGTGACCGATGAAAAGAATTATATCACAAAACTAGAAAAAAACATTCATTGTACAAGCAGATTTTTTTTCCAAATTAAACATATATGTTTAAAGTACAGTAATTTAACTAGTATTAAAGAACCCATCATACGACAAGGAGCTTAAGTTTGGGTCTAGAACCTATCACTGAGTATCTTAATTATGTCAATTGACCACCTCCAATGACAACGCCATGTAAAAATTCGAACCGATTGCTAGTCCTTGGGAACCAGTCACGTGACCTGTGTTGTGACGGTTATGAACAAAGTAAATAAACACGAACACATTTAAACAACAAATTATTTCTTGATTTCTAATCAAAATTGCGACTTGTGGATTTTAAATTGATATTATTTTGTGTGTATTTCTGAACATTTTTACACAGCTATATAACCGTAACCATAACCTAAGAGCAACATACTATGATTGAATTATATGGTTGGAGTCAAATAATACTATTATGAAAATAAATCTGTTCTATATATAATATTGTTGTCTTATATAAAACTAATGTGATTTATACAACCCAACGTTTAATTGAATGGTTTAAATTAATAATATTATATTTGTATATAAAAATAGAATGGTTCTAAATAACCATAAAAAGGTTGTTTTCTTAATCATATTTTGATTAAAAATCGACAGCAGCTAAAAACGAATGTATACATTTTGAAATTAAATATAAAATAAAATGTTTTGAAGCTGAAATAAAATGTATTATCTATTTTTACATAGATACATGCATACATATTTTTTGACACATGTTCCGAAAATCACATCGTTTTGAAATCGGCAACTTTCAGAAAAGAATTCAACTAAAAAAATATATTGATGTCTTTATATTTTAGGCGTAAAGTGTACTCAGAACTTTTATGTAAAACATTAAATCTTTGGGTTGTTTTTCGCTTTTTTGCAAAAGGGGCGAAAACTCCACTTAAACAGCGATATAGCGGGGTCAAATGTCCTACAAAAATATTTGTCAGAAAATAAACCTTCAAAGACACCAAAGTTCAAAATTCCACTTGAACGCCAAAAAATTTAAAATGTGTTGAAGGGCTAATTTCGTACTTATTCACATATAGAGAAACTATAGTTTATATCAAAAATATGTCTGACATTAAATCTCACTATAAGTCACCATACAAAAGAAAACTGTAAATATAACATTTTTTAAATAAAACAATGACAGTAAATTTAATAATATTGTTTTGTGTTGTACGGTGTAATTTAACAATTGTTTAACATGTTAGATTTCATTGCCATATTTAACACCTACATATTTTTATTATTTTATGTATGAGTATAAATTGTTATTGATTGGAAATAATTTACAACTCGAAAAACAATTACTGAACAATAAACACGAACTTGTTCCTGAACAACGAAATGATCAGCTACTAACTAAACAATTGTGTTTAACTCTACTAAAGTTAATAACATCTCTTTAGTTAACTTCAACAAAATTTTTTTAATTATTTACTTAGTTTTTCTTTTAGATTTTTCTTCATCATGTTAGGCAACATTTATTTTATTTATGTATTTTTTTATACGTATTCACCGCTTACCTCCGCTTATTATGAAATCTTTTAGTTAATTAAAGAATAAATATGGTAGACTGAAAGTAATGACAATGGATGAATATTAAAGATAAATATAGATATCATATCTGTGGCAAAATAGAATAAGTGCTTAAGTCAACTTAAAAAAAGTATTTTTTTCGAAAGTTTATTCGCTACTGGTTAGAGATTTGCAGGATTATATATGACATATTTTTTGTGTGAACCTTCCTTGTTTCGGTATGATTGTAGTTACTGCAATCTTCAACTGAATGCGTTAATATTTATGTAATAAAACAATGTTAAAGCAATATTTGCTTAAATCGACTTAGGCACTTATTCCTTATTGCCACAGAGATACGTATGCATATGTACTTACATACGTATGATATTTTTCAGGTAAATAAGATTAATATTTTTAAAGGTTACTGAACTGTAACCAAAATTGAGTTTAGAATAAAGAGTGAACAAAGTTGAATAGTGAAGTTGACATACATACATAGCTACTTATGGTTACCTTAATATAGAAACGCCGTAACTCATTATTTTTTCAAATCGAGTTTCATGCATATTTCGATGGACTATACATTCACCTATCGGAATATGCAAACAACAGGCTTTGAAAAACATAATCAGTTAGGGCGTTTCTATATTAAGGCAGCGTTTTGTTGTATGTGACTCAAAAAAGGGTATTACCTATAGTGTACATATGTCTGTAAAACTGTAAAACTTTTCATTTTACATACCCATGATATTTTTTTTCCGAATTATGCTCAATTCAATTCTCTCAAAATGCAATTGTTGCAGTAGCAAAATAGGGTGAATATATAAGGGTTAATTTTAATTTACGCTCATTAAAAAAAAAAATGCATTTGCAGCAGGTGTGGAAAATTGTGTATGCTATATGATCATAAAAAAAACGGAACCCCATGTAAGTGACATACATTTTAAAATCGGCGCTTTAATTAATTACACTGGGCTGCAAAAAAAAATATATGGAATATACAAAGTTTAATTTGTTGAATTCAAATCCGTTTTCATTTTTTTTTTTTATCAGGATTAGATTTTTTATGGGCATGGCTGATATGACACCCGAAATAGGGTGGTCACGCTAATAAATATTCGATTTAGATAAACAAATCACCAAAAGATGCGGATTAAAATTACTTCTAAGTCATCTATATATATAATTTTTTTCATATTTCCAAATGTTACGGAAACCACGTTTCTTAAAAAAACCATTTTTCGAATAATTCGAAAACCGGGTTTTTCAAAATTTTGGTTTTTTCTTACTCTAAACTTCACGTTTATACAAATTTTTACGCTTCCACTGTCGCGCGCTGCGACATTGCAATCAAAAAGAAAGCCGCGTAGTAACTACCCAGCAGAAACTTTGCTTGCTGTTAGGCAAAAAAGTATATGAGGTTTTAAGTCGTAACTACTCGATAACTACTTATTTTTGTTTAAGAAGTCCAAAAAATAAGGGGTACCCCTTACAAATGTACTTACATTGTCACAGCAATTAACTAGTTATTATTTAGCTTATTTGAAGCTAAGAAATAAGTAGTCAAATAAATAAACTAACATTAAAAAAAAGTATACACATTATGTTTTATATATATATTTTTCAATTTAATTTATTTTTTTATTTTTATTTTTTTGACCCACCAGGGATATGAACTTTTGCTCGTTGAGATAAGAACTTTGCCCAATCAGCTATTGTTGACTTACAAGTTAAAGCGACAAAAAATTATTTTCATATACAAACACATGTTGACTCAAAAAGTGGTTGTCTTCTTATTTTATTAATACATATCAACAAATTGTAACTACTTTCAAATAATGATAAAAATACGAACTATTTTTTTTAAAAACTTAGTAGTACCTTTAATTTGAAGCATAGTAATAAAATAAATAAGTACCACTCATTACTTTGTAGCCCATTAATAAAGTACTACCGATTAGAAAAATGACAAAAGTTTTCGCTGGGATATTACGTGTCCTATAAAATTAAAAAAATTTTAGTTACATGGTTTACGTTTTATATGACGATATGCTTTTGAGCTCAGCTTAATTAAAGAAAACTATTTTTATATATAAGCATTTTTAAATAATTGTATTCAAAGAAATTTAATTATTTTTGGCTAGAGTGCGGCTTTTAATTTAATTTTTCATTTAAATTATATTTTTATTTAGACATATATGTAAAGCATGTAGATAAAGAAAATTTTGACTGCGCGGAGGGTTGAACTGACGTTTCGATAGCTTCCGCTAATCTCATCAGAGTTCTTTACCGCTTAGACCACTCGAGCAAAGTTGGTGATTTGCAGTCAAGAGTTCAATATCATCTACTTTTAATCAGTTCATACTTATCTTTAATTAATTCATACTGTCTTAGAGCTGTATTTCATTTGATAGTTATAGATATTCACTTTTTTCTTTTTTTTGTCTTGTGTTAAGCTTCTTTTTATTATATCTCTATTCTAGTATGAATTATCATTGCTAATTACAAGTACTAGTGTGTTTGAATGTTTGTTTGTTCAGTTTATTTGAACATGTACATCCTTTTTGCTAACTTCATTTTTAAATAATTTTTAAAAGAAATAAGGGAATTTAACTCCCCACAAAAGTAGTCAAATATTATCAAAATCGGAAACATGTCATGTGTAACTGCCGCCATGGCAATATAAATATTGGAAATATCTGATACTACAAGACAAGGCTGGCTAAACAAGTTTTTCGTATTTTGTCATAAACATTTAATTAAACTAATTAAACAATTTGTAAATTTTATTATAATGTACAACTGAACTAGAGGCAGTGTACTCATATGTTTATGCGTCATTGAGTTGCATTGGGAAAATCTCACATGTTACTCAATAAAATTTCTTTTTATTTTTTTCATTCTCAGCATTGCAATGTGTTGACGCATGCACTACGTATGCATGTAAAATTGCCCCCATAGGGCCTGGACTATAGATGTCTACTCTATAATTGAGAGAAATGATTGACTCAAAGAGACCGTTTGCTAATAATGTTAATGCACAAATATATTTTTATTTTGCAACATAATATTGCATTCAAAACAATATGACATCAACACTTTTCGTTGATAGCTGCATAGCATGATAGAAAAAAAATTTATTTTTTCACTAGTATATTGAGTTTTTATTAACATTTGCAAAATGTGTGTATGTGTAAAGAGACTCATAAACGATAATTTTCAACCTCCAGTGACTGATCGTAGATTAAAACTTGATTAAAATTTTTACAGAAAGAGGCCATGTTATCGCTTGTTGCTTAAAAGAAGTTTTTAATGAATAATTGATGTTTGATTTCGGTTTACTTTTTTCTTATACGTATTTGCATTTGTAAAATATTTAGCGTCTCTCTGTGCAGCGTATTTTTTTATGCATAGATTTACAATTTACATATTGGTGAAAGTGTTTTGCGGATATCATATTAACTTTAAAAGTAAAATCATTTTTTTTTTCTAATAGTGCTGCCTTACATGAAAGCTTTCTTAGCTATTCGAGATATTACTTTTCAGTTTTTCTGGTTATACCTATAGAAATTTTTAAACACATTTTTAAAAATGATTGCTGTTTTTACTTTTGATTTTTTTTCACCAGTTTGAGAGGCACAAATGGGTTTGCTAAAATCTCAGTACTATTAAGCTAACAGTAGCTGCCGGTATAGAAAACTATTGAATCGATAAGCTGGTTTCATATCAACTTTCCTCTGCCTTAACAGAATTGTATTCATTAGTCATTTTTAAAATTAAAGAAGAAGAAACAATTATGCACTTAGTGCTTGTGTTTGCAAATAATTTTGTAAGATTAAAATTAAAAAAAAAAGCATTCGTTTGGCATATAAATCCTCCCCTTCAAATGCAAACTCCCATAAGGAAGTCCGTCAGCAGTTGTTTGTTAATTTAATTTTTTTTATGTCATATTTTTCTTATTAATCGATTTAAAATATAATGAACTTTCAATTAATATTAAATTTTTAATGTGATTTATTGCTATTTCAAAATTTAGAGACGAGTCACGCCAAATTAAGCAATAATGCAAATGAAAAGTCAATTGTCAGTAATTTATTTTAGTTATATAAAAAAAAAATAAGTACACAAATATTTTTTCTTGGAAATTAAAAAGATGCGATTTCTCTTAAACATATTTCTAAGCTAAACATATGGGCATTTCCAGGGAAAAGTCCACTTTTTGTAACTCTACGTCTCCACCTAACTTGAAATGCTGTTGTAATTTGAAGATATGACTGCGTTGTTAAAACAATTGCACTAACAATTATGTTATAACTTGAAAAAAAGCATTAACTTGAGCAGTCTACACTTAACATTAACTTGACCTTAATGTTAAAGTTAGTCACGCCAATAAACAATTAAGCAGTATTTCAAAGAAAACGTACTTTTTTTAATTCGCATACAAAAATGTATTTTTTTAGCAAAAAAAACTAAAGCATGTAAATATTGAACATTCAAAGAAAAATTTGGATGTACAGAAGGTTGAGCTTACTAATATTAGTAGGATTTTCGCTACAGTGTTGTTGCCACTGTCAGTGGTAGTGTGGGTAAAGGACTCTGATGAGTAGACTTGGTGGTCACGAAACAGCTGTCAGTTCAACCTTCCGTAGATCCAAATTTTTCTTTGAATGTTCAATATTTACATGCTTAAGAATTTCTTTCTTAAATAAAAAATAATTTGATCGAAAGATTAAATTAAAAATGAACTTAAGCCAAACTAATTTAATAACTTTGGATAAAAACCATACAGTTCGACTAAAAATTCATAACTCAATTATAAAAAAAAACACTTTTGTACACGCAAATAAAAAACATGTTTGTGGCAACCGTAATCTCAGAGGAACATACAAAACTTATTGTTATAAAAAAAAAAGAATTAGCATTCATTGTCGACTACCGACAGAAGTGAAAACGTAAAGCTACCAAATCTCTGCTTTTAAAATGTTTATTCTGGTTTTCTGCGACTTTGTCCGCGTAAGGCAATTAATGTTAGGAGTACCCTTCTCTATAATCCTTGTCCTCCAGCCTTATTCTTCCCTACACACATTACTTTCATAGTAACATACGCTAAATTTGAGGACAGTCGCTAGTGCAACTCTCCAGATATAAGATAACAGCAGGAACAAATTATGTATTGGGTAAGGTTATTCCCGCTCCTATACCGCCAGACTTCTGCGTGTATTTTCAAAATGAGCTACACCAAATTTGAGGACTCCTAACTAATGCAGCTCTTCAGCTATGGGATACCGAAAATTTGTTTGTATGAGGGCTATCCTTCTGTCCGCTCCTAACCCGCCAATTTTCTGCTTGACTACGCACATTATTTTGAAAGGAACCTACACCAAATTTTAGTAAACAGTTGCAGCTCTCTAGATATGTGATAAATAAGTAATTTTAGCATGTCGGTGAAGCCAAAAAGAAATATATTTTTTTTTCAATACAAAAGTTTGGGGCCATTTTTCATTAGGACCATTTTTCATTGAGCCAAAGTATAATTATGTATTATAAATGTGTCTAAAAATATTATTCACATTAATGATTTTAGAAAAGAAATTAGTCCAATTTAGCAATTTTCTTGGGCCTGGACTTTTCCGAATTCGACCGACCTATTTTGCAGCAAAGTTTCGACTTTAATCCATATGTTATAAAATCCCAAAGCTTTGATTCAAAAACAAATACCACTTGCAGATAAATACTCTTATGAAATAGTCGCATTAAAATCATGAAATAATTCATTAGTTTTGCGAAATTATTACATTGCATCAATGAAATTATTTCATATATTTGGTGAAATTTTCATTAAAATAATTTTAAAGATACAATTATTTCATTAATTCAACAAAGCGTCACATTGGCTGAGTTTTAATGAAATTTTCATTGAATTACTGCCGAAATTCATAGAATTTATACAGAAAATTATTTCAGTTTATATATATATTTTGTTATTTCAATTAATAAAAATTAAAACAATCAAACATACGTTATTAAGATGAACAGACCTTATGCCACAAAGTTATCATCATATTCCCCACTATTATGAATGGTGCCGTCGACGTCACAACAAAAAATTGTCACTTGTCTACTCGTTATCGACAACAATTGACTACTACTAACAGTCTCTTATAATTTGCTGAGGCTTATGATATTACCCGAGGACCATGTTAATATTAGCCATTTGTTGTCGACTACTCGTAAGAGTAGAAAAGTGACCATCTTTTGTTGCAGTATTGATGTAACGTCGATGTCGCCATTCTTAATAGGGGGACTATTTTTTATATTTAACTTTCAGCAGTAAAAATAATTAGATTCCTAAGACGATTTATCTAAACATGTCTGTTCACATTCCTTCTGAGTTTTAAAACGATTTGAATTACCGCCGCAACCGCTATAAAGGAAACGTACACATTCACCCTTTTTCTCATCGTAAGCAAAACTGGGCATGCCAATTTTACAGGAACCGATTTGAATAGGTTTTAAGCAAACTTGAAATAAAAAAATTAAAGGATGTATTATTTTTATTTGTTATAAAAGAAAAACACTTACCTGGATTTATCGACGATTCTGCACCTGCTTTAATGACCAAAATAAAGCAGCAAATGGTTACAAATAATACAGTTAGCAATTTCATAGTTTCCGACGTTGAAGTTTCTCTACAGAATGCTGAACTTAACATGTATTCACTATTGCAACCAAACGCTTATAAATACAAATTACAAAGAAGATAAATTGTTAAAAAAAAAAAACTAAACCTTTTCAATTTACTTGAAACGTTCTGTATTCTAAAGAAAATTTTGCATAATTTCTCACTTAATGAATAGGTAATTAAAAGCAAAAATTCAAAATCAAGAAAACAAGTTTTCAAAATCACGTCTGTTTTTATTTTTATTACTATTTATTCCTCAAGAAATTAAGCTAAGAATGTTTTCAATAAATATTAATGATCGTGCATTATTACTATTTAGCCGTGCCGTTTAAAATTAATACAGTTTGTGACTAATAGAGTCCGGGATCCAGCGACAGATTTATATGACCATGTTCCTCTCGAACGATAATTAGTGAGATGCTTCAGGCAGTAATATCATAAAGCCTCGTCAGCTACAGTTCCGTAGGGGGTATGAGCGGCGGCAATCTCCAACGCACGAATAAAAAAAAATTTAGTCAGTCATTTCCTCCTAACTAAAAATTTTCCTGACGATAGCTACTATGCAACTATGAATAAATATATACACTGTAGCGATGGAGAGACCGTCAGCTGATACATATACACACACAAATTAAAATTTTTCTCTTATATGGATTTTTATCATATAATAAAACTGTAAAAAAGCGTGTCTGTACTAGGGTTTAACGATACGCCGTTTTGACGATCCGGTATCGGTACCGATACTTAAAAATAAATATCGCCGATACCGATTTCGATACCGATACGAATGTTGAAATTGAGTTCAAGTTTAGATTTAAAAAACTCCAGTGCAATTTTTTTATTATACAAAATTACAGTGCAAGAGATTATTAATATTTAAAATTGATATTAACCCAGTATAAAAAATTGGAAGTAATTTTTAAGGAGCTACATTTTCTTCGCTTCCAAAAAATCTATATTAAAAATATGCAGATAACACAGTGCAACAGTCCAAAAAACACATGGACTTGACAGTATAGATTCGATTGTACTTCCACGGGGTAGTAAGACCCTATGCTTAGCTTGGCGAATTTGGTGACCAATTTCGTTTTATGGACCTCCAAAGTTTTGGAAAATCAGCGGGCCCTCAAAAAAAGGTGTCATCAACTTTTGGCCAACAGAAAATTCAAACTTGGTGATACCGCTTAACTATATATGGCAATAATGTAGCCAAGAGTGCGCTAAACAGATTTCATTACCATTTTATGCCAAAAAATTTTTATTCGTGCACTTTTTTTTTAAATTAAGGAAAAAAAATTTTTTTTCACTTTTTCCAGAATAACTTACAGGGACTCGTAATTTTTTATTAACAATATTCGGCAAAATTGTAGCTACGGTAAAGCTGAACAACTTTTGTGAGCATGTCAATGCAATCTGAATGTGTCTGGGCACCCTAAACTGCCCAGAAAAACTAATTTCTACCTTAAAAGTTTTCGTTTTTTACGAGTTAGGCTATATGTAGTTTTATTGCATTTTTTTGCTTTCTTTGTTATTGTTCCATTTCTTATGTTGCTGATTTTAGTATTTACTATTTTTTATTGTTTGCTGTTGTTTTGCCAAATAATGGTAATGAAAAATTTGGAGTCCCTATATATAACTTATACTGAAAAGTGAATAAAATAATTTTTTTTTTAAAAAGTACAGGAATATAGTATTTTTTTGGGCACAAAATGTTAGTGAAACACAACAGAGAAGTATGCACTTGAATATACTATTTTCAAAAAAAAAATATTTTTTTAGCATAAAAAAATAATGAAAAACCAAAATTTTTAAGGTAAAAAGTGGTCTGTGTGAGCTATTAGAGTGCCTAGATACGTGCAGATTGTATTGATATGTTCACAAAAGTTGCTCAGCTCTACCGTAACTATAAGTTTGCCAAATATTGTTAGTTAAAAATTACAAGTCCCTGTAAGTTATTCTGAAAAAAGTGAAAAAAACTATTTTTCCTTAATTTTGTCAACAAAAAGTTCACGAAAAAAATTGTTTGCCATGAAATGTTAGAAAAAAATCTGTTAAACAGACTCTTAGCTACATTACTGCCATATATAGTTAAGCGGTATTATAAAGTTTGAATTAGCTGTTGGCCAAATACTGATGACACCGTTTTTTGAGGCCCTACTGATTTTCAGAAACTTTGGAGTCCATAAAAAAAAAATTGGTCACCAAATTCGCCAAACTGAGTAAAGGATTTTACTACCCCATTGTAGGACAATTGAACCTGTACTGTCCAGTTCTTGTGTTTTTCCAAAAGTCTTTATTTGTCGCATAGTGTAATTAGTAGAAAAGCAAGAAAAAAATTTTAATTCCTTTATAATTTTAAAAAATGCTCGCCACACTCGCATAAAAAAAATTGTGAAAATGGGTAATTTTTTATCCTTTTTTCTTGAGGAAAAATCATTATAAAACACCGAAAAAGAAATTTGTCCGAGCATCGCTTCCAATTCGGTGATTGGTAATCGAAAAACAGAACTTCTTGCAATGGCAAGGATATGTAAAACTAATTAGAAATTATCCAAATTTGCAATACTTCCGGATCGCGAATTCTACATTTTCATAACTTCTTTGGAGGGTATTTTTTTTGCTGGAATAAGATTTAAGAAACAACGAATTGAATTTGAATTCATGGTAAAATTAACAAAAAATAAATAGTTTTTTTACAAAATAATAGTATAAAATATTATTAATTTTTTAAATTGATATTAATAAGATTAAAATAAAAAACGAAATGAGTTTAGTTCATGGTAAAATTAACAAAAAATAAATAACTTGTTAGAAAAAAACTCTGAAAAAATTTTTAAAAGTATCGTCGTATCGACAGTAAAATATCGCCGATACCGATGTATCGGAAAATATGAAGTATCGGCGATATATCGGTATCGGTATCGGTGTTACGTCCCTAGTCTGTACATGAAATATTTTTTGAAAATTTTTATGGAGGCGTAAACATTAATCGATGTAGAGCACAAAACACCAACTTTTGGAATTTCTGTCTGTCTGTCTGAACACGCACCATGGAAAAACCACAGAATGGATTTTCAGAAATTTGGTATAGTGGTACTTCAGAGACCTGGTTTAAACTTAGGGTACTTTTTACCGCGATAAAATATCTCATTTCTAAGTTAAGATAGAAAAGAAGCGAAAATATACCTAATTTGACTAATAAGCGTTGCAGAAAATTAAAAATATGTTTTTGTTTTTTTTTAACGTTGCACTATGGTTCAGACGACCGCTTTCTTTGGCCAAAACTATTTTAGGGCAAAGTTCTCTATCGATTCTTATGGAACTTTGTAGAAACATTCCGTTCCTGTTGCAGCTCAACATAACGACAAAAAAAGTGGGCAGTGCCACTCCCATTCAGAGTAAATATTCTTTTTAAACTACTTCTACTTAGCCGAATCTTATGAAATTTGGTACACACATTAAGCTCCGCAATAAATGCAATATTATGATTAGAAAAATGGGCAGTGCTACGCCCATTCAAATTAAATAATTTTTTTAACTACTTCTAGGTAGGTGAATCTTATGAAACTTGGCACACACCGTATGCTCCGCTATAAATGCAATATTGTGACTAGAAAAGTAGGCATTGCCACGCCCATTCAATTTAAATTTATTTATTAAAGTTGTTACAATTAGACGAATAATAATTTTTTCCATTTGTGGTCAACTCTTTTGCATAAAAAATAGACGTTTATCTCTGATATATGTGTGAAATTACTCAGAAATGTTTTCAGTACCGATTTTTCCAGAATATAACTAAGAACTGCATTGTTTTTATATTGTGCTTTCTCTCGTAAGATATGAATCTATTTTTTCTACACCTTTAAAAATTAAATTAATAACTATAATTTAATTCTAGGCTGCAAATTCATAACTATTAAAAGATATAGGGCTAAGAAATCAGTGCAAGTTTCAGTAAACATATAAACCATATATTTAACGCACAAAATTCGGCGTTTAAACTAATAGTTTTTGATCGCTATCCCTTCGCAAAACCAGTTATTTTTATTATTGTTTAAACTAGGCCCAATATATGGGGAAGTAGTTTACTGTCGTTAAGCTTAAACTACATTTAAATTTTAGTTTAGTTTGACAAAACTAGCGTTTAAATACTCACTAATTTCTTAGCCACAATATAGTTTTTAAAATTTTTCTGTTCTCTCACCAACACGCTTTCTATGTTTTGCAAAGCTTCTTTATCTATTTGACTATTTTTGTGCATTTCTTTTTAAAGTATGGCAAATGTACAGAGTTCTTTATCTGCGTATAAGACTACATTCAAATTGCACAGATATCACAAACACTACGAAACAAGTTCATTTCTATTTCAGGTAAGCGACAAAATTACTCCTGTTGAAACAACAGCATACATAAAATACTTGCATTTATTCAGTTGTGGACATAGTCCACAACGCATTGTCTACTAGACAATGACCAGTGCATGAATGATAAGCTTAAAAATGACCTTGATACAATCTCTGATTAAGATTGTATTAATAAACTTTAACACACAAAAATTGTATTAAGAAAGAAACTTGAGTTTTTTTAGACACTGTTAAAAGATTTTTATTTTACTAAATTAGTCTTTTTTTTAAATTATGTATTTTATTTTTTGCTATAATTTTTAAATTTAAAATGAAATAAGCCAGAATTATCATCCTCATTATAAACGACGATACAAGCATACAATTATTCCAAAAGCTATACGATAAAAGAAAGTGTGTTAATTATTATTTTCGATTTTACTGCCATATTGAATAACTAAAAAAATAAACAACAAAGAATTAGGTCGCCGAGCTGGTCAAACAAAACCAAGTTGGTCAAGATTTCTTTGCAATTATTTAAACCTCACTTTGCAGTTTTTATGCAATAAATATTAGTTAGTTATCTATATTCTGTAAAAAAAATTCGGAAGCTGTTTTGTACTACAAATAAGAACAAAATGTATAGTTTTATAATATAATTTAATAGTTCATTCGATTACAAAAATTTTAAGCCACAATGGGCCAAAGTCGGATGATAACTAAAAATGATATAATGAAAAAACGAAAACAGTAGCATTTACTAAAAAAATGCTGCAACAATTAAAATTTTTGTAATCGAATGGACTATTAAATTAAATTCAATTAAATTATAAAACTAGTAATTTTTTAATTATTTGCGGTACAAACCAGCTTCAGAATTGACAGCAATGTGTGAGAAACGTTAAAAATTTTATAAAATTTTAAATTTGATCAACTATAACTCAGTCATTTTTTATTCGAAAAACACAAATGTACCGTTATCTACACTCTAAAACATTACTTCAAATTTACGATCATATATTGTCTAAATTTGTGTTGAAAATTGTTCCTTGTCTAAAATGACATCGATTTTGTAGTCATTTTATTAAAGAAAAAACCTTTCAAATTAAACATATTACTCAAAGTGGAAAAAATGTAACATAAAGTATACTACGGCTATAGCTGAATGGTAGATACGTCAGACTATCAGTCAGGAGGTCGCAGTTCAAACCTGCACGCAGCCCATCGCTTTTTTTTAGTAAAAACATTTTGTTCAAAAATAATGCGTGTTTAATTTCAGGCCGATAATAATCTGTAAAGTGTTGCCGACTATTATCGACCTAATTTGCAACAGCCGTATTATGCTTTTTGTTACATTTTTTCCATTTGTACTAAATATGTTTAATTTGAAAGGATTTTTCTTTAATAAAATAACAACAAAATCGATGTAATTTTAGACAAGGAGAAATTTTCAACACAAATTTAGACAATATATGACCGTAAATTTTAAGTGGAAGAAATGTAACATAAATTATATAATACCGGTATAGCTGAATGGTAGATACGTCAGACTATCACGCAGCCAATCGCTTCTTTTTTTTTGTAAAAACATTTTGTTCAAAAATAATGCGTGTGTAATTTTAGGTCGATAATAATCTGTAAAGTGTTGCCGACTATTATCGACCTAATTTTCAACAAAAGTGTTTTAGAGTGTAGATATTGGCCGAAACTATTTTTTTCTCGTGATTAGTACACCCTAATTATGCTTAAATGCATCAGAAAAACCAAAATTTGTAATGCAGTCTTATTTACTTTTAAAGAACTTTGTATACCGAATTTTCATCCTAAATATGGTAATTTGTACTGATCTTACGGAAACAAAAAATATAAGATTCAACATCATCACTGTTGTTAACACTCTCGTTGTGGTGTTAATTGTAATTATTCTATAACACAAATATTTACATATGACTCAATCAGACTGGATAAAAAGTTTGATTGTTTCTTTTCTCTTAACATAATACACTAAATAAATGTAAATCATTCAATGAAAACAAAGAAACAAAGGAATTAAAATAAAGTGTTTCTTTTTTGTGTTTTTGTTTTATTTTCTTTTTTTTATCGTCATTAGCAATTTATTGCCACTTGGTAGCATATATTTGAGAACTGTTTTTAAAATTTTGTTTTGCCACTTAAAGAACAGATTTAAACAAAAATGTTTATTTTAACGTTTTCATACCTAAGAACTTTCTAGGTCCATCTTTTTGATGCTCCGTCTGACCAATCAGATGAATAAACGTTCCCCTACTGCTCAAATATGTATTAGCTGATGCAATGCTAAGTGCTTTTTAAAAAGTAGGTTTCATATCTCTGGACAGAATAACTTAAGTTCAGTAAAGACAGTTTTGCAAATTTCTGTACTTATAAATGCATAACTGTAAGGCGCGTCTTTTGATCAAGTCAGCAAAATTCTACGAAAAATATTTATATTTAAAAAATTTAGCTTATCTCCATATTTGTTAATTTGCGACTGGTCAGAAAAGCGAAAAAATTAAAAAAAAATCTAATCGAGATCAGTTAATTATGTTTTGTTTTCATTTTTCTTAAACGCATACGCAAAAAGTTTTATTCTGCTCTTAAGGAAATATTAAAAATTATACTGGAGTTTTTTTGCAAAAAGTCCGTAAATATGTCAACGAATTGTCTGTCATACAAACGGAAAAAAATGATACTAGTGTAAATTCATACGTCGCTTTGTTGATTGGAAATCATATTAAAGTTATGATAAAAAATTTGTTGTGTAAGTTTGTAAATCGCTTTGTTCATACTCATCAAACTAAAGGTTACGACTTTTTCTAAAATCAGACTTGTCGTAACGAATTCGTTATACAATTTCAGTAGTTTGCCGCCGACGATTCTTTTACGAATTGTCCTCCGTCGATTAGTTTTTCTAATCAACAATTTAAAGCAAATCGTCGTTCACGATAATTTAAGCGACAAATTCTTACTTGTTATCCTCTATTAAACACTTTTGATGAACGATAATGTCTTATGTTTTGGCTTCAATCCAACTTTGGTGAGGACAATAATAGCGACAATGTCTTATGTTTTTTCCTCAATCCAACTTTATTGAGAACAAAATGAGCGACAATGTCTTAAATTTTGTCTTCAGTAACATTGTGAAAGACAAGATGAGCGACAATGTCGTAATGTTTGTTGTCAATCCAACTTTGTTGATGGCAATATGAGCGACAATGTCTTGAATTTTGTCCTCAACCCAACTTTGTTGAGGACAATATGAGCTACAATGGCTTACATTTTATCTTCAATGATATTGTAAACAACGATAATGTCTTAACTTTAGTCCTCAATCCAATTTTTGAGGACAATATGAGCGACAACTTCTTACATTATTGTTCAGTAAAGTGTGGAGGAGAAGATGAGCCACATTGCCTTACATTTTGTCCTCAATCCACATTTTACGTTTAGTCTTCAATCAAACAAATTATATAATATCTTGGCGTCTTGGCTGTAGCAAGGTGGTAAACGCGAAAACTTATAACCATGTAGCTTCAGTTCGAATCCCGACTAAGCCAGTCAATTATTAAAATGAAACCGAAAGAGAAACAAGTAAGAAACAATTTAAATTTGTGTGTAAAAATATTAAATAAAGTCTTTGTTCAAAAATATGTAGTTTTGTTGTTTTTATGTCAGTGAGGTAGAGTTTTAGAAATTATAACAGTTGTGTGAATAAAAGAAAAGAAGTTAAGAGAATTCTTAATATTCTTTGAATTGCATACCCTACAATCGGCATATCTCGAGATTAGTAAAAGATATTCAAACATTTTTTCAGATGTAAAAAAGAGATTCACATAAAAGTAAAAAATGTGAATTTGAAAAAATATAATTATTTTAATATATTTTAAATGAAGTCTATTTGCTTTCTGAAGTCTATTAAGCATTGTCTATATGCATTTCATTAGCGCTTTACTACATCCTCAGTAGATTTCAACCACAACTTTGAAATTTTGAATTTTTAGCCTTTTTCCAACTTGAAAAATGCAGATATTTAAAAACTTTTTTTTCACAATTTTAGTAAGAATTTTGTTAACAATCGAATGCTGAGTTTTAATTTAAAATCCAACTGCAAACTAAAAAGTTATTGGCTAATAACAAAAAAAATAAAAAAAATCAAGCCAAAAAACATATATTTTTCTTTAAAGTAAAATATCTTTTAAACTATAAGACATGAAAACACTTCTCGGGATATTCTTTCTTTGTATATTCTAGGTTAACTAAAATCGCTTTAAATTTTTAAAACCGGATAGCCTTTAAAAAAGTTACAAGCCTCAGATTTTTTTTTAGTCCCAGGTAGTCAGCTTTGGCCTATTGTAACTCTGCTTGAGGTTCAACCAGAAGGCCACTCAGACAAGCGTTGTAAAGCCTGACTTTTCCTCTAAAGATGTATAAAGTTTCAGATAAATCCAATCAGCCGTTTAGAAGTACCAGATTTATTACCATTTATTTTGCAAAAGTCCCCACTGTGAACTGTTGTGCTTAAGCTACGTTCACATCTATCAAATATTTAACGAAATAAGTGTAACCAATAATTTCTGATTTAATTGTATGAAAATATTTTTAAAATGAGAATGTGTCTATTTGGTAAAAAGATTCCAATACACAATCAGGGGTCTAATCATATACGATATCAAGCAGAATTGATCGAAATTTTTAATTTTCGCATCATGGCATTCGATATCGAATAAAAAGTATCGTAATTTGAGATGATAGAATTCGACACCGAGTAATCAAACATCTACATCTATCGACTTGTCATTCGATAGGTAAGAGTCTATCGTATACACAATAATCTAATATTTAGAGACAAAAATACCTAAGAATTTCTAGTTTGCAAGTTTATTTTTATAAAAAAAGGAAGATATATACAATTTTAATTAATATGGGATATGTAAAATAAAATGAATAATAAATATTTCTACAATACAATGCAAAAGGAGCTAATGGCAGAATTTATGACCCAGGATCCAAAGTTGATCAAAATTATTTTAACAATTATTTTTTATCGTAAATTCAGCTGGCAAAGACTACACATAGTGATCCTTTATTATTTAAAATCTTCAAACGAGCCATAATGTGGGTAAAAGTGCGACTGCTGCCGACAAATACAAATAATAGTCAGTTTTATCTCTTATTTCCTTCCTAATACGTATCACATTCCTTGTTTGATAAAGATAAATAAAGAAAAATGAACGATTCAGTTTTAAAACACTTTAGTTTTAATTAAATTTTTTTTTTATCGCAAAAAATGTTTGTTTCAGTTGCTAGTTTCTTTTCATTTTTTATAAATTTGGAAAACAAATGATCGTAAATATATTACAATTTGCTAGAAAATTACGATTCGATTCCTATCGCATGCGGAGATTTACTTACTCGATACGTATCGAAATATTATTCGATACGATAGTGTACTCTATATCATGTTGTGATTAGACTCCAGTATTGTCATTCATCGTTTCATTTGTCGAGCATACACACGAAATATTAAAGAAACGATTGTCAAAAAATAGCGGTTACGCTTATTTTGTCAAATATTTGATAGATGCGAACATAGCTTTAGTTGTGTGACTTGTTGTTGTTCATTTTGATGTTCATGTTGTGTAAATGTAAATAGCCAGCAAATAGTCGACAAACTTCGTATTAACAGCAAACATTTCCTGCTACTGATTTAACATTACAATTGTTTCATATTGAATTTAAGCAAAAAATTATTAATTTAATCTTAAATCTCTTTGATTTAATACTTTTCATTGTTAAAACAATATTGCTATCAACGTTGCATTTCATTGTAATGTTTATTCAAGAGAGGAGGAAAAAAACCATATACCGATGAGCTAGATGGTAAAAACTTTTTAAAAAAATTTTCCTCGTGGCGTTTTACATACGGCTTACAAGATTTCCTAAGCCGAATCACTATAACTATATGCAAAAGGGTCCAGGACTGAGATAGGGCTTTAAGTCCCCCTAAAATATCTCTCAGGTATACATTTTCAAAACGCCGGTACACGTATACATTTTTTTGCTGCCCCCTATCAGAATCATTGGTTAGAACTATGTTTTTTTTGTGCTGTACAGTGAATCACAATAAACATTTTATATAGGAGAATTTTTATATCTTTAAGGAAGGCATGTTGTGATATATGCATTTTCAGAGGGAGTAAATACTTTCGTGGTAAAAATTATGAATAATTTTAATTGCCTACGAATTTGCTCAAGTGAGTGCTAATTACATGAGCATTCCTTATCTCTACTTGAAAGTTATACATACACTCTAAAACACTATTGTTGAAAATTACGTCGATAATAGTCGGCAACATTTTACAGATTATTATCGACCTAAAATTACACACGCATTATTTTTCAACAAAATGTTTTTAATAAAAAAAGTGACCTCCTGGCTGATAGTCTGACGTATCTACCATTCAGCCATAACCGTATTATACTTTATGTTACATTTTTTCCACTCGGACTAAATATGTTTAATTTGAAAGGTTTTTTCTTTAATAAAATAACTACAAAATCCATGTAAATTTAGACAAGGAGAAATTTTCAACACAAATTTAGACAATATATGATCGTAAATTTGAAGTAATGTTTTAGAGTGTATATGGTTATTTCCAGGGAAAAGCCCACTTTTCGTAACGTAACGCCAACAATCAATTAAGCTGTATTTCAAAGAAAACCCAATTTTTTACTTCTTTGTACAATCTGTGTAGGTCGTAAGTAGCTCTACATTTAGTAAAAATTTAGGAAAAATCGAACCACATAGTTTTGAAATACAAGCTTAATTCTATTATGACATTACGTTACTTTTCGCTGGAAATGCTCATATGCACACAGTATGTTGTCTTTTTATGAAGATGACATGTATTTCTAGTTTTTTTTATATTAAAAGCATAACGGCCTAATGATTAATCAGTTGCTTTTATCTTTTATTTACAGAGTGCGTTAAAAAAATTTGTGAAATTCAAAATGTAACGTCTAGACAACAACATTAGGTAAGTTTTCTTTTTTGTGTGTGTCTTAAAAATGTTTTTAGATTTAACCAGTTTCGTCTAATTCTATTAGGATTTTCTTACACATTCAAGCAAGCCAATACTCATTTACATTTAACTTGTAGTAAATAAAATTTACTGATAACATTGCTGTAATAAATTAAACTATAAAAATATTTCTATGTTTTATCATCTTCTAGCTAATTATGAAAAAAAAAATTACTCGCATACAAACATTTTATTTTTACTATTTCAAAATCCGATAATATTTTCTAATCGTTGCAAAAAATATGGAAATAGCAATCAAAACAATTGGCGATAGTAACAGGCCTTAAAAAGTATATTTCATATATTATTTTTGCTAAGAAGAGCCATTGTTGCGATGGGAATGGCCGAAAAAATCAGGAAATTTGCTATTAAACAAAATTCGATGACGATGACGCGCAAAAAAGTACACATTTTTTCAAACTAACAAATTGATATAAAAAAAAAATAAAAGATAAGAAATTAATTTTTATATGAGGGCAATTTTTGCGAAAAAATAGCAAATAAATAATAATTTGTTATTACTTTTTTTAAGGCGTTGGATCATAATGAAATGAATAAATGGGGTATCTCTTCAAATCCTTCACTATGAGTGATTATTTCAACAAATTTATTTATTTTTTACTTCAATGATAATCGTATGTTTATGTTTTAAGATTAACATGCCGAAGACCTCAGATAGCTAAAGAGCCAAATTGTTTTTGTACAGACATTTTATGTATTACGGCATGTATGTCTGTATGCAGGCATTTGTCAGAAGTACTTCTAATTTAAGAACGACCGTCGTCTTTTTTTTTAATCAAATTTATTTATGTTGTTTTTTTAGATTGCTGTGAGCTTGTCTTTCATGATTGTTTAATTTTCTATTATTTCATATAAATTCAATTAAAGTGAAAATCATTGATTTTAACGTTAAAAAACCGTTTTCATGTTTTCTAATAAATCAAAAAAATGTTTTCTAATAAATCAGAAAAAAAATTAATGTAAAATCAACATGACCCAATTTTGATTGGAAATCATAATAAATTTACAAGCAATAATTTGTCGTTTAAGTGTGTTAGTGTTTATTTGCTTTGTTCATTGCTACAATTCACCGTTGTGCTTAATTGTGTGCCTTGTTGTTGTTTATTCTTACATATGTCGGCTATGCAGACGACAAAAAACGAACTACCAGCGAAAATTCACAGCTACTGGTTTAAAATTACCATTGTTTCATATTCATTTTAAACGGAAAATTATTAATCTAATCTCAAATCTCTTTGATTTAAAATTTTTCTCTGTTAAAACAGCTTTGTTATAGACGCAAAATTTCATTTTAAATCAACATGACTATAACTTTAATTTCAAATAAGTTTTATGTTAAATAATCATATAAATCATGTTGCATTAAAATGAGATTCATTTTACATACGATGGGTATTTATTTAGTGTATAGGTAAAGTAAAGTTTGAAGCTCTTGTGGCTGCAGTGCTTAGCGCGAGGACTATCATGTAGATGGCACGAGTTCAAATCTTGGCTGAGGCAGCCAACTCCAATACAAAGTTTTCTGATGGCTATGCTTATACACATAACGTAAGTAATATAATTAATAGAATAGCTACATTAAAGTCATGTTGTTTCAGCTTGATATAACTTTATTTCAACATGATTCTTCGTGTTGTTTCAGTAACAAATTCACGTTGTTTCAATTTGAAATAACTTTGATTCAACATGATTCTTCGTGTTGTTCCAATATCAAATTCACATTGTTTCAACTCGAAATAACTTTGATTCAACATAATTTTTCGTGCTATTTCATTATCAACTTAATTTTAATTTAACTGTACTGGAATATTAAATCAACATGAAATACAGTTATTTCAAAAAGGTAAATGTTCTCTCAAAATTATTGTAAATCATACTGAATTAACATGAAACACCTATGAAGCAAAATCACTACCGAAAAATGGTTTTCGACAATTTTACATTGACATTTTTCTGTGTGTAGTCATTGCTGTGTGTAGTCATTTCTGTTCGAAGGACTAAATATTTATGTGAAAGTTTATTCAATTGGAACTACTGAAAACAGCTGTACCTACAGATTGTTTTCATTTTTGTAATTAAAATCAAATATATTTTAATTTCATAAATTTATTTTACTTTAATACACTTCCACTTAAAAATGTGTAAAATATATAATATTATAAAATTTGTTCTTAATAAAAGCTCAAAAAAAAATTTCAAGCTGCAAGAACTTTAACTTTTGACTTTTATTCTTAAGAGCAGGGGACCATTTCTCAAAAAGTACAAGTACAAATCTACATGTAAAAAACACACAAAACAATAATAACATTTGTGGAAGTGTAGTTTTTTGTGTGTATTTTACTTGTAGACTTGTAACTGGTAGTTTTGAGAAACGCGCCCCAAGTGTCTTAAGGACAAATTAAGCCATATATCATGAAAATCGATGGATAAATGTTGATTTTATTAGCAATTAAGATACTTAAAAGGTGAAAATATAACATTATGAGTTGAAAAGTGGGCAAGGCCATACGCACAAAAAGTAAATCTCCTTTTTCAGTTTCTTATATTTAGCTGATTCTTTTGAAGCTTTGTACACACATTGTGGTTCCAATCGAAAAAAAAGGATATTTAATCTGTATGTTTGAAACTTGCGATCCGATTACAAAACGATGTATGAAAAAATCATAGAGGACGACCTAAGCTTTACGAATGTTGATATTTGTATCATCATGTTGAAACAACGTTGAGCTACAAGGTGTCAAATTTACAAATGTAATCCGATTTTTATTAATTTAAACTTGCTGTAAAGTTTATAAACCGATACAGAAAATACATTTTACTTTATTAAGACATCTTTGATATTTTTGAAGATATTTGTGATTGAATTTTAAAATTTTAGCTTTTCGCTTCGACTTTGTTCTCTATTTCGTCAATATCGCCGGTAATAGCATAGCCAAAATGTTCAAAAAATATTATATGATTTTCAGCACAATGCTGGATAACATGCAGAAAGAATTTTTTAGTTATAGTGAAAAATTGCATAGTTTTGACAAAAATAGACCTTAATTGTTCGACGTTTTTCTCCAAATTTTTTCAAAACTAAATTTTTTTATTTTCAATATATCAAAAGAATGGACTTCAAAAATTATTCAGTTGAAGTTTAAAAAAAAATGTGGCCAAGAGTGCAGATTTTCTAAAAATAGTCAAATTTTCAGAAGCATTTTATTTACTTGCATGAAAACTGTACTGAATTTAATTTTTTTATATTTATTTCTTTACTATTTACAAAAAAAACATAGCAATCCTCTTATGTTAAACAATTTTAACAATATATTAAACGGGGATTTTTTATAAATTCTTAATTAAAAAAAAAATAATTAAAAAATATTAAAAAATAGTAACCGCCTTTTCTTTTAGATTTCACTCTCTGCTTAAATAGAAAACCATAAATTGGAAAAATGCAAATGCCACAGCAAAAATCTAGTTTCTAAAATAGAAAAACTGTTTTCCCACATAAGACATAAACATATTTTTTTCTTAACATTTACGCGTATAAACTAGGAAAATGAGTACAAGGAAAACACTTTAATTTAAATCCAATTGCTAAGACCACAAATTCAATTACTTTATTATTGAAGTCCAAGCCGAAATTGTTTAAACAGACAATAACAAAAATTTTGTTTATCAATTACTAAATTTGAAGCAAGGAGTGAGATCCACAAACTCTAAACACAAGTTTTCGTTTACGAAATTTTATTTGCGAATTTGAGAATTCCTGTATTGTTTATCATTAAATAATCTGGATGCCAACTACATACACATTTCTCCAAACTACAAGTAAAATACTTGAAACATTAATGAAATTGAAACCCAGCAAAAACGTTTTGGCATTTTTTTTTTGATCGGTAGTACTTTTTAATGGGTTACAAGGTAATTACTTATTTATTTTATTACTCTGCTCTAAATTAAAGCTACTACTTACTAATAAACAAAACAAGTATGTATTTATCACATTATCTGAAAGTAGTTATAATTTATTGCTATGTGTTAATAAGATAAGTAGACAAACACTTTTCAGGTTAACATGTGTTTGTATATGAGAACAAATTTTTGGCGCAAAAATGGGTAAGTGAGTAAAGTAGTCGTCTAAAAATCTGAATGCACAGGTTCGTATCCCAGACGGGTCAATAAGAAAAAGGTGTGAAAAAATAAAAATGTACGGGTGTGTTCTGTATTCCATACGGAATTGAAATGTATGGAATTAGCAATGCCTTGTTGTTGCAAATTATTATTAATAACAACAATGCTTTGGTAATACTTCCGCAAGGAATACAGAACATACCCGACAGTGTCTATAAAAAAACCTTTTTTATTTTATTACATTAATTTTAGTTTTGTAACGTGCTTGTTTATTTGACCACTTATTTTTTAGCTTTAAGTAAGTCAAATAATAAGTAGTTAATTGACGTGATAAAGTTAGTACGATTGTAAGAGATGCCCCTTATTTTTTGCACTTCCCAAACAAATATAAGTTGTTATCGTGTCAAATTATAAGTACCGAGGAAAACTTTTGTTGGAAAAGTAATTATTTAAAATAGCTAATAAGCTTACCCTTCATTACTTTTACTTTGGATTACAAATAGCCAGCTATAAATTTTAAGCAGATACAGTAATACTCTCCCATTAAGAGAACAAATGGCTTATTTAATTTTTAGTAAGTAATTGTTCAGCTACTGCACTCTAAAACATTACTTCAAATTTACGATCATATATTGTCTAAAATTGTGTTGAAAATTTTTCCTTATCTAAAATTACATCGATTTTGTAGTTATTTTATTAAAGAAAAAACCTTTCAAATTAAACATATTTAGTCCAAGTGGAAAAAATGTAACATAAAGTATAATACGGCTATGGCTAAATGGTAGATATGTCAGACTATCAGTCAGGAAGTCGCGGTTCAAACCTGCACGCAGCCAATCGCTTTTTTAGTAAAAACATTTTGTTGAAAAATAATGCGTGTGTAATTTTAGGTCGATAATAATCTGTAAAGTGTTGCCGACTATTATCGACCTAATTTTCAACAAAAGTGTTTTAGAGTGTGTAAAGTAATTTATACGGTATGTTGTTTATGGTTGAAAAGTACGTTGTTCGATAATAACAACTAATTACCAAGTTTATGCTGGGTAGTTACGATTTAAATCCTCATATAATTTTTTGGCTACCAGCAAGCCAAATTTTTGCTGGGAATATAAAGGAAACAACTGGTGGAATTTTAGTTATAGAAATAGGCTCAATATTACAGTTAAAGAAAAAAAAACAAAGTACCGCCGCCATAAGAATTTCTCAGTTTAAAGTTTTGCTGTTATATAAAACGATATTTCTTTCTTTGTGAATTTTTATCTTCTTATTTTATCTTTTTATATATTTCTTTTTACATTATTTTGATGGCACTCCTCACGCAATATTTTATTTTGTTCGCAGACTACAACGATAATTTGTTTGTATTTTTAATTCGTCAATAATATGCCGTCATTATCAAATAAACTATAACTTATAATTTCCAGCAGAAGCCCAACAAACAAATGGTAAGATGTTTAAAATGTGATTTCTTTTATAATTTGATAGCAAACGCTACTATCAAACATGTTTCAAGCCTAGAGAGAAGTTAAAAGTTAAACTTTGCCACCGCCGCTACTTCTGGCAAATTTCAAGTTCAAAGCATTGGAAAGTCCTTAGATGTTTGGAGTAATTAAAAGCAGTAATTAACATTTTTGACCACGATATCTCTCGAAACATTTAACCGATTTCGATAAAATGCGCGGAATTCTACTCAGTTTTTCAAGTTAAAAAAAGTAGCCGAATACTTAAAATCAATTTGACAAGAAGTTTTAAAGTAATCAAGTCCAAAAAAAGGTAGCGAATCCTAAATATCAATTTGACCAAAAGCTTTAGAGTAATTAAAAAAACAACTTTTTCGAACTCTCGAACTAATTAATCGATTTTAATCGAATTTATAACAGTCGGCGTGGTTTTTTGAGCTTAAGAGCTGATTGGATTTTAGATTACATATATTTTGTATTTTAAAATGTAATTGAAGAAACCCTTTTTCCAAAAATTTTCTAAATCTACCGAACCGAATCGGTTCACTATCTAAGTGAGGTCAATGACATTAGGATGCCGCAAATTTGGTTCCAATCGAGTAAGCCATTGCTAGTTGGCCACGTCTTAAGGACATAATCAATGACGGGTATACGACAATGTTAAATCCTCGACGAAAAATGTCGGACAGCCAGAGGAAATCATCAAAGGTGTTTTCGAATAAGTGTCGCGATAATCGTGTACGTTTCAATGAGAGACAATGTCGCTTAGACTGTCGTTCACTTAATACTAATGTGAATACGTGGGCGACATTGTCGCCTATTTTGTCAGCAATGATTACATAAGCGACAGTGTCCACTATCTTATCGTGAATGATTAAATAAGCCAGAATATAGCTTATTTTGTCGTCAATAAAATAAGCAAAAATATCGCTTATTATGTCATCAATGTTTACATAGGCTACAATGGCATTTATATTCTCGTCAACGACAACATAGCGACAGTGTTGCCTCTTTAATCATAAAACGGACTTTATTTAATATTTTTAACACACAAATTTAGCTTTTTGCTTAGTTGTTTGTTTTCGTTTCTTTTCAATTACTGACTGACGTAGCTGGAATTCGCAGTAAGGGTCTATGTTTATAAGTTTTCGCGCTTACCACCTTGCAATAGTACCACCTAAAACATCGGCAACAAGAGGCCATAATTTTCATTTGTTTGATTGAAGACTAAACCTAAGACGTTGTCGCTCATTTTGGCCTTAACAAATCTGGATTGAGGACAAAATGTTAGGCAATGTCGCCCACAAATTTACTGAAGATAAAATGTAGTACACTGTCACTCATATTCTCCTGGATAAAATTGTATTAAGGACAAAATGTAAGATATTGCCGTTCATATTGTCCTCAACAGCTTTAAGACTGAGTTTTCAAAACATATGACAGGATACTTTAAAAAAAACTTGAGTTGCACCCAAATCCCCTAGGCCACAACATATTAAGTTTAGAGGCCACACTCGGCTGAGAAGGAGGACCACTATTGCTCTCAGCCGAACACGAGAGATAAAAGACAACCTAAAAACCAAACGCAGAAACCAAAATTTGTTTCTGGCATTGGCTGGCCTTAAATATTTAAATTTTAGAGTCAAGATTTGAAATATGTTGTCCACAACAAAGTTGGATTGAGGACAACCTGTAAGACATTGTCGCTCGTCTTGTTTTCCATAATATTACTGAATACAAAATGTAAGACATTGTCGCTCATATTGTCCTTAACAAAGTTGGATTGCGGACAATGTGTAAGACATTGTAGCTCATCTTGTCCTCCAAAACGTTAGTGAAGACAAAACGTAAGACACTGTTGCTCATGTTGTCCTCAACAAAGTTGGATTGAGGAACAAAATGTAAGACGTTGTCGCTCATATTTCCGTCATAAGTATTTCACAGAGGAAAACATGCAAAAATTTCTAGTTCAGATTGTCGTGACTTCCTTTAAATTATCGATTATAACACCTAATCGACAGAGGACTATTCGTACAAGAATCGTCGGCGACAATGTCGTGCAAGGCAATCTAACCAAGTTTGTTTTTAAGTTATGAGAGGTTTACATACATACATGCACACACATACAATCGCATGCATACCTTCATGCATCCACACGGACAGGATCGTAAAATAGTCAGAACAGGCTTCAAAACGTCGAGATCTGAAGAAAGTTCAATTTTTGAAAACTGGGGTGAAGTCAGTAACTTCCCATTTTTAATAGCTGAAAGCTTAGAAATTATAAATTTAACGGTCTTATTCATAAAAAATATTTTCTGTTTAGTAAGAGCTTATTTGACAACTTTCTACACAATAATTGTCAAATATGCCTTTAATAAGCATAACATATTTTTTATATATAATGCAGTAAATGTTCGAAATTTGTAGAAAATTTTGTATTGAAGGTTTCAGTTGCGCAATTATTTGCAACGTATTTTAGAGTTTGATGAAGTTTTTATTGAAACTAATTTAAATAAAATCTATTCTATGTAATGGCTCTTCCATAGTGTGAAAGAGTTTCAGAAATAAAAAATTACAATAAAACACATATTAATTTATTAGCAATCCTCCTTTAATAAACATTTGCGGACAACATTTTGTAAAAAGTTGAGAAAATTATTTATTTATTTGTTTTCAAAATGGTTTCAAATGCTGAGGTTTTTTAATCAGAGTTCGATTTGAAGTCATTTTTCTATTTGAAATGCGATATACACAAGTATGTGTTTGCTGGGAAGGGTTCTGTGTTACATTTTTGATTGTTTGAATAAACAGTTATCAATAAGTGTACACAAAATAATTAACTTCTCCAATTGACGACAACAGTAAATTAAAATGTTGAATTTCATTTTCATGTGAAATTGGAAAATAAAACAGCTGCTTTGATAAAGAATAAGTACACAGAGGTACTTACAAATTTATGTTTGCACACTTACGTACTCGTATGTATGTATACACCCAGAAAACATTTTTTTTCGTCAGAAAAAAATCGTAAGTGGCTGCGTTTATTATGAAAATCAAAAGCATTTTGATATTCTTCAATATTTCCCCTCCGTATATGTGTACATATTTTTTGTAAACAAACGCACACAAAACACATATATTGAAGCTGAATATTGACCTGTATCGCATTCGCTTTAGGCTTTACAAGACAATCAACGTAATTGTCTAAAATTCCCTCAGACATTGGGCAGAGCAGTAGGCAGTTATCAAAGTAGTCTGCGTATTATTCAAAGGCAATATTTCACAAAATAGTCTGCGCATTTTCTGGTCCATGTGTCCGACTTTTAACAGTTTTTTCTGCACAATGTCTGACTTTCAGTTTTGTAATAATTCTCATTTCTCTCCTGAGACTATAAGCACAAATATTTGAGTTTTGAAGCTTATGAAATGTGGGTAAATGTTTTCTGATGAGCTGGCATAACCAGCAGAACAATGCGTGCAGAATTTTAAACGACAGTTCTTAAAAATTTTTAATTTTAGCTCCGAATTTTCCGCGATATTAATAGGATAGGATGTAAAAAGTATCATTTTACATCCTATCCTATATTTTTCTGATGGTTTATTCAATGTTCAGACATGACCAAAATATCTTTCGAATTTCCATAGGAAATTCATACAGAATTCTCTTAGACATATTGGCATATGTTTTAGAATTTCCTCAGACAAAGAGATTCAGTTTCTTGTCAACCACTCATATGATTTTTGCTACGTTTTCTGATCGACTTCTGATATGACTTCGGCATCTTGTGCAGACTTTCAGACTGAAAATGGTTTGCTGGGTATCAAAAGAATTTTGTTATGTACATACATATGTATGTATATATAAACTGTTTATTTACCCAACACAAAGTTCATGCTAGAAACTACAAAATACGATTATTAGTATCTTGTCTAACAAAATATGTTTGTTTTGTTTTTGCTACGAACAAAAAGAACCGGAGATGATGTGAACAAAAACAAAAAAAAAACTCAATAAGAGAGAAATACACAATATAAATCGATATTTTCATCTGCACTCTACAGATTTCTCCGCATAAGAATTTTATTTGATTTTGTTTTATTAAACATCTGTACATACTCATATGCCTAATTAAATCTTTACATGCAATTGTATTTATACGCTCTATTTACCAAAAGAACTGCTTGAGTAATAAACACTGTTGTCCTTTTGGCGTTTTTTATACTATTTAAGTTGATTCTTTTTTAATATTTTATATGAAATTATATAGTTCCCATAAAACATAGTGACTACTTAGAAGCGGATTGTTAAGACTAGTACCAAAAAGAGATTTCAAACTTTGTAAATATTTTCTTTTCTCTATTACATTTCTTATCATACTTTTCTTTGCTTATTTTATTTTGCTAGATTATGAACACGTTCTTAGCATGCAGATGTGCGACACCCAACAAAACTGATCATTTTATGTAGATACGGCTGTCCGTTTATTTGTTTACACTAATTTTACAGTTTTGATATATAGTACAGTAAGCAGAAACGTGTTTCTCTTTTACTCAATAATTTTTCGAGTATATTATTGTAGAGAGATCTATGTATTCATATAGTTTTGAGTGAATACGTAAACACATTAATGTGCTGTTTCCACAATGCAAGCAAGCAAGCGACTTGAGTAAAAAATTTGTATGGAAATCACTCAAAAAACTGAGTGCTTTTCATATAAATTTTTTGACAAGCAGTGTTTGTTTGCATTGTGGAAACAACACATAAGTGTTGCCGATTTAGAGAGTTTTTTTTAAGTAAATTATGCTTCTATAGCACGTGTGAGCAATTAATATAGAAAAATTTTATGAAAACCACTCAATCAGTTGTTTTTTTTTGTGTAATCTCTACACAGAGAAAACTTTCAATGTAAAATCGTCGAAAACCAGGTTAATTTAACATTTTTCGGTAGCGATTTTGCTTCATAGACATTTCATGTTAAATCAACATGATTTTGAATTAATTATTTTTCATGTTGATTTAATATTGCAGTACAGTTAAATCAAAATTAAGTTGATACTGAAACATTACAAAAAATTACGTTAAATCAAAGTTATTTCGATTTAAAACAACGCATATTTGATATTGGAACAACACGAAGAATCATGTTGAGTCAAAGGTATTTCAAATTGAAACAACGTGAATTTGATAATGAAACAACACTAAGAATCATGTTAAATTATAGTTATATCGAGCTGAAACAACATGACTTTAATGTAGCTATTTTATTAATTATTTTACTTACTTGATGGTTATTAGCATAGACATCAGAAAACTTTGTATTTTAGTTGGCTGCCCCAGCCAAGATTTAAACTCTTGCCACTTGTATGATAGTCCGCGCGCTATCCACTGCAGCCACAACAGCTTCAAACTTTACTTTAGCTATACACTAAATAAATACTCTTCGTATGTAAAATGAATATCATATTAATTTAACATGATTTAAATGATTATCTAACATAAAACTTACTTTAAATTAAAGTTATAGTCATGTTGATTTAAAATAAAATGTAACGTTCATAACAAAGTTATTTTAACAGTGAAGAACTTTAAATCAAAGAGATTTAAGGTTAGATTAATAATTTAATATTTAAAATTAATATGAAACAAGGCTAATTTTAAACCAGCCGCAGTAAATTTTCGCTGGTTATTCGTTTTTTGTCGTCTACATGGCCGGCACATGTAAGAATAAACAACAACAAGTCACACAACTAAGCACAATAGTGAACAAAGCAAATAAACACTAACACACTTAAATGACAAATTATATCTTGTAAATTTAATATGATTTCAAATCACAATTGCATCATATTGATTTTACATTCCTTAAATTTTTTTGTGTGTATGTACATTTTTTAGATGCACATTAAGGTTACAAAATCATCACTTAAAAATTTCGTATAACTACGACTTTCATTTCTGATGTTTTCTTGAAAAGCGATTTCCAACAAGTGCGGATAGCTATTGAAATGATTTGACACCAGCTATCATCTTACTTATAAAAATGTAAGCTCAATGCACAAAAACGCTGAAAAATCGAATTATATAATTTTATTTCGGGCTAGAGTGAATATGGCGAAAATTATAATATATTATTCATATATGAATGTTATCTTCGCATATTTTTTTTATATTTAAATTGGTAACGAAAAAAAAGCCCGTAAATGTACACTTAAAATGCGAATAAATACATCATCTTATACGAATGAATTTTTTTTTTAATATTTTTTTCTGCCTACTAAAGCTGTTTTTAGATTGTTATACAAGCTATTCGACTTCTGCACAAAATGCTACTCTGATATAATGTGTTGGTATTGCTTTTTTAAAACTTTCCATACTCTTTAGATCAGGGTTGCATTTTCTACAGAAGTCGAACGGCTTGTGAGATAGTGTAAAACAGCTATAAATGGTATCTCGCTCTCACTTCATAAAAATTGTTTTGCCTCCGCTTGAAAACAGCAAAAATGAAAAAATAAGTAACCTTAAATCCGAAAAGGCCTTGTTTTTAATTTTAAAATCATGTCTGCAAGTTGTTTGTCATTCGTGACTTTTCTTTTTAATATTAAATATCATTATTAAATAAATCAATAAAATGGTAAATCGTGTAAATTCATTAAAACTCTTCTTTAACCCCCGAAAAAGAGGGGTGTTATAAGTTTGTAGTGTGTGTCTGTGTATATGTGTGTCTGTACAAGTCATCATACAGCTCAAATGGCTGGACCGATTTTTATTTAGTTTTCTTCTATTTGAAAGGTGACTTGGATATGTTTGAATAAAATCGGTACAGTCGCTTAGAAGATATCTTGTTGAAATAATACTACATGTTTAAGTCAATAAAAGTATAATAAAATGGTTTTCCTTAAATTTTTGCAAAAAAAAATCTTCAAGTAATTGATCTATAATAGCGATTACGCAATGCTCGCCATTGGCAAACATAGCGGGGGTAAATTTAAATTGCTGAAAATTGCCAACTAATCTAATAGAAATATTTTCGCACTGTCTTACACTTTGCTATCAAAATCAAAAATTTTTAGAAAAATTGTCATAAATTATTTTGACTTTAGATTAGAAAGTTATTATTGGGAACTAATCTAATCATTGCAAAATTTTGATTTACTATATAGTTTCAAGTACATATTTAAATAATACTTAGCATTTCTTATAAGTAACTTTTTTTTTAAATGTCAATAACTTCTAAAAACTTAACCTTGAAAAAATTTCGTTTGATATTTTGAACTTGAAAATTTGTGTTTATATCTCTCAATATAAATAAATGTTATTGAAAATAAACTTTTTTTGCAAGAATACATTTTTTTTTACTTTGCATACACTTGAAATTTTGCAGAGCTTTCTATGAAAGACTATTCTCAAGTTTTTCATATAGTATATAAATCTCTTGTAAAGTTTTTGATAGCATTTTAAAGACCCCTAAAAGTATAATATGACTTATGAAATCGGGAATGGTTTCTTATCTCTTAGACAAATGGATTTCTAAGACTCAAATTTCCGCGCCAGTTGTGCAATATTTCGTAATATAGCACATATAGTAACTAACAAAAGTTAAATTTTTATGTAATTTTTATGTAGTGAGTGAGCAAGTAATGCATGAGAAAATTAATTTTCAAGAAATACATATGGGTAAAATTCGTTTAAAATCGCAAAAAAGGGGGACAAATTTTATATTAGAACTTTAATATTTAAAAACTTTAAAATATGTAATAAATGAGCAATGGTCTGTAGATTGTGGAAACATAACTGTCTCCTAAAGAAATCATGTATTTAATGTTTTTCTTGGTTCTTTTACCATATCAACGCACAATGTCTTTGTCATTCGTTACCTGACTTTAGGACGATGTGCCTTTTATATTATTTTACCACGTTTTAATTGCTGACAACTAATTTAAATAATTCTTGCAAGAAATCCGGCTACAAAATAGGGGTGGCATTGCACACATTTTTGACCATCATGTTGTACTTCCACAATAATTTACTGTGTAAGCGAACTTTTATAAGGACCGGTTAAGTAAAAGTAGTTTAAATGAGTATTTACTTTTTATGTGCGTGTTACTGTTCACTTTTCTAGCCATAATGTTGTATTGTAGCGATAACTATATATGTGTGCAAAATTTCATAAGAATGACCTAAGTAAAAGTAGTTGAAAAGGAGTGTGTACTTACTTTGCATGGGCGTGATCCTGCCCACTTACATCCTTTTAAACAAAAAAATAATAATAATACAGTGGAAAATACGTGATGAATTGATAACCTTTCGCTCTTTTTCAAGTCAGTTAATAAAAGCCAAAGATAGATAGATAGATAAAAGTAATTCTCTTTGCCTTTCTTTTGCTTACTTACTGTTTGGTTATATTCTGCATACTATTTTTCTTCTAGTGTTAATTTTTCTCTATGACGTTTTTAGATCTCTGCTCTGCTGAATTTAGTTTTCTTCTCCTTTAAAACCCAAAACAATAACAAAAGCACAGAAATCAGATATTAGAAACTACCACAACAAAATCCATACAAATAGACAAGGTAACGAATTACAAGTTTTTGTTTTCCTTTTTTTTAACAATCTTAAGCAAATGTTCTATTATAATTGAATAATTCACAACTCAAATTATTACAATTGAAAAACAATTTATTCTTTTAGAATAGTTTTTTGTTTTATTCAACAGTCGCCTGAATTTTTTGAATTAACATTTAAGTAACGATTGACGAACTCCTCACAAATTGATGAAGCTTATTTTTCAATAAACATTTTAATTTCATATGTTTTCCATAAGTGTTTTTGCATTGCAATTATAAAAACATTAAATTGCAAATTTTAAAAACTACCAAAGAAAATAGATGATAACTTCAAAACGGCTGGACCAATTTTCTTCAAGCAAAGGTTAGAAAATTTGGGATGAAATCACCTTTCAAAAAAAATGCACTAAATTTAAATCGCTTCAGCCGTTTGGGAGCTACGTTGTCAAACACACACACACAGATTCAACAGGATACATCTAGAAAATATGGGATATGTTCTTAGCGACTGCACCGATTTTCTTCAAACATAGCTAAGAACACTCTCGATAAAGTCGCCTTTCAAATAGAAGAAAACTAAATCGAAATCGGTCCAGCCGTTTGAGCTGTGTGATGACTTGTACAGACAGACATATACACAGAGACACACTACAAACTTATAACACCCCTCTATTTGGGGGGTTAAAATAAGAGTTTTAATGAATTTAGATAATGTTTGTTGAAAATGAAATTTAAAAAAAAAAACATTAGGGAAAAATAATAATATCTTAAAAAAATTTTGTTTATCAAATATAGAAAAAATCTTTATCACAGAAAAAATTTTTTTTTTATTGAATCAATACATTTCCACAAAGCTGTACACAAAAATATTTATCACAGGAAATTCAACGATTTTTTTCTGTGTAGTCACGTGACCGGTTGCCAAGTAGTAGCGACCAGTGCTGGCTCTGGAACTTTATATGAAATGGACCGGTTAGTTTTGTATATCGCATCGCAGTCATCGGCGGGGGTAAATTCACATAATCAAGGACAGGACAGATGCCAAGTCTATTATCCAATTGCACTGTTGTGCTTAGTTGTTTGACTTGTAGTTGTTTATTTTGGTGTTCGTGTTATGCAAATGTAAATAGCCGACAAATATCGCATAACGAGCGAAAATTTTCCGCAGCTTATGTAAAATACCATTGTTTCACAGAAAAAACAAAATTTAATTTTCTGTAAAGAAATTTAATGAAATAGTAAATATTTTGTCTAAAAACGGACCTAAAAACTAATTTGTAAATATATGCAAAGTATCTCAACAATTTCATTGAACAAATTGTTTAAATCTATAAAACAATTTGTCTAAAAATATTAACAAATTGTAAACAAAACACTAAATCAAACAAAAAGATCTACTGGATTTTCTGGAAAATATCAAACAATATTTTTGTCTGAATTTATAATACAATTAGTCAAAAAATACTAACAAATATTAAACAAAATAGTTTACTTAATCAAACAAAAATATTTACTATATTTTTTGTAATATATCAAACGAAATTTTTGTCTGGATCATCATAATCATCCATTAAGCATTTATGAAATTTCACTTTGTTAAATGTGTTGAAGTTCGAGTGTTTATCTAAAGAGTCTAAAAAATTAATGAGAACTAACGCAACTACATTAACGAATTGATTCACTCAAAAATCTTCAGTAAACAAACTTGCTACATTCGCATTCCATTATGCTATCATTGTTGTTGTTGCTATTTGTGTGTATGGCGTCATCGGTGTTGTTTTTTACAACACAGTTTTTCTTGTTGCTTTGATTCAGTAAAGAACATTTACTGAATATTACATTTATTTTTTGACAAACTTTTGTCTCAGAATTTGTTTGTGCTAATTTTTTATGTGTTAATATTAATTTTAAATGAAAAACATTTAATATAACCTTAAATCGCTTTGATTAATTAAGTTATGAGTTTTGGTCGAACTGTGTATGGGTTTACATCCTAAAAAATTTAATTATTTTGGTTTGAGTTCGGTTTTAGTTTAATTTTTTAATCAAATTATATTTTTATTTAGAGATAAATGTGAAGCACATAGACAAAGAAAAATTTGACTGTGCGGAGGGTTGAACTGACATGTTCCGATAGCTCCCGCTATTATCATCAGAGTTCTTTACCGCGTACAAACAAACATTCACACACACGTATTTGTAATTATAAATGATTATTCATACTAGAATAGAGAAATAACAAGAAGCATAACAAAGTGCATAAAGGAAAAAGTGAATATCAATTATTATCAAATGAAATGCAGCTCTAAGGCTGGATGTACATACCACGCGTTACGCGGCAACGTTTTCTTGCTTTTTAAACGTTGAACTCGTTAAAAATAGCAAGTAACGCACCACGCTCTTGAGCCTTTTTTGCTAATAAGATTTCAAGCCTTTGCCGGCTTCTATTTTGTCTTGCTTTACGTTTCATTTTTCTTTAACTATTTAATACATTTTTCATTCGTTGTTTAATAAAAAAATTTATTTTTAAAAATTATTTTTCTATTGAAGAAAAAGCTATATTTGATATAAATCTGGCAACACTAGCTGTCATTTCGTATACATTTAAGAATGTCCAATTTTTCGCGAGGTGCGTGCATGGCAAACTTCTCTTTGTAACTTGCCTTATTAAAAAACGCACTATTTCAACTTTTTGACAGAAGTCCGTAACGGATTAGCACATTGAACTCGTGCTATGTAACTTTAGCTTAAGAGCGACAGTATGAATTGATTAAAGGTAAATAATATTCAACTCTTGACTGCAAACCTCCGACTTTGGTCGAGCGGTCTATGCGGTAAAGACCTCTGACAGGAATAGCGGGAGCTTTCGAAACATGTCAGTTCAACCCTCCGCGCAGTCAAATTTTTTCTTTGTCTACATGCTTCACATTTATCCCAAAATAAATATATGATTTAATTGAAAACTTGAAACCGAACTCAAGCCAAAATAATTAAATTTATTTTTATATCTCTTTGATTTTTTTATTTTTCACTGTAAAAAGTAACAGTATTGTCAACTTTACACTTCATTTTAAATCAACATGACTATAACTTTAATTTGAAATAAATTCGAATAAAAATTAAACTCATTTTACTTATGATGGTATTTATTTAGTGTATATCTAAAGTAAAACTTGAAGCTGCTGTGAGTGCAGTGGGTAGCGCGTTGACTACCAAGCAGGTAGTCCGAGTTCAAATGTTGGTTGGGGCAGCCAACTACCTCACCAATTTTTCTGATGCCTTTATTTTTAATTTATTTTTAATTTAATTTAATGAAATTAGTGAAATAGCTACATTAAATTTACGTTGTTTCAACTTCCATCATTATTCTTCGTATTATTTCAGTATCAACTTCATTTTGATTTAACTGTACTAGAATATTAAATCAACATGAAATATGGTTATTTCAAAGGGAAAAATTTTTTTCGACGGTTATTGTAAAATCATGTTAAATAAACATGAAACACTTATGAAGCAAATTTACTACCGAAAATTTTTAAAATAACTTTATTTTCCACGATTGTAATATGACATTTTACGAAAACTATCGAGAACGATGTCTTTCGACGAATTTATCAATTTTAATTAAATTTGCAGCAAGCGACGTTTCTTTTTTAAGTTAAAATTTGATGAAATTTTATATTCGATCAGACAGACCATCACTTTAAAATTTATTTCGAAAAAATTTTTTTTTTAAATTTTAAATTCAATTAGGGCAAAACATTTTATACTTGCGCAATATCTAAGTGTAGTCAAAGTCTTTAGAATTCCCGGCATTCCCGAGTTTGCGAGGTATAATGAGGTCCGGGATGAAAAATCCCTCCAGCGTGAGCCTTAGTACTCTTGAGCGAGAGTACTTGTGATCGTTACAAGCACAATTGTTCAAAAAATAAAAAATAAAATATAAAAGTTTTGCATGAAGGTGCAGAATTTTGCATGATTAACTTTGTTTCAAGAGAGTGTGCGTATTAGCAACAAGGCAATTTATTTAATGGATTTTCCTCTTGCAAATATTGCTTTTAAATTATTTTTTCTGATAGCATTCAAAAGTTGTATTTTTCATTTTTTTTCTTTTTTCCTTTTATTTAATTTCCCACAAAAATTATGTTTGCAACTTTTTCTTAACAATTCAAGACTTTTAAAAAGTTTTAATTATTATGTCATTCACTGTTTACTAATGGTTGCACTTATTTTAATTTTTTTATACATATTTTGTTTAAAGCTGTCAACATCATGTATTTGAAATAAATATAAATGAGTATGTGCCTTTTAATAATATGAGCACATGCAATAAATACAGTAGGGTTTCGACTAAAAACTAGCTTCAAAATGTAAAGATCATATGTGTCTTATATACTCATGATTGAAAAATTAGCAAGTGTGATTTTTCAAAATGTGTATATATCTTGATTTTTCTTAATTTTTAAGGGACACCCTATGCCAACCCACATTTACTTACATATCTCAGCATTTTAATATTTATTTTCTTTTTTGTATGTATAAATTTTTTGCTCTTAATTTAAACTGCAAGTGACAATAGAAGAATAAAATAGATTTACGACAAAAATGGAGGGAAAATCCTGTATTCATATGAGTTAGCCAGTATATCAATGTAAGAGTGTGTGTGTTACTATGTATTTATTCATCAGGCTCATACCAAGCCAAGTCTAAACAATATTTGAAATGCTGTATTTTTTTATTCCTTTTATTTTACATAAAACTTTTGGAACAATGACTTTTAAAAAAATAAACTCAGGCAAATTTACTTGTTTAGGAAAAAATTGTATAATTGTTAATAGAGCCTATTTTTTATTTAGTTTCTTTTTTGCTTTGTCAATTGTTTGGTTTAGAAACACAAATTTTGCTATCTGAATTTTAACATTTTTCATGCTATTTTAAATCATTTAAAAAGTGGATTTTTAAAATATTTGTTAAATATTTAAATAAAGTATTTAGATAAATAACTCAGACTTTTTAGATTTTTTTCTTAATTGAATGCTTTGAAATTAAAGAGTGAATAAAAGTGCCTCAAAGGAATACTTTTTTAAATTGTTTTTTATATAAGAAGAAAACTATACCAACAAGCCTCAGAAAAAAACTTTTTTTTTTGCTTCCGTTGTGGTGAAATTCCGCCCACTTTAGCTCCGATCATGCTTAAGTTACGATGCATAGTGGTGTAAATTAAAAAAAGTGGTAGCAAGTATGGAACTCCTAAGCTACTAAATGGATTTATCAAAGCATTGAAATGGTTATAGAGGATGAGTCAAGCTCTCAGAATCGTATCTTTTGAAGTCTTTAGCTCCACCAGGTGCCGAGTTACAAGGGGTGAAATTTGGCTACCTCGGCTGTGAAAAACATTGTGCGGCTTGAAACTTTCGTAAATATTGACCGATTTGTAAAATTTTGCGTAAATTGCGGAAAACAGAAGTATTTTGAGATTTTTGTAAGTTTCTCGCCATTTACTTGAGATTTAAGAGGTAGCCTCAGATTCAGATTCAGCGCATCGAAATACTTGTAGGTGAGTGGGTCTGATGAAATAGACACCCAACTTTTTTTTTATATTTTATGTCTTTGCTTGACAATCATGATTGCCTGCTATTTTGGTCGTCTCTGCTACTAAAATTACACAGAAAAAGCTGAATTTCGTTTTCTGTAAAGTAATTCAATGAAGTAGTAAATTTTTGGTCTAGGAACGGAACTACAAACAAATTCGCAAATATAGACAAAAATATCTCAACAATTTCATTAAAAAAACGTGTTTTTTCAGTGAACAAATTGTTTAAATCTATAAAACAGTTTGGCTAAAAATATTTACAAATTGTAAACAAACCAATTTACTAAATCAAACAAAAAGATTTACTAAATTTTCAAAAAAATATCAATCAATATTTTTTCTGAATTTATAAAACAATTAGTCTAAAAATACTAGCAAATATTTAACAAAATAGTTCACTTAATTGAACAAAAATATTTACTGGATTTTTTGTAATATATCAAACAAAATTTTTCTTCAGTAAACAAACTTGGCACATGCAAAGCAAAAACTATTTCCAGCTACTTCTATGAAACCTTGCCAACATATTTAGTTGTTCTGATAGCGAAATTTAATGATAAGAAAAGTAGGCAGCGCCATATTAAAACTATACACTTTCTCTTAAATACTTCTACTAATTCTTATGAAATTTCGCAAAGCACTTGAGTTTCCTGAGTGGCCAGTGCCAAGCTCATGCCATGTGACAAAATATTTCTCAGCTGCTTCTCTTTAGCCGATTCTTATGAAACTTTGCATACACATTGAGTTCCCCTGAAAATAAAATTTCATGATAAGAAAAATCGTCAGTGCCACGCCTATAAAAAGCAAATATTATTTATCAAACTACTTCTACTTAAGCGACTGTTATAAAACTTTGCACGAGTATTAATTGTCTTTGATTATGCAATGTGATGAATAGAAAGGCGGTCAGTGGCACGCCCATGCAAAGTAATTTTTTTTGGGACTATTTTTTAATACCCCTGTAAAATACTCTTAGTTTATACTAGGGATGTAACGATACGCCGCTTTGCCGTTCCGATACCGATACCGATATTTAAAAATAAATATCGTCGATACCGATTCCGATACCGATACGAATATTGAAATTGAGTTCAAGTTTAGATTAACAAAACTCAAGGCAATTTTTTATTATACAAAATTACATTATAAGAGAGAATATTTAAAATTGATAAAACATTGGAAGTAATTTTTAAGGAGCTACATTTTCTTTGCTTCCAAAATATCTGTATTAAAAATATGCAGATAATTAGTAGAAAAGTAAGAAAAAAATTTTAATTCCTTTATAATTTTAAAAAAATACTCGCCATGTTTTTTAAAAAATCGATTTTTTTAAAGGACATTTATCAACTAATATTCTTCTAAATAACTTAATAGTTAATTATTAAAAGACTTCTAAGTTTATATTTATTCACTTAAATTTACATGAAAATACAGTTCTGAGCTTAAATTCGCATAAAAAAATTGTGAAAATGGGTAATTTTGTATCCTTTTTCCTTGAGGAAAAATCATTATAGAATACCGAAAAAGAAATTTGTCCTAGCATCGCTTCCAATTCGGTGATTGGTAATCGAAAAACAGAACTTCTTGCAAGGGCAAGGATATGTAAAACTAATTACAAATTATCCAAATTTGCAATACTTCCAGATCGCGAATTCTACATTTTCATGACTTCTTTGGAGTATCTCTTTTTTTGCTGGAATAAGATTTATAAAACAACGACTTGAACTTGAATTCATGGTAAAATTAACAAAAAATAAATAATTTTTTTTACAAAATATCAGCATAAAATATTATTAATTTTTAAAATTGATATTAATAAGATATAAAAAATAACGAAGTGAATTTAATTCATGGTAAAATCGAGCAAAAATAAAATATTTGTTAAAAAAAACTCTGAAAAAATTGTTAAAAGTATCGTCGTATCGACAGTAAAATATCGCCGATACCGATGTATCGGAAAATCTGAAGTATCGCCGATATATCGGTATCGGTATTCGTTACATCCCTAGTTTATACCTGTTTATTAGGCAAGTTAGTATGAGTATCTCTTATCCAAATTTTACTGTAAATATTTACATACTCATATAAAAATAAAATTATTTTCCTATTTATTCAATTTAAAAGAAGGCGTGTATCACTTTATAAATGTCTTGTATTTATATTTCTATGCAAATTCTTTAAAATATTTATCATTTAACTCAAAGTTTAATGTTTTTGAATTGTTCTTAAAAGGAAATAGTACATACGTAGTAAGCAAGTGGGAAAAATAAGTAAATGTTCGTTCTTGACAATTTCAAGAAACGCCCTCTTTTCAAATATTGACAAGGAACAAGCAGTGCATTTGTTCAAGGGAATGTTTCATAGATACTTGTTTGTTGAAGACGTAGACATACATATGTATACTTAGTATATACATACATATGTATGTAAGTACATATAAATATGTATGTGTCTAATTGTATACATAATATACATGTGTATTTATTTATTTATTTAGTTCCTATTTTGTTCAGCTTTGAAATGATATTTGTAGTGATATAAATATTAGACATACAGCCATACATGTACATGTGTATGATTTAATTTAACTTTCTTTTAAAAGCAAAATAAGGGGTTAACCGCATTTAAAACTAAGAAAGTAACTCAGATATTTTTTTTTTTGTTTAAGACGTTTAGTTTAAAGCTAAGAACGAATTGTTGGCATTGCACGAGTATTTATAATTTTTTTAGAATTGATAAATGAATATTATTATTAAAGCCTAAAGTCGTGCTTTAATATTTAAAATATTTAAAAAATTTAAACTTAACTTTTTCATTTATTTATCGTTGATAGTTTGCGCCTGAAAATGCTCTTAACATTGAAAAAATTTTTTTTCTTAAGTTCAATAAAAAATGCATACTAACGCGCGGAAAATACTTAAATACCTGATCGTTCCATTTTAAATAAAATGTAATGACTGAAATATTATTCCAATTTATGCAATAGTGGATTATTACATTCCCCAACAACAATTTGCTGTCATGCGACAAATATTTATGGTTTAAGGTTATAAATCGTAACAAAAATAAGCAGCTTGCAGGTGGTACCCCATGAACCAATAAAATAAAATGATCTCATGTTACAAGTATGTTAAAAATTATATTATAAGGATGTAAACTAATTTATTTGCAGATACTGATCAGGCTTTATGTCGTTAATTTAATTTTTATAAAATGAAATTGTTTGCGATGAAAAACTTATTTAAGCCGTCTTTACACTGCCTCAGTTTTCGTCTGATTTTAATAGCCAAGTTAAAGAATATGACATTTAAAAATAATATTGTATACTAGATGAAAATAGAATAGGATCCATTTTCAACTAAGCTCTCAAAGATTTTAAATATTTAAAAATTGTATATCAGATCCGATTTTTTTTTTACATATTGAAATCAGACAATAACAGCATTCGAGTAATTTTAAAAATGTTCAATACAAAAACAAGGACTTGGATTTTTATCCTCTTTATTTGGCTACATTCTGTAAAAAGATAAAGAAAATTAAACTTAAAATTTTCTGGAAATTTAAGGAAAAAGATATTTTGGTATTTTATAGGCACTTGGAACATGAAGCTATGTCCCTTTTAATTAACACTTGTTAAAAGGAGACTAAAACCTTTAAAATGACATCAAAACTATTAATGTCCGATGACGCACTCTAAAGTTATGCAATCTTCAATATGACGAGCTTTTCTCAAAAATGGCCGATAAGCCCCAGTTTTGAGGACTATAAAATAGAAACCCTAAAATGTATCGAAATAATTCTTTCGCTATGTGAAGAGCACATAAGAGTAGAATAAATTGCTCATTCCGTACTATAAAAAAACAATCAAACGAAATAAGATACAAATAATTTTTACTATGAAAGAAAAACGCTTTGCAATGAAAATGAACCCTCGACGTTTACTCTCTTACATTAATACAACGAAAAATTTCATTAATTGTATGAATTTCATTATTTGTACGTGACGGTGATGAAAATTACATAATTGATATGAAGCTTTTCTCAAGCTACTTTTTTAAATCTTATAATGACACTAATGATACGATATTATTGTGTCCTCTCACTTAGATTAGCGTGATACCATGCAAAGTCGTATCGCTTCATATATTTGGTGGCAAAAAATAGGTAGAGCGATAATTTTTGTCGCGTTTGTTTATATTGGCAGGACTTAGAAAAATTAAAAATATGGTTGATATAGGCGCAAGGATTCGTGTCCTTCCCAGATATCCATAAATGAAAAAATGACATAACTACAAAAATAACTTTTATATTAAAAAAAATCCCGCATACTTCGTCCAATTCGGAGCAAGGATACCTTTTGCTCAAACATGTTACTCTTGTACGAAAATTGTGATTTTTATCCCGGGTAATGCTGGCATTTTGGGGATTTTCTGCCCAGCTTTTTGGAATCTCCAATATGGCTGGTGTCTTTTCTAAATAGTTTTTGATTTGGCTAAGTGGTTCGTGGCAGTGATAGCTGAAGGTGTCTCTGCTAACTATTTTTACTAATATTACAAATGCGGAAGTAAGTTTGTTTCTTGAGCTTTAACGGCTAAACCTCAGACCCGATTTTTGTGAAATTTAGAACATAGCTAGATCTAAGTCTGAAAGGACAGATAGGTTATATATATTTTTTTAAATAGGACCACGAATAAATTTTTTTTTCCAAAAACAGAACCATTAAGGTCTGGAAGTAATAGCAAATTTCTGCGTCTCTGAAACTATCTAACCAATTTTAATGACATTTAAAACATTATTAGATCTGAGTCTGGAAGGACACAAACGCTGTATACTTTTAAAAATAAGCCCAGTAACGTAAGGAACTAAGTTCCAACCCGGTGTCCCACGACACCGAGCTTTCTTTTTTTATATTAAAACTAAAGTACTGTAGTTCAATAAAAACGCCACTAAAATGTTAGCAGTCAAAATAACCGCATGCATAACCGACTCACTTGCATGAAAAGTTTCTTAAGTTTTCGTTGTATAATATTCACTATTCACTAGATTTTCTCTTGCACAAATTTGTCTTTTTTCGAAAACTAATCACGGATTATTCTTTGTGAAACAGTTCTCTATAAAAGTGCACCATTAGATTTTTGAAACGTAATAGACGATTTTTTTTTGCCGTAAAAATACCACTGTGCTATGTGCTGGGATTTGAGCAAGAGAATTTATACAATTCAGGACACATACTGATTTAATGGGTCTAGAATTTTGGGATTTGAGACATAGTATGCTACATAAATTTTGAATTTCGACAGAAGGATATCTTGATGGGAGGATATTTCTTTTCAAAATCCCATCAACAGCAATTACGAGAATCGTAAGGGTACTCTTGTTTTTCTATAGGAATCTTTTTATTTGTTCTTGTACTTTATATACCTTTTATTTATTGTATTTCTTATAAAATTAAAAAATATTTTTAACTGTTGCAAACTAGTCAATCCCCTTAGAAAACAATGTGAATTGTTCAACAACTTGGTTATACACAACCAGCCACAAACAACTATTACGTGATTTCGTTTCAACGAAACTAAAAGATGAACTTTTAGTTTTTCACCCACAATCGCCCATTGCAAGCAACCAACCACTCACTGCCTGCAACCCATTGCAGCTCACTTGCACGCAAATACACACAACAACAAAAACTACAACAAATAAACTTTGTGTATGTCTTGTGTTATTGTTCTATTAAGTTTATAGAAAAATTTTTTTTAACAAAACGTGAGCTACAACTTTGTTATTTAACCATTGCTTTAGAAAATAAGACACATACATACATTTCTATAGAAAAAAGGGTAGCCCCTGTTATTATTCTAAACAAATAAAGATAAAATATTTTTTAGGGTTCCGTACACCAAAAGTGAAAAGGAAACCTATTGTATTCGCTAAGCTGTCCGTCTGTCGATCCGACCGTCTGTGTGTCTGTCTGCCCGTCTGTCATATGCTGTTTTGTATAACTATGGCCGCTATTACAACATATATATGAAAGTTAAAAATTAAAGGGTGTTTTGAAGCGAGCAACGAAGCATGCTGAAATCCTGATATAACATACAAGAACTTATATATGACACTCGACATTTTCAAAGTTAATATATGATTATACAGACTATATCAACGAATACTGAAATTTAAAAAAAATACAAATTACAGGGTATTCTATCAGTTAATGTAATTTTGAAAATTAGCTGTATCTTGGCAACCGTAAGAGGCAAACTCTTGAAATTTTCACAGCTAGTGCAGCATTTTAAAGGCAAGAGTAGCGAATGCTAAAAAATAAACTAACCAAAAATTAAAGGGTATTATCAGGGTGTGTAATTTTGAAATTTAGCTGTATCCTCTCAACCATAAAATAAAACTCTTCAAACAAACAAAATTAATACTCGTAAGTAATGGGTAAATTAATTATTAAAGGGTAACCCAATAAGTACGGCAAAAAATCCATAAAAAAACGCTAAAACTGAAAAATCCCAATATTAAAAATAAAATCCCAAAAGGAAAAAATCATCAAAATGAAAAAGCGCTGAAAGGGAAAAAGCACCAAAACTAAAAAAACAGTCAAAAACAAAAATATCTAAAAGCGAAAAAATCGTTAAAAATAAATAAATAGCCAAAAACCAAGGAATATCGCCAAAACGAAAAAAATTGCAGAAACTAAAAAAAAATATCTAAAAGCGAAAAGCAAAAATATCTAAAAGCGAAAAAAATCGCCAAAACGAAAAAAGTCGCAAAAACTAAAATAATTGCAAAAACGATAAAATGCGCCAAAGCTAAAAAATCGCTAAAAAAAATTATTGTCATAGACCGAAAAACCGCGAAAACTTAAACAGCTGTCAAAACGAACAAAAATCGCCAAAAACCGAAAAAATCGCACATACAAAAATAAAATCGCCAAAAGGAAAAAAATCGCCAAAAAAGGCAAAACAAAACAAAATCCATAAAACTAAAAATATCGTCAAAAACCACTGGCAAAACGAAAAAAATTGCCAAAAACGGAAAAGATCGCCAAAATGGAGGTTGCTGTTGGCTGAGTAGCTAGCGCGTTTGACTGCAAACCCTAACATCTTGAGTTCGAGACTAGTTTCAGGCAAGCCAACAACATCATGCATCGGTGTGTTATGAGTTGGTTGTTGTTGGACTGTTTAAGTGATGAAGGCATAGCACTGATCATTTTGGCAGTACCGGCGGCGAGTAATACTAGCATATGCACTTCACAGCACCCGCCTTCGTTGGTGTTGTAGCAAAACCGTCGGCGAAGTAAAAGAACTAATAAAATGGCTACACATCTTAAACAACTCGATGCCTCTACTTGACACCAGAGGGGCTTGCAAAACTGCTCTACATAAAACGCGCAATAGCAGGGTTATAAATGAATTAAGCTTTCTATCTCTCTCCCACTTCACCCCTTGTTCTCTCTACACTATCCCTTTCCCAAAGAAGTTAACACATTAATTAATTAACTGGTAGGCATTAGTTGCCTGATTCTGTTACTTCTCTTTCAAAAAAAAAAAAGGAAATAAAAAATCACACTAAAAAATATAAGTAAAAATCGCTTAAACGAAAAAAGGGATATACGTATGCATATGGTATTTGTACGTAGTAAGCCTTCGTCTGCCAATCAAAGTCGTCCCAATTTACCGAAATTATTTATTTTAAATTTAGAAAACTCAAATGATAGAGAGACTGATTTAGACTCTACTTTCGCATTATTACGCTCATATATAGACATGGCCTTCGATATAATTATTAAAACCCCGATTTTAAAATCTTTGTCACTTACATGGTTTTTCGTTTCATGTAACGATACATTTTCAACAAAGCGTAAATATTAATATTGTTTGAAAATAACGACACTATATCTGTTGCAAAAATTAATCATTTGAGTTTCTTTTATTTAGCACCTCGTATTAACCAACCAAACAATTCATTATTACTTCATTTTAGGGCTCACCCTTTCTATTCGAGTACGTGTTAAAACTTTCAACTCTTTCATTATGTGCAACATTTTTATTTGGCTTTCCTTTTAATATTTTCATTTTTATTTTCTTTTCTTTTTTGTTAAAATTACACAGCTGTGTTGAATTTTCACGCCTCAACTTCTTGGAAAACTTTAATTTGTTCCTCATTCATTTCATTTCTTGAGTTCTTTATTTAACTTGTACTTTTAACCACTATAGTACTATAAATAGTAACGCTTATGCAAACTTGCATATATAAAGTAAGTAACCCAGCAAAATATGCAATCAAAATACTTATGCAAGATAACAATAAGTAAAATAGTTCTTAAAAAAAACAAAAATTCGGCTACGAAACACAGACGGATGAAATTAAAAATAACGGACCGGCACTATAACCTTTTGTATAAAGTAAAAATTCCAAATCGTTCATTAATTAGCAAATGAAAACTCTTAAAATTAAATTTTAATTTTTCCAATTAAATTTCAATTAAAAAAGTTTCGATCCAAACTACTTTATACTTTTATTCAAACAACAACAGTTAAACAGTTACAGTTTACAGTTTTTTTTACACAATTTACTTGTCAGTAATAATTTCTGAGGATTGGGGTTGTTTTCTTTAACTTCTGTAACATTTGTTGAATTATGTTGGCCGTCTGTTTTTTTTTTCTTTCTTTCAGTTACAAATGCAATATGTTTTTTACATAAAAACTCTATACTTGAAACAATTTTTGAAATTGCAGCACTTGCTGAAAGTGTTTACAGCGAAACCAATCATTTATGACTTTTGGCAATTCACTTGTTTTGTTTTATTGTTTAATTTTCGCCTTTAACAATTTGATAATAATTTCATTTGTACAGAAAAACTTTTAAAGTTTTGGGTCAAACAGAAAGTTGTGTTTCCTATAGGGATTGAAATGAAAATTGTAGAGTTAAATAGAATATGTAAGGATGTGTTTACATGCAGAGAAACAAATGTGTGAATTTTCTGTGATAACGATTTTTGTATACTGCTCTTTAAAATTTATTTCTTATGTAAATTATGGATAATCTATACCATTTAAGTGCGTTTCCATGTAATATTAATAGCATATAAGGGAGCAAACGATCATATGATATACCATGAGTTTCAGTTAAATCTTCAATGTGCTCTAAAAAATCTATGAATTCGCTTTCAGCCGGATATGTAAAATTTCAGTTGCATACTGACGTTATAATTTCTGTGGCTGAAATAATAAATTTTATTATTTCGTCCTGTTCTGTTAAAAATGTTTCGTGTTCAATAATGACGTCTGCTTTTACATATATTATTTTTCTTTCTAAGCCACAAAGTGACTTATCGGCTGTTGCATTGAGTCGTTTTAAGATTTTCTAATATATGTTTTCTCAGATACTCCAAACAATAACCAGCAATTGGTGCGGAGGCCTTATTGCATAGCTCGAGTACTTGATTGTATTGTGGTATGTACAACCATCCAATACAATTGTCATCATGTTTTTCTACACTTCGGCTTAAGTTATCTTAACTGCTATTCTTGTAATTTCGGCCAAATTTTCTCTCGTTGAAGGTGAGGGTCTTTTTTCTACGTTGCGAATGGGAATCGAATCCCTGCTCGGGCGCCATTTGCAACGTGGTTATTGTCTTCGGGTGAGGTAACTTAGTCGTGTAAATAAGAAAAATATGTAAGCTGAATATTCTTTAAGTCAACACTGCCTTACAAATTTTTGTTTTTGCAAGGCGTAAAGTTTCTAATACATTTTTTTGTTATTAGAATGTGCTAAGCAGGAAAAAAATTTAATTTAGGTCCAGATAACTTTACATTTGTGTTTTTCGATGTATACTTCCCTTTCAAGCATCATCCAGATTTATAGTCCGGTCCGATTAAGGTGATATACACATATCTTGTTTAAATGGCTACAAAATTATGCATCGAATAAGACTGATCGGATAAAAAATAACTGAGTTATAGAGGAACAAAGTTAAAATTTTATAAAATGTTTAATATTTTTTCCCAATTGTTGTCTAATCGGATTTTGTACTAAAAATAATAAAAAAAGTCCATAGGTAAAAAATTTTATTGAATACTCCATTCGCTTTAAAAATTTTTAAACTATAAGAGACCGGCCGACACCGGATAAAAACTAAAAATGTTATAATGAAAAACTAAAAATGTCAGCATTTAAATCCGTGGAGCAAACCTAAATAACTTTAACCATCAGCAAGTGCCGAATCCTATCTGACAAAGCTCATGTTTGGCAAAAAACTTTGGAGAGGGCATATGATTTTTGCTTTAAATAAAAAGTTTACTGGAAGATTAAAACGCAATAGTTTTTTATTGTTTTCTTTCTTCACTTTCGATTTCTAGCATATTTATTAATTATTAATAAACAAAACTAGTTTGCTTTCCATTGTAATGGCTCTTTCAACAACAATATAATTCCTTTAAATTTTCTTCCTAATTTTATGTTTTTGTACCATTTTTCACAATTTTCTGTTATTGAACAAAAATTTCATTTAATATAAATACTTTACTGTAACGATAATGGATGCATAAATAAAGCAATATAAGAAAAAAATAAAGTTTTCAATAATGTTCAAGTGTTTCAGTTTTTTTTTTTTTGTATTTTTTATTTGGGCTTCACTTTTTCAACTAGTTTTTCGTTTTCTAAACTATTTTTTGTCTGCAATATGTAACCATTGAACGGTTCTAGCACTCAATATGTTGAAATATTCTGCAAAAAGTCTAGTAAAAGAACTACAATATTAAGAAAATAAAAGAAATTTAGTTGATTTCTTTTTATTTTTTCTAAACGAAACACTTTATTGATATTGCAGTAGAAGTACCACAACTTCAATTTTCTTTTCTTTTTTTTTATCGATAAAGCAAAGAAAGGCCAGATAGCGTTTCATGATAAAGAAATAAATTTAAAAAAAACAATTACAAAAAGAAAAACACAAAGTGGAAGGAAATTTAATGCAACACAACTAATATTTTCAACATTTATTCAGCTGCAGCAAAAAACTCAACTAAAGCAGCAAGAGCAGCAGTAAAAAAGCAGCCAAACTATTACAGAAAAATAATAATAAAATAAATACAGAGAATTAAAGCAAAAAATGTACATCCATTGGCCAACCCATATTTTGTGCAAAAGACAAATGATGCTTTGTTTGCAACATTTTGTTGCCACTTCTTTCACTGCCTCTGGTGGTGTTCTTTTAATAAATTGAATAACTTGCCGCAAGACTTTCAATACAACAGCAGTCAAATAAAATATTTATACATGTTACTTTTTTCCTTATCTTTTTTTTATTTTTCCGATTTTTTTTTTAATAAATATAAATGAAAAAATGAAATATAATAAATGATATTTCAGCAGAAAATATTGCTTTATGAAACGGAAAAAAATTAAAGTTATATCTTTCGGGAAACAAAATTTTTTCTCTGAACGTTAATTATGATTCTCAGAAATTGATCAATATGAGTATTTTTAATTAATTTGATTAATAGTTAAATATTTCTAATAAAAGATGGAATATTAAATATTTATCTTATTAAAAGAAAACTAAATCAATTATAATTTGTTTGCTTCAATGCTTTAACAAACAAAATGCAATATTTCTATTATCACACACGACTGAATTTATGTTACTAAACTTTTCAAGGCAATGTTGAAGTTATCTATCTGATTTGCTAAAATTTTCAATCATATAAAATATTTCTTAAGATTTTAGTTTTTACTATCGATTTCAGTTCAAATATGTATTGATATAGAAGCAAAAAGCATAATAAAATAAGTACATGAGAATATAATAATATAGTATATATATTATAAACAAGCCAAGTTTTATAAGATATCGGAGTCTTATGAATGTTAGATCCAGGAGTAAGTTATAGTGCAAATTATTCCAAGTAAAACGTTATTCCGCTCAACAGAATATTAAGGATTTTACAACACCATCACAAAATTTCTCTTTATAAAACATGTATTGGACTTTTCTCTATTAGTATCAATCTATTTATTTAAAAGTTAATCTGACTTATTATATAATTTTATTACCATTTTATTAACAAGAAACAAGCAGTAAAATTAATACAATAAAAAAAATTAATAACCCAGCTTGATTATCAAATCCAATCAATATGTATAAGTATAAGTGCAATCAGTAAAATATAACCATCTATGTATCGAAATATCGAATGTAAGCAATACAAACCAAAGCAATCACATTGCCAACTCTCTATGTGACCATGTACGAATATAAAGATAAATATAATAAATGTTTATATAAACATTTTATTTTTTAAAACTTTATTTGCTTTCACAGCCACAAAATTTTATAACCATATCATGTGAATTGTTTATACATATAAATTAAAAAAATAAATGCAATTAAAAATGTTTCTTGTTCTGCAATATATTGTAGTTATGATGCTGATGCTCATTCTAAACGTACATTTTGTATTTCGTGTTTTTTTTAGCAATGTAACAAATGTGTTGTTTCCACAATGCAAGCAAGCATTGTTTATACGAAAAGCTCTCAGTTTTTTTTAGAGATTTACATACAAACTTTTACTCAAGTCGCTTGATTGCTTGCATTGTGGAAACAGCACATAAGTGTAATATGGGAAGGTAGGATTCAAATTATATTTTTCGCCTCATTTAATCCTGAAATAAAATTATATTTTTCGATTTTTTAACATTTTTGTGTATTGAGCGTTACATTTGCTTTCGCGGTTATTCCGGGAATGGTTTTTGCGAAAAATAATACCGCAAAAAATGAGTATAGGGCTTCAAACCACTCTAAAAACAAATAATTATAATAATCGCAGAATGAAATTTAAAGTTATGACCACTTTTTCAATTTTGACATGGGTTCATATGAAAAAACAAAAAAAAAAATTTGTATCTTTATACAATAGCTACCAGAGACCTGTTACAAGTATCAAACTTTCGAGTATACCCAATCACATACTCTGATTTTTTGTGATGCAATGGTTTTTGTTCAACAACAAGTAATGATTGTGAAGCCAATAGCTCATATCGAACACTCAGTTTTAAGCACATGTACTCACAATGAACGTGAATGTTTGTGATTGGTTTTTTGGTATGATTGTAACCGCGCCAGATTGAAACAAACATGCTGTTCGCATCATTCTTGTAAAACTCTTTATGGCCGGCTCGAGCCACTTGTTTTAATACACACACAATACATACATATGCTATAAAATGTTCGTGCTATTGTTGTTGTTGCGTACAATCCTCATTCGTGTTGTTTCTTCTTTACAAAGTTGCATAACAAAACCTACATACATACACATATATGTATGTATATTTGCAAATACTTTGCCAAGCACAAAAATATACTTGTAGAGTAACTTGAGTGTTTTTGTTTCGATCACCATCAAATCATGCACATAAATAGCCGAGCTACAAGTGAGCGATTGTTCGTAGACAAGCCGCATAGTTTATAAACCAATCAATGCAAGTACAATGTTGCGAATAAGGCATACTTGTTGCTGATTTTTTTGGTTGGTGTATTATACTCGAATGTGAACAAAACTGCCAAAGGCTTGATTGACTTGTACTTGTTATTTAGCGCTAGTGAATAAGACGGCTTGATCATACTTGTTGCAGCTCACTGATAGCTACCATGCTACGTACAAGCCTACCGGGGTACTCAAAAAACTTTTTTTACAATAATTCTTACAAAAAACTTCGACTACGAAATGGGCGTAGCACTGCCCAGATATTTGATCATAATGCACAACATCACGAGAACTAAGTGTGTGTGCGAAGTTTCATAACAATCGGTTAAGTAGAATTAGTTGAAAAGAATACTTACATTTTATGGGCGTGACATTGCCTACATAATGTTGTATTGTAACGATGTTGTAATGCAACGATAACTTATTTCTAAATGTGTTTTATAGTCGACAATTCATTGATTGTCTTGCAGACATTGTCGATGAAAATGTTTCCGGTAACAAATGGGCCTACAAGGATACATAAAAGAATACAAATGTTCCAGTTACGTTTCATAGCAAAATTTTGTCTAATGCATACTTTAAGGCTTAAATTTATTTGTAGTTATAACTGGCGTATAAGTAATATTTATTTAATGATTGAAATAAATATAACGTATACGTTTGGATTTTTATTGAAAGCTTTAAAAATCAGGCATCGAAAAACGTAATTACATATTTTCAAAGGAAAAAAGCAACCACTTGAAATTATCGGAGAGCTAAGTAAATCTCACTGTTTTGTTCGTTTTCCACTATATTTTCATAAAATCAAATACTTTCTAAATTCGTGATTTATATATTTTTTTGGCAGAAATGATTGTTATTTTTTTCTTTTTTTGGAATTTTTTATCCGATCAAAGTAAATTAGCTACTATTCGACGCATAGCTTAGTAGTCTTTCAACCACGATATAATTTTTAGGGTTTCGTACACCAAAGGTGAAAAGGAACCCTATTGTTTTCGCTACGCTGTCCGTTCGTCTGACTGTCCGGCTGTCTGGCTGTCTGTCACAGGCTTCTATCTCGAGAACGGTAAGCGGTACGGACCTTAAAGTTTTTACAGAATATTTTAACTATTTCCGTTACAACAACTATTAAAAGTTAATGAAACGTAAAAATTAACTTTTAGTAGTTTAGAACAACGAACAACGAAACTTGACATTTTCAAAGTAGTGCATTATTCTACACAGAAAAAATTATCATAGGTTTTTATTTTAACACACATGTATTTGAATTTGTTTTTAAATTTTATTATTATTTTCTTTGGTTTTTAAATATTCCAATGCAAAATTTTGATAGAAAAAAAATTAGATTTTTTTCTTATTAAATATTTACGAATTTTAGTGTTCAATTTTACGAATTTTGTGATAGGTCCCATTTCCCTAAAATAAATATTTGAATTTATGAATTTAGTAATAGAATAATAGTTTTTTCTGCATACAAACTATCAATAAATACTAGATTTAAACAAAATAAAAATTACAGGGTATTTGTCAGTTAATGTAATTTTGAGACGCAGCTAATTATTTTGGAAACCGTAAGAGGCAAACTCTTGAAATTTTCAAATCTAGTGCAGCATATTAAAGGCAACAGTAACGAGTGCTAAAAAACAACCAAACTAAAAATTCGCCAAAACAAAAATAAACGCCAAAACTAAAAGAAATTGCCACAACGAAAAATAGAGCTAAAACGAAAAAAACTCCAAAACGAAAAAAGTCGGCAAGAAACAGCAAAACTAAAAAATTCCAAAATTAAAAAAATTACCAACACAAAAAAAACGCCAAAATGGGAAAAAGGTGAATCGAAAAAGCACCAGAACGAAAAAAAATTGCCAAAAACCTGAAAAGTCGCCAAAACGGAAAATCGCTTAAGCAAAAAAAAGTCAAAGCTAAAAAACCCCAAAAATAAAAAAAATAGCTAAAACGAAAAAAATCGCCAAAATTAAAAAAGCACGGAAACGAAAACAGCACCAAAAACGGAAAAAAATCTCCAATAATAAAAAACAGAAAAAATCGCCATTCTAAGGAAACTTCTAATAATACTAAAACCAAAAAGTTCGTCGAAGTAAAAAAACATTAAATCGAAAAATACGGTAAAATTAAAATGTGCCCAAAGATCGAAAAAAAAAGAAAAAAGGGATATATTTATATAGTATTCATACGGAACCCTTTGTGTGCGAGTCAAGGTGGCACTTTACTGAATTTTCTTTTTAATCGAAACTTTCTGTAACTCTCTGGGTGGCACCTTTGGTAGTATACAGCGAAAAACACAAACGTAATGTTATCTTTACACTTGCCGAAACTAATTTTTTTTATTATTATTTTCGTGTATTTTTGTGGAATTAGGATGTGCTAATTACCCTAAAACATTACAAAATGTTAATTTTCCAATGATAAAAATATCTAAAGGAGTGTTGTGCTGCATTTTGAAATAATTTCTTAAATTTTCTTCTTTTTCTTGGCCTTATAACTCCATAAACATTGCTATTAAGTCAAGAATGATTAGAAATGTTTCTACAGGAAATTTTATCAGCTTTAACTCTTTTATGCAAACATTTTTGCTAAAAGTTATAGTTTAAGACCTTTGAGCAAAAAACTAAAAAATGTCACCTTAAGAGGTTCCTCCTCCTTCTAACTAGCCCATCAAATACGGGGACTCTTAAGTTTCTTTGAACATATGTACCAAAGACCAACTGTGCCACTTTTCAAAACTCCGCACGTTATTTCCTCTTCGATTTGTCCAGTTTAAAATAAACGTGCAGAAGTAATGGAATTATAAGTGAAAACTCGTACTGATCTGAGGACCAACGAATGAAAATTCGAGTTTAGATGTGTTCACTAAATATTTCGTAATTTTCCCATTTTTTATCCGTTTTAAGCAATTTTACACTTGCTACAAATTTCTTTAAGAGGTGGGCATAAAATAAATATTAAAAATTTTATTTTGTCTTATTAGAGCGACTTAAAATGGCGGATTTAAAAAATTAAAACAAATAAAAATTTTTTTTTCAAATCTTAAGGCCTGTAACTCAATGACTTTTGATCCCATCCACACAGTCTGTATATTGGCTGAAAGAGCAAAGACATATATATACAACAGTGCAAATTTTGTACAATTCAGATAAACACTTCTCGAGAATTTAGGAAATAACTAAGACAACTGCAAAAATAGCTAAAACACGTTTTTCGCGAATATCTCAAAAACGATTCTTAAGACAAATTAATGAATATCATATTCGTGTTCAGCGACCCAAAATTAGCTTAATCGCTTTTTCGAAGTTATGATGAAAATTTGTGAGCTATTGATATTCGAGTATGTTCTGTGTTTCGTGTGGAATTAAAATGGGCGGAATTATCAAAGCATTGTTGTTGCAAATTAATATTTATATTGATTCCAATTTATTTTGTAAACTTTTTCCAAAGCTTTAATAAAATATCAAAGTTTTTGTTTGGTCACAGACGTCCTTTTGAAAATCTTGTAGAACGATTCTTGTCTTCATATTTATTTTAATATTTTTGTGTTTAAGTCATTCAGCTTAATTAAATGTTTAAAAAATAATATATGTATACAAAATGAGAAAATTAACCAGCAAAAATTTGTATGGCAAAGTAATGAGTTAATAATCATATCATTCACTACCTCTTCTTTGGCATTTTAACAAATTACTTTACCATGGCGGTGTCGTTGGAGGCAAGTACCTACCGCATTATCTTATATATAATAACATAAAAATTTTAATATTTAGAAGTCCCATAATAAAAAGTAAATGTCTCCGTTGAGCATTGAACTCGTGCCACTTTAAGTTATTGTAGTGTTTTATGATAAATGCAGGCACTACTACTGTACGAATAAGACAATGAATGAATTGTTTGTTTACTCTGTAGTAAGTAATTGATTTATATCCGAGAGATTTCGGTACTCTCCCTTACCAACCTGCTTCGGTATTACGTGATTTTTGTATGGGATGTCCCACTTGGTAGGTCTGGAGGTATGAGCTTCTTTCTGCGCATCTTAGATGCATTAATCTCATTTCTTGTTTATATGTATATAATTAAACAAATTTTTGCTTTTTATATCACAATTTCACCTACACTTGGATACATTTTTTATTTGAAATTATTTTATGTTGTTTTTATATTTCTTTGTGTATTAAGTGGTACAAACACAGTTGGAAACTATATTAAACTACAATTTACTTTTATTAAATACTTTTTGCTCGCATATTGAATCAGGAATCGATCCCACGATCTCCGTATGGTAGGCTAGAACACTAGTCACTAAGCTACCGAGGAGGCACATTTATTTTCATACACAAATCAATGGAAGAATAAAAAATCAAATTACGAAGTAAAAATAACAATCGCATCCATATTTGTATCCACGTAAGAGAGAGAGAGAGAGAGAGGATGCTCTATAGAAAAGTTTGAGTTGAAAAAAAACTTCGGGTTTAAAAGACATGAAAAAAAAACATAAATAGCCGACCACCTTCCCTGTGTGTGCGTTAAATTTCTTCATTCGCTTACGTTATTGCAACCTCGTAAGGCAGAGGGGATGCACTGTGTGCTTTTGCGCATCACCGAAGCTTACTGCATCCTTGTAGCAAATTTATTTTTGCTGGGAACGACTGCACTATGGCCGGAAATCGTAAAGTTGCGGCAAAAATTATTTCCCGACAAGGTGGCGTCACCAAACTTTGTATGCAGACTTCAACTGGCACAATATAGAATTAAAAAAAGAAGGCTGTTTAAATCCCTTTTTGTAGTGGCGTACTTATAGGGGGGACTTGCACATAGTTAAAGTGAGTTGGCAATCGTGTTAGCTTTACGTTTGTAGTAGACAATACGTTGAGTACTTTGATGTAAAACACAACGATAAACATTTCTGTAGAATATCTTAATCATTTAACTCTACGCTGTACGGTTCTTTTTGGCCCTTTCTTAAAAAAGAGGCAAAAAATCCCCTTCAGCGTTGATATAGCAGGCTAAAATGCTTTACAAAAATATTAAATTCTACTAAAGGTCTTTTAGGACACTAAAGCTCCAAAATCAACCGGAACGCCAGAAATAATACAAAACTTAAACTGTGTTGCAGGGTTAATTTCGTACTTATTCACAAATAGTACTCGGTATAGCAAATCTTATAAGCCTTACGTTTAAAGTATAAGATGTGTTCAGCATTTTGATGCAAAACTTTACAGGGAACAATTTTGTAGAATATTTTAGTTTACTTTATTGCCGCTGCAGTGGAGTTTTTTGGCTCTTTTTTAAGAATGGAACAAAAGGACCCATACAACGAAGAGTGAGAGGGTTAAAATGTTCCACAAAGATGTTCCTCGTTGTGTTTTACATAAAAACGTAGAGCACATCTTATATCTTAAATGTAAGGATTACAAGATTTCTTATGCGAAGTCACTCTAACTATGTGCAAAAGTGTATAATTGTAGAGTTTTCTATCTTGAATGTTTCTAAAGAAATATCAAATTCACGTTAGTTTGCAGTTCTTTACAAAAAAATTTTAACATGAAATAAAACTTGAGTTTTCCTAGAATAACCAAATTTAGGAATCCCTTTGGAGTCCATGGAAGTAGGTAAGTTCTACTCCACATAAAATGAAAAAACTTTTCTCAATATCACAAAAAACATGATCCAGTAAAAACATCAGAAGAAGCTCAAAAAAATAATAAATCAATTATCTTTTGCAACAGTTAACAGATTTGTTTTAATAAAAATACCTTTTGAAAAAGAATGTTTACATTTTGTAAAAAAATTTTTGCTTCACAGCTGATAATACGTATTATTGTAATTCTTGTAAAAAAACGGACTACAAAATAGACGTGCCACTGCCTATAATTTTTATCATAATGCTGTACTTTCACGAGAACTAATTGTGTTCAAAGTTGCATAAGAATTGGTTACGTAGAAGTAGTATAAACGAATATTTACTTTTCATGGGCGTGGCACTGCCCACTTTTTTAACCATATATTGTAACAGTGTATTTAACCATGTATTGTAATATATGTAACCATGTATTGTAACAATAACTAGATGTGTATGCAGAGTTTCACAAGAATCGGTTAAGTAGAAGTTGTTAAAAAATGACATTAACTTTGCATGGGCGTGGCACTTCCCACTTTTTTATTCATGATATAGTATTCAAAGAGAAACTTAATGTGCATGCAAAGTTTTATAGGAAACGGTTGACTAGCAGTAAATGAAAAGCCATTTGGGCGTAACCCCGCCCACTTTTCAATGGGACCAACTTGGAAGTACATTCTTTTGAATAAAGAAAAAAAAACGAAATCGGTTTATAAATGGCGGAGTTTTGAGGGAAGTTCCATAAAAGAAATCATGACGAATTGATAACTTTTTTCCTTTTTTTGAAGTCGGTTAAAAAAGGTGAACATTGGCAGCTTTGTCTACATAAACAGGGTTACCAACTGTCATATTTGTTTTAAATTTTTTCTTTTTAGTATATTGGGAATTAAACCCTGTAAAAAAATTTAAAATGTTAAGTTGCAAATTTGACTTTTTGCAGCAAAATTTGGAAATTTGGTCATAGTGTACTGTAAAGATATGCGTACGGCATGTAGTTTGTGCTTAAAATTATACTGTTTGGTAATTTAAATACATTACCAAATTTGTGCTGGGTAAATTGTTGTTGAACAATGAACAGACGTATCCGTTGTTTATGTTGCCCAACAATAACGTGTGTGGGATTTTAAAAAGTATTAAACATGTATCGCCGACGACAATTCATGCTTACTGACCAATTATGTGCATTTCCGGTGTTGTTAAATTAAAATTCAACAGAAAAAAAGTTAAATAAACTATACGCAGATATTTTCATATTATAAACAATCAATGATGTGTACTTTTTGTTTTAATATTTAAATGAAATTAATGGGAAAATTTATAGCCGTTGGTTACAAATAGTGAATGGCATCAAAAAAGTGTATTTTTTCACAGGGAGCCTTATTAACTATCCCGATTTATGGAATCAGATACTTTTTTGATTTAAAATTATTTTTAAAATATATTTATTTGCTAATACAAAGAAATATTTTTTTATTTTTATTTTTTTGCAAAATCTTATATCCTTGCCAGCATTTACTTGCTATAGGATTTCACTGGTCAACATTATTCACAGCTTTTTTTGTGTATAGAGTTTTTGTCAACTTAATAAATGTATTTGTTCATACATAACTAAACACTCCAGGACAATGAAAGTTTTAATTATAACTAAATAATAGTTGTGTAGCATAACAATATAAATAAAAGAAAAGTTTTTTTCTGATTGTTTTCTGTTACTAAACATTTTAAAATGCAAACATTGTTAACACATATCCAGGACATGCTTTTGAATTGAAATTTTATTTACAATGGAAAACTAATTATTTGACAAGAATAGTTACTAATACAATGTTTAGTTGATTAAACAAACAATTATGAAAAAAATCACATTTTAAGGTGGCCACATGTGAAAAAACTGAATTAATTTAGTTTTGTACTCTATCGGACAGCACTTCATTTAATTGAATTGGCCACCTTTTCAAAGCCCTTATCACAAACAGGCTTAACAGCACAAAGTTCTATGTATAATTTTAAATTTTCAAAACCATACATAAACACAATATGTGAAAAAAAATTTAATATTGTCTATTTCATGTTTAGTTTGTTAAATGGTTGACCATACAAATTTAACAATAAATATAAAACAAAATAAACCAAATAAAATCATACATATTTGTTTAAATTCTACACAATTCTATTCAATTCAATGTATTGGTTTTTTTCCTTCATTGTATTGCTAAGCTCGACTATAAACAATGTTTCCATTTATTATTTCATAAAAACTAACAAATGGAGAAGAAAAAAAATGAAATTTAATGAAAAAACTTTTCCCTGACATTATTTGTTTAAAGTTTTAATAAAAATATGCTACAAAAATAAGCTACAAACAAATCGTGTGTAGAAAAAAAGGAACACTTTACCAATAGCTACAACAATTATACAAAATTTACAAATTGTAAATTTTCTTAAATGTACTCGTGTCACATTCATACAAAACAAACAACACGTCAGATTGTATGTGTGTGTGCGTGTGTAGATGAAAGTGTGTAAAAAAAAGTTCATGTTTTATTGTTTACATTTAATTAAAAAGCAATTCAAAAGCTGTTTATGGTAATTGTTTTAACAAAATGTGACCCTTTCAAAAAAAAAGAAGAGAAAAAGAAATTAAAATGGTTGCAGCAACAAATTGTTTAATTCATGTCATGAAACCACATACAAATATTGAATAAATGAAATGCTAAGCCACAATCGTGATATTTACTTGTTACAATTCACATTCGGCGCCCTCGCTCGGCCGAAAACTTCCTGGGGGCACAGCACTCCTACCAAAAGTGCAGGTGTGAGAAAGCAGCACGTCATGTTGTCGTAGGAACCATAGAGGACACTCTTGACAAAAAGGAATCATGGGTAGGGTGCTGCTGTGACTTGGAGAGCATCTTTGAGGTATCTATCGTCTATGGTAGCTTCTTTTCAAGGAATATAGCACGCACGGATTCGTAATTATCCCGACGCGACCTTTACTGAAAGTAGCGCGTAAATATTCGATCTACTCATTAAAACTCAGCTCCCGAATTTCAAAGATGGTGTAAGGTTAGGCTCATTAGTTCGGTCGCTTTGTGATAAGATGGGACAAACGGATATTCTTTTCCGGAAGTCCTCCCCATCTTAGCTGTCCATAGAAGCTACTCGTATGTACATGGTAGAACACATTGTTGGCTGGTTGGTTGGTTGGTTGGTATACGTGGCTGCTTGTTACGTACAAGCATTCAAGTAGAGATTCAGATAGACATTGTAGATCCGCCTAAAACTTTTATGCGCAATAACTTCTTTAAGAATCTTCAAGTCAGATGGTTCATATCTATTTTCAAATAAAGCCTACAATCTGCGTATATTCCCACTCGGTGGAAAGAGGTGATCGCAGTATTCTTTTCAAAAGCAGAAAAAACAAAACCACGAGACCGCGAAGGATTATTAGTTTATCATTATTTTTGCTAAAAACAGTAAAAAGACTGGTTGGTATACACGTCGGACTACTTCTCTAGCCAAAAAAAAATTTAACCTACCGAAGGGGTAGATACTATTATTATGGCGTCCTTTCTAGATATTGAAGGAGCATTTAACGATTTAATGTAAAATCTGTTGTGTTGGTGTTCTAGAAAGTTAATCCGTTCAATAAAAGACCTAAACGAAAAAAATCGCCAAAACAAAATAATCGCCAATAATACAAAAAATTGCCAAAATTACAAAAATTGTCAAAACAAAAAAAAAATCACCAAAACAAACAAAAAATTGCCTAAACCAAAAAAAAAAAAAAAAAAAAACAAAACTAAAAAATTCTCAAAATTAAAAAAATATCAACAACGAAAAAAAAACCGTCAAACGAAAAAAACTGCTAAAATGGGAAAAGCACCAAAACGGAACAGCTTCCTAAAGAAAAAAGAAGGCAAAATAAAAAAAATCGCCAAAACGAAAAAAGAACTATAACTAAAAAAATCAAAAAAAACCGCCAAAATTAAAAAAACGAAAAAAAAGAACATCGTAATATATAATGCCAAAGTTCAAAAAATAACTAAAATTAAAAAAAAATTCACAAGCAAAAAAAATCACCAAAATGAATAAAGCGCTAAAACTAAAATAGCATTAAAACGAACAATTTAAAAAAATCGTAAAGACGAAAATATCGCCGAATGAAAAAAAATCCCTAAAATGAAAAACGCACTTATATAAAAAAATAAAAAAAACGCTAAAAAATATCGCCCAGAGTAAAAAATCGTCAAAATTAAAAATATCGCTAAAACGGAAAAAGCACTAAAAAAACACTTAAATGAAGCAAACCACCAAAACTAAAAAAAAAACGTAAAAAATCTAAAAAAAAAAACTAGTTAAAATGAAAGAAATTCCCGCAAAATAAACGAAAATCGCTAAAATGTACACTCTAAAACACTTTTGTTGAAAATTAGGTCGATAATAGTCAGTAACACTTTACAGATTATTATCGACCTAAAATTACACACGCATTATTTTTCAACAAAATGTTTTTACTAAAAAAAGCGATTGGCTGTGTGCAGGTTTGAGCCGCTACCTCCTGACTGATAGTCTGACGTATCTACCATTCAGCCATAGCCGTATTATACTTTATGTTAAATTTTTTCCACTTGGACTAAATATGTTTAATTTGAAAAGTTTTTTCTTTAATAAAATAACTACAAAATCGATGTAGTTTTACACAGGGGGAAATTTTCAACACAAATTTAGACAATATAGGATCGTAAATTTGAAGTAAAGTTTTAGAGTGTATGCAACCCTTCGTGTGCGAGTCAAAGTTACTATTTATATTTTTTTAAGAGAATTTTTATGACGTTGGATGATTTTTCCGTGAATCTTTAGGGAACTGTTTACATCTAGAATACGGACAATTAAGTCGTCCGTTGGCTATACCAATTTTTCTTAAGTACAAGGTTCTAGCCACTGATTCTGATAAAGCCACTAAAACATATATAGGGGTATTGAAAGTCTACATCTAGGACTCATTTTAGGGGGAGTTAAATTCCGCCCTCTTTCCCGCCTTAGCACATAGTTGTACTGACTCGGCATAACAAATCTTGGAAGCCTTACGTTTAAGGTATACGATTGACCAGCACTTATATGTAAACCACCACGAGAAACATTTTTGTTAAACATTTTAACTCATTAACTCTTCGTTGTATTGGTGTTTTTGTGTCCTTTTAAAAAAAGGGAAAAAAACTCCCCTTCAGCGGCGATTTAGCGAGCTTAAATGGTTTACAAAAACGTTCTTTGTGGTATTTTACATAAAAGTGCTGAACACATCTTATACTTTAAACGTAAGGCATACAAGATTTCCCATACCGAGTGCTAATTGTGAATAAGTATAAAATTAACGCTTAAATACATTTTAAGTTTTAAATGAAATCTGGCGATCAATTGGAGTCTGGAGCTTAGACTTAGCTTTATGAAACTCATAGTAGAATTTTGTAATAAACATTTTTGGGGAATATTTCAGACCACTATATCGCCGCTGAAGGAAAGTGTTTGGCAATTTTTGAAGAAAGGGACACAAAGACACATACAACGAAGAGTTAGTGGGCTACAGTGTTCCAGCAAAACGTTTCTCCTGATGTTTTACATAAAAGTGGTCAACACATCTTACAACTTGAACGTAAGGCTTACAAGATTTCCCATGCTGAGTACTAAATGTAAATAAGTACGAAATTAACCCTTAAACACATTTTAGGTTTTAAGGATTTCTGGCGCTTAAATTAAGTCTGGAGCTTGAGTGTCTTCAAGGATTTATGATAGAATTTAAGGGCAAATATTTTTGTAGAACATGTCAGCCTGCTATATTGCAGCTGAAGGGTAGTTTTTCTCCTTTTTAAAAAAAAAGGTTAAAATTTTTACAAAAATGTTCCTCGTGGTATATTATATAAGTGCTAAGCACATCTTATACCGTACACAAGAGACTTAAAAATTGCCAATGCCGAGTAGTAATTTTAAAAAAGTACAAAATTAACCCTTAAACATATTTTAAGTTTTGAATGATTTCTGGTGTTCAAGTTGAGTCTGTAGCTTGGGTGTCTTCGAAGGCTTATGGTATAATTTTATGGCAAATATTTTTGAAGCCTATTTAACCCACTGCATCGACGATCAAGGGGAGTTTTTCCCTTCTTTCAAGAAAGAAACAAAAAGATCCATGCAACGAAGAGTGAGATGGTTAAAACATTCTACTATGTGCAAAAGCGAGGAAGCTTTGGCTCCGCCTGAAATGAAAACTAGATTTAAGCTTGCAAAATGCCGATTTGGTGCCCTTCGCCAGAACCAGTCAGTAGAACCATGCTTTTCTGTTCTACATTGTTAAGTAACCGATCGTAAACAAATTAACGCCATTCTTAAGATAGATTTCCAGCCTCTAAAACCGTTTTCGGTTATAAAACATTTTCAGGATTTCTGGCCCTCAACTGGGCTCAAGGAGTTTATTCTCATTTCAGATTTTTTTTCCGGCTTATCTTCTAAAGAATTTCTGAATTTCGGTTTTATTTCATATTTCTTAGGTTTTATTTAATATTTCTTAGGTTTTATTTCATTTGGGACTTCTTTCATTTTGAAAAACCTGAATTAAAATCGTTGCAGTTAAAAATAGGCTGATATTTTAATAAATAAATAACAAAAGATAATAAAAATTTTATCACTTTAGTATTTTTCCTTGTATATTAATAATTTTGTAATAGTAAGAATTTTAGTATACATTTTTTAAATTTATCTGTTTTCTTTTTTTAATACCCTCCAATACGAATTTTATTTATAAATATTCTTTTAAATATTTTGTTATCATCTTCAAACAATAATTTCTCCCTGCTTGTACCAAATAATATTTTCCAGGAATTAAACATTCGTAACATAATTTATTCATAAAGACAATGTTATAAACATCATGCTATTATTTCCTAAACGTCAATATACCCGTGTACCTAAATATCTATATATATATATATATATTTTTTTTCTTTTACCAAGAAAAATATAAACCGTTACTCTAAACATTAGCCTGAAAAGGCTTTTTCCTTTTGTTAACCACAAAAATGTAAAGGGGGAAAAATAAAACGGTTTTAATCGCGTCCCTTTTTGTTTATTTTAATTTTACTTTTAAGTACATGATGTGCTATAAAATAAATAAACAAAAGTGAAGAGAAAATAACAGAAATAATATAGAAATAAATTTATGAACAAATAATTTATATTAAATTCTTTAGATTTGAAGGTGGCAATTTAATGAAATATTTTTAAATGACAATAAATGATTTTATGCCAGCTGACTGCGCTGGTGAGCCAATTAAGACATTTTAAATGAGTCGTAGAATGTAAGGAGCTTAGGAACATTCGCCTTTGACCTAAAAGTTTATTTAAGTCTTGGATAACACTGGCCTGCAAAGACATTGTTCTTTAAATAAAGAGTTGTGGAATTGAAATCAGTTTTCAGTTTTTTTCAACCACATACAGATTTTTAGGGTTCCGTATACCAAAAGTGTGAAGGAGCCCTATTGTTTTCGCTACGCTGTCTGTCCATCTGTCATGATACGACAAACACAGAATTTTTTTTCAATAAACTGAACTAACCCAATTTTTTGTTATGTATGGCGCAAAAATTTAAAAATTTTAGAATATTTTTTGGATTAAAAATGCCAACTAAAATTGTTGTTGAAACTTGTGAAAAAGTTAACAATCATCATTGTTGATATAAAAAATTAAAATTTTTCTAGTCAACTAAATTACTAAACAAAATTATTTGTTAAATTATATCATAACGGAATGCAAACACGTAAATGAAACAAAGAAAATCAAGTTTTAATAACTAATTGCTCTGTAGCAGGGAGTTAAGAAAGTTAGTCTATTAATCCAGAGGTCGCCTGTTCGATTCCTCCCAAAGCCATTTAGTATTTTTCGCAGACAAGCAAAAAGTCGTTTCGAGGGTTGTGATTGCGTATAAAAAAAACACATTGTTAATATAACAATAATGATAACCAAAATTTGCCAGGAAATTCAACAATTCACATTGTCAATATAACAACAACTTTAATTGAAATAACTTTGAAATCTAACAAAATAAAATTGTAAAAAAAATTATTTTGTCAACAAATTATTTGTTGATATATTTAATTGAAAACATTTTTCTAATTTTCCTTTAACTTACAATTTTGCAATTGTATTTACAAAAATCGTTGTAGGTTCAAAATCAATTAATTATTTAATTGATATAACAAAAAAAATTAATTGTATTTACAAATGCTTTTTTTTCTGCAAAAATATGCATGACAGAATTACCTTCAAGATGTATTGATGTAGTTTTTTTTATTTGATCAAAACTTTCGCAGGTATTCACAAATTAATATCGAAAAGTGTGCTTTTTCACGCAAAACTAAAAATGTGTTCTTTTTAGTAAACACATAAAAATTTTGGAACTGCAAAAACTTTGCATGTTAGTTATGTTTCTTAAAGATATGCGTATTATAAAGAAACTAAGCCATAGATCATCACGACAGTTTTTGCAATTTTAGTAGTTTTTTTTATTTGTTTTTAGAAGAAAAAATTAATTTTACATGAAAAACCCACTTTTGTTGATAGAGATCGGGTATGTTGTTGATAAACACAATTGAAAACGGATTTTAATTATACATATTTGTATTTAAAGCAGCGTTTCCAATTTAGCATATTTAATGCTAGCTCTAGCATTTTTTGAACCCATCTAGCATGAAAAAAATGCTTTTAGCATATAGCATATTTTTCAGCATTTTCCCAAAATTTATTTACCTTTTTTTAGCATTTTTTTGCGCTTAAGTTTTTATGTTTTACTTTAATTTGTAGCTTTTTATCGGATGTACTAATATCTAAATGTAATGTTCCACAGGAAAAGGGACCTTATCTTACTAAAATCTAAATTTATTTTTCATATTTTCTAAAATTACTCATTATTGCTAACAAAAATGCATGTAAATATTCAGAAAATTCAAAAATATTGCTTAGTTATAGTATTTTGAAGTTCTAGTATAGAAATCTCAAGCTTTGGAGTATTGAGGTTCAAAGTTTATACATTTTTCAAACTTTTCCTAAAATATGATTCACAGTTTTCCGTATTTTTTGTAATTCCCATCGATCAATCTAGTTTAAATCGATTGTAAAATGCTCAGTATATATCTTAGGAGTGTTATTAACTTTAAGCTTAAATTTACCTAAACTTCTGCTTTTAGTCTACCTGCAAAATTTGGCCCTTTTTTTGTAGAACACCACATATAATTGTGTTTCGTTTTCGATACAAAAACGCGAAAGAACAACATTGTGTATGTATATTTTCAAAAAATGCAACAGTGTTGTCTTGTATTAAATTTGATAGAAATGGTACCACTTATTAAAATAATAATGAATTTGAAGATGACTGGATATTTTGATATATCAAGAATTTCGTTATTTCTTGTATTTTACATGAAAATTGTGAACATGAAAACCCTGGTCTTTGTACAAATTTTCACAGAACCTTAAGAAATTGTTTAAAGAAAAATGCGTTATTTTGTACTAACCAAGTGGCGGACCACACTGGCGTTTTTAAAACGCCCGTTTCTGCTTTTTTAAACTAATTAGGGCCTGACCCTAAGCAACCAGCTTTTTAATTTAATTTAAAAACTTTTTTACTTTAAAAATCAACATTTGCAGTATTTTTTATCTACTTTTTTATGTTAAAAATGAAATAAATTTTCTTTTATTTTAAATGCAATTATAAAGTATAATAAAATACTAACTATGTATGCACGATGTAATCTTATACCATGCTAATTCCACTGTTCCGACAAATTAGCGGGATTTTTCTTTCCAATTTTGATGAAATGCAAATTTTTAGCATATTTTAGCATTTTTTAAATCAAATTCTAGCATTTTTTCTTCATTAGGCTTTGGCAACACTGATTTAAAGGTTCTTTATTTTTTGCAGACCAGTCTAATTTTTACTAAGTAATTACACTGCGAGATATGTTATACCAATTGTGTTGAACATAGTTGTCTTATGGCTGGCGAAATGGAAATAGTAGGAACTGTTCCTGAGTCGTGACTGGTAACCAGAGAACATATCACTAAATTAGAACAAAAAATTTTAGCAAAATGCACTCACTGTATTCCAAATCAAAAATATTTCTTTAAAGTAAACTAATTAACCTACACATAGAGAAAAAATCAATAGAAACAACATTGATTCAATAAGAAATATTAACGAAAGTCTAGTCGTGCTGAAAATTCTTATTTCAATATTGAACCATTTTGATTCAAAGTTAAAAGTTATTGATTTAGTGTATTTCAATAAAGGTTTTCTTTGGATTTGCAAATTATTGAATTAATATGATGAGTTATTATTTTTAAATTGTCACTTTTCCCTTAGTGTAGTATTAAAGAAGCCATCACGAGACAAGCACCTTAAGTTCGGGTCTAAAGCCTATCACTGAGTATCTTAGTTATGTCAATTGACCCCCTCCAATGACAACATAATGTAAAAGTTACCGGTACCTTTCCCCCCTAGGGTAGTTGTAAGTTAGAAGTTAACAAGGCATCTAAATAGTAGGGAATGGGATATGCTACAAGTTCCACTACTAGTTGTTCTGTTTTTCTAATAACAGTAATGTAACAGAATAACAAATTTTCTCACAATTACAGCTGTGGAAGATCAAATCTATTTAGTAGAAAAGAACTTTTCTTTTACACAGATAATTTTTTTATATATATATTTTTCTATATGTACAATTGAAAATTATCCTTTTATAAAATTAATTTTATAATGATATAATTTAAACACAAATTAAACACGCGCCATGTCATATCAGGGACATAAGAGTAAAACAACTAAAACAGCATTACTTTTTGTTGTTCACTTGATCGACAATAACTCATATCATTTTGCGAACTGAAAACAACAGCGGTTGCAGCAGAGCTCATACTGATTTTCTACAAAATATTGTTTGTGCAAAATTAAAATTGTACAAATTAAAATATGTTACAGTGTTGGTAAATAAAAGTGAAATTTCAGGGACTTAACATTGATAACAAGAAATTTTCAAGTAGAAATTAAGATAATACAAATCTATGGATTCATGTTAAGGCAGTTGAATTTCCCTTCCTTTGGGTGTCTCTGTGGCTCAGTGGTAGCGAGGTAGCGATGTCAGGCCAGAGGTCATGGCTTCGATTACCGCCATAGACACTGGGTGCTGTCCGCACACAACCTAATTACTTTGAGGGTTGTGTTTGTTAAACAAAAATTAAAAAAAAAAACAAGAAATCTTGTTATAAGATGTGTTCTGCACTTTTATGTAAAACAGCACGGCAAATATTTGTGTGTAACATTTCACCCCCTCTAACTCTTTGTTGTATGTGCCTTTTTATCGATTTATTAAAAAACAAAAACACACAAAGATTCCCTTCAAAGGCGATAGAGCCATGGTATTTTACATAAAAGTGTTATTTTACATAAAAGTGCAAAGCATATCTTATACCTTGAAAGTAGGACTTACAACAAGATTTCCTAGGCTTTTTTTCAAATTTTCAAACATCGAAGAAAAGATGAGTTATGTGAGCCCCACTACAGGACCGGTCTTAAAAGTTGTTAGAGGGATAGAAGTTTAAAATTACAAATTTCAAAAACTTAATAAAAAAAATTCAATATTTTTTCTGTAACAAACATCTAACAACAAAAATTACAAAAAATAACCAATTTGGATCATTATTAAGAAAGTTATGAACAAAAAAACTGATAAAAGTGATATTTTGGAATATTCAATATCTTATGAACGAGTAAGGCTCTTTTGGGGTCTACTAAAAATATCATATTATTGGGGAAATAAAAAAGTGTTTTCTGACTGTCTGCTTTGACGTGGAGTGCCCCATATATTTCCTAGCTCCTTGTGTAGGTTGCGAGTCTGATTTCTTCTAGAGAGCTACCACAACTATGATCCAGCCGTCTTATTCATAGTTCTTGAGTAGTCTAATGTGACCGATTATGGCCTCTAGGCTAGGTTCTTCATAAAGAATGAATAAATAAATAAATAAAATAAATAGCAAGTACAAAACAATCAAGCGTTTGGTAGTTTTGTTCACATTCGATTATAACCCTACGGTAAATGGATATGACACAAAACAAGTCACGTGACCGGTCCCCAGGTGGTAGGGACCAGTCCGAGTTCTAACACTTCCTATGAAGCGGATCAGCGACTTTTACATGGGTATGGCCTAGGATGGGGTTAATTGATACTTTGTATGCACCTTGTAACTTGTCTCTGAACTATCTTATGCAGTCCCAATTGGTGTAGAATAATATAGATTATATATAAATATTATTTCAAAATTCAGCTGTAATTATCGATTAATCTATTTTTTATTGTTACAAATCCAAGTAGAAATTGTATTTTATTTTTAAGCGGTGTCTTTGATAGGATTCGAACCGGCAACCTCCGACATGACAGGCTAGTACACTACCCACTCGACGACAGGGGAACTTATATATCAATATTATAAATACCAGTTAAGCTCTCATTGAAGGGAGACAATTAATATTATATAGATACTATGTGATAGACCTTAGATCCAGGTGCATCAAATTTGTTCAGTGCCGTTTCCTACAATACTAGCCGGCGTACCAACTAAGTTAACTGAGAATTATTAATATGTGACTATTTACACAATATGTCTTTTTTCACCATTCACTACTCCTTATTTTTGGTACCAGTCTAATTTTCTCAAGTCATAGGACGAGTACTTTTGGATCATTTGTCACCAAATTTTCCGCAGGGAATATACGAACCAAAAAAAAATCAGCAACAAGTATATGTCTTATTTGCAACTTTGTACTTGCATTGCGAACAACATTGCTTGTTTACGAACAATCGTTTACTTGTAGCTCGTCTGTTTTTGTCATGATTTGATTGTGATCGAAACAAAAACATTCGAGTATATTTTTGTGTTTTGCAAAGTACATATTTTTGTTGGGAGCAAATACGTACATATATGTGTGTATGTATGTAGGTTTTCTTAGCCAATTTGTAAAAGAGACACAACACGAATGAGGATTGTACGCAACAACTAAATAGCACGAACATTTTACAGCTTGTATGTATGTATTGTGCGTGTATTAAAACAAGTAGCTCGCTCCGGTCATAAAGAGTTTCGCAAGAATGATGCGAATAACAGTTCGTTTCGATCCGGTGCGGTTACAAGCATACCAAAAAAACTAATTACAAACATTCATGTTCATTGCGCATACATAAACTGATTGTTTGAAATGAGCTATTGCATTTACAATCATTACTTGTTGTTGAACAAAAACGATTGAATCACAAAAAATCAGAGTACGTGAGTGAGTATTTTCGAAAGTTTGACATTTGTTGCAACTCACTGATTCCCACCTAAGGCTCTGGTCTGTTTCACTATGGACAGTGGTCTTTGTTACTGTTGGTGTTAAAATTAAGTTGTTTTAGCTGACACCACTTGTTACAGTGAACGCAATTTTTTTTTAAAGAGAAGAATTGGTAGGCATTGTACCAATTCATTCGTTAATGTGTTACCTTCTTTAGGAAAGGGATAGTGTAGAGAGAACTGCTGGTGAAGTGTGAGAGAGATAGAAAGCTTAATACATTTACAACTCTACTATTGCACTTTTTTTTTTTTTAATTTTGTACAGCAGTGTTGCAGCCACTCTGGTGTTAAGTGTTAAATCTGTGTAGCCATTTATTAGTTATTTTACTTCGCCGACGATTTTGCTCCAATACCGACGAAGGAGGTTGATGTGATATACATTAGGATATGTCAGTATTAGTTTCTGCCGGTACTGCTAAAGTGATCAGTTTTATGGCTTCGTCACTTTAGAAGTCCAACAACAATAACATATCAATGCATGATGTCGGCTTGCCTGAAACCGGTCTTAAACTCAAGACCTCAGGATTTGTAGTTAATGCGCTAACCATCCCAGCGAACAGCATTTTCTGTAAAAGGAGAATTTACGAATACTTTCCAAAGATTTTTAAGGTCGAAATTGGTTATAAAATTTGTACAACTGATTTCGGCAGAAACACTTTTGCGACTATATTTATATATTTGAAATAATACATAAATTGGAAACAGTTTATGTACATGTCTTTTTCTGCCTTTCTTAAAAAAAGGAGAAAACAACTCCCCTTCAGCATCTATATATCGGGCTAAAATGTTCTAAAAATATTTGCAATAAAATTTTTTAAATATGTAAATCTTTAAAGACACCCAAGCTCCAGATTTAAATTGAAGGCCAGAAATCATTCAAAACTTAAAATGTGTTGTTAATTTTGTACTTATTCACAATTATAGCTCGGTATAGGAAAATTGTTAAGCCTAACGTTTAAGGTATGAGATATGCTCACCACTTTTATATAAAACACCACGAGAAAAATTTTTGTGGAACATTTTAACCCTTTAACGCTTCGTTGTGTAGATCTTTTGGCTCTTTCTGAAAAAAGAGGCAAAAACACCCTCCTCCTTCAGCGGGAATATAAGTTTAGAAGATGTTTCCAATTTTTTAGATGTTTTGGGAATACACTGGATTTTCGTGACAAAAGTAATTTTTCAAGAATCTAAATTTTTCATGGCTTGAGTGATGTCGAGTTTTTTTTTTTCAAAATTTTTATCACATTCGCGATAGTTGACTTTTCAGATTTTTGCATCTCTTTTTTGCAGTTTTTCATATTGTTCTCGTTATATGTTTATTTTTACAAAATCTATGAGGAATTTAGCGAATTTAAGAAATTACAGCTACCGAGTTCGAGGTGCACTAAATTATAAACAATTTATATTATTTAATAACGAAATTTCAAAATCTACATCCGATTAAATCATGATTCTTAATTTATTTCTTATTTTTGCAATATTATTAAACCTTCAATTATGCCCTCCAGTGTGCAAATATCCAAGAACATACTCCGTCATTATTATTACATAAAGTTGTCAAACTCATGCGTTCAACAGAAAAATAACTGCATTTTTTTATAAAGGATTGGTTACTATTTGTTTATTTATTTTACGTATCCTTACATACACATTCTCCCACCCATCATACACTGTTATACGTACATACAGACTCGCATATCATGGATATAATATAAACATCTACAGGAACATTAAGTAGATGCAATAATAACATACAATGTTATTTTTATTGCAACCATTTAAAGGTAACAAATTTACTGCTGTAGGGGTTAGAGAAAAGTTGTGGTAAAAGAATTTAAATTTTAAATTAAGTTGATGAATTTTTGAAAATTCCTTTAAAAATTTTTATGAAGGATTTAATGATGATGTACACAAGAATAAAAATGAAGAATATCATAAATAAATTGTTTTATTTTTAAACAGGGAAAAAACAGGAATGATTTAGATGACGTATTTTGGTAAAGTAAAAAAATTTAATGCAATCTACGAGGGCGGTCTCGGAACTGTTCAAATTGGCGCAGCATCACTAGTGTGTACCGTAAGACTATATGTGTCGCGAAAACAATCAAACACTTTGATAAACAATTATTTAAGACAAATATGAATAATTTGCAAACGTTACATTTTGCCTAAAAATATGGTTTTGAACCTATTGTGTATATACGAAAGAAATGCGTGTTCAAAACTTATAGATTTTCTTACACATTGTCATGTTTTCCTCACACAATTTGCTTATTTGATAACCAACCTCGCATAAAATATATATTTTCTTTATAAGCCTCGTTTTACTATTTATTTATGGCCTTAAGTGAATTGTAAAAAAAAAAGACAAACATTTAATTGAAGTGCTTCCCCGCCAACAGACATATTGTGTTGTTTTCTTTAGAAAGTAAAAAATATTTTCATCCAATTTATGATTGATATTTCTGTTGTCTTTTTTTTTATCCAAGTACGTACAATATTGAATATGGATGAACTCAGGTTTATTTCCCATCTCTGTTTATTTTTTTTTTTATTTTCTTTGCCAGCTTTTTTCATTTATTATAAAAACAAACCGATTTATCAAAATATTTTCATTATTCTGCATTAATTTTTGTTGCATCATTGAATTTTTGTCATTATGGATTTTGTTTGTTGTTTTATTTTTGCTGCCCTTCCACTTGTTTTTCTACCGTCCATTGGTCATTTGGTGATTGTTGGTGAAATGATGCAGAGCTTGATTTTTTGTTCGACTCATATCTCTTGTTGGCTGTTCATTTATCGATTGATTTTTAATATTTTTTATTTATTATTATTTGCTTCTTTAAAGGCAACAACACAATTTGTTTTTTATTACTACTTTTATTTCTTTCTTGTTGGGCTTTTAGTTGTTTGTGCTGGAGACGAAAAGTGCAAAGTTGTCTTAGAATTTAAAATTGTATTGTTTATGATGGAGCGAGTTAGAACTGCCAAGATTGTTAGATTTTTAAAGGATCAATATTGTTGAGTAGGGAATATTTTTATTTTCTTATTTTAGCGCTAATAAATTAAATACCATATTTGTTATTGTTGTGTTTTTCTTCCGACGGGCTTTGTTTGAATTTGGAACGATTTTCCGTCATCCCATGTCAAGTTTGGTTGATAAACAGACTGGTTTCGGCTTTGTGCAAAGTTCAGTATTCTATTGAATACTAATTTGTTTTTCTGTTGTCCGTTGTTTATTTTATAGTTCGTTTGTGTACCTAACTTCCTCTCTTGATCCCTTTGTGTTATTCCCCTATATCTTTCTCTCTCTCTCTCTTGTCTCTATATGCTTGTGCAAGAATGGTAGAATACAAGATTGCGACATGCGCATGATTTCCCGTTAGATGACGTAGTTGGTACTTTTCAAAAGGTTGCCAAACAATGTATGCAATTTTGTGGCAGTCCTGCAACAGCTGAGAATTATTAACGAATAGGAACAGAGTTAGTGACGTCATTGGCGACATATGCCCAGAAAATTTTAATTTTATGCGCGGGATGTCGTAATCTTGTATTCTATCATTATTGTGTTTATGTGTGTCTCTCCCTCTACCTGCTACCTGGTCCACTGATATATTATCTTATTGCCCTTTGCAAATTTAGATTCTGCTCGAAAGTTTGTCTTTCTAAAATCAAAGAAAATTTCAGTAATTTTTATTGAAAATATGAGGATTAAAGCTTTGCTTACTAAATTTTTCAATAGCGGTTGGCAGTGGTAAAAAAATATCGAAGATTTTATGACTTGCCTCTGCAAATCATGAAGGAATCACTTATAAAATCTTAGTATGAAAATCGTGAAGTCATCGGTGGCTGAATTGCATAATAAAAATAGTGTGAATGTTTAGCATGACCTACAAAGTTTACAAAAGCTGGGCTTACAAAAATTTAGAAACATTTTTGTAAGCTAAAAGATTCATGATAATTTTTTGCCAAATACAAGCAACATGAAATCGATCAAATAAAAAAAAAAGCGAACGATTATGTAGCACAACGAGTAGGAAAAAAGTTCCTTACGCTTCACTTACTTACTTGACATGACATGAAAATACATGACAAGATATGACACAAACATGATAAGACATGGCAAGAGGAGGTAGTATGATAAGGAGACAGAATGACAAGGAGATATTTTGAGCCTTAAAGGCAACAACATTAGCTGCGCAATTCATAATAAAACTTGCTCAAAAGCTCATTCTTAGCTATGAGCTTCATCAAGAGAACCTCATACTCTACCGAAATAGTAATCACCTTATGAGCCAGCACTCTGTTTACTCCATCAGCTAACAACACCTTCATCAGTGAACCAGTGAAACTTTTCAACTATATCACGAGATCACCACCATTATTAATATCACCGACACCAGAGCCCAGAACACTATCAGTAGCATCAGTGCCATTGAATACCTCCACCAGAGTTCGATATAACCAACGTCTCGTAAGCGTTATCCGCCTTTGGAATTTTCCACAGCGGACCCGGAGTAGCCATGACTCCAGCCAAAAAACTAGGAAACTAGAAATATAATAGATTGCACTTCCAGGTAATCAGAAGAAGACACTTTCAAAAGTCGTCAGCAGCTGCACTAACTACCTCACTTGGAAGATAGTAAGACATTTTTTAATGATAGGTTTTAGATCCAAACTTACACTGAAAAAAATATTTTTAAATACAACAAATTTTTTGTTTTATCTATTAAATAATTAATTGATTTTGAAACTACAACGATTTTGGTAACTACAATTACGAAGTTGTAAGTTAAAGGTAAATCAGAAAATTATTTTCTAAATATATCAACAAATAATTTGTTGACAAACATTTTTTTTCGTAAATTTTTTTTTTGTTAGATTTCAAAGTTATTTCGCTTAAAGTTATTGTTATATTAACAATGTGAATTGTTGAATCTCCAGGCAAATTTTGATTGTCATTATTGTTATATTAACAATATTTTTTTATATGCAATCACAATCCTCGAAACGGCAATAATCGAACCGGCGACCTCTGGACTAATAGAGTAACGTTCTTACCTCTCAGCTACAGAGCAATTCGTTATTAAATACCCAAACAAAGAATACGCACAAAACTTGAATTGCTTTGTTTCATTGGCGTGTGTGCATTCCGTTATAATATAATTTTGTTGAGTAATTTAATTTGTTATATCAAGTTTCAACAAAAACTTTAGTTGGTAATTTTAATCAAAAAAATATTAAAAAATTTTTGAATTTTTACGCCACACATAAAAAAAATTTTACTAGTTCAGTTTGTTGAAAAAAAATTTGTGTTTGTAGTATCAACAACTTAATTTGATATATTAACTAAATATATTTTTGAATTTAAATTACGTATTAACAATTCGAATTGTTAGTTGCAGTTTGGTGATATTTTTTTCTATGTAGCGTACTAGGCCTGTGGTTCTTTCCTTAGTGTTATTCAAATTACTATACTTAAACAAATATTTTTGATTTAAAAAAAAATCTGCTCGTACAGTACGGAATTTTTTTGTTTACATTTTTATTTTTGCGAAGTGATGTGATCTCTATTCGCACTCTATGACTCGGCAACACTGCCGTTTTCACCAGTAATTGGATAAGTACACAATTATTCACAGGGATCCTTAAAAATGTATTGAGCATAACCCATAGTTTTTTAAATTAATTAAAAACTGTTTGTATATAATTATGGAGTTTTTATTAAAACACAATGAATATTATTCGTTACAATTGTTTTTAATTATATTATCAGTTTGTTTTTGGAAAATACATGGAAATCATATAAAAATGTATTGAACATTTCTCTAACAAACTTCTTTAATATAATTAGGCTATAAAATCTAGAATAGTAAAAAGACGCTGACAGTAACAGGGAAATCACTAACAATATTTCTATATAGAACAACATTCTGCTTCAGGAGGCCACTAATCCTCCTCATTACAGTTTATGTGTACTAATCTAGTATCTGCGTTATTTTTTAATAAAAAATCTGTTTTAATACTCTCCTGTTTCTTATTAAAATATCTCTTTCTGTTTTTCACAATTTTTCTCTTTTGTGTTAGCAGCCACTGTAACTTATCATTCATATTTTTTTAATCACTGACCATAAATATACGAAATTTGTTTCATGTCAGTGATAGTGACGGCCGCTGTAACAACAATAATGGCAGTTATTTATCATACAATACAACACAACAATAACAACGACAATACAAATGACAACTACAATGTAAAATAACAAATGATTTGTATGTGATTTATTGCAAAAAAAAAAACAAGTAAAATAAAATTTTATTTTTCTCAGCTTTTTGAAAAAATTTTAAATATATTTTTTGCACGAATTTGCACATAAATCACAATAAAAATGACATGATGTGAAATTTTTCATATTTTTATAACAAACATTTATTTATACGTAAGTAGATGCATACAAACAAGCAAACGTATCTTAAACAATGAAATTTATATTTTGATTTAAAACTTACAACAGAGTAAATTTATTTATTGTTTTAAATTTATAATAATTTTTTTTATTTTAATATTTTTACAGATTGATTTCCTGCTACCAAAACAAACAGTCAAAAGCGATTGATTACAATTTTATAAGGTAAGATTTATTGAAAATGTCAAAACCAGTACGATTATTTAATAGGATTACAACAAAATTTTTTTATTTAATTGAATAAAAAATAATAAATATTATTGTTCATACTTGCACATGCATGTTTATGCATGCATAGTACATGCCCAATCAACTGTAAATTTAAAAGTACTTGTCGCTATATTTGTGTATGTTCTATTTGTTTTAAGCAATTTATAACACTTGGCCTTTGGCATAAGTATTAAAAACAAATAAATTTTTAATTAATTAAAAAGTCATAGAAAATAAAAATAAAAATATCTTTAATCTTGAAATCCGAATAGAAAAAATGCCATAGAAAATATGTAATCCACTCTACAACTGCCTGATTACACTGTACAATAAAATCAAAGTTTTTTTTTAAATAATAACGCCTTATTCTGGTAGAGGATACTAAAGTCATATACATCTGTTGTGGCGCACAGTGGTATTTTCTTGGCAAAAAAGCATTTTTTCGAACATCACTTTTCAAAAATATGATGCACTTCTATAGAGAACTGTTTCACTAAGAAAAATTTATAATTGCTTTATGTAAAAAGCCACATTTTTTGTTTAAAAAAATCTAGTGAAGTTACTAAAATATTTTACCATGAAAACTAATGAACATTTTCATGCAACTCAGCGGTTTATGCGTCTGATATATAGCACCTTCTTTTTAATTAAAAAAAATTAAATTAATAATTAGATTGCATATGTAGCTTAGTAGATATGAGCGAATTAAAATGGCATCATAAAATTCTGCGTTTGCAATTTTCCTTGGAAAAAATAAGTTTTACCGTCTTCTCCCTAAAACCAAATCAAAGGTGAGAGTGTATTCTTTGAATTAACACAAAAAAGTCCTGTGCATTTCTGCGTTCGCTGCACAAACTTATAAATTTTCTAAAAAAAGGCCACGAATATTCCAGCGGAGCTTTGTAATAGAATCTGGTGCATACATTTAGGCTCAAGCTTTTTTGATGCTATTACAGTTATAAAATATTACCCGCGTTGCCAGTTTAGACTTTTCGCGACTATATTTAGCCTTTTATTTGGTCTTTTAGCCTCGAAATTTTCGTTTTAGCTTCGTGTCTTTTTCTAGTATTTTTTTATTTATGCTTTACCCTCAAAAATGCAAAAATTTTCTTCACATTATAAAAATGTATATCTAGTTTTTTTATTCTTAAGCATTTCAATATAAACTTTTGCAATAAATGAATCCTCATTAGACACTCTTATATATAAAATGTTACCAAAATTATTTTTATACTACTTTTAGTTTCGTTATTATAAAGTCTTAAATAAGAAGTTATGCACTGCACAAAATAAACCGTGAGTGACAAAAAGGAGGAGGCTATCAATTCCAGTGTAAGTTTTTTTTTATGTTTGTACACGCATACACACAGACAAATTTCAATGTAAAATCGTCGAAAACCAGGTTAATTTAACATTTTTCGGTAATGATATGGCTTCATAGGCGTTTCATGTTAATTCAACATGATTTACAATAATCTTGAAGGAAAATTTATTCTTTTGAATTAACTATATTTCATATTGATTTAATATTGCAGTACAGTTAAATCAAAATAAAGTTCATACAAAAATAATACGAAAAATCATGTTGAATCAAAGTTATTTCGAGATAAAACAACGTGAATTTGATATTGGAACAACACGACGAATCGTGTTGAATCAAAGTTATTTCAAGTTGAAACAACGTGAATGTAATATTGAAGCAACACTAAGAATCATGTTAAAATATAGTTATATCACACAAAAAACACTGTAATTCTTTTTCTATTACTAAATTCATAAATTCAAATATTTTTTTTACAGAAATGGGACCTGTCACAAAATTCGTAAAATTAAAAACTAAAATTCGTAAATACTTAAAATATTTAATAAGAAAAATATCGAATTTTTTTTCTATTAAAATTTTCTATTTTAAAATCACACAAAAATATAATAAAATTTAAAAACAAATTCAAACACAAGCGTGTTAAAATAAAAAACTATGATAATTTTTTCTGTGCAAGCTAAGACAACATGACTTCAATATTTTACTTACGTGATAGTTTTTAACATAGGCATCAGATAATTTTGTATTGTAGTTGGCTGCCTCAGCCAAGATTTGAACTCATGCCACTCGCATAATAGTCCAAGCTCTAACCATTGCAGCCACAACAGCTTCAAACTTTATTTTAGCTATACACTAAATAACTCGCCGTATGTAAAATTAATTTATTTTAATTAAACATGATTTAAATGATTATAAAACTCTTTCGAAATTAAAGTTATAGTCATGTTGATATAAAATGAAAAGCAACGTTTATAACAAAGTTGTTTTAACAGTGAAAAATTTTAAATCAAAGAGATTTAAGGTTAGATTAATAATTTTTCATTTAAAATTAATATGAAACAATGGTAATTTTACATTGCCTTTTTTTTTGTGTGTAACTCCTCGATTTTTATTATTTTATTTTATTTTATATTATTTTTTTTTAAGCAGTTTGTTTCCATATATTTTTTAATCGGACGGCTAATTTCGTGGCCGAAATATTCATTATCGCTTTACTCCTCCATTTATGGACATATTTTCAAAATTATTTTCTTATTTGAAAGGCTGTGTTTGCAGTTTTGTCCCATATTTCTTTTTCGAAAATTGGACAAGCCATTTGTCGACCCGAAATATTGATTATCGCATAATTCTGCCATTCATGAACCGAATTTGCTAATAAATTTTTTTATTTGAAAGTATAAGCTTGCAATTTGATTACATAGAAATTTAAGTGGAAATCGGGCGGACAAAGTGTTCGCCTGAAATGTTTCTAACCAATCCCATTGGATGATCTTTATATTGAAGTCAGATTTTTTTTGTACAGATTTTGGTTTTTTACTTATTAAATAATAAAGAAAACATTCACACAGAAAAAAATAACAATTTAAAATCAACATGTCGCAGTTTTGATTGGATACGATATTGAATTTATATGAAATAATTTGTTGTTTAAGTGTGTTGGTGTTTATTTACTTTGTTCCTTGCACTGTTGTGCTGAGCTATTTGCCTTGTTGTTGTTTATTTTGTTGTTCATGATGTGTAAACGTAAATAGCCGACAAATAGCCGACTGACTTCGCCTTACCAGCGAATATTTCCTGCTGCTGATTTAAAATTACCATTGTTTCATATTAGTAATTTTAATCGCAAAATTATTAATCTAACCTTTAATCTCTTTGATTTAATATTTTTCACTGTTAAAATAAGATTGCTAATTAAGTTATATTTCATTTTAAATCAACATGACTATAACTTCAATTAAAAAAAAAAAGTTTATGTTAAATCATCTCTAAAATCATGATGAATTAGTATGACATTCATATTATTTAAGATTTTTTTTTTTATTTAGTTGATGTAAATCTAAAGTAAAGTTTGAAGCTTTTGTGGCTGCGGTAGTTAGCTCTTTGGCTATTAAGCCAGGGGCTCGAGTTCAAATCTTGGTTGGAGCAGCCACCTACAACATATATTTTTCTGATGCCTATGCGAATACAAATAACGTAAGTAAAATAAGCTAAATTCATGTTCTTTCAAGTTGGAATAGTTTCGATTCTACATGATTCCTCGTGTTGTTTCAGTACCAAGTTCACATTGTTTCAACTTGAAATTACTTGCTTGTTCGTCTTATTTCCGTATCATCTTCATTTTGATTTAACTGTACTGGAATATTAAATCAACATAAAATATAGTTATATCAAAAGGAAAAATGTTCTATAAAAGTTATGGTAAAATCATGTTGATTTAACATGAAATACTTTTGAAGCAAAATTAGTACCGAAAAATTTTAAATTGAACTTGTTTTCAATTTTAATATGAAATTTTTCTGGTATAAGTTTTCAATAAAAAATATTTAGCCTTTTTTTAGCCTTTATTTTTGTGCCTTTTCTAGCCTTTTAAAAAGACCGATTTAGCTTAGTTAACGTAAAAGTGCTGAACATATCTTAAGTCTTAAACGTAAGGGTGAGAACATTTCATATACCGACTCACTATAGCTAAGTGCAAAAAGGGGAAGATTTAACCGCCATCATCCAGGTGTAAACTTTTAAATCGCCGATACACGATATATTTCTTTGGTATCACCTACCACAATCAGTCGTTAGAACCATGTTTTTTGTGTTGTACGGTGTTCTGGTCGACTGGTAGTATTTTACTGCTTAATAATTGCGGCATTTATTAAAGATAATATTGTTCTTACAATTTATAGTTTTCTTGCAATTTTTTTTAAATTATTACAAAACAAATTATTCGATTCAAAAATATTTTTGTAAAATTTGTTTACCCTTTACTTTTAATACCAAACATAATCATCTAAAAGATCTTACGCTACAGTTAAGAATATCTCTTCCCTCTTCATTTAATGAAAAACTTTTTTAGTTTAACAGAAAAACAAACACGTATTTAAATTTTGTAAATATGAAATCGTGTTCATATAAAGATGTTAATTTTCCGTCATTTTGAACACTAAACATGACGTATAATAAAACTTTTTCGTTTTCTAGCGCTGCATGTGATGTCATGACTGCCGTGTGTCATTCAACTTTTTGTTTCATTAAACAGCATTTCATAAACAGGGTTGCGATAACATTTTTAGATGCACGTATTTATTTCCATTAAAACAGAAACTTTTATTGTTCTTAACAAATATTTGACGTTCATTAGTTATTTTGTGCTTTTGAGCTAAAATAAAACTATAGAAATCGCAAATTTATTTACATCAACTGCCAAAGTTATCAAATTTTTGGCTTGGTGGTGCAAATAATTCTCTTTTATTATAAAAATCCGGCATTTATTTTAAAAATTCCGTAAGTTACGTTTTATTTAAAGTAGCATCCATCGCATGATGTTAATAGGATTTTTAAGAATTGTTGGTAATAAAATGAATTGTTATATACAAGATTAGAATTACGTTAAAAACTTGGTTGGTTGACTCTACTTAACCGTGATAGCGTATAAGTAATACCGAATTCATTCAATAGCGATCATACCACATGCACATAAGGATTCTCTATTTAAATTGAAATAAATTTGTGGCAAAAAGGAATAAGTGTTTAAGTCGACTCAAGAAATGTAAAGGGTCCGCCAGATAACTTTTTTTTTTAAATGCTATAAAAAAACTACTGAATATTTTCACAAATTTCTTTTTTTAATTTGAAAGTACAATCCTTCCGGTTTATAATGAAAAATAATTTCATTCAAATGGCTGCCTCGGCTGGCCATGCAGTAGCCTACACGATCGGTCTAATTTTTAAGCACATTATCGATTGTGTGCAGCTGTATTTCACCAATGGCTTCACGAATATTGTCCTTTAAAGCGTCAATTGTCTCTGGCTTGTCGCCGTAACACTTATCTTTGACGGCACCCAACAAATAATAGTCCAACGGTGTCAAATCGCAGCTCCGAGGTGGCCAAACGACATCAGCTCTACGGCTGATAATGCGATCTTCAAAAACAGGGCGTAAAACATCGAGTGTAGCTTCAACTGTGTGGCACGTAGCGCCGTCCTGTTTAAACCAAATGTTGCCAATATCCTCCTCTTCAATTTTTGTGAACAAAAATTCGTTCAACATGGCCCGATAACGGTCGTCATTGACTGTAACGGCCACTCCTTGCTCATTTTCGAAGAAAAATGGCCCAATTATGCGTCTGGACCAAAATCCGCACCAAACAGTGACTCATTTTGGGTGCGTCGGCTTTTCAATGTATGCGTGCGGGTTTTCTGTGCCCCAAATGCGACAATTTTGCTTGTTTACATACCCGCCAAGATCAAAATGAGCTTCATCTGAAAATATGATTTTTTTTTTTTGGCAAAATCGGCATCTTCTGTAAGTCGATCACAGGCCTACTTAGCGAATATTTCCCAGCGTTGTTCAAGCGTATACACAACCATTTTCGTTCAGCAGAAGGATAAAACTAATTGTCTGTCAAATCAGACATGAGCTAAGTGTTACCATTTACGAAATAATCACTAGTTGAAAAAAAAATCGTTAGATGGCGGACCCTTTAGTTCTTCCGAAAGTTTATATGCTACTGATAAGATATTTATAGGCTTATATGATAAATTTCTAGTGTAAGCCTTCCTATTTTAGGTATGATTGTAGCCATTGCAACCTTCAACTGAATGCCTTAATATTTAAGGAATAAAACAGTGTTGAAGTAAAATGTGCTTAAGTCGACTTTAAACCTTATTCCTTATTGCCACAGAAATTTAAAGGAAATTAATTAAATGACATGAAGTCTATCTTTGTGAAAGATACAACTTAAGAAATTTAAAGAAACCCCGCACTTGCGAGATAAACTACACCAAGTCAAATTTTTTTTCCAAAATAAGTTAGGTGAAATTCAGTAAGTGCTATGTTCAAAGGGACAGTAGTACTGCTCGAAACTTATTAGCAGGTAAATAAACCCAAGTCGTTTTCAATAAGTAATGCCAGTATTATATATGTCACGTAATTTTTCTAAGAATATCCAACAAAAACTTTTATTTTATTTTATTTATTTATTATATTAATTTTTGTACGTGTTGTCCAACTTTACACAAATATTTTAATAACGAATAAATAGACAGTGATGTAAAATTATAATCGTAAGTTGAACTATGTGTTACATTACAAACATTTATATTTTTTAAAAAATTTATACATACATACATATGTGAATATATATTTAAGGGAAAAAAATTTTTCTTCAACAGCATTTAATAAAATTCATCTCCTGATGAAGTCGACAAACCATCGACGAAACGTTGAGATAAAGATTAAATAATTGGTTTTATTTACATCGCCAGAAAAAATTAGCATTGACCAAAAATAGCCCAAAGATATAAATATATGGAAATATAAAAATCTTGACAAACTAAGTAAAACTTTTGTAATTTTTGTAATCGGTAGTACTTTATTAATGGGTTACAAAGTAATGAGTGGTACTTATTTATTACTATGATTCAAATTAGAGCTACTACTTAGTTTTTAATAAAATTAGAACGTATTTTTATCATTATCTGAAAGTAGTTACAATTTGTCGATATGTATTAATAAAATAAGTAGACAACCACTTTTTGAGTCAACATGTGTTTCTATATAAGCACAAATTTTTGTTGCTTAAACTTGTAAATTAACAACAGCTGAATGGGTAAAGCTCTTATCTTCATATATGAGCGAGCAGAGGTTCGTATCCCAGGTGGGTCAAAAAATTAAATGAAATTGAAAAAATATAGATAAAACACAAAGTGTATACATTTTTTGTGTAAATTTTAATTTGTTTATTTGACTACTTATTTTTTAGCTTCAAGTAAGCCAAATAATAACTAGTTAATTGATGTAAAAATGTAAATACATTTGTAAGGGGTACTTCTTATTTTTTGGACTTCTCAAACAAAAATAAGTAGTTATCGAGTCAAATTGTATGTAGTTGCGACTTAAATTCTCATAACTTTTTTGCCTACCAGTAAGCAAAGTTTTTGTTGGGTATGTTAGATATAAAAAAATAATATTAGAGCTATAGAAAATATTGGTGTAAGTCATATTGTGAATACTACAGAGATAGAAACAATTTTTGATTTTCAACATTTTTTGCCAGCTCCTGTAAAATTTTCAATATGTGACTTGGTGTAGTTTATCTCCCATCTACAAATAAAAAATATTATGTAAATTTATTTGTAATTCAATTCAATTAATAAGGCTCTTAAACATCTAACTACCAATTACATACTTCAGCTGCCCCCCCCCCCCTTATCTTGCTCTAAAATAATTACCTTGTAGACAAAGTTGTTATCTCTATACATGTATAAGATTTTATATGCTTGTAGTAGCATGAAGAAACTATGCGTTTGTTAACATTTCTACGGCTCATCAACAACACACGCTGGTGTTGTAGTTCGAAAGACGTTTACTAAATAAAATCCGTTATATTGTAATATGTCATGTCAATACAATGGGGTCATTTATCTGTCAGCTCAAGTATTACAGTTTAAGTTTTTGATTAATGCTAAATGTGTAAACTTACTCACACTCGCAAATACACAAACACACATACACTGATAAGCAACTACAAATGTGCAAAAGTTTCAGTGACCAGTTGCAGAACATTCACAAACTGATATACAATCACTATATTTTATGTATATAGATATTCATATATAGTATGTTATGTACATAAATACTCTGGAAATTTATTTGAAACGGACGACATAATCGTCTATATTTTACAATACAGATATGGCTGATTCTCATTTTAAATGCTTTTTTTGTGACCTTTGAAAGTATAGTAAAATATAAAAAAGGTAAAATATAAAGTAAACGCAAAAATTTTAATATAAAAAGTGCTTTAGCACGATTTAATAGATCATAAAAAAAATGAACAGAAGTTTCTTATTACGTAAGACTGTCCATTATGCGTTAAAAGCGAAGAACGAACATACTGTTTTTACTCTCTTCTTACAAAATCGCATGTCCGTAATGCATGCTGTTTATTAGGCACATTAAGAAACTAAGAATTTTTCGAAAAACGAGACTAAATTTATAACGATTTTAGAATATTTGCATTTGTTTCTCTTATTTTACGCATCAATTTTGTTTTAAATATTATATATTATATATTTTTTTAACTTATATCAGTCGTTTTGTGTATCGAGCGTTACGCTTTTTTAATGCGCTTCATTACTGAGCTTAATTATTAAAATTATATTAACCACATACACTAAAATAACAGCGTAGGTTTGTACTTTTATATATTAAAAACTGTTGGGAATATAAATAGTATTATATTGCAAAACGTTTCATCAATCAATCACCGTTTGTAGCCAAAACAAAAAAGGTATCGAGTGCTATCCATATTTTTTTTATAATTGAAAATCTTACATCGAAGATTATGTTTCAGGCTTTCGCTCTGGTCACATTGGACTGAACTATCCTCTATGGAAAAGTAACCAAGTTCGGTCACCCTTGTGTCGTTTATGCTTGCACAGAAAAAATTATCACCAATAAATTTTCAAACAAAAGTTTGTCTAAAAATAAATTTCATTTTCAGTATATGTAAATCAATGAATTATTTGTTTGACTTTTATTTAGGACGCAAACACCAAACACAACAAGAAAAGCTGTGTCGTAAAAAAACAACCCCGATGACGGCGTACACACAAGTAACAACAACAACAATGATAGCAAAAGGAATGTGATTGTACCTAGTTTGTTTACTGTTGAGTGAATCAATTCGTTAATGTCGTTGCCTTACTTCTCATTCATTTTTTTAGAGTCTTTAGATAAACATTCAAACTTGAACACATTTAACAAAGTGAAAATTCATAAATGCTTAAAAGATGATGATGGCCCGGACAAAATTTTTTTTTTGATATATTACAAAAAAATGTAGTAAATATTTTTGTTTGATTAACTAAACTATTTTGTTTAATATTTGTTATTATTTTTATACTAACTGTTTTATAAATTCAGACAAAAATATTGTTTGATATTTCTCATAAAGTCCAATAAATCTTTTTGTTTGATTTAGTAAATTGTTTTGTTTACAATTTGTAAATATTTTTAGACTAATTGTTTTATAGATTTAAACAATTTGTTCACTGAAAAAGCAAGTTTTTTTCCAATGAAATTTTTGAGATATTTTTGTCTTTATTTACAAATTTGTCCGTTCGGAGACAATATATTTACTATTTCATTGAATTCCTTTACAGAAAATGAAATCTAGTATTTTCTGTGTTGAAGAAGATGAGACCACGGAGCACATTCTCTGTGAATGTATTGTCTTATGTAATAGTAGAAGGGGTGTTCCTATTCTGAGTTTCTGTGTTCGGATGATATTACGAGGGCTTCTCCAACCTCTGTGCTAACTTTCATAAGGAGAGTCATGCAGAGCTTGATTTAATTTATATATCTATGGCACAAACGATCCACTAGGTGTCGCAGTGCCGGTCTTTGGACCAGATCTTTCGCCTATTCTATTCTATTCATCTGAATAGTATTGAATTCAAAATAAAGTGTGTGTTCTGAAAATAATATTGAATTTGTATAAAAATGTATTGAGCGTTACGTAAAAAAAGTTTTTAAATATAATTTAACTCTAAATTTTAGGACGTTAAAAAAAAAGTTAACAGCAGCTGAAGGGTAGAAACCTTTGAAAATAGCGTTACATATTATGTGATTAGGCTTTTATTATTGATGATCAACTGGTTTCATTAATAAAATATAAAGCACGGCAATAAAACTTGATTTTAAAAAATTTTCCCAACAAAAATGAGAAAAAACCGAGTAAATTCAAAAGGTTTTCGATTAACTCGAACAATTTTTAAACGAAAAAGTTACTCGAATAACTCAACCGAAATAAAAGCTTTAGTCGATTGTTCGAGTAATTGAAAAATATCAATTTCGATTAATTGATTAATCGAACAACTGAAAAGTCGATTAAAATGAATACCCTAGGACACACACATACATATGTGCATAGAACGATGATAAATGTATATTGCAATATGTATGTTCATAAATACATTTCTTTGTTATCTTATAAATGATCGTTTTAGTGTTTGTGTGTGTGTGTGTAGAAGTGTTTCTATGATACATTTATTGTACTTTTTTCCTACCACTAGGTGTCCCAAATGGCTCAATATAAAAAAAGAAAGTAAAACACTGTTTATAGTTTGTTAAAAACAAAACAAAAATTGTAGTTTATCTTTTATTTTGTTTACAGTTTCTGTTTATTCTTTAACATTTTTTCTCTATAGTTGTGTTTGTGTGTGTATGTGAGTTTATATAAAATATCTACAATTCATCAATCACTCAACATGAATTGAAACATTTATCAAAATAAAATTTCTAAAGTAGTTGCTATTGTTGTGCTTGTTAGTGTCGTCGTAACTTGTATCCTGGATAGTGTATTTATTTGCCATGTATCACTATAACTACGACTTCATACAAAGTTATGTATGTGGTTTAATGTTGTATGTAGTTCTAGGGCAAAAACTAACAAAGGGCGGTATCTGTGTAATGAAAATAGTAAATATATACATTTTTGCATTTTCGTACAAAAAAAAAAAAACACGACACTAAAGACAAACGCAAATTAAAAGATGTGGCAGTTGTTTAAGGAGCACTTTCCGTAAGGAATATGGCTAAAGGATATATTTCTAAACTAAATCAGTTCGAGCTGAAGGTTATATGGTTTTGTCTATTCAAACAAAAATTTAAGACTTGGCTAGAACTTTTTCTTGAAAAGTTATTCATAAAATTTTAAAGTTTAAGGTTTCATGAAATATGATAACTACCATTCAGTTACACTATGCAACAATAAAAATACCAGGGAGTACCACTATATTTTTTCAATTTGTTATGGTCCCCAAGCTACAAAAGCATTCTAAAATTTTAATGTCTATGGAAATTTTTTTTTAATTTTTTTCTAATACATATTTAAGATTTTTGAAGAGGCTGCTTGGGAAATGGCTGTCGAATTCTAATGCAAAATCCTCTTTAAAACTTGAAACAAAAGTACTTTTAAGCTTTATCGATATTAGCTTTCTATATACTCTGTAGTTTCGGAATTATTCAGACCGTAATAATAAAAAATATAATTTTTGGTAAAATTTTATAATTTTTATTTTTTTTTTTCAAATTTATAAAAAAATCTAAAATTAAAAAAGCTTACAATTTTTATAAACTAATCATATACAGCAAAAAATAAAAAAGCTTTATTTTGTGAAAATTGAGGGATAAATATTGATTTTATTCCCAATAAAGTGAAATTGGCTAATTATTGCAAAATATTGAGTTTTTAAGAGCTGCTCCACCGATTTTATCATAACTTGGGAAAGGGCTGTCCAATTCTATTACAAAAGCCTTGAAAAACTTGAGAAAAATGACCTTTAATTCCCTTCATTCTTCTTTTTTAGGCTTCCGTACACCAAAAGTGTAAAGGAACCCCATTGTTTTCGCTACGGTGTCCGTCTGTCTGTCTGTCTGTCTGTCTGTCACAGGCTGTTTTCTTGGGAACTGTAAGAGGTACTGACCTGCAATTTTCATAGAATATGTAAAACGTTGGCCGCTACAACAACAAATATATGCTAGCTAAAAATTAAAGGGTGTTCTTAAGCGATCAACGAAAATACGAATGTAATATACAGAAGCTTAATTTAGTGTTAATTGGTGTAGTCTGTAGAAGAGACTACACCAATTAACACTGATAACTAAAACAAATAAAAATTGAAGGGTGTTCTATCAGTTAATGTAATTTTATTTATACAATTTGCTGTATATTAGATACCGTAAGAGGTAAAATCTGAAATTTAAGAAAACAATAAAACTAAAAAATTCCTAAATTAAAAAAAAATATCAAAACGAAAAATCGCCAAAATGAAAAAAGCGCACAAAGAAAAAAAAGCACAAAAATTAAAAAAATCGCTAAACGCCAAAATCATCAAAACTAAAAAGATTGCAAAAAAACTAAAAAAACGCAGAAAACGAAAAAAAGTCGTCAAAACAAAAAAAAGCACTAAAACTAAAAAAACGCTATAACTAAAAATATTATCAAAAACGAAAAAAAAACGGCAATAATTTAAAAAAATCGCCAAAACGAACATAAAAGCGGCAAAACTAGATAAAATCACTAAAAAACAGAAAAATGCCAGAACGAAAAAAAGTGTCAAAACCAAAAAAAAAAACAATCGCTAAAACTAAAAAATCACCAAGAGACGAAAAAAAAACCCCCAAAACCGAAAAAGCGCCAAAACTGAAAAAAAGTCGAAACTAGAATAAATCGGAAAAACTAAAAATATCGTTAAAAAGCGAAAAAAAAACACGTTTAAAAAACGCCAATACCAAAAAATTGCCAAAACTAAAAAAAAAAATCGGCAAAAAATTGCAAAAAAAAAGAAAAATCGAAAAAAACAACAAAAACATCACGAAAATGAAAAAAAGCGCCGAAACAAAAAAAAACGCCAAAACAACGAAAAATAATTTAAAAAAATAATAAACAAAAAGCACAACGAAAAAAGTGCCAAAATAAAAAAAGGAGCAAAAACGGAATATGATATACAAGGTGGGCCAAAAGAGATCACCCTATTGGAAGATGCTCATTTTTGCAAATGGCGGCCAATGTCAAATCTGTTTTGACATTTGTGAACTAGACAGATGTAGAATACAAGCCGTGGAGCGATACACTCCCCAAGAACGCGGAATAATCGTGTCAATCGAAGTTTTTCATTTAGAAAAAAATTTAAGCCAAACACATCAGATGACTTCTTTTGGCCCACCTTGTACATATAGTATGTATTCGTACGGAAACCTTCGTGCACGAGCCAAAGTCGCACTTTACTTAATTTATTTATTTATATAGTCAATAGTTTCGGAATTATTCCGACCGCAATAATGAAAAATATATATTTTTTAGGCAAAATTGGAAAATGTTTAATTTTTAAAAATTTTGAAAAATTCTAAAATGGCAAAAATTACAATTTTTATTAACTTGTCGTAAGGCCGCATATACTACAAATAAAATAAGCCTTCAAAATAAACTTTCTTTCATGAAAATCGATTAATAGATATTTATTTTATTCATAACAATGTGAAGTCACATAATTTTTGTGAAAATTTGGAATATTTACACTGTACAACAAACCCAATTTTTTTTTAAATAATTCCCGTAGAAATCACCAAATAATATTTTACGTGTATCAGCGTTTTGAAATTTTACATCTGAGAATCATTTCAGGGAGATTTAAATTAAATTCCGCCCCTTTTGCACATAGTTATAATGACTCGGCATGGGATATCTGGTAGGTTTTACATCTAAGGTGTAAAGTGTGTTGAGCCACGATAAACATTTTTGTATAACATTTTAACCCTCTAACTCTTCGCGGTATGGGCCTTTTAGTCCCTTCCTTGTATAAGGTGCAAAAAAGTCCCCTTCAGCGCCGGTTCAGGGGGCTAAATTATTCTACAAAAATGTTCCTCGTTGTATTCTACATAAAAGTTCTGAACACATCTTATACCTTAAAACCTACAATAAATTCTAAGACTAGTCAGTATAACTACACTCTAAAACACTTTTCTTGAAAATTAGGTCGATAATAGTCGGCAGCACTTTACCGATTATTATCGACCTAAAATTAGACACGCATTAATTTTGTTGATTTTGGAACAAAATGTTTTTACTAAAACAAAGATTGGCTGCGTGCAGGTTTGAACCGCGACCTCCTGACTTATAGTTTGACGTATGCACCTTACAGCCATAGCCGTAATATTGACGACGTTTGGAATGGTCAAGAGGCTTTAGTTCTTGAGTCAATTACACCTTGTAAGCGTGTAAATGCAAGTCTTTATGCATAATGTTCATCAACGACGAGCGTGAGAGGTGCAATTGTTGGGCACGACGACTACTTGAGGTCGACGGCCCTTCAGCCACACAATCGCGAACAGCAGCAATATTTTCTGCAGTACGAGCTGTACGAGCATGCAGTGGTTGTTTTCACATATCCTGCAGACCCGGTTTGCTCAAATTTCTGCACGATTTTTCTGATGGTTCGCACATTTGGACGATTAAATTCACCGAAAAAATTACGAAGTGCAAGATATGCATTTTTTTTGAACGCCCATTTTCATAATAAGCCTGAATAACTTTAACGCATTGCTCGATTGTGTAACTTTCCATGGTTCAAATTGAGTTAGTCTGAAATTGAGAAATGTCAAATGAAATGCAGAAAAAAACTTGACGTTTAGGTGTGGTTCAAATTCAACATCGGCCCTTAAAATTTAACCACCCTTTACATTATGTTAAATTTTTTCCACTTGGACTAAATATGTTTAATTTGAAAGGCTTTTTTTTAATAAAATAACTACAAAATCGACTTAATTTTAGACAAGAAGAAAATTTCAACACAAACTTAGACAATATATGATCCTAAATTTGAAGTAATGTTTTAGATTGTATGTGCAAAAAGGGGGAAATTTAACTCCTCTTAAAATTATTTCCAAATGTAAACTTTCAAAACGCCCATACACGTGTATATTTTTTGTGGCCTCTATCAGAGTCTGCCGTTAGAACCTTGTTATTTACAAAAAAATGTACTTTGTTGTACAGTGTAAATATTCACAATGTTTACAAAAATCAGGCGACTTTACTTTATTATGAATGCAATCAATATTTATCCATCGATTTTCTTAAAATACAGTTTTTTTGTAGTTTATGTGGCTTTACGATCAGTTAATAAAAATAATAAATTTTTGCCATTTTAGATTTTTTATAAATTTAACAAAAATAAAAATTTTCCAATTTTGCACAAAAAAAATGTATATGAAAACATCATTGCGGTCTGAATAATTCCGAAGCCATGGAGTATATAAAAAAAGTATATTAAAACGGCTAAAAGCTAATTTGATATCAAGTTGTGTAGTATTTTTTGTAATAAGACTGGACTACCTCTTCCCAAGCTATGACGAAATTGGTGGAGTAGCCTCTTGAAAAATCCCAAATTTTAGCAAAAAATTAAAAAAAAACGTATTCCTAGAATTTTGAATTCTGACTCTTTTTGTAGTAAGAAGACCATAACACATCAAACAAAATATAACGGCGATCAAAGAGCATGACAAAAGTTTCATTTTGTTGCATAGTGTCATCCAATAAGCAAAAATTGTAAAGATGGATATATGATTGTTTATTTATGTTTTTAAATCAAATTTTATTATACAACCTTTTCTAAATATAGACATCAGTTTGATATTAAATCTTAAAGACAAACTTATTTTTGTTTGAGAAAATATGTTTGACGAAAATCACTTTCTCAATTTGATACAAAGTGTTATTTCTAAATTATTGTCAAACCTTAAAAGTAAAATTCTACATTGAACTTAAAAATTTGCATTTTTATTAAAAAATACGAGAAAAAATATATAAAACAATATTTTTTGTTGTAAGCCAAAAAATTTCATTAAATAGAAAATTGTTCGTTAGTTTTTCTTTCTTAAGCATCATAATATTTGCAAGAACCAAAAAAAAAAACCAAAAAATTTGTTCTGCATTATAACTTTGGTGTTTTATGTCCATTTTGTGGTCTTCTTGTCACTCTACAATATATCTTATATTATTATCAAAAACCAAAATATAAACTTAAAAGTTCATGCTTTTTGTTATATCCACTCCCCCATGAAGCTACTATAATACTTGTTAAATAAATATCAATCCTTAATGTTCCTTTAGAAAAAATACAACAAAGATTTAATTTTTTTTTACATTCTCATGAAAAGAACGAACAAAATAACAGCCGTAACGAAAAATGGAAAGACTTTTCAGCAGCAGTAGTAAGTTGTTCATTTTAAGTGAAGAAAAGAACAAAAAAAAATCAAATAAAAATAAAAATAAACTTAAGTATCATTTGTAAAGTGTCACGCCTGTGCATAAGATTAGTGTCTGGTATCTTTACAACAACATGATACACGACATGCAACAAACACACTCAAGCACGTAAGGACCCCCCAATACGTACTACAAACACTCATGTATACGTGTAAGATTCAGTGTATTGCTTTTTGTCTTTTAATGGTCTTTTATCTATATCACTACTCGTAAAAAGAAACTATTTTTACGAAATACATAAGGAGATATTCACACTTAGGAGTTTGTATATACGAGAGTACACGCTTCACGCTTTAGTTTTTTTTTTTGCTTAATACGAGGCTAGACTTAGAAATATTTATCTATATATAATTAATAGACGAGATCAGCTTATATTCACATTATACAGCCGATTTGGACAAAACGTATACCATTTTAAAGATATTTATTGATAGATGTACACAATCTATAATTTGTTAAAATTGATTCAGTATTCTAGGAGCTATAAGTATTTAAATTTACTACTAATACATTCGCATATAGAACACGTCAGGCACGGATTTAGCTTGAAGCGTCAGGTCAGACCCAGGTGAGACTTACCGTCTCATATCGTACCGAACAACGGAGGGTTAAGAGCACATTTCTTATTTCTAAAGATAAATTTTTGGCAAAATTAAGTGCTAGAAAAATAGCTGTATTCCCTCACTTCAGTGTTCAGATATAGGTGGCCTTATTAAGTTTGGCAGTTGAGATGGTTAATTTGGTACGCTCCTCCATACGTATACTTAACAGTATTAAGTATACGTAACAGTATTAAATATACGTACAGAGGAAGACAACAAATTAAGAACCTAGTAAAGCTATTTCAGTAAGTTGAAAAATTTTGCATCTCTGATATGTCCTAATTTATGACTCCATAGCTTCGCTTTTGATTAGACTATACAACGATTTCGTACTTTCTCAGAAACTACGCGTTCTGAAAAACTACACGTCTGTCGGCGTTTTGAAAGATCACATCGGAATTTTATTTTTCGGTGGGTTTTCCCCCTTAAGCCTGTTCGTGCAGCATATCGGCATGTACAAATATCTGTTCTTTATATTTGAATTATTGGATATGTTCAGCAACTTTGTAGAACATTAACCCTCTAACTCCCCCACATAACGATAATTTCTGGGACATATTAATCAGCTAACTCTCCCACATAACTGTAATTTTTGGCTCTATTTGCACAAATCGTAAAAATGGCCCTAAAAATGGGGAACGCGGGAATAAAATGTTCTACAAAAATATTGGCCCCAAAATTGTACCCTAAGTCCTCAAAGATATTCAAGCTCCAGACTCAACTTGTATGCCAGAAATCATTGAAAACTTAAACTATGTTTAAGGGTTAACTTCATACTTATTCATAATTAGTACTCGGCATTGTAATTCTTGGCAGTCTTATGTTTAAGCTATAAGATGTGTTTAGTACTTTTATGTAAAACACCACGAGAAAAATTTTTCTTGAAGAGTATGAGGGGTAATACACTTCGCTGTATGGGTCTTTTTAGAAATTTACAAAAAAAAAATTTAATAGAAGTAACACAATCAGGCATTTAATGCCTACTAGTTAATTAATTAATGTGTTATCTTCTTTGGGAAAGGGATGCGTACAGAGAAGAGATGCTGAAGTGGGAGCGAGATAGAAACACTAATTCATTTACAACCCTGCTATTGCGCGTTTTTTGTATAACAGTGTTGCAAGTCCCTCTGGTGTTAACTAGAGGCATCGAGTTTTTTTAAGCTGTGTAGCCATTTTATTAGTTCTTTGCCTTCGCCGACGGCTCTGCTACAATACCGACGAAGAAGGGTTCTGCGAAGTGCATTAGGATATGTTAGTATTAATTACTGCTGGTACTACAAAAGTGATCAGTGATATGCCTTCATCACTTTAACATTCCAACAACAACCAACACAATAACACACCAATGTACATGAGCAAAATGCATGATGTTTTTGGCTTGCCTGAAACTAGTTTTGAACTCAAGACGTCAGGGTTTGTAGTCAAACGCGCTAACTAGTTAGTCAACAGCACCCTCAATATTTTCTTAATAAAGGGAAAAAAAGCTGCTCTTCAGCGGCGAAATAGCAGGCTAAAATGTTCTAAAAACATATTCACTATACAATTCGACTATAGGTTGTTAAAGACACATAAGTTCCAGACTTAACTTGGACGCTAGAGATCATTCAAAACTTAAAATGTGTTTAAGGGTTAATTTCTTCTTACTTATTTACAATTCGTACTCGACATAGGAAGGCTTACAAGCCTTGCGTTTAAGGTATAAGATGTGTTCGGCTTTTGTATGTGCAAGAAAACGAGGACAATGTTTGTGAAGATTTTTGCCCGCTATATCGCCGCTAAAGGGAAGTTTTTTGCCCAGTTTCTTAAGAAATCTACAAAAAGAACCATACAGCGAAAATATAGAGGGTTAAAATGTTCCAGAAAAATATTTCTCGTGGTGTTTTACATAAAAGTGGTGAACATAACTTATACTTCCCAGCAAAAACTGTTGTCATTTTTGGAATCGGTAGTACTTTATTAATGGGTTACAAAGTAATGAGTGGTACTTACTTATCTTATTATTATGATACAAATTAGAACTACTACTTAAATTTTAATAAAATTAGTACGTATTTTTCTCATTATCTGAAAGTACAGGGTGGCTCAAAATTAACGAAGGGGTTGGAATAGTCTAAAACTCCATTATTTTAATATTTTTTCTTGTATTTTTTCAGATTGTTGCAAACAAGATTTGTGAAATTTAAACTGGAAAGGTTTACTTCTAAACAATGATCATACCGCCAGAGAAACAATGACACTGCTACGGAGTGTTTTCATCGAACGCATAATTTGAAGGAAGCAGTGATTTTATTAGCCGTGCTAAACCGCTCCCGAAGCATTTTTCTTGGAGTATTTTAAAGGTCGTCCATATGTGATTAAGTTACAGACCATGATTAAACCTAAGAAAAATAATAGCCGAAAAAAATTCGAGCGATGGCTTCGAAAATCTTGAAAAGAGTCATGGAAAGTCACGAAAATGTTCCATAACAGTGCCATTATTTCTTTTGCTGTATGTTCCTTATTCAGTAGTAAACCTTTCCAGTTTCAATTGTCCAAAAAATGTTAAAATAATAGAGTTAAAGACTATTCAAACGCCTTCGTTAATGTTGGGCCACCCTGTAGTTACAATTTGTTGACATGTATTATCAAAATAAGTAGACAACCACCTTTTAAGTCAACATGAATTTGTATATGAAAATTAATTGTTGTCGCTTAAACTTATAAGTCAACAATAGCTCAGTGGGTAGAGTACTTGTCTTCAAATCTGAACGAGCACAGCTTCGTATACCAGCTGGGTAAAAAAAACCTAAGATTATAAATAAATTATAATGTGTACAAATTTTTTTTTAATTTTAATTTGTTTATTTGACTACTTATTTTTTAGCTTCAAGTAAGCCAAATAATGCCTCATTGTGCAAAGAAAATATTCAACAAGAAAGTTTTCTCTTTCGCAAATTCTATGACCACTTATTTACTGTAAAACATATGTTTACTAGATTCTTTCCATAGATATATTTTCGATTAGTAATATCCAAAATGTTTTTACTTTTTTATAGCCCCAGTTTACTTCTGTAGATCAATAAAAGAAAATTAAGTAAAACTCCTTTTCTGACAGCTCTCCAAATAACATATACACTCTTTGCAATGTTCGTTTGAATGTATTAGTGTATAAGTTCTTGTTATTCCTTCTTCTAGTTTTGTACTTTTTATTCTGATTTTATCTCATTCTTCTTTAAATTTTTTGTGTGTTAAAAGTATTCAGCTCATTTCTAGATGTTGTTAATGTTGCTATTTTGTTCCATTATTGAAATTACTTGAAAGTGGTTGAAATAATGTTGAAGTACAAACTATTTTGTTATCTCTGCTCTCGTATTATTTTCCTTTTGTTCTTGCTGCCTTAATATTTTCTTTTTGCTGAGATAATGATGCCATTGCTGTGTGATACTGATGCCGACGACAATAATGATGTTCTTATTAATAACGATGTTATTGTCGTTGAAAAAAAATTTATAAGAATAATAATTCGTAAGTAATTGTGTAAAATGTGGCAGCATAAAAAACAAAATAAAATTTTATCTTAGTCATCTTACAGTCATTTTATTAAAATTGACACACATACTCGTACTACTTCCTGCACCTTTTGCTCTCCATTTATGATAATACAACCATACTTTATAAATTTTATGTGTATGTAAATATAAGTTAATATAAAAGTCTCCGTATATGTTTGAAAGCAAGATTCTTATTCTCTTTGTAAGTTTGAATAAAAGCAGGCATTTTATTTGAAGTGGAAATTTTTCTATATTAAAATTATTGTTTTGATGAAAAATAAGCTAAGTCGAATTAGTTCAAAGATAACGAGGAATAATAATAAATCATTTCATTGTTCTGCTTAATGTCTGATATTTAATTAAGGACAAAACAAAAGTTATAAGAATATCACTGTTACACATGTATGCTTTGGATTTTAGTACAACTTTTATTTCGAAACGTTCTACTTTTTCTGCTCTAAATAAAAAAGTGAACTAACTCTGTAGTAGTTTATCTACTCTTTCAAACCATAGACTTATTTTACAACTATTTTACGAATTAAATAATTTATAAAAACTGCAAAAATAGCGCTGCATAATATGTGAATAGCCCCTGTTGGTATACGTGGCTGACAACCTACTGCACGCAAGCAATCACGTACAATCAATAAAATTCCGTTTTGACGAATAGCCCCTAATAATAAATACTATTTTTTCGGATATTAGAGGTTAAAAGATACTTTGCATTTAAAAGACAATTGCAGGAAAAAGCTATGTCCTTTAAAAAAAAAAAGCTAAGAGGAGACTAAAACCTCTTGGCTAAACCCCAATAATATTTAATGGCGCGCTCTAAAGTTATTCAATCTTGAAAATGATGAACATTTTGCAAAAATAGACAATATGCTCAAGATTAGTCGGCTATAAAATTTAAGTTATCGGACTAATTCAGATCATGTGAAAAAATTTTGAAATTACTTCATGCTAAGAACGTAAAGCTGAAATAACTCAAATGAAAATACATACTTTGGGTATGGTTAACACAATGATAATATGGTTGCGTAAACAATTTATGATTGTGGCAAACAAACTATTTTGCGTTTTATTTTTTTATTTTACGATGAGCAAGATTCTATTTATATTCGACTATAAAAATAAAAGTGAATTGGTTGGTCAACACACAAAAATATCACTAGATTTTTGTTGAGGTACGAATAAAAATCAAGCCAATAAGCCCTCACTACTATATACACACACATATCGTTATAGGTATAATTATAGTATACCTGAACCTCAAATGTTTTTTGGGAAATTGAACTTAAAGTTTCAATATTTATGTGTTGTTTCCACAATGCAAACAAGCACTGCTTGTCTAAAATTTATATGAAAAGCACTCAGTTTTTTTTTATTAATTTCCATACAAATTTTAGACAAGCAGTGCTTGTTTGCATTGTGCAAACAGTACATTAATACAAAAAAGTTTACGAGGAAAAAATAATACAATATTTTTGTCAGATATTATACAGAATAAACAAAATTTCATTTTCTGTAAAGGAATTCAATGAAATAGTAAATATTTTGTCTAGGAACGAACCTACAAACAAATTTGTAAATATTGAACAAAAAAATATCTCAACAATTTCATTGAAAAAAAATCGTGTTTTTTTCAGTAAAAAAATTTTTTAAATCTATAAAACAATTTGTCTAAAAATATTTACAAATTGCAAACAAAACAACTTAGCAAATTAAACAAAAAGATTTACTGGATTTTCTGAAAAATATCAAACAATATTTTTGTATGAATTTATAAAAGAATTAGTCTAAAAATACTAACAAATATTAAACAAAATATTGACTGGTTTTGTTTTAATATATCAAACAAAATTTTAGTCTGGGTCGTCTTCATCCATTAAGCATTTATAAAATTTCACTTTGTTAAATGTGTTCAAGTCTGACTGTTTATCTAAAGAGTTAAAAAAAATGAATGAGAATTAAGAAACGACATTACCGAATTGATTCACTCAAAAATCTTCATTAACAAACTTGGTACAATCGCATTCCTTTTGCTATCATTGTTGTTGATGTTATTTCTGTGTATGTGATTTTATAAGACACAGTTTTTCTTGTTGTTTTTGGAATTTGCGTCCTAAATAAGAGTCAAACACAAATTTATTGATCAGGTAAAGAACATTTACTGAAAATGAAATTTATTTTTAAACAAACTTTTGTTTGAAAAATTTTTGCTGATAATTTTTTTTTTGTGTATGCTTGAAGTTCTTTTTTGATTTATGTAAAAATATCCAAGTTGTAGCCATTTCCACCGCCAAAAAATATTTTAAATTTTGCGGTATACGCCACTTTTTGCGAACTTTTTTTTAGTTTGTAGGATCTACGTGAAAATAAGGTGATAAAAGCTGCATTCATATATGATACAAACATAAAAAAGTGGCCTGTACATTTGACCAGACCCACCTATCTGTATATATTTCGATGCACTGAATCCGAATCTGATTATAAAAACGATGTATATATATATATATATATATATATATATATATATATATATATATATATATATATATATATATATATATATATATATATATATATATATATATATATATATATATATATATATATATATATATATATATATATATATATATATATAAAATGCAAAAGGGCCTATCATAATTTTTAAATATTTTTCAGAAGAGATAAACAACTTGATTAAAAAAAAGTCCAACGTGTTGTTTCTAGAACCCAAGCAATCGACTTGAGTAGAAAATTTGTATGGAAACCACTCGAAAAACTGAGATCTTTTCATACAAATTCTTCACTCAATTCAATTGTTTGGGTTCTATAAACAGCACATAAGTTAATGATACCATGCTAAAAACCAGTTTTTATAATCACAATAGTTTGCTTCTTATTAAGTTTTGTATCTCTCCTGAAAGTTTTTAAAAGTGATGATAGACCCTTTGCCATTTTATATGACGATATATACATAATATCCTGAATTGCATTGTTACTTATAGTAAATAAATAATTCAAAAATACATACAATTTTGTTATCTTTTCCTCAAATACATTACTATGACAAAAATATGTCATGTAACGAATGTAACGTTATGTATCAACTATTGCTTGTATAAAATGAACTAATAAAACAATTTTAATGCCGCAAGCATTAACTAAAAGTGAAATTAGTGTATATAAGTTTAACATTTGTCATTTTGAAAAATCCTGTTCCATTTCACAGACTTTTGCATTTTCATAGATGAAACCTAATTAATACAATCAACCTACGCAGCAGTTTGATTCATAAAACTGACTTGGTTTGATATCAATGTGATTTGAATATCAATGTGGTGGGAATACCACCATATAATTCATAAATATGGTCATCTCAAATATGTACATCAAAAATAAACAAACTGAAAAAATAAACCCTAAAAGATTCCATTCATTTTTGTGAGCCAAAAAGAAAACAACTTTTGAATGTTTAAAAAAATGTTCTGCATCCTAAATAAAATATTGGTAAATCTAACCAATTTCTTAGGTTAGTATTGCACCAACCCATAAAATACAGTAAACTCAACTAATGGAATTGCAGTTTAGTTAAGCTACTAAACGGCAAGCCGCGGGTTCGATGCCTGCCAAGGCTTAAGAAGTACGTGTGTTTGTTTAAAAAAAATATATATATTTTTTTTTATAATTTTTTGGTGTTGAACTTAGGTTCTCACAATTTTACTCATGTTTATAAACCATATCAACTAAGTTATCTTGTTGAATAACGCCAGCGATAAATATACAAAGTGACTGGCTTGACTTAAATACATTATTTTTTGTAAAATAGCCATTTTCGTTGTAACTATTTTAAATTGGTAATTTTAACTATACAAATTGGTAGTTTTAACAACGAAAATTGGTGAAAATTAAATAAGTAGCTTTAACGATGAACAAATTTTAATTTTCAAACTTGGGGTTTCCTAAATTTATCTTTTACAATTCCGTAAAATGTAATATTTTGGTCTTGAACTTGGGTTCTCACAATTCTTCGCATGTTTATGACACCGGACACCTTTACCATTTCAGCCAAGTCATCTTGGTAAATAACGATAGCACAAAGTAACTATAGATAGGAAATGAGTTACAACTTTAAAGTTATTTAACCAATGAAAATTTTTATTTCATAAAAATTGCAGCAATATTTTATATCTATTTAAATTGGTTAGATTTACCGACATATCGACCCCTTAGCGTCAAATGATCGTAAGCGACAAAAACTAAATTTTTCAGGAGAAGGGTTTTTTACTGTATTTAAACATGATTTATATTATTTATATTCATAAACTGTCGCTTAACATCAAAAGTTATCAACAATTTTAATATTTTGACGCTTTAAAACTATGCATATGCTCATAAAATTTTGATTTCAATAAATAGATTCGTTTTTACAAAGTTATCAACAATTTTAATATTTTGACGCTTTAAAACTATGCATATGCTCATAAAATTTTGATTTCAATAAATAGATTCGTTTTTTACAAAGTGTCGCTTACGCACAGTTTTAGCATTATTCGGCATTTCACTTAACATCTAAAATAGAAGTTGAAAAAGTGATCATCAAATACATTTTTAATTTAATAACTTTTATATGAATTATATTGTAAAAAAATTATCTTGTCAAAATTCTTAAATTTCAACTATTTTAAAATGTGCAAATTAACAATTAATTTTCTTTTTTGTAATTTTTCCACTCATGTCATTTATTTTAGAATCTTGAAAAAAAAAATTTCTTATTTGTTTGCAAAGAATTGTGCACTGAGTTAAAAGAAAAAAGAAATAAACGTCATATATTTATGTATGTAGGAGTATATGCATTAGGGCGCAGTCTAATTGTATGGATGCAAAAATAAATTAAAAATCGTATTGGTGGAAATGATTCTATGAAGAATTCTAAGGACTAGGCCTAGTGGTACTCAAATTATAACGCTTTTATTATAGGAAAAACACAGAAAGTACTTGAAGTAATTTCTCTCAATGGCGTATGAATATCCCTTTTTAATGTATTAATAAAATGTTAAGTATACGACAAACTGTTTATATTTTTCCTATAATAAAGCGGCCCACCCACTTGCAATATAATTGTGCAATTTTTCGTATTGTACAATAAAATCGCCGATGTGTATGTTAGATTCGAAGGTGGCACAATATATTGGCAAAAATCAAAAGACCTTTGATTTTTATTGTACAATCAAGAAAATTGTGTAATGTGTGGCAGCATTGTATTAATGATGAAACAAAACAATTCTGCAACTTGAGGCGAGACGAGTTTTTCCACACAAATTGACAGTAAAAAGCAGTCATGAGATATAATCTATTTTATTTTGAGAACGGTTTTTCTCATGCTCTCAGTTTTAGCCACTCATTCTCTCAACAATGTTGCCGTGTTTTAATAAAATTTCATACATTTTTCATACGAAATACTCGTATAAGAACAAAACAATATAAACAATAATATGAGAGAATTTTGAAGCAATTGTCGTTGATTTAGTTTTGGGCCTGTTTATTTTTACAGCGTTTTTTCCTGAAGTTGCAGACTGGTTCTGTTTCATCATTTATGTTTACTTTTTCACTGTCAGGAAAATTGGGTAATATTTTCTTTAAAAATATTCTGCCATTTATTGTATAGTATAGGTCCAAACGATAATAATATGTACAATAGCATTTGCAATAATATTGTATAATAGATGGGCCGCTTAAAGACATATTTTCGTATAATAGACATATTTTGAAATTTTCGTAAGCTCGAAATCCATTTTAGAACCATGGTTTCTAGGGAAAATTTGCTTAGAATTCATCCTTGTATTACATCCTCCCTACGATATTTTATCGAAGAAATGAACGACCCTAATATGCATGCATCTACATGTGTTTGCATTATGAGTATTATTTGCTGCCGTTTCTTTGTTTCCCCCCATTTTACAATACTTTTTTTTCTTTTCGGTTTGTTTCCAAGCAAATGAAGATTCGTAAATTACTTGAGTATGTTTTACGCACGAATTTTTATGATGAAAAGAAAACAAGAATTGCTTAAACCCATTTTCTTGAAAATATATGATTGTGCTTTTAAAGGAAATGTTTGCAATGGCCAGTGGCTCTCAAACAAATATGATGGAGAACTTTAAGACACTAATTTAGAAAGATTTTAAATTTATAATCATAAAATAATACGTTTGTTGAGTGAGTATCTGTTATAAATGGCAGTCAAGTGTAAAGCTGAGCGTAGTCGGAATTAATGTAATATATTTTAGTATTAATATTTTTATAACAACAATTGGAGTCAGCAAAAGATTAAGTAATTTGTTTGTTTAATTATTTCTGTAAAGTTTACTTGTCATGGTATTTTGAACACAAAAAGTTAGATTTTATCTCCAAAATAAAATTATTCACAGTTTGTTCTTAAGATAAATCAAAAAGTTTGGAACCCACTGTCTTTTTTTTTTTTTGTTAAGTGCAATGTAACGAAAAAAATAAAAAGAACTCAAGAAAAAAGTGCTTTAGGGTTCTTATTATTTTCATTTATTATGGAAAGTGTTACTCATAGGAACTGAATGTAATGTAAATGATGATGACATGCATTCCTTATGTTACAAAAATAATGAACACATGAAAATGCATAAATTCATAAATGATTCGCATTCGTTTATGTATGATGATATTATATTTACACGTTCGTATAAACATTGTCATTTGAACACACAAATACAAAAATGTCTTAAATGAAATAATAAAATTATTTTTATAAAAAAATTTTTGTACAGTGGATAAAAGGAACTACTATAGTTTGTTATTAAATACGAATGCACAGTGGGTACTTTCACTAAATAAATGGTAATAAATCTGGAACTCATTAACAGCTAATTGGATTTAGCTGAAGCTTTATAACGCGTATCTTGGTGGCCTTCTGGCTTAAGCACGAGAGGAGTTAGAGTTGGCCAAAGTTGACCGTCTGGGACTCAAAAAACTACTAAGAGTTGTAATTTTGTTTATATGTTATCCGTTTTTAAAAATTCATAGCTTACAAGATATTTAAATTTAAAGAAAAGAGATTTTTTGCTTTTGGCTTGACTTTCATTCAGTATTTTGGCTATAACTTTTTAGTTTAGAGTTCAGTTTTAATTTAAAAGGCAACATTCGATTCCCGACAAAACTATAAGCAAAACTAAATAACTTTTTATTATATGCATTCTTGAAGTCGGAAAAAGGCAAAGAAGAAATCAAGATTTTGAACTGAAGAAGCATGTTTTTTTCATTGTTTAACACATACACAGAAAACAAATACTTATATCCAAGGAACTTTTCATAAATACTACACTGAAAAAATTCCATGCAACATATGCACGAAAACGCTCGTATATATTACGAAATATTTCGTAATTTCGCACCACGTAAAACATACGAAATGTACGAAAATAATCAAAAAATAAAATTAAAAAAAAGTATGGCTCAACCTGGGCACGAACTCGCAATCTTCGTATTTCAAGTCATCTACTCTACCCACTGAGCCACTTTCTACTTATTTTATAAAAGCTAAAAATTTGTTTTATTTATTTACATCTGAAAAATACGTCAATATATAAAAAATTATTTTAATTTATTTTTTTATTTGAAATATATTTTTTAACAAGGAAAAATGTTTCCGAAAGGTATTCGTTACTTTCGTAAATTCAAAGAAAATATTGCCTAAATGTTTTGTCGTAATATATACGAAAGTTTCGTATATTCTACGAAAAAACTCACTACGAAAGTTTTTTTTCGTAAAATGTTGCATGGATTATTTTCAGTGTATGAATCTAACAAGAAAATTTTTTTCAAAACTTTTTTCATTCACTTTAAGAATTTTTACCTAAATTAATTCATATTTCTTAATAAACATATTTTAAAAAATTCAAGTATTGAACTTGTATAGCCTGTTGTACTAGGCACAACTCTTTCCTATCTGCCAAACAGCCTATTTGAAATGAACTGTATTTATACACTATATTAATAAAAAACACATTTCAGAATTTGTTGACAAAATATTGTAAAGTTTTTTTCAAAACAACTTCGATTTCACAGAAAAAAATTACTTAAATCCAAGGAATTTTTTCATAAATGCTATGAATCTAACATGAAATTTTTTTCCAAACTTTTTTCATTGAAATTAGGAATTTTTATCTAAATTAATTCATATTTCTTAATAAAAATATTTTCAAAAATTCAATATTGAACTTGTATAGCCTGTTGTACTACACTGAAAAAATTACATGCAACATATGCACGAAAACGCTCGTACATATTACGAAATATTTCGTACTTTCGCACCACGAAATTCTGTCGTAAAATATACGAAATGTACGAAAATAATCAAAAAATAAAAGTAAAAAAAAAGTATGGCTCAACCGGGGCACGAACTCGCAATCTTCACATTTTAACTCATGTACTCTACCCACTGAGGCACTGTGTACTTATTTTCTTAGAGCTAAAACTTTGATCTGAAATATACGTCAATTTATAAAAAATTATTTTAATTTATTTTTTATTTCAAATATATTTTTTAACAAAAAAATGTTTACGAAAGGTATTCGTTACTTTCGTAAGCTCATAAAAATATTGCCTAAATGTTTTTTCGTAATATATACGAAAGTTTGGTATATTCTACGAAAAAAGTTTCTACGAGTTTTTTTTTCGTAAAATGTTGCATGGATTATTTTCAGTGTAGGCACAACTCTTTCCTTTCTGCCAACAGACTATTTGAAATGAACCGTATTTTTACTTTATATAACTAAAACAAGCATTTTAGAATTTGTTGACAAAAAAGTGGAAATTTTTTTTCAAAGCAACTTAGATTTCATAAATTTATTTATTAAAAACTAAATTCATACTGCGAATGAAATAATTCCTGTTTTTTGTTTATAAATTAATAAAATGTATGAACAATGGATTATGAACTTTTTTCATACTATTTATGTACAAAGTTTTTCCTGTGCTCATAAATTTATTTATTAAAAACTAAATTCATATTTGGTATGAAATAATTCTGGTTTTTTATTTATAAATATTTGAAGAATAGATTATGAGCTTTTTTCATAATATGTATGCTCAAACTTTTTTCTGTGTATTCACTCCTTAATCAGATATCGCAAAAGGCAATCCATTGACAATGTGTTTTTGAAAGACTTTTTGTAACACAAGCAGAAAAACTTTGTTGTGGTGCCTTCTGCATATTAATTTTTTCTTAATGCTATAAAATCGTTGATTGTTGATATTTTGGAATAAAATTTTGCAGTTATATTGGAATTTATGTACTAAATACCAGGAAAGAAAAAAAAATAATAAAATTTTTCTTCTGAGAATCTTAGAATTCTTAAGAAAGTTGCAAGACATCCAAAAAATGCCATTCTTAAGAATTTTGCCCATAGTGTCTCATTTAACACTTTGCCAAATAACTACGTACAAATAAGAATTTTATGAAGTAGCAATCGTATTGGAATCCCACCTTTGGGATTTTAGAACTTGTGGACTAAATTCAAAATTACGATGTAAAATAGATCGTATTAGGACGTGCCCATGTCAAACTTTATTAGGAAATTCAATTATTTCTTTACCGGCGATTCACGTCTGTACAGATATCTTTAAGATAAGTATACTTTTGATATACTCGTATGTTCCAAAGATTTTTTTTATATAAGAGTAAAATTGCTTTTTTAGCAAACATTTTTGAAAACTTTAAATTTTCTTTAAATTTCAATTTAAAAATTTAATATTTTCCTACTCAGACGGGCAGAATATCAGGGAATTTTTTTTATTCTTTGAAATTTTGTGTTTTAACTAACGAAGGAAGAATTTTATAAATCGGATGATATTTGAATTCGATATATGGAAAATATTGGACCAAAGTTTTGAAAAATTTCGAAACTTTAATTTTCAAATGAGTATAAATCACTAACTGTAAGAAATAAGTATACAACCAAACATGTATCTTTTAGATATTATTAAGGGCTATAGTTTATGTTCCAAATATTTTGATTCTGCGCCACTGCGCATCGTTTTGTAATGGGATCGCAAATTTCAAAGATACAGATTTATTAACTTTTTTTTTTAGAGAAATTACAGATGCTAGCATGCCTCTGTATAACAGGGGCTATGAGGACGTGTCCTACGGCGGCTATGGAAGTCCTCATTGAACTCACACCTCTGACAATTGTGATAGAAACTGCTGGCAGGCAAAAAGTAATCAGCATCACGGGAAAAAGCACAGGCAGGGACTGTCTAATTAGCTAATAGGAGCAATCATCTCTGGCAAGACAATTGCACCTACCTCTGCGCACCCTCTGATGGGATGAATAAAGTGTATGACTTTAGCAAGAGGTTTGAAACTGTTCTAGCCAACAGAAGGGAATGGGGGGAAATGGCACCCCGATATTCCTTTCGAGCTGGCACCATCAGGTGGTACACTGATGGTTGCAGAACGCCGGCAGGCTCTGGTGTGGAAGTCATAGGACCAAGCACTAACTACTAAGAGTCCTTGGGAAAAGCTACTAACATTTTTCATTCGGAAGTTTATGCCATTTAGAGATGCGCTCAATTTAATCTTGAGAGGTGCTACCGAGGGAGAGAAATAACCATCTGCTCGGATAGTCAGGCTACTATCAAAGCACTCAGCTCATATGAGTTTACCTCTAAGTCAACTTGGGAATGCCGGATTAAGCTAAATGAGCTAAGAAGCATGAATAAGGTCACACTCTACTGGGTTCTAGGACACGCCGGGGTGGTAGGAAACGAAAATGCAGACAAAATGGTCATAAGGGGAGCTAGTACGCCCATGGTCAGACTAGAACCGTTTTGCGGACTTGGATTGGATAAAATCCGGGAACATATCGACCCCTTAGCGCCAAATGATCGCAAGCGACATTTTGTAAAAAACTAATTTTTTTATTTAAATCTAAATTTTATGAGCCTACCCATAGCTTAAAATCATTAAAACTTCAAAATTGTTGATAACTTTTTAAATAAAGGCTGTGAGATTTGATCGTAAGCGACAGCTTATGAATATAAATCATGTTTAAATATAATAAAAAACCCCTCTCCTGAAAAATTAAATTTTTGTCGCTTACGATCATTTGGCGCTAAGGGGTCGATATATCGACGGAGATAGAGAGTACTAGGGAACACCTCTGGTTCAATCTCCCTGGCTGGAGGCATGCAAAGCTAATGATTGGAGCGTATAACGAAAATTGTTTCATAGCTCTCATGTCCCTGAGTAAAAATAATCCAAGAATGCTCACAGCTTTCCTCACAGGCCATTACAGACTGTGAAAATACCTCAACAGAGTTGGCATTGAGAGTAACAACCTGTGCAGATTCTGTGATTATGACGATGAAACTGCATAGCATATTCTCAAGGACTGTGAAGCGTTATACCACAAACGATATAGCCAACTGGGCAAGCATCTATTGTAGGATTGGGAACTGCCAACACTTGAACCAGTGGAAACCTTCAGATTCCTGAGGAGAGTAGGTCTAGATGAGGTGGTCTAGCCTCTGGCAAGGGATATAATAGATCTTCTTCGGTTGCAGTGTCCTGTCTTTCCCGTTTATTTTAATTCATTCATTCATTCAACCTGTATGGCTCTAATCAAATATTTTTTGAAAATGGTAACCAATTGCCATAAAATGAAATTTTTCGCGGTTGAAATATTCTATTAAAATAAGTAACTGGTCCTCCTTAACAATATTCTAGAATATTGTAAAATCATATTTTAAGGTTTGGGTGGTCAAATCGGGGGTTTTCGTTAGTAACTGAAAAATAACAGTAAATTTTTGGATAGCTCATATGCAAAGAAGTCGTAGAGCACAAATATTGTTTCAGAGGGCTCAAAGACTTCTTTAATTTAATAAATTAAACTGAGTACCAGATTTAAACTTTCAAAGCGCCGACACATGTATATATTTTTTGTTGTCTTCTATTAAAAACAGACCTTAGCACATCATTATTTTAAAAATATGATTTTTTTGTACGGTGTTATTTAACACTAAAGTCTACGCAAATCTGCAAAGCCCTGGTAAAAGTATAAAAAACTATCATCATGTTACACGTAAATGGAAATTTTTGTTTTTATAGTAAATGGAAAACTTCGTAACTATACAGCGTTCGTAATTGTATGCATTTATTCTATCTAACTCTTTCTTTTTCCTTTTCCGACTCTTAAAATTTATTTCTCCTTTTGCATAAACGAGTGCACTTTCCAAATGAAACAAAAAAATAACAAATAATAACGAGATAGTTACAAAAACAAAGTGAAATAAAACCTATTACTGTGAATATTTTCATGTGTATTTTTTGGATATCCTCATTACCATATAAACACTCACGAGCAAATTCATACACACACAACAAACACATGCAAATGGTAATTGTGTTGTATGAGTATGAGAAATTTAATAATTTTGTTTTATCATAGACATTCAAAGTTATATACCTACATTAGGGTGAGTCGATTTGTATGGATGTAAAATATAAATAAAAATTTGTATTCGCGGAAATTATTCTATGAAGAACTCTAGGCCACTTTTTCCTTGAGACCATGTTTCTTCAATGAATTTCGAGCTTGCGGAAATTCCAAAATATGTTGCAAGTGACTTAGCTCGTATTGGGGCAGACCCCTCCGAATAGAATGAAAATGGCTGCCATACCAATTTTAAGCCTTGTGTAACTAGCACTTCACAGAGGACTAGCGCCAGTGCTTCCAAAATTGTTATGCTTTTATTGTGGAAAATATAACAAAAAATGCTTGAAGCATTTTGTCTTAATGCAGGGTGGCGTATGAGTGTCATTATGTAACATATTAGTAAAATATTAAGTATACGCCAAACTGCTTCAAGTGTATTTTGTAATTTCCGCAAAATTAAAATCCAGTTTAAGGCCCATGGTTTCTAGGCTATAGTTGCTTAAAACGCTTTGCAGCAATATATCCTACAATTCATTTGGAAAAAAGAAAAAATTTACCCACCCTAATTTACATATTTACTCATGCATATACACATTAATTTGTGTTTGCAGTTTGCAGTTACTCGTATTAAAAGTGTTGTACATACATGCATTTATGTCTATATATTCGTATGCTTTTATGCATTTTATTTTACGTATCACTAAAGCTAATAATTCATCTTGTTTCTGCAGTATGTTACATTTTTATGCTTTTAATGTATGATAAATGTTTCATTTTGTATTGTAAATGTTGCTGTTTTATATTTGTACGAGTATGTACAAATTTCTTTATACATATTTGTTGTGTTATGTTTAAACATTATTATTACTATGGTTTAAATAAGTGCATATTAGTAAATAGTTGTAACTCATACTTTATTGTATATTTACACCCGAAAATTCTTGTATGCACGTATGGGTTTACTTAAATTTGGGTCTAGTTAAATTTGTTACGCTATTTAAAATATTTAAAATAAATAGTCACAGAAAAAAAAAATATATATAAAGGGTTTGCCCTAACCTGCAAAAAAGAAAAACCAAAATTTTACAACAAAATTATCTTTAAGTCGAGCGGATATTGTTTCTAAATCTGCCTATTCGTTTCAGAGATATCACAAAAGTTGAAGCCTACAAGTTAAAAATTTTATAACTAATTTAAAAATATTTTTTTTAGTTCATAGAAAATTAAAAATACTACCATTTTTTCCCTTTTTCATTTAGCTTAATATACTCCAAAGAAAATGAGCTTTTTTTCATTTAAATTTGTGCAGAAATTTTGATTTTGTTTACAATTTAGTGAGAGACATTTTAAAAATTTGGAGCTGCATTTTGCGCCCTAAAGACAGCAACATTAGCCGCAGCTAAAAGTTTCTTCAAGAGAGACTCATACTCAACCGAAATAGTATTCACCTGACTAACCAGCACTATATCTACTTCTTCAGATGGCAACACCTGAGGATGCGGTTGACTGAATCGTTAGCGCGCTTGACTACAAACCCTGAGGTCTTGAGTTCAAGACTAGGTTTAGGCAAGCCAACAACATCATGCATTTTTCTGATGTGCATTGGTGTGTTATTGTGTTTGTTGTTGTTGGACTGTTAAAGTGATGAAAGAATAGCACTGATCACATTGGCAGTATCGGCAGCGATTAATGCTAACATATCTTAATGCATCTCCCAGCACCCTCCTTCGTCAATATTGTAGCGGAACCGTCGGCGAAGTAAAAGAACTAATAAAATGACAACACAGCTTAAACAACTAATGGCTCTACTTGACACCAAAGGGACTTGCAACACTGCTCTGCAAAAAAAAAAACGCGCAATAGTAGAGTTGTAAATAAACTAATTTTTCTGTCTCTCTCCCACTTCACCACCTGTAGCCTGAACTATTGTCCGCTTTGCCGATACTTATTGTTATATTTTTATTGTAGTGTATCGTAGAATAAACGTAGTTTCAGAATATACGAACCTTTGAATTCTTCGTATGCTCGTAGATTGCATTTAACTCGTATATTCGTTTTATTGTCGTGCGTAGTAAAAAATATATAAATCAAGTAAAGTGCGACTTTGGCTCGCACACGAAGGGTTCCGTACGAGTACACAAACGTATATCCTTTTTTGTTTTTGCCCCGTTTGTCATTTTGGCAGTTTTTTCGTTGTGCTTTCTTGTTTAATTTTAGTTTTTTATTTTTTTAAAGTATTTTTCGTTGTTTTTGGGTTTTTTTAGCGCTTTTTGTGATATTTTTTAAATTTTTTTCTGGCGATTTTTCGTTTTTTGAAATTTTTTTGTTTTTTTCCGATTTGTTTAGTTTTGGCGATTTTTTGGTTATGGCATTTATTTAACGTTTTCACTTTCTGACGTTTTTTTCAGTTTTGGCGCTTTTTTCGTTTTTGGGGATTTTTTTCGGTTTTTTGTGGTTTTTTTAGTTTAAGCGATTTTTTTTTATTTTGACACTTTTTTTCATTTTGGCGATTTTTTGCGCTTTTTTGGATTTTGGGTTCTTTTCGTTTTTGTGATTTTTTTCCATTTTTGGCGATTTGTTCATTTTTTGATGATTTATTTAGTTTTAGCGATTTTGTAGTGCTTTTTTCGTTTTGAAGACTTCGATTTTCTACGTTTTTTAAATTTATTTTTAGCGATCTTTTTAATTTTGGTGATATATTGCGTTTTAGCGATTTTTTAATTTTGGCGCTTTTTTCCTTTAAGCGATTTTTTCATTTTAGCGTTTTTTTCGTTATGAAATTTTTTTAATTTTGGATTTTTTTAGTTTTAGCGTGTTTTAAAATTTCAAGATTTTACATCTTACGGTTTCCTAGATACAACATATTGTGTAAATTACATAGTCAAAATTACAATAACTGATAGAATACCCTTTAATTTTTATTGTTTTAAATATCGGTGTTAATTGGTGTAGTCTATTCTACAGACTACACCGATTAGCACTTACTTTGAAAATTTAAAGTGTCTATATATAAGTGTCTGTATATTACATTAGTATTTCAACATGTTGCGTTGCTCGCTTTAGAACACCCTTTAATTTTAAACTGTCACATATTTGTTGTTGTAGCGGCCTAAGTTTTACATATTCTGTGAAAATTTCAGGTCCGTAGCTCTTACGGTGTCCAAGATACAGCAGATTGTCTAAATTACATAGTAAAATTACATTAACTGATAGAACACCCTTTAATTTTTATAATTTTAAATATCGGTGTTAATTGGTGTAGTCTATTCTACAGACTTCACCAATTAGCACTTACTATGAAAATTTAAAGTGTCGATATATAAATGTCTGTATATTACATTTGTATTTCAACATTTTTCGTTGCTCGCTTTAGAACACCCTTTAATTTTTAATTATCATATATTATTTGTTGTAGCGGTCGAAGTTTTACAACAGCCTGTGACAGACAGACGGACAGCGTAGCGAAAACAATAGGGTTCCTTTACATTTTTGGTGTAACGGAACCCTAAAAAAGTAGTTTTGAAATATACGAACCATCGAAGTTTGAAATTATTAAAACTTATTTAAATTCTTTTACAAATATAAATTTTAAAACTATTATTTGTTTTAATACTATTTTCAGATAACTGATCCTAATGGTTGCGGTAAGTTCATATAATATATTTTAGTATAAATGCAAAAAAGAAAAAATTAAATAGCTTAATTATTATTTTAATGTTTTCAAGATATCATGAGGTAAAATTAAGTACACAAGAAATTTTCCTAAAAAGCCCAAAATTTTCCAAAAAAAAAATCGGAAGTTGATCCAGAGGCACACCATTTACTTTGCATACCAAAAACTACGAGTACATTGTTTCTATTTATTTTATACTATTGTTTGTCAGCAACATTTTTTCTAGACAACATTTTAATCGTATACTGTTCAGCTCTTTGGATCACTTCCATCCTATAGCAACCACGTATTATATTCATTAATGTTTCACTCGAAATAGAAGTGCTTTGTGCTCATTTTTTTGTTGGGTTTTTTACTAACTTATTTTTATTTTAAAAAAATTGCAGTTAATTAGTAAAATTTCTAAATATCTTTTTTATTACTTATAACGTTTGTCGTGAACATATTAAATTTATAATGTTTTCAAGATCAAAAGAAAAGTTTTCTAAAAATTCTGTGCAAATTATCTTTAATTAGAAGTTTTGTTAATATTTTTACGCTTTACTTTCATTTCATGTATCATTTTAATTTAACCTTTCATTCGCATTACTTGTGTACAAACAAGCATATCACTAAATTTGACTGTCAACATTTTCTTTTTCATTTTTCTGTGGTGACTCTTTTCACAATTTTAATTTATTTCAGCTTTGCCCGAAAATAAATGTTATTTTTCGCCATTTCAGTTGTTGCTGTAGCAACATTTATGCTAAATAAGAGTTGTCATGCACACACGCATTACTTGCATGTTGCATTAAATGCACACACTTCAACATGCTTTTTTCATATTAGCGTTATATATTCATATTTCATTTTTTATAGTCTCTGTGCTGATGGCCATAAATACAACCATAAGAATATAACATTTTAATAGTTGACAACATTTATTTTTTCCAGCTGCCAAAGACAATTTTAATAAATTCAAAGTACTGAAAAGACTTTGAATAAATGAAATATTATAAAACAAGGAATTCAAAAGTTATTTCAGTGTGTCAATAAAGTTTATATTGCCGAGAACTTCAATATTTTTTTTCTGAACTAGATTTGTGTCGAACTCGTTCAATAGTTCAGGTTAGGCATAAAACTGTGATCACATCTATATAGTTTTAAATGTGTTTGATCAGAGGTTTGTGTCTATCCTGAACTATTGAACGGGTTCGACACAACTTGTTCGAACTCGCTCAGCAGCTCGTTTTAGACAAAAACCTATGATCAAACCTAATTAAATTACATAGGTTTGATCGTAGGTTTGCGACTAAAAGAAGCTGCTGAACGCGTTCGAACACGTTGGATCCAAGTCTACTCTGAGTAGTTAATTAATTGAGTACCCAGTGGTAAAAATATCCATTACGTAATCGCTGATGTAAGCAATATGTAGTAGCTGCTAGTGATGACGCTTTGGCTTATTTTCCCACTTAGATTTATCATAAGCGTATCACAGGTTGTTTAATCGGTGCGCTCTCGCTTACAAAGTAAGCTATGATGTAAGTACTGTGCGTTTACATAATAAGTGGAACTGTAAGCGAGCTTGTCGTTGAAATACAGCCCAAAAGTAGGCCACATTTTTTTACTTTTGACATATAAGGGGGATACATTCTATGAAATACAACGAAATACTCACATACAGAATGCAAAATAACGGAAGCTATTATTAGTAAATGACATATTAGATTACACGTACATTACAATCTAAGTACTTAGATGCTCGCTTAGAACGTCATCCTGACATCATTGATTATTATCTAAGTACTTCGTTTCATTTACCACTGGGTAGTTAATTCATATGATAGTTTCACCAGAAATGTTGCAACGCATAAGATAATCATTCATTAATTTCGGTTATTTTCTCACTATTGTTCATTATTTTCAACATTATTTGACAAGACTGACTCATATTTTCTCTCATCTGCTTTAATATGCTGGTGTTAATTGTTTCAATAGTTAAAACAACAATTACTTTTGTTAAAAAATTTCGTTTAATTTAAAATATTATTCTTAAGATTTATTATAGTTTTATTGAAACTATACCCACGGTCACATATAAGTACCCAGGAAAAATTGTTTGCCAACATTTCTGACGTCGGGGGCATAGATAAATACATAGGCTGAAAGCACACCAAGTGAGACAAAACAGTATTTTGTGACTTATACCACAACGGAACATTAGTTCTTATGAGACACCCCATACTAAAAAAAAAAACAACCGCAATATTGTGTCTGACTTACTGCGCAAAAGTACTGGTTGCAAAAAATACATGTGGTTTGATACAACATACCCACACATATTCAGCCAAAACAGACGAACCTCGTTGCACACAGTTGCGTGCTTTCTTATAATGTAACCCACACCAAGTAAAAAAAAGAATTGAAAGACAAAAACGTTTTGTCTTCCGTTAAACTTTAACAGCAAGTTTCGTATGCCGAACTTGCCGTTAAAATCCACGTTAACTTTTAATCGTACATTGTGAAAAGGGGTGTAGGTATGGGTTTGGTGATGTGGGGAAATTTTCATTCACACCAATACTAATAAAAATGTTCTACTAATACATTCTTAGACTTAAGCTTTTTGACAACCGACTTAAGTTTCTGACAACTATTTGCTATGTTTGCTATGTATCAGTCATTTAACAGATTAGCCGGTGGTTTTCTAGTACAAACTTTCTGCAGATTTTCCAAATATTATCCGATTAATATCAGACTAGTCTAAACATTATCTGAAGACAATTTAGTTTTCTTTAAGACATTTAACAGAATAGTCTGCACATTTTCTAACCTATTTATGACTTAAAACTTTTAGCAGTCACTTCTATACATTGCCAGATTTTAGTTTTCCTAATAATTCTCAATTATCTCTCGAGAGTTTTTGGAAATTGTGCAGACATTACAAAAACTCCTTAAAGCTTTTAGCAGTTACTTCTGCAAGTTGTCAGATTTTAGTTTACGTAATAATTCTCAATTATCTCTCGAGAGTTTTCCGAAGTATTGCAGACATGTCATAAATTAGACCTTTACTGGAAATTCTTCACAATTCTTACATATTTCTCTTGATTTAAGATCTCAGTTAAACTAGGTTTAGTTAATCTGAAATAAGATTTGTGCCGCCATTACCAAATTTGTATACAACATTTTGACGGAACAGCTTAGTTTTGCTTAAAATGTTGGTCTTTAATGAAATAATACAAAAAAATCACAATTCGCCGGAAAAATCTGAGTTTCAGACTACGTTAAACTCAGTTTAGACTTAATCCACATCTCAAAAACCTAGACTTAGTCAAAGTGCTTAAATTTTCCTCAGATAAAGAGGTTCGCTTTCTTGTCAACCACTCATACAATTTTCGGTATATTTTCGTATCAACTTCGGCATTTTATGCAGACTCTCTGACCGACTTCGAACGGAAATCGACGAAAAATGTTTGCTGGGTAGGTATGAATATACGTTCATATATAAATTCATATGAAAGTGTATGCATACACAGCATATTTTTGTAATTGGCTGGCTATTAATTAATTTTAAAATGAATATTTGTAAGTGTGTGTATGAGTGTGAAAAATTTATAATGAATGTATCAGTGGGTAAATATCAGCATTTATTTGCATGCACACTGATACATTTATTGAAATGTGTTAAACATTCATTTTTAATAATGGTAATTACTGGCTGGTAGGTGCAAAAAACAGTTTAATGCATTTAATTAAATTTTCAATAATATATCAGGCTGATATTATCAGCGTATGGACATGAAAGCGTTAAATATGGCGCCATGAAAAAATTCACAATGAATAACTCAAAGCAGCAAATTAGTCAAGTCCTTAACGTTGAGTGCGTATTTTACTTTGAAAATATTATAACATTTTTTTAATGTAATAGATCTTAAGCATAAAAACCTATTATTAGAGTGGCTGTCTAAATAAAAAGAAAACTTTTTCAGAAAATTAATAGAGCATATTTTTTTTATAGAAGCAGCGTGTCATAATTTTCAATGTGCAAAAGAAAATTATTGTGTGAAAATATTATATTTTAATGAAATATATGCCAATTTATTCCCACAGAATTCCACTGGCACTAAAAGTACCAAAAAATTCAATTACGAAAAATTTTTCAGTTAATGTGTTTTAAAATTGAACAGCATAGCAATTTATAAAAAGAAGATCACACCGCCTGGCACACTGCATCTAGAGATTTTTCCGCTATTTGCACGCCCTCCCATAATGTAAGAGGTCTCCACATAGAAGTCCACTGCAGAACGTAACTCCTCACGTGACTCGTAAGAGATTACGAAAAAGAAACTCACTTAAAGAAAGTGGAGTAACTTTCGGTACACAAAATGAGTTTACTTTTTGGAAAAACCCGAAAATTTCAGGACCAAAAGTACAATATTTATTTCGGTTTTTCATAGCTATATATCGTCACAGAAAATTCAAGAAACCCTATCTAGCATTTTAGAAGTTTTACAGGAGAAGCATCAAACTTGTTTAAATAAAAATTCTATATTGACAATTAGAGAAAAATTTTATAATAAATATATAAATTTGATGGACCTTTTTCACTTATGTTGTAAAATTTATTTATGTAAAAATAGCATATTTTGCATTTTCTTTGACGACATATAAAATGAATATGTGTTTGTATGTTTGTTCGATTCTTTATAGGACGTCAAACGGTGTGTCAGATCGTTGTAAATTTCGGAACTGTCTTATTGATGGCAGGGAAATACAAATAGCAAATTTTTTTTTAATTTATGAGGAAAGGGTACTCCCAAAAAAGAAATTTTTTAATTACCCTATATCTGCATATATTCAACAGTTAGACTCTCTAAATTGGGAAAAATTGCAATTTCCAGCAAAATGTGGACGGTAACGGAGGGGGAAACGGGTAGCACCATACCAAGCAATTATTAATATTGCTATATCAGCACAACTACAATAGTGAAAATCGCTAAATTTAATGTGGCTTATTATTAATGATTATTTCGAACGTATTTGCTTGTGAATCCAAATTGACTATTAGGCTAAGGTTCGTAACGTTTTAATTCAGAAAGAATTGGGCATGGTTAATATTCCAAGGAATAAGGGAAAAATTAACATTAACTTACACGTACACAGCGGAACAGAATAGCACCACTTTCGGAAGCCGCTACACTTCCAGTACTCAGTCAGTACTCATGTACACTCTGCCTATCATCACTTGTCAGGTGGCTCTGTTGAATGTGATTTTAATTCTTATATATAGAACTTTTTAGTGAAAATTGACTACTAGAATTAAATCACTTTCAAGTTGGTATTAAACTGCACTTTCCCACCGTTGCCATTGGTTTATTCCCTTTCCTTAATTTTCCTATATCTATAAAACTATATGAGTGAGGCTCTCTAAATTTTATGGGTGTTAATCTTAGAATAGCGTGCACTTTTCAGCAAAGTCCTAGTGCTATAAGAGCTGGTAAACGGGTAACGCCATACAAAATAATTATTAATATTCCTGCATACATGAGTACAATTACAATAGTGAAGAGTTCAAAAGTTTATGTGTAAAACCCCATACAAAATATAACAAAATCTTTTGGGTATCAGTGAGGGGAGACGGGTACCGCTAATATTTGCATAGCTGTAAGAGTGAGACTCTCTAAACTTGATTTGAGTTACTTTTAGAATAACGTGAAATTCCCAGCGAAATCTTTCGGGTATAGGAGGGGGCAAACGAGTACCTCAATACAAAGTAATTATTAATATTTCTATATCAGAATTAATACAAAACAAAAAGAGTGGGTTAATCTTAGAATAAAGTGCAATTTCAAGCAAAATCTTTAGGTTATCAATGTTGTCAATGTTGTTTAGGTTATAAATGTTGTCAAATCGTCAAAGTGCTATTTTCAGGTCCGAAATTCGTCAAAATTACGATAAATCATCCAATCTGGCAGCTATGGTCATTACAAAAGTTTAATTTTTTTGCATAGTGCAATAAGTTACGAGTTGTCCACATATGACTATCGAATTTTATATTTTAACCATTTTTATTTTAATGAAATTTTGGAGTACAATATATCGCACACTAACTCATAAATAGTCACAACTCAAAATTTTTCAAAATCGTTTTTATTCACAACTCAGTTCACAGAACAGGTCTCTAACGACCATGAAAATTTCTTTTGCATCACAGTCTTTCTTAGGTGGAAAAATACTGTTATACCTGTTTTTAGGGGACATTCACAGTGTACGTAACGCTCCAAGGGTGGGGGGGGGGGGGTTAAAGATTTGTTACGGATTAGTTACTTTATACTGAAAATTTTGTAAAAGGCGTTTCAAAGGAGGTGGGGGGGGGATTTAAATCCTCCGAAAATAGCGTTACGTCATATGTGAATATGCATGCCCTTATGTTACTTGCTTCGCGTGTACATCATCAACTAAAGAGTACTATCTTTAGTTATGACAGCGCGATTATAAGAAATTGAGTATTTTTCTTTCAACTAAACAGTATTATTTCGAGTTGTGATGCTATTGATGAAAAAAAATTTTAGGTTTTGTGGTGCATCGTTTAGAGTTATATCTCCTTAACTGAAAAAAGGAGTATAATCGCTTGTATTATTTTAAGAAGTGAGTTTTGCTATGAAATAATCATGAAATAATTTGATATTACTTCAACTATAGAGCCACAACTCAAAATTAAGGAAACTAAAAAAAAATGCGTTAACTTTCTTTTAAGAAGGAGTTCTTTACAGGGGAACTCAGTTTAATTATAAAATTATAACCATGTTTATAAAAAAAAATTATTTTTTTTGCTTCTCCTGGACATTGGGGATTTTTTGAGTTGTGACTGTTCATGATTTACTGTGCGATATGGAAATTTCTTGCCACGTACGCCACCAAGCAATTAAGCTTATTTTTTTCAAAGAAAACTTAAGTTTTTTTTACTTCTTTATATATTTCTCCAGACCGTAAGTAGCTCTCAGTATTGTAAACGATAAGCGAAAGCCGACCTAATGGTTCTGAAATACAAGCTTTATTACTTGATCACGTTACGCAACAAAAAATGGGAATTTCTGTGGAAATGCCCATTTTTTACACTTATCCGACTGCATCGAAAATATGGGATTTCGTCCTTTGTAAAACAAATATAAGTTTTAATTGATTTTTTATTGCTGATTAATCTAATTGAACGGTATTTAACCTTTTTAAACTTGCCTCAGTATTAAGCAATTATCGTTAGTCACATTTTAGATTTTTTTATTTCTGCGATAAATAAATGGCTTTTCAAAAGGCAATATTTAAAATAATTTTTATCATAAAACTTATACAATTTATTAAATTTGTGGTTAGAAGGAAAATGAGTTTAAGTCCTATTTTTGTCATAGTTTATAAGAGAAAACTTTTGAAGTTTCAAGTAGATTTTTAACAAATATAATCAGTTTTAGATACACCAAATTATAAGCCATTAATTCTTACATATGAGATTGTATGCTGAAAACAGTAAGCAGCAAATCATTACGTTATAACTTCCGCAAAAAATCGTACAAAACAAATAAAACTTTGCATAGAGTTTTTATTTCATATGGAAACTACTAAAGTAATGTTGCGCCAAATTTAGCTTATACAGACTTAAGCACTTATTCCATATTGCCACAGAAATAAAAGTCTACATTGAGTAAAATAAGCTGTTTAAGCCTAAAACCAAGGCAAATTGATGTGCACTCCATAACGAAAATCAACCTTAAGCAAAGAGAACTGGCAAAAACAAACAAATACCTTAAATCCCCTACAGTTCATCATCATTAAATATTTTATTAATTGCTTCCTAAGTGAACTGAAAAGAAAAAGAAATTCAAACATTTAAATACTTCAACTGATTGTATAAAGTGTGTAAGAGTACGACAGAAAAACATTTGCTTACGTCCTTAAGTAACAGTCATTAAGTTGATTTAAAAATACAAAAACAAAATATAAAAAATTAAGAAGAAGGAAGAAAAAATACTGGTAAAACAATTAAAATAAAAGTAAACGAAACATTAAGCTATCAAAATGCCATTTAAGTTTCTCCATCATTCAAAGCATTTAAGATACGAAATAAATACATGCCTACAAAGACAACAATTTATATTGGCCGGCTATTATTTGTTTTCTTTTTTTGTTTATTATGCCGTAAGTTAAGAAGGCAACAGGATATATAAAAAAGTAATATGTACGTGTGTATTTAATACCACCAGAGGAGAGGTTTTAATGTCCAAAGAATGATTTGAGAGTATAGACAAGAACCAGAAACAAAATGAAATATATTTGTCAAAAGTCACGCAGAACACAAATTACAAAACATAAATCGAGCTTAAAGTTTAAAAACAAAATGATTACTTTACTTGCACACTTTCAAACTGATACACACAAACACACACAAACTAGCCACTCTTTGTAGTAACTTATATTGTTATACTAGTGCATATACATACATCTACGTTTAAATTACCAATTACTCTTCCGGTTTGTGTTCTAAGGAGTTGCACATACAGTTGTGCAATATAGAACAGCAACGACATGGTAGTAAGGTAATCATGCAGACTAGTTGAAATTGATAGCAGCAATCTTATCGTACACTTTAAAACACAATTTCAAAAGAACTCTAATTAAAGGAGAGACTTATTGCTAAAGTATTAGTCCAATTCACAATCTTGTGCAAAGGGTCTTGCATCGTAGTATTTGCAAAATGGTATGGTATATTGATACTCACCACTAATAATTGTTAAGCGGTATGTATCAATATACTACACCATTTTGCAAATGCTACGATGCAAGACCGTTTGCACAAGATTATGAGTTGGGCTCTTATTTTGACAGTGCAGCTAGTTGAAGTAGTTAAGACGTTGCTTATAAACAAATGATGAATATCAAGAATCTGAGTTCGATACTGTGAGCGTTCATCAACATTACAAAATTTTTCTGCTGTGCGTTAGTGTCCATCGTACATATTTTTAGTATGGAACTGTCAATAAATTTAAAAAAATCAATAAGAGATAAGCTAATGAGGGTTCTAAGTAATGTAATAATTTCATTAAAACAATGAAATAATTTTATGAGAATAATGACAACATATCATTAACATAATGACAGCATTTTCTTTTAAATAATACAATAATTTCATTAAGATAATGAAACAATTTCATTTAAACGATTAAATAATTTTACTAAATTAATAAAAATAATTTCACCAATATAATGATATATGTTCATTAGCTTAACGAAATTGTTATATTGGATCAATGAAATTATTTCATATATTTAATGAAAGTTTCATTAACTTTTAACTTTTTGACTTTTAACTTTTAACGAAGCTTTGATGACCTTTTTTATTGGGTTAATGTCGAAATTCACAGAACTTATTACAAAAATTCTTTGAGTGTATAATTGTTTTGTTGACCTCCACCAGAATCAGTTTTTAGACACATCTTATTTATTTATTTTCTATTTTTTATTTTTTTTGTGTTGTATAGTCTTATCAACCAAATTGGAAGTGCAATTGCGAAAAATCGTTCAAAATTCAAGCAAACTCCGTCGGAAAAAAATACAACACCCAAACAAAATGTGTACTCAGAAATTTTTTATGTGAAATGTTTTCAGTGGAATGAAAATATTATATGACAAGAGTTACGATGCACAGTGGTTTGTGGCAAAAAAAATGGAAATAATTCAGTATCTTCGTAACTGCTGAAGCCAGGGACATGAAATTTTACATGGTTATAGCTGAGGTGCTGTCCGTCTTAAGTTTGAAGAGTTTGGGGTGCTGGCTCCTTCGAGAGAGGCTCCAGGGGTTGCCAAAATTGGTAACCTCCGGTATGTCAAACTTTAAAAAAATCGTTAAAATTACATTTCTTGTCCGATTTCCAAAGCCTTTCCCATTTTGGAATCTGCTATCAAAGGCCTACATTTGCCTCACTTACGGTTTGAATTTCTCTCCGATAGTTCAAAAGTTACAGGCCTTGCGAAAAAAATTTTTGCAAATTTGGCGATCTTATTCTGGTATTTTTTAAACTGTGAAGTTGTCTTAAGTCGCAAAATTATACCAAAAATTGAATAATAATCTGCACAATTCAACAAAAATTGTCCAATTTACCAAATCAATTTATCTTAATGGACTGAGAAATGGCACTTAAGAAAAAGTTGAATTTTTGTAAATTTTTTTGTCAAAAATTTACTATCAGTATTTTGATTATAAAAAATAAGTTTCTTCAAAGACCTTAACCAAGTTAACATGATTTGGATAGAGGACAAAAAAAACAAGCTAACAAGCTAAAAAGCTAAGCTCTATCTATAATAGTTCGGCCACAGTAACCCCTAGAATATGATCATTTTTAAAAATATTTTTCATGCTTGCATGAGTTGTACAAAAATAGCAAAGCTGCGATCTTAACTTCTAAGCCGGAATTTTAAAGCTATATTTGATAGCAACTTTCCATATGTGGCGATAATGGCCCCCGCGACTAGTATAGCCAGGAGAGGAAAAATATCGAAAAAAGTCAGATTTTCATATGACTTTTTGTTATTACTAAAACAAACTTAATTCGAATTGTATTTGGTCCAAGTTTCTTAGTGTTTTTTATTAGTAGCTATACCATCTTAAAACGCTGAAAATTTCATAGCGGTATCTCAAGTAGTTTTTAAGATATTGCGGGTCAAAAATTAAAAAAATAAATAACGAAAAACCTTAAATTTTACTAAATTTTTGCTATTTTTTCTTAAGTGATTACAAATTTTGCGAAACTCTAAAAATAAATAAAAAAATCTTAATCTACAGGTCTCTACCTTTAAAATTATATAAAATGTTCCAAACAAAAGTCTAATACTTTGTCTGTTATCACGCAAAGAAAATGAAGACCTCAAGACCAAATTCATATTTTTACACTATTTTCAATACCAATCCAACAAAAATTAATTTTGATGCCACATCTTCTAGTTCTTCCGTCTGATTTAAATGAAAATAATCAAAAAACTGTATATATAACTTTTCAAATTAAAACTCAAAATTTCTTTTAATTATTTTTTATTAATTCAAAACATTCAGCCATATCCTAGTTATATTTTTATGAAATAAAACTTGTTTTAAGTACTTATGTATGAAAATAAAAGAAATAACTTACATGGGAATGAAATACATACAACGAAATATTGTATTAAGTTAATTAGAAATTTTATTGATATTCATATTTTTTTCAATAACATGGTTTTATTGAACATACTTCTTCTCTACTTTTTTCTGTGAACCCTCTCTACTCTTTCGCAAATGACAGCAGCATTTGTCACTCATACACATTCATCAATAGGCCAAGCCTGCCAGTGAACCGCACTACGCATTACAGACAAAATTCTCTGCGGAAAATTTGGTGAAAAACTATCTAAAAGTACTCGTCGTATGACTTGAGAAAATGAGACGGATACCAAAAATAAGGAGTAGTGAATGATGAAAAAAGACATATTGTGTAAGTGGTCATATATTAACCATTTTCAGTCAATTTAGTTGGTACTCCGGCTAGTATTGTAGTAAACAGTACTAAAAAAATTCGATGCATCTGGATCTAAGACCTATCACATAGTATCTATATAATATTGATTGTCTCCCTTCAATGAGACTGTCATGCCACTAAGGAACCTGTTCCGTAACTATATTCAGATATTAACTCCAGCTTAACTGGTACACAGAGAAGACAGATTCATTGTGATAACCGAATTCGTTGCCAATCGAATTTTGTCGGTTACATGTACTATCTTGAAATTCAGTTGTCTAAGCCAAACAGATTCCATACATGAAACTGAATATACCAGCAAAACCATTAAAATAAAATACTATTGTGAATATAATTTTAAAAATTTTAAATTTTCAATTTATTTTATTTTAGACAAAAACCAACTGTACAAAAAAATTCGAGTTTATACAGAAGTAAAAGAAAATGTAAAAAAATCCATACAACCATCCATTAAAATAACCTGATTTTTGTTCCACATCTAACCTTTCCAAGAGTGTCTGTAATATATGCAATTAATTAGTAACGTATTGAAAGCATTTAAAGAAATTGTATTATGTTGCTTGCATTCAAACAGTTCTTTTACAATAATTGTAAACTTAACGCATGGATCGCTACTGACTTTCCTTAGATACGGTAAACTGCCCATTTCCGATTTCCACATGAATTCACCTTTTAAAAACCCTGATATTAAATTAAATATTTTCATTTAACTGCACAGAAATATTCCCTTAGTATGAACAATTCTTCCAGTTCATGATTGCAGTTTACTTACGCTGAGTTTATTTACTTCCCGAGGATCTCCTTTATTTTCACAACTACATCGAACCAAGCCAATCTATTGTCGAATTCCTTAAATATATGCGCTTTAGCAAGATTAATAAATTCATTACTTTTTTTTACAGAGGAAGCACGAAATAAATCATTATTCATTGAAACGGACTTAATAGTGCAAAACTTACCTTTTAACAATCATAAGGATCAAAATTGATTGACTGATTTTGAGCTCAATATCACACTTTTTATTATTACTTAATTTTAGCTGTCAAACAATCCTTTTACCAAATTTTGTAATTGCTCTAAATATCTATTCGTTTGGAAACACTAAATCAGTACTTTGGGCACTACAACCGAATTTTTATAATAATGATTCTTTATTGGAACTGAATATATATTGAAGGTATATTATTAAAAGATATAGGCACAGAAATATTATTGAATGTATTAGAATTCAGTACACAGAAAAAAATAGACAAGAATTATATTCAATAAAACCATGTTATTAAAAAAAATGAATTTCAATAACATTTATCTTTAACATAATAAAATATTTCGTTGTAAGTATTTCTTTTCCATGCCGGTTATTTCTTTTCTTTTTATACATAAGTACTTAAAACAAGTTGTATCCCATAAAAAAATAAATGGGATATGGCTCAGCTAGAGAGTGTATGCTTTACGTCCGGAAAGCCCGGGTTCGTATTCCAGCCATGTCAAAATTTTTTTAAATTATATATATATATATATATATTTTTATTTTGAAATAATTTTGTTATCAATATAGGGGAATTCTTTATCACAGGAAATTTGAAAAAAAAATTATTGAATACCGGGATTTTTGTTATCAAAAACGAAACTTATTTTTTTCTGTGTACTTGTAATTGAATATTAAGTAAATTAGTGAAGTTTTAATAGTTGTAACTGTTTTCCAACTAATCTGTTCTCTCTGTGTATTTATAACATTGAAATATAAGTTCCCCTGTGGTCGAGTGGGTAGTGTACTAAGCTGTCATGCCGTAGGTTGTCGGTTCGAATCCTATCAAAGATACCGTTTAAAATAAAATACAATTTCTACTTAGATTTGTAACAATGAAAAAATTAATTAATCGATAATTACAGCTGAATTTTGGAATAATATTTATATATAATCTATATTATTCTACATCGATTGAGACACTACAAGATAGTTCAGAGACAAGTTACAAGGTGCATACAAAATATCAATTAGCCCCATCCTAGGCCATCCCCATGTAAAAGTGGCTGGTCCGCTTCATAGGAAGTGTTAGAACTCGGACTGGTCCCTACCACTTGGGGACCGGTCACGTGACTTGTTTCGTGTCAGTTCCATTTACCGTAGGGTTAGTACTCTGGCCGAACAGTTCGAACGTGAAACAAACTCCCCGCAGAGGTATTTCCAGTCACTTTCAGTGTGGGAAAGTTCAAGTCGAATGTCCACCAACACTAAACCCATTATCCTACGTCCCATAACAAATTTTCCTATGCACAGTGCATTGTATAAGTAGCCGTCTCTGAGTGCTGAGTCCAAAAAGATAATAAAAAAATATATTTATATGTATGTATACAAAGAAAGTGCTACTTTTATGCTCTGCTCTTTAGAAATGGATGACCGTATTTAACATAAGTGCTACCAATCATTATTTTTAAAGAAATAACCATTAAAGCCAAAAATAAACGCATGGAGAAAACGTAAGTTATTCGTGATTTGCAGTGCTTATGCTGGCTATAAATGTTGTACACTATAAATGTGGACTGTGATTGGCAGCAGACCATCAAACAAGTTAATTACCAAAATGAACGTTACTACTCATACTCTTACCACCATAAGCTTTTATTTATTCCACTTTCATTCTTTCGTTTGATATTATTCCTTTGTAGCCACTTTTTATATCTTGCCAATAAATTTTGACCATATAAATTACATGATCAAATGAATGCGTGTGGGAGAATGATTTCGGAAGAGAAAAAAATAAAAATAAAAATAAAAAATGTATTTAAAAATAAAAATCGTGTACGAAACGTTTAAATTGTTCTTGCAATTTTTATGCCAAATTTCAACTGGCTTAAACCTGCGTGTTAAATAAAATCAAAATTTGTGGTTTGCAATTTAAATTTTACGGTTTAATTTTTATTGCACTTAAATTTTGCTTAAAGTTAATTAAGCATTATGAGAGTATTATAGAAGTAATCGCAATTAAACATTTAAAGGACTTTTATTTAATATGCATTAATTAATGGAAACTTATTTATACACAAGTTCGAAGTACTTGATTGGATTTGTTAAATTGTGCATTACAAAATTATAAATAAAACGAAAAAAGAATTTTATAAAAATAGAAATTATAATTAAGAAGTGTATTTCTGAATTAAGGGATACAGTTGCAAAGGCTGCAATCTCCACTTTTTTTCACGAACGTAAATAATAATGCCTTCTAGTTGTAGTTGATGCAACTTTATTATAATTGGTTGTGACAGTATCAAATACGATTTTATCCTTAACGTATCCTCAGAGGTATAGGCTCTCGTATCAATTCTATGGTCACAAGCCTTAACCGCTTCAGTTGTTTTCAAGTTTGCTCGGGAGAGCAGTTTAAAGTCTCAAGAACTCGCTTCCAGTCAGGCGATGGTTTATTTTTTCTTTGACATTTTTACAGATAATAGGCGTCTTAAAAAACGTTAATAGAAGAACAATTTATAACAAGTATGGGCAAGATCTCTTAACAAATTAAAATTTTTCCTAACTCGACTTAGGCGGTTAAGGCTTGTGATCGCAAAATTATTTTCAATGTACTTGTCCTAGGCATCTTCACGACCAGTGAGCGGTGAAAAGAGAATAAATTACATAATTAGAATAAAAAAGTTAACCAAATACCCTCATTGTACAAGCCAAACTTTTTTAAATCAAAAATATTTGTTAGAAGAACAGTGATTTGAATAGTATTATAATAAATTCAGTAAAGTGCGACTTTCGCACATATATCCCCTTTCGTTTTTGCTCTTTTTTCTCATTTAAAAATTTTTTCGTTTTTCTTTTTCGTTTAATTTTTGTTTTTTTTTTTTATTTTTTAGGTTTTTTTGTGCTGATTTCGGATTTTTTTTGGTTTTGGCGCTTTTTCTTAGTGTGCTGACTTTTTTCTTTTTTTGCGATTTTTCGTTTTTTGAAATTTTTTTATTTTTTATTTTTTTGTTTTTTGCCGATTTTTTTATTTTTGGTGATTTTTTTAACGGTTTTTCTCTTTTTGACGATATTTTTAGTTTTAGCGAGTTATTTTAGTTTTGGCGCTTTTTTTCAGTTTTGGCGTTTTTTCGGTTTACGGCGATTTTTTTGCGCAATTTCGTTTTTATTATTTTTTTAATTTTTAACGAATATTTTAGTTTTTTGCCGATATTTTTAGTTTTACCGCTTTTTTAGGTTTTAGTGCGTTTTTTTCGTTTTGATTTTTTGCATTTTAGTGTTTTTTTTAATTATGGTGATTTTTCCTTTAAGCGCTTTTGTCATTTTGGCGATTTTTAATTTTGACATTTTTTAACTTTGGAGTTTTTTAGTTTTAGCGATTTTTTTGAATTCCAAGAGTTTGCCTCTTACGGTCTCCAAGATACAGTAAATTGTCTAAATTACGTAGTCAAAAGTACATTAAGTGATAGAACACCCTTTATTTTTTATTGTTTTAAATATCTACAGACTACACCAATTAACACTACCTTTGAAAATTTTAAGTGACTATATAAGTGTCTGTATATTAATATACTAATTATTACATTAGTATTTCAACATATTTCGTTGCTCGATTTAGAACACCCTTTAATTTGTAACTGTCATATATTTGTTGTTGTAGCGGCCAAAGTTTTACGTCTTCTGTGAAAATTTCAGGTCCGTAGCTCTTACGGCTCCCGAGAAAACAGCCTGTGACAGACAGACGTACAGACAGACAGACGGATATCCTAGTGAAAACAATAGGGTTCCTTTACACTTTTGGTGTACGAAACCCTAAAAACCACCACAGGACAAATACCTTAAGCTTTAATCTAGCACCTATCACTGAGTATATTAATTGTGTCAATTGAACCTCTGCAATCACAGCGTCATATAAAAGTATCAAGTCGCTCTCAAACCGTCCACTTGACTTTTTTTAGGGCAGCTCCTCTTCCCTCTAGGGTTATTACAGAAAATAAAAAAGTGGAAATTGTAACATTTGAAACTATATCCCTCAATTACACTATGCAACAAGAAAAATGCCCAGGAGTACCACTATATTTTTCTGGTGTGTTATGGCCCCCTAACTTTTTGTACATTTCTTAAAAAAGGCCCTAAAAACTTCCCTTCAGTGGCGATATAGGGGTCTAAAATGTTCTAAAAAATATTCGCCTTAAAATTGTATTATTAGTCTCAAAAGAGACCCAAACTCCAGAATTAACTTGGACGCTAGAAATCATTCAAAACTTAAAATGTGTTTAAGGGTTAATTTCGCACTTATTCATAATTCGTAGTCAGCGTAGAAAATCTTGTAAGCGTAACGTTTAAGGTATAAGATGTGTTTACCTTATTTATGTAGAAGACCACGAGGAACATTTTTGTAGAAGATTTTTGCCGTCTTTTTCGCCGCGGATGGGGACTTTTGCCCCCTTTTTAATAAATTTACAAAAAGACTCATACAACGAAGATCTAGAGGGTTAAAATGTTCTAGGAAAATGTTTCTCGTAGTGTTTTACATAAAAACGCTGAATATCTTAAACGTAAAACTTACAAGATTTCCTATGTCGTAAGTATCAAAAAAGTACATGCGTAGAAATAACACACACACACACACACAAATACTCAAAATATTCTGTACGTAAAATTAGCTGAAATTGCAATTGAAATACACATTTAAAATGAATGGCGTAGTGGTTAGTACATTAGACTATTAAACGAGAGGTTACATGTTCAATGTCAGCCAAGACCATGCGTGTGTTTTTTGCCCGACTGCGCGACGCAAAGAAGGGTATTGTGTTTATTAGCGGTATGTATGTATGTATGTGTGTTCCTTTGCTATATAAACCGAACGCGTAGACCGATTTTGACGATTCTTGCGTCAATCGATTCGTCTTAATCCGGGGAGTGTCACTAAAGATATGACAGTATTCAAAATTCAATATGGCGGGCAACAGATGCCATTTTGTTTATACGAAAAAAATAAAAATTCGGCGAACTATATCAAAATGGGTATCAATCGACAGGTATTTTAAAATCATCTTTAGGGTTTTCATATGATTTTTAATTTCGAATGACTATTTAGGATCTGTGACGGTTTAAAGTTGTTTTCTTTTATTTTTTTACGCAGTCGGGTATTTTTGATTTTTGAAATTTATGTCTTGTTTAATTTGTAATGTTAAATGCATAAAATTGAGAAAGTTTGTGTTGTTTTCGTGCAGCCAATTTACATACTATGCTTTGGCTGAGTGGTTGGTACGTTAGATTTCAAACCAGAACGAGCTTAGTTCGATTTCCAGTAAAAGTTAACATAACAAACATTGAGTAAAAATATGAATTTAATAAAATAATAATTTAAAGAAACGAAATAATAAGTCTTTAACATTTAAAAATAAAGCAAATATCCATTATTTAAACGGTGCTTGGGGTTGATTATTTAACAGGAAAAATAGCAGAAGCAAGGAAACCTCTTTAATTTTTACGGATGCTGCTATTAGTTCTTTTGTCAGTTAAATTGATCCAAACAAATAAGGAATCATTCATTTTTTATAGGTTTAAGTCTGTTAACTTTTTAACATTTAAAGTTGAATAAACTTTTTTTAAACTTATATGAAAAATAAAGAAAAAATTGAGTTTTAACTCATTTTAAATTGAAATTTCAGTTAATTTTAAGTACAGAATGTTTTAAGTGTAATACTAGTTTTTAGCCAGTTCAACGAATTCTTAAATCAAGAGTTCTTAAATCAAGCGCTATAGCTTATTAAAAAATAATTTCTATGATTCTAAGCTCCTCCTCGCATAGTCAAAATTTAATTTTAAAATTATTCAATTGTATTTGTTTTCGTTTGATGTGGAACATTACCGAACGCATAGATATATGAATGTTTTACTCATGCATGAATTTTTCCAACCAACGTAAATGCAAAATTAATTTTTTTTTTTGAGCAAGTGGACGCTGAAGCAGAGTGGAACTAGTCCGTGTGCTTTTTCAAACAACAAAACTTTAAAAACTTTGTTTACTTTTCTCTAGCCTGCCCTTTTGTTGATATTTTATTGTCAATGAAAAATGTTTCCCAGAAAAGGCATACAAAATACAAATTTATAAAACAGCTAACGAATACTATGGATTACTATTTAATTTTTTAATTTAATAAAATATAAATAAAGAGTAAGATTGTGAATATAATCTATAACTTTCCTTAAAAAACGATAACTTTTCTCAAAAATGCTTCCGTTTTAATTTTTCTTTTAAAAGATTTAAGATTTTTAGCTGTGAAAAAGAAAAACTTTTTCTTAAAAAACCACTTATTCATGCAATTTCAAAAATATTAAATGACAGTGTAAAATATTTGATGATATAACAGGAAGTATTTTAATAGTAAAGAAAGTAAAGAAAACTACAGAGATTGACCATTTGAACACTTTTCTCACTCCTTTTTAACATCTGTAACACTTATTAACACACAAGAAACTCACAGTGGTTTCAGTTTATTTTTACACTTTCATACTGGCTTGAGGCTATTGCTGGAAATCTGAAACTTCCTTGTTACAAAAGTTTTAGGATATGTTGCATAGCCACAATCAAAGAAACTTAAAAGAAATTAAAATTTAAAAAGACCGAAAAGATAAAATGCACTTTGACATGAAAATACTGAGAACAGGAAGTAACAAACAAAATGGAAACTGTTCAAATTACTTTGAAAATTTTATTCTTATTTATTTCATTTTTTCTAAGAAAAGAATATCTTAACAGATAAAACTTAAGATGTAAACTAAGAAAAATTTATAAAAAAAAAGGCAGCACTTAACTGCAGATAGACAAATGATTTTCAGAAACAAAATATGTGTTTTGTTATGTTAAAGCAATTAAAAAAATGTTTATTAATTAACAGAAGCAAAAATAAAATGTAAAGTTATACTCCCTTTCCATTTTTAATATCTTGTACTAGAAAAGTTTTTCTATTTAATTTAAGCTGCTTTTAATAGTTAGTTGTTATTATTTCTCTGTTCTACTTAATCTTTCTTTAAACAATTTTAATTTAGTCGATTTTGTTCTTAATGTGATATTAAGCTATTTAGTACAAGACTTTTTAATCTTGTACAAGTATCTTTTCAACGAAACTTTCATTTAATCATATTTTTCTCATTATTATCATTATTTTTTTATTTATGTTTTTGCTTTATATTCGTTCTACAGATAACTTCTTTCTTTATTCTCTTTAGTTACGTTTTAAAATGTTTGCTTTTTTATAGTTAGTTTGCTTTGCAAAGCATAAGTTATAATGTCAACTAAATGACTTCCGTTTCCTGTTTTAAGTGCATAATCATTGTGTACATAATACTAATTTTATAAAACAGAGCTAAAAGAAAAACTAGTAATGGGGCCATAGTCGGTTTGCTCAAACCTTAAGAATTTATACATGTGTGGGTGTTTGAAAATTTATATCTAGGATTATTTTAGTGCGAGACTATTACTGCCCCATGTTGCTTTTAGGCTACGACTCCTGATAAAACAAAACATTTAATTTTTTTGTGCTAAAATCCATTTCACAAAAATTAATTAATAATTATAAATATTTGTATTTTTGCTTAATTGTAAAAAAAAATAACTTTTTTGCAATTTTTTTATCTTTTGCAAATGTTAAATTATATAATTAAATATCGTTGGCTTAATATAGAAAGGTCGCATATCGTTTTTTTTTCGAAATAGGACTTTTAAGATTTACTTTTAAGTACACCCTCTTTACAGAAATTTGTAAGCTACGGTTGAAAATAATGTATTTATGGTCACTTAAAAATAATTTTTTGTATGCAAGTATTGTAGTATTAATTCGGGTTTTCCGGAAAAATAACCTTTTCTATATTAAACCATCGATATAATTAATATTTAGATTATCTTGTTTAATTTGTATTTATTTTTTTTTGCTTATAAATTTTAATATAATTATATTTACCATTCTGGTTATTAAATGAATAATCTAATTTAATTCGTAATAAATATTTGCTTTTTTACATCACACAGTGGGGGTGTTGTAAAAACTTTGATTACACAGGTCAACAAATAAAGAAAAACAATTTGGTGCCCAGATATTGGATAGTAGTTTTGTAATAGGTCGGCATTGGTAACACTGAAAATGTTTTAAATTTTTTTTCCTACGTGTAGTTTTGGATCTACCTTAATATCTTAATATTGGTTGTCATAAGTACTTTCGTCTGTCCGGTTTGTAATACTATCGGTACATTTCTTTAAAAAATTCATTTTAATATTGTTAATGTAATTTGTGAAGTATGTTCTTGCAAGCACTTGTAGCTTGAAGAATTGTGTTATGATTCTCACAAGCACTTAAACTTGGAGATAATTGTGGTTTATTTTGTTGTCCTCACAAGCACTTGAACTTGGAGGCAGTGTTCAATGAAACAACTGATTTGTTAATCTATTCAACACTGTTCCTTTAACTTTATTTTGCCTTCTTTTATACATAAATTAAAGAAAAGAAATGCTTATTCTATAAATGATTAATTGCTAGAAATTTGTTTTGTAAAATTAATAAATGATAACTTAGTAATGACCTACTTTTGCATATTACAAACTGTAATGTTTGCATAAAACATTTTGTGCAATACGTGGTCATTGACTTGCTATGGTTATAAACAAAAAATTTACTTTTAGTGATGAAATTAATACAATTACTAATAACGTAAACAATAATATGCATATCTCAACGAACAATTAAAAAATGTATTAACATACTCCCCCCGTTGAGTGCAACTCAAAAAAAAATAAAATAAAATAAATGGAATATAATAATGAACAATAATAATGAAAATAAAAAATTTACAACAGAATAAAAAAAAAACAAAAAAAACGAACTTATAAAAATGGACAATGATGAATGTCAACTACACTGCGACTGTATGTATTGTCTTCTCTTGTTTCAAAATCCGCTTGGCTGGCATTCCTTCTTGTTGAATTCTATTTTAATTTTAATCAGTTGGTTGTTAGATGTGTACAGTGAAGTCTGCAGTTGGTTGTTGTTGACGAGGCGCTGGAATTGGAGTCAAACGTTTTAAACATTTTTTCTTGCTGATTAAGTATAGTAATATACATAAAGTAGCTATTAACGCTGAATAACCGACAGCTATATGATGGTAATTATGAGTGTCAATTCTGTTTGGAAGCTGGAGTATCTCCTGTGCCTTTAGTGAAGTTTGTAACTCTGTTAGGTTTTGTATTTGTGAATTATACTCGCTTATGTGTATTTTATCCAGTAGTGGCTTCAGACGAGTTGCATGAGTTTGTGCCGTAATTTCCCAAAGTCTGGTGTATGATGCCTTTAATATCTAAAAAGGGGGTAAGATTGCTATGTTGACTTCCTCTACTTACTTCCCCATGCCTCTTCAAGTTCTTCAAATCGTCTTTAAAATCAGATCGTTGCATTCCACGTACAATGACTATGCGAGCCTGTTCTAGTTCTTGAGGTGTTAAATGTGGTTCACGATGTTGGTTGATCCTTCTCGTGCGGTTGATGAATCGCAGCATATAAGCCACGATTCTCTGCAGTGTTCGAAATGAACCATTGTGCTGTACTTTGTAGATGATGTCTGTTGAAGTCTGATCTGCGGTTGCCACTGTAGTCACCCTCTTTAGCTCCATATCATGCTCATTTGCGCCTATTGTCAGTGTGTTGACAGTAGTTGTCGGCCAAACTTCTTCTCTACCATGCAAAAATATGGGCCCATAGAGCCATAAAGTGCTCGCTGCTAGTTTTGACGGGGAGAGACCTCGTGAAATAATATCTGCCGGATTTTCCCTTGATTTGACGTGTCTCCACTGCTCAGCTATGGATAATTCCTGTATTGCAGTGATTCGATTAGCCACAAACGTTTGGTAAGATGATGATTTTGAGTTGATCCAGGCTAAAACGATCTCTGAGTCTGTCCATAGGTAAGTGGGTGTGTTCTCAAGACTTAAATCACTCTTTACTCTTGCTGTTAGTTGCGCGCATAACAGTGCTGCGCAAAGTTCGAGACGCGGCAAGGTCTGACGTTTTAAAGGAGCAACACGGGACCTTGCACATAGCAGTCTTACAATTACCTGCCCGTTCTTGATAATTGATCTGATATATACAGCTGCGCCATATGCCTTTTCGGAAGCATCTGCAAAAGCGTGAATTTGTGTGTTTGAGGAAATATGCCCTTCAAAAACATGTCGTGAAATTTCTAGGTTATTTAGTTGTTCTAACTCAGTTCGGAATGTTATCCATTTTGTGTGCAAAGTTGTTGGTAATGCTTCATCCCACTCCAGTTTTGTTTGCCAAAGCTCTTGAATGAACATTTTGGCGGTTATAATAATTGGTGCAAGTATACCTAATGGATCGAAGAGTCTTGCTAAATCTGACGTTACTGTTCGCTTCGTAACTTGTTTCACTTCCCCCAGACATACCTTCACACAAAACTTGTCAGTCTTTGGAATCCAGGTTAAGCCTAAGATTTTTACTGTTTGACCCTCTGTGCTGTTGAAGTCGATATTTACTTCCTGCTCCTTTTCTGCAATGCTTTGAAGTAGTTTTGGATGATTGGCATTCCATTTCTGCAGATTCAGACCATGTTTCTTTAATATGTGAGTGAGCTCTTGCTGTATTGTCAGTGTCACACTCAAATCATCACTCCCGCCTATTCCATCATCCACATAAAAATTTTTAAGTAAAAACTGGCTTCCATATGGGTACTGGGCCATGTTGTCCTTGGCAATCTTTTCCAGACATTTTGTAGCCAAATATGGTGCCGATCGAGTACCGTATGTAATGGTGTTAAGTTGATAATATTTGATTGGCATAGCCGGGTCGTGTCTCCAGATAATAATTTGGAACTTTCTGTCGTCGGGGTGTATTAACATCTGGCGATACATTTTCTCAATGTCTGTTGTAAATACGAAGCGTGGTAGCCGAAAACGAAGTAGTATCGAAAACAACTCGCTTTGGTTGATGGGACCTGTGTGCATCAGATCATTAAGGGCTAAGCCTGAAGAAGTTTTCGTTGATGCATCGAAGACTACTCGTAATTTTGTAGTTAAGCTATCTGGACGTAATATACTGTGGTGTGGAATAAAATAGTTTGGTTTGCACGAGGAATTAATATCTATTTGTGTCATGTGACCCAATTGCTCGTACTCTTTCATAAATTGTATGTATTGCGCCTTGACTTCTGGTACCCTTGCCAGTCGACGCTCTAGTGATAGGAATCGATTAAAAGCTATCCCATGCGACTCACCTAATGCTTCGGGATTGTCACAAAACGGGATTCTGACAACAAATCTTCCATTCGTATCAATGCTGCAGGTCTGAGCAAAGTGAGTTTCGCACTGTCTTTCTGATACTGACAGAGTTTTCTCTACTGAACTAACCTTTTCTAGTTCCCATAGTTGAGCGATGTCTTCTTCTAAGGTTGTCTCGATGCATATTCCACATGCTGCAGTGGAAGATTGGTTCTCCTCAATTTTTCCTGCGATGATCCAACCGAGCAAAGTATTTTGTAAGATAGGCAAAGTTTTGGCCAACTTGATTTGTCCATCTACCAATAATTGGTGATGAAATTCAGCACCCAATAAAATATCAATATTGTCAGGACGATAGAATCTTGGGTCAGCTAATGAAATGTTATTAGGAATGTTCCAATGATTGAAGTTAATTATTTGTGATGGTTGAGGCGAGATTATTTGTTTAAGAACAGCTGCCTCAAGTCTTGTGGTGTAGTTATCGAATCTGGAACACAACTCGACGTTGACTCGAGTATTTACCTTGGTGTTGCTGGATCCAATTCCACTTATAGAGATTGATGTTGGTTTTGTTGAAATGCCAAGACGGTTGACTAGGCGTTCACTAACGAAGTTGATTTGCGATCCTGAGTCAAGAAGCGCTCTACATTGAATTTCCCTTTCACCGGCTCGTATGAACACAACGGCTGTGCCAAGCAGTATATAGTTATTTGATGCGGTATGTTTTGCTGCGCTTAGTGATGCGGCTGCCGGGCTGAGTTGTGTGGATTTTGTAGTCTCAGCTGAATGATTGTATGAAACTTTTGAAATTGGTTGCTGACTGCGCGTGTTTTGATCCGAGTCTTTTAAATGCAGCAAAGTGTTATGTTTGTTGGCACACTTCATACAGCTTCTTAGGCTACAATATTTTGCATTATGTCCCGGTCTTAAGCAGTTAACACAATATTTTTGTTTTTGAACAAATTGAAGTCGTGCTGATGGTGACAGTTTTAGAAATTCTGGGCATGCGAATAATAGGTGTCTTCCATATTTACACATTGAACAGAGTTCATTGTTTCGTCTTTCAATTGTGATAGAAGTGCATACCTTTGACATTGTGTTCGATAATTTTTCTCTTCCGGACATTGCTTCCGCTGATTGAAAATTTCTCTCCAAAAAATTAAGAAAGTCCTTGATGGTTGGAACTTCTCGTGGATGTGCGAGAGATTGTTCATAACGCAGTCGTGTCACCTGATCCAGTCTTTTAAGGAGCAAGTGGATGAGCAATGGATCCCACGTTGAAGTGTCGATGTCCAGATTTTGAAGTGCTAATAAACACTCTTTTGTTTTATCGTGTAGGCCTTTATAATTATCGGCTGATGTTTTGTTTGGTGCATGTACCAGTTCGTGAATTAGTTTGTCAACCAATAGCCTCTTGTTGTGGTAGCGATCTATTATAGTTGACCATGCAGCATCGAAATTTTCACCAGTGGCAGTGAAGTGTTTTATTAGATTTGCCGCCTCTCCCACTAAATGAGTTTTTAAATACCAGATCTTTTGTACCTTCGGAATTGATTGGCTTACTACCAGTGAAGAAAATAAGTCGTAAAATTCTTGCCATTTTAAATAATTGCCATCAAATTTTGGTAACGTTATTTTTGGTATAGGAATTGATTCAGGCTGACTTTTATTATGACCAGTGGTTGGTTGAGTAGTTGTAGAGTTGGTAACGGATCTTACTGCATTTCGTATATCATTTTCCAACTTGATGAATTGTTCCATCTTATAACCTTGAATCACAGGCTCATCACTAATTTCAGATATTTGGAGATGGAGGTCTTCAATATTTTGCCATAATCTGGTGGCAATTGGCATATCCTGATTTGTTAAATCTGTTTTTAACAAACGTTCAAGGGATGCCATTATTGCTGCTTGTCTACGCATAAGCTTTAACAGCTTATCGGTGTCCGCTGATGTCACGTTGGGACATGCGGTTTGGTTTTGTTGTGAAAGTGAGCCTTGTGGTTTGGCTGAAGACTGTGGCATCTTCAGCATAGATGATTCGAATATATCTTTGTATTGTAGAACGGCCTTCATGATTGCGTTGTAGTAGTCATCAGTAAAATATTTGTGGTCTAGCTGAATGTTCTCCATCACACGAATTTTATTATCGTTGGATTCGAATTATGCCCACTCTCCATCCAGCCTTCGAAGTCTTTCTTGAAAGTAGTCTATGGAACTCTTCCTTGTGGCGGAATCCTTTTTGAAGTTTCGGATGATCGTTTCAATCCGTTCTCCTATTTCTCTTTGGTTGTTGACCAGCTCTTCGAAGGACACCATTGTTTATTGAGTTATCGTGCTAGTTCAAATGTTGAAATCCTGTGCCTAGTTACAGGATCACGTCGGGGTCACCAAAAAATGTTAATGTAATTTGTGAAGTATGTTCTTGCAAGCACTTGTAGCTTGAAGAATTGTGTTATGATTCTCACAAGCACTTAAACTTGGAGATAATTGTGGTTTATTTTGTTGTCCTCACAAGCACTTGAACTTGGAGGCAGTGTTCAATGAAACAACTGATTTGTTAATCTATTCAACACTGTTCCTTTAACTTTATTTTGCCTTCTTTTATACATAAATTAAAGAAAAGAAATGCTTATTCTATAAATGATTAATTGCTAGAAATTTGTTTTGTAAAATTAATAAATGATAACTTAGTAATGACCTACTTTTGCATATTACAAACTGTAATGTTTGCATAAAACATTTTGTGCAATACGTGGTCATTGACTTGCTATGGTTATAAACAAAAAATTTACTTTTAGTGATGAAATTAATACAATTACTAATAACGTAAACAATAATATGCATATCTCAACGAACAATTAAAAAATGTATTAACAAATATCATCTCTGCAGACAAAGTAACTGGTATGTGGTTGGAACTATACTAGTTGCTTTTTGCTTCAGACTAGTTGCCTATCTATCCTTTTTTCATATATCGAACTATCGATTTTAGCATTAGGTTGTCATAGGAGACCAACTGGTTCATTTGTATACAGTTATATCCCAGTTGGAATCCTATTGTAAACTAGTGCGCTTACTAGTTTTTTTTTTTGTTAAGAGTTTTGCAACTCTTAAAAAAACTTTGGCTCAACCGGTGAACGAACACACATTCCTCATACTTTAAAGCATAGTACTCTACCCACTTAGCCGCATTCTACTTATTTTTTTAATAGCTAAAAATATGTTTTATATAAAATCGTACACCTGAAAATTTTGTCCCATTTTGACTAGTATCGTTACTAGTCTCGATACAACTAGTAATATGATTGTGCTTTTTTTACTAGTATCGTTACTAGTCTTGATACAACTAGTAATATGATTGTTCTTTTTTGACCAGTAACGTTACTAGTCTTGTTGTTAAAACTAGTAATATGACTGTCGTTTTTTGACTACTATCATTACAACTAGTAATATGACTGTCCCAAAGCGTTACTAGTTGTAACTTTAGCTGCTGTGATGTCTTCATCGCGAAGAGGTTGTCTCAATGACCCAAATGTGTTTTGTTACATTTGTGTTGATTACGCAGTTAAAAAGTTTGGAAAACCTATAACAGATTTTATAAAAAGTGCTTATTTTTCTTACATATTACTCTTATTTTTTCACATAGCAAATCATAATTTTCGTTATTTTTGTAATCAGTATAGGATCCTTAGTTAAAAAAAATATATATTTTCTTGGCACCAAAACATGTGTTGCGTAGTGTTATTGATATTTCCAAATGAGATTTAGCAGTTATATAGGAATTTTTGTATGAAATACCAAGGAAGAAAAAAATAATAATATTTGCCTCTGGGAACCGCGAAATTCGCAAAGAAATGCCAGAAAATCCTTAAATAGGATTTTTTTTTGTAATTTCATTGTATTTTTCTTATTTTTCGCCGGGCGCAGACATTTTTTTGGGGAAATGTTTAAGGGCATATTAGGCCTTAAGATGAGTTAGTACCCCCATTGATTACAGCCTTGCGAATTGAGAAAACGCGACTTAAGTCTGATATTTGCAATAACAATAGGTATATTTTGAAACGCTCCGGCTAATTCAATATGAAAAATTTTGAAAAAAAAAGTTTTGCAGTGATCTGCTTTATTTGAAAAAAAAAATAAAAAATTTTGCAGTGATCTGCCTTATAGTATTACCTTTCAAATGGATATAAATATGGAGTAATAGGGTATACATTCGGTTAACAGTAAATCGGTTAACCGGTCAATTACTACCCTATCAACTGATCGGTTAATTTAAGATTGGCTATTTTCGATTAACGATTAAGCCCGGCAATTTCAGTCGATTAAGCGATGTAACAATATATTTCATTTTTTGTAGTAATGTCTTTCTCTAAATGTCTTTGATTATTCATTTTATTCATCTTGAAAGCTTATAATACATTGAAGTACCCAGTAAAAAAGTTGCTGCCAATAAAGCAGGTTTCTACTATTATGGAATAAAAGTAGCGCTGACAAACCTGCTGATATCGCTGCTGATTTTTGTATGGCGAGTTCCCGGATTGGAGTACTACATTTTTGCTCACAAAAGCGCTTTTGAAGCGCTGACAATCATCAACATTTTTAGCACTAGAACTGAAAATATATGAAAAAAAATGGTTCGATGGGGATTGGCATCGTTAACGCCATTTTGAATTTTTCTTATTTCGTTACTTTATTTATTTTTATTAATTTCATATTTTTACTCAATGTTTGTTACTTTAACTTCAACTAGTATCGAACTAAGAACCTTCAGGATTGAAGTCCAACGTAGCAATCACTCGACCAAAAACACTGTTGCAAAACAGCACCAAGAAACTCAAATAAACTTAATCTTCCTTCTCGCTTAAAAACCTGCTTTGGATCAGCACTATAAAATCAGTTTTTTTTATATAGCTTGTTTACGAAGCTTTTATATAAGTAAAAAGCAAATACTTTTCTCGCTCCAAAACCTGCATTGTTGTGACGCTATGAAAAATGCTTCTGAACAAGCTCATATTTTAAAGCGAATTATTTATAATGCGCTTTATTTCGTTAGTGCTTCAAAAAACGTGAAAATTTTTTACTGATTCTATGAGCTTAAAATTTCCACTAGACTTTCCAAAATTAGTTGACTAATTGTGCGGAAAATCACTCAAAGTTTGTTTAATATCGAATTATTAGCTTTAGGAAACAATTAGAGAGCACTGTAATCATTGATACTTATACAAAGTATTCCACTTTGCTATTACTAAATTCATCTTGCATGTACATTTCAAATCAAGCAATAATTTTTCTCGGCTTAAGAGAAATGCTATGAGTTCAATTTCATGGAATTTTAATGAAATTTCTGTATAAGTTTGAACCGTTCACATTTTTATTTTGTATTAAAAAAAATGTTTATGAAAATTTTACTGCCTGTTTATTGATGCTGAAGGAATTCTTTCTTTCTTACAGTTAAATATGAAACAAAGACAAAATTTTAGAGTCTGTTTTTGTTTCAAATGAAATTGTAAGAATCAAAAATGTTCTTCGACATCGATAAACAGGACAATACAGCAACTTTAAAAGAGAAATTAAAAAAATTTCATCGTATAAATTTAGTCGTACAGTCAGTCAAACGAACTTTTGTAATATTTAAAGAAACATTGAAAGTTTTGATATTAAAGAAAAACAGGATTATAATACAAATTTCTTATATGAATCAGGCGCGTATACAAGGGGGGAAAAAGGGATATTCCCCCACCCCCAAAACGAATAAATTTCTATAGACTTTCTAAAAGAAGTTTGGAAAAATAGTATGTTTTACTTAGAAGTTAGCATGCTATTTTTATATACAAATATAATATGATTAATTTAAATCATGGTATATTTACATTCAATTAAACATTAGATTGCATGAATTATATTAGTGTTACATAAGACAACAATATTATATTTACAACAGATTTATTTTCATAATGGTATGACTTGACTCCAACCATATAATTCAATCATAGTATGTTGCTCTTAGGTTTTTCTTTGCGTGTGGACATAATCCCTTCTTCCAACTTATCAAAAAAATAAAAAATAAATGGCAATTTTTTAACAAAGGTATACATACTTATTTTTTTAAAAACAACGAATGAAGTATTTAATATCATTTATTCGTCATCGTTTTCAGCAGTTTCGGTTGTTGTAGTAGGCCAAGAGATAATCACCCGTATCGTGTACGTAGAAGTCGAATTTATAACTACGACAAATTGTGATAGATTAAAGAAAACATTTAATACTTTTCTTTATTTTATGACAATTTGTCGTAGTCACAAATTTGACTCAGACATATATAATCAAAAAATACTTTGAATTCGTCGGGAATGTATTGTGATATTTTTTAAAAGTGTATGCCCTTATTAATGGTAATTCTCAGCTTATAGACTTTTTCTCAACTTTTTCGGCTTGACCAGTATTCAAAATATCTGTAATTCAATATCTTGAATGTGGTTTTCTTATTCAATGATTTACAGTTTTTTTGTTTAATATTCTTCTCATGAATTTTTAAAATCAACAATATCTTCTGAAGTAACAGGTGGGGCGGAAAACCCCGAATTGTTTGCTGTTAAAATTTTACTTTTTTGACCATAATTGTACGAGAAATTATTTCTTATTGATTATCAGTTGGAAATAGGGAACAAAAGACCGGATTTATTACCTTCTTCCAACTGGCTTTTTTTTAGTCGCATGGAATTCTATTAAACATTCAAGTATACAAAAATGTCTATAACTTAGTTTTGAAAAAAGCGTTTATTCCCCTCTTCCAACTGTTGGTTTATTTGTTCTTATGTTTTGTTTGCTTGTATGATAAGTGATAAGATCCTTAAATTTAAAAATACATTGGTAAAACTTTATTGAATTAATTCAGCTTAAATTCTTAACTAAGAAAAACTCTAAATTTATTTATTTTTAAATGGTAAAATAAAAATATCTTAACACGCGACCGACCGCTATCAAAATTAACACATTTAAAATATTATGTTAATGAAAAAAAAAATAATAATACTCTTTGCCCAATATGAATTATTTCATAGTAAAATTAGCACAGGTCAAGCGTTTCTAATTGGCTTAAGCTGTGTTTGTTTTGTCCTTCCATGATTTTTGTTGTCGTTGTAAAAAGTTTTCCTCTTTGACAACTTTAGCGAGTTCGACATGTGTTTTTATAATAAAGTTTTTTCAATAAAATCAACAGATTTTATGGTCCATTAGGAAACCATTATGAGAATTCATGTAGATTATATTCGGAGTTGTAATTTTGATTTGTTTGTGGATAATGATTTTTTTTTAATTTTTGATGCTTTTGTTTGCAGTTTTGTGGTTTTGTCATGTATATTTTTTTTAATCAAAAAAAGGCGTTAGAAGTGTATAGATAAATTAAATTCTGAATTTAAAAATATTGCATTTTTTAGTGAATCTATAAAGTCAACAATTATTTAAAAAAAATACATGGATGATTCTCATTTCGCTTTTTCAACTTGATAATATAAACTTATTGTAATTTAAAAATCTTCTTTAAGAGTTTTTATATAAACTTTAGATTTTGAAAACTTTATCAAGAGAGGTGTTAAAAATCATGAAATATTTTTTGAAAATTTTGGCTATGCTATTTGGCTATGCTATACCGGCGATATTTACGAAATAGACAACAAAGTCGGGGCTAAAAACCAAAATTTCAAAACTCAAAGCCAAATATTTTTGAACATACTAAAGATATCTTACTGAAAAAAATGTACTTTCTTTTTCTATTTGTAAACTTGAAAATTTTAAATTCATTAAGGTTTTTTATGGTCGCGGTAGTCAACTTAGACACCCTGTAGCTGATAGCGTGTTTCAACAGGATAGCTTAAATTTCAACAATCTTAAAGCTTAGGTCTTTCTCTATGATTTCTACAAACATCGTTTTGTAATCGGATCACAAGTTCCGTAGCTACAGATTTATTACTCTTTTTTCTAATTGGAACCACTGTAGGTCCCTTTTCATCAGGCATCATCACATATACAAATTTTCTGAAAATAAATTTAATAAATTTTCTATTTAAGTAACTCAAAGGTGCTCATAACTGAAAATGTCTGTTGTATTTCTAAAGAAAAAATGACCAAGTTTTCCAAGTAGTTTAAAAACCTATGGGTCACGTTCAATACATATCTTAAATCAGAATACAAAGTTAAAATAAATTACATTAATTAAAATGAAAATATGAAAATACTACACGTTTCTTTTAAGCACGCTTTTTAAATATTACTTATAGAATATGTTTTGGGCTTTTGACTATATTTGGCTTCGTTATTTATGACATCAAAAATATTGATATTTTATATTTCTTTTAAAGACAATTTAAAACAAACCAATTTTTTTTCTGTTACTTATCTTTTAATACAATAAAAATGCTTTTCAAAAGTATCGCAATAAATGAGAATTCCTTTCATTATTAATTTTATATCAAATTAATATGCAAAAGGCAGAGCGCGAATTTTTTTGGCAAAGCAACCAACCAACCGATAAACCAACAAACTATTTTCTTGTTTTGCTATCAGCACATGTTGTTCAGTACATCCTTGTATATCTTGTTTTTTTTATATAATTTTTTGATGTACAACAAACTTGATTTTTTTATTATCTCAGCTCAATATGACCAGTTATATTTTGCAAGATAAAACTTATTTGTATATGAGAGAATAAATTTTCTTTTTTAAATAAAATTTATAAATTCTACTCGTATCCCCGCAAGATTCAATGGCGTTTAATTATGTGTCTGGTACTTGTGCTAAAAGTGAAAATATACAGAAAATGGCCAAAAATAATATTATACATTAATTTAAAATGTATCCTTTATTAAATGAGCGACTCACAGTTACATTGTTTTTTTTAAAGTAATTTTAAAATAAGTAAAATATTTTAAGTAGTTTGGCATAAGTGCGTTTTTCAACTTAATCTTTCGATTAAATTATTTTTATTTTTAAATGAAGAAATTCTAAAGCATGTAATAATTAAACATATAAAGAAAAATTTGGATATACGGAAGGATGAACTTACATCAGATGTTTCGCAATCACCACAGTCTTCTCATCAGAATTATCTTCCACCTAGATCTTACTGCGAGCGAAGATAGCAACAACCAACTAGTTTGAAAAGCATTTTTACTTTAATCAATTAACAGTTAAAAAGAAAAGTTACAAACATTAAAATAAAATTCCTGTGTTGTGTTTTTTGTATCAGTTTCAAAGCCTACACTCTAAAACACTTTTGTTGAAAATTAGGTCGATAATAGTCGGCAACACTTTACAGATTATTATCGACGTAAAATTACACACGCATTATTTTTCAACAAAATGTTTTTACTAAAAAAAGCGATTGGCTGCGTGCACCTTAGAACCGCGACCTCCTGACAAATAGTCTGACATATCTACCATTCAGCCATAGCCGTATTATACTTTATGTTAAATTTTTTCCACTTGGACTAAATATGCTTAAATTGAAAGGTTTTTTCTTTAATAAAATAACTACAAAATCGGTGTAATTTTACACAAGGAGAAATTTTCAACACAAATTTAGACAATATATGATCGTTAATTTTAAGTAATGTTTTAGAGTGTACAACGCTTATTCTTCTGTAATTCTCAAATAGTTCTTGCAAGTTTGTGAAGCAGCTAAGAGGTTTTGTTTGTAACTTTTCAAAGATATTGTTGAAGACTACTGATGATTTCGTATTAGAAGCAATGAAATACAGGTATATACACTCAAAAACATTTGTGTTGAAAATTTATTCTTGTCTAAAATTACATCGATTTTGTAGTTATTTTAGTAAAGAAAAAACATTTCAAATTAAACATATTTAGTCCAAGTGGAAAAAATTTACGATAAAGTATAATACGGCTATGTCTGAATGATAGATACGTCAGACTATCAGTCAGGAGGTCGCGGATCAAATCTGCGCGCAGCCAATCGCTTTTTTTAGTAAAGATATTTTGTTCAAAAACAATACCTGTGTAATTTTAGGTCGGTAATAATCTGTAAAGTGTTGCCGACTATTATCAACCTAATTTTCAACAAAAGTGCTTTAGAGTGTAGACAGCTTTTTAAAATAAAACTGGGAGAATATCTTAAATAATAAATTTAATAATTTCATAAAATATTTTATACTAAAGAGCATAGATTAGAGAATGATATACACTTTTGCCTCATTTTAAGTGTTCTGAAGTTTGTGTATCGAACGTTACCCTTTAAAAATATGTTACATCACCTATTACAAATTTTCAACTTTTTGCCCTAACCTCAAAAAAGAGATATTTTTTACGCTAATTTGGGGTTGCTGAACATGAATATGGAATTCATTTATTTTTCTTAAAAAACTTTTTCGAGATAATTATTTCGAGAGAATAACGTGTTTTATCAGTTGTTTTGAATATTTCCAAAAATCTTGAGAATTGTGCACCTGGGTTAAACAAATTGTACACTGGGTTTGAACTGTTCAAAAGTGTTTTTAATTTAACATGATTCTTCGTATTATTTCAGTATCAACTTCATTTTGATTTAACTGTACTGGATTATTAAATCAACATAAAATATATTTACTTCTAAAGGAAAAATGTTCTTTGAAGATTATTGCAAAATCATGTTGAATTAACATGAAACACCTATGAAGCAAAATCACAACTCAAATATGTTAAATTAGCCTGGTTTTCGACGATTTTACTATGAAATTTTTCTATGTGTATAACAATAATGCTAAATTTGTATAACTCAAATAAACAGTTCTAAAGATTAGTGGATATAACTAAATAAATGCTAAATATCTCGAAAACGCTTCTTAAGGAAAATAAATGAATGTCATCTTGTTGTTCAGCAATCTCAAAAACATGTTTTTTTAGCCTAATATTTCTTTTGCAAACTAATGCTAGGTTTCAGAAATTGAGTTAAAATCATCGGATATAAGAAAAGTTTATGTTTGTGATTCTAGAAATTTAAACTTAGCGCTACACATGACTTGCCTCCTTCAACGAAGAAAAAAAAAAGATCGTTTAACTTAAGTTGGCCATCATCTGTTTGTGCTTGTAGAGGAAAAAGTCCATGTTGTCGGCAAGAGTATTATTGCAGTCATGTCAAACAGAAGCGACAAAAAATAGCATTGAAAAAAGTAACAGCAAAATGACAGCAATGTCATACCGTACACCTTCTGTAAAGACAACACACTAGTACTTGATACAGCCAGAGTATTAATTATGGAAAAAATAAATTTAAAAAAAAGGATATAAAAAAATTGCAAATAAAAAACTGAAAAAATAAAAAAATCTCTTCAAAAGCCAAGCAGGCACACATTGCAACAACTTCTCAATGGTGCTTATCAACTCGGCATGTTGGTGATGCAACAAAAAAAAAACAGCAATTTGTCTTCCATCACATTTGAACTCATGTTTTTTCCTTGTTTCAGTTTTTATTTTTTATTTTTTTTTATTTTTTTTCAATGCATATATATTTGTCAAGTAGCTTTTAGGCTAAGTGAATTTTAATTTGTCTGCAATTATGTTTATAATTGAAAAACATTAATTTATTATGAGCACTTTCACAGACAACTACAACTACAACTACTATTGCAACTGTGTGATGCTGACTTTGTGTGCTGCATGAAGTTTATAGATAAAATAAATTATTTATATAATAAATATGAAAAAAGTATTTTATTTTTTACTGATGCGGCAGATAAATTTACATATTTCTTAAACTTATAGATACGTAGCAAATTTTCGCTTTTATTTAAACAATTAAAGATGGCGTTCTTGGAATATAAAATATATTTACCTCAAAATAAAACAATAAGCTAAAAAGTTTTATAATTCAAATTAAAGACGCTGACACGACATTTTCTGTGAAATAACTAAAGCCACTTTAATAATAACCGGCTTATATAATGATGTTTTTCGTTACGGAGTGGGACGGGGGGTATAAAAACTCCACTAATAGCGTTACATAATATGTGAATAGCCCCTTACCGATTTCATCAAAGCTAGATTGCTAAAAAACTATATTAAATAACTTAAAATAAAATTACCTTTATTCTACGTCTCCACCTAACTTGAAATGCTGTTGTAACTTAAAGTTATGACTGCGTTGTTAAAACAAATGCACTAACAATTATGTTATAACTTGAGAAAAGCATTAAGTTGAGCCGTCTACACTTAATATTAACATGAAGTTAATGTTAAAGTTAGTCAATTTATGATAGGTGTAGACTGCAAGTTAAGCCGTTCTAACATTTTTTTAGGGTTCCGATACACCAAAAGTGTAAAGGAATCCTATTGCTTTCGCTACGCTGTCCGTCCGTCTGTCCGTCTGTCTGTCACAGGCTGTTTTCTCGGGAACCGTAAGAGCTACGGACCTGAAATTTTCACAGAATATGTAAAACTTTGACCGCTACAACAATCAATATATGACAGTTAAAAATTAAAGGGTGTTCTAAGGCGAGCAACGAAAAATGTTGAAATACTAATGTAATATGCAGACACTTATATGTAGACACTTTAAATTTTCAAAGTTCGTGTTTTTCACAGAATATGTAAAACTTCGGCCGCTACAACAACAAATATATGACAGTTAAAAATTAAAGGGTGTTCTAAAGCGAGCAACGCAACATGTTGAAATACTTATGTAATATACAGACACTTAAAATTTTCAAAGTAAGTGCTCATTGGTGTAGTCTGTAGAATAGACTACACCAATTAACACCGATATTTAAAACAATAAAAATTAAAGGGTATTCTATTAGTTATTGTAATTTTGACTATGTAATTGAGACAATATGCTGTATCTTGGAAACCGTAAGATGTAAAATCTTGAAATTTTAAAACACGCTAAAACTAAAAAAATCCAAAATTAAAAAAATTTCAAAACGAAAAAACGCTAAAATGAAAAAAGGGCTTAAAGGAAAAAGCGCCAAAATTACAAAATCGCTAAAACGCAATATATCACCAAAATTAAAAAGATCGTCAAAAAACTAAAAAAAAAAACGTCAAAAATCGAAAAAGTCTTCAAAACGAAAAATCGCTAAAACTAAATAAATCATAAAAAAATTAAAAAATCGCCAAAAAATGAAAAAAATCACAAAAATAAAAAATACGCAAACACCAAAAAACGCCAAAAACCAAAAAAATCGCCAAAAGTGTCATAACAAAAATAAATCGCTAAAACTAAAAAAAACACAAAAAACCGAAAAAATCCACAAAAACGAAAAAAGCGCCAAAACTGAAAAAATCGCACAACTAAAATAAATCGCTAAAACTAACAATATCGTCAGAAAGTGAAAACGTTAAATAAATGTCATAACCAAAAAATCGCCAAAACTAAACAAATCGGCAAAAAACAAAAAAATGCAAAAAACGAAAAATCGCCAGAAAAACATTAAAAAAAATCACGAAAAGCGCCAAAACAAAAAAACCAAAAAAACAACGAAAAATACTTAAAAAAATAAAAAACTAAAATTAAACAAGAAAGCACAACGAAAAAACTGCCAAAATGACAAACGGGGCAAAAACAAAAAGGGATATACATATGTGCATTCGTACGGAACCTTTCGTGTGCGAGCCAAAGTCGCACCATACTTAATTTTTCTTATATACTCAATGTTTTCGGAAATTTCCAGACCGTCGTGATGAAAAGTATATATTTATTATACAAAATTGGCAAAATTTTTATTTTTTAAAACTTTATAAAAAAATCGAAAATGGCAAAAACTTCCCAGTTTTATAAATTGGTCCTAAGACCACATATACTACAAACAAAATAAGCTTTATTTCATGAAAAATCGATGGATAAGTATTGATTTTATTCATAATAAAGTGATGTCAGCTAATTTTTGCATAAACTGCCAATATTTACACTGTACAACAAAATCATTGTTTTAATAACAAGGTGTTAACAACTGATTCTAATAGAGGCCACCAAATAAATTTAAACGTGTTTCGGCGTTTTTAAATTTTGCATCTACGATTCATTTTAGGAGGAGTTATATTTCCCCCACCCTTTTGCAAATAGTTATTCTGACTAGGTATGGGATATCTTGCAGGATTTACGTTTAAGGTATAAGATGTGTTCAACTTTTTTATGTAAAACACCACGCGGAAAATTTTTTTATTAAAGGTCAGATGCTATATTGCCGCTGAAGGAGAGTTTTTTGCTTCTTATTTTTTAAGTAAGGGACAAAAAAGCCATTACCACGAAGAGCTAGAAGGTTAAAATGTCTACAGAAATGTTTTTTGTGGTGTTTTACATCAAAATGCTCAACATATCATATACATGAAACGTAAATCCATAAATTTTCATAAAATACACCTTATTTTATTTGTAGCATATGCGGCTTTATGATCAGTTAATAAAAATTTTTATTTTTTGCCATTTTCGATTTTTCATATAATTTTTAACAAATCAAAATTTTCGAACATCGCCTAAAAAAATATACTTTTCATTATTGCAGTCTGAATAATTCAAAAACTGTTGATTATATAAAAAAAATTATATTCAACAGCTTAAAGGTAATTTTGTTTTAAGTTTTACTCAGATTTTTGTAGTAAAATTGGGCCAGCTCTTTCCAAGTTGTGATAAAATCAATGGAGCAGCCTCTTCAAAAATCCATTTTTTTTTAAATCGGGTAATTTCACATTTTTGTGAATAAAATCAACATTTATCCACCGATTTTCATGAAATAAATCTTATTTTATTTGCAACATTCGTGCCTAAAAATTTATAAATTTCACTATTGAGTATAGAAAATAATTATATTCAAATAGCTTAAAAGTATTTTTTTCAAATACTATAAAGGTAATTTTGTTACAAGTTTTATAGTGGTTTTTGTAATAAAATTGGGCCACCCCTTTCCAAGTTATGATAAAATCACTGGAGCAGCCTCTTCAAGATTGAATTTTTTGCAAAATTCTGCTATTTCTACTTTGTTGTAAATAAAATCAATATTTATCAATCGTTTTTCATAAAATAAAGCTTGTATTACTTGTAGTATACAAATTTTTTTTTTTGCCATTTTCGATTTTTTAAAAATAACACTTTTCCCATTTTGCCAAAAAAATATTTTTTATCATTGCAGTTTCAAAATCCCGAAACTATTGAGTATATAGAATAATTATATTCAAACAGCTTAAAAGTAATTTTATATAAAGAACTTAAAGGTAATTTTGTTATAAGTTTTATAGTGGTTTTGGTAATAAAATTGGGCTACCCCTTCCGAAGTTATGATAAAATCAATTGAGCAGCCTCATCAAAACTGAATTGTTTGCTAAATTCTGCTATTTTTACTTTATTGTAATTAACATCAATATTTATGAATCGATTTTCATAAAATAAAGCTTGTATTAGTAGTAGTATATGTGGCTTTGTGATCACCTTATAAAAAAGTTTGTGCCATCTTCGATTTTTTTTTTAATTTTTTAAAAATAACAAATACATAATTTTGCCTAAAAAAATATTTTTGATCATAACGGTCTGAATAATTCCGATAGCGGATAAAATATAAAAATTTAATATTAAAACAATATCTAAAATGTTTAATTTAAATGGCTGGCATTGTGTTTTCGATGAAGTGACTTAAGCCACTTTAAAAACAAACCGGGTCATGTCAAAGAAGTTTTTCTTTATTTTGCAACTTTATAATTAAACATGAAATTATCTTCCTTTTTGTTTTCCAATATCAAGCAATGCTTTAATTACACCTTAACAATTATTCTTACATAAAGAAATATCCTTTATATCCTGCAATGAACAAATATCGCCAAACACTTGTAAAACTAACATGTGTAGCAACACCATGTATTAAAAAATATATATAAAAAAATAAATAAAAACACATTTCGATTAGATGTTAACAACAATGTAATGAATACGTCTCTGGAGAAAAATTATTGATATGAACATTGATATTACATCCACTTTTAACACCGATACAAATACAACCAGCGTGTTTTAGTTATAAAACACAACACACAACAAAGTAGTGAGTGACTGAATGTATGGCAACAATATGAATAAATACAACATTTTGTTTGCGATTCAGTTACATTTTAAAACAATTCCATTGAGAGAATACCATTTTGATTACATCCTGCATATGAGTACTATAAACGTATGTGAGTGTTTGTAGACTTAAGAGAGTGTTGGTGTTTGTGGGCAGCAGTGCGGCTGTGAATAAAGGTGTTTGTTTGGGTGATTTGTTAATTTTGCAATACAAATGAATTTTATCTGTGGCAATATTTTTTTTATTTGCTTTTTACGTTTGATCCTTTAAATAAAAATTTTTATTTCAATATTATCATAAACTTAATAGCTCGAGTTATAAACGTATAAATTCAAATTGTGTTGTGTTATACTTTATCTGGATGATAACTAGTTTTATATTGTGCTATAAAATGCACACATTTTCTTTGTGAGGCAATTAATAATTTAATATTTTTGATGTGTTATGTGGTGTTCCAACTAAAAAATTTAAAAGAAATTTTTAATCCTGTAGATAATATTTTAAGAGTTTTTAATGAAATTTTCTTTTACGTAGAGAGCGCAGCGAGTATTTTAACAAAAGTTATGGTTTAATGCGTTGTATGCTGTCTTTAATGTGGATATTGTATGGTCCATAACAACATTATTGATCCTGGCTTTGAGCGCTTCGTCAAATAACAAATTTAGTGCACTGCATTTGAATCTGTTTCCATTGATTGTGTTCTAAACATTGGAGCAGTGAAGAAGTTGGTTAATGGAACGATAAGATGTTAAAATATTGAGTTGCCAGATTTTGACACTAAAACTATTCTTAAGTTAAATTTTTAGTTACCTATTCATGATTAAAAACAATTGTTTTCAAATAAAAATGTACTTTCAAAAATTAGGAGTAAAGTTGTGACAAGCAAAAATTCAAAAATTAAATTGAATAATTCTGGAAAGTGATTTAATATTTCAGAGTTTTTTCAAGTTCACAGAAAAAAGTAAATATTTAACAAATGGTCATTTTCGAAAATAGCATAAAATTCAATAAACCCTGTATTCGATTCAAATAAAATGTTTGTTGAAAACAAACATTAAATAAGGCTGTTATTCGATTCAAATAAAATGTTTGTTGAAAACAAACATTAAATAAGACTGTTTTTTTTTTTTAAATAAAAGTTAAAATTTGACTGATATTTTTTGTTCAAAAATATGTATGTATTAAGGATGGGCAAGTGAAAAAATTATATCGATATATATCGACATCGATATATTTTTAAATATCGATCGGCATCGATATATATCGAATAAAAAATATCGATATATCGAAATATCGATATTTTTCAACAATGATAATTCATACGTAGTCCCCATATATATATATTTTTTTTTTATAAAACAAAAACAGTACATTTCTTATAAATAATTAAGCTGTAAAGACTTAATTTTCAATATCCTTACTGCTCCACCAATATTTAATGAAACATACATCAACAAAATTGAACTCAAAGAATTATAATTTTTCGAATAGAGAAAATATTATAAATAAAACAAAAGATTTTGTTAGTAATATTCTATTTTCTGAAGACTGTGCCGAAATGTTTTTAGATATTGCACGAAAAACAAAACCAAAGCTAAAAAATATCGAATTTGATACTGTCGATATATTTGAAAAAATATCGATATATCGATATTAAAAATATCGACGATATATATCGATATATTTTTAAGAAAATATCGATATATCGATATTTTTTGCCCATCCCTAGTATGTATGTATGTATGTCATATTCGAAGGTGGCACAATATATTGGCAAAAATCAAAAGGCTTTTGATTTTTATTGTACAATAATGAAAAATGTGTAATGCGGTGACAACATTGTTTAGTCCTATGTTTTATTTTTTACCATCAGGAAAATTGGGTAATGATTTCTTTGAAAATATTCAGCCATTTATTGCATAGCATAGGTCAAATTTTAACTTTTGTTTTTGACCACAAAAATATCAGTCAAAGGTAAGCTTTTAGTTTTGACCGAAAAAATAATAGTCAAAATATAACTATTATTTTTTTACCGAAAACATATTGGTCAAAAAAACATAGTGATGAAAAAAGTCATAACCGTTACGGTCCCTGAATATAAATAGTGCAATGTTACGTATGATTATTAAGCAATATGAATACATCTCCAAATATTGCTCATACGCCAAAAAAATTTTCATTGGAATTTTTTTTTAAACCTAAAATTTTAAAGAAACTAATGCCCTAATTGTGTAAATCACGTCACCAAAGTGAAATTTGTATAGAGAACAAAAACAAAATTTGAAATATTTTATAAATTTGTTTAATTTTTCATACAAATTTTAAAATATTTGAAAGGTAAAGCAACGCTTTCATTTCTATACTATAAACTATAAAGTCTCAGTCGCTGAGCTTCAATTGAAATTAATTAATTTTTTCATAAAGTTTTTTATAAGTACAAGAAAATTGAAATTGAATGGGCGTTAACGATTGATTAACGATAATTTCATACATTCTATATTTCTATATAATTTTCTTTTTCTAATATTTATTTTTGACTTTAAAAGCAATAAGTGAATTCAGAACAATACAGTAATGCTGTATCGGTTGCATGTTTTGTTTTTAGAAACAGAATATTTTCTTAATTAAAATCTTCCCACATGTGTTTGCGTAAATGAACCGCGAATGAGAAACCATATTAACCAATAAATTCAACTAATTGCTGCGATAAGATTTTCACTACTTCCACTTAAATAACGGCGTTATACATTAAGAAATCTTTTGTTCAATAAAACCAATTAAATGTGGTTGAGATATCTTAAAGGATGTGGAAAATAATTGTTTCTTAATATAAAAAGGATGTATGTATGTTGTAGTTAACTTTAAAAGTTTATTTTATGAAAACAAAATATATAAAAAAAAATTAACAAGAACAAAATACAAAACAACTAGATAAAATTCCTATGGGACTAAAGTTATTAAACGGAGGCTTAATATAGACATCAATAGTACAAAACAACAAAAACCTTAAGTTAACAATATAAAACTAGTAAGGAAATAGAAAAAAGCCACCAGCCAGCATGTTACTCAGCTGAAGACAGAAAAAAGATTAAATAAAATGACGAAAACATTGAAGAAAAAAAGGTTTATCCTATCAACACAATTGAGCACATGATTGACAGTTTTTTTTTTTTTTTTTTTTTTTTTTGTAAAAGATTTTTCTTTTTTTTAGATTACTTTGTTATATCCGCTGTCAAAAACAGATTCATTTAAAAGTTACAAAATGATACCTCCATTTTGAAGCATAGCAAAATGATGATTTTCGACATAACTTCCTAATCTTAAGGCAACTTTTTCCCTTTTTCTTTAAATATAAATGGTAGCAGGATTTATATATAACAGGGGCTAGTTTTAATTTAACTCAATTTAATTTATATAAAAATTTTTAATGGCATTTGATATTTGCAATTTAAATTGTTGTCCTATCAATTTGAAAAAAAAATCGTGTAATAATAGTACAGTGGTTTACTTTATTGCATGAGAAGCAATTTATAAATTAGTTTTAATATTCTTTTTACACCGAACTCCATATCAATTGATATGTTTTGAAAGTGCATTGTGAAAAAATTTCAAATTTGTTTAACAGCAATAAAACTTAAAAGGCAATTTCCAATATCCTTGCATGAAATAACAGCACTGGCATTTTTATACTCAAATGAAAAATATTTCTATGTCGATTTAAGGTCTAGCTTTAAAAATTTAAATGAAAAACACAAAAACTGACGTAAATAGCGTAAATAGCATCAATAAAAATATCTCTATATCATCGCTAACATGTCCAATAGACCCCAGTCATAACTAAAAATTTGTGCCAGTAACCCCTAGAATGAAAGATATATCTATAACGTTTCTAAAATAGTAAAAAAAATTTTGCCACGCCCGAATATACAGCACTTTTTGTTTTTTATATATAGCGCAGCCATTTAAAGTCCGATCTCATCATATCGCATATCGTTGTTGACTGTGGTTTAATCTTTTCCTTGTTTGGGTCGCCTCTCTTTCCATCCTAATGACCAATTCTTTGCACGTGAGAGGAAAGCCATTCTAAAATTTGTATATCTAGCTCTTTATACCACGCGCATAAATTAAGCATTTTGATGTGTAAACATCCATACGCTAGGGGGTCAAAATCTTTTTCACAATACAATCACAAATTTTGAGTAAGATTGAGTAATAACGCGGTGTGAGCTGTGTATGAGTGTATTAGTGTAATCATACGAACAACAAGAAGTACAGAGAAACTTAACAGCTGCATAGAAATACACTAACACCATCTAGTGCGCAATAATAGTAGTAGTTTCATCATTCATGGATTAACGAGATTCCTTCTGTCCATATCTACTCCCCCCGTGGGGTACGGTTCGTACATCTTGGTGATTACTCACACCTTGGTGATGTGCTTCCTGGGAATAGGGTAATTTGGTTTTTGCTGACATTACCTTAGGCCAATTACCCATAAAACGTATGTGTTACTACCCAATCTCTTGCAGCCGAGTAACGGGCGTGCAGTCAGTAAGGAGGTGAACAGTCACCTAGGGTCTCTCTCAAGACCAAAGTTGACCAGTCACATAAACTGGTACCACGGGAACCAGTGGCCGCACAATTGACTAGCCTTCCAGAGGGATAAAGAGATGATGGTCGCCGTTAAGCGATATCATCTGGGGTGATGTCGCTTGCGGACTTCATGTTACCCTCTGCAGGAAGGATGATTCTGTATCTGGTTGTTTGGTGAGGTTTCCTTCGGGAGCTAATCACGTGGTGGCTGTGGTTGCTACCAAAATCGCTGGGAGAGGTTTGGTTAAAGGACTGATGCTCGACCAGTGCTAGTGGCTGGTTGGACTTCGGTCTACCACATGTCCCTCTTTGTAAAATCTATTAGTAAAATCTGTAGGAAAGATTTTTCGGAAGTAATTTGCAAGTTTCATTCGTAATTTTTGTCGGGTTGCGGATTCCTGTGATATTGTGCGATTGTATTTTGGGATCGATTTTGAATTTTCGTGTCGATATAGACATTCATTTTATATACACAGTGCGTGTGTGTATTTATAGCGTGTTTAATTTCTTGAGACTCCACTGGCAAAGGGAGTCTCAAGATCAAACTCCGGCAGTAAGGTCGTACGTTTGTTGGTTGGTGCTGTGTTGCCGTGTTTTTGAATTGAGTGAGTATTTCAGCATTGCCGTTTTTGATTTTTGCCGGGAACTTCTGGCATTTAGGGGATTTTGGGTCCAGTTTTTCGGGATTCAGACCCGGTTCGTCTCGGTTTTTGAACCCGGGTTTTTTGAAGAAAAAAAAAGGTTTTTCGGTTTTACCGAATTTGTTGGTGAACTTGGTGCGATATTTGGCTGACGGTTTATTGACTGCGTTTGTCTTTGACTGTTGATTATTTTGCTGTTTAACTGCGGTAATCCCAACTATTTTGTACGGGTATATTATTTTTTGCTGGTGGATAAATAATACTATTATTTGTGTCTGCGGGGAAGCGGAAGGGCGATATGCCTGGTGGGAGTGAGTCAGAGGTGTCTGATGCGAAGCTTATCGGTTTGAGTGATTTGTCGAGTGTGGAGGAAGGTACGAGGGTGAATAAGAAGCGGATGAAGTCCGGTTCGCCGAAGTTGAAACGGGTGAATGATGAGAAGAATGTTTCGGTAGAAGGTGAAATGTTTCACTACTAGATGTTTACACATCTCCCCTGTGATCGGACTCACATTATTATTTTTTTTTCTTTCCACATACATATTACATGGACTGGGTCGATCTCAATACAAAGCAAAAAACATTGCACCAGTCACCCCCTAGAATATAAGGTATATCGATGACGTTTCGAGAGCTGTAAAAATTTTTTTTCGTCACGCCCTGAAATACAGAACTTTTATTTTTTATATACAGCGCCGCACTTAATGTTCGATCTAATCATATTGCATATAGTTGTTTATGGCTTGAATATCGCTTAATTTTTGCCTGCGGTGGCTTTTGAAAATTTCTGGGCGCCATTTATGCCAGCTCGGATCCTTCCCTCGTAATGTACAATTTTTCGCACGACATATAAAGTTTTTAGACGCTTTCCGCAAACTGCAAGAGTAAATACCCCAGTTGGAAAAATGGTTAATGGCGGACAAAAATTAACGAACAAAAATGTCTACATATTACTTTTACATTGTGCAGAGAAACCTGCCCAACCTATAAAAATAAATAACCAAACTAACATGGAAGTCCCACATAAATCTAAAGGTAACCCAAATGAAATTAAAAGCGGCTCAAATGAATTGGCTCATTGGAAGCAATTCTACACTAACCATGGATTGTAAACTTTTTTTGTACAACTCTATTCTAAAACCAACCTGATCCTCTGGTATCCTGTTATGGGGCACTGCCTCGGCATCACATGTATAGAAAATTCAAAGGCGACGAAATAATATACCCCGTGCTATTACATGGTTAAGACTGTGTTTTCAAAACATGCGACAAGATACATAAAAAAAACTTGAGTTACATCCAAATCCCCTAGCCCGCAACATCATTAACTTTAGAGGCCACACTCGGCTTTTAAAAATTATTTTAACTTTTTTTTAGCAAATAATGTTATATAGACCGCAAGTAAACAAAAAACTGTTTAAGGGGGTGTGTGGGATATTCACTTAAAAGTATTAGCGATAATAAAGCATTTTACAGATTTTAGTTAATAATTACTTGTTGTTGTAAAAACTGACATTCGTCTTTTATAATTGACATTGTGAGGTGTTAAAAGTGATGTGAATAATATTTAAAATCAATAATTCAAAATACACAAAAGTTTAATACGACAAAGAGCTGTAAGAAAACGTGCCTCATTAGCAAAAATAGAAAAAGGGAAAATTTTCAAAAAAATCATTAAAAATAATTGCGCAAACTTGCGCAAACGTTTTTTTTTTTAATCTAAAATTATAGAATTCAAATCATTAAAGGCTAACATCATCCATTCAACCCTCTTGAAGAAAGGTCATATTAGGGACTCCCGGAACCCGTAGTATTAATGTTAGGTTACTGGTCGAGTCTCGAAAGAAAACTCCTAGAGGTTAATTTTCTATCGACTTTGACCTTGGGAAAGCCCTTAAGTGCCTGTCTGATACACGCCCGATGCTCTGTTATTTCAGAGATTGGGTAGTAATATATAAGTTTTATGGGTAGTTGGGTAAAGGTAATGTTTGAAACAAAACAATTACGTTTTTACCCATGCAGTCGTCAAACTCCCATAGTCTCTGCTTATTATGACTTGTAAGGTAAGGCTTAGCTTACAATACGATCTACAACTACAAAAGTATATTAAATATATAGAATTTTGATTCCATTTTCGGTTAGGGAATGCTTATTGTCAGGTGGTTTTGTAATCAAGTACACAGAAAAAATATCATCAAACTGCAAATAACAATTTCAATATTTTTTTAATATAACAAAATCAGTTGTTAATACGTTAAAAAACAGAAATTTTTTTCAACAAACTGAACTTACCAAATTTTTTGTTATGTATTGTGAAAAAAATGAACAATCATCATTGTTGATATAACAAATGAATGCACACACGTAACTGAAACAAAGCAAATCACATTTTGTATGTATTCATTATTTGCGTATTTAGTAACGAATTCCTCTGTAGCTGAGAGGTAAGAACGTTAGTCTATTAGTTCAGGGGTCGCCGGTTCGACTCCGCCAAAAGACTTTTAGTGTTTCTCGCAGACAAGCAAAAAGTCGCTTCGAGGGTTGTGGTTGTGAATAAAAAAAATTTTGTTAATACAACAATTATGATAGTTAAAATTTGTAAGGAAAATCAACAATTCACATTGTTGATATAACAATAATCTTAATTGAAATAAATTTGAAATCAACAAAAAAAAATTGTTAAAAAAATTTTCTGATTTTCAACTTACAGTTTCGTATTTGTATTTACAAAAATCGTAGTAGGTTCATAATCAATTAATATTTATTTAATATAACAAAACAATTAATTATGTTTACAAATTATTTTTCTGTGTAACAAAGTCACAAATTATTGACTTAAGAAAAGATGTTAAATACATATGAAAAAATGCTGAAAATATATTCGAAAAAATATAATTGGAAAATGTACTAAAAACTTATTTCAAATTATAGGTGTTTTTTCGGTTTTAAATTATTTCTCAAAAAGTACTGGCCTTCAATTAAATTTTACCTTTTGTTTCAGCTTAATAGAGACATTAAAAGAAATGGCGAAAAAATTATAAATTTTCTCCATTGAATTTGTGCGTACATATGTATGTAAGCATGTCCAACAAGTTTATTCAAATTAAATAGAATTAAATTATTATCACCATTTAAATTTGTAATATCATTAGCGCCCGCAATAACAATTCACTAATTTTATTCTTTATCTAAACAATCGACAAAGCACAAAACCTGAAGAGCAAATAAAATTGTTATTTTTAACAGTTATTTTCAAAGAAACATTTTCCTGGAGCACTCGAACAACAACCAATCATTTATTTATACAACCAAACATCCAACCATCTAAACATAATTAGAATAATTTGAAGGTTCTTTTCTTTTTTGCAATTTTTTATTAAAGTTAAACATGGCAAAAGGATAAAAAAAAATGTTTTTATTACATAATTTCATCAGGGTTGGAAAGAGTATTGCTGTTGCATTTAGTTTTGCCTTTATGGAGTAAAATAAGCCAAAAGGATGCAATTTTGAAATCGAGTAAGAAACTAAAATTTTTTGGGTTATCCAAAATTTTTGCGCAAATCATGTAAACTGCATATGATTTATTAATAACTAATGAAATTGTTTAATGAGTTCAGAATATTTTTTTTCGCAATGTTTTAATACCTTTGTTTTAATTTCGTTTAATACCTTTGTAAACTTTTCAGCTATTGGATAAAACTCCGCCCATTGTTTATCAAACAACAATGATTAAATAAATTTTGCCCTTTAGCAAAATCCTTAGCCGACACCGAACATTCGGTCTGTTATCTAAATGTTGGGTTGCTTACATTTTCTAAACTTCTATTTTCCACATCTGATATAGACATTAATTCATACCCACACACATAGTGTAGGTGTGTGCCTGAGCGTGTTTGTGTGTGTGTGCCCTTTTCCAATGAATTCTTTTCTACAAAGAACGTGTGCAAATGTTTCCAAGGCAACTGTAACAGAGCAACTATTCAAACATACAATCTGAGGTTGGGTATTAAGGTGTCAAACAACATAAAGCAGACACTAGTCGTCAGCCATCAGCTATTAGAAAAATTATATTATGTTTTTGCATGTGGCTGTTGATTTGTGATCCTTCTATACAGAACGAAGCTATCAATAAAGGAGTAGGAAGGAGAAAAGGTAACGTTTATAAAAGTCAGTTGTTTTTTCTATTATCCTCGTTGTTCTAGGTAAACATTGCCAAGAGCAAAAGGTAAATACTTATGTAATACAAAAAAGTAAACGTAAAAAGCAAACAAGCAAACAAATAACATATTAGATGAATAATACACAAAGAAAACAACAAGTGTCATAAATGCCAGGAGTCTTGGTGTGGGTGTTTGTATGTTCAGTTTGTGCTTTTGTGTGTGTGTGTGTGTTTTTTTTTCTGAAAATTTTTAGAAGGGACCTTGTCAATAAATAATGCAAGTATGCATGTATGTGTCTATGTGTAATATGTTAAAAAAATTAAATCAAAAGTGAAACATGTGCTATTAAAAGGGACCATAACGATTATGATTTTTTCATACAATACAGATAAAATATTATCAACTATTTGCCACAACCACTACAAGGAGATGTTGTCTAAGCTAATTTGGGACGCTAAACACGCATACGGGCATGCATTTATTTTTCTTAAGAACTGTTTTCGAGATATTCGCGCAAATGTGTTTTATGCAGTTCTTTTTTAGGGTTCCGTAAATCAACCCTAATGCTTTCGCTACGCTGCCCGCCTGTCGGTCTGTGTGTCTGTCTGTATGTCTGCCACAGACTATTTTCTCGGGAACCGAAGAGCTACGAGCCTGAAATTTTCACAGAATATGTAAAACTTTGGACGCTAAAACAACAAATATATCAGTTAAAAACTAAAGGGTGTTCTAAGGCGAGCAACGAAGCATGTTTAAATACTGATGTAATATAAAGACTCTTATATGTACATAGACCCTTTAAATTTTCAAAATTAGTGTTTAGTCTATTCTACAGACTACACCAATTAACACTGATATTTAAAGCAATAAAAATTAAAGGGTGTTCTATCAGTTAATGTAATTTTGACCATGTAATTTAGACAACTTGCTGTATATTGGAAACCGTAAGAGGCAAACTCTTGCAATTTTAAAAAACGCTAAAGCTAAAAAATTCTAAAATAAAAAAATGTCAAAATTAAAAATCGCCAAAATTACAAAAGCGCTTAAAGGAAAAAAGCACCAAAATTAAAAATCGCTAAAACGTGTAAAATCACCAAAACTAAACAGATCCCCCAAAAAAAACGGAAAACCCCGCAAAAGTCGTCAAAATCAAAAAAAGCACTACAACCTAAAAAAATCGCTAGAACTAAAAATACCGTCAAAAACAAAAAAAAAATAACCAAAATTAAAAAAAAAATACCAAAACGAAAAATAATCGGCAAAACGAAAAAAACGTCAAAAATCACCAAAAATCGAAAAAAGCGTCAAAAGGCGAAAAATCGCTTAAAAACAGGAAAGGAAAAAAAATCGTTAAAACTAAAAAATCACCAAAAACCGAAAAAAGCGCAAAAACCTAAATAAATCGCTAAAACTAAAAATATCGTCAAAAGGCGAAAAAAAACGTTGAAACAAACAAAAACGGTGAAATTAAAAAAAAATTGGCAAAAAATGGCAAAAAAACGAAAAATCGCCAAAATAAAAAAACCCCCAAAACCACAAAAAATCGCCAAAACAACGAAAAAAAACTTAAAAAAAAAACTGAAATTAAACAAAAAAGCAAACGAAAAAATTGCAAAAATGAATGAAAGGGCAAAAACGAATAGAAATATATGTTTATTGGTACGGAACCCTTAGTGGAGCCAAAGTCGCACTTTACTGGATTTATTTAGATATTTCCTAAAATCTGGAACACTGTTAAACTGAATTGTAAAAAATTTTTCGATGCGTTTTTTCTCTTTCATCCACTATTTAAATTGTATTGATCGGATCAGGACTAGAGGTGCTATAAAAATAATTTTAATGCATTATAATACTTTTCGTGAAATTGTGAAAAGTTTTATCGTTTTGTATGGAGTAGAACTTACTTTCTTCCAAGGACTCCAAAGGGGTTTTCTACATGTTGTTATTTATTCTACACAAACTCAAGTTTTATGTCGTGTTAAATTTACTTGCAAACAACTGCAAGCTAACGAGAATTTTTCCCTTGTTCCTTGAAATCATGGCCAATTCTTTCTGAATTAAACATAACGAATCTTAGTCTAAAAATCAATTTGAATTCATAAGCAAATACGTTCAAAATAATCATATTAATGAGTATTTAAATTTTTTTTAGAAACGCTCTAGATTGAAAGCTTTCAAACAATACTGTTATGTTACAGTTAGGTGATTCGTCATAGAAAATCTTGTAAGCCTTCCGTTTAAGGTATAGGATGTGCTCTGCGTTTTTATGTAAAACACTATGGGGATCATTTTTTTGAAACATATTAGTCCTTTAACTCTTCGCTATAGGGGCCTTTTTGCCCCTTTCTTATAAAAAACTCCACTTCAGCGGCAACGTAGTTGGCTAAAAAGTTCTACAAAAATGTTTCTCGTGAAGTTTTACATAAAAATGCTAAGCACATGTTATACCTTAAAAGTAAGGCATACAAGATTTGTCATGCCGAGTGCTAATTGAGAATACTTACGAAATTAACTCTTAAACAGAGCTTAAGTTTGAATGAATTTTATGGCAAATATTTTTCTAAGACATTTCAACCTGCTATATCACCGCTGAAGCAAATTTGTTTGCCCCTTTTCTAAGAAAGGGGCAAAAAGAACCATAAAGCGTAGAGTTAGAGAGTTGAAATGTTCCACAAAAATTTTTCTCGTTGTTGTTTACATAAAAGTGCTAAACATTATTTCTTACTCAAACGCATGGCTTACAAGATTTCTGATGCCGAGTCACTTCAACTATGTGCAGATCCCCCTTATAGGTGCGCCACTGTAAAAAGGGATGTAAGCAACTCACTTTTTTTTAATTACACTTTTTGGCAGTGCAATTCAGCGCATACCAAGTTTGGTGACGCTAGCTTGTCGGGAAATATTTTTTGCCACAACTCTGCGATTTCCAGCCATAGTGCATTCATCGACTAATTAAAAAAGTTCTCAGTTTTTATGAGAAAAACTTTAAATTTCCTACATACAAGCGCTATTAAATTGCTTTTAAATTAAAAAAGAAAAACTATTTACTTTATGGTCTCTTATACAGCAAAACTTCGATATAAGGAACTTCGATATAACGAAGAACTCAATATAACGAATTTTTTATACAAAAATTCACTATACCCACAATGGAGAATTCCAAGATATAAAGCCTCTATATAGCGACTTCTTCATTTAAAATCCTCTATACAACGAATATGTATATACTACGAATCAGTAGATATAGCAAAGTTTTTTTTGCGCTCTCCTTTAGATTTGTTATATCGTATAAGAAAGTAATAAAAAAACTTCTGTAAATCTTTTTTCAACAAAAAATCTTAAACTGTACATCTTAATTTCACAAAATCTTTCAAAGTGAAATGGATTATTTTCATTAAACCAAAAACTACTTTTAATCTTATTAGACTAAATATTGTTTTTAGCAACAAGATTTTAATTGTTTCAGTTTCTACAGTCGACAAGTGTTTTTTTGAAAACACTAACTAATAAAAAAAATCCAAACGAAATCCTTTTTTACCTTTTACAGAAAACCCCCCAAACACACGTATTCATTATATGTCTGTAAGATTTACAACACAAAAAACTCTCATAAAATATAATTTTTTTTTATCTCAATGACCATTTTCTTTTTTCGTTTGTTATACAAGTATTAACAAAAATGCACAGAAACAAACTTAAAATCATAAACACACTCTAGCAAATAACAAAAATAAGTAATACACAGCAGTCGTCGTCAAGTGATTGTTATAAATGCCAGTGTTGAAACTCTGCCAAAAAGGAAGAAATGAAAAATGCAACAAAATGGTAATAAAAACTAAAAAGTTTTTGCTAAAATTATTTGTTGTTTTATTCTTTGAAGTTTGTAGCTTTGTTTTGGTTTTTAAATGAATTTGAAGTCATATAAACGTGTGAATATAATGTCGAAAAAAATACATTTGTATATTTACGATTATGAAGAAAAAAATTCTTTGTATTTTAAATTTGTGCAGTTTTTTTGTTCAGCAAAAAATACAATGAATACAAATTTAACTTTTTCTGATTTGAAGTGAAATATATTTTAAAAAAATAAATAGCCAAAATAGCCAAAATATTGTTTAAAGGTTTACAATTTTTAAAGCCATGATAGGATGACATACGAAATTTTTTAAAATTGTTAATTGCTCCGCTCATTGTCATTCATGCAATTTTAATTTTTTTTTCTGGCGCTTTTGCGATGCACATTCTTTCCATGTTACTTTCCATGTTGTTACTGTTGTTGAAGCAATCAACATTTGAAAACATCATTACCCAAAGAAAACACAGTCATTGTGGAAATCCATGTTTGGCATTCGTTCATTCGTTCTATACATCCATATTTGTGTGTGCGAAATAACTCGCTAAATATTGGCTTATTTTGTAGGAATAAATCCAAGAGCACTGTACAACAAAATTAATTTTTTAACAAGCTTCTAATGACTGACTCTTGCAGAGTGCACCAAAATAATATACACTCTAAGACATTATTTAAAATTTACGATCATATATTGTCAAAATTTGTGTTGAAAATTTCTCCTTGTCTAAAATTACATCGATTTTGTAATTATTTTATTAATGAAAAAACCTTTCAAATTAAACATATTTAGTCCAAGTGGAAAAAGTTTTATATAAAGTATAATACGGCTATGGCTGAATGGCAGATACGTCAGACTATCAGTCAGGAGTTCGCGGTTCAAACCTGCACGCAGGCAATCTGTTGTTTTTTAGTAAAAGCATTTTGTTCAAAAATAATGCGTGTGTAATTTTAGGTCGATAATAATCGGTAAAGTGTTGCCGACTATTATCGACCTAATTTTCAACAAAAGTGTTTTAGAGTGTACAAGTGTTCTCATTCTAAACGTACATTGTTTTCTTTTTGACCAATGTAGTTAATAGAAATATGAGAAGGTAGGATTCATATTGTTGTTTCCGCCTTATTCAATGAATCCTGATATAAAATAATATTTTTCGATTTTCTTTTAATTTTTGTGTATTGAGCGTTACATTTGCTTTTGCCGTTGTTCAGGGCATAATTTTTCCAAAAAAAACTTCGCCACAAAACATTAGTATAGGGTATGAAAGCACTAAACATCTACTCTCTAAAAACAAAAAAATATGGTAATCGCAGGACGAAATTAAAAGCTATGACCACTTTTTCAATTTTGATTTGGGTTCACATGGAAAATTAAAAACAAAATTATCTTTTAAAATAATTCTTTACAAACATTTATAAATAAGCAACAATTAGGCTAACTCTTTTTTTAAATAAGACTAATTTTAATAAAATCGACCAACAATGTTAAAAGTTGAGTCACTTTAAATAATTATTCATAGCAAAATACGGCATTCTTCGAAAATATAACAAGCCACAGTGCGGTAGAAGTAAATTGTTTTCAAAGAAAATCAGAAACTTCTAAACGGATAGCGTTCTCTAGATCCTGTCTACCTTTTCGCTGCTGTTAGCTTTTTTTGACGTTCTAAAATTCATAGATAAATTCTATTTAAGAATATTGTTAACGTAACGCTCAATACATTTTCATACGAATAAAATATCATTTTCGGAACAAACACTATATTTTGAATTTTAAACTTTTTAGATGTATAATCTTCGATGTATTTTAACATAAACTCCTTAGTTATTCACTAAAAAATTTCAATTAAATTAAAAAAACATGGATAACATTCAATACATTTGTTTGAATACATATGTTGTTTGTTAACATATAATGTTGGTTATATCGTTTCTACCACCCTTCAGCCGATCTTAGTTTTTTTAACGTCCTAAAATTTTGAGATAAATTTAAAAAAAATCGTAACACTCAATACATTTTTAAACGAATGTCATTTTTTTTTCAGAACACACAATATATTATGAATTTACAAAATAAAACACAGATGTGTAGTCTTTGATGTATTTTCACATAAACTCCGTAGTTAGTCATCAAAAAAATTTCATTTAAATAAAAAAAAATATGGATAACACTCAATACATTTTTTTGATACAAACCATGATTGATTGATGAAACGTTTTGCAATATAATAATATTTAACAACCAACGTTCACAAACATTTTAAATGTTTACAAGTACAAACTTACGCTGTTTGTTGAGTGTATGTTTATAATGCAATTTTACTAACTAAACTGAGTAATAAAGCGTACCAAAAAAGTACAACGCTCAATAAACAAAACTGCGGACAACAACAATGTTGTGAAAAATATATATATAAACTTCTAATATTTTCTAAAAATTTAATGTGTGAAATAAGAGAAGCAAACGCAACTACTCTAAGACCGTTATAAATTTAAGCTCGTTTTTGGAAAAATTCGTAGTTTCCTAATGTGGAAAATCAACAGCATGCATTACGGATATGCCATTTTGTATGAAGAGATTATAAACAGTATTTTCGTTCCTCGTTTTTAACACATAATGGATAGTTTTACAAAAAAAAAAACTTTTGATAATTTATTTATAATATATTAAATCATGCTAAAGCAGTCTTCATTTTAAAATTCTTGCGTTTATTTTATAAAATATTTTACTAGACTGTGTACGGACACGAAAAAAGTATTCGAAATGAGAATCGGCCATATATTTTGTTGGTGCTCTCTACCAGAATCAATCGTTAGAGATAGCTATGTTAAACTTTTTTGGGTTGTACAGTGTTATTTGTTTCAACAATTTTGTAATGTTGAGAGATAAATGAATGGTGGAAAACGTGCTTCGAATTTTTTTACTAAAGACATTTGAAATTTTGTTTTTAATATGCATATGAACAATTAAATTTACATATGTATGTATATATGTGTATATATGTGAGTGTACATACATATATACAATTTTGAATAGTATAAAAACTCGTAAACGTTGTATGAAATAATCCATTCGTAGTGTTGTAATAAATATTAATATATAATAATATTGGGTGTATACGAAAATCCCAAACTCTTTTTCTTAAATAAAGAGGTTGATTTAATAACGTCTGTCGGCCCAATTTCATATTTAAATGTTTTTTCCTAAGACAACCGATAACACAAAATAACAAATTTTAACTTTTTTACTTTTTTGGGGAAAAAAATGACGCCTTTAAAGACTATAACGCGCTTAATAAAATTATGTTTTCTATCACCTGTAGATTTTCTATTTATATTTGCACTAGGTATGTGAGTATAGCCCACCTTAACTCGAGAACAGTATGTCCGATTTCGATTGACAAAACACTAAGAGATGTAAAAAAAACATGAAACGATTTTTTTTATTTGATCAACGCTTTCGGAGATATTCAAGAATTAATATAAAAAATAATAATTTTTTCATACAAAATGAGCAAGTTTTTTCTTTCTTAGAACTCGTAAAAAGTTTAAAGCAGCTAAATTTTATATTGAAAGCCATATATCATGAAAACCCGTACACTGAAAGAATTTCACTTCCTAGGCCCAATGAAACGATTTCGTTAAATATTTTCACAATTCTAATTAAAAGGTCCACAATATATGTAAAATTGCACGAATATTGTGAAAGAATTTCATTGGAATCGCTTTATCAGTTTGCATAGTTTGATTTGAAAATTTTATTGACTCGCACACGAAGGGCTCCGTACGAATACTATATACATACTTTTTCATTTTGACTTTGTTTTGGCCAACTTTTCTCGTTTTAGCGCTTTTTCCATTTTTACGATTTCTTCAGTTTTGACGATTTTTTTCGTTTCTACGATTTGTTTTCGTTTTTTAGCGACTTTTGCATTTCTGCCGACTGTTTTCGTTTAGGTGACTCCTTTTGTTTCAGCGCTTTTTTTCATTTTGGCTAGTTTTTATATTCATTTTTTAGTTTTGGCGTTTTAGAGATTTTTTTCGATTTGGTTTTTTTTTTTTTCATTTTGGCGTTTTTGTTTTCGTTTTACCAATTTCTTTAAATTTGGAGTTTTTAGTTTTAAGGTTTTTTTTTTTTTTGCTGAAGTACTTTTTTTGTTTCGCGTTTTTTTTATTTTGGCGATTTTTCCATTTTGCTGCTCTTTTTCGTTTCGATTTTCTTCGTTTTTTCTATTTTCTTAATTAAATTTTTTCTTAATTTTAGCGTTTTATTTCTTTATTTTGCCGATTTTTTTAGTTTTTACGATTTTTTCGTTTTTTTGCGATTTTTCACTTCTGCCGACTATTTTCGTTCAGGTGATTTCTTTCGGCGTTTTTTTTCATTTGGGCAATTTTTTTCGTTTTGGCTAATTTTTATGTTAATTTTTTAGTTTTAAAGTTTTAGCGATTTTTTTCTTTTTGTTCTTTTCGCTTTGTTAATTTCTTTAAATTTGGGGTTTTTGGTTTTAACGTTTTTTTTTTTTTTTTTTTTTTTTTTTTGCTTTAGTACTTTTTTCGTTTTTGGGCTTTTTTTGGATTTTGGCGATTTTTTCGTTTTGGTGCTTTTTTGCGTTTCAGCACTTTTTTCATTTTGGTGATTTCTTTTTTTCATTTGACTACTTTTTTAATTTCATTTTTTAGTTTTAACGTTTTATTTCTTTCTATTGGCGATTTTTTTCGTTATAGCGATTTTTTCCTTTTTGGCGGTTTTTTTTCATTTTTGGGATTTTCTCTTTGCGTTTTCGCTTTTTTTAATTTTCGTTTTATTTTAGTTTTGGTATTTTATTTTGTTCGTTTGGCGATTTTTGTCGTTTTGGTGATTTTTTCGTTTTGACGGTATTCTTCGTTTTAGCGATTTACATTTCGACCTGTTTGATGCACCACTTGAAGGGATACTCCTCAATTATTAATTACCCATTAATTATTAATTTTGTTTGTTTCAAGTGTCGAATTATTGTGGCTTATAAGATGCAGCTTAATTACAAAATTACATTGCCCTTTAATTTTTAGTTTCTTGTCATTAGCATTCTTTAATGTTGCCTTTAAAATTTTGCACTAGCTGTGAAAATGTCAAGAGTTCGCCTCTTGCGGCTTCGAAGACACAGCGAATTGTCAAAATCAGATAGTCAAAATTACATTATCTAATAGAATACCCTTTAACTTTTATTTTATTTCAGTACTTATTGGTGTAGTTATTAATGTCAAGTTCTATATAATTATTAAGTGTCTGTATTTTACATTAGGTCTTTAACATGATTCTTTACTCGCTTTAGAACACCCTTTAATTTTTAACTTTCATAAATCACAGTTACACACAATCTGTGAAAATATCAGGTTAGCACCTGATAAATAGAAGCCTGTAACAGACAGACAAAGAGAGACAGAGAGCCAGATAGAGAAACAGATGGAAGGAGGGACAGTGTAGTGAAAGCAATATGATTCCTTTTCACATTTTGTGTACGGAACCCTAAAAATTGTAAAAAGATTTTGAATGTTAAAATTCAATCAAATCTATTTTGTAGTTTTGATGAAAACTTTCATTGAATTTATGAAAGATCGATGAAATAAATTAGCACAGAAAATATAGTTTCATAAAAAACGAACCCTTATTTATTTAAAAAGTGTTCACAAAATACAAAACAACAAAAATTTTTTTTAAGTGATTGTTGTTGCTATAGCCCTTCATACTATGTATTATAAACTCATAGAGCAAATTGTTTTGAGAGTGCTGTTGGTTGAAGTAGTTAAGATGCTGCCTATAAAGTGAATGATAAAAATCAAGAGTCTGAGTTCGATACTATGGGTGGTCATCAATATTACAACATTTTTTTTTTATGTTCATTAGTGTCTATCGCATGTATTTGTAGCATAGAATTGTGAACAATTGAAAGTATTGATTAAGCTAATGAGCCTGCATAATATAGTAGTGTAATAATTTCATTAATAATATGAAATATTTGCATTACTTTAACGAACTTATTACATTGGATCAACGAAATTGTGTCGTGTATTTCATATTCTGAAAATTTGCATTAAAATCATTTGAACGAAACTTGTTTTATTAGCTTAGAGGACTTTATTGTCGATATTACCAGATTGTATGTGTTAACACATAAAATCAAAAATCTAATTTTTAAAGCATTGAAGCAAAGTCTTTGACGGCTTCTGCAAATAAAGTTGTGGATTATATAAAATAGAAACTAGTTCCAACACCTAATATGAAAATAGTTTTAAAAATATTATTTTGTAACAACCATGTGTCTGAAGGCATTTATGTATATCCGTAAAATGTTTTCAGTTTATTATTCCATGCTGCTTTTCTATTTTCTTTACAAAATTCTTGTTGTTGTAGTTACTATTATTCCAGTTGCTACAGTTTCTAATATTGTTGTTGATGTTGTTTACAACAACAACAACAACAACAACAACAACAAATTGCAATAAAGCTCATATTCTCTAAATAATTTAAAACTTAAAACGGAAGACTGACTCATGACTGCAAATGAAAATACATTCAGAATTTCAAAATAAATCTATATATTTTTCATATTTCATCCTTCTTTAGATTATAGAGCAAAAGCAGTACATGATGGTTCGAATTGGCATGCTTGGAACAATTTGAATCAACTTTTGTAAAAGTAAACAATTTTTAGCAATAATAACAACAAGTAAAGACTTAATTTTAGTTTTATTATTCAGTATGATTTCCTGCCTTTTTAGGTTTAATACCAACAGAGGTATCATGTCTAAATTTGCAAAACTACATGAATAAAATTCATAATCAACAACATCATCATTATAATTTTGTATTATTAGTAGTCATATTATTTTGATATTGGCAATTACTTTTAGATTGAGTATATTTCTATACGATTTAGATTGATATGTCCTGTTTAAGGAATCTGTTGTTTGCTTATTAGAAATATAATATGTTATTTGTTGGAAATTATAATAAGAATAATAATATGTATATTTTATTGTCTTTTAGTTAATATTATTATGCTAAAAGTATTTTATATTTATATAGAATTTTAATAAAGTTTATGTAAATTTTTGAATACTTTAGTTTTTCAACAAACGTCGTATTAATATTCAATTTATAAATATCAATATTATCTTAAGCTGTAATTTTTTTATAATAACACTAGCTAACAATTTTTCAACTCAAAAAAGATGTCTTCTAAGCTAATTTAGGGTCGCTGAATATGGCATTCATTTCTGCTTTTTTTAAGCGCCTTGGAGGTACTCGCAAAAACCATGATTTTCTTCAGATTGTTTTAGCTAATTCAAAAAATCGTGAGAACTGTTCATCTTAATTATACAAATTTTGCACTCCTGCATAGATATGGCTTTCCTCCTTCAGCCAATATGTAAATTGTGTTGATCGGATCAAAATTTATTGAGTTACAGCCCTTAGGATATGTAATAATTTTAATTGTTTACATTTTTTTTCAAAATTCTCCACCGTAAGTCACTCTATTAAGACAAAACAAAATCAAAAGCATTTTTGATCCACATCTTAAAGAAAATGTTGTTCCAACCGTAATAAGCTTAAAATTGTTATCATCGGACAAAAAATGAGAAAATCGTTGGTCCTCTGATCACTAATATTCCTAGAGCGAAAAGAACCAGTCACAAGCAGGGCCGTCTTTGAATATACCGGGACCCTCGGGCACACTAGAATTCGGGGCCCGCCAAACAGCAAACGAACATAATGACAAGAAAACAATTGTTGTTTGATAGCAATCGTTCTTCACACCTTCTGTCCCATTATATTCATAAATTCATTGCAAATATTTGCAAACAAATATAGTTCCACGATTTCTGCAATTTCTTATGTGATCAGGAAGAAAAGGATCAAATTCACTAATTACACTGTACACAAATTTTACACTTTTTCTAAATAACGAGGCTATAACAACTGATTCTGATAGAGGGCTTAAAAAAATATATACATGTATCGGCGTTTTAAACGTTTACATCTGGGACTCATTTAAGGAAAGTTAAATTTCCCGCCTTTTTGCATATTATTACAGTAAATCCGCATTAGGAATGCCAATCCCGAAATCCTGATCCCGAAAATCCCAGGATTTTTCGTGATTGACAAATCCCGAATACCGGGATGCGTATAAAAAATCCCGGGGAATCCCGAAATATTTAATCTATGTTTTTTAAGTAAAACTCTTATACGAACAACTCATAATGAAAAGCCACAATTGTAACACTAATTTATGTATTTATGTATTAATGCTGTCAAAGGGGATCCTCTATCCCCACTCTGGAAAACTCGAATGTGTTCTCTTAGTCGTCACGATGGATGTCATTTATTTATGTAATTTTTTTGACAGAATGCTGATTACTAATACAACTCTTTATTTAGAAAGCTACTACAGCTGTGCTTGTGCCACTTTTGGAAAAATTTTCAACTGTCAACTCTGCTTCTAATATATCCAGAGGCACAGAAGCGCTTATTTTCTATCGCAAGGACGTCATATACTTAGGCTTGAAAAAATGGCGCAGAATTACTTTAGTTTTCCAATGTGTTATATGGAAAATAGTAATAAAAAAAATATCAACTAAAATACATATCAATTTATAGCATTATTTCACAGTAAGGCCCCCCTGAGGTCAGGGGCCCTGGGCACAGGCACCGTGTGACCTTATGGTAAAGACGGCACTGGTCACAAGACAGTTCACGTGACTGGTTCCCAAGGACTAGCAGCCGGTTTGAGTTTCGGAACTTTATATGAAAGGGGCCGGTAGCTTTTACATGGCGTTGCCATTGGAGGAGTTCAATTGACATAATTAAGATACTCAGTGATAGGTTCTAGACCGAAATTAAGGCTAATTTTCCTGTGATGGGTTCTTTAATACTAGCTGAATTACTGTACTTTAAACAAATATTTTTAATTTGGAAAAAATCTGCTTGTGCAATGAGGGTTTTTTCCTAACATTTTTGTTCTAGTTTTGTGATATGTGTAGTTTTCAACCGTGTATTCAGCTTTTAACAATTTAAATTTTTTTGAAAGACTTTTAGCAAAATAACTGGAAAGGTGGTGTTATATGGTCTTTTTTGCGCATATTAATATTTTTCCTAATGTTTTAAAATCGTTGATTACACTACACAACAAGAAAAATGAGAACGAGTACTATAATACTTTTTTTGCTGTGTTATGGTCCACTAACTACAAACACAGTCGAAACTTTAAATTCTAAGGATAATTTTTTAAATTATTTTATAGAGGCCGCTCCACTGATTTTATCATAACTTCGAAACAGGTTGTCCAATTTTATTACGAAAAGCACTAAAAAGCTTGATACAAAATTACCTTTAAAACGTTTGAAAAGTTTTTTTAGTACTCAATGGTTTCAGAAGTATTCAGACCGCATTTATGATCAAAGGACATGAAAAAAGTTTCATTTTGTTGCATAGTATTATAAATATTTTAAAATAAAGTTTTGCAGTTGTATATGAATTTTCGGGCAAGCAACGGAAACTAATACCCTGTGTATCGATGTCGAAGTTTTTCCTTCTTACAAATTCATTTGAAACAAAAACAGATGTTAACATTTTGTTTTAAATATAATTGTTAGGAAGAAAAATTTCATTCGACATCGATAAATAGGCAGTAAGACTTGCTCCTGAGAATCTCTCAATTCTTAAGAATGTTACAAGAAATACCAAAATTTATTTATTTTTTATTTAAAATCCACATTTGTTCCAAGGCCCATAAAATTTTTTTAATAAAGTAATAGATACATACACAGAGAAAACAGATTCGTTGACACAACCGAATTTATTGCCTATCGAATTTTTGAAGTTGCACCAACTACCATAGAATTCTTAGTGAAAAATAAGATATTTTACAACAATAAATAATTGATAATGCGAACCGTTTATAATAAAATTAACCTCGAGTTAGTTACAACAACCGATATAAAGTAAAGTTGACTTGCAAATACAAATAATTGGTACTAAAATCAAATTCATAATATTTTATTTGGTTGTGCCTCATCATATTCGTTACTTAGTCATGTAAAAAGCATACGATCGGTTGATCTAATCAATTTAAGAATTATTAGAATCATATCTTTATTACAATTATGCTATTATGGTAATGAACATGGATTGTTATTTTGGATTCATAGAAAAATTATAGCGTCAGTTTAAATAAAGTCTATTCAACTAATATTTTATCGGCCTAACCATTTCTCAACCCATCTTTTTCTAGGTGTGGGATAAAGGTAAAACTTTCTAGTATAATAGGTCGAATTCAAAGTGGTGCAGGGCCAACCAAAATTGTAAATTGTATTAATGTTATTTTTCTAAGATCATGTCTGTTAAGATACCTTATAGACATTATATAATAATTATATGATCCTTATGAAAGTTTTTTTTATAAAGATAAGAATGGTGCTGCTTTAGTGATGAAACAGAACAAGACTTTAATGACGAGCGAAAATCTACCAGAGAGCAACAAGGCCCATAATAAAAACGGCAACCGAAACGACATAATTCTCATTAATTTTATTAAAATTTTTAAAATTTTTTGTTCAAAAAAAAATAATGAAAATTTATGAAAATATGGTAACTTTTTTGTAAGAGTGAGATTTTTAAAACAAAAGCAAATGAAAATACGTTCTCAAAATAAAATAAATTCTTTTTCAAAACTGCTACAGTCGACGTATTTAAAATGTCAATTTGTACGGAAAAATACGTTTCGCGTGAGTTCTGTTTCATCATTTTAGGGACAAAAATAAGTCATAAGCTAAACAATTGTTCAAATTTCAAATGAAAAATTTTATATTTTCCAACACAGAAAGAATATTTCGATCAATTTTATTTTTAACAAATTGAAATTTTATTGTTTAGCTTACTAAGAAAATAACTGTGGCAATCAGTTTATGTTTGGATCCGATATCTTAAAAATACTGGACCAATCCTTTGAAAAATTGAGAAATTTTATACCTATAAAAAATTTTACTTTAAAAGATAAGTGCTTATCGAAATATGATTTTTTTAGAACCCTTTTGGAATCGAACAATTTTGGAAGCTCACCTTCTTACGTCAAATAAGAATACTTCTCTGCTACATGCATGTAAAATTTTATACTGATCGGATTATCCGTTTAGAAATTGCTGATTTATTATCAAAATATTTTGATTATGAACCACTTTGCTTTGTTACTTTTCTTGTTGCATAGTGTAATTTGAGCCAACAGACTTAATTAAGGATTTCTTTCTTTAATTTGTTACTTCCTGAAATCAACCAACTTTGAAAATGTCTTATCAAACTCTTTATTATAATTAAAAATTATTTATAAAAAGTCTATAAACTCAACATAACCAAGCAATAATTTATAAATAATAAAGTAATTTATAAATTAGTCCTTTTGTTTTCCTTTGTATTGTTCCAAAAACTTCAAATTTTAACCATGAAATACTAAAAAATATTTATCGTTTATGTGCATCTTTTTATTTAAAAATTTCTTAAAATAATTCTTGTTGCTTTTGTTACAGCTGCTATTATTACTTATATTTTTATTTTGCCAAAAGATTTATTTTAATGGTCCATAATACGATGTAAATGGTTGATATAAAGACACTTAACAATATTATTACATAAATGAACTATAATAAAAATAATAATAATTCTGAAACTCATTTTAACTTGTTTCTTCCTTCTGCTGCTCTATTTTCAGTTGCCATTTTTCAACATATCTATAATGGACAGTTTTGTAATGATTTCTTTTTTTTTCAAAACTTCTCTAGCAATTTATTTTTCAAAGAGAAATCGTTACCATCCCAGGAAGATAATGAGAGAAAGACTAATGAAGGCAACAGTGTGTAAAAAAAAAGGAAACTATAAATATGACCAGTAAGTAAATGCTTAATAAACAAATCATTAATATTTTATAAAAAGAAAATATAATGATTAAACAGAGAGAAAAACGATGTGATTTATAATTAAAAAATAGTACCAGTGCATGCATGTCATGCAGTTAGTCAAGTAAGTCTTTGCACAGTGAGAAAATAATAGATAATTTTCAACAATTTATATGAATTTAGAGTAGAATATATTTCTCGAAGCCTGTTTGGCTGAGAGGTAAAAGCTGTATGTGTGTGGACTATACGTCTAATGTGGACCAGTGCATCTTTTCAGAGTCTATTGATGTTTAATCTAACTGCTTTATCGTATGTTTGAAATGAAAATTTACACATATGCCTTCATGCCTGATTGATGTGTGAGCTTTTCAGTCTAGTGCTTAAAGTTAATACGTGTGATCGGTCGACTTTTTTCGCGGCATAAGTTGCAAACAAAGTTTGGTATATTTATATGGTAGGTTTTAATGTTTGGTAAATTTATATGGGTGATTCTTATTTCATATGCTTTTTTCGTGTCCGTTGAAAATATAGTAATATATTTCATAAAATAAACGCATAAATTTTAAACTGAAAACTGCTTTAGCATGATTTGGTAGATTACACATGTTTACAAATTTCGAAAAACTTTTTCGTTCGCTAAGAATAAAAGCAGTTTCTTTAGTTATTTGGAATGCTGAGCGCAAATCTGTACTCCATTTTTTCCATCAGATCTAGTTTTCGAGATATCTAACAAATAAAGGCACTTTCATCATATATAGTAGCATAACTTGAGAAGAGGATTTCCTATTCAGTAAAGAACAAAAACCGAATTTCAACAACAATAAATCTTGAAGTCATGTGAACATTGTTTCCACATTTGCTCAGTACTTTCGGAGATATCATAAAAGTTTAACCCAAAAAAATAAAAAATTTTGAGTTTTTTGTTTTCATAAAAAATAAAAATACAACAACCAGCTTATTTTTGACTTAGCAGCTTGTAGCTTAATGTATTCCAAAAGAATTGAGACCTTTTTTTATTGAAATTGGTGCACAAATTTTGATTTTATTCATAAGTCAGTGAGAGAACTGAATTGATAAAAATTAAATTTTCATAGAACAGCAATTTCTGACTTTGTGTTTGCTATTATTGTACGGAAATTAAAATTTTATCAATTCCGTTCTGTCACTAAATTGTGAATAAAAACAAAATTTGTACACCAATTTCAATGAAAAAAGGCTCAATTCTTTCGAAATATATTTAGCTACATGCTGCTGGACAAAAAACCAGCCCGTTGTTGTATCGCTATTTTGTTATAAAGTTTTCAAAACAAAAATGTAAAAAAAATGTATAAAAAATTATCGCCAAACTACTATGCAGATTTAGAAATAATGTTTGTACGGCTTAAAGATTATTTTGTTGTCGAATTTGGAATTTTTACTTAACTGAATCGATCATGGCGTTCTCAAGTTATGCTCATATATGTCCTGCAAGTGCCTTCATTTTTGACATAACGGTATATCTCGAAAACTAGAGCTGGTAAAAAAGTTCTAATTATATATTTGAAATCAGCATAACATATGTAGTCGGTAACGGCAAAAATTTTTCCGGAACGCGATATACTGTAAACATGTGTTATTAATGAATGTGAATAAGTTTCTTTTTGTGTAAGACTGTCCATTATGTGTTAAAACAAAGAACGAAAATACTATTTATACTCTCTTCATACAAAATGGCGTGTCCATAATGCATACTGTTGATTTTCCACATCAAGAAAGTATGAATTTTTCTAAAACCGAAATTAAATTTATAAAGGTTTTAGAGTATTTCCATTTGCTTCTCTTATTTCACACATCAAATTTTTTAAAAATATGAGAAACTAATTTTTTGTTCTTTTGTTTTAATTACTGTTGTCCGCATTCTTCTGTATTGAGTGTTACGCTTTTTTACTACGCTTTATTACTCAGTTTAATTATCAAAATTGCATTAATAACATACACTTAAATAGCAGCGTAGGTTTGTATTTCTAAATATTTAAAAGTTTTGTGAACTTTTGTTAAATAGTATTATATTGCAAAACGTGTCATCAAACAATTATCGTTTGTATCCGAAAAAATTTTGTGAATGTTATTAATATTTTTTTAATTTAATTCAATTTTTTTAGTGAATACCTAAGGAGCTGATGCTAAAATACATCAAAGATTATGCATCTGAATTGTATTGAATTTAAAATAAAGTGTGTGTTCTGAAAAAAATATGAAATTTTTATAAAAAATGTATTGAGCGTTACTTTAAAAATTTTTTTTAATATAATTTATCTATAAATTTTATAGCATTAAAACAAGTGAACAGCAGCTTAAGAGTAGAAACGATATAAAGAACATTATCTGTTTACAAATTTCTGATTTTCTTTGAAAAAAATTTGTCTCTACCGCACTGTGGGTTGTTATATATTCGAAGAATCTACAGGTCGTATTTTACTAGGAATAAATATTTGAAATTGACATAACTTTTAGCATTATTAGTCGATTTGATTAAAATTAGTCTTATTTGAAAGAAGAGTTAGTCTTCTTTTCGCTCATTTATAAATGTTTGATAAGAATTACGTTAAAATGTAAATTTTTTTTTATTTTTCCATGTGAACCCAAGCCAAAATTGAAAAAGTGATCATAACTGTTAATTTCGTCCTGCGATTATTATAATTTTTTTAGAGAGTAGATGTCTAGTGCTTTCAAACACTGTACTAATCTTTTGTGGTGTACTTTTTTCGCAAAAATCATTCCCAGAACATGCGCGAAACCAAATGTAACGCTCAATACACAAAAAAGTAAAAAAATCGAAAAATATAATTTAAAACTACAACACAGAAAAAATTATCACCAAAAAAATTTTCAAACAAAAGTTTGTCTTAAAAAATGTTCTGTCCATAATCTATGAATTGTTTGTTTTACTTTCATTTAGAACGCAAACACCAAAAACAACAATAAAAACTGTGTGGTAAAAGACCACCCGCGATGACGACATACACACAAATAACAACAACAATCATAGCAAGAGGAATGCAGTTGTACGAAGTTTGTTTACAAAATATTTTTGAGTGAATCGATTAGTTAATGTCGTTGCGTTAATTCTCATTAAGTTTTTTGGCGTATTTAGAAAACCTTCAAACTTGAACACATTTAACAAAGTGAAATCTCATTAATGCTTAATGGATGATGATGATGATGACACAGACAAAAATTTTGTTTGTATTTTTGTTTGATTAAGTAAATTATTTTGCTTAATAATTGTTAGAATTTTTAGACTAATTGTTCATTAAATTCAGACAGAAATATTGTTTGATATCTTTCAGAAAATCCAGTAAATATTTTTTTTTGATTTAGTAAATTGTTTTGTCTACAATTTGTAAATATTTTTAGACAAATAAATTTATAGATTTAAACAATTTGTTCACTGAAAAAAACACGTTTTTTTAATGAAATTGTTGAGGTATTTTTGTCTATATTTACAAATTCGTTTGTAGGTCCGTCCATAGACAAAATATTTACTATTTCATTGAATTCCTTTAGAGAAAATTAAATTTAGTTTTTTCTGTGAACATGAATCCTACCTTCTCATATTTCATTTAGTTACATTGGTAAAAAAAACACATACCCACACACAAAATGTACGTTTAGAATGAGAATCACCCATATAGTTGTATGAAAACGTAGTGTTACCTTAATTTGATAAGTATTTAAGTTCATTTAGATTAACAAGTAAAAATTATTTTTACCACTGTAACCCAACTCGTCTAATGTTGACCACTTAAAGTCTTTTATTGTATACTACTGATTCATGCTACCCGACAAATAACTGTGTGCTTTTCTTTCAAGATTTTATTAATAATAATGCCAAAAAGTAAAAAATAATCGTAAATAAAATGCATAGAAATAATGTGAAAGTAAAACAATAGTCCACATTACCCGCATATAATGGTCCACATTACACGCAAATTTTCGTAATGCTTGTTTTTCGTGCTCCTGACAGTATTTACACATAACGTTTTTCTATTTTAACACAGAAAAGTCTTAACTACAAAATCCTTTAGAAGATATATGTATCTGCAAATTCATTAGTACAAAGATTTTTTAGTGGCCAAAAATTTAGAAAATACAAAACGGTACAAAGAGTTTACTCTATGTTGTACTGCCGAGCAGGAAACTAAATTAAAAATAAATAAAATGTATAAACACACGTAACTTTCAGTTCATATTATTTAGGACAAAGTTCTTAAACTGAATAAAAAATGTTGTTTAAAAAGTTTTAAATAAAGGTTGTATAAAAAGGCAATAAAAAATTCTTTGGATATATTGAGTACACCCACCTCTGTACTGCGATTGTATTCCTTTTTAGCGTCTTAGTTGCCGACATTTTGAGCTAAACAAAAAACCAACAGTTCAAGGCGGGCGCAGTGTTTAGATTTCAACGAGCTGCATAGTAGATGATATTAATTTAACATTTATGAAAATAAATAATTTTTAAATTGCGCATTTTAATCGAACTGTATGGATATTTAATTATTTTGGCTTGAGTTTGGTTGGAATTTAATTTTTCAATTAAATTATATTTTTATTTAAAGATAAATATGAAGCAAGTAGACAAAGAAAAATTTTACTGAGCGGAGGATTGAACCGACATGTTTCGAGAGCACCCGCTCTTCTCGTCAGAGTTCTGTACCGCGAAGACCACTCGACCAAAGTTGGTGGTTTGCAATCAAGAGCTGAATATCATTTACCTTTAGTAAATTCTTCATGCTTCACATTTTTTTATTATTTGTGCATGTTTTCTGTTTTTTTTTATAAGGACCTCAACGGAATCTATACAAAAATATCTGGTGATTGTTTCTGTAATCTATTTTTTATTTTTTAATTAATGTTCCCATATTTTTCTTTAAGCATAAATTTACTTGACATACTTTATGCATCAGGAAAGAAATGCAAAGACTTTAATGGCTGATAGTAGCACAAAGACATTTGCAGTTGAAAGTAGAAAATAAATTGTTTGTTTTATGCTGTGTAAGCAATGGCCCTTTGTAAAGCTAATAAGTCTGGCGATGACGTTATTGATTATTTGTTGCAACGTGCTTCATTATTAATTCTTCAGCTTAGTTAAATACTGTACAGCACGAAGTGAAATCAAAAAGAAATTTAAGATATTATTTTAGACAGCACAGAGGAGAAAAACCTATCGATAATTATTTAACATTTTAGTAAATATCCTTAAGGGAATTTCAAGTGTGATGGATATTTAGATTTATTTGTGGTGTATATAAACGATTTGTTAACACAAAAGGAAGTCATTTGTGAAATCGTATAAGAATAACAAACCTCTTTAAAAACAAATATTTAATTAATTAAGAATTTGGGTGCCCAGTTGTACAGTTTCGATGGCAAAAAAAAATTATAAGAATTGAGTTTCGGAATGTTTCTAGAACCTTCCAGAGACTTAAAAATGTCGTTAGCCCATTTGAAACACTTCCATCCATCATCCTCTCCAATCCACATCGAACCATTTTTCCCTTATATTTTCAGTTTTAGTGCTGAAAATATTGCTGATTTTTAGCGCTTCAAAAAGCGCTTTTTGTGTCAAAAATGTAGAACACCAATTGGGAAACTCACCGTACAAAAATCAGCAGCAATATCGGCAGGTTTGTAAGCGCTAATTTCACTCTATAATAGTAGAAACCTGGGGCTGAATCGTCGCTTTCGATATCGAGCTGATTCGATCGAGTTTTCTTAGTTTGAGATTATGGCATTCGCTATCGAACAATATAAACACACTGTTCGATATCAAATGTCATAATCTCTAAGACTAAGAAAACTCGATCGAATCAGCTCGATATCGAAAGCAACGATTCGGCCCCTGCTTTTTTTTAAAGTAATTTTTTGCTGGGTATAGTAAGACGGATTCAAATCCTATTAGGTTTAATCATGGCCATATTATGTTTACATTTTATTGCAATATTATCGTTATATCGTAACACATTATTATTGAGTGAAACAATAATATGTCTTATGCGACATCAATGGTTTCCTAATATGATTTGGCTACAAGCATATAAATTGATATTATGATCAATTTATATGATTGTTCCTCTTAGATTATAGTCGTCTCAACCATAATTTTTATTAATTATTATTATTTTTAATTTTTTATTATTATTTTTTTGCTTGCTTGCTTGCGCTCTTATGTAAGATCGGTTTAATTGAACATAGTTTTGCTAATGTACCACTTGTATTGTACTTGACTATGCCAAATATTTAAATTTCTCTCTTTATTAATTTTAATTAAACGGCAAAAACTACGGAAGTTAAGCGAGCATAATACCCCTTTTTTAGTCGAATGTAAAATATAAAAATTAACTTTACTTTGTTAACTTAGTTCGCCTTAAGTGTAGTTGAATTAAATATACTTTATACGTACAACTTTGTTTAACTTTCATAAGTTGTTTTAACTCAAGCAATATACTTGTTGTTTGCTTTTATTAACAGGTATTCTTTGTATATTAAATATTAATTAAATCTACAGTAGATACTAAATACAACATGCCCAAGTGAAACACTATTAAGGACAACAAAATTGTTATAAGTTAAAAGTTATTAGGAAATGAAAAATTAAACAGAAAATATAAATATATAAACTAAATTTAGTTTACCCTTTGGAAAAAGAAAGTTGTTTGATTTAACCGATTAAGACTGCAGGGGAATAGAATTCTTAGAATTGTTGTTTAAAAATTGTCAAGTTTTGTTTACAACTTAAAAGTATACGAAATGCCAGAAATTTTTAATCCTTTGTCTAAAAAAATCACTTTAAAAATATCTGAAATTTCAACAAAAATTCTTTTAGCTCAAAATTCAATTACATTCCCCCAGCTTAACACATTTGTAACCATTAAACTATTCTGCCTCAAAGTTTTTTTTTTTTAACTTTTCAAATGGGTTAATTTCACGTAAAAAAGGATATTGAACAAGAAAAGCACAAATTACTGTACAAAAAAAAGAAAAAAAGGAGAAACGACAAAACAAAATCAACATTCATAATGTAGAATAAAAAGAAGATAGAAAAAAACTCAGACACGCAAAAGTTTGTTAAGATTGTTGTAAGACAAAGGCATTAGGAAATTGGAAATTAATAACAAGAGTCCCAAATGAGACGTTGAATTACTCCCCAATTGCCATATTAAATGCTCCACAAACAAATAACTTAGAAAACCACCTTCATTCACCCCTCGCTGTTAATACTTAAAGAATAACAACAATAAGAACAACAGCAAGTCATTCATCTAAGTATAACATCTACAAGCAACAACGACAATACACACAACCACCATTAGAATCCTTGAAACAGGAAAAATATATACATTAGTTTGTAAAAGAAACTTCTAAATACTCGTAGAAGAACAACAGCAACAATAACTAAAATATTAACGACAATAGCAAAGAACAATAAGAAGGAGGTTATACACCCACTAATGCATACACACACACACACAATCTCACTCAGCTATTGCTAATAAAAAAAATTAAGAGAAAAAATATATAAAAATGATGAATACATTTTCCATCATAATACTCGTAAAACAAATAATGAACGGAAGGAGAATAATAATAAGAAGAAATAATAATAATAAATAAATAGAACAAGTATATAATACAATATACAATGAATCTATGGGCATACACACGTACACTCACACACACACACACACACTTACACACGCAAAACTCTCACACACTTACTCAAACATTGACTTAATACAAAATAATGTGTTAAAGTAAGTAAAAGGCTTTCTGTTTTGTTATTTCCAACAACGTGATCTAGCATTTTTATGACTTTTAATGGAAGTAGGTGAGTTGTTTAAGAAGTTAAAGGCGGAAAAACTATAATTCGATATTAACATTTGGACCAGCCTGTTGAAACGCACGTTGACCGTCTCAAAGCTAAGCATGGCATGCTTATCTCTGAAACGCATTTGACGGCTAGAAGCTTTTTTAAAATAAACTTATATACTCTCTACGATACAAACGACCCCCAGGGGAGAGCTTGTGCTGGTTCGGCTATACTAATAAAATCGCGATTAAAACGCTACTTAAAGGGTGATCATTGTGAAGACTATCTTCAAGCAACTAACATCTGCATTAAAACTGTGCATCAAAACCTTGTGATTTCATAAATTTACTCTCCTCCCACTTACTCTATTACAGAAAATCAGTATAGTAGATTTTTTAATTCACTAGGCCTACGATTTTTGGCCGTCGGTGACTACAACGCTAAGCACACGCTCTGGGGATCTCCCCTCATCCCAAAAATTGATGCGTTTTGTTTGTCACGATTTCTAAAATGCGTTTCAATGTTATATCAAGTGGGCAGCCAACTTACTGGCCAACAGATCGCCGAAAAATACCTGATGTTATTCACTTTGGAGTGGTAAAGGGTGTGCCCAGCGAAATGATCCAAGTTGCAGCATCTTTAGATTTATCTTCAGATCACTCACCAAGTATTGTCACTATATATTCACATAGAACTTCTTCACCCACTTGCGATTTAACGATGGCAACCACACGCAGCACCTCAAACTAGCACCTCGCTATGGAGAGCAGCCATATGCCTCAAAAGACCACTGATATATAAGCAAACCTCCATTGCGAGCTTCGAATGGAGACTGGGCAAGAACTGACGCTGAAAAAGGTACTCTGTTTGTAAGCCACTTGCAGAAAGTATTTACTCCAAATACGTCTGATATTACCCAGTAAAAAAAATTTGAAGTCCTTTTTGAGGAACTACATTTCGTTGAAATACAAAAAATATTTGAGTGCTCATTGCACAGAAAATATTCCATTAAAAACGCCTGCTGACATAGATGACTCTATTAGAATGGTTGAGGCAAACCTTAAGCAAGCTTCTCTAAATGCTACTACTACAAATCTTCAGGTGAGATATAATAAAATTTATTTAGCAGATGTCGAACGGCTTTTATGTGAAAAAAAAGAGTTCGTACAGAATGGCAACGTTACAGATCCCCTCAGCTAAAATCTAGGCTGAACAGCTAAAATCTCTACTAGAATATCAAAAAACCGCTTCTCTTCAAAAATTTCTGAATGGGCTCGACGCAATACCTCAAACAGACTATTCGCTATGTAGAGCAGCCCGAGGCCTCAAAAGACCAGTGATATATAAGCCTCCATTGCGAGCTTCGAATGGAGACTGGGCAAGAACTGACGCTGAAAAAGGTACTCTGTTTGTAAATCCCTTGCAGAAAGTATTTACTCCAAATACGTCTGATACTAGAGTTGAACTGCCACCGGTTTTCGCTGTACCAGATGTTATCTTGATGTTCAATATTCGTGATGAGATTGAACACTGTATTGCGGGCTTAAATTAAAAAAAGCTCCAGGCGCTGATAAAATAAGCAATGAAATGCTCTTATAGCTACCCTATACTACAAAACGGATAATTTTATTCATTTTCAACGGTATTTTGCGCCTCAAATGCTATCCCGCAGATTGGAAGGTTTCGCTGATTACCATGATACCTAAACCAGGCAAAGAGCATATGGAGGTGGAGTCCTATAGTCCTATAAGCCTATTGTCTAACATGTCAAAATTATTTTAAAAGCTACTTATAAGTAAGCTAACACCCATACTAAATGGTACTGGATGCATTTCAGGCCACCAATTCGGTTTTAGGAGACAACACAGCACGATTGAACAAACACATAGACTCGTGAATGTAGTTAGGAAAACCTTCGAAGAAAAGAAATATTGTTCCGCGCTCCTCATCGATTTTTCTCAGGCAATTGATAAAAAAGTATGGCACGATGGTTTAATACATAAACTAAAGCAAAATCTTCCCGAAAACACCCTTAAGCTTTTAGAAAGATACTTATCTGAGCGAAAATTTGTTGTTAAGGAAGGTAATTTTCTAAGCCGGAGTTCCTCAAGGCAGAATCCTCGGTCCTGTGTTATGTTTGCTATAAGCCTCTGACTTGGCGGTAAGCAGTAATATACACATATCAACATTCGCTGATGATGCAGGTTTTCTAAGTGTTCACAAAAGTCATCAAAAAGCTTCACGCAAACTGCAAGAGTATATACTAGGGTGATCGACTCGGTTTTTTAACCGATTTTTAAATCGGTTTTTTGTTTATTGTTCATGTAACGCTCAATACATTTTTATACGAATTAACTAGTTTTTTTTTCAGACCACACACTATAATTTGAATTTAAAACAATTCAGATGTCTAATCTTCGATGTATTTTAACACAAACTGCTTAGTTATTTAGTCAAAAATTTCAATTAAATCAAAAAAATATTGATAACACTCAATATATATATATATATTTTTTTTATATAAACCATGATTGATTGATGACACGATTTGCAATATAATACTATTTAACAAAGATCACAACACTTTTTAAACATTTAGAAGTACAAAGCTACGCTGTTATTTTAGTGTGTGTATATTCGTAATGTAATTCTAATAATTAAACTGAGTAATGAAGCGTACTAAAAAAGCGTAACGCTCAATACACAAGACTGCGTACAAAATCAATTTGAAGAAATATAAAAATTATAACTTCTAATACTTTTGAACAATTTCATGTATGAAATAAGAGAAGCAAATGCGAATATTCTAAAACTGTTATATATTTGCTGCCTGTTCAGCGATGTTGAAAGAAGATGTTGATGCGTATTCTAAGCTTAAGAACAGTGATGTGCGTTCATGAACAAAGTCATATATATGTTTCTATATATGAGTCGAACGACAAGTATAAAGAAAACGTAAGTGGTTTCATACGATATCCGATTCAACAATGTCGAAGCAATACGAATGTCGAAATCACTCACTTACTGTGTTGCTTGCGACTTGTAAAAAATGTTTCATAAAAGGCCATTAAATTCTTAGAAATCGTAATATTTTGTATTATTTTTTTATAATATTTTTTATAATTCTTATTAATTTTTTTTTTATTAATTATGTACATACACCTGATTTTTGTAAACAAAATAAAAGCCACTAACACATTCAAAGCTTCGGTTTTCTTTACTGTGTAAGGCTCATCAAACAACCCAGCAAACAATTTTTGCCGATTTCGGTCCGAAGTCGGTCAGAAACTCTGCACAAGATGCCGAATTCGTATCCGATGTCGGACAGAAAACGAACCGAAAATCATATGAGTGGTTGACAAGAAACCGGATCTCTTTGTCTGAGGAAATTCTAAAAATTGTTCCGAAAGGTCTAACAGAACTCTGTACGAATTCGGACGAATTTCCTAGCGAAATTCTAAAGGAATTTTCGACATGTCTTATAAATGTCGGAAAAATGTATGACAAAACAGCAGAAAATTTTCCGGTTTATCTAATACGTTTTACGTCCTGGCGTATAAATATCAGAGAAAAGTCGGAGCTAAAATTAGAAATTTAGCAGAAATATCATTTAAAGTTATCCAGCATTGTTGTGCTGCTTATGGCAGCTCATCAGAAAACATTTACCCACATTTTATAAGTATAAAAACTCAAATATTTGTGGCTATAAACTCAAGAGATAAATGAGAATTGTAACGAAAACTAAAATCAGACAATATGGAGAAGTGACTGCTAAAAGTTGTAAGACGTAGATTAGAAAATGTGCGGACTACTCTGTCAAATGCCTCAAAGGAAATTAAATTGCCTTCGGATAATGTGCAGACTATTAATCGGATAATATTTCAGACAATGTGCAGAAACGTAGTACCAGAAAACTGCCTACTGTTCGGCCAAATGTCTGAGAAACTTGTAGACAACTCGGATTTTTTCTGATGTCAGACATGTCGGCCAAAATTGTTTCCTGGGACGGTAGTCGCACCTGTACAAAAAAACTAGAATTTGTATTAGAATATTATAAAGTATAAAGTTATGTTTCGTTGTATATTTCCTCAAACAATTTAGTAGTACTTTCAGTGTTTTAAAGAAAATCGTCAAACAAACTAGAAATTTACAATATGGCATTTTTGTAAAATTTTAATACTTAAGAGCGAAACATTGACACACGTAAGTGCAAGCAAACGAAAGCTGTCGATTTTGTTGAACCCAAATTGATTAGATTTCCCGAAAATGGCTTTCAACCGCTCAGGTGTTCCTTCGACATCGTTGAACAGGGAGTTTATCTCGTTTTTGGAAAGACTCATAGTTTCTTAATGAGGAAAATCGACAGCATGCATTACGGGCACGCCATTTTGTATAAAGAGAGTATAAACAGTATTTTCGTTCTTCATTTTTAACACATAATGGACAGTCTTACACAAAAAAAAACTTATGTACATATATTTATAATCTATTAAATTATGCTAAAACAGTTTTCATCTTAAAATTTATGTGTTTATTTTATGATATATTTTACTATACTTTCAACGGATGCGAAAAAAGCATTTGAAATGATAATTAGCGATATAGTTTTTGTGTTCAACAGTGTTATAGGTTCAAATGCAAGGAATTGCAATTAGATCTAAGTTCATTAACTTAATTCTTTTAGTTACTTTAAGTTATTGAATTTTAAATTTTTTTTAAATATTTTATGATAAAGTTAAGATATTTGTTGGGTTCAAATTCAACTGCAACGAGTATTATGGATTAACTAAAGCCATTTTCATAAGCTAATGCCCAAAAATTTCTCGCACATTTTATAGAAAAATATATATAAAAAGTTATTTGTATACAAAATGAATATGAAAATTTTTATTTTACCAACTCAAATGCATAATCTGAATCATTCATAAATAAATGTAACAATATATAAAGACAGCTGCAATACTTGATATTGAAAGTTTTTTTTTTCCTTTGCCAACTCTTAAGGACTCTCCTTCTCTAGATAACAAAAATCCCAAGACATTTCAATAAAATGGCAAAATTGTAGGCTCCTTCCTAACTACTCCTCCCATAAAAATTTATTTGCTTAAAATTTTGCTTTTCCTATTTTTGATGCTCTTGTATTAATAACTAATTTTTATGACTATACAATACATGCAGAAGCATCAAATATTGGGTTATTCACTAACACACACACACACACACACAACACACACATACAAAAACACAAAATAAAGAAAAAAGGATTTGTTATGGTGTTGTGGTTAGAGAAGAAATCTTTGGTGTGGCCTGTTCGTGCGTAAAATTTTTATATGGCAAATCGAAAGGTTCAATTAATTTTAACGATGCTCCTTTATTCTAGCAAGTTTGGGAAATGTTTGCTTAAGAAGTAATATTAAGAGGGCGGTTATTTTTGGCTTAAATACTTAATGAAATAATTACAATTAATTAAAAACACTTTGAAAGCGATTGTTTTCTTTTAATATAATATTTGGTAAGGAGGTGAGAAGAGAACATATACTTGATATGAAATTGGCTAGATTTAATGAACTTAAACATTTAGCCACACATGTACGTACCTTTAAGAAGAGTTTTTATAATAGAATAAAGTCTTTTAAGAATAAGTAGCACTCAGGAATATTACCTGATTGTATTGAGATTAATTCGGGAATACCCAGAATCCTACTTGCTTTCTTCTACTCGAACTAAAATTTTTCGAAATGACATTTAAAATGTTTATAAAAAAAAGTTTTACTTTAAATATCCAGAAATACTTTGTGAGTTCAAAAGTTCAATAACCTTTTGAAACCATTATTGTTCATGCTGCTCACAAATATTTATTTCTTTTAATTAAGCTACAAAATGTTTCTCATGACAATTATAATTATAAAATATTGTCTTACAAAATTTATAAGAACATTAAAAATTTCATAAACATCGTTTTTACAAACAAGACAAAAAAAAACTGGTATATTTAAATTAATTTTATTCCTGTAATATCATTAAGTCTGTCATTAAATTTTAATTAAAAACATAAAAAAAGAATACAAAGTACTTAAAATAAAGTCATTAAAAATGTATAACTTGTATTTTTTGTGATGAATATTAAAATTATTTTCTTTTTTGCATATTTTATGTTTTCATACTATTTATATCGACAACTTCTTAAATTATGTGCTAGCATACAGCTGCAGCAACTAAAGATAACTTATTATTCTTTATACACAAATTATGCTAATTATTTTGCCTAAAAATTAAAAGTAATTAAAAGTTGAAAGTTTTCAAAAGGTAATTTCTTTAACATTAGCACCTTTATTTATTATGAAAATATGTTCATTTTAGTTCTTTGCAACATTGTGCAATAAAATTAAATGGAATAATATAAGACTACACAGAGTTTTCATTATTAAACATTCCATTTGATTTAATTCATAAGCCAAAATTTTTTTGTTGATAAAAATCTTCATGATAAAATATCAAATATGTTTATAATAATTCGTACAAAAATTTGGCTATCCTTTACACTAAGACTGAGCTGCTGATTTTGATTAAAAAATACCGTCAGAAAAGTATTTCTTTAATTCGCATCGGGAATTCGTTTTGGGCGAGTCCAAAAGAGAACTTCTTGCAATCAGAAGTCCATGTAAAAATCATTAAAAATTATCCACATTGCCACCAAATCCGCGTAACAAGTTCAGGATATCATTGACTTCTTTGGAAACTTCTTTTTCACTGGATTGCTTTCGTACTTATATTAATTCCATTAAAATTTGCAAACATAATAAGAGAGTATTTTTACGATTCTAATTATAAAGGTTTCTCTAACTTAATGTCCGTAACCTAAGCATATGTATTGAACGTTACTCATTTCTTTTTTGATTATTGGAAAATTTTTTACGCATAACTATAGATTTTTTAATGCATTGAAAAGTATCCATCTAAATTTTTGTTAATTTATTAATTGGTAGCGTTTGTTTGAAAAGCAATGAAAAAATGTATTGAACGTTACTTCCACAAAACTGATTGATATGAATTTATCTTTGAATGAAAAAATTGAACACAATCAGAAAATTTAAAACCAAATAGAAAAATACAAAATTTGTCAATAACAGGTGAAAAGTGTTTTTTTAAGGTTCACATCCTTATGTCTGTGGTCGTAAGCCATAACCGCTCAAGTCGATTTAAAATTTTTTCTGGAGAGCAGTTTAAAGTCTCAAGATCTGGCTTCCAATCAGGCGTTGGTTTATTATTTCTATTTTTACTGATAAAAGCTTTCTTAAAAAGGTTACACACAAGAAAAATATATAGAAAGTAGATTTATACACGAATCGATCAACAAACTCAACTTTGTCCTAACTTGACTAAAGCGGTTGAGGGCTGTGACCACAGAAATATATAAAAAATTAATAAAATAAAAATGTTATAAATTTAAACGAAACTGGCTTTATTGGAGAGATAATTGAATACCATTTATGTTTTAATATTATTGCGGCCATGTGACCGCTACAGCTGACACGCAGACAGCCCAATGTAGATATCCAACTTTCACATATTTTTCGCGGGCATTGCAGCCGTATTAAAGAGCTTCCAAGGAAGTCAATGAGATCATGAAATCCAGATCATTTCTAATGATTTTTACATAGGCTTGTCATTGTAGGAAGTTCTCTTTTTTGATGCCTATTCATTGATTCCTTTTACTTAGTGCAAAGGAATTAGTTTTTAATTACTTCTATAGTGTTATGACAATTCATAACATTTATTTCATTTCCTTAAAAAAAATTACAAAAACTATCGCAAGTATTTGCGAAAATTTCGAACGAGCCTCAATTTGGTATAAGTAAAATAACGTTTTAAATTTACTGGATTTTGTTAATAATCACATCCCGAGAAGTCGAAAATACACACATATTGATATTTTTGAAGTAGAGAAAAAGTAGTTTCCCAAAAATCACTTAAAATTTTATTCACTGGGTATTAGTATAATATGGAGTGCTAAATTTTCACCAACTTCAAGACGTCCGATCAACTTGAAACTTTGCACAAATATTAGTTAGGTTCCCATGACAACACAATCTAATGAATATAAAAGTGGGCAGTGCTACGCCAATACTAAATAAAATCTTATATCATAGAAGCTGTAGCAGCCAGAGTATTCATATATGATAAAGGGTTAGAGAAAAATGTAAAGAAAATAGCTCCGTGGGAAGGGATACTCCCCATACAAAGTAATTTATAATAATTTGCTCTCTGGAAAGCTTTAAAAATATGAATCTTAAATTTGCTATCAGTTAATTTTAATAATAGATAAAAAGTTACGTAGAAAATGTACTGCGGAGCTGGGAGGAAAGGGGTACTCCACATACCAAGTAATCAATATTACCTTCTAACTAGAAAAGTATAGCAAAAAGAGCCTTAAAGCTGACAGAATAGGTGTGGGGGAAGGGGTACTCCCCATACAAAATAATTAATAATTACCTGCTATCTCAAAAACTATAATAGGAAGTCTTCAAATTCGCTAATTTGAAGACAATATGCAAAGATGGGTAAAAACCGGAGGGGTAAGTGCGAGGAAGGAGTACTCCCCACACAAAATAATCAATTATTATCATCTAACTAGAAAGATATAACAGTAAGAGTCTTCAAAGTGGGTATAAACGAATTTGAACACTAGATACGAAGCTAGGCAAATATGATAGTGTAGCTGCGGGGGAAGGCATACTCATCCATCTTATACATTGGTGACTACAGTTTTAAAAAACCCCTAAATTTTTATGTAAAATGTTCAAACAATTCTTAAGTTTAAATTTGAGCTAGGATTTCTCAACAATTTCTGAACCGATTTTAATCAAATTAAAAGCTACTGAAAGTTCAAGAAGTTATCTAACCGTTAAAAGAACTAGCAACATATCTCAACCGTTTAAAAAGTTACTGACATTAGCCCAACAAAAACGATTATAAGCCCCTGTGTGGAACGAAAATATACGGAAAAGCCTTTGGCAAAAAAAAAACACAAAAAATATAGTTTACATTAGGAAAACACTTATGGGGAGTTGAATTTCCCCTACTGACTCTAAAATCTTTTAAATCTCTTGTTTGAAATATAAGATAAGTACAGCATTTTTACGTAAAACATTACCAATAACATTTTTGTAGAATATTTTAACCATCTAACGCTTCGTTGTATGGCTCTTTTTTAATCCTTTTCGTAGAAAGGAGCAAAAGCTGTACTTCAGCGACGATACAGCGAACAGAAATGTCTTATAAAAATTTTCCTTCCTCGTGATGTTTTATATAAAAGACATATTAAACCTTTAACGCGGCTAAAAAGATTTTTTATGCAGCGTACTAATTGTGAATACGTGCGTAATTAAGCTTTAAAAACTTTTTTTAAACAGAAATAACACACAGTAGGCACTTAATGCCTGCCAGTTAATCAATCAATGTGTTACCTTCTTTAGGAAAGCAATAGGGTAGTGAGATCAGATAATGAAGTGGGATGGAGGTAATATGCAGCTTAGTTTTTTTTTATTTATTTATTTTTCTTTTTTTTTAATCATTTCTAGTGCTCAAGTCGAGTCTGGAGCTTGGGTGTCTTTAAACACCAATAGTAATATGCATTGGCAAATATTTTTGTAGAATATTTTGGTTTGCTATATTGCCTCTGAAGGGCACTTGTTCGCCCCTTTTTTAAGAAAGCGGCAAAAAGACCTATACAACACAAAAGTTTGAGGTTAGAAATGTGCCACAAAAATGTTTCTTGACGTGTTTTACATAAAAGTGTTTGGCACATCTTAAACCTTAAAGGAAAGACTTAAAAGATTTCCTGTGCCGAATATCAATTACAATATGCAACAAATGAAGACTTTTGGAAGAAAACACGGACTGGACAGGACAGTACAGGACAGGTTCGATTGTACTACCACAGGAAAGGAAACCCCTATACTAAATTTTTTTTATGAACCTCCAAAATTTCTGAAAATCAGTGGCCCCTCAAAAAACGGTGTAATCAGTATTTGGCTAATTTAAACTTAATGATACCGCTTAATATGGCAATAATATAGCTAAGAATCCGCTTAACAGAGCATTTTTACATTTTAAGCCAAAAAATTATTTTTTCGTGCAAATTTTCTCGAAATAATTAAGGGAAAAAAATTTTTTTCACTTTTTTCAGAATAACTAACAACTTGGCAAAGTTGTAGTTACCGTCGTGCTGAGCAACTTTTGTGAACGTATCAGTACAATCTTAAGTGGTCTAGGCACCATAATAGCTCAGACGGACCACTTTTTACCTTAAAAATTGTGCACAATACACAAAAATGTGAAAATAATCAAATAATATCATTTTATTTCAGGAACCATTAAATGGGGCGAAAACTATAAGATAAATCGTATCTTCTCATATATATATATTAGTTACATTGGTAAACAAAAAAAGAAACACAAAATCTACGTTTAGAATGAGAATCAATGAGAATAATTAATCAAATGAATGGAAAACGTTGACTTTAAAATTTTTAAGACTCCATTTTATGGCCATAAAAAATTTACTTTGCTCTTGTGATATTGTATTCAACCAATACCTTGACCGTGGTCACCAGCTCCAATTGCTTTCTTTCCTATTTTGGTCATTTCGCTCTTGCTTTTGACAGCGCAAATAAATAAAAGGATCTCATTACTCGTGCATTGTTCTATTTTTATGTATTTGTCACATTATGTACACATTTCAAATTGACTGAAAATCTTATAGAATCATAAAAAACAGCATTCAGCAAACTTATAAAAAACAACAAAAACAAAAACAAAAATTAAATATAGCACTTTAAAAAACTAACTAAAGAAAAAAGTACAGTGAAGAAAAAACAATGACAGATGAAGAGAAATAGTTGAAAGAAATACAATCAACTAAGGTGACACATGACTACATAAACGTAATACGATAATGACACATAACAACACTTCCATTGTTGCCGAGCAATAATAAAACTAAGAGGAAAAAATACCAGCAATAACACAACCCACAATAACAAACCAGCACACTGGACAACCGACTAAACGAAAGAACATGAGCAAAAATAAGGAGAAGAAAATAAAAATGGATTTGTTGGTTTGCTGCTGGCCACAATGGACTAGTCAAAAAGATATAACATTTTTAAACGATTTCAAATACTTATATCGTTTAAGAGTGTAAGGATACAAAACATACATAAAAGTATGTGTCTGTCTCGGATTCGAGTGTGAGTTTAACTGTAACAATGTCTGAACTATAAAAACAGACAAACACATAAGCAAACAAAGGAAAAACAACTGGCACACACACATACACGCAAGTATGATTGTAAATATCTGTCATTTAACAGAAGAAAAAAATAATATAAAAAAGATTAACTTTAAAGAAATACGATGCTAAAGTAATAAAAATAATACACGTACCCACACAGGAAAGAAATTTATAAAAAAAACACTAAGGGACATTTTGCACCATGATAGGGAGAACAGAGAATATAATAAAACCACAAGAACATGGTGCCAGTAAAAAGACAGCCGGTAACATGATGATTATGACCGATGGAATAATTCACTTTCTTTTTTTTTAAGTTAATGCTAAGCAAGTAATAAGTCTTTTATTTAAATGTTTAAGGATTAACTTATTGGCAAAGGAATAATAAATGTATGTTGAAATTGATTGGAAGGTATATTTTTTAAGCAACTACATATACAATTACACAGTGCAACAGTCTAAAAAACACTCGGACATGATAGTAAAGGTTCGGTTGTACTACCACGGGGTAGTAAAATCCTATAGTTAGTTTGGCGAATTTCGTAACCAATTTCTTTTTATGGACCTTCAAAGCTTTGGAAAATCAGCAGGCCCTCAAAAAAAGGTGTCATCAGTTTTTGGCCAACAGCTAGTTCAAACTTGGTGATACCGCTTAACAATATATGGCAATAATGTAGCTAAGAGTTCGCTAAACAGATTTTATTAACATTTTATGCAAAAAAAAATTTTTTTCACTTTTTCCAGAATAACTTATAGGGCCTTGTAATTTTTTATTAACAATAAAGGAATACATAAGGTAGTGCTAAGTGTTCTAACTGTTGTAGATACTAACGTTATACAATAGTTGTATTTTTGTTGTGGATATTCTCAATAAAAAAATATAATATGACACTACAACTTATTTAGATATGTTTTTATGGTATGCTATGTGTTCAGCTGAGTAATTTTCGCATAAAACTGTCTCTATTTTAAATTTAAATTTTTGCATTTTTATTGCATGTACATAAATATTTTTTATTTAACATTTTGATGTTTAATTTTTGAAGTTTTTTGTCTTTAGTATTTGAATATATGACAGGGTATTCACATATGTCCTATTTGAAATGTTGTACTATGTTAGTACCTATGACATTAGTACACCTTGTGAACTCCTTTAATATTTGGCAAAGTTGTAGCTACTGTAGAGCTGAACAACTTTTGTGAACATATCAATATAATCTGAACGTATCTGGGCACCTTAAACCGCCCAGGAAAACTAATTTGTACCTTAAAAATTTTCGTTTTTACGAGTTAGGCTATATTTTTATTGCATACAAAAATTGTGAAATATTAGAACATCTTATCAGACAAGCAGAACGTATTACTCGTAGTACTACTAATAATTACGTACAAATATTTTAATACAATGTTTAATTTTCAGGTTAAAACTTTTACGATATCTCTGAAATTAATAGGCAGATTTGGGAACAATGTTCGCTTGGCTTAAAGGTAATTTTCCCACCGAATTTAGGTTTTTCTTTTGAAATGAATAGGGTAAGCCCTTCTCCTGTTATGCCAATATATGTCGTGCAAGTACCTTAAATTTTGACACAACGGTATATCTCGAAAATTAGAGCTGACAATAAATGAGTGCAGCGTTTCTACATATCGTCGTTGCTCTGACGTAATCAGTTATGTGAATATTGTCGACAAAATTTTTCATTGCACCAATCTAAACATTTAATATTCATACATCTACCCACCAAAGGGTTGAAGGATATTTTTTACCAAATCCTGCGAGAAAAATAGTTACATGCCCAAAAATATTCTAAAATAAAAAATTATTTTCTTAGAAATGTTTCCACAAAGTGAGTTATGTGTAGTTTTTTGAGCAATCTGATTATAGCACGCTAGTATCCAATTATGTATCTTGTATTTTGATGCATAATTATAGTGATGCGAATATTGTTTCAATAAACTGTTTCGCTTAAAAAAAATATATCATGGTTGCGGCATAAAACAGTTTTTTGTCTCTCCTGAAAACCTAGTAGAAAACACATAACTAATTTTGTCGGAGCAACCTAACCGAAATTTGTAAAATTATTGGTTGTGGCATGACTGCGTCAGCAATGTCATGTTTCTCAATATAGTTTCTGGTTCTGGTAAATAAGTTATTATTGTTTTAAATAATTCTGAACCTTAATTAGTTTACGAGAAATAAACTCACGTTTACATTCAGTCATCACATTATAGAAATTGCAACATGGTTGCATTTAACAATGTAGATTGTTGAAAAAGTGTTGAGTACAATCATGGTTTATTTAAAAATGCAACACTAGTATGATTCTACAAAAGTAAAATATAACAAGAACCATACTGTCTTAAGTCAGTTTATTTTCAATGAAACTATGGTTAAAAAACAGATAGGCCTGTTTGTTTTTAAAAAAGTTTTTGTTCTTAACTTTGGCTGAATACTTTTCTATCAGTTCTGTATTTAAATTTCAAGCAGTCGGTTCATATGTGTTAGCTTTTTGTAAAAAAACAGATATAGAAATTTAATAAACAAAATAAAAAGCCAAAAAGCCAATATAATTAAAGTATTATATTTGAAATTTTTCTTTTGGGAATTTAATGTTTTTGTCCACACTTAATATACATAATCATGTATAATATACATAATCATGTATGATTGATTCTACTTCCAGATTCCGTAGAGGCAAACGGGGCAAGAACTAGCATTACTTCAGTTTCATGAACTTTTTCTACACATTTTAAACGTTGTATTGTATAACTGTCACATTGAATTGCAACTTTAAAAAGAGATTGATATATATGGTTAATAGAACCATACGTATGGTTAATGGAACCATATGCATAATTAAATGGAACCATATATATGGTTAATGGAACCATATGTATGGCTAACTGAAATCATATGTATGGTTAAATGTAACCATAAGTATCGTTAATAGATTAATAAGTATGGCTAATGTAACCATATCTGCGGTTAATTGGAACCATATGTGTGCTTAATTGGAACCATATGTATGGTTAATGGAAACATATGTATGATTAATGAACCCATATGCATGGTTAATGCAACCATATATATGGTTAAATGGAACCATATGTATGGTTAAATGGAACCATACGTATGGTTAAATTGAATGATATGTATGTTTAAAGCAACAATATGTATGGTTAAATGGAACTATGTATATGCATCATTAAATGGAACCATATGTATGTTTACTGAAACCATATGTATGGTTAATGGAACCATATGTATGGTTAAGTGGAACCATATGCATGGTTATGTAACAATGTTATTGTTAAGTTAGACACCATTATTATGTTTACAACAAATTTAGTTTCAAAATAGTATGATTTGACTGCAATCATATATTCAATCATAGTATGTTGCTCTTCGATTATGGTTGCCTCAACGATGTTTTTTCTTTGCGTGTAGGAGACTTGAAGAAGCCCAAATTTGATTTCTTACGAACACTCTCATGGGACAGTCGCAAACCAATCCAGATACAACAGCTTTGATTACATTCACAAAACATACTTAGTTTTCTGAGGCATCAATGGGTCTGAAAAGGTTGGCCCATATTAATAAGACACAAACGACCAAAGGCCTCAAAATCAATATAGCCCAGTTCAGCGCTTAACATAATACTTGTTTTATCCATTTCTTGTTTGTCCATTTCAACATTAACTCACTCTTTTTGGGATATTTAAAGCAGAGCACAGTGAATTTAAAAATAATTTATTTCCTTCAACATATTTTTCGTTTTTTTTCACAATGAAAACATTTATTAAAGTAATGTACTCTCTATCTACACAATATAAAATGACCAAAAAAGAAAAACACAAGCCGGTACATATTGACCCCCTTAAACAGACAGATGCTTTCAATGCTCCTCATACTGCTACCGTTTCAAATAAAGACACCCATACAACCCATACCAGTTCGTTTTAAATAAATAATGTCAAGCGAGCGACAAGTTTATATGACCAAAGAAAATTAAGTTTCATCACATTGTTAAAGAAATGGAATTATAACAATGACACCAAAAGAAAGACAAGAAAAAAAGTCATCACAATTCTTGAATTAAAACGATTTTACCGCAGACTACAAGTTGGCAAAAAAAATTCCCAACATCATCCTATAAAAGTTGTGAGCAATTTATTTTTAGTTATTCTCTTTTTCTTTAAGACTAAAGATTATTTAAGCTGTTCTGGTTCTTCTTTTGCTTTTATGTATTTCTTTTGTCCGGCTAACAGAATGAAGTTTTACTTTAATAGTTTTGTGATTTTTCGATTTTCTGACACTTTGTGGTCTCAAGGTTATAATTTTAATTTTACGACTACACTTACACGAAAGCACTCAAAACTTTTTGCAAAAAGATCTGTCAACGAAAGTGTGATGTCTGCTATATATTAAGCCAAAGGACAAAAAGGTAAGTATATTTAAAGGTATCATGTATGAAAAAAAAAACAAATTAATTGGCATGCATCCCTTGTTAATATGTATTATGGAATTTAATTATACACTTTCTTTTGACTTTTAATTTATTTTCCCTTTTTTTATGCGAAAGTGTTAAAGTGTAAAAGAACAACGTTATAGCGACGAAATTCGTTTTTTAGCTCTGATTGTCCAAACGCAATTCTTGTTTAATTTTAAATATTTCAAGGGTTGCGACTGGGCATCGTGGCTCGGAATAAGAATACTACAGTTTGCTTATACAGAATGAAAAAGCAAAACTACTTAAATTTTAATAAAAGAAAATGAAATGTAATAAATCTTGGTGTTTGTGTGCTCCTACACTAGTGTAATGGTTTCGGTGGCGTATAAGCGTTATTAAATTAATGATCACTTAAGAAAAACCTCATACGCTAGGTGTGACTTTATCAACCATGTCACTTACTACAAGCATATATTACGTATGATGAATATTAAATTATTCATGATTCAATTAACACTCATACGACATGTTGTGTGTGTGGGTGTGTGTGTTTTTGCTTGCATTCTGGGAAAAGGTAAATAAATGCAACAGTGTGGTTGGTTGTGCCAGCAATATCGTATAATTTAATCGTGTTGTTGTTAAAAAATCAGGAAATTGAAATATGACATGTGATAAATTAAATAATATCTATTATTTATGAGTGAGAAATTTAATAAAAAATTTGCTCTAAAATATTAATCTCTAAGTGTTATTATAAGAATGATAATTATTTGTAAAGTGAAGTAATATTTGAAAAAGATGCTGTAAGAAAATTTCTGTTGCTGTTGTTGTGCACCGAAGAAGTTTTTTTTCATAAAACAAATGAAACAATTTCCTTAGATTTTTTTCTTTAATCCAATGAAAATTTCAATAATATTGTGAATTTCATTGCTTGAAACAATTTCATTAGATTTTTTCATTAATCCAATGACAATTTTACAAATCCAACAAAAAATCATTTAAATTGTGAAAGAATTTCGTTGGTTGAATTTTTATGAAAAGTTTCATTAAGACTCTACCAATAAAATTCTTTCGCAATATTAATGAAATTTTCTTTGCATTTGTGAAATTGTCATTGAATTAATGAAAAAAATCTAATGAAATTGTTTCATTGGCTTTATAAACCAAAACTCTTTTAGTGTAACATTTTTTAACGTTGTTAGTTACACTATGCAACAAAATGAAACTTTTGTCATGACCTTTGATCACCACTATATTTTTTGATGTGTTTTGATATCTTAACCACAAAAACAGACGATATTTAATATTCCATGGTTATGTTTTTTGTTAATTTTTTTCTAAAATTTGGGATTTTTCAAGAGGCTGCTACAGCAATTTCATCATAATTTGTAAAGGGTTATCCAATAAAAAACTTGGAATAAAATTACCTTTAAGCGGTTTTAACATTATTTTTTACATACTCAATGGCTTCGCAATTATTCAGACTGAAATAATGAAATATATATTTTTGTGCCAAATTAGAAAATTTTTGTTATTTAAAGCTTTATAAAAAATCGAAAATGGCAAACACTTAGCATTTGTAAAATAACCTTTATTCCATGAAAATCGGTGGATAAACTTTAGTTTTATTGATAATAAATTGAATTCACCTAATTTTTGCATAGTATTATTTGAAATATATATTCAACGAAACTTTTCAAGTTATTTCCTAGACATCAATTTTTGACAGTTGGAAGTCAATGTCCGAGAACCTATAATCATTATTTTTTCCAAAAATATATTGATTCAATGTACGTATACGTTATTTCAATGAACATATTCATTGAATCTTAATGTAGATACATGCATTAAAAGCATTCACTGTTGTTATTCTTTAATAAAATTTATGAAACAGATCATTGATTTAACGTACTAGTAAATTAGGTCAAAATAATAGAACAATTTATTGAAACAATGAATTTCTTTTTTTTGGATTTTTCTGTTTCGTGTGAATTTCAGTGGATCGAAGTTGAAATTTAATGAAATGTTTAATGATTTTCAACATTTGTTGTCATTTCAGCAACTGTTTTGTACAACAAATAATAGCAAAATCAATAATTTTATAATTTTATTGAATAGCAGATTCGTTTTCAAAACTTTTAAGCCATAATGTACGAAAGTCGGCTAAAAACTGAAAACTGTTTAATGAAAAAATTAAAATATGCACACTAATATGAAAATAATTTATTTGTTTTATGACTCGTTTTTTTTATTTCTTTGCGAAAAGAGTATTTTTGCGTTTTTTCGTTAATTGCAAAATCGTTCGGGAACGGTTCATTTGAATAAAATAAAATTTGCACTGTTGCAAAGATGTGCCTAACTACTTGCAGCCAATGCAATGACTATGTCGATCTCATAAAAACATATTGAGTTACAGTCCTCTAAATTTGAAAAAAGTGAATTTTTAGACGTGTTGCTCACATATTGTCATTTTAAGTTGCTCCATTAAGATGGAAAAAAATATTTAAATATATTTCATATTATTTTTATCCATTAAGGTTAAGAATAATTTTGTGGCAAGCACATGAAGCATAAAATCACTAAACTCGGATAAAAACTAAGAAAGTTATAATCCATTAAGTGAAAAACGTAAATTTTATTTTTCTTACAAAATCGCTTTAATTCATTTTGTTGTTAAAAAAATATCTTCGATCAAAAGCAATTTTGCATGGAAAAGAAAATCGGACTTTTTCATCATAATGGCTACTAATTTTCTTATTTCTTGTCAGATCGGTAAGATTTTAAGTTTCGTTTATTCGCCACGAAAATGCCTTTTTAAGGTCCTGATTCACTATCCTACACGATCATTCACAGTAAAATTTTACAAAAGTCTGACCGACTTCAAAAAAATAATTTCAAAATGATCCAAAAACATCAGTTTGTATTGTGCAGGGTGAAACAAGTATACTGGTGGCCGCATAAGAGCAACAAATACAATACAAGTAATACACGAAAAAACTAAATAATGCTTGTCAAAAACATACTATTCCTGGACGTGGCTTATGCACAAAACTACCAGCGCAAAAAATAATCAGCTGACGTTATGCTGCCACCTGTATACTTATTACACCATGGTATTGTGTAGACACATAATCGCATGGGAACTATCATTTTATAAAAATGTTCATAAAATTTTGTCAAATCTCACGACTTGGCAAAAAAATCTATCACACAGTTGCATTTTTAGTCCACACTACCATATTTTTCAGGCACACATGTTATACTTGGCAGATCGTGCGATTGTGTAGGATAGTGAATCATGGCCAATTTTTTTCTCTATATTAATAAAGCAACTTAAAATGAAATTCATAAAATTATCCGAACTTCCAGCTAGACAAAGGGCTAAAATAGGGTGCTATTGGCTGAAGTAAATAGCTTAGAAAAGCCCTTCTGGGGGGCTAAGTACCCCCATAATCACTTTAGCTCCCCTCCTCTAGAAATTCAAAATATTAAAATAAACCCACAACCGAAAAGTTTTACAAATTTCTAGCTGGGCCAATGGTAATGACTATAGAACAATGATTCTGCATCGATCCCAGTGCCAGGCAAGTTTTTCTGCTGTGCAGTAGTGTGGTGTTGTTGCTCGGCTATTTAAGTGATGAAGACATATTAGTGGTCACTGAGCAGTACCGGCAGCGATTGATACTTTTCTATGATGCTAATGTACATTACAGCGCCCTCCTTCGTCGGTAATGCTAGTAAAATCATGGGCGAAGTAAAACAATTAATAAAATGGCTAAAAATAAAGTTTAAGAAAGTTAATGTGTCTAGTTAACACCAGAGGCGCTGCATAAATTCTGTAAAAATTAATATAACGCACAATAGCGGAAATTTAAAGGAATTAAGCCTTCTATTTCTATCTCACTTCACCATCCGTTCTCTCTACTCTATACCTTTCTCAAAGAAGGTAGCTCATTACTTTACTGGTAGGTATTAAGTGCACGACTGTGTTAATTCTCTTTAAATAAAATAAAAAAGGTGTATCGAAAAATTAAAAAAAATATTATTTTTTTTTATATATAATTTAACAACACGCAACCTTCTGGAGGTATTCAAAATCGATTGGATAACTTTTTACATCTTCAGACAACCGCCCCCCCCCCCCTCTTCACCCTTTCTTCCACTGAAAAAGGCAAAAAATCTTGAGGAGGCATTTTCCTACAAAGCTTGTAAAAAAGTTTCAAATCTGTAAAAAGCAAACAATACTCGTATAAAACAGGTTCATCACGAAAGTGGAAATGACAAAACTTTGCCAAAATAAACAAAACTTTAAAAAGCATCAGAAGTGGATTGACTACCCAGTAAAAACGTTTGTCATTTTTGTAATCGGTAGGACCTTATTAATGGGCTACAAAGTATTAAGTGGTACTTAGCTATCTTATTACTATGCTTCAAATTAGAACTACTACTTAGTTTTTTCATAAAATTAGCACGTATTTTTCTCATTATCTGAAAATAGTTATAACTTGTTGGTATATATTAATAAAATAAGCAGACAACTACTTTTTAGATCAACAATTGTTTGTATATGAAAACTAATTTTTGTCGCGTCAACTTATAAGTCAACAATAGCAGAGTGAGTAAAGTATTTGTCTTCAAATCTAAACGAGATCGGGTTCGTATCCCAATATAATATGTATAAAATTGTTTTTAATTTTGATTTGTTTATTTGACTACTTATTTTTTAGCTTCTTAATTTTAGACCTCTCAAACAAAAATAAGTAGTTATCGAGTCAAATACTTTTTTGCCCAACAGTAAGCAAACTTTTTGCTGGGTAAATTTTAAAATTTCTTTCCAACGATTTTTCAAAAAAAAATTTTAACAAAGTTGTACAATAAACCTTTTAAAATTACTCGTACTTAGTTTAAATAGCTTCTTTTTTTAAATTTCAAATCTTATTGCACACTAATTTTATAATCTAACTATAATTTAGCCAAACGAAATCGTGTTTCGTTCTTAAACAATTTATTATAACAAGTGTTAAGTTAGCTAAAGATACGATAAAGAAACTAAAAGCCAAATACGTATTTGTAACAATTCATTGGATTAAACAAGAGTTTTTTTTTATAAATATTATACGAGTATGTTTGAGTGTAATAAGGATATACACTCTTATCTTAACTGCTTACAATCATATAAACTTTGATTTTTTTCAAGCTATATTTTCAAAGGGTTTTACAAGAAGACTTAACATGGTCGTGTTTCCATTTTATAGCAATTTTCAACAAGAAAAAAATATGAAAGAAAAAAAGTTTAAGAAAGCATAGAATGGCAAAGAACTCACGCACACATAAAGAGAACAAACAAACAACAAAAACAACTGAATTAATATAATAAATTTACAAAAAATGAAGCGGAAATAACGAAACTATAATTTGAAATTTTCTGTATGTGTGTGTGTTTGTGTGTACATGTGTGTGTGTGTATTTAAGTATGTGTCTTGTTTTAGTTGTTTAGCTGTAGTACTGAAACTAAACCATTCGAAGAGTGGGAAGTTAACTAAATGCACTTTTGTTAAGAGTATGTGTGAGTGTGTTAATGTTCGCATGTGTTATCAAGAACACTTACAACAAATGTAACCCAAAAAAATAAGAAAAAAACTATGTATAAAGCAAAATAAAAAGGAAAAAAAAACCAAGATGACTTTTATCGTTAAAGCAAAAGGATAAATTTAATTCTGCTACAAAAACTTAGAACAGCAAGTGTACAGAGTGTTCATATAAAATGTATCATTTAAAAGATTCAGTTTCTCAAAATTAGAAATATTTGATTATTTTTTCAAAAGTTATATTTTCCAAAAAGTACATTATTCAAAAAGTACCTTTTCGATTTTTGTCAATTTCGGTCCAAAGTCGGTCTGAGAGTATGCATAAGATGCCAAAGTCGGTGCGAAAACGAACCGAAAATCATATGAGTGTTGACAAGAAAGAGGACCATCTTGTCTGTTAAAATTCTAACAAATTTGTGGAAAGGTTCAGAAGAATTCTGTTGGAATTCTGAACAATTTTCCAAGGAAATTCTAAAGAAATTTTCGACATGTCCACACAATTTCGGAAAACTCTCAAGAGACAAATAAGAACTATTACGAAAACTAAATTCGGACATTGTGCAGAAGTAGCAGCTAAAAGTTTTGAGTCGTAAGCCTAAGCGCTACCTAAACGGTGTTAAGAATCATTCCTAAAAAGTTTATATGTTCTAGAAAGTTGTTTATTGAGATCTTCGGTACATTTCTGTAGTTGATTATTTCCTTGAATTTTAAACGGTTTGTTACCTAGAGACCTGAACAGTAGAAAAAAGGTTAAAAAATCAAATTTTTTAAACCTTTTTGCAATTTTGATCTTGAAGATGAGTAATTCCATTTAGCTGGGTGTGATCGCTTTATACATATTTCTTGTTATAAATAAAGAATATCAAATTTTTTACTTAAAAAAAGGTTGCGACTCGCAAGGCCATTAAGCGTAAAGTCGTTGAATAACGGGTATACATTGAAAGAACACGATTCCTGTTCAGAATGGTCATCAACAAGCTGCGACGGGTGTGACCTTACAAATTTTAGTTTTAATAAATTATGACTTTCAGCATAAATTCTGTAAAATTTTTACTGTAACGTGCACAATAATTTTGGTATAGCTGTCTGTTCAAAAAGTTTTTAGCTGTATTACGTATTTATTGCTTGACAAAAAATCTGGTTTCTTAACAAAAAACAGTTTTTAAAATGTGACGGGTGTGACCGACGGGTGTGACCTAATACGAAAATTTAAAAAATTCGAAGAAATAAAACTTTTTATTGATTTCATTAATATAAATGATATAAAAATAAATCATAAGAAAATAATAACACATTAAATTATTTGCTGTCCGTTCTATTATGGACAGCAGAATACTCTAGCTGATTATTTTTTTTAAATGCAATAAAAAGCGAAAAAAGTATATTATTTTCAGAGATAAGGGTTTTTATTAATAATGAGAAAGGGAAGAAAAGAAAATCTGAAATAAATATTAAACCTACAAAGAGGGATAGCAAAATGTTTCCTGGATGATCATTTAAAGGTGCCTCAAATTGCTTAAAAAATATTAAATAATATATTCTTTTATTTTGTCTATAATTGTCATGCTCTAAAAACATCAATTGAGAGATTTTTATTAAAATTAAGAAAATTATTTTTTCCTTGCATATGGCCGTTGTACGTGGAATCACTCAGATGAATTTTTATTTTTTTTTTTTTATTTTATGTGTTCACAATTTTTGTTTTTTATGACAAGACCGCAGAGAGTAAATCAAAATTCCGAGCGGTTTGGCGAGATATGGGCCTGATAAAATGATCAGTTTTTTTGCAAAAATTACACCGAAGCCCCAAATCTTTAGGGGCCCATAAAAAAAAGTGCATGACTTGGGAAAAAACTGAGAGACACGGGTCTTTTTTTTTTTGTCTTCTATCACGTAGTGATGTCCGTATAATTATGGTTATATTTCCATGACTTAAAAAATTACACAGAGTGTAACTTAATAAATATTCTATTTACAAAAAATTTTTCTTCGAAAAAGTTGTTACCTGTCAAGTATATAACAGCTTTTGCCTTACCGGCTTTAATCCAAAACGCATATTTCACAAAATAAACAGCATTATCAATAAAAAGACCATAATAATTAAAATTTCAAGATGACTACAAACAAATTTTGGTAAACTTTTTCCTTCCCTAGAACTTCAGTTATTTGGACCGCTCAACACAAATCTGCACTTCATTTTTAGCGTTCCATACACCAAAAGTGTAAAGGAACCCTATCTGTTGTAGAATTTTTTCTTATATACTGTATATGGCAAACCTTTCTCTAGTTGTGCTAATAAATGTCGTGCAAGAGCCTCCATCATCAAGGACTATATTCGAAAACAGAGTTCGATTTATATTACCAACATAATAAACACTTTTCATATCCTAAATTGATAAATCTTGTTACATTAAATACCGAAAATCCTTAAAAGTGCTCCATATTTTTATCCAACACCCTTTAAAAACTCTGCATGAAGTATAAATGGCAATGGCTATCTTTGTATGTCTGTATAATAATTGTATTTTAGGAAAAGATATTTTTCAAAGCAAAAAAAAAATATATGTATTCAAGAAATAGAAAAAGAAAACAAGCCTTGCTACTGGCTATAACATTTAACTAACATAAGACGCATAAAGCGTAACTTAAGCAACAAAAGTCATAAAATCTGTTAGTAAAAGAGTCAAGTAAAATGAAAGTACGAATATACAAAACTATTGTGCAGATAAAAACAACTTAGACCCACTCCCACAAGATACAAAATATACACTTTTAAGTTTATATCACTTACCAAAAAATATATACATATATATAAATCCCTCATATAGTTAAAGGGAATGGTGCAACTATAAAAATTGCTAAAAGAAAAACAAAAAAAAAGCGAAATAAAATGAAAAAATATCTCAAAGAAATTTCAAACCACTCACTGCCACTAGACACTACAACAAACACCTTAAAAGTCAAGTTGGTTTTGACAACATCATAAAGAGAAAAAAAAACACATGACAATACGTTCGCAAACAAACAAATACACATAATACATACCTAGCAAAAACTTTCGGCATCTTTGTAATCGGTAGTACTTTATTAGTGGGTTACAAAATAATGAGTGGTACTTATTTATCTTATTACAATGCTTCAAATTAGAACTACATACTACTTAGATGTTAAGAAAATTAATACGTATTTTTCTCATTATCTGAAAGTAGTTACAATTTGTTGTTATGTATTAATAAAATAAGCAGACACTTTTTAAGTCAATATGTGTTTGTATATGAAAACTAAGTTTTGTCGCTTAAAATTATAAGTCAATAATAACTGAGTGGTTAAAGTTCTTGTCTTCATATTCCAGCTGGCTCAAAAGAATAATGAAATAACAAACTAGAATAAATTAAAAAATATAAATAAAAGATAATGGCCCAATTCACAATCTTGTGCAAATGGTCTTGCATCGTTGCATTTGCAAAATGGTATAGCATATTGATACCCACCACTAACTATTGTTAAGTGGTGAGTATAATATACTATACCAATTTGCAAATGCTACGATGCAAGACCATTTGCACAAGATTGTGAATTGGGCTAATGTGTATACATTTTTTTTAATTTCATTTGTTTATTTGGCTACTTATTTTTTACCTTCAAGTAAGCCAAATAATAACTAGTTAATTGCTGTGACTATGTAAATACATTTGTAAGAGGTTTCCCTTATTTTTTGGACTTCTCAAACAAAAATGAGTAGTTATCGAGTCAAATTGTAAATCCTCATATGCTTTTTTGCCTACCAGTAAGCAAAGTTTTAGCTGGGTATGAATGTCTATACCGAACACTCAACGCTACTAGTTTTGAAGGAATAAAAAATCCACTACATGAAATTCAAACTAAAACAACTATAGCCCGCTGCACTCGTCACTTCACAATCTTGTGCAAATGGCCTTGCATAATAGCATTGGCAAAATGGTATATTGCATTGATACTCACCACTTAACAATTGTTAGTGGTGAGTATCAATATACTATACCATTTGGCAAATGCTACGATGCAACACCATTTGCACAAGATTGTGAATTAGGCTAATATTTTACGAAATTTCTCTAAGAACTTTTTTTTAATTTCTGCTCATATTACAACAGAATGTTCAGGAATTTAATTAAATGTCAATTTAGGTCCTTATCTATTATGTTTTCTCAAATCATTTTGAAAATTAGATGACACATATTTATGTGGTTTCTACAGCTTGTCACAAAGTGCTGTGTCTCATAGAAAAAAATAAATAAATAAATTGAGTCTTCTTTTTGGACGAAGTTTATGTTTTTCCAATAACAGCAAACTAGCTTAATTGGACAACAAAAATTGTTCCAGAAAAAATTCATTATGTCGCCGCCTAATGTCGATTAAATCACCATTTTTTTTTATGTAATTCGAAATGAAAAAACAAGAATTTTATGAATTTTTACAAACAAATTATTTTAAAATCCATTTTTAAAGGTATCTTAGATTTTTTACTACAATTCCTTAAAAATATGTGCAATAAAATAAAGTATTAGTTTTATAAAAAAAATTTTATGAAAATTTACAATAGAGCAGTGAAAAAAACTAATTTTTTTCCTCGCAATTCAAAAATACAGAGTAGTAAAAAAAATATGTTATTTGATTTAAATAACGTCCATTTATTTTTGAAGCTACCATATTTATCTATAAGATCCTAGCAAAAACTTTGCCTACTGGAACGCAAAAGAGTATATGAGGATTTAAGTCGTAACTACACAGAAAAAAATAAGTTTCGTTTTTGATAACAAAAATCCTGGTATTCAATAATTTTTTTTTCAAATTTCCTGTGATAAAGAATTCCGCTATATTGATAGCAAAATTATTTCAAAAGAAAAAAATATAAATTAAAAATAATGTTGACATGCCTGGGATACGAACTCGGGCTTCCCGGTCGTAAAGCTTGCTCTCTACAGCCGAGCCATGTCCCAGTTATATTTCTATGAGATAAAACTTGTTTTAAGTACTTTTGTATGAAAAGAAGAGATATAACCGGCATGGGGTAGAAATAAAAACAACGAAATATTGTATTAAGTTAATGACAAATGTTATTGAAATTCATATTTTTTTCAATAACATGGTCTTATTGGATATAATTCTTGTCTATTTTTTTCTGTGTACTTACAATTTGACTCGATAATTACTTATTTTCGTTTGAGAAGTTAAAAAATAAGGGCTACCGCTTACAAACGTATTTACATTGTAATTGGAATTAAATAGGTATTATTTGCCTTAGTTGAAGCTAAACAATAAGTAGTCAAATAAACAACTTAAAATTAAAAAACTTTTTATACACATTATATTTTATTCATAATTTTTCACAGCTGGGATACGAGCCAGTGCTTGTACAGATGTGAAGACAAGTACATTACTCGCTCAGCTATTGTTGAGTTCTAAGTTTAAGCGACAAAAATAAATTTTCATATACAACCACATATTAAAGTGTGCTTAAAAAGTGCTTCTCCACTTATTTTGTTAATGCATATGTATATGTATAACACCAAATTATAACTACTACCAGATAATGAGAAAAATACGTACTAATTTTATTAAAAACTAAGTATTATGTTATTAAAATTTGAAGCATAATAATAAAAGAAATAGTACCACTCATCACTTCGTAACCCATTGATAAAGTACTACCGATTACAAAAATGACAAAAGTTTTTTACACTTTGTTTTTACACTTTTTACAGTTGTTTTTACACTTTATAATTTTATGGCTTATGAAAATATTTGCAATTTCCTTAATATTCAATATAATCTTTTTATTTTTTTACTGGATGGCTAAAAACGCAGCTAGTTCTGAATTATAGAAGATAAATTTGTATTAAAGAATTTAGTGATTTATTAATAAAGGCAGAAATGTGACTTAAATTTTATTGAAATTGTAAAAAATACCAAATTTTGATATAATATATTAAACAAATATATTAATCGATTTTAATTATTTGCTTTATTTTGAAAATTTTACCTTTTTTTATATTAGCCATTGAGCAAAAGTACAAATTTTTTGCTAGAAACTTTAATGTGAACACACAGAAAAATTTCCATGTAAAATCGTCGAAAACCAGGTTAATTTAATATTTTTCGGTAGTGATTTTGCTTCATAGGTGTTTCATGTTAAATCAACATGATTTACAATAATCTTGAAAGAAAACTTCTCCTTTTGAATTAACTATATTTCATGTTGATTTAATATTCCAGTACAGTTAAATCAAAATGAAGTTGATACTGAAATAATACGAAAAATCATATTGAATTAAAGTAATTTCGAGTTGAAACAACGTGAATTTGATATTGGAACAACACGAAGAATCATGTTGAATCAAATAACTTTGATCAAGTTGAAATAATGTGAATTTTATATTGGAAAAACACGAAGAATCATGTTGAATCAAAGTTATTTCAAGTTGAAACAACGTGAATTTGATATTGGAACAACACGAAGAATCATGTTGAATTAAAGTTATATCAAGCTGAAACAACATGACTTTAATGTAGCTATTTTATTAATTATTTTACTTGCGTGACAGTCATCAGAAACCATCATCATTAAAACACTCACGATCACATATGCTCACGATGAATTACATAAGAAAAAAATTTAATTTGCTTGTAATAACACGCTGTTACAGAATACCGATTTTTTTTACCCATAATCAACGACTAAATTTACGGTCACATTTGGCAAATATTTGCCGAAAAAAAACGTGACCAACAGACAAGCTAAATTGTATTTCCTTTAATTTCAATATTTCAATATTCCAATGTTACGAAAATATTTGCCAAGTGTAAACGCACCTTGTAGGTCTAGCTGAGAAGATAACTTTGTCATTTTTAAAAATTGCAATATACCCTCAAAAGCGGAAGATATCGATAAAAAACGATTTTCTTAGGCTTCACGGACAAAAAACAAAATCACTGCGTTATTTCTGCACCGTATTTAATTTTTAATCGGTGCGAATAGAGGAGGATTTAAACTTTTCGCGTATAAAAGATATTATTTTGATTTAAGTTATGAGTTTAAGTCGAACCGAAAAAATTTAATTATTTTGGCTTGAGCTGGGTTTTAATTAAATTTTTTAATTAAATCATATTTTTATTTAGAGATAAATGTGAAACATGTAGACAAAGAAAAATTTGGCTGCACGGAGCGTTGAACTGACATGTTTCGATAGCTCCCGCTAATCCCATCAGAATTCTTTTCCGCTTAGACCACTCGACCAAAGTCGGTGGTTTGCAGTCAAGAGTTGAATATCATCTGCCTTTAATAAATTCATACTGTTACTCTTAGAGCTGTATTTCATTCGATAGTTATTGATATTCACATTTTTCTTTATGTCTTGTGTTATTTCTCTATTCTAGTATGAATTATCATTGATAATTACAAGTACTAGTGTGTGAATATTTGTTTGTTCAGTTCATTTAAACATGTACATTCTTTTTTCTAGGTGCCTTTAGAGAATTCTGATGAGATTAGCGGGAGCTATCGAAACATGTCAGTTCAACCCTCCGAGCAGTCAAATTTTTCTTTGTCTACATGCTTCACATTTATCTCTAAATAAAAATATAATTTACTTGAAAAATTAAATTAAAACAGAACTAATGCCAAAATAATTAAATTTATTTCTTTGGATATTTTGATTTATAGTTCATGGAAATATCATCAAAAGAAAAATTACATTTTTATTACGATTTTTATAAAATTTTGTTTTTTTTTTTTTTTTTTTTTTGCAACGCTTTGCTTGAGAGCCTACTCATTTTTTTTATTTGTTGTTAAAAAGTGCATCTTATAAGGATTACAATACGCTCTAAATTATTAAAATCGGCTGGGAATTGGAAAAGTTAGAATTTTTTTAAACAAAATTTCAATGTAATATAGTACATACAATACATTCCCAGTGCATTGTGGAGCTGCACACAAAATAAATGGTAAAAAATATATATAACTGCTAAGCTAGTGGTCTAATTTATTTGATAGTTGACATATCAATAGATGTGGGGCTATCTATACCTGCACACTATGGTTTTCAAAAAATGTACAGGATATGAATTAACGCCTCTACAGTGGGCTAAAACTAAATGCATCGCATGTGAGAAAGCTTTTGAGGTCTTACAACTTTCGCAAATTTTATTTTGTTATAAAACTATTTATTGCTCAGCTCGAAAATGCGAAGAAAAACTTGAATATTATACTGTGCTACCTTTTATAATTTAAGAGATATTTGAGTGCAAACATTTCTTTTACACATTTAGCCATAATTTTTTAGCCTTTTTAAAACATAATTGTTTTAGTATATTATCCTTATTTTGCCAAAGCTAAAGTGTATAAAAACTTTTAAAATCTATCGAGATTTGCGAAAGTTACAACACAAAGCATTAAATTTCCACATGCGATGCGTTTAGTTTTAGCCCACTGTAAAATCGTTAATACATATTCTGAAAGTTTTCGCGAGCTATATTGTTCAAGTACGGCCCCTCATCTATTGATATGCCAAAGTTCAAATAAATTTAAACAGTGGTTTCGCAGTTATACATTTTTTACAATTTATTTTGTGAGCAGCTCTAAGATTTATTGCATGTATAATTTTACATTGAATAATTTTACATTGAAATTTTTATTAAAATAATTTTAACTTGGGCAATTCCCAACCGATTTAAATAATTTAGGACTTATTATAATCGCTATAATATACACTTTTTAAAATAGTAAAAACTAATGGGTTTTCAAGCAAAGTGTTTCGAAAAAAAACCCTAAATTTTAAAAATTTTAAAAAAATATTAAAAAAAAATATTTTTCTTTTAATGATATTTCTATGAAATATAATTCAAAATAAAATATTTTAAATATACACGGAAAGCTTAAGTCCTCCTCTATTCGACACCGTTTCAAAATTGCAAATCAGTGCAGAAACAATGAAGCAAAAATTGATTTTGTCCCTGAGTTCCCAAAAAATAGTTTTTTATCGATAACTTCCCATTTGGAGGGTGTATTGCAACTCTTTAAAATGGCAGACCTACAAGCCTCACTTAGCCGTTTTGCACGAGTAATTTTCGCTGTTACAACGTGAAAGCATACGATAATTATCTTTTCCGTAATATCATCAAAATTTATTTTATTTAAGCAATTTTGTAATTAAATTTTCTAATTGAACAGTTTATGCTTTTTCCGACTTTTGCTTGTAAATTTAGATAGAAATTTAGATAGAGTTCATCAAAAAAAAAAAAATTACAATTACAAACCGTTACAAAAGGTAAATTTGTCTTTTTTATTGGTACTAAAAGAGAAGTATTACGACTATTTAAAATAAATTGAAGCAGAAACTTAACTGGATCAAGAACCTCTTTTGTTGCGCTTCCTTTTGTAAATTTTATGATACACTGAAAATTTAGAAGAAGCTCACATTTTAATAGGTAAAGTCAATTAAGATTTTATTAGACATTTGCTTTAAGTTTATGTTAGTAATTCTAACTAAATATAAAGTTAGCCACTTAAAAAGCAATATTAATAGAAAAATTTTATATAAAAAGGAAGTTCTCAAAATCACAATCTATTTTTTTCTTCATTTATAAAGGGAAACAATGGGGAAAAATGTATGTATGTCGCACAATTTCAATATAATAAAAACTTATTTATCGACTTAATAACACTGTACAACACAAAAAATAACAAAAATAACATTTATATGGGTGATGCTCATTCTAAACGTTCATTTTGGTTTTTTTTTTGTTTCGTTACCAATGGAACTAAATGAAATATGAGAAGGTAGGATTCATATTATAGTTTGCGCCTCCTTCAATGGATCCTGCAATAAAATTATATCTTTCGACTTGTTAGCATTTTTGTGTATTGAGCGTTCTATTTGCTTTCGCGGTTGCTCTGGGAATGATTTTGCAAAAAATACACCACAAACATGAGTATAAGGCTTGAAAGCACTATACATCTACTCTCTAAAAACAATAAAGTATAATTATCGCAGGACGAAATTAAAAGTTATGACCACCTCTTTAATTTTGACTCGGGTGCACAAGGAAAAATAAAATTTGTTATCTTTTAAAATGATTCTATATAAATATTTATGCATGATTTTATTAGACATTAGGCTAACTCTTCTTTCAAATACGACTTATCTTAATAAAATCGTCCAACAATGGTAAGAGTTACGCCAATTTCAAATAATTATACAACCTACCTATTACATTCTTCAAAAAAATAAAAAATAAAAATAAAAATAAAATAACAACCCATAGTGCGGTAGAAGCAAAATTATTTCAAGGGAAATCCGAAATTTTCCAAACAGGTAATGTTCTTCATATCGTTTCCACCATTCAACTGCTATTAACTTTTTTTAGCGTCCTAAAGTTTATAGATAAATTATGTTTAAAAAAATTTTTGTAACGCTCAATACATGTTTATACGCATTCAATATTTTTTCAGAACACACACTATATTTTGCATTTAAAATAATACAGATGTATAATATTCGATTTATTCTCTAAATAATTTCAATTAAATTAAAAGAAATACGGATAACACTCAATACATTTTTTTTGGATACAAACCATGACTAATTGATGAAACGTTTTGCAATATATACTATTTAAGAAAGTTCACAAAACTTTTAAATATCTTGAAGTATAAACCTACGCTAAACGCAGTAATGAAGCGTACTAAAAAATCATAACGGTCAATACACAAGACTGCGGACAACAACAACTTAAACAAAAAAATTATAGTTCTTAATATTTTTAAAAAGCTTTATGTGTGAAATAAATGCAAATATTATAAAACCTTAATAAATTTAATCTCGTTTTTGGCAAATTGCATAGTTTCTTAATGTGGAAAATCAACAGCATGCATTACGGACACGCAATTTTGTATGAAGAGAGTATAAACAGTATTTTCGTTCTTCGTGTTTAACACATGTTTTTTTTAACGAACACACATATTTTTCTGCAGAAACATCCAGGGTCTTGTCAGGAATCGAACCTGGGACCTCTTGGTTAATAGTCTAGCATACTATCCACCTGGCTACAATCTTCCACAAAGAAAAAAACATATGTACATTTATTTATAATCTATTAACTCATCCTAAGGGGCCACTCATATATTACGTAACGCTTTAGGAGGGTTCAAGATTTGTTACGGATTAGACACTTTATACTGAAAATTTTGTAAAAAGCATTACGAAGCGGGGAGCGGGGTATAAAACCTTCAAAAATAGCGTTACGTTCATTTCATTTAATTCGCTTTAAAATATATTCGTTTATTTTATGAAATATTTTACTATACTTTCAACGGACACGAAAAAAGTATTTGAAATGAGAATCAGCCACCTGTATCGACGTTTCTTAAGTTTATTTCTGGGAATCATTTTAGGGGAGAGTTAAATTCCCCGTAAGAACAGTTCAGTTTGAGTGCAAAATTTTATTAGAATCGGTAAAGATATATAAAATCGGCTTAAAGATAGTATTTTACTTGTTATGGGCGTGACACTGCCCATTTTTCTGATCACGAAATTATATTGCCAAAGACAAAGTTTGTACAAAATTTCATAAAAATCGTTTGAGCAAAAGCAATTGAAAAAAACTATTTACTTTGTATAGGCGTGTCACTACAAATTTTCTTTATCATTGGCCTAATGTGAGGTATAAATTTCTTTAGAACTTTGGTACAAAAATAGTTGAACAATATCATTTACTATACATGATCGTGGCACTTCCAACTTCTCGAATAACGAAATTGTACTATCAGAGAGTACAAAGTTTCATATGAATCAGGTCCTTACAAATAGTTGAAAAAACGGATATTGACTCTAAAATAAAAAAAAGAGATCACGGTGTCGTGGGACACCGGGTTTCCCTTATCTCCCTAGTGGGCTTATTTATAAAAAATATATAATGTTTGTGTCCTTCCAGACTTAGGTCTAATAGTGTTTTAAATATCATTAAAATTCGTTAGATAGTTTCAGAAGGGCACAAAATACCCCTTACTCGTACTCCTGTTTTTTGAAAAATGTATAGTCTATGTGCTTTTCTAGACTCAAATCTATCTATGTTTTGAATTTTATCAAAATGAGATAGTTTCAAAGAAGAAGATATATCACCCTACAACCCCTCGTGGTCCTATTTTTGAAAAATTTTAAAGCTATGTCTTCTTTTAGACTCAGATCTATCTATGCTTTTAATATAATAAAAATCGAATAGATGGTTTCAAAGAGGAAGAAACTTCCCCATACCTCCCCTCGTGGTCCTACTTTAAAAAGAAAGTATAGCTGTATGTATGTTTTGAATTTCAGCAAAATCGGTTAGTTAATTTCTGACAGGCAGAAATTCCACCTACCTCCCCTCGTGGTCCTAGTTTTTAAAAATATATCTAAACTTAAATCTATCTATGTTCAAAATTTCATCAAAATCGGTTCGGTGGTTTAGCCGTAAAAGCGCAACAAACAAACAAACAAACAAACTTACTTTCGCATTTATAATATTAGTAAAGATAGTTAGCAGAGACACCTTCACTTACCACAGCCACGAACCACTTACCCAAGTCACAAACCTTTTAGCAAAGACACAAACCACATTGGAGATTCTGAAAAACTCGACCAAAAATTCCCGAAAACCAAGGAGTTCCCCGGCACTTCCCCGGAAAATTACGGCAGCACTGAAAATCCAAAAAATCCGCAGTAGCATCACCATTATGCTTTGTACCAGTATTTCGGACCAGTATTCGCGGCCAGTATTTTTTAATTTTAAAAAATTTTTGTTTTACCCCGCAAACATTGATTTTTGTTATTCAAGGCATTGATGTACATGGCGTGCCATAAAGAACTTGAGTTTCAATAAAAATTAAAAAATCAGACCAACATGGAATATATCTGTGTCGTTTTATCATAACATCTCAAGTCGAGTTACGTCAAAATCGAGTTAAGGCCATAATATGACCTTAACTAGATTTAGCATCCACATTTGGATCCAATCTGTTTTCAAATACTCAAATTTTCGAACAAGTTGTCACGATTTATTTTTTAACTTTCTAGAACATCAAGACAGAAAATTTGACATTAAATTGTTAATATCTCCAAACACGATTTTGAAACTTAACGACACAAATTTCTTAGTTGAAATAAAAATTCGAAATCGGGTCATATATGGCGGCGCGGCACACAGAGGGAAAATCGCCAATCTAGCGGTGAAAAAATTAAAATAAATTATTAAATTTAAAGAAAATTTAAACGTATCATCAAAGCGGACAAATTAATGTATTTAAAAATAAAATTTCTTTATCACTGTGTTACCTGGTTCGGAAAATATGTCCTCTTAAACATTGAGAAAAAATTGGGTTGTACTTTTTTATTGATTTTTGTATAGAATTTTTATTACTCATTCAATCGGCAATACTGGACGTTTCCGGATAAAGTAACTTTTTTTTATAAAGTGATATATCAGCTATTTTAAACGGTTTTTCTTTATATATTTGCTATTTCAGTTAAGGAGAAGAAGCGTTAATACCGAACAATCCTGTTTTGATTTATTTTTTTTAATTATTATAGAAATACAAAAAAGTACAACCGAGTACAACGAAAATTGTTGTGGAACCTCAATTTACATATTATGAAGTAATATTGTTCCAAAAATTAGTTGCGGAGAGTTGCGGAAGTGTCTTTTTTGTATGGATCACACTATTGGTTTGGTAGATATGATTTTTCCGCCGCTAGATTGACCTTTTTTCCCAGTGTGCGGCGAAATCGAATTTATAATCTTTTCCTGTTTTTCATATTTTAATTGTACTTTATAGTTCATAAAAAGTAACTTATAATTCCGTCTTCTAAGATGTTAAAAATAAATTGATGAAGAAGAATTTGTTTACCACTCATTAATGTCCCCCTTAAAATTGAATATACATATTTACCACCACAACCATGTACACATTTTCTTCTTCCGGGAGAAATAAAAACAAATAAAACAAAATAAAATCTATTTTATTTTAAACAGAAAAACCATGAAAACAGTGCCTTTGGGAAATTAATATCCTTTTGAAAGGCACGAGTCAAAGTCACGAGGCAGGAACCCGTGAGTTGAGCATTTAAGAGTTGCCAAGTGCAACGTGGGATAAAAATAAATACAAACTACGACTTTGCAAAGCAGTAGAAAGACAAAAAAAAGATACAAACAGAGTTTTTGTGCATTATTTGAATTTAAAGTGCGTTTGTTTTACCGTTCCGTCTGACAAAGCAGGACAAAAAAAACATGCAGGATAAAAAGAAAATGAAATGAAATTAAATTTTTGAGGCAAAAGGAAAAATGTATAAATAAAAAACATGCATGCAATATATCAGCAGCATAAACGTTGATCTACAATTACACATTTTATTTTACATTTAAAAAAATTGTTGTGCTTACTGATACACACATTCACTCCATCACATATACATGCATGCATTTGATGCTTCAGCCATTCGTTAGCTTACACTGAAATGCGGCGCACAGTGGTCTTAAAACATTTTAGCTTGAATTAATTTTAGCTTGAAATTAATACACTGAGAGAGTTTCGATTCATAAATCGAATAATATGATATCGTTAGATTTTTTTCACAATTCTAATGAAAATTTCCACAATATATGTGAAATTTCCCGATTCGCTTTATTAGCTTTCATAGTTTCGTTATACAAAAACTAAAAAAAAATAGATGAAAATTTCAAGTTTTTGAACATCACAATTTTAATGAAACGTATTCATTAGATTAATTAAATAATTTCATTAAGATAACGAAATAGTTCCATTGAAAACTGATATAATTTCGTGAAAAGCATGAAATATTTTCGTTAGTTTAGCAAAATTATTACATTGGATCAATGAAATAATTTTATATATTTAGTGAGACTTTCATTAAAGGAGTTTTAACGAAACCAGTTTCATTAATCCAACGAAGACTGACGTTGGTTGATTTTTAATAAAGTTTTTCATTGGACTAATGTTGAATTTATGAGGAAAATTCGCAGAGCATTCAAACCGTCTCCTATAAAGCAGACGATGAAAATCAGCATTAGAAGTTGTTCTGAAATGCATTCGTGTCCATCGTACGCATTTGTAGCGTGGAATTATCAATAAATTAAAAAATCAGTAAAACAGTTTAATTTTAAGCCTATCTAATAATGTAATAATTTTATTATATAAATAAAATAGTTTCATTAATATAATGAAATAAATTCATTAAAATAACGAAAAATTTCATTAAAATTATGAATGAAAGAATGAAGTATTTTCACTAAAATAATTTTTGCGAAACTTGTTTCATTAGTCCAATGAAGCGTGACGTTGGTTGAGTTTTAACTAAGTTTTTCATTGCTTTAATGTCGTAAATCAGAGATTTTATGAGGAATATTCATTTAGTGTAGTTTTTGAGCCATTGATGATATCTTAGTAAAATTTAGAGCTAAGACAAGCAGGTCCCAGGAACTATAAAACTCGATCACAGCCAGACCCTTCAATTTGGTCACTATTTAATTTTAAAAATCAAATATTTGCAAGATAATCTATGATAGGAGTATAATATCTCTTGTAATTTGAAGTATAAAAACCTAATTATAATAAGGTGTTTGATATCATAAGACCTGTAGTACTAGGAAAATACACTAGAAACCCTAAATATCTTCAATAGCTCGCAATTTACCAAATTATTTTCAAATACAAACGTTTGCAAACCACTGTAATGCGTGGTTGTGACAACAACAAACAAAAGACATATGAATAAAGATATATGTACATTCATACCTTTTGCACAAACTCATACTGCCTGTATGAACATAAATGTTTTCACTTGTATCCTTACAGCATTTTGTCGCTTATTACAACATCAAGTTTTATATAACAAATGAATGTTTATGGGAAAATTTTTAAAAGAATTTATTCGCCGGTATTTAAATATAAAGAAGGTTTGATCTGACAAAGCATATAGCGGTAGCGGTACAAAATATTTAAATCTACTAGTGCCCAGTGAAAGTGGAACTTCCACAGAAATCGATAAGATCCTGAACTTGTGATCCTAGACTGTGCTACCAGTCCGGATCATTTCTAACCATACAAGTATGCAAGGTTTTCGACTGGAGCAACATAAAATTGTTTCTTATGTTATTTAGGGCGCTGAATTCCAATCTGCACTCGCTTTCTTTAAATTTGTTCTAGTTTCGAGTTATACTGTTATGTAAAAATGAAGCAGTTGCACGACAAATATTAAAACAACTTGACAACGGGTTGTCCTACTCACTTACACCAAAAATACAAAACTCGACAACAATTTTATCTTGAGGACAGGCAAACATTGATTTTTTATCTGCTTAATAATTTCTGATATATCGTGAAACTTAAGCCAAAACAAATTTTTTTTAATGAAAATTTTTGTTTTTAAAAAACTTATAAAACAATTATAGTTCTTCAAACAAAACCCGACTATAATGTTTTAGCTTCACGGCAAATAATTGTGCAAAGTTTCACAAGAATCAGTTGAGTAGAAGTATTTAAAATAAATATTTACTTTTCATGGGCGTGCCACTTCCCTCTTTGCTAGCCATAATGTTGTACATAACGATAGCTAAATGTGTATACAAACTTTCATAAGAATCGGTTTTGTAAAAAGTTGTCACAAAGAATGTTTGCTTTTCATGGGTGTGGCACTGCCCACCTTTCTAGCCATAATATTGTATTGCAACGATGACAAAATGTGTATGCAAAGTTTCATAAGCATCGGCTTACTAGCAGCAGTAGAAAAGAAATTTGTAATTACTTTGTATGGGCGTGACCACCGCCACTTCCAACGGGACCAATCTGAAAGTACATCCTTCGAAATATATAATAAATCCGAAATCTGTTTATAAATGGCGGAGTTTTGAGGGAATGAACACACATAAGAAAAAAATACATGACGAATTGATTACAAACCAAAAAATAGGGGTGCTATAAGTTTGTAGTATGTGTCTGTGCATCTGTGTGGATGTACAAGACAACGTACACACTCTAAAACATTACTTCAAATTTACGATCATATATTGTCTAAATTTGTGTTGAAAATTTCTCCTTGTCTAAAATTACATCGATTTTATAGTTATTTTATTAAAGAAAAAATCTTTCAAATTAAACATATTTAGTCCAAGTGGAAAAAATTTAACATAAAGTATAATACGGCTATGGCGGAATGGTAGGTACGTCAGACTATGAGTCGGGAGGTCGCGGCTCAATCCTGCGCGCAGCCAATCGCTTTTTTTAGTAAAAACATTTTGTTAAAAAATAATGCGTGTGTAACTTTAGGTCGATAATAATCTGTAAAGTGTTGCCGACTATTATCGACCTAATTTTCAACAAAAGTGTTTTAGAGTGCAGCCAAAACGGCTGAACCGATTTTGATTTAATTTTTTTCTGTTTAACAGGTAACTTGATCGAGAGTGTTCTTAGCTATGTTTGAAGACAAGCGGTCCAACCGTTTAAAAGATATCATATCTTTTATAGATGCATCCTGTTGAATCTGTGTGCCTTTGATAGCGTAGCTACACTCTAAAATACTTTTGTTGAAAATTAGGTCGATAATAGTTGGCACCACTTTACAGATTATCATCGACCTAAAATTACACACGCATTATTTTTGAACAAAATGTTTTTACTAAAAAAAACAATTGGCTGTGTGCAGGTTTAAACCGCGATCTCCTGGCTGATAGTCTGACGTATCTACCATTCAGCCATAGCCGTATTATACTCTATGTTACATTTTTTCCACTTGGACTTAATATGTTTAATTTGAAAGGTTTTTTCTTTAATAAAATAACTACAAAATCGAAGTAATTTTAGACAAGGAGAAATTTTGAACACAAATTTAGACAATATATGATCGTAAATTTGAAGTAATATTTTAGAGTGTAGACTTTATCCAAAATCTTCTAGCCTACGTTTGAAGAAAATTAGTCCAGCCGTTTTGAAGCTCTAATTTATTTTCTTCTGAGGTTTTTAAAATTTTTGATTTAATGGTATTTTGAAAAAAATTTCACAATTTTACTACATATTACACTGTACAACACAAAAAACATGAGATGGTTCTAACGACTGATTCCAGAAGAGTGCACCAAGAAAACACATACATGTATCAGCGTTTTGAAAGTTTACATCTAGGACTAATTTTAGGGGGAGTTAAAGTTCCCGTCTTTTGCAAATATTTATAGTTACTCAGCTTAGGAAATTTTGTAAGCCTTAAATTTGAGATATTAGACGTGCTCAGCACTTTTATGTTAAACACCATGAGAAAATTTTTTTTGGAACATTTTAACCCTCTAACTCTTCGTTGCATGGTTATTTTTATATTTTTCTTAAGTCAGAGGCGAAAACTCTCCTTCAACGGCGTTATAGCGGGCTGGAATATTATACAAAAATATTTTTTTTTCATGAAATTCTACTATAAATCCTTGAACACACCCAAGTTTCACACTCAACTTAAAATCTTAAAATGTGTTTAAGTGTTTATTCACAATTATTACTAAACATACAGGCATGTTCTGAAAATCACTTTTTTTTTAAGAGAAGTAACACAATCAGGCAATTATGCCTACCAGTTAATTAATTAATGTGTTACCTTCTTTAGGAAAGGGATAGTGTAGAGAGAACAGGTGGTGAAGTGGAAGAGAGATAGAAAGCTTAATTCATTTACAACCCTGCTATTGCGCGTATTTTTTTTTTGTCGAGCAGTGTTGCAAGCCCCTCTGGTGTCAAGGACAGGCATTGAGTTGTTTAAGCTGTGTAGCTATTTTATTAATTATTTTACTTCGCCGACGGTTCTGCTACAATACCGACGAAGGAGGGTGCTGTGAAGTGCATTAGGATATGTTAGTATTAATCGCTGATGGTACTGCCAAGGTGATCAGTTATATGAAACCGGCCAGCTAACAGGCTGACAATTTCAAATCACTTGACATTTCTTAAGAATTTTGCTTTGAACTGTGTAATAATATGATTACATACACTTAATATGATTTGTTCTTTATTAGTTCTTGTAATAAAATTAATTATTTTACACAGAAGAACCTTAAAATTTACTAATTCGGGATGAAATTTTTAGTAGTCATCCCGATAAGTCGTGATTTAGAACAATGCAAATTACGACTAAAAATTAAATATCTCGTGATTTTCAGAACACCAAAAAATCGTTCGGGTGATTTTAAAATCGTTCGTGGTTTGAAATCACCGTGATTTCAGAAAATGCCTGATAGAATAGAACATTTCCTTACGTTTAAGGTATAACATGTGCTCAGTACATTTATATAAAACATCACGAGCATCATTTTGTTGCAACATTTCAGTCTGCTATATCGCCGCTGAAGAGGAGTTGTTTGCTCCTTTTTTCGGAAGCGGACCGAAGGGCCCAGACAACGTAGAGTTTGCGAGCTAAAATGTTCCTGGTAGTATTTTACATAAAAAACTATCTTCTATTTTACCTTAAACGAAAAGCTTTCAAGATTTTCTGTTCCGAGTCACTATTAGAATAGTGCAAAATGAGGGCAAATTTAAGTCGCCAAAAAAAAAAATAAAGATATCCTGCACGTAATTTTTCAAAACGCCGATACACGTATAAATTTTTTTGATACCCACTACCAGAATCAGTCATTACATCCTTGCAATTTTGAAGAAGAAAACTTTATTTTGTAGTACAGTGTAATGCAACTCCTATTCTTTTCATTAAATTAAATTAAGTTCCTACAATATTATGAACAAACTTCCTTGCAATAGAAATTGCATTACTTTAATAAGCATAGAGGAGGATAAGCTTAAAAAGTGTACATACATAGTTTACAAAACATATTCATAAATAATTAATTCCTTTAAAGTACTGCCATACCAATCATGTAGATGAAACATTTATTCATACAATTGTTTTACTGCTTCCTTCCATTTAGTAGTTTATACCGTCTCTAGTTCTATAAAATCTGCAACTGTGTGTCAGTTGTCTCACATTTAACAGTGACGAAGAAAACTGAGTTAAGGAATAGCTTTGAGGTAAATATTTAAATACAAACAAAATTTTAAAGAATACATATGGATATATTTATGCGCTATTTTTGAAAAATGTACAGAAATATTATATCTTATTTGATCGATATTTTCAGGACGAAAATAAAAGCTAAAATAAGATGGAACACATTTTTATTATCGACTATAATCACAACACACTTATGTGCTAGTGTGTAGTTACTTTTAACTATTATGATGTAAGTTTACGCTTTAATGTAGATTTTAATTTTGCCAGTATATTTTTTTTACATTTTATATATTTTTCGTTTATAAAAGTTTCTCATTATATTATTGTTTTTCATATTAATTTTTTCAACTTGCTTCTCTCTCATAAGTACTCATAAATTTATTATTTTGTCTAACTTCTCATTTTTAATTCATTCATCCGTATTGAAATTATATAACTGGAATTTTTGATATGAGAGCATAGGATTAAATCAGTTAATACGGTGGAAAAATCTGTGCGTTAAGATATTAAAGAAAAATTAAATAGCTTTAACAAAACATGGCTGATTTTTATTTATAAACCTTTTCTTGTGTCCGTTGAAAGTATAGTAATACATTTTATGCTAAGAAAACATATATTCGAGAACGAAATCAATTTATCATTATTTAAGATGTTATAAATGAAGGCATAATACTATATAGTCTTTTTCTCTTGTGCAAGACTGTGTATCACGTATTGAAAACACAGAAGGAAAATACTGTTTATAATTTCTTCATATCAAAAAGCTTGTCCAAACTGATTGATGTCTCATTTGAACATAAAAAAAACTATGAAATCATTAGAAGACAAAATCAAAATTATTTTGACAAATAATAGAGAAAATAATTTTTTCAATCAGTTCTTGTTTTTCGTAGTTTTTTCCATTAGGCATTACTCTTTCTTAGTACGGTTAGTAAGGTTTTCAATTTATTTTAATTGCTGAAATTATAATGAAAACATCTAAACTTAAGGAACTTGTCCTGAGGTGATTTCTTTAATACTAGTCAAATTATTGTTCTTTAAAAATATATTTTTTACTTGGAAAAAATCTGTTTCTTCAATGAGAGGTTTTTCTTAACATCTTTCTTCTCTTTTCATCGTTCGTGATCCGGGAACATATTTTACTATTCCCATTTTTATGCTTAAAAGCATTCATTGTGACGTCAAAAATCAACTAAAGGAAGAAAGAGAGTTGATATTTTGAGCATATAATTGTGGAGCTACAAAAGAAGCTTGGTGAAAAAATGAGCGGAAACGAAGCATTGTCACGTCGAATGACCATATAAAACTTAAAAGGATGATCACAGTAAAAAAAATAGAAAAACAGTGTACAATAAAATCAAATTCTTTTACAAGGTTCTAACGACGGATTCGCATAGAGGGCACCAAAAAATACATGCCTTTATAGGCACTTTAAAGGAATGCATCTAGGACTCTACTGACACATAATACTGACTCGGCATAGGAAATCTTGTAAGCGTTAATGTATAAGATGAGTTCAGCAATTTAATGTAGAATATTTTAACCCTCTACCTCTTCGTGATATGGGTCTTTTGATACTTTCCTAAATAAGGAGGACAAACTCCTCTTCAGCGACGATATAGCGCACTAAATGATTTATACATTAAACGTAAGGCTTAGAAGGTTTACAATGCCGATTACTATTGTGAAAAAGTAGAGCAATTTCAAAATTTTTCGACACTCTCAGGACCTAAAATGAGCCGTAGATGTAAATTTTCAAAAAAAAAAAATAATTAGGTAGTAGCAAGAGCCAGTCACCACACCACTCTCCTCACTTTTAGTGCTAGATCTAGCACTTTTTTTCTAACCTGGCACTAACGTCTTTCAAAAAAGTGCTAAGTGCTAGTTTAGCACTTTTTTTCAAATTATCTGGCATTTATTGCTCTTTTTTATTTTATTAAATTGATACATTTTCAAAAGATAATACCTGGAACACTACAAAAATATCTCTATATTTTAGATGCCAAAGGTTTTTCGTTGTCTTTATTCATTCTTATCATTCGTTGTCTATTGACGAGAAATAAATAACCGACAGGAAACAGTGCGAAGTATTTGATCGGGTCAAGCTTGTTATAAACGAATCTAATTTCTCTATGTAAAAAATTAGTGCACATTAATTATTGAGCTGTTCAATACTAAAAAAATACTAAAAAGTAGAAATAAACTTGCAAATTCGATTTATGAAAATCCTTTTCAGGACTCGGCAAATTGTTTGATGCCGCTAAAATAGAGCATTTATTTATTTTATTACGCTTAGTAAAAAGCAAAATTAACTATAATTGTTCTAAATTTCCCACATATTAAAAAATTTAATTTAAAATGTTAACTGATTTTAGCACATTCTTTCGAACTGTAGAACATTTTAGTTTTTTTTCGGGCAATTAGCATTTTACTCTTTGATTTTATGGCAACACGGAATATAGGGCATTTATCAGACTAAAAGAAAATCGTAGGACGTTGTTGGCTACAGATAACAGAAATTCGACGCGTCCCAAGATTTAATTTTTGTCTGATCAATACCCTACATTGGTCCAAGGATTCCCAAAAACTAGAACAAAAATCTCCCCAAAATCCCAGAAGTTCACCGAAAGCGTTAACAGTGATGTCTAAAGGAATTTAACCTTCGCGGCGGAATTTCACCTTGAAATCTGAGACAGCGTTAATGTAACATGTCCACATCATTTTTTATTTTTGTTTCATATTTTCGTTACCAGTATTTGTCACCAGTATTTGTTAAACGTAGTTGGTTCATGTTTTGTGTATAATTTTGGAGATTTTTTTCAAAATCATCAAAGTTGTTCTAAATAGAATTAATATTCTATTGTGTTCTTTGAAAATAAATATATTAAATTTAAACAAAAATGTATTGAACGTTACCTGGACAAAATGATCCATCTTGGAGGATATTCACATATTACGTAACGCTCCAGGTGGAGCGGGCGGGAATGTTAAGATTGGTTACGGAGTGGAAATTTTGTTCTGAAGTTTTTGTAAAAAGGGTTACGAAGAGGATGTGGTTCTAAAATCAGCGAAAATAGCGCTACGTAATATGTGAATAGCCCCTTGGTGGCTGTTAAGTGTAATTAATGTTTGTGCTCTGAAAATATATGAAATTTCTAAAAAAAAAGTTATTGAACGTAACTTTATTTCTAACGTTTTAGAATGATAAAAAGAAGGTAATACCAGCGGAAAACTAAAAACGATATACAGAAAAGCTAGTGGTGGGAAAAGTCCGTTATAAAGCACTTCTAGTTTAAGAAAAGAAAGGTATCTGGAAAAAACTTTGAGAATTTCGGTAATGGGAAGTAGTTTTTTACGAATTTAATGGGTTACAAGGTAATGACTGCTACACACAGAAAAATTTTATATTAAAATTATCGAAAACAATTTTAATTTAACATTTCTCGGTAGTGATTTCACTTCATATATGTTTCAGGTTAATCAGCAGGTTTTTAAAATAACCTACAAAGAAGAATAATCCTTTTGAAATAACTATATTGCATGTTGATTTAATATTGCAGTACAATTAGATCAAAATGAAGTTGATACTGAAATAATACGAAGAATAATGTTGAATCAAAGCTATTTCAAGTTGAAACAACGTGAATTTTATCAAAGTTATTTCCAGTTGAAACAACATGAATTTAATGTAGCCATTTTAATAATTAATTTACTTATACATTTTACATTAGCTTCAAACTTTACTTTAGACAAACACTAAAAAAATACCATCATATATAACATTAATTTTATTTTAATTCAACATGATTTAATTGATGATTTAACATAACTTAACTTTAACTTATATAATTACCATAAAGGGGTTATTTCACCACTTTTTATGGAATTAGTAAAGAAACACATTTTTTCGAAAGAGAAGTAATACTCAGGCAATTAATGCAATGCCACACTAATACACATGAGAAAAAGTCATGCCCTGAACAGGCATCGAACTCATGTAATTGGTATTGTTTTATTCAATTTGTAAGTTCATTAATAGAAATGTAAAAATGTGAAAGAGAATGGAAATGCCTCGATGAATGCTAATATGTGAATAATTAAAACAAGTACATACACTCAAAATGAGAATCATGCATAGTATACGTCTATTAATATTATATTTAATATAAAAAAAAATTTTAGTTTTATTGTGAAGATTTCCCAAGAAATTCAAATAGAAGTTTACTTCTTCATCATTGCAATTGCTCAATTTTATACTATTTGTTGCCCTTTGACAATTATTAATAAATGTTTCTTTGTCTTTTATTTGCAATTTACTTCCATTAATGCATTTTCATATAAATGCCATCCCTTTTTGTTCTCTTTTTCGTTCACTATGGAACGATTTTGTTTTGTTATTTTTTTTTTGTTTTAGCTTCGTGCACAGTAAACAGAACTTTCATTTTAACAGTTTCATAAATTTTATGTCATAACATTTTTGGCCAAAAATTTTCAAACAAAAACTGTGTGCGAATAAGATCCTGACAGGAATAGAAAACGCCGACTTACACATAAAGAGTTCGATGCTTGTTTTGGATCACACTTGATTTTAAATTTTATTAAATTTATACTGATTGCTGTGGTAATATTGATCTCCTCCTGATGTTTAGTAATTGTAATTGTAATAATACACTACCAGTAAAAACTTCAAGTTTTTACCTATAACGTTTCCATATGTCTATGGACTATCGATGCATGTGTAGAACCGTAAAAAAATTATAGCAAAACAAATGGCTTCGCTCTACTGTATACGAGTATTGTAAAAAATTCACTATTTTATTTTAATTTGAATTTGTTCTCTAGTCTTGTGTGTTAATACAACTTAAATAAAGTTTTTTTTTTTGTCATTCAATCCTCAGATCTCTTTGGTCTTTAACAATTTGCTAGTTTGTAGCAAAAACATTAAACAATAAACTACAATAATAGAAAGTTTTTTAAAATGAAAAAACACATATAAACAAAGAGAATAAAACTTTGAAAATTTTCTAATTGAAGAGCTTAGTGCAGTAGCCATTTAAGCCAAAAATTAAATGAAAAAGACTGGAATTTAAACAATATATTAAACAAACGAAAATTTTGAATTTTATTTTCAGACAGTCATTTGTTTGAAATATACTTGAAAATTTAATAAATCGTTTATTCGATGCAGTAAATGAGTTAATCCACCTCAAATCAAATAAGAAAAAAGTTAAGTGAACCTCACCCTGTCCTATTTTAATGAAACTTGTTAGGGACTTTTTTTAATAAAACAAAAACAAGAATATCAGCCATGTCACAGAATACCATTCCGATCGGAAGTGGTTTCAATTCCGTAAGATGCTTCGTCAGAAAACGAAAAACGAAAATTTTCTTCGTAATCAAACCACTTTTAAATTTCAAGGTGAAATTGAAAAACACTTTTCTACAGACTTCATTTGCAGTAAATATTAAAAAACGTGCATACATACTTTTGGGAGCGTCAAATAAATATTTGGTAATGAGCTTTTCATGTTAATAAAAAGCTTAATGTGAGCTTTGCATCTAAAAACAAGAGTAAACAAACGCCTCAAGGTATAAGAACTTTATCATTGTAAAAACGAAATACAAAATAAACGGAATCTAAAGCACCAACTACGGAATCAAAACCAATCCGAACGGAATCTATGACATGACTGTATGTCTGACTTTTGTTACATAATTACAGATATCTCAAGAAATGTTTGAGTTACACAGTTCAGTAATATATCGCTTGAAAGGTAATCAGATGCTCTTCATAATGATATAATTGAGGGGCTTAAAAGCAAAGGAGTACAAGAGCAAAAAAGAAAATTCTGAGTAATTAAGTATTTTGTTCCCATGCATTTCCATACAAAATATTTTTGGTTTCGAATACATACAGGCGGTTGAGGTCATCGTACAGGTCTGAAATTTTGTAGAGTAATAGATATTGGTATTAACTGTTGATTCCTTTGGCACTTGTACCCCTTTGCTTTTCAACCCCTCAATTAAGATCTTATCGAACCGCATTCAATATTAATATATCTGTGGTCACAACCCTTAACAGCTTTAGTCGAGGTAGAACAAAATTTAATTTTTGGTGCGATCAAGTCTATTTGTGTCTAAGTCAGCTCGCTACCAATTTTTTAAGTGCGTAATTTTTTTAAGACGACAATTAGCTATAAATAAGTTAAAAGAAAAACAAACTGGCGACTCATTTTAAGTGAGTTTTTAATATTTAAAACAACTATCCCGAAAAATTTTTAAAACGACTCAAGCGGAGATGTGTTTTGTTTGCCTTTAGCCCCAAAGGTGGTAAATTTACCACCTTTCAAACTTTTATTAAATTACGGGATTCCGTAAACCGATTCTGGTAGAGGACACCAAAAAAATATACATATGTCGGCGTTTTGCAATTAAAGTTTCCACCTTTTGGCGTGATCGTGCGGCATATCGGTATATGAAACTATGTGATCTTTACATCTGATGTGTAGGGTATGTTCAGCAACTTTGTAGAAAATATTAAGGTAAACATTTTTCTGGAACATTTTAACCCTATAACTTTTCGTTTTATTGGTCTTTTTGATTATTTCTTAAAAAAGGGACAAAAACCTCCCATTCAGCGGGTATATAGCGCGAAAAAATCTTCTACAAAAATGTTCCTCTTGGTCTTGTACACAAAAAAGCTACACACATATTATACCTCAAACGTAAGGCTTACAAGATGTTCTATGCCGAGTACGAAATGTGCATAAGAACGAAATTAACCCTTAAAAACACATTTTAAGTTTTCAATGATTTCTAGAGTCCAAGTTAAGTGTGGAGCTCGGGTCTTTTTAAAGACCTATAATAGAATTTTATGTCAAATATTTTTGTAGAATATTAAAGCCCCCTATACCGCCGCTGTCCCCTTCAGACCCATTTTTCAGGCATGAGCAAAAAGACCCACAAAGCGAAGAGTTCGAGGGTTAAAATGCTCCAACAAAAATTTTCTCATGGTGTTTTGCATAAAAGTGCTGAACAAATGTTATACCTTAAACGTAAGACTTACAAAATTTTCTATGCCGAGTACTAACTATGAATAAGTATGAAGTTAACCCTTAAAAATAGTTTAAGTTTTCAATGACTTCTGGTGTACAAGTTGAGTATGGTGCTTGTTTGCCTTTGAAAAGCTATAGTAAAATTTTATGGCCAACATTTTTGTAGAATATTTTATCCCCGCACTCCCCCTTTTTAAGGCTGTTTTTTACGATTTGTTATAAAAGAGCCACAAATGATCGTTAAGTGGTGGAGTTAGACGGTTAATTTGTTCCACAAAAATATTTGCCATAATATGTTCTACAAAGTTGGTGAACATACCATACATCTCAGATGTAAAGAACACATACTTTCAAGTACCGATATGCTGCACGATCATGCCAAAAGGGTGAAACTTTAACCCACCCTAAATTAAAATTCCGATGTGATTTTGCAAAATGCCAACACACGTTTATTTTTTTTTTTGTCTCCGCTACCATATTTTTTTTCGTGTTGTACAGTGTTATTATATTCAAAGTTATAAATAAGAATTAAAAAAATTAATCCAATTTTCAAAATTAAAATCTCTGTTTCTTCGGGGTACCCCCGTAGTGTAGTAGATAGTGCGCTAGAGTATTACAAAAAGGGTTAAAGGGTGTGCTTGTTTTTTTAATAAAAAATTGCAATTTTAAAATTATCCAAAATGTATATGGTTGATTTCCATTTCAAATGCTTTTTTCGTGTCCATTGGAGCTATAGTAAAATATTTCATGAAATAAACGCTAAATTGGAAAATGAAAGCTGCTTTAGCATGATTTAAAATAATGTAAATAAATGTAAAAAAAAAAAAATTTTTTTTGTGTAAGACTGTCCATTATAATGTGTGAAAAACAAAGAACGATAATACTGTCTATACTCTCTTCATACAAAATGACGTGTCCGAACTGGTTACTAGTTCTCGGGATTCAGTCACGAGACTTGTCTTGTGACAGCTTCTCTTCTCTCTTGGGTACTTATTCTAAAATTATTTTTTTCAATTTGAATTAGTTTTCGCTAATTAATCTTCATCTTTACTTAACAGATTCGTGATAGCGTTGAGAAAATATAATTCTGTAATTTTATGCTTTGAATAGCATTGGCCACTAACACAAATTTATTAATAATTGTGTAATATTGTTTAATTAAGACTACATAAAATTACAATCAGAATAATATTATGTAAATTAATATTTTTTATTTATATGTGTATTTATTTCACACAGTTGCTTAGCAACAAAATCATGTAACTAAATGAAATATTTAATTAAAATAAATCCTTTTGATTATATGTAACATGTATGATTATAATAATTACGATAAAGGCAAAACATTTCATTCTCTAACTTAATCAAAGTTTTATACAATCAAATAGATATTAATATTAATAAATTAAATAGAATATAGTCAATAGAAAAAAGCAAATAATTAAAAATATTAATGAAAACTTATGCAATAAATTTTCTAAAATCAGCAAAACTTTTGAAACAAAGCAGATTTAAGAGTATATATATATATATATATATATTTTTTTTTTTTCTTTGAGCAGAAATTTCCGTAATTTAGATTAAAAATAATAAGAATTTTTACCAGAGAGTATGTACAACACCAAAAAATAGCATGGACCTAACGACTGACAGATTTGCTGCCCTTTACCAGAATCAGTCCTTAGAACCACGCTATTTTGAAAAAAAAAATTTTTTTGTTATACAGTGTAATAAGAAGAAACAATAACTCTTTTATTGTTTACCATTAAATAATTCGATAACAATTGCCAGCCATATGAAATTTAGAAAAAAACATGTTAAGGTCGGCTTATGAGAGGATATTACGCGGCCTTCTTGCTTGTTCCTTTCTATCCTAGTGTTATCAGATTTAATTATGTATTCCTGTATTCATTCCTTTGCATGCAAAAATAACTTGAATTAACAAACTCAAACCTAATTCAATAATTTTTTCATTAAACTAAAATAAGTCGAAATAAATACTAATATTAATAACCTTTTATATAATGAGTTGTTTTTACACAGAAAAAATTACCACCGAAAAATTTCCAATCAAAAGTTTGTCTAAATATAAATTTAATTTTCACTAAATGTTCTTTACTGAACCAATGAATTTTTTGTTTGACTTTTGTTTAGAACGCAAAGGCCAAAGTAAACCCAGTTTTCAGTGTCGTAAAAAACAGCCCAAATGACGACATACATACAAATAACAACAACAACAACAACAATTATAGCAAAAGGAATGCGATTGTACCAAGTTAGTTTACTGAAGATTTTTGAGTGAATCAATTCGTTAATGTCGTTGCGTTAATTCTATTTCATTTTTTTAGAGTCTTTAGATAACCATTCAGACTTGAACATATTTAACAAAGTGAAATTTCATAAAATCTTAATGGATGATAATGATGACCTAGACAAAAATTTTGTTTGATATATTACAAAAAATCCAATGAATATTTTTGATTGATTAAGTAAACTATTTTGTTTAGTATTTGTTAGTATTTTTAGACTAATTGTTTTATAAATGCAGACAAAAATATCGTTTCATATTTTTGCGAAAGTCCAGTAAATCTTTTTGATTGATTTTGTAAAATGTTTTGTTTACAATTTGTAAATATTTTTAGACAAATTGTTTTATAGATTTAAATAGTTTGTTCACTGATAAAAAAACACGTTTTATTTCAATGAAATCTTTGAGATACTTTTGTCCATATTTAGAAATTTGCTTATAGCGCTCTTTCTAGACAAAATATTTACTATTTTCTTGAATTCCTTTACTGAAAATAATATTTAGTTTTTTCTGTGTAAGTTAAATTGTTTTAAAATACTTGCACTTTAAGTTTGGGTAACGAAATAAAGAAAAAATTTAAATCTATGGTTTTTATTAAGAAATATTTATTATTGCATTTAACTTGAAACAAAAAAAAATAGTTAAATTTATATTGAAATAGTATTTCGACTCTATCATGCATAAATTCAGATCACTGTCACATCAAATTTTTGGCATTTCAAATAAATATTTCATATATGAACATTCTTATATTACCTGTTGCCATGCATGTGTTGTGATGACGCTAATGTTGATTATGCTAGTGCTGATAAGAAGTGCCACATACTCATGTAAATAATATACATTTCGCTAATTTTGAATGTATAAAATTTCCTGCAAACATTCTTTTCAGCAGTCGTATAATTAGATTCTAATAATACTGGTGTTATAATTTACAAAATGTCTTAGATCATTTGCTACTCATCCGTATTTGGTTAAACAAACGTATTTATTTATGAACATACATACGATATACATATGAATGAACACACATTTATGAATATACATACGTATCAAATTCGAATGGAATGTTTTATATCGTTACTCCAAATATTAATTACTCAAATGAAAACTATTCAGGAAATTTTTCAATAGAACAAAAGAATGTTCTTATAAAACATAAACTGTTTACTACTTTTGGTCTTGCAAATGAAAAATAATGGAAAATTTTTAATAACCACATTTCTCTGGCGTTTAAGCAGACGGCACTTATGTAGTCCAGAATTAGCCAAAAAAAAATATAACTAACGCTGTACAACACAAAACATAATAATATGGCTCTAACGACTGATTCTCGCAGAGAGCACAAAAAAATATGAACATATATTGGCGTTTTGAAAGTTTACATCTAGGATTCATTTTAGGGGTAGTTGAAGTTCCCCCCAAATGTTCACATAGTTGTAATGACACGGCATATCTAAATCACCACGAGAAATATTTTTGTGAAAGATTTTAACCTTCCCACTTTTCGGTCTATGGGTATTTTTGTCCCTTTCTCTAAAGAATATGGCTGAAAACTCCGCATACAGCGTGTTGAAATATTCTACGAAAAGATTTGCAATAAGCAATAGGAGCCTTCCATAAAAAAATGGAAATCTGAATAATTTTTTGTATATACTTTTGCTCCTATATAGTGAGATTATGTTCTCATCTAAAATAATTTATATAAATTATAACTAATAGATCACATTTGTTTTAATTACTATTAATTTTTTAAGAATAACAGCAAGTAGTATCAATTGCACTCAAAATATTCCGTACTTAAAATTAACTGAAATTGCAATATAAAATTAATTAAAACTCAATTAAAAACCGGTGTACTTATTTTTCATTTAAGTTTAACAAAAAGTTTATTCAACTTTAAATGTTAAAAAAATAACAGATTTAAAATCATAAAAATGAATGATTCCTTATTTGTTTGGATCAATTTAACTGTCAAAAGAACTAATAGCAGCTTCTGCTATTTTCTCTGTTAAATAATCAACCTCAAGTTCCGTAAAAATGGTTGATTTTTGCTTTAATTTTAAATGTTAAGAAGCTTATTATTTCGTATCTTTAATTATTATTTTATTAAATTTATATTTTACTCACTGTTTGTTATATTAACTTCTACTGGGATCGAACAAAGATCGTTCGGGTTTGAAATCCAACGTATCAACCATCTGGCCAAAGCATAGTATGTAAATTAGCTGCACGAAGACAACATAAACTTACTCAATTTTATGCATTTAACATTACAAATTAAAAAAAATACACGCATGGTCTTGGCTGAAATTGAACATGCGACCTCTCGTTTAATAGTCTAACGTACTAACCACTACACCACTGACTTTAAATGTGTATTTACATAATTTCAATAAATACACGCATGGTCTTGGCTGAAATTGAACATGCGACCTCTCGTTTAATAGTCTAACGTACTAACCACTACACCACTGACTTTAAATGTGTATTTACATAATTTCAATTGCAATTTCCGTTAATTTTACGTACAGAATATTTTGTGTATTTGTATGTGTGTGTTATTTCTATGGATGTACTGTTTTGGTACTTATACATAAACAACGGACTATATTGAAAGCAAAAGAAAATCCGTATGTGTATTTAGTTTTTTTTTATCAGTTAAAAATAAGATTGCTTAGAATTTTAAATGTTTACTCTTTTAAAAATGATTGCACGGAATACTTCTTGAACAAAATACATTCCGTTACTGTCATAATATTGTGAGTGTAGTTTCAAAAACTAGTATGATTTATATGCCAAATTTATATATTACAGAGATAACAGGAATTTCCACTTTCCACTTTACTAAATGTAAAGAAAAAGTTTCGGAATGCAGAAATACTTATCTGCCAAGAAAACTGTATTAAACTATTGATTCTTGTTCATTTTATAGATGTAAGTTCAACTATGGCCTGTACGTGGCGAGATTTTTCTGTACGTGACAATATATAAAAACGTATTTTTAATTATAAATATCTGTTTTATTTATTTTTATTTTTACCAGCAGCAAGCTTGATTCTTATTTATAATTTGCTTCTTAAACACTTTTTCCTCATGTGTAATAGTTTTGCTGGAATTTTCACTCATATCAAGAATTTCAAATGTTCGTTGACTGGAACTGTCCCACACGTGACAGACTAAGTCAACTCTTTTTCTTCACTCTTTGATGAACTATTTAAAAAGTTTCTATGTAGGGTTAAAGGCTAGTATGTAGTCTACTAAATTATAGAAAAGAGATTAGTTTTCTGCTTTATCAATTTATATTTATATGTAATATATGCGGTAGAAATAGTTGAATTTGTCTGTACGTGACAGTGGAATGATCCTATAGGTCTTTGAAGACACCGAAGCTCTAGAGTCAACTGTAATGCCAGAAATCATTCAAAACTTAAAATGTGTTTCAGGGAAAATTTCGTACTTATTTATAATTAGTACTCGAAATATCAAATCTTGTAAGCCTTACGCTTAAGGTGTAAGATATACTTGACAATTTTATGTATCACTCCAGGGGTTACGTATTACTCCAGGGGGTTTTATTGATGATTTGTTATGGATTAGATAATTTATACTGAAATTTTTTTCCAAATCGTTAAAAGGGTAAGGGTGAGGGGGCTAAAAACTAAGTGAACTTTATTATTATTCGTACTTAAATTCTTAAGCACGACTTTTACTAAAAGCAAAAAAGAAGAAAAAACTTAAATTTAGAACAAGTTATTTCGTTCGGTGTAAAAAGTAAAAAAAAACGAAAAAAAGTTATTACTGAAAAAAAACATTCTTGCAAGTGCTAGCATTCCATTTAGATGGAAAATAGTAAAATTTCATCATAAATATTTTCCAAATCTCTGTCTCTTATGGCTGTAAATGTGCACTATTGTCATACAAGTCATAAGTAAAATTCATAAATTTCAATATATAATAAACTATCGAAGACTACAAGCATTGATATAAATAAAAAGTGACGATTCGGAAAGATGTAAACTTTTAGTGGCTTATATTTAAATCACTAACTAAACTTATTTTGATTATGGTAAAATAACGATAATAAAATTTGTTGGCAATATGTCAATTGATTTTTACTATGAAGACTTAGCATATGGGTAACTAACTATGTGAATGTAAAAATTAAAATTTGGATTTCTTTAAATCTTCTACCCCAAAGCAATGGGTATTGTTAAAAAAAAACTACTCTAAAAAAAAATTCGAATTAATCAGTTGAAATAAAGACGTGTCTCACGACCATCAGTTTCAGCAAATGCTCTTTTTGTCTGCTTTTATGTCTCGAATAGCTTGTAACTATTAACATAACAATAATTCTGCTTAAAAAAACCATTTCAATGCAAAGATCTTATTGAACAGATTACAAAACAGACGAAATTTTGCGTTAGTTCAACTGGTGTGTTTGTCCATAAATGGCGTTTCTATGAAATTTGGTTCGAGACTAGTTTCAAGCAAGCCATCAACATCATGAAATTGAAATTTTCTTATGTGCATTGGGTCTGTCATTGTGTTGATTGTTGTTAGACTGTTAAAGTGATCAAAGCATAGCACTGATCATTTATCAGGTAGCGATTAAGACTGACATTAATGCACATCACAGCACCCTCCTTCGTCGGATTTGTAGCACAATCGTTGGCTAAATAAAATAGCTAAGAAAATTAGTCCGTCTACTTGGTACTAGAGCCGCTGCAACGCTGCTCTACAAACTTCAACAAAAAACCAGCAATAGCAGATTTGAAAAAGAATTAAGTTTTCTATCTATCTCTCTTCACCACACAGAAAAAAAAAGAATGTAAATCAACATGACCAAAATTTGATTGCAAATCAAATTAAATTTATAAGAAATAATTTGTCGTTTAAGTGTGTTGGTGTTAATTTTCTTTGTTCAGTGCTACAATTCACTACTGTGCTCAGTTGTGTGACTTCTTGTTGCTTTGTTGTTGCTTATTCTTATATAGCCGACAAAAAGCCGACAAAAAGCCGACAAAAAGCCGACAAAAATCGAATTACCAGCGCAAATTTACTGCTGCTGGTTTAAAATTACTATTGTTTCATATAAATTTTAAACGGCAAATTATTAATCTTATTTTAAATCTCTTTAATTTAATATGTTTCAGTGTTAAAACAACTTTGCTATAAACGTGACATTTCATTAAATGCACATGATGATATATAACTTTAATTTGAAATAAATTGTATGTGAAATAATCACTTAAATCACGTTGAATTTAAATAAAGTTAATTTAACATACGATTGAATTTATTAAGTATATATCCAAAGTAAAGTTTGATGATGTTGTGGATTCGTTGGTTAGGTAAGTGGCAGTGGAGTTCAAATCTTGACTTTAGCAGCCAACTACAATACAAGTTTTTTTGATGCCTATGCCAATACAACTAACGTAGGTAAAATAATTAATAAAATAGCAACATTAAAGTAATGTTGTTTCAACTTGATATAACTTTAGTTCAACATCATTCTTCGTGTTGCTTCAATATTAAATTCACATAGTTTAAACTTGAACTAGCTTTGGTTCAACATGATTCTTCCTGTTCTTTCAATGTTAAATTCACGTTGTTTTACCTCGAAATAACTTTGATTCAACATGATTCCTCGTATTATTTCAGCATCAACATTTGTTGATTTAACTGTACTGGAATATTAAATCAATATGAAATATAGTTAATTCAAAAAGAAAAATGTTCTATACAGATTATTGTAAATAATGCTGACTTAACAAGAAACACCTGTGAAGAATAATCATTACCGAAAAATGTTAAATGTTAAATTAAATAGTAAAAAATTTATTTAAGTTAAATTTTCTAAGTTTTGTAAAAGAAATTCACAAATACCATTGAAAACTGTGACTTATATTCTCGAATAGTATGGATTCTAGGCAACAATTTCCATATGGTCTACATGGGCTCAAAAAAAATCTATCAGAGATAGTCAAAACTGTACTTAAGTTCAATTTTCAAAGTTTTGTAAAAAAATTCACAAATACAATTGAAAAATGCGACTTATATTTTCGAATAGTGTGGATCCTAGGCTTTAATTTTCATATGGTCCACATGGGCTACAAGTAAAGATGTGCCTAAACATGGCCAAAATCTCTCAGAGATAGTCAAAACTATACTTAAGTTCAATTTTCAAAGTTTCATATGGTCCACATGAGCTACAATATGGCCAACATCTCTCAGAGATAGTAAAAAATTTACTTAAGTTCAATTTTCGAAGTTATGTAAAAAAATTCACAAATACAATTGAACAATGCGACTTATATTTTCGAATAGTATGGATCCTAGGCTTAAATTTTCATATGGTCCACAAGAGCTACAAGAAAAGATGTGCCCAAACATTTTACTATGACATTTTTTTGTCTGTTCTCTATACACTCCCTGTCTCAAAGAATGTGTCACATTAGTTAATTAACTGGCAGGCATTAATTGTCTGAGTGTATTACTTTACTTTAAAAAAAAAATTTTAAAAAATTAAAATAAATCATTTTAAAATTTTAATTGTTATGGACTTTTCTCGATATTGCTGTTTATTTTGTTAAATATGGCATTTAGATAAAATTCGGAAAGGCAGACAACGACTTTGTAGAAGAATTTTTTTTAATCATATATAGAGTCCGACCGAAACCAGTTTTTTGAGGCCGAGCCCGAACCGAACCTAATATTCGGCAAAAAGGCCGAATCCGAAACTTGCCGAAACGGTTTTTTCATTAAAGCTAAGTACTCTATTCAAAGTTGCGAAAAATGTGGATCAACATTAGTTTTTTCATACGAAAAACATGACAAGTAAACAATTATAATAGCCCTTGAAAGTATGGTGCAATTGTGTACGTTTAAAAAAAACACAATGTGTTTGTTGGAAATTCCACATGAAAAAAGTGGTGCTTATATTATTTCGCATGAAGACTCAAAATGTTGTTGATACATTTCATATGTTTTTCACAAAAGAAACACAGTACTACTTCTGCAACAATTTTTCATGAAAAATTCGTGACAATTTTTTTTATATGAACTTTTGACAGCAGTTCGCACGAAATGACGAACACAGTACCATGCTTAACTGATATTGACATTGTAAAAACTTAACAGATCTGAAAAGTCCTTTATTTTATTAACAACCCTTTTCACAATGTAATTAAAAGTTAACGTGGTCTCTTTAACGGCAAATTCGGCATACAAAACTCTTCGTTAAAGTATACGTTAACGTTTAACTCTACACTGTGAAAAAGGGTGTAAGAGTATTTCTACATACATACAGTGTCAGTCAAAATAATAGTAGAAATTGAATATATTTCATTCCATCGAGCAAATATAAAACTTAACTATTAATGAGCATATGACTAATAAAAAGTTGGCATGAAATTAGCTTAAATGATGATTAGAACTGGAATATTGGGTTCGCTACATATACATTGAGGAGTGTTTTATCACTCTATTGATGACGTCACAAGAGCACCAATCAAAAAATTGAGTTGGAATAACTAAAAAGATTTAAAATCGAATATTTACCTATTTTTGGCACTAAATTTATTCGATTACATTCATTTTTACTAAAGTGAAGTTTTTTTATTTTGAAGTTATTTAAAAAAATAAATTTAAAAAAACATATAATCAATTTCAGTGCAAAATTGCAGAAGTAAATTCGATTGCGAATAATCGATTTATTATAACATAAAATAGATTTTCGATTGGAATCGAAATTGGTTTACCATTCTCTAGTTTATGCTATTTATTTTGGCAAAAAACAGTTGAATATTTTATGTTACTATGTATATGTATCTTTTGGTTGCGCTTTATAAAACTAAGTAAAATTTTCATTAAATTTGAAAAGATATCGGAGGAGTTTCATGGCGGTGACATATTTTAAAATTTGGAAAATACTATTTCGATTAACTTCCTTATTTTTAGAGAATAACCCCCATATTCATAGAATTTAAAATGAGTTTGAAATGCATTTTATGTCAAATTTTTCAGAAAAAATTTTCTTAAAATAGATTTCAAACACATTTTATTTATTTATGAATATGGGGGTAAAAATTTTCGGTTTCGGTATTCGGCTAGAAAATTGGCCTAAGCCGAATATCAGCCGAAACCACAATTTTGGCCGAATCGGAAACCGAAACCGAATATTCGGTCGGACGCATGTACTATATTTATTAAGTTATGAGACATAAAAGAGAAAAAATAGCATTTTCCCAAACTTTGGTGGGCGTGCGACACGCCCTAATCTTAACGGATAGACCTGAACATTTTTCTAGGTTAGTTTTTTTATAAAGACCCGTCGATTTGGATTATGAGAAGAAATCCAAATTTATTTTATTTTACAACCACTCTAGTTTAGCACTAATCTATACTAAAATAGGGCGACAATCAAGTATAACAGGTGCTATTTGATTACATGCCGGTGGCTACTGAAATAGGTGATTGCATTGTAGACAATATGCAACAAGCAAATGGTCCCCTAAAGTTAACAAAAGCCACAATTTCAACTCTAACCATTTTCACACAAACATCCTTCAAGCATCTCAGAACGGTTTTACTTGCAAAGTAACAAAAAAAGTGAGCGAGTTTAAATGTCACAGTATTTTTGACACATATCACTTGTTTTAATGATTACAAAATTTAAAAAGAGATGCTGATAATAATAAACATATCAATTTTATTAAGCGTCTCAATACAAATACATACATTTATGTGTATATATGTATGAATAAGTAGCAATACATGCAAATATAAAAATATGTATGCATGCGTGAAAGCTTTAGGTATGTACGTAGAAAGGATATAAAATGTTATTAGACGGAAATGAAATGTGTGCGGAGTATGTACTGGAAGGTTTCTTTTACATACCAGCACACAAATATCCATATTTACACTTGAGGTATCAAAGGCAATATTAAAAAAAATTTAATATAAAATAAAAATGAACCCAGAACAGCAACATGTTCATTTAAGCTCCTTCGTGTTTTCTTCATTTTCAGAGACAATATTACAAATCAAAGTGTATGTATTTCTACAAGTATTTTCTTCAAGTTGTTTCTATTGTTACATTAGGGAATAGGGATGCGTCTTTCAGAGGTTTTTTCTTAAATTTTTGTTTATTATAATAATGATTAAATTTTATATATACGATAATGTAGGTTACTTAAAAGAACTTTGATGTTTAAAGTAAAGTTGTTAATTTGTCACCCCTAACATTATGTTCAGCAATTATTTAATATGAATACCCTTTGTTTTTATATACATATGTTCACATATACTTATGTACTTAATACATTTATATACGAGTACATATGTATTTGTACAATTGTAAAAACAGTTGTATGTATATGTCAACATGATTGTACTTGATATTATTAACATGATATGTTCATAACATTTCACAAACACATAAATTAGTCAAGGATATGTCAAGTTGTAAGTAGGTAATAATATGTATGCATGTGTGCAAATGTATTTGTGCATATTAACAACATACACTCATGTAAATAGCTCGTAAATATATCTAATATTTAATTTAGATTTTTTTATTTGACTTATTTTATTGCGAAAATAACTTGAAGTTTAGAGTGTGAATGCTTTCAAGTAAACGAACATTAAAAATTACGCGGTTTGAAAGTAAATATGTAATTATTATTAACTGATGCTGCAGCCTGCTAGTGAATGAAAGTTAATTGCTTTTTGTGGGTTTTCATGTTACAGCCAAAAACCAAGATGAAATTTGTACCTTTAACCATTAAAGAAATTATACAAGCATAAAAATATGTAGATATTAAGCGATATTGACTTTACCTGTATACACTTTGTCTTGAAAAAGTATTTTGCATAAATTTGCAAAGTATGAGAGCTCAAAGTTTTTTAAGAAACAATTTTTTTTCTAAAAGTATTAAGCGAATTACTTAAGTTGTCTTCTCCCTAGAGAGAGAGAGAGAGAGAGAGAGCCCGTCTTGTGAACTGATCATTTGATCATTTGAATTAGACATACTGTTGCATAGATATGATTTTCCTCTTTCAACCAATACATATATATTCGGGTATGTAAATTAATCAACTTTCAACCGCAAGTCGGCACGGGAAGGCGTGGTCCCACGGGCGTGAAATTTTTTGAGTTATTTTTTTTTTTGGTGAGACCAAAAATATTGAAAATATAACTGGCACCCTAATGTACATACATACGTTAATGATCGGATCAAAATGTATTGAGATATGAAACAATTTGAGCTTTTTACTTTTTTTTCAAGTCATTCCATTAACATTGAAATTTTCTTTTTTATCCGTATCTAAAAGAAAACTTTGTTCTAAACATATAAAGTGTAAAATTATTAACATCGGACAAAAAATGTGAAAGTTGAGCATATTTAGTGAAAACATCCCAATTTGAATTTTCATAAAAAAATATTTATTTTCATAATAAAGCACGAGTACAAGGAGAAGCATCAAACTATTTTGGAAATAAATTTCTAAACGGATAGTCCAGACATAGCAGAGCTGTACTTCTATTTATTTCCTTATAGCCCTTGTAAGGCTCTAAAGAAATATATTTGATTAAGAATTTTAAAATTAAAATTTCCCAATATTTCAAAATCGAAACCAAATAACAGCCGATTGTAACAATTGTTTCTTTTTAGTTAAACAACAACATTTTTAATGGTTTCGAAAAAGTTGACGAAAATATATTTTCTGAGTTGAAAAATATACAATTTTTAATTTGAAAACTTAAAAAATTTTGAATTTATGAAAGTATTTTCTCTAGAAAAATTTGTTTGTTAAGGTTCATATAACTTTTATATATATCTAATTTATTGACGTCAACCTTTCGAGTTCGACGTATTTTACAGCAAAATTTTGAATTTAGACGATATATTGTAAAATTACAAAACTTGGAATCAAAAACCTATACCACTAGCAAAAACTCTGATATGTATAGATTTATTTGCGTCTTGTACCAAATGTGGATGGACTTTATGGGTAAAACTAGGAATTCTGATGATTCTCAGAAGCAAATCTTAATTTTCTTTGCTGGCTTGCTACACTCTAAAACATGCTTCAAATTTAGGATCACATATTGTCTAAAATTGTGTTGAAAATTTTTTCTTGTCTAAGATCACATCGATTTTGTAGTTATTTTATTAAAGAAAAACCTTTAAAATTAAACATATTTAGTCCAAGTGGAAAAAATTTAGCATAAAGTATAATACGGTTATGGCTTAATGGTAGATACGTCAGACTATCAGTCAGGAGGTCGCGGTTCAAGTCTGCACGCAGCCAATTGCTTTTTTAGTAAAAACATTTTGTTGAAAAATAATGCGTGTGTACTTTTAGGTCGATAATAATCGGTAAAGTGTTGCCGACTATTGTCGACTTAATTTTCAACAAAAGTGTTTTAGAGTGTAGCGCGTTTGACTACAAACCCTGAGGTCTTGAGTTCAAGACTGGTGTCAGGCATGCCAAAAACATAATTCACTTTTCTGATCTAGATTGGTGTGTTATTTTGTTGGTTGTTGTTGGACTCTCAAAGTGATGAAGCACTGATCACTTTGGTAGTACCGGCAGCGATTAATAGTAATATATCATAATGCACCTCTCAGCACCCTCCTTCGTCAATATTGTAGCAGAACTGTCGGCGAAGTAAAGGAACTAATAAAATCGCTACACAGCTTAAACAAATTAATGCCTCTACTTGACACCAGAGGGGCTGCAATACTGCTCTACAAAAAACGCGCAATAGCAGAGTTGTAAAAGAATTAAGATTTCTATCTTTCTCCCACTTCACCACTTGTTCACTCTATAATATTCCTTTCCCAAAGAAGATAACACATTAATTAATTAACCGGTAGACATTAATTGCCTGATTGTGTTACTTCTCTTTCTAAAAAAAAAAAGAAAAAAAATTTTGAATATTGATAAGCGATATGTCTACTTTTCTCTTTGAAATGTGTAAATGTAATGGTATTAACTATAAGTCCAAAACTCGTACTTATCTGAGGTCCAACGAATCAAAATTCAAATTCAGATGTTTTCACTAAATTTGTTGTAACTTTTTCTTTTTTTATACGATGTTAACAATTTTGCGCATACTAAGTTTGTAACAAGATGTTCTTTAAGATACGAGTCAAATTAAAAATAAATAAATAAAAATGAAAATTGTGAATTTGGAAAAAACGTAAAAATATTAAAATTTTTTAAAATCTTATAGACTGTAGCTTCATTGATTTTGATCCGATCAATACAGTTTATATATTTGCTGAAAGAGGAAAGATATATCTATGCAACAGTGTAAATTGTGTATAAGGGAGATGAACAGTTCTCAAGAGTTTTGAAAATAGCCAAAAAAAAAACCTAGAATTACATGTTTTTCGCAAATATCTCGAAAACGCTTCTTAAGAAAAATAAATTAATGTCACATTCGAGTTGAACGACCCCAAATTAGCGTCGAAAACATGTCTTTTTCGGGATTCTGGCAAAAAATAAAAATTGTTTAATTAAATAATATGTATGTTTCTTTTTTTGTAATTTCTTCAAACCTCCTTTTTAATTAGCTGACAATTGTCATTGAAATTGCTTGCAGCACACACTTCGCCACGAAAAGGAGCTCAGCAAGGAGGGAGGTCTTCTTTTTTTTTGCCCTTACAGTCAGCTCTTAGGTTATATAACAAAACGAAAGCAATTATCAAAAGAATTTAGCAAATATTGAATATTTTCTTTTTATCTCACTTTGATTTATTGTCATGGATATTTAAATAAAAGAATGAAATGAAAAAGTAGTACTTTTTTTAATATACAACAGAAACATTAACAAGGTTATTTTCGCTAATTTTTATTTTATTTTTTTTATTTTTTGTAATAAAAAAGGTGCAAGGAATAGCAACGTGAGTTAGTAACATGATCCATTTTATCGTTGACATAATTCATAGGAATAAAATGTTCACTATAATTTTATACACACATTCAAACACATTCGCACTTAGATACACACACACACACACTTATTTACAAGCATTTTAATTATTTTTTCAATAGAAAATCAGTCGTCGAGTAGCCTTAGCAACAGGTGTGTTGTAAGTTAATAAAATGAAAAATATATACAATATTTGCACGTTGCTTTTTAATTAAAATATTTATTAAACAAAAGTTATCAAGGAAAATAATAATAATAAATAAGTAAAACAACAAATATTGCATTAAATCAAATTTATATACACAAAAGCACAAGCTTCAGTACACAGACTATATTTGTATATTTGTACATGGCACATGCCATTCATATTCTCATTTGCTGTAATTGAATTAAATTATATAAGAGTTGTTAGAAAATATATGGAAACACCAAACCGTTGTCAGTAACATTTAAAGATATATGGCTTATTCTCATTTAAAATGCTTTTTTCGTATACGTTGAAAGTATTGGAAAATATTTAATAAAATAAACTCATGAATTTCAAAATAAAAACTGCTTTAGTATGATCTAATAGATTATAAATAAATGTACATAAGCTGTTTTTGTGTTAAAAACGAAACACTATAATACTGTTTTTCCTCTCTTCATACAAAATGGCGTGTCCGTAATGCATGCTGTTGATTTTCCACATTAAAAAACTAAGAATTTTTCCCAAAAAGAGACTAAATTTATAATAGTTTTAGAATATTTGCATTTGCTTCTCTTATTTGACACATAAAATTTTAAAAAATTTAATATTATATGTCATGTTTTTTTTATTGTTGCTCGCAGTCTTATGTATTGAGCGTTACGCTTTTGCAGTAAGCTTCATTACTCAGTTTAATTATTAAAATTGCACTAAAATAACAGCGTAGGTTTGTACTTTTAAATATTTAAAAGTTTTGTTAACTTTTTTAAATAGTATTATATTGCAAAACGTTTCATCAATCAATCATGGTTTGTAGCCAAAAAAATGTATTGAATGGTTTCCATATATATTTTTTTTTAATTCAAATGAAATTTTTTAGTGACTATGTAAGGAGTTTATGTTAAAATACATCAAAGACTATACATCTGCATTTTTAAATTCAAAATATAGTGTGTGTTCTAAAAAAAATATTGAATTCGTATAAAAATGTATTGAACGTTACGTAAAAAAAATTTTATATAATTTATCTATAAATTTTAGGACGATAAAAAAACTTAACAGTAGCAGAAATTATATAAAGATCATTGTCTGTTTACAAATTTCAGAAAAAGTTTTGCTTGTACCGCACTGTGGGCTGTTATATTTTCGAAAAATGTATTAAGTACGTCGTATTTTGCTAATAATTATTTGAAAATGACATAACTTTTAATTCTGTTAGTCGATTTTATTAAAATTAGACTTATTTGAAAAAAGAGTTAGTTAGTTATTGTATAAATGTTTGTAAAGATTGTTTTTAAAAGATAAAATTTTTTTATTTTTCCATGTGAACGAACCCCAGTCAAAATTGAAAAAGTGCTCATAACTTCTCATTTCGTCCTGCGATTATTATAATTTTTCGTTCTTACAGAGTAGATGTATAGTGCTTTTAAACCCTATACTCATTTTTTGTGGTGTATTTTTTCCCAAAAATCATTCCCAGAACAACCGAGAAAGCAAATGTAATGTAAAATTTTAAAAAATCGAAATATAAAATTTTATTTCAGGATCCATTGAATGAAGCGAAAACTATAATAAAAATCCTATCTTCAGATATTTCATTTAGTTACTTTGGTAAACAAAAAAAAAAACACACAAAATGTATGTATGTACGTTTAAAATGAGAATCAGCGATATAAAAAATTCTTAAAATAAATGCTGGTGGGTTTAAGAGTTAAAAAAAACTAGAGTTTCAGGTTTAATCTATCGACCCCTTAGCGGCAACTTATAGTAAGCGAAAGTTATTAAAGAGTTTGTGGAACGCAGTTCCTTATAACACGCTATGCACATCAAAGCTTTCAATAACAAAAATCAATTTGTTAATATGAAATAAATACGTGTAACGAATAATGGTAATATGAGTGTTGGTGGTTCTTAGATGAATTGATTTCTTGATTAATTTAAGGTCAGTAAAGAGACAACATGTAGCCTCTCCGAGTTCTTAGAAATAGAGCTCAAGAGCATAAGTTCTGTCATTAGGAGCAGCGGGTAGTTCATTCGCTGACTAAACAAATGGCGTTTTAATTCACGAATGACCCTTCCTGCACGCAATTCCGTACGCCTAACCCCTCCCTCTTTTCTTCTTACTATCATCTAATCTCTTTTCAACTTCTCCCTTTTCACCCTATGTACTATTCTGTCGTATCCTCTTTCTTTCTCTTCCCTACAGGTATCACAAAGGGACCATTATTCTTGAACCCAAGTGGGCTGGAACTTTTTCTTCCCATTTCTTCACCAGCAATTGGATAACCTAACCTAACCTAACCTAACCTACCGAATACTGGTACGAATGCTGGTAAAAAAATACAAAATGAAATGTGTACATCTTTTTGTTCAGAGATTCCGCTGGCAAGGTATCTTATGTTGAAAGTGCCACTCCGGCAGGAAGGTCAATTTCCGGCTGTTGGTCAGTGTTGCCGCTGCGAATTTTTCGGGGTTTGAAGGATTGCCGTACCTTTCCAATGAAGTGCCGGGGAATTTCTGGGAATATCCAACCTAGTGTGTGACTCTTCTAAGTGGTCTTTGACTAGGGTAAGGGGTTCGTGGCCGTGATAGTTGGTTGTTTTAGCTGCTGGCAACTTTGAAAGTGCTTTCTTCTTATGATCTGGAAGCTCAAATTATCTTCCTTTTGATTAGTGTTATTAAGGTAGATGGAATTTGTTTTTAAGTTTTTGATGGGAGTCATGGCTCCTCCGGGTATGCTGTTTGTCATAGAGGAAACTTACGAATTCTGAGGCTATGGAGGCACCTGTTGTCATTAAGAAAGTGAGGCATTGTGTAACGGATAGCGGGATTGATAAGAATGAGACGGGGAGACGTTCTAAGCCGTCGTTGGCTAGGACCCGTCGCGCTGCTGATGTTGCTGCTGCCGAGCTCTTGTTGCAAATTTTGCTTAATTTTGCTTTAATTTTTGTTGCTGTTTATGGTCCTGCCATAGTTGCTTCCGCTGTTATTTTTAGTCGTGCTGTGATTCCTTGTGAAAATATTTATGTAGCTAATGGAAATATTTTATATTTTTATATAAATTTTATTTATTCTTTAAATTCAATAGTGCACAAGTTTTATACCAATATTGCACTCGTAAAAACTAAAGTTTTTAATACGTTTGAATTAAGTATTTATTGCAACTTCTTCTATATGAGTAACGCTGTGGAAAATCATATGAAAAAGTTTGCCCTAAAATTATTTATGATCAATGAAAGTGTTTTTCGTCTTTTGTTTTGGTTTTTTTTTAACAAAAAAGTCGTCAAAAGTTTTGCTAAACACATTTGAACATTTTGGTTTTGTAGTCTTCTTGTTTATTGTACTTTTAGTTGACCACAGAAAACAATAACAGGGAAAGAAATCCACACAGTTAGAGGAAAATAAAAAACAAGCAACACATTAACATTCTTCACATCATATCATGGTTATTTTTGTTTTAACAGGGTCAGAAGTTATTAAAAACAACTTTAGAACATGTTACAAGTACGAGTACAAGAATAATTTCACTTTTATGAGTGTTTCTTTGGCTAATTGCGAGATTTGTTTTTAAGTGTTTTTTTTTTGTAAGTTCTGGTCAACAATAAAAAAAGACCTGCAAAGGGAAACAAAACTTGTATACATATGCACAATTGAAATTCCAATTTGTATGTTGAAAATAATTTAATTTACTTTCGTCTTAAGCTTATTTCGGACTAAACAAATATTTGACAAAATAAGTGTTACCAAAATTTAGCAAGTTTTTACTCAAACTTATATGATATTTATAAGCTACACTAAAAGAATTTTCTTCATAAACTCTGTTAATTTCAATATTAATCCAATGAAAAAATTCAATAAAACTCAACAAACATAACGCTTCGTTGGATTAATGACTTTAATGAAAATTTCACCAAATATTTGAAAATATTTCATTATTTTGAGGAAACTATTTTATAATTTTAATAAAATTATTTCATTATTTTAATGAATTTATGCCATTATGCTAATGAAATTTTTTAATTGTTTTAATACAATTATTACAGTAGGCTCATTAACTTACAATTGTTTTATAGACTATCTTAATGTACTGACAATTCCACACAAAAAAAATTATCACCAAAAAATTTTCAAACAAAAGTTTGTCTAAAAATAAATTAAATTTTCAGTAAATGTTCTTTACATATTCAATGAATTGTTTTTTGACTCTTATTTAGGACACAAACACCAACAACAACAACAACAAGAAAAACTGTGTCGTAAAAAAACAACCCCAATGACGCCATATACACAAATAACAACAACAACAATGATAGCAGAGTCTTTGGATAAACATTCAGACTTGAAAACATTTAACAAAGTGAAATTTCATAAATTCTTGTTAGATGATGATGATGACCCAGACAGAAATTTGTGTTTGCTATATTACAAAAAATGCAGTAAATATTTTTGTTTGATTAAGTAAACTATTTTGTTTAATATTTTTTAGTATTTTTAGACTAATTGTTTTATAAATTCAGACAAAAATATTGTTTGATATTTTTTAGAAAATCCAGTAAATCTTATTGTTTGATTTAGTAAATTGTTTTGTTTACAATCTGTAAATAATTTTAGACAATTTGTTTTATAGATTTAAACAATTCGCTCACTGAAACAAACACGTTTTTTTTCAATGAAATTGTTGAAATATTTTTGTCTATATTTACAAATTTGTTTGTAGGTCCGTTCCTAGACAAAATATTTACTATTTCATTGAATTCCTTTACAGAAAATTAAATTTAGTTTTTTCTGCGCATGCTACATATGTACTAGTGATGGGTAAGTGAAAACAATATATCGATACATAGCGATATCGATATATTTTTAAATATCGATCGGCATCGATAAATATTGAATAAAAAATATCGATATCTCGATATATATCGATATTTTTCAAGCATGATTATGCACATATAATTCCACAATTTTTTTATAAAACAAAACCACAAAAAGTGCTTTTCTTAGAAATAATTAACATGAAAAGAATAAATTTTTTATTTTCTTACTGTTTTAACAATATTTCATGGAACGTACCTCAAGAAAATTATACTCAAATAAAGATTTTTTTTTTTGAGTACGCAAAAGATTATAAATAAAAGGAAAGATTTGGTTAGTAATATTCTATTTAATGATGATTGTGTCAAAATTAAAAAAAAACTGAACGAAAAACAAAAGCAAAGCTAAAAAATTTCGAATTTGATATTGTCGATATTTAAAAATATCAACGATATATATCGATATATTTTTAAGAAAATATTGATATATCGATGTATTTGCCCATCCCTAATATGTACGTACAATAGACTCTAATGCACATCAGACAAATTTATAATGTTGATGACCGCGCATAGTACCGAACTCAGAAACTTGACCTTTATAGTTTGCTTTATAGACAACGTCTTAACTACTTCAGCCAACATCACTCTTAAAAGAATGTGCTCTTTGAGCGTATAATAAAAAAATCATACAAAATTATTCTTGTTGTTCGGTTTTGGTGGATAACTGGTGAGTTTTTCATAAAAGAAAATGTATATGTGATATTTTCTAACGATTCCAATGAAATTCTTTAACAATATTCGTAAAATTTCAAATATATTGCGAATTATTTCATAAGAATTGTGAAGAAAATCTAACGAAATGGCTTTGTCGGATTTATGAAAGGAAATTCTTTCACTGTAATGAAGTAAAGTGATATAGAATAAGTTCAGCTAATATGCTATATATAGTTTTTAGAAACTTGATTCATTTCATCGGATTTTCATAAATTCAATGAAATTTTTCATTACAACTATGATATACGTTTCATTGTGACTCAAAATCCTAAAATGATTAATTTGTTCTCATTTTTTACAGTATATACGAGTATATGAAACTTTTTAAGTATCCATTTAAACATTTTGGCAAAAATTAAAGATGTTTCTATAAAATTATTAAAGGTCGTTGTTATAAATCTAATGATATTTTCTAACGAAACTAATAAAGCTGATGAAACAATTCCAGTGAAATTCTTTGACAACATTAATGAAATTTCACATATATTTTGAATATTGAAGAAAATCTAACGAAATCTTTTATGAACAGGTGAATGTGTTAAACTAAGTTACCTACAAACTTTAAAAAATATGCTTTTTTCTTGAAAAAAAAAACATGAATTTTTCAGGTCAATTTTAAAATTTTGATTTTTTAGCCATTTACCGACTTCAATAATGCAGATATTAAAAAATATCTTTTTTATTTTTACGTAACATTGTGTCAAGAATCGAATGCTAACTTTTAATTTAAAATCCAACTGTAAACTAAAAAGTTATAGGCGAAATACTAAAAGAAGTCTAGACAAAAATTTTTTTTTTCTTTAAAGTCAAATATCTTCTAAGCTGTGGCAGATACGGAAACACATGTGAGGACATTATTTCTTTGCTTAGCTTAAATTATTTCCAGCTTAGCTTAAATTTTTTATATCGAATAATTTTTAAAAAAGTTCCAAGCTTCAAAAGGTTTTTTGAGTCACAGGTGGTCAAATTTGGCCCACTATAACTCTTCTCGTGCTCAAGCCAGAAGGCACCGAGACATGCGTTATAAGGCCCGACTTTACCTCTAAAGATATTCGAAGTTTCAGATAAATCCCATCAGCAGTTTAGAAGTTCCAGATTTAAAAACATCTATTATGCAAAAGTCCCCACTGTGCATTGGTACAAGTTCTTTGAAATTAAAGCAACTACTCCGTAAAAAAAAACAAGAAGCACATTTATAGCCCAAGAACTTTAAGCAAAAAAGATTTAACACTTTCAAAACTGACACACATACAAAATCTTTAATTACACTAAGCATTACATACATATCTTACACATAGTTATGCTACAAGCAGGGCAAATTAAATGAAAAAGATTTGTTAGACAAAACTTGAAATCAACCAAAATAACAAACTATTCAAACAAAGTCACACAGTGTTGCAGCAGTTGCACGCAAAACTTTGCCAACAACGGAAGTGAATTTTTAATCAAAAATTATGTAGCACGAACAAAAGAAAAATAAAAATTACAAGGATTGAATTAAATTAATATCGAAAAACTAAAAAGTTAAACAAAAATAAACCAAAAACTTAAAAAAAAGAACGCTGCAAAATGAGGAATTTAGAGCGGTTAGTTCAGCTTTACTTAATATGGCATGTTATAAAAATAACCAAAACTCATGGCGAGATATTGTCAAAAGAAAATATATTTCAATTACAAAAACATCCAGCTGCGAACAGATACGATGGCGATATTATTAAAAATATTTCAAAAATATGTTATGGCTATAATGGCACTCCTGATGATGATGATGAAAGTGTTGCCATGGGAACTACGACATACGGCAGGAATAATGACAACAACACTGCTAAAATATTAAATATTTTTGCAGATATGTTGCAACAAATTCAAAATAGAGAATGTGAACAAATTGAAAAAAATGCAGTGCAAAAAGTGAACGAAGGTGACTTTAAATTAGTAGTTCAGAAACGTGAGCTAGAGCAGCGTAAAAGTCAATTTGAAGTACAACCATTTAGTATCTTACAACAATTGAGACTAGATGCAGAGAAACAAAAGTGGCAAGAGGAAAAACAAAAAGAGCAATTGAAATTGGAACAGCAACAGAATGCATTAAAGATGCAACAAATCTTGCAGAAAATAAATACTGAAAGTTTGGCCAAAGCCGGCAAAAAGAAAAAGAAGAAGAAAAAGAAAAGGAAAAGGAAAAAGCAAAAACCAATTAAGAATAAGAATAAAAATAAGAAAAAGAAACCACAACCAACTTCCCTAGTAGCACACCCTGCTCAAATACTCTTTGCCAGTCCCACACAAAAGCCACTACATTATTATCAGCAACATAATGCAAACGATCACAACTACCATCAAACAATAACAACAACAACGAAACCCTTTCTGGAGCATCCTTTGATACCCATCAAAAAAATCAAATATATTTTGCGTAAAAATACAATATTCAAGAAAAAGAAAAAAGAATATCTGAATCACTTAAAGCATGTCCTTTATCCTTTTGTGAAATTCATAGCATTCTTTACCATCATCAATCCCTTTACACTGGCCGTTTTCTTATTTTCTCTTATATCACCAATAGTTTTCGGTTTCCTTGGCTTCATCGGTTTGAGTTTCTTTATCAAACCGGCTCTGAGTTTTCTGTTCGGTCTCAAGCATACAGTGAATGCGATTAATCGTAGAAAATTACAGCAGTTACGTAGAAGACAACGTTTGCGTGACAAACGTCGTCCCATAACGATACATAAACATTACTATCAACAAAGACCAATAGCACCCCGGGCACCACCACCACCACCTTATCGCCATTATCCTGCTCCACCTCGGTTTGCTGTTAAGCCAAAAGTTCCTCCTCTACGTCATACTCTTCACCACCGTCAGAATCCTCATCATCAAGCACAACAAGTGAAATTGTTTAATCCACAATTGCCTGATGTAAGGCAGAAATTAAAAAAGGAAAAGTACTTCATGCCAGATATCAAAGGACACAATGATTCATTCGAAGAATTTTAAGAGCACATGTATTTAAGAGCATAAGAGTGTTTGCAAAAATATTGTCCTTTTTTTCCTTTGTCGTTTTTTTTTTCTTTTTTTAATTTTATATATTTAGGATAAGTGGAAATAAAAGCAAAAACTAATAAACGATGATTTCAAGTCATTTCATTGATTTGGTAGGGAGGAAATATTCTTTTACGCATAACTGCTAGTTAAATTGTAAATTTAAATAAAAATCCTTGAAAAAACGGCTCTAAGATGTACAGACAAATGGGCATATGAAAATGGCAAACAAGAGCTGGATAAGATGATGAGTTCAGATTTCAAAGATTCAAACAAACGTTCAAGCTAAAAAGTAGAAAATAAAACCAAGTTAAAAAAACACTATTAAGTAAAACAATTTTAATACTTGAGTTATGAATTTTTAGTCGAACTGTATGGTCTTTCATCCAAAGTTATTTAATTAGTTTGTCTTAAGTTCATTTTCCATTTAATCTTTCGATAAAATTATTTTTGTGTATTTTGAAATGAGCTAATAAGGCCTAAAGATTCATAATGCAAATAAAACAAATTATTTTATTTCATTTTTCCCGACGTTTCGTCAATTATTTGTTGACTTTATCAAGGGATGGGAAATCTATTTATTTGTTAAAAACATTTTATTAATATTGTTACCATTGCACGTTTTTTCAATATAAAACTTACACTATTATTTTAATTTTCATTAATTATTGTTAAAACCCCAATTTAGGTGGATTTTGTTCAATAAATATTTCAAACTAAACATTTTTTTACAAAAAAAGTAAATAAACAAAGAACACAACTTAAAAAACTATATCACAGGTTTACTTTATTGCCACTTTGTAACTTGTGCTGATGTTGTCCGTATCTTCTTTTAAATTCATCGTCTTTTCCCTCTTTTGTTGAATTCGCAAACTTTCTATAGTGTACCTTTTCTTTTCAATGTTTTCTTTATCTAAGATCTTGACTTCTTCAAAATCAGCTGTATGGCCAGTGTCCAGTATGTGTTGCGATAGTGCTGTTGAATGTTTGTTTTTCTCAATATCACTCTTGTGCTCTTTTATTCTCGTTTCTAAACTGCGTTTTGTTGTACCAATATATAGCATATCACAGTTGTTGTTTTGATTACCTTTACATTTTATTTCGTAAACTACATTACTTTGTTGTTGTTTATTTATTGGCGCTTTTACTTTAGAAAATATTCTATTTAGTGTTGTATTAGGCTTGTATGCGAAATTAATGTTTCTGTTTTTTATTGTGTTTCTGATGTTTGTGTTATCTGTCAAGCCAGGGATGTAACGTACACTATAATATTTCTTTTCTTCATTATTAATAGTGGTTTCATTTGTGGTATTGATATTTAGTTTTTTACTTGTTTCTTCAATCATTTTGAGGATTAATTTTGAAGGGAAACTATTTTCCATTAAAGTTTTTTTGATGTATCTAATATTGTTTATGTGAAATTGTGTATCACTGAGATGGAGAGTTCTGTAGATGAAATTTTTCGCGGTATTAATTATCTGATTTTTGGGCTGATTTGAATTAAAATTCATGATTCTGCCCGATGCTGTATCTTTTTTATGCCAGTTCAGTACTAATTTGTTACTTCTCCTGTATATTCTGGTATCTAGGTACGCAATTGAAGAATCTGTTTCTATTTCCATAGTGAATTGTATTTTCGTGTGGAAGTTATTAAAGAATTTCAAAATTTTATCTTTTTCGTCGGTTTTTACTATGGCTAATATGTCATCTACATACTTCGTTATGTATTTCAGTTTAATGTTTTCATTTTGTAACTTCTTTAGAGTTTCGTCTAATACATTGTCCAGCACTATATCCGCAATAGTAGGTGATAGAGGGTTTCCCATCGGCATCCCGAAAATTTGGTTGAAAATATCATTTTCATATACAAAATAACTGTTGTCATAAAGACAAAATCGAAGTATTTTTAAGAACATCGGCTTGGACATTTTTGTGTAGTTCTGAATTGTGGTCCATTTTTCCATTATTATGTTTATGGCTTTACTTACTGGAATATTAGTAAAAAGGGAAATGACATCCAGTGAAATTAATATTTCTTCATTTTCCAGGGTGATGTTGTTTAGTTGTTCTTTAAGTCTTGTGGAATTCAATATATTGTATTCTGTAGAGATGACGTTTTTAAGAATTTGTCCCACGTATTTTGATAGTTTATAACACGGAACTTGCACCGAAGAAACAATGGGCCTGAGAGGAACATCCTGGCCATACAACAAAAATAATTAAAATTATTTTTTATTTAAGAAAGAAGTTCTAAAGCTTGTAAATATTGAACATTCAAAGAAAAATTTGGATGTACGGAAGGTTGAACTGACGGCTGTTTCAAGACTACCAAGTCTACTTACCAGAGCCCTTTACCTACACTACCAGCGACAGCAGCAACAACACTAGCAAAAATCCTACTAATTTTAGTAAGCTCAATTAACAGACTGTCGCCATCTCGCGGCGAGTCGCACATATTAATGAGCTTTTTCTAAATGTTCGGAGCTTTACTAAATGTCTTTTCTTAGCATGTTCAACTATTTTAAGTTTTTTTTCGCTAGAGTGTTGTTGCTGCCGTCGCTGGTAGTTTAGGTAAAGGTCTTTGATGAGTAGACTTGGTAGTCTCGAAACAGTTGTCAGTTCAATTTTCCATACATCCAAATTTTTCTTTGAATGTTCAATATTTACAAACTTTAGAATTTCTTTCTTAAATAAAATATAATTTGATCGAAAGAATTAATTGACAATGAACTTAACCCAAATAACTTTGGATAATAAAACAATTATTTTGAGTCATGTGCTGCACGAATCACTAGAACAGGCATCATCATGAGGGCTGCCAGTTTGGTCTGATCAGACCAAAACTGGTAGATTTTTTTTATTGGTCGGCCTGCTGCGTTTTTTATCGTTTTTTGGTCCAAAAAAAATGTTTAAATATTATAACGTGAATTTGATTATTTTCAGTAAAAACTCTTAGTAAAATTAATAAACTACAAATAACACACTAAAATATTTGAAGATCCTGGCTTTAAGTATTCTTTGAGCGCCTATATGAACAGATTTTATTCAGAATCTCATATATCTCTCAATATTATTTATGTTTTGAATATTACGTCGCAATTCCATATGGGAATTTTCACAGCAACTTGACTTTTTGTCACGTAACGTCACCAAGAAATTATGTATATCAGAGCCATGTAATCCAATTTTCATTGTCTTATACTAAATGTAGAGCTTCTTACGTTCTACACAAATATATATCTAAAGCAGTAAAGAAAACTTAAGTAAAATCAAGCTTAATTACTTTGTGACGTACGTGACGAAAAGCGGCCATTTTTTCTAGAAATATCCATATGCAAAATGTAAAATCTAAAAATATTAAAACTCTCTAGACTTGAACGCTAGTAAAATGGTCGGTTTTGGTAGATTTTGGTCAGATTTGACGAAAGTTTTGGTCGAAAAAAAATTGTCCTTTGAGGCTAATATATGCCCTAATATTTTCTACAAAGTTACTAAACATACCCTATACCTCAGAGGCAAATAACACACAGTTTCATGTACCGATATGCTGCACGATCAGGCCAAAAGGGGAAAACTTTTTTACAAAATCATTATCATTGGGTTTGTTTTGTTTTTCTGATGCTGCACTCTAAAATACTTTTGTTGAAAATTAGGTCGATAATAGTCGGCAACACTTTACCGATTATTATCGACCTAAAATTACACACGCATTATTTTTCAGCAAAATGTTTTTACCAAAAAAAAGCGATTGGCTGCGTGCAGTTTTGAACCGTAACCTCCTGACTGATATTATGACGTATCTACCATTCACCCATAGTCGCATTATACTTTATGTTAAATTTTTTCCACTTAGACTATATATGTTTAATTTGAAAGGTTTTCCTTTAATAAAATAACTACAAAATCGATGTAATTTTAGACAAGGAGAAATTTTCAACACTAATTCAGACAATATATGATCGTAAATTTGAAGTAATGTTTTAGAGTGTGCTGGTTGTAATTGATTTCTTACACTTTGAGTTCAAACAGTATAATAAAGATTTGATCTATTGAAAAAATCTGACACAATTCGTATGGCGGAAACTGGAGCAAGTTGCCTTATTGATTTTAGTGCCGGTGATTTTAGTGAATATTATATTTATGGCCGGTATTATTTTGACAAATTCTCGAAGTGTTAATTGGTATGATGAATTATCGCAATTGGAGGTGAAGAAACGTTATGCTGATGTCCTGCTATTGCGTTTGATTGCTGACATTGATCAAATAGAAGCGAAATATTTACGCCGCAAAAATAAGAAGAGTGATATTATTGTGTTGAAAAGTTTCATTTAGCTCATGAATATATATGCAGAAAAGTGAGGAAAATTTTCGTAAAGCTGCCAGAAAATTATTGACTCCAAATTAAGTTGAAATAATTTTGGCGATTGAAGATGTTTATGGGGTACTGGAGAATGAAATGCATTATATGAGACGTTCGAGATTTTACAATATGGATATATTGTAACTAATGAGAATGAACTAAAGAAATTAGTGAGTCCTTAAAGGTGATTTTAATTTTATCATGTTTATTTCCATTTTACTTTATTTGCCATGAAACATTGTTTTGTAAGATTTTTAAGCAAAATTGGAGTTAAAGAGAACTAAGTTAGAAATTTTTTTATTGTAGTTCTGTTAACACATTTCAAAGTTCTATGAAAAGTACACAAAGTTTCTTTTAATATACAAGGACTCTATACGAATTACTTTTTCGGATTGTGTAACACTACATGATACTCTATGGTATTGTGTAACAGGACATTGCTTGACATGGTTCTAAACATTAACATTTTAACGTCATTTTTGTGCTTACACATTCACTAAAATGCTTATTTTATTTTGCATAAGAATTTTTTTTATTTTTTTCCGGTCACTCTCTTTCAACTCTCTAACATCATTTAAAGCTCAATAAACTTTATACAAGTTTCTATTGCTTTCGAGGTCAAAAGATTTCAAAATGAACCGGAAATAAATGCAATGAATTTATTATGCTCTTGTGTTTTTTTTAAATTTGTCAAAATCATATTTCCGTCCAAGCCAAAGGAAAGGCCAATATATTTAAGTACAATAATAAACTCTAGGAAGAATTTTTGAGATGTCATAAGCTGCAGCAAAAAATAAACAGAAAATACCAATAAAGTTTTACAATGAAATACGGTGTTACCAAACGACTATAGTGTCAGAGGTGTCAAACACTTGACACGCATATTCGGACTAACATTTCAAGTAATTACATTGTGCAACAAAATCAAAATAACAAAATTCTAACGACCGATGCTGGTAGAGGGCTTAAAAAAATATATACGTATATCGGCGTTTTCAGAGTTTACAGCTGGGACTGATTTTAGGGAGAGTTAAATTCAAAGTGTGAAAACAAACAAAACTAATCGCAAACGTTTCATGTGAAGCTATAAACTTTTAAAATATTTTTAATCGTTTCGTACATGAGCAAAATCAAAACAAATACTTTTGCAATGACAACGATTGTAAACAAACAATTGGCTTTTCACTCACCTGCTTGCCTTAATATTCCGCTTCAATCGTACAATTGCAAACCAAACTCAAATGTATTTTGTTGAATGGTTCTTTGTATTTATCATAAGTTTGAGTCAGGAGCTTAGGTGTCTGTGAAGACTTGTAGTAGTTTCATTGCAAATATTTTTGTAAAACCGCTGTATCGCCACTTAAGGGGAGCTTTTCGCCCCTCTTTTAAGAAAGGGACCGAAAAAATGCCTTACAACGAAGAGATAGGGGGTTAAAATGTTCCACAAAAATGGTTCTAGTGGTGTTTTACATAAAAATGCTGAACACGTCTAATACCTTAACAGTAAAGCTTACAAGATTTCCTATACATAGTCTCTATAAATATGTGCAAAACTTCCAAAACGCCGATACGCGTGCACTCTAAAACACTTTTGTTGAAAATTAGGTCGATAATAGTAGGCAACACTTTACTCATTATTATCGACCTAACTTTAGACACGCATTTTTTTTGTTGATTTTTGAACAAAATATGTTTACTAAAAAACTAGCGGCTGGCTGCATGCAGCATCGAACCGCGACCTCTTGGCTGATAGTCTGACGTATCTACCTACACTCTAAAACATTACTTCAAATTTACGATCATATATTGTCTAAATTTGTGTTGAAAATATCTCCTGGTCTAAAATTACATCGATTTTGTAGTTATTTTATTAAAGAAAAAACCTTTCAAATTAAGCATATTTAGTATAATCCGGCTATGGCTGAATGGTAGATACCTCAGACTATCAGTCAGGAGGTTGCGGTTCAAACGTGCACGCAGTCAGTCGCTTTTTTTAGCAAAAACATTTTGTTCAAAATTAATGCGTGTGTAATTTTAGGTCGATGACAATCAGTAAAGTGTTGCCGACTATTATCGACCTAATTTTCAACAAAAGTGTTTTAGAGTGTATCAGCCATAGGCATATTATACTTTTTCTGCCATTTTATCCACTTGAACTAAATATGTATGTTTAATTTGTGAAGTCAAATTAGACAAATTCTGTTTTTTTATTGCAAATACCTACAAAATCGATGCAATTTTAGACAACGAGAAATTTTCAACACAAATTTAGAAAATATATGATCCTAAATCTTAAGTAATGTTTTAGAGTGTGTGTATTTTTTTGGCGCCTATTGTCAGAATCAGTCGTTAGAACTATTCTTTTTTTTCTTTTCGTTTTGTACAGTGTAATTGAGCAATTGATATCACTTGATATATGAGTAATTCTCATTTCACATGCTTTTTTGTGTCCGTTGAAGGTATAGTAAAATATTTCAAAAAATAAACGCATACATTTTAAAATGAAAACGGCTTTAGCATGATTTAACAGATTATAAATAAAAAAAGAGTTAGCCTGCTCAAGTATAAATATTTTAATTTATTTTAAAGGATACAAATTTTTAATTTTTCCATGTGAAACTAAGTCAAAACTAAAAATGTGGTCACTACTTTTAATTTCGTCCTGCGCTTATTATAATTTTTTTTAGATAGTAGATTTATAGTGCTTTCAAATGTAACGCTCAATACAGAAAAATTTTAAAAAAATTTTAAAATATAAATTTATTTTAGGATCCGTTGAATGAGGCGAAAGCTATCATATGAATCCTACCTTCTCATATTTCTCTTAGTTACAATGGTAAAGAAAAAAAATAGAATCACCCATATACATATTTTGTTTTAGCAACAACAACAGAAAATAGTATAAATAAAAGGAAGTTAAAAATTAAAGGATATTCCAAAACAAGTAATTTTTAAAAACCTAACTGTGAAGTTTCGTATGATGAACTTTAGCAAAGAGATTAAATAACTTTGAAGGATAACCACGGTTTTTTTCATACCTGTTCAATGAATAAAAAGTTTGCACTAAATATAATTTTAATCATAGTATATTTAATTTTAAGTAATATTTGAATATTTTCAAATATTTACTAGTGCTTTATATATGCCTTCGCCGCTATAACCTGTAACATTTTTCACAACTTTGTAAGGATTTTTTCTAAATAAATATTTGATATTGCTTGCTCCTTGCATGTGTCTATCTAAAACAAGCACCTGGGTAATACAATCATTCTTTCTAACAATGTTAGGACATCTTAAATAAGCATCATCTCCACACAAGCATTTCCCAAAAACAATGTAGTGGAAAATTTAAGAAATATTTAAGAAAAAAAAAACAACGGTGATAAAAAAAAGAAATTCAAAGCAACAAGTGAGAGAATTAGTGATGGAAAATTAATATAGATTTTATAGGTCTAAGTATAGGTAAGAGTCTTGTTTAACTTCACAATAAATTTTATAATACTAAATGCAAATAACACTGTACAACACAAAATAAAATAAAATAAAATAACATGGTTCTAACGAATGATCCCGACAGAAAGAAGGCATCAAAAAAACTCATCTTTTTTTGGAACTAGTTTTTAAATATTGATGACGTCATATCTCCATAAGTAGCCGTCCCAGGAACGTAACATTTTATATCAGTGTTTTTGTTATATTAACAAAAGGCCACACCGAGTTTCATTAAATTCGGAGAGGGTGAGTGAGGTCCATTTCACCCTTTTTCTTAGTTTATTTGAGGTGAAATAACCCCATAATTTTATGTAAATATCATCATCACATTATAGAAAGTTGTCATTGTTGTTCTTCTTATCATATTTCAAACGTTAGGCATTGTGTTTGCTGAGAATGGTCAGTGTAAAGATTTATAATTGAATATTTGTTTTACAAGTTTATGTACAAAACAATATTTAAAATAAATTTTAAATTGGCCGAATATTTAACCAAAGCCTACTTGTGAACTAAAAGAAAATTTCAAACGAATATTTCTCATAATATCCCAAATGAATTTCAAAGCATTTTACCGAAATAAACAACATTTAACATTCAACTTACTTTGTAAGTATATTTACAATTGAATTTACATTCACAAATATGTCATTCAAATAATTCTAGACATTATTTTGTCTTCTTTAGAAAATTGTTCACACAAGTGTATCAATATATTTGATTTATTTAGTTATTTCATTTTCTACATAAAATTTCTTGAGAAGCACAGTAAATTTCAAATGGCATATAGTATTCCACTACACCCAACAAACACAATGCTAAGCATTCGAAAACTGATATCTTTTGATTGCAAACGAAATTCTCTATATTTTTAAAAATCGAAATTTATTATTTTTTTTGCTAAGTTTTTGCAAAGTCTCAAATTGCGTTTCATTTTCGCGACTGCTTTATCAACTACTTCTGCTAAAGCGCATCTCGTGAAAGTTTTTGGGTGGTTTTCCTAACGAAAGAAAAATCTAAAGCACTCAATTTTACCGATGATCGAATCTCAAGCGGACGCGGGAACACTCCTTAATCAAAAATCCATATTCGACTTTGTGAATTTTAAACGCAAATCACATTCTTTTATATATTGAGGTTTATACAATTAATGTGCTTGTACCATATCGGGCCTAGAATATCGAATTAACTTATTAAATCGGATGTTATACAAGTAGAGAGAAAACTCGCGTGTTTGCTGGGTACGGCTGTGTATTGTTGCTAACATAAGCATACATCATAAATACATATACATACATACATGTATGTAGTTGAATATATAAAATACAAAATCTGATTTAAATGGAAATATTCATAAAACGATACACATCAGCCAGAGGCGTTGAATCCAACACAAACATATGAAATACATTTTTCGTGATATTTGATATTATTTTTTACATTTTGATATGAGCCTTTCTTTGTGTTGTAAGCGTTATGATTTTTAATACCATATGGATATATACTGTATATAAATACATATATTTATAAATTTATGTCTTAACGAATAAGAATAGATAGGAAAGGTAGTATTCAAACACATAGCAATAGCTAAGTTGTTTTAAAGTTGTGATAAAATCAGGGTAGACATCTTTTAAAAATCAACAATTTTATAAACTATTAAAACAAATTCAGTAAAGTGCGACTTTGGCACGCACACGAAGGGTGCTGTACAAATACACATATATCTCATTTCGTTTTTCGTCTTTTTTTCTCATTTTGCAAATTTTAACGTTTTGCTTTTTCGTTTAATTTTAGTTCTTTTCACTTTTTTTAGTTTTTATGCGATTTTTCGTTTTTTGCATTTTTTTTTGCCGATTTTTATAGTTTTGACAATTTTTTGGTTTTGTCGTTTTTGTTTTTTTGTTTTAACGTTTTTTTTTTCGCTTTTTGACGATATTTTTAGTTTTAGCGATTTATTTTATTTTTGGCGCTTTTTTCAGCTTTGACGCTTTTTTCGGTTTTTGGGATTTTATTCAATTTTTAATGATTTTTTTAGTATTAGCGATTTTTTCGATTTTGACATTTTTGTCGTACTAGTGATTTTTTCGGTTTTTGGCGATTTCTTTTAGTTTTGTTTATTTTTTTGCGCTTTTTTTCGTTTTGGCGATTTTTTTCGTTTTTTTGACGATATTTTTAGTTTTAGCGATTTTTTTTAGGCTTTAGTGCTTTTTCCATTTTGCTGCCTTTTTAAATTTTTTGTTTTTTTTTAGTTTTTTGTCGATCTTTTCAGTTTTAATGATTTTTTGCGTTCTAGCGTTTTTTTAATTTTGGAGCTTTTTTTCCTTTAAGCGCTTTTGTCATTTTGGCGATTTTTCCTTTTGACATTTCCTTTTAATTTTAGAATTTTTTAGTTTTAGCGATTTTTAAAATTTCCAGAGTTTGCCTCTTACCGTTTCTAAGATACAGAAAGTTGTATAAATTACATATTCAAAATTACATTATTTGATAGAACACCCTTTAATGTTTATTGTGTTAAATATCAGTGTTAATTCGTGTATTCAGCAGAATATACAAATTAGCACTAACTTTGAAAATTTAAAGCGTCTATATATAAGTGTCTGTATATTACATTAGTATTTCAACATGTTTAGTTGCTCGCTTTAGAACACCCTTTAATTTCTAGCTGTCATGTGTGAAAGTTTCAGGTTCGTAGCTCTTATGGTTCGCGAGAAAATGGCCTGTGACAGACAGACGGACAGACAGACAGACAGCGGAAAGAAAACAATTGGGTTCCTTTACACTTTTGGTGTACGGAACCCTAAAAAAGAACTTATCCATAGAAATTTATAAATCGACCTTTTTGTAAATAGGGGGGAAAATAGTAATTATCAGGTGTCATAAAAAAATCCACTTTATTGCATATATCGCGTTAACTGTCACTGGAGCACGGGGCGGCAACAACAGCGGTTCTCCACCGCACTCTATTGTGGTTTATAATTCTCAGGTCATTCCAAGTTCAATTTAGATATCTCATTTTCTATGGAAAGTAAATCGCAATCTTCCAACTCTTCGCCCCGCCAAAAAACTCACAGGATTCGGCATAAGAAATCTTGTAACTTTTACGTGTAAGCTATAAGATATATTTAGCACTTTTATGTACAACACCATGCGGAAAATATTTGTGGAAAACTTAAACCCTCTAACTCTTTGCAATATGGATGTTTTTGTACCTTTTTTAAAAAAAAAGGCAAAAAAACGACCCTGCACCGGCGATATAACGGACTAATATATTCTTTTATAATAATGTTTCTCGTGGTGTTTTACATAAGCTTGCTAAACACGTTTTCTATTTGATTTGCTGTGTTGTAAGGGTCGCTTTTTTAAAACCAATAAGGAATAAAATTGTTTTTATCATTATTTATTGTCCGCAGTTTTATGTATAGAACGTTACTCTCTCGTACACTCATAGAAAAATGTATCTTCGCATTGATGCATCCCTTTCATCAGAATTCTGATATCAATTATATGACAAATGTCATCAATAAAACGAAAACAGACATCAACCTGATGACAAACGTCATCATAGAATTTTGTCATCATTTAAGTGTCATCTATGCTATGACTGGACTGACAGCAATACGATGCCACTTATTATATAATATTAATATTTTAATTAATTTCTTCGACCTTATAATTTGTAAATATTTATTCCTTACGTCAGGCTCAAGGTCATAAAATTTATTTAAATAAAACTCTTGAGTGTTTTATTAAATATTATTAATTTGGTAGTTCATTTATTGCAATATTTCGAACACCTTCGATGCTCTTCTTCAGGAAAAATTTAACCAGAGTTCAAAGTCTACTCACTCAAAACACTCAAGAGTTTTATTTAAATAAATTTTATGACCTTGAGCCTGACGTAAAGAATAAATATTTATAATATTAATGTTGAAAATAAATTAAATTCATTTGCTGGAGTTTAAGCATTGTCTATATGCAGCATTTCATTGGTGATTTACCAAATCGTCAGTAGACTTCAAACACAATAGTTGAATAGTTACAAACCCTTTTTCTTATGGACTTTCAACAACGATTTGAGATATAAATTAAAGATATAAATGATTTTAAGAAATGAGCATAGTAGGCTCTGGAACTTATACAAAGCCCAGCATATATATCTTCTTTTCGTCATATGTTGATTTTGTGCTGCCGATGATTCAGATGGTGATGATAAATATTCGATGAATTGAGAAGCGTCGGATCAAGACCAACATAAGATGAAAACATAAAACAACAAAACGGAAAATTAAAATAGAAACAAGTAAAAGTAAGAAAACTTAACAATAACTCGAATCACCGATATCCCAAAAAAAACTTCGACTTATGGAGACTTCGAGTTATAGAATTTTTTGTTCAGTGTTTAAGTTGCGCTGGTAGCACCCTAAGTCACTAGAAACGAGTTATTTGGCAGTAGAATTTCCCATAGCGCCATTCTAAATTATGGCTTACGCCTAAAAAACTCACGCCGACCTACACTTTTGAATAGGAAGTCGGATACCTCAAATTCATATTCTGTTTTGTTCCAATATGAGTTTTGTTTAGTGCTCCACTGTGTATCAAAACATCTCTCGGTCGATTTTTATATTTTTTTTAATCAATTGCAAACATGTGCGTTGTATATTAAATGAAATATATGTTTTTTTATTTAAAACTGGCACTAACTGAAAATGAAGTAACATTCTGAAATTAGTTACTGAAAATTTACTTTTTTGTTTGCTAACTTCAGTTAAAAATTATTCTAATTTGTGCAATAAACTTATAGTGCTCATCAGTTGTAGTGTCCTTCATTCGCAAATATGTATACAAATACAATTTTATTTACATTTATCATCAAATGCTACTCACATGTATGGATAGAGCTGAACTTACGCAAACAAAAAGGAGCATATGATGTAGAAAAATGTATACAACTTCGAGTTATAGAATTCAAATGTATATATTTTCGTTCGAGTAATGGAGAACTTCGAGTTATGGAAGTTCGGCTTACGCAAGGAGCATTGTAAGTTATTTACTCTATTGGCGCTACTGCCAATCAAATTGGTTCGAGTTAGAGAAAATTCGAGTTATAGAAGTTCGAGTTATAGAAGTTCGACTATATTTATAAGCGTTTAAATCATTCCGTTGATGGCAAGATGACCAGCTTATGCAAGATGATTCCAATTCGTCATTTCCCTGATATCGGTGTGCCATTGCAATGATTCTAGATTTGTCATCATTGGCATTGATGACCAGCTGATATAAAGGTTGACATCACAATAATGAAAAGTGTTATGTGATAAAAAAAAAACAAAGCTACTTGACAGAGCATTGATGACAAATTGCATCAGCGTTATGATGGTTTTTCTATTAGTGTAGTAAACTTCATTCCTCATCCTAATTGCTGAAATTTCATTAAAAACTTCAAATATATTTCATAAAGATTTAAATATATTGTGTGAATTTATCAAATATTATATTTTAAACGTTTTCATCATGGATCATTGTTTGCGTTCCGAAATATTTATTGAACGTTACCTATACTTTTTTAATTAATTAAAAGTATTTTGAGTAAAATTAAAGAATTTTTGTTAAAAATAATCGTTGATTGAATTCGTCTTTTTTAATTGCAAGAAACATAAAATATATACAAAAATGTATTGAGCGTTACTTGGAATATATTTTTAATTATGATGTAGCTTTGAGCTTTGCAATAGCAAAAACAAGTACCCACCAGCGGAGAATGAGAAACGATATAGAGAAAATCTCGATAAAAATCCATAAAGCCCATCATAGCGTATTTATCGAATTTGTTTACTTTTAAGAAAGAAGAAAATAAATTAAATCCATCAGTGGATACTATTGCCTGAAAAGAGAATCATAAAGTATATCAACAAAACGAAGAGCTCTTCAGAGAGAAGAGTAACATTCAAAACACAATTGTCATATCTTTAATATCTAAAAATAAAAAATAAAAAACAATTAAAACTTGTTTTTTCCAATTTAAGATCTGCCACATATTTTGTTATTTATGTATTTCAATTTATGTAGCCAAAGACCTAATTTAACATCTATCCCAGAGCCCAGTGCGAAGCAAAATTGTGAAAAGTTTCAAAAGTTCTACTAAAATAATTCTACATAAATATGTACGTACACATGTTTTTTTACAGATATTTGCACAATAATTTTTATGTATGTTAAAAGAAAATTACAACAGCAAAAAATCTTATAACAAGCATTTTAAACTGGACAAAAAAAATCATATTCTTGTGCAATAAATACAATCGAAACTAGAAGACGAGATTTGAAAAAAATATACAAAATTTAAACTAAATTCAAAATAACAAAATAAATACTTGTAAATACAACAAAACAAACGGACAGAAACAGTTTATATACAATTTTCTTTTTCTATTTTATTTAACGGCTTTTTTTATAAGTTTTGGCAAAATAACTCTAAGATTTATAACCATATAAATGTGTGTTTGTCTTAGAAAGAGAAAAAATAAAAAAGAATTAAATCAAAAAGTTTAAGAAAAAATAATAAATACGATAAACAAAAAGAAAACAGGAATTTGCCTCAAAAGGGAGTCAACATTTTTTGTTGATTTCCTGTTGACTAAATAGAGGAAACGTTGGTTGGAGAAGAAGGAGCAAGTAAAAGATTTGCCAGGCCACATAAGGTTTAATAAGTTCTTGAATTAAACAAAAAATAAATAAATAATAAAAGTGGAAATGTTAAAAATCTTAAGAAAATAAAATAAAAATTTAAAGCAAAACAGATAAAAAGAATTAAGGAACATCTAAAGAGATTTTAATATCCAACTTGTTAAATAAGTGGAAATAACATTTGGATGGTAATTTATAAAAATGAAAAAATATATGTATGTATTTATGTGTATATAATTTTTATGTACTAAATGCTACAGATTGGGAATAAAATTGTTTCGAACAAAATTGTAATAAAGGTAAAAAGTAGAAAGATAATGAATATGTCAATTAAGATAATTGGCCAACACAGGGATTACCCACGGCACACAGTGAGAAATTTTGCAATTTAGAATAAAGTAAAAAGCCATTGATTGAATTAATACTTTAATTAGTTTTTCGACCAATCACGACATTCGTACTATTAACTCAACAGCTTTAATTGAAAATATTTTTAGATTTTTTCCATAAAATTTACAAGGACATACAGGAAAAATTAGATGCAGCGGTAAGCTAGAGGGTAGAGTGCTAGGAGATAGTGGCTTTGCTTTCCATCTACACAGAAAATAATAGACAAGAATTATGTATAAAACACAATGTTATTGAAAAAAAATATGAGTTTCAATAATATTTGTCATTAACTTAATACAATATTTCATTGTATGTATTTCTTTCCCATGCCGCTTATTTATTTTCTTTTCATACATAAGTTCTTAAAACAAGTTTTATCTCATAAAAAAATAATTGGGACATGGCTCAGCTGTAGAGAGCATGCTTTATGTCCGGGAAGCCCGGGTTCGTATTCTAACCATGTAATTTTTTTTTTTATTTACATATTTTTCGTTTTTGAAACAATTTTGTTATCAATATAGCGGAATTATTTATCAATTAAATTAAGGATATTCTATCAGATTATGTAATTTTGAAATTAAGCTATATCTTCTCAGCCACAGACACTTATATATAGACACTAGAAATCTTCAAAGTTAGTGTATTACTATACAGACTACACCAATTAATAGTGAAATTTAAACAAAATAAAAATTAAAGGGTATTCTATCAGTTAATGTAATTCGGACAATTAGCTGTATCTTGAAAACCTTAAGAGGCAAACTCTTGAAATTTTCTTAACTAGTGCAGTCTTTTTTAGGCAACAGTAGCGAATGCTACAAAATTGAGCTAACTAAAAATTAAAGGGTATTCTATAAGGTTGTGCAATTTTGAAATTTAGATGTATCTTCTCAACCATAATAATTAAACACTTGAAGCAAACAAACTTAATAATTAATGGATAAATAATTTATTCAATCGTATGCCAATAAGTAATGCAAGCAAATTCTCAAAACGAAAAAAAATCTCCAAAACAAAAAAATCGCTAAACTAAAAAAATCCCAAAATTTAAAAATGCCAAAACGAAAAAATTGCCAAAATGGAAAAAATGCTTAAAAAAAATGCAAAATGTCGCCTGAAAATGAAGAACATAGCAAAAAACGCCAAAAACCAAAAAATCGCCATACGAAAAAATCGCCTAAAGGAAAAAAGCGCCAAAAAAATCGTCAAAACTAAAAATATTGCCAAAAAAACCGAAAAAAATCGCCCAAACGAAAAAATCGACTAAACGGAAAAAAGTCGCCAAAGTCCGAAAAAATCATCAAAACGAAAAAAGTCGTCAAAATTAACAAAAGTCGCTAAAAACGAAAAAATCGCCATAACAAAATATATCGCAAAAAAAAGAAAAAAATTGCGGAAACGAAAAAAATCGCCAAAATGAAAAAAATTGCCAGAACTAAAAAAATCAGCACAACTAAAAATATCGTCAAAAACAAAAAAAAAGGCGAAACGAAAAATATTCCCAAAACTAAGAAAAATCGCAAGCAACGAAAAAGTTCGCCAAAACGAAAAAAAGTCACGCTAAAATTAAAAAGTCCCCAAAAAATAAAAATCGCTAGAAAGGAAAAAAGAAATATCTATATTCTTGCGGAACCCTTCGCGTGCGAGTCAAAGTCACACTTTACTGAATTTATTTGAAGACTTAATAATTTGGAACGATTTTCCTTCTTATTAAATGTTTAAGAGAACACTAAAGATCTATATGGTTTTGTGATGCACTCTATAAAAATTGGAAGTAACTTTCAAAGTTGAAGTGTGTTTTCATAATTTTTAGCCAATTTTGCATAATGAAGCACATAAAATCGCATTCACAAAAGAAAGAAGAATATAAGAAAATTCTAAAATAACATCTTATCAGCCAAAAAATGTTATCGTTGTTTATCAAAAGCCGTGAACCCTTTGTGATGCACGCTGCGTGACGCACGTTACATTTTTTCTTAATAGCTATAAATTTGTAATTGTGTAATTTAAAAAAAAAATATGTGTTTAGTGTAGTTGTGGATTACATTATTATCTAAAAGAAAGAAAAAGAAAATGTTCATATTCCTTATAGTTTACGAGATAATCTAAAAAAATAGTTACTCCCTAATTTTCAAGCTAGAGAGCGTTCTTGACCACCTCCGACCTCGAAAACTCAAACTTTAACTTACGTTCACATGTGTAGCTAAACACATAAAAAAAATTGCATGCTCTATCAAGGGATCACCCAAAAAATGTTTCTTTAATATTTTTAAGGTTAAATATAATATATTTAACCTTAAAAATATTTAACCTTAAACATATTATGTATAGCACATTACTTCATCAACATATATGTATATGCGACTTTAACAACTTTGAAGTTCTGTCCTTGGTAGACCATTTCTGGGATTTGGCCATAAACGGATAATTTTGAAATAGTGCTAAATTAGTCATTGCGATGATATTGTACTTTTGACCTTCAAATAGTGCTAAAAAAATACAATTGTACTAACTTTTGCATCCCTTAGGTCCAAATTCACAGTCATTAGTTAGCTAATGACAATAGTTTAGCCAATGATATTTTATTCACACTTCTTTGTTTATCATTAGTTAAACCGTCAAACGCCATTGGTTAACAAGTAGTTAGATGTTTTGGAACATGGTGCAATAAGTATACAGGTAGCAGCATAACGTCAGCTGATTATATTTTGTTCTGGTAGTTTTGTACATAAGTAACGTCTAGCACGTGTAGTTTTTTGTTGTATTTATTGAACCTGCATACTTATTGCACCATATTTTGGAAATTATTACGTTCATATAGCATACTTTTAGGAGCGACAAAAAACATTTGCTCCATTAGCTTCGTGTGCTTAAAAATTTTTAAATTGCAGCCGTAAGATGTGTAATATTCTTTATTTCTTTATTTTTGCTTGTTTATTTATATTTGATAGAGTTACCATTCTTTACCCATATTAAAAATTTTAATTAAACAATACACTGTAACTATGAAGTTTTAGTTAAACAATAGTTATCATTTTAGTTTACTAATAATTAACTAATGGCTGTAAATTTGGGCCTTAATGGCGACTATGATTACTTTCCTGCTACGTATGAGTAATATATAATACATAGAAGTTTATATGCACACTCATACTCATACAATACAGAAGATTATTAACTTTAATCTATACTTCAAATTGATTAAATATCAAATTTGTAATGAAAAATTTAATTAAAAACTACTGGCCAAAAAATCTAAAATGTATTTTCTTTTACACATATTTTTTTAGGCTTCAATTTAATTCATTTAAAGGTACTAGAACTTTTTTCGACAATTTCTAAACTAATTTAATTTCAAATCAAGTATTCTCTTTAGTGAATAAACAACATTGGCACGCTCGCACCCGCATAGAAAAGCATTATAAAAAAAAAGTTAATTAAAATTTTTTTAATGTTCATAAAAATATTTTTGCACTTTTAATGATGTCATAAAATAAATGTTGTCTCTCTGTTACACATTTGGTTCATTTCTAGAATTTATATTGTTATACAAGTCTCCAAGCAATTATTCCACAAGTATGGCACAATTAAGACTTGAAAAATCAAGTATACAACAACAACATAATATAAAATAATAATAATAAAATATAGCGCAAGAACAATTGTTAAATCGTGTCCTAAACAGTAAATTAAGAAGAACACTATGGCAGAGCATGAGAAATCATTATTTCTTAGTGCCATATACAAACTCATTTTATACGAGTACATACATACATACATAGTATATTTTTTTCGTAGAATTGGAAAAATGCTTGCGTATTTAGTATTCATTGGAAATTACCTGGTATCCAGTTGTGCTATAAATTTACATATTTTGCATTTAAATCAGTTTTAAAAGTTTCACAATGTTACACAGTATCTATTAGCTAATATATTCAGTATACTAAATTATATTATAAAATTAGCTTGATCAAAAGCTTGTTAAATGTATAGTAATGTATCGTATGTTTGTTCGAAAGATCATATTATAGTTGCAATGACCATATTCAAAGTGTTGTATTTTTCTTCCGACGGGGTTTGTTTGCATTTGGAACGATTTTCCGTCATCCCACGTCAAATTTGGTTGATAAACAGACGAGTTACGGCTATTTGCCATCTTCAGTATTCTATTGAATATTCAAACAGAAGACTGAAGATGGCACATAGCCGAAACCGATCTATTTATCAACCAAATTTGACGTGGGATGACGGAAAATCGTTCCAAAGACCATGTTCAAACTTTGTTTTTTTCACTAGGCGTATGTAATTTTTCTTACTTTATAATTTGTAATTTTTCTATAGTTTAGTTATGCACATTTTAATATACAATAATTAAGCAATAATTCCGTATTGATAATATTGAATAATAATTGAAATAATCTTACCTTGGTATTTTAATCAATAGCTCTAATTATTTCCATCCAATACTTTAGGCTTTTGAGTTCATTTTACTTTGAAGTAAATATTCAGATACAATTCAAGAGAAATACACACGAAAGCCATCATCATATATTTATATAACAAAACTGAAATTAAAGAAATAAATAATTGTTATAAAGAATAAAATTGTTATCAAATAATTTTCACATTCTATGCCCTATTAAATGCCATATGGTCGTCAATACAATTCATTATGCTCGTATATGTATTAGATTATTTTGTAAGTATTACTGGTAAGTACGTACTTAAATGTTCATGAGTAATTTAATATAATGCCAATGTAATCTGTTACAAATCCAAATAGTATACTAATAATCTGTCTACTTTTATGTGCTACAAAACATTCATTTGTAGTACACCTTCAATTAAAATTAATATATTATACTAAAGGTGTCAAAATCGTTTGAGTGAATGCTAAGAGAATAATGATGACCAAATGTACAAAACATACCATAAAGTTAAAGTAACCTTTATAAAAATAAAAAAAAACCTTAATGATTAAGTAAATTAAATAGGTTTGATTATTAATGTTGAATGTCGTAATAATGCAAAGTGTAGACATGCCGAATTTTATACACTCTTCAACATAATTGAAGTACGTTGTTAGCTGAAAGAAAGAGACAAAAATACCCTTAGAACGAAGTATTAGAGTGTTGAAAGGTTCCACAAAACTCGTTCTCGCGTTATTTTACATAAAAGGGCTATACACGTCTTATACCTTAAACCTAAAACTTGCAAGACTTACTATGGCGAGTAAATCGTTTAAAATTTTGAATATTTTCTGGCGCTCTAGTTGAGTCTGAAACTTGGATATCTTTGAACCTCTATATCTTTGCTGAAGGGCAGGTTTTTGCCCCCTTTTCTTTAATGGGTAAAAAGGCCTATACAAAGAAGAGTTCGGGGGTTAAAATGTTCCACAAAAATGTTTCTCGGTGTGTTTTACATAAGAGTGCTGAGAACATGATATACATGATAAACGTAAGGCTTACAAGATTACCTTTGTGTAGTAATTGTGAATTAATACGACATTAACCCTTAAACACATTTTAAGTTTTAAATGATGTCTGCCGTTTAAGTTGAGTTATGAACTTTGGTCACTTTGAAGACATATATAGTAGAATTTTATGGCAAATATTTTTAAAGAAGGGAGTTTTTCTCTCTTTTTAGGGTTCCGTACACCAAAAGTGTAAAGGACCCTATTGTTTTCGCTACGCTGTCCGTCCGTCTGTCTGTGTATCTGCCTGTTACAAGCTGTTGTCTCGAGAACCGCAAGAACTACGGACCTGAAATTTTCATAGAATATATAAAACTTAAGCCGCTACAACAAAAAATTTATATATATTACAGCTAAAAATTAAAGGGTGTTCCAAAGCGAGCAACGAAACATGTTCGAATACTAATGTAACATACAGACACTTTTATATAGACACTTTAAATTTTCAAAGTTAGTGTTAATTGGTGTAGTCTGTATAATGAAAAGAAACGCTTAAAAGAAAAAAAAGCACCAACAGTAAAAAAAAAATTAAACGCAAAAAAATCACCAAAAACCAAATATATCGCCAAAAACCTAAAATAAACGCCAAAAACCGACAAAAAACCGAAAACGCCAAAAACCAAAACAAATCGCTAAAACGACAAATATCATCAAAAAACCAACAAAAAAATCGACAAAAATGGAAAAAATCACCAAAACGAAAAAAAGCCAAATACAAAAAAAAAAACGCCAAAAATATAAAAAAAATCGCCAAAAACCAAATATATCGCCAAAAACCTAAAATAAACGCCAAAAACCGACAAAAAACCGAAAACGCCAAAAACCAAAACAAATCGCTAAAACGACAAATATCATCAAAAAACCAACAAAAAAATCGACAAAAATGGAAAAAATCACCAAAACGAAAAAAAGCCAAATACAAAAAAAAACGCCAAAAATATAAAAAAAATCGCCAAAACTAATAACAGTGCCATGATCCAAAAAGATTGCTAAAATCAAACATAATCACCACTGGAAAAAGCCTCAAAACTAAAGTAAATCGCTAAAGTTGGAAGTTTATTATTATTCGACTTGAGTTCAATAATTGAATTAATGTAAATTCAAATTATTTTTAAGAGTGTAATAGTAGAATATCTAATCAGACTAGCAGTAACGGAGTAGTACTAGTAATTTCGACAGACGCTAAAACGCCAAAACTAATAATAATCGCAAAAAAAACGAAGAAAAACTAAAAAAAAAGAAAAAACAAAACGAAAAAGTTGCCAAATGAAAAATAGGCAAAAACGAAAAGGGATATGTATATGTGTATTCGTAAATCACCATTTGTGTGTGAGCCAACGTCGCACTTTATTGAATTTATTTGAAATAAGTCTAGCAAAAAAAAACCGACGACAAAATATACGTGGCACCGCCCCCATATTTTATCATGATGTACTTTTACGAGAACTAATTGTGTGAGCGAGGTCTCATAAGAGTCGGATGTGTAGAAGTAGTTAAAATGAATATTTACTTTTCTTGGGCGTGTCACTGCCCACTTTTCTAGCCACAATGTTGTATTGCAGCGATAACTAAATATGAATACAAAGTTTCATAAGCATCAGCTAAGTAGAAGTAGTTAAAATGCTTATTTACTTTTCATGGGCGTAGCACGGCCCACTTTTCTAAACATAATGTAGTATTGTAACGATAACTAAAGGTGTATGCAAAGTTTCATAAGAATCGGTTAAGTAGAAGTTGTTGAAAAATAATATTTACTTTTCATGGGCGTGCCGCAGCCCACTTTTTTTGATCCTGATGTAGTATTTAAACAGAAGCTTAATGTGTGTGTAAAGTTTCATAAGAATCTGTAGAGTAGAAGTAGTTGAAAACGTATGTATATTTAGTTTGTATGGGCGTGATCCCGTCCATTTTTCAACGGGACCAAAGTGGAAGTACATCCTTTTGAAAAAAAAATCCGAAATCGTTTCATAAATGGCGGAGCTTTGAGGGAACATACATAAAAAAATACATGACGAATTGATAACCTTTCTCCTTTTTTTGAAGTCGGTTAAAAATGGATAAAAAGACCTAAACAACGAAGAGTTAGAGGGTTAAAATGTTCCACAAAAAATGTTCTCGTAAACTTTTCGCAAATAATATCTAAACGAAAAGACCTATAAACAATTTAATAAATATTTTTTTAGCAAATCAAAACCAATATTTATTACCAAGATTAGACCAATTTAATAAAAACAAAAAACTACAACTTTCCAATAATGTTACAAGAAATTGTTAAATATTTTAACAAACACACACACACACACACACACACAATTCCAAAAGTACGGTGTTGATTATTGAATTTCATACAAGCTGTTCACTATTAGAAATTCCAAGCACAAAATCCAATTGAAGGTAAACACACGAATTTACCATTAAATATTAATGCGTTGAGTAGCAAACAGCAGCAAACCAAAAAAAAGGAATAAAACAAAAAAAAAGTATGAAATTCCGAATGTCTGTTTGACTACAATAAACTTCACAGAACTTGCAAATGGAATGAATCAGTAAAATCAAGAGTAGAGAGAATGTAGCCATAAAATAGTTGTTCGCTTATAAGCTATAAAGGTATATCAGTATTAAAATCAGCATCAATGTAACATCACGATTGAGAAGACTAATAATCTATCAGTTGGTACTGATGAAGATGATTGCGTGGCGAAATCAAAATAAAGTAGAATAACTTTGGTGTTAACTGTCGAAAACCATAGAGGTAAGTAAAGTGGTAAAATTGTATATATTATTCAATATAGCTCTATATATGTATGGGTGTGTTAATACATTTATATGCTCATAATGATGAGTTAGTTGTAACGTACATGCATACATACATACTTTCATGAACATACAAAGATATAAGGACTGAAAAGATGGTTATTTTGAAAATAATAATTTAATCGGTTTTTTATGAAAATTCGAAAAAAGTGATTTTTAAGTCAAGATATAATTTTTTACTTCGCTTTTCGGTTAAAGTTTTTTTAAATATTAGAGATCTTTTAGACGATAATGTGGGTCGATGACAGTAATTTCCATTTAAGACGGCGCAGAAAGACTCGTTCATGCATTCTCTTATTCAAATCGTCTTTCACTAAACACTAGAATCCTACACTCTAATACACTTTTGTTGAAAATTAGGTCGATAATAGTCGGCAACACTTTACAGACGCATTATTTTTCAACAAAATGTTTTTACTAAAAAAAGCGATTGGCTATGTGCAGGTTTGAGCCACGACCTCCTGACTTATAGTCGGACTTATCTACCATTCAGCCATAGCCGTATTTTACTTTATGTTAAATTTTTTCCACTTGGACTAAATATGTTTAATTTTAAAGGTTTTTTCTTTAATAAAATAACTACACAAAATCGATGTAATTTTAGACAAGGAGAAATTTTCAACACAAATTTATACAATATATGATCGTAAATTTGAAGTAATGTTTTAGAGTGTAGCAGAGGCCACCAAAAATATTTAAAACAAGATTTATATGTAACATTAATTTTTCCTACAATTATTATTTGTTGTGGCTTAAGCTGGCCTATATGCCTGCATTTCGTTGCTTGAAGTTCTATAGATGAGTTGGCATTATCACCAACGAAATGCAGGTATAATGGCTAAGGAGTAATGGCTAATTTAACACGCAAAAAATAAAAATTTTTCAATTACACTGTACGACACAAAACACTAGCATGGTTCTAACGAATGATTCTAAAGATTTGTACATTTATCGGCGTTTTAAAATTTCAAATCTGGGATTAATTTTAGGGACAGTTAAGGTTCCACTCTTTGGCACACATGTACTTATAGCGACTGGGCATACGAAATCTTGAACAGAAGGGTTCAACACAGGGGGGGGGGTGGACTCCTAGGCATTTATGGGACTTTTTCTTCAATATATTTCTAGTCTGTATTGAAAAGTTTGTATGGTAGCCCCCTTAATGAACAGAGATATGGGGTAGGAATGTTCAGAAAAACTGTTAAGGAAAAGGGGCCACTCCTACATTTTATTCTTCTAGGGGCATCCTAGGCGCTCAAGGGCCAATTTCTTTTAAATTTTAAAAAATATCCAATGAAATTTAACTATTTTTCGCTTGAGTTCGGTTTTAATTTAATTTTTCAATTAAATTATATTTTTATTTAGAGATGAATGTGAAGCAGGTAGACAAAGAAAAATTTTACTGTACGAAGGGTTGAACTGACATGTTTCGATAGATCCAGCGCTGTCAAAACAATATGTCTATGAGTGTATAATAATAAGAAAGAGTGCAATAACAGCAAACATACGGCCATGTCACAGAGTTCAATTCCGCTCGGAAACGGAATTCAACCTACCCCATTTTTGTAGCAACTGGTGTCTAAAAAAGAAAACTAAAATATATAAATTTGTCAGTTGTGTCCAGACTGTTGGCGGCGCTACTATTCTACGGTATGCTCCAGCTACGGCTTGGCATATTATGGTGGATTAAATTCCGTTTCCGAACGGAATTGAGCTCTGTGACATGGCCGATAAAATTATATTTGTTGTTCGCTTTTGGTTGCCAAATGTTGAAATAAATGAGGGTATGCTTTTTAAAAAAAGAAAGTATATTTGTGATTTATTTTGTCGGTCTTTCATAAATGTAATGAAATTTTTCATCAAAACAATGAAATGCATTTCATTGAAACTACAACATTCAAGAACATATAATTTTTATTTTTTTTTAGTTTTGTATAGCATATATTTCAAAAATTTTAAGTACACAGAAAAAAATACTTATATCCAAGGAATTTTTTCATAAGTGCTATGAATCTAACATGAAAATTTTTTTCCAAACTTTTTTTATTGAAGTTATGAATTTTTACTTAAATTAATGCATATTTCTTAATAAAAATACTTTTAAAAATTCAGTATTGAACTTGTATAGTCTGTTGTACTAGGCACAACTCCTTCCTTTCTGCCAACAGACTATTTGAAATGAGCTGTATTTTTACTTTATATAACTAAAACACACATTTTAGAATTTGCTGATAAAAACGTTGAAAATTTTTTTCAACGCAACTTTGATTTCATAAATTTATTTATTAAAAACTAAATTGATACTGCGTATGAAATAATTCCTGTTTTTTTATGTATAAATTAATAAAATATATGAACAATAGATTATGAACTTTTTTCATACTATTTATGTTTAAACTTTTTTCTGTGTATCCATTAAAACATTTTCTCAAAACTTATAGGGTTTCCATAAAATGACAAAATGTTGTTGTCATAAGTCCAATGAAATTTTCTAACGAAACTATTAAGTCTAATGAAACAATTCCAATGAAATTCTTTCACAATATTCGTGAAATTTCATTAGAATTGTGAAATATTATATTATAATATATAATTCTTCGTTTAATTTATGAAGCGAAATTCTTTCAGTGCATTTACTGAAAATAAAATTAGTTTCTGTTGTTGCTTTTAAATTTAAAATAAGGGTTCAATTTGAAGCATTTATTGAGTAACAAAAACTATGTATTGAATTCAAAAATAAATTTTAACAAATGCTTGTCTGAAAACAAAATTTGAAAAAATGTTTTCTGCGTATGTACACTCTAAAATACTTTTGTTGAAAATTAGGTCGATAGTTTGAACAAAATGTTTTTACTAAAAAAGCGATTGGCTGCGTGCAAGTTTGAACCGCGACCTCCTGACTGATAGTCTGACGCATGTACACAGAAAAAAAAATTTGTAAATACAATTAATTTTTTTGTTATATCAATTAAATAGTTAATTGATTTTTAGCCTACAACGATTTTTGCAAATACAATTACGAAATTGTAAGTTAAAGGAAACTCTAAAAAAAATGTTAAAAATTTTTTTGTTGATTTCAAATTTATTTCAATTAAGATTATTGTTATATCAACAATATGAATTGTTGATTTTCCGAACAAATTTTAACTATCATAGTTGTTGTATTAACAATATTTTTTTATACACAATCGTCGAAGTGACTTTTTTCTTGTCTGCGAAAAACACTAAATTTCTTTGGGCGGAAGTGAACCGGCGACCTCTGGAGTAATAGACTAACGTTCTTACCTCTCAGCTACAGAGCAATTCGATATCCAATACGCAAATAATCAATACACACAAAACGTGATTTGCTTTGTTTCATCTACGTGTGTGTGTTCATTTGTTATATCAACAATGGTGATTGTTAATTTTTTTCACAATACTTAACAAAAAATTTGGTTGGTTCAGTTTTTTGAAAAAAATATCTTGATTTGCTTTGTTTCATTTATATGTGTGCATTCATTTGTTATACCAACAATGATGATTGTTCATTTTTTTTAACAAAAAATTTGGTTAGTTCAGTTTGTTGAAAAAAATTTCTGTGTTTGTCGTATCAACAACTAAATTTGTTGTATTAACAAAATATATGTCTCAATTTAAATTACATATTAACAATTGAAATTGTTAGTTGCAGTTTGATGATGTTTTTTTCTGTGTACCATTGAGCTATAGCCGTATTATACTTTATGTTAAATTTTTTCCACTTGGACTAAATATGTTTAATTTGAAAGGTTTTTTCGTTAATAAAATAACTACAAAATCGATGTAATTTTAGACAAGGAGAAATTTTCAACACACATTTAGACAATATATGATCCTAAATTTGAAGTAATGTTTTAGAATGTAGACTCATATTTTCTCTGTAGCAATTACTTTTCTGCGGAATATCACACTGCATATCGTATAAGTATGTATTTCCAGAACTTATCATTGCCATTTTACACACATTCCTCGTATTTATATGTGTAGTTATACACCATAAAACATTCATTATATATGAGAATTTTTATGTGGCCTGATTTTTCTTTGACTTGCTTTCGTATGAAAAGGAGTATTACAGCTACACATTTGTAACTTTGTAATCTAAATGTATGCATACTTGTGAGCACGATTGGCATATATTCTCATACAAAGTCGAATAGAAATGGTTTAATCTGTCATTGACTAGAAATGGCAGAAACCAGCGAGCTTTATTATGTTTTAAGGCAATGTTAACGATTGTAATCCAAAATGTAATAGAGATTTGTGTGACATTTATTTTTGGCCAAAAAAATTCAATTCGAATATATCAAGTTATTCTGCGAAAGATGGTGAATAGTCAGTAAAGAGAATTAGGGTGATGCATAAAAGTTTAAAAAAGTGTATATGTATTTAATGACATCTTAGTGTAAAATTGATGTATTGACCTAGAAAAGGGGTTTGAATAAAGCGTGAAAGTTTACGCCAAAGTTGTACCATTCAAAAGAAAGCTGTGGTGTTTTACATAAAAGTGCTAAATACATATTATAACTTAAACGAAAGAATTTAAAATTTTCCTTTGCCTTTGCAACAATATGTAAAATTGGGTAGGGAGGAACTCTAAGTCCTTCAAACAAGAATCACATATTTAAACTTTCAAAACGCTGAAACACATATATTTTTTGTATTGTTAAAAAATTTTTTATTTTGTTGCACAGTGTTTTTTGTTATGTTATTAGCTATCACTTAGTGATTGGTCGAAATTTTGCAAATGTCCAATGAAAAATTATCCTAAATTTTTTTTCAATTAAATGTACTATTATCAAATAGTGCAATGAAATTTAATTAAGATATTAATTGATTCAATTATTTTCGTATTTAAAAATAATCAAACAAATAAAAATTTTCAATAAACTTAATAACTGATTTTTAATTAATATTAATTAATTCAATCAACTAGTTGAGTGAATCAATCAATTGCTTAATTGAATATTTCAATGTGAATATCCTGCACATTTAATTAAAAAGACAATACAACAACCACGATTGTATTCTTTGGTGAGAGTTAAAAATTAATTTCATTTTCTAAAGAAAAAAAATTTCAAAATTGCAGATATCGATTTCAATTATCTTTGTTTAGGGAATTGTTTAATCTAATTGTTATAATAACCAATTTCCACATTATTTTTGATTAAGTACAATAAGAGAATTAATTAATATGTTAACATTAAATCAATTAATTTTTTAATTCATTTAATGAAATACTTTGTTAGATTTTTCTTACATTTTTAATTAGTTACTTAATCAAAAATAAAATATCCTTTATATGGAAAAAAATTTTTCCTTTTAAATTTTTTCAATTCCAATAATTCCAATAATCACTTTAGTGATAGAGCCAAAATTAAACAATTTTTGAAACAATCAAAAATCAAATTATTTTGGTAATCAAATTATTTTGATAATTAAAACCATTTTTTGCCTTTTTGCTGTGTACAGTCAAAATGAGAATCGTCTTATAATTATTGTTATGCTTTAAACGTAAACTACACAATCTAGGGGCGACCCTAATATTTGCGAACATTATTAATCTACATGTCAAGAGTGGTTGTCAGCGAATAAAATATTGAACGTTGAAGGTATTCCGATATGCATATTGGCTATGGTTGGATATTCCTATCTTTATTGGCAACTTTTATTTGTCTTTGTGGCTCATTGCTTGCAAAAAGGAGTAGATTACTTCTCTTTGCCTTATATTGCAATAATTAGCAATCTATCATGTGATATATTGATCAATGATAAATCTGTGATAGTCTGTGATTATGATTAGATTATGATTAAGATTAAATACGAATGCAATTACAGGTAAGATATTCCATATTTCTTTTTAGCTCAAGGACTTGAAATACCAAAAAGAAAACATTTGTTAATTTACTGCCACAACAATTTAGCACTAAAATTGATTAAACAACAAATTTGTTTTCGCCCGCAAAATGTTTATTGCAGCCGAAATGAAATTTATTTGGTTGTTCAAGGATTTTTGCAATTTATCTTAAAATATAATAGTCACTCGTACATATACGAATATGTATGTATGTATGTATGTGTTTTATCCTTAAATGTTGATCATTTGTTACTTTAATACGAAACGATTTTCGAAAATGCCAAATTTAATGTCAACTCAAATTGTAAAATATGCCGGGAAATGAAATAAATTAAGCAACAATAATGATTTTTAGCATAAAAATCAGCGTTAGATAGCAACAACAACAACAATAGAAACATTAAGAGAAAGGAGAAGAATGGCAGTAGAGAAAGACAATAAGAAAAGTTAGGCAAATAAAGTTAGTAGAGAAAGCCGGGCGTTACAAGGACTAAAAAAAAGGAATCGTATTTCTTTATTTGAATTTCTATCATCGCTCTTTTTATTTAGATTTCTTTTCCTTATCATTATACCAATTACACTGATTCCCACATTTACATTCTGAGACGTACTTAAGCTGAAAGGGCATTTCTTCCAGTATAAAAAGAAGTAGTGGGGCCTTCTAGAAGGCCTTATTCATCAGGCAAGAGGACACTAAATTCTATTGTATTATTCAAAAAACTTGCTTACTTTTGAGAAAACGGTCTTTAAGAAGGCATTTTATTAAGTACACTCAGAAAAAACCAAATTTCATTTTTAGTAAAAAAAAATTCAATGAATTAGTGAACATTTTGTCTAGAAACGGAACACAGACAAAATTATTTTTTTTAATATTTTTAAGTTTTAATAAATGTGAGTGTGCTCGATTAAATCAGATATAGATGACTTTGGCTAACCAAAATTGAGTAGAAATAAAATGAATGTAAGAATTTACAAAAAAAAAATATCTTGTATAATATTTCGTGACAAAAATTGGTTAAATAGCTTATGTTGCCTTATAAAAAGCATCCATCTTCATAGGTGGTAAAAGTGAACAAGAACGCTGATGAGACAGTGTAAAAAATCAGTAGTACTGATCCGTTGTGCTAATCTGATTGAATATGCGAACATTCTACTCTTAATAATTATTTGTATTTAAATTCAAATATTGAACTAAAAAGCCGAAATAATATATAATAAATAAAGTTCAAAAATAAAATTATGTAAAACTATATGAATAGCAATAACTTTTGTGATATTTTTGTAATATATGTATCAGGCAAACTTTTCATTTTAAAGTATCCATTAAGCATTTATGAAATTTCACTTTATTAAATGTGTTTAGCTCTGGATGTTTATATAATTCTAAAAACATTAATGAGAATTACCGCAAAAAACAACATTAAAAAGCCAACAGAGGCTTACAGCGTGCAACGTAGATAAGACTCGGCTCAAATGAATTAGAGTTGAAATATTTTTAAGATACGAGTATTTTAGAAGAGAATTTCTTTGAAAGCAAGCATAAATAAAAATAAGGCCTTAAAAGATCTGAAGCGCAAACGCCTTTTGAGATTTATCACAGGTCATATACATCACAAAGGCATACACGTATACACACAGGCAAACATACTATATTAATACATACATAAACATACATAAACATACATAAACATACATATAAATAATACGTATGTGAAGTAACGAACCGGAAATGTCTTTAACATATCCGTTACATATCAAAAGCATTGAAAAAAACGCTATTTATATCAATATAGTACACTCTAAAACAATTTTGTTGAAAATTGGGTCGATAATAGTCGGCAACACTTTAGTGATTATTATTGGCCATAAAATTAGACAAGCATTCTCTTGGTTGATTTTTAAACAAAATATGTTTAATACAAAATATAAAAATAAAAACGCCTGTAAGCGATTGGCTGTGTGCAGTTTCGAACCGTGACCTCGTGGCTGATAGTCTATCGTAGCTAGCATTCAGCCATAGACGTATTCTACTTTATGGTAATTTTTTTTTTTATTGTAATATTTAAGTTGAAGAGATTTTCTTTAATAAAAATGTATGAAGTATATTTTCTTAATTCATTACATTTATTAAAACAAGAAAAAGCCTTGGAATATTGTTTATAAGTTAACAATATTTACTTCCAATACTTGAAAAATTTATATTTAAAAACCTTTAAATATCAGAAATTAAACTTTGATGGCCGAAGAAAAATATGGCGTGCTTCTATTGTTTAAAAATTTTTATGCATCTTTTACACAGATTGCTTAATATTCAAAATTTTAATGTTATTTAGACATATTTTGTTCAAAAATATATACTTTTAACAGCAGATTTGTATTTCTGAGAAATATTAGATAAATTATGTTTTTTTTGTTGTTACAAATAACTCGATGCAATTTTAGACAAGCAGAATTTCTCAACACAAATTTAGACAATAATATATATGATACTAAATTTCAAGTAATGTTTTACAGTGTATATATAAAAAAACTTGCGAAATAGAACGTATCACCCGCTTCGTATTTTTTTTTATCTTTCTATAAGGAGAACAAGGAGAACAATACTATAAAAAAAGAAATATATTACTTATTTTGATTTAATGCAAAAGAAAATCATTTCAACGCTTAATGGGTAATTATATACACCAGCACTTGGTTTTAGGAGTTTTTATAAACACAGCGAAAACAAAATATCTACAGTGTGGTGCAAGCTGAACTTTTTATTTAGCATGTGATATTTTGATCAACCAAACTTAACAATCTTTAATTAAAAAAAATCATTAATAAATGATAAAACTGGTCCTTGTTATAGTATATAATATAAGATATGTATGTGTATACTAGGGTTTGGGAATAGGGAATTCCCGAGAAAATTCTACTTTTAATTTTCCGTTTTCCCGGGAAAATCTGAAAAATTTCCCAGGAAAACGGGAAATGAAAAGTACACGTTATTTCATAAATATATGGACTTTTTTGACAAACATACTTATAAAATGGCGTAAGTGACCGCCAAATCTATTTTTATTCATATAAGATATTTGCATTATAATCCTGTTTCTCTTTAATATCAAAATTTTAAATTTTTTTTTTATATATTACAAAAGCTCGTTTGACTGACTGTACGACTAAATTTACATGATGAAATTGTTTAAGTTCTCTTTTAAACTCGCTATGTTTTTCATCGTCTGTTTATATAATAATAGCCTGTTTATCGATGTCGAAGGACATTTTTTATTCTTACAATATCATTTGAAACACAAACAAATTCTTAAACTTTGTCCTTGTTTTAAATGTAACTGTAAGAAAGAAAGAATTCCTTCGACAACGATAAACAGGCAGTAAAATGTCCTTACAATTTTTTTTTAATACAAAATAAAAATGTGAACAGTTCAAACTTATACAGAAATTTCATAAAAAATGCATTAAAATGAATTAAATTTCATTTCTCTTAAGCCGAGAAAATTTTTTGCTTGATTCGAAAAGTACACGCAAGATGAATCTAGTAATAGATGTCATTTAATCACTATAACAGAATAAAGCGGAATATTTTGTGTAAGTATCAATGATTACAGTGCTCTCTAATCGTTTTCTAAATTAAAAAATTCGATCTTAAGCGAACTTTGTGTGATTTTCCTCAGAATTAGTGAACAAATTTTGGAAAGTGTAGTGGAAATTTCAAGCTCATAGAAGCTGTAAAAACTTCGAGTTAACACTTCTTAAATTTATTATAAGTCGATGCAATTATGGAAATCCTGAAGGAGATGTTTTAAGATAAATAAAATGAATAATAAAAGACATTTGGACAGACTGTGGATCAGGAAATATTAAATTCAGCTTAGCTGAGCATAGTACTGTAACTTGCTTGTACTTAACGATAAGAAACGTCCTGAAAATTTTTCAATCAAAATAAGAAACATTACGGCAAGTTCTTTATAAAATGTTTTGGAGGCCTTAAAGTAAAATGTTTAACTAATTGCGATATAGTCGTCAATTGGTCTTTATAGAATCTCCTACTATGTAATAACTTTTTTGCTTTAGTTCACTTAAAAATTTGTTTTAGAATTGCTTTTATATTAACTTTTATTTAAAAAGAATGCTTTCATTAATGAAACTATCGAAATTTCGCCAATTTTCATTAAATAATTCAATTTAATTTAGGCTTGTTAGTACAACTTGCCTGTAAAGTACGCATTTGTAAAAGTTAAACATAGCTGAAATGAGAGGAATATAGTAACCTGTAATTATTTTCGTTATTACAACTTCCCTGTAAAATAAAATTTATCATATTTCAAAACATGGCAATACCAGAACAAACATCGACTACTACCTTTAGGCGTCACTATAAAATACTTTTAATACACACAGCAAAGGAAAAAACTATGCTTGAACATTGTTTCAATGTTTCTTTTATTTGAATAATTTCAAAAACTATGGCAGCTCCAATAGCATAAACCTCACATTAAATTTAAACACAAGAAGAACTTTCCTATAGTTTATCGGAAAATTTTTGCCTAAAGTCTACTTATAATAATGAAAAACGAGTTATCTGTCCGATAACATCTTAACTTTAGCTACTGGCATTAGAAAATTAACTTTTCCCGGGAATTCCCGGGGAACGTGATTTTTTTCCCCCGTTTACCGAGAAATGCAAAAGTCGGGAAAATCCCAAACCCTAGTGTATACATATATTTACTCACACAAATACATGTCGACTTATTTGGGCTTATATTCTTTAACATATTATTGAATAAATCAAACTCATTTTCTTTTGCAAAATCTTTCACTCAAACAATACATTTCTTCTGAAAAGTCTTAAAAAGTACTATATTCATATATGTAGAACATTAGGGTGGTAATGAAATATGTGGAATTTTTATTCTAACGAAATCTGAATGGATTTCTCAGAAATCTAAAGCATCCTCTTTATGGTCAATGCTTTCAATTTAGAAAATTTGGCGAATTTAAGTTTTATTTTCATCAAATGACTTTTGGGCATTTGTATTACTATGGTTGAGTGTCTGTCTTACTATTAAATGTTTTTTTTTAGTTTCAGAACTGTAATAAAACACTAAAAAGGTTAGGTCCTCATACAAAAAAAAAGTTGAGCCAGTCACCCACCCTCTAGAATTAAAGATTAGTTGAAGGCGATTCCAGAAATATGTTTTTGCCACGCCCCCTTATACCGCCCTTTTTTTACACTGCGTTGCCCTAATATACATATGTGTATAAATAAATAAATACCTTATTCCTATTTATGTTAAAGTAGATGAAATAAACAACACATCTTAACACAAACAAAAAATGATAAATTGTATTAATTTATATTCTTTAGCTAAACATACAAAAATACTTTTCCAAGCACAATAACTGAATGGGTCTTATCTCACACTTTCATTTTATTAAGTCAATACATCACAACTTGATGACTATATACACGATTGGAAAGGATGGCTTGATAAGAATGGTTTACATGAACATATTTTTGCAATATTGACGAAATTGTGCTCGTATTTTTAAAATAAAAGTCTCATAAATAAATTATATACAATTCGTTCTATACAATTACAGCAGCGACGTTATAAAATACTGGGATTTGATTTTTTTTGTTTGGCACAGTGGTAGAGTATTGGATATTTTTTAAAGTTTATGCAAACGGTTTGAATTTAGTTGTGTTTAAGTAGTAGTACGTGCTAAGAAAAGAGAAAGGAGTAAATCCTGCAGCAAGTGAAGAAAAATCAAATAAAAAGAAAGCAAAATAAATGCCAAAAAATTAAATATGTTCCCAAGTTATTTCCCAATGCAATTTGTTTCTTAAAATGAAATAATTCCTAAAAAAATTTTGTTGTTCCCAAAAATATGAAATAATTCCCGAAAATTGGCAACTATTTCATACCGCAAATGTCCCCAAAAGTATAAGGCTGATTCTCATTTCAAATGCTTTTTTCGTGTGGGTTGAAAGTATAGTAAAATATTTCATAAAATAAGCGCATAAATTTCAAAATTAAAACTGCTTTAGAATGATTTAATGGAATACACAGCACAATGTAATTGAGGTTTTTTCTGTTTTTTTTTAATAAAAATAGCTGATCCTTAATTATTTTTATCTCCTCAATACGATGGCATCATTAGTTTTCCCCTATCAGCTCTAGTTTTAAAGATATAGTGACATTTAGCATTTGCATAATTTGCACAACTTTCTGTACTATTCGCTTAATTTTTCACGAATGGTCTTCGAGACTTTAAAATACTTTATAGATTATTAATCTACGCAAAATTCTCTTTCATTTGGATAGAGGCACATTGATGAGTATATCAGGATATCTTAGTGTTATTGCAAGAATGTTAATAATCGTGTGTTTTTAGTTTAGTTCAAAAAAATTTTTTTTATTTAAAATTTTTTTAATTAAAATAACTAATCCTGATGTATTTTCGTCAGCTGATTACGAAAATCGCTTTATTATTGTTCTAGCACTTCTAGTTTCAGAGATATTGTGCATTATATTACAAACAAAACCTTAAATTTTTCTTTACTTACGCCACCAAAAATATGTTAACGATACGACGCAAAACGGCGTATAACGGAAATAAATTCAGTAAAGTCCGACCTTGACTCGCACGCGAAGCGTACTATACCAATACCATACACATCCATATGTATGTATGTGTATCGCCTTTTTGGTGATTTTTTAGTTTTGGCGATTTTTCGTTCGGGTGATTTTCTGTTTTTTGACGATTTTTATTTAATTTTGGCGATTTTTTTTGGTTTTGCTAATTTTTTTTCGATTATTTTTATTTTTAGTAATTTTTTAGTTTTGAAGATTTTTTAGATTTGGCGATATTTTCCGTTTTGTTGATTTTTGCCTTTTATTGATTTTTTTCGGCTTTTGGCGATTTTTTTTTGGGAACTTTTTCCGTTTTTAGCGATTTTTTACTGATGTGTTTGTTTTTATTTTTTGACGATTTTTGTTAATTTTTTTGTTTTGGCGATTTTTTTTGGTTTTTGACGATATTTTTAGATTTTATAATTTTTTTTTAGTTTTGGCGCTTTTTTCGACTCAAGCGACTTTTTAATTTAGCCATTTTTTTTGTTTTGGCGATTATTCACGTTTTTTGTTAATTTAGATTGTTTGGCGATTTTTTAGTTTTGGCGATTTTTTTCATTTTTGGCGATTTCCTTTTTTTGTTTTCTTTTTTGCATTTTTATTTTTGGTGAATTTTTTCGTTTTTGGCGATATTTTTAGTTTTGCTTGAAAAGATAAAGCTAAATTTCAAAATTACACAACCTGATAGAATACCCTTTAATTTTTAGTTAGTTTGTTATTTTAGCTCTCGCTACTGTTGCCTTTAAAATGCTGCACTAGCTGTGAAAATTTCAAAAGTTTGGCTCTTCCAAGATACAGCTAATTTTCAAAATTACATTAACTGAAAGAATACCCTTTAGTTATTATTTTGTTTAGATTTCAGTATTAATTGGTGTAGTCTGTATAATAATACACTAACTTGAAGATTTCCAGTGTCTATATATCTGTGGCTTGCTGCTAAAAGGGTCAATGTCAATATTTTGCTGTTTTGATTCAATCATTGCATTAGGTTGCTGTTTTGATACGCTGTTATTTTGCTGAAACAGCCAATGTCTAATGTAACATAGAACAACTTCATAAGGGTTTTGCTAGACAATTTCACTATGAGCTCATATATAAAATTAAATTTTGTCTCAAAAGTGAATATGTTGACACTGGCCCTCATGATACAATAATACAGGTTTATGCATTAGAAAATTTTTCTCATCTAGGTTGTCAAATCTTCATGTGAGTTGTCAAAAATTACATATTGAGCAACAAAAAAATTCGTTGTACACACAAACAAACACGTACTTACAAAACACAGCTGACGAGTATTTCTGCTAATGCATGTACCTGTATTATTGTATCATGATTGGCCCTTTTAGCATCAAGCCAAAAAGAGAACGATCTGTATATTACATTATGGCTCAAGAGATATAGCTAGATTTCAAAATTACATAATCTGATTCAATACCCTTTAATTTTTATATTACTTTTTAGCTTTCGTTTCTGTTGCTATTAAAATGCTACTCTGAACATTTCAAGACTTTGCCTCTTACGGTTTCCCAGATACATCTAATTGTCAAAATTACATAGTAAAAATTGCATTAACTGATAGAATACCCTTTAATTTTTATTTTGTTTAAATGTAATTTTTAGCTGGTGTAGTCTATAATTAATACACTAGCTTTGAAAATTTCAAGTGTGTATATATAAATGTCTATATATATGCTATTAGCATTTCAACATATTGCGTTGCTCGCTTTAGAATACCCTTTAGTTTTTAACTATCATATATTTATTGTTGTAGGAGCCATAGTTATACATACTCGCTGAAAATTTCACCTCTTACGGTTCTCGAGAAAATAGTGTGACAGACAGACAGACGGACGGACGGACAGCACATCTTATACCTTATGCCGAGTATTAATTGTGAATAAATACGAAATTAACCCGTAAACACATTTATTATTTTGAATGATTTCTGACCTTCTAGTGCAGTTTGGAGATTGGATGTCTAGAAAGAGCGATAGTAGAATTTAATATATTAAATATTTTTGTAGAGCATTTTGGCCCGCCAACTCACCGCTGAAGAGAGGTTTTATTCTCTTTTTCTAAAAAAAATGGACGAAAAGAATGTTCGACAAAAATCCTATTTGTGTTATTTTACATTAAAGTGCTAGACAAGTCTTATACCTTAAACGTAAGACTTAGAAGATTTCCTATCCCGAATACTTATTGTGAATAAGTACGAAGTTAACCCTTAAACATATTTTAAGTTTTTAATGATTTCTGACGTTCAAGTTTAGTCTGGAGTTTGCGTGTCGTTGAAGAGCTTTGGTAGATTTGTGTAGCAATTTTTTTTTTTGTGCAAGATTTTGACTCGAAATATTGCCGCTGAAAGAAAGGGACAAAAAGGCCCATACAACGAAGAGTTAAAGGAATAAAATGTTGCAGAAATATTTTCTCGTGGTCTTTTATATAAAAGTGCAAATCTTATACCTTAACGTAAGACTGATGACACGATTTCCTATTCATATATATTTTTCGTGCCCTCTGCCAGAATGAGATATTAGAACCATTTTTTTTGTTGTACAGTGTAATCATTACCCGATTGCTAACAAAATAAAAAGCCTAGATCTCTATTCGGAATTACAAAATGTTTCATTCACTCTTTTTCTCTGTTTAACGCAAATGTGTGACAAAGAAAATTTTGCATGAAAAAGCACTGTGATACTTCTACTCAGTGTTTGCGTTAGAGCTCTCATATCTATAAAACGATTATTTATTCACCCAATTTTTTGTTCAGATTACATATTCTAAGAATATATCAACTGAAATAAAAACACTGAACTATATTCAGAAAATATAGAAAATATATAACACTACACTCTACACTCAAAATAAAATATTGGTAAATCTAACCAATTTCATAGGCTAGAATTGCGCCAATCCATGTAATGCAGTAAAAATCAACCAATGGAATTGTAGTTTAGTTGATATAACGTGAAACTACTAACCGGAAGGTCGCAGGTTCGATGCCAGCCAAGGCTTTAGCAGTAAGTGTATTTGTTTAAAAAAAAATGTTTGTTTGTATGCTATTGTTTGGTCTTGAACTTAGGTTCTCATGTTTATAAATCGGACGCCTTTACCATCTCAGCCCAGTCATCTTTTTAAATAACGTTAGTACAAAGTATACATAGTATACATAAACATGTGGTGACTTGCTTGACTTAAATACAGGAGTTTTTGTAAAATAACTATTTTTGCTATTATTTTAAATTGGTAATTTTAACCATAAAAATTGGTAATTTTAACCACTAAAATTTGCTAAAAATTAAATTTGTAATTTTAGCCATCAGAAAATAATTTTAATTTTCAAACGTCACTATTTCCAAATTTATATTTTACAATTTAGAAAAATGTAATATTTCCGCCTTGAACTTAGTTTGTCATGTTTATGAACCGGGCGCCTTTACAATTACAACTTGTTAAATAACGATAGCACAAATTTATATTTCATGAAAATTACAACAACAATTTAAATTAACAGTAGGTTAACTATTTAAATTAGTTAGATTTACCTACCATTTTATTTTGAGTGTATTTGCCTCAGTTATTCCACATAATGAAATGCTTTAGTCTATCTTAGTGATCAATATGAAATTAATCATTTTCAAATGAATTGATGATGTTTATCTTTTGTCTGCTATTTCCAGCCACCTTTTTAAATTACATATCAATAAATCAGAAGAAAAAAATATTAAAAATGCTCTGCTCCGCAATCGAACGGAGAGCTTCTGTTGTCACAAGTACTTTATACAGGACTATTAAAAGCATTGTCCTTTTACAAGAAATTTAATTATCATACCGCGATAAAATGCTTATAGCTTTTATTACAGTCGAATATGTATATTAGATCTCTTACATGTTATAATTAAATTTACATAAAAATTATAATTTTTTAATATAAATATAATGTTGTTATTTAATTTTATATTCAAACGTTTCCTTTAAAATATTTTAATGACATTTTTTTCACATGAAATGTATATTTTTCCAATATGCAATTTAAATACATATTTGCAATCAAATATTTGTTTATTTTATTTTTATTTCAATATTTGCTAAAGACCAAGTTGTGCAATTAAAATGAGTTCAAAATAAAAAATTTAAATAACAAGTAAACGAATGCAGAAGTAATAACTAGAAAATCTTTTCAATAGCAATTTTCTTGGTTTGTTATTATTGACATTACACTAGTATTGGTCATGTTACGAAAATAGACTTTCAGTTAATATAAATATTGTTGTCGTATATGAACATACTCATATACACACATAGATGTATATCTGAATATACTCGTACCATGTCCATGCATAGTGTGTCTATACTTGTGTATACCATAATTACCTGAAAAACAATGTGTAGAGCATGAAGACAATAACACTTAAATAGATAAAAATGAACATTGGTGCTTGATACTTAGTAATCCATGTTTTGCAAAATCAAATCATATACTACAGTAAAACGCGGTTAAAATGAACTTGAAGGGGCCCACAATTTTAGGTCTTTATATCAGTATTAATGCAAATATGGTATCCTGTTTTCTCTGAAAGTTTTCGTTTCTTGCCACCACATAAAATAGAAAGATATAATTAGTGATGAAAAACTTCGGCACGGTACCACAAACTCTTGCCAAATCGATATCCTTTATTGCATCGGCTTATAAGATTTATAAAACTGTTATAAAACTGCTTCGTATTTCCATAAATTGATTTAATTCGGTTAAAAGGTTCAAAAGATATCGTTGTCGCAGTCAAGTACTTTGAAGACTTTTTAAGCAATTTGCCTTAATATCATGTATGTTTAGGTACTGAAACTGAATATGATATCAGTTTTTTTTCCTATCACTCATAGACTTTTTTAATAACCCTACCCAATATTTTCATCTGGTACCCAGCAAAAACTTGGTAATGAGTTATCATTACTGAACAATATACTTTTCAACAACAAACTACATACCGTCTGAATTACTTTACAGTAGTTAAACAATTACTTACTAATAATTAAACAAGCCATTTATTCTCTTATTGGCAGAGTAGTAGTGTATTTGCTTATCATACAGAGGATAAACAGTTCAAGCCCTGGGGATGGATTTTTTTTAATTGTGTTCATGTTTGTGACAACAAGTTTTAATCCCCTCACAAAATAGTTGTGCAGCAGCCTAGTGAGTAAAACACTTCGTACAAAATAACAAAATAGTTAAAAACGGCAAGAGTTCAATGCTTAGAGGAGAAATTTAGTTTTTATAGTGTTTTGTGTGTTCAATGCCTTCTAAATATTGAAATTTATAAATTGTTATTTGTAATCAAATGTGGTAAGTACTTGCCTCTAATGACATCGCCATGTTAAAGTATTTGGTTAAAACCCCAAAGTAGAAGTGTGAAGAGTATGTTTATTAGCGTTTTAACTAATTACTTTGCCATCAAAATTGTTCCTGGGTAGTTCAGTATATTTCGCCATATCGCTCTATGCGTTTCTGATCAAACTTTAAATACTTATTTAATACATTTATTGTTCGAGATATTCTACTAATTTTATTTTAAAGCACAAGTGAAATGCAGATATGCTTAACCCGTAATATATAAAACTTTCTTAAATACTTATTCCAGTTGTTACTTCAACTAAATGAGAATTATAACTTAGTACTTTCCATATGTATATTTGGGTAATAGTATTGGTTTTCCTAGTGTCACTTTCATCGGCGTAGCTAGAAATTGCTGCAATTTTCTGGACGGAGGCTAAAGCCGACATTAGCCCCTTGTATTATCCAAATAAATCTAATAGTTTGAATTTCTTGGGCGGGCTAAAGCGATTCCGAAGAGTGTTAAAAAGTATTCGCTATAAACAAATTTCACCATAAACGGTGTACGCTATATCCGAGTTTTACTGTTTTAGTTATAACACAGTTCTATACTTATCAGGAAATGTTGCCGTATGTGTATGCGAGGTATGAAAAGGGTGTATAATATACGATCTGCATATAGTTTCACTTTTCCTATGTTCCTTTAAAAGTATCACATTTATTAAAAATATTTTTCATTATTGAAAGATATACAGGCAGATTTGAGCTCTTGAGTAATTTAAATTATTACTGCTTGTCTCAGAATATCGATAAGGAAAGTTCTTTCGCATATTTATATTGAAAACAAAACAAATTTTAGTTTTTCATTATTGTTTTCAATATAAATATACGAAAGAAGTTTTCTTTCGGACGTTGCAAGACATATTTTTACATATTCTTATTTCATATTTGTATTCCTAAATTCATACAGGAAAATCTAAGTAAATTTGACAGCACTGAAGGATAAATGAAATTTGTAAAGTTTTTAACTTTATATTTCCGTAACATGAAATATGTAGATATCGATGGCTAAATATAAATAAATTCAGTGAAGAGCGACTTTTGCTCGCTCACGAAAGACTCCGTACGAATACACTCATATCCCTTTTCGTTTTTTGCCCTTTTTATTTTGGTAATTTTTTCGTTTTGCTTTTTTGTTTAATTTTAGTTTTTTTATTTTTTAAGTTTTTTTTCGTTGTTTTGGCAATTTTTGTCCCGTTTTTTGGCGATTTTTAAAGATTTTTCGTTTTTTGCAATTTCTATTTGTTCTTTTCCGATTTTTTTTAGCTTTGGCGATTTTTTGGTTTTGACGTTTTTTTAGGTTTTAACGTTTTTTTCGGTTTTTGCCGATATCTTTAGTTTATTTATTTAAGTTTTGGCGCTTTTTCCGGTTTTGGGGACTTTTTTTTTTGGTTTTTAGGGATTTATTTAGTTTTAGCGATTTTTTTTTGGGTTTGACTTTTTTCGTTTTGGCGATTTTTCAGTATTTGCCGATTTTTTTAGTTTTGGCGCTTTTTTTGTATTGACGCCTTTTTCGTTTTGGTGATTTTTTTTCATTTTTGGCGATTTTTTCGTTTTTTGATGATATTTTTAGTTTTGGCGGTTTTTTTACGTTTTAGTGCTTTTTTCTTTTTGACGACTTTTTTCGGTTTTTGGCGTTTTTTTTAGTTTTCCGACGACCTTTTTAGTTTTGGTAATTTTTTTCATTTTAGCAGTTTCTTTTTAATTTTCGTGCTTTTTTTCCTTTAAGCGCTTTTTTCATTTTGGCGATTTCTCATTTTGACATTTTTTTAATTTTGGAATTTTTTAGTTTAGGGTTCCTTTACACTTTTGGTGTACGGAACCCTAAAAAGGAGTATCTCGATTTTTTTCGAAATCGTGTTTACAATGTTTTCTAGTAGTCAAGGTGTAATTACATTCTCGTTAAAGAACTAAGTAAGTTACAGTAAAAAAGAACGGATTTATGGGCACTTAAAAAATTATTTTGTATGTAAATGATTTAGTTTTTACTGAGTTTCTTCCTTCTTGTGTAAAATATCGAAAATTCGAAATACGCTTTTTTTATGTTAAGCAATCGATATGTAGATGATAATAAACCACAAACTATCCTAATGATTTTATTCGATATTTTTGCAATAACTATAACACAATAATATTTTTCACCCTGTTACGAATTTAGTTATGCCCTTCAAAACACGTGATACGAACGACAAGAACAACTAAACAAATACAAAAGACACCAGAAACACTCCAGCAATAACATCAAAAACAAATATCTTTGTGAAAACACATGAAAATTGTGTAACGCAAATGATATTGGGTGCAGTTACTGCACCAAAAACCTAGAGCAAAAAAAAACTCTCTAATTCTTACCGTAAAATCTGTGTTAAGTACAACGAACTAGTACTGGTGACCAAACAAAAAACATCAACAATCTCACAAAAACAATAAACAACACATATATCCTATCCCAGCGTAAAATTTTTAATTTTTTTTTTTATCAGGGAAAATTTAGAAAGTGTGCTGTTCCATGCAGCTATCTAAAGGAACTTGAACATTAAGGTGCATATTATATCTCTTACTCGAAGGTTTTTTTCCATAGCTTGGTAGAAGATTTAATTTTTTATGTTTGACGGAGCATTACTCATTCTATAGCAACTTAGTGGACAAGCGTCCAAAAGCTCTATTGAAAAACCGGTCTCGCACAGTGATTTCAATTGGAAAAAAGGGTAATAAATCTGTATCTTTGAAACTTGCGATCCGATTATAAAAAAATCATAAAAGAGGACCTAAGCTTTAAGAATGTTGAAAGTTGGACCTCCCTGTTGAAACGCACCATGAGCTACAGGGTGTCGAAGTTGACTACCTCGGGCATGAAAAACCTTGTTAGCCTGATAACTTTTACAAATATTATCCGATTGATTGAATTGTCACTAATTGTAAAGCTTATTAACAGACAAAGAAAATACACTTTATTTCTTTAAGATATCTTTAATGTTTTCAGAAATATTTGACTTTGAATTTTACAATGTTGGCTTTTGGCCTCGGCTTTGTTCCCGATTTCGTAAATATCTCCGGTAATAGTATAGCCAAAATTTTCAAAAATATATTATGATTTTTTACAAAATCTTTGATAACATGCAGAAGAAACTTTTAACTTATCTTAAATTATTCATACAGCCATGAAAAAAAAACAAAGTGAAGACTTTTAAAAGAGGGTGAAAAATTGCTAATTTTGACAAAAAGCGAGCTTAGTTATTGGACATTTTTCTGAAAAATGTTTCCGAACTAAAAATTTTCTTTTTTCCATATTTTAAAAGAATAGATTTCAAAATTTACTGCAGTTGAAATTTTAAATCGATTAAATCATGCACGCTGCATCCAGCATTGAACGAATATAGTGAATTTTTCTAAGAAATTCTAAAGTCATCGCTTAAAGCGCACCACCCACTTGCAATATAATTGTGCAATTTTTCGTACTGTACAATAATATCGCCAATGTGTGTGCCATATTCGAAGGTGGCACAATATATTGATTAAAAAAAGACTTTTGATTTTTATTGTACAATGAAGAAAATTCTATAATGTGTGGCAACATTGTTCAGTGTTATTTTTACTTTTTCACTGTCAGGAAAATTGGGCAACATTTTCTTTAAACATATGTTGCATGGTATAGCTCAAAACGACAATAATATGTACAATACACATGCAATAATATTGTATAATGGATGGGCTGCTTAAGAAAAAAAAAACCCTTCGAGTGTGCGTATGAGTAATATAATTATGTGTACTATCATATTACTCATACGTATACAGTTTTAGCCAAAAAAATCTTCACTTGTTTTTTATTTGGAATTAAAAATTCATAAAAAATACCCTTTCAATCAGCCATGGCACAGAACATCATTCCGATCGGAAGTGGTTTCAATTCCGTAAGTTGCTTCTTCAGAAAACGAAAAACGAAAATTTTCTTCGTAATCAAACCACTTTTAAATTTCAAAGTGGAATTGAAAAACACTTTTCTACAGACTGCATTTGCAGTAAATATTAAAAAACTTGCATACTTTTAGGAGCGTCAAATAAATATTTGGTCATGAGCTTTCCATGTTAATAAAAAGCTTTGTGTGAGCTTTGCACCCAAAAACAAGAGTAAACAAACGCCTCAAGGTATAAAAAGTTTATCATTGTAAAAACTAAATACAAAATAAACGGAATCTAAGGCACCAAATATGTACTTTTTCGGAATGAGAACTACGGAATCAAAACCAATCCGAACGGAATCTGTAACATGGCTGATTATCTTCGTATTCAAGCCACTTTTAAATTTTAAAGCGGAATGAAGAGTTATAGGGTTAAAATGTTCTACAAAAGTATTTTCTGTGGTGTTTTACATAAATCAGTATAATAGTAAGCAAAAGGCGGGAAAACTAGCTCCGGTTAAATGAATTCCAGATATAAACTTTCAAAACGCCGATACACGTATATATTTTTTAGGTGCCCTCTATCATAATCAATCGTTAGCGACATGTAATTAAAAAAAATTATTTTGTTGTACAGTGCTACATATCCATCATTAAATGACATCGATCTCTAGTTGCATATTTGAAGTGTAAGAGTATATTTTTCTATATGCATTACGTTATTAAATACATATTTGGGTATTAAGTGCATACTTTTGCATACTTGAGTATTAAATTATTATTTTTGGACTTTGGAAAAGATATATCGTTAAAGATTTTCCCCCTGCTTTATTCATAATATTTATGAAACAAATTTTGTATGGAAATTTGTTTTATAAACCTTTTATAAACATTTAATAATTTATTATGAATAAGGCCCTTTTTGTTTTTAATTTTCCATAGAAAAGTTTCTACATATTTAAACTTTCAAAACGATGGCCTACCCTTTCACACTGAATGATTTATTGTAAAAAGTTCGCAACCAGTATTTTTTTAGAATAAACCATCTATGGGTATACTTAAACAAAGTACTCGTATCTTAATAGATATGAATCTATTCATGTGTATACAACTCACCTTGTATTGCTTGCATTTGGGTTCCAACATTATTTCGTTGTCGTAGTTGCTGTAGTTGTTGTAAAATATTAATTGACATTGAGTATACCCAAGTGCCAAATCTGCATTATCCATAGCACAACCACAATAATGTTGGTCAGAGACATACAATCAGATACGCATATAAAAACACACACACACACACACACAAAAAAACTTACACGCACACTCTTGTGTAGCTGTACCACTAGCGTATTGTCTTATGTGTATGTGTGACTGCTATTCAGGTTTACCAGTCAATAGTAGATGAGATGTTAAAATCGTATTAGTTGGTGTATTGTTCAACAGAAAGCATACTCTCTTCCGTCCATCCATTTTTAGAGTTCGTTTGTGGGTGTTCGTTTTTTACTTTATTTTAATTGTAAAGGGACATGTTTTAAGGTGTATGTTTGGTGTGTGTACGATTGCAGATTATTCCTGGTAGGACTATCAAATAAGTAGACTAATAAACGTATATCTTTTGCATCTACTATGTAGTATCCCTGTACGCACATACATTCAGCAGCACTTGAATACATACAAACATTTACATAACTTATGGGCACGTTGCTATATTCTCCATAGATTATTGTATCTTTATACTCAAAAATGTTCATCCTCATGTTTAGTTTATGATACCCATTTCGAAATTTGTGATTTTAAAGCTTTGGAATATTGTGTAGGTACAGCACTAAATTTTTACTAAAAATATAAAAACACATAGATCTCAAACTAAAATAGTTCTCATTTGTATTTATAACAAGAAAATGCTTAATCATGTAATTGTATAAAATTAAGTTAAAGTTAAGTTAATAGGAATTTTTGCAGTGTTCATAATAATAAACAAATCAAAAACATTTTTTTTTCGGAAACTTAAGAATCGACTTTCTTTTTGGACACCTATTACATTTTGATTAAATTATATTTGCAACACAGTATACCTATTAGTTTAGCCCACACTGTATGAGTGTGGACACAATAAGTAGTTTGGTCTTTGGTTTTACAACAAAAAACAATAACAGAATATATTGCAAGAATTATAAAGAGTTCTACACGCAGAGATAAATATAAAGTTAAGGCAGATGACCAAGTCTAATAAAGAAGCTAATACAGATATGTGATGCAGTAACCAAAAGTTTGTTTAAACCGTTTCTAATAAAACTTTTGAAATTCTTTAAATAATACTAAGAAACTTATTTAAAATTCCATTTTTTTTAATTTTAAAAATTTATGGGTGATTCTCATTCTAAACGTAAATTTTGGTTTTTTTTACCAATATAACTAAATGTAATATGAGAGGATAGGATTCATTATAGTTTTCGCCTCATTCAATGGATTCTGACATATAATCATATTCTTAGATTTCAGCATTTTTGTGTATTGAGCGTTACGTTTGCTTTCGCGGTTGTTCCTGGAATGATTTTTGCGAAAAAAAATAAACTATACAAAATGAGTATAGGGTCTAAAGCAAAAATTTATAATAATCGCAGGACGAAATTAAAAGTTATGACCTTTTCAATTTTGAGTTGGGTTCACATGGAAATATAAAAAATTGGTATATTTTAAAATAATTATTTACAAAAATTTTAGCATGAACGAAAGCTAGGCTTACTCTTCCTTTAAATAAGACTAACTTTAATCAAATCGACCAAGTTATATCAATATCAAATAATTACTCGTAGCAAAATACAACCTACCTAATACATTCATTGAAAATATAACAACCCACAGTGCGGTAGAAGCAAAATTTAAAAATAATTTGAAATTTGTAAACAGATAAAATTCTTTATATCGTTTCTACCCTTCAGCTGCTTGTTAACTTTTTTTTTGACATCGTAAAATTTATAGATAAATTATTATTGAACCATTTTTTACGTAACGTTCAATACATGTTTATACGAATTCAATATTTTTTTCAGAGCTCACACTATATTTAGACTTTAAAACAATTCAGATGTATAATCTTCGATATATTTTAACGTAACATTATGCACCAAAAATCCAAAAATTTTCAGTTAAACTAAAAAATATTGATAACACTCAACACATTTTTTTTACAAACGATAATTGATTGATGAAACGTTTTGCAATATAATACTATTTAACAAAGTTCACAAAACTTTTAAATATTTAGAAGTAATAAGCCTACGCTGTTATTTTAGTGTATGTTGTCAATGCAATTTTACTAAAGACGCGTAACGCTAAATACAGAAGACTGCAGACGACAACAATTAAAAAAATTTACAATTTTTAAAATTTTTCAAACACTTCATGTGTAAAATAAGAGAGGCAAATACAAATATTCTAATACGTTTATAAATTAAGGGCCTGTCCCACGATGCCGACAAGTCGATGTTGTTCTCTTAGTTATATTGAAAACAATAATAAAAAGATTTTTATTTGTTTTTTATTTCAATATAAATAAGAGAACGACATCGACTTGTCAAACATCGTGGGACAGGCCCTTAATCTCATTGTTGGACAAATTCATAGTTTCTTAATGTGGAAAATCAATAGCATGCATTACGGACACGCCATTTTGTATAAAGAGAGTAAAAACAGTATTTTCGTCCTTCGTGTTTAACACATATTGGACAATCTTCCACAAACAAAAAAACATATGTACATTTATTTATAATCCATTAAACTATGCTAAAGCAGCTTTCATTTTAAAATTTTACTATACTTTTAACGGACACGAAAAAAGTATTTGGAATGAGAGTCAGCCATATACATACCACAGTGGGGAGTTTCGTAAAATAAATGGTAATAAACCAGAAACTTCTAAGCTTCAGATTGGATTTAGCTGAAACTTGAAACATCTTTAGAGGAAGAGACACGCTTTATAGTGTATGTCGTGGACCAAAGCTGACCACCTGTGACTCAAAAAATAATTCTGAGGCTTGTAAATTTTTGATGTGTAAACATCTATACGCTAGGGGGTAAAAATCTTTTTCACAATACAATCACAAATTTTGAGTAAGATTAATCTTAGTTGAGTAAGATTATAATAACGCGGTGTGAGCTGTGTATGAGTGTATTAGTGTATTCATACGGACAACAAGAAGTACAGAGAAACTTAACAGCTGCATAGAAATACACTAACACTGCCAAAGGGAGTCTCAAGGTCAAACTCCTGCAGTAAGGTCGTACGTTTGTTGGTTGGTGCTGTGTTGCCGTGTTTTTGAATTGAGTGAGTATTTCGGCGTTGCCGTTTTTTATTTTTGCCGGGAACTTCTGGGATTTAGGGGATTTTGTGTCCAGTTTTTCGAGATTCAGACCCGGTTTGTCTCGGTTTTTTAACCCGGGTTTTTAAAAAACCGGGTTTTCGGATTTACCGATTTTGTTACTGAACGTGGTGCGATATTTGGCTGACGGCTTATTGACTGCGTTTGTCTTTAACTGTTGGTTATTTTGCTGTTTAACTGCGGCAATTCCAACTATTTTGTACGGGTATATTAGTTTTTGCTGGTGGATAAGTAATACTATTATTTATGTCCGCGGGGAAGCGGAAAGGCGATATGCCTGGTGGGAGTGAGTCAGAAGTGTCTGATGCGAAGCTTATCGGTTTGAGCGATTTGTTGGGTATGGAGGAAGGTACGAGAGTGAAAAAGAAGCGGATGAAGCCCGGTTCGCCGAAGCTGAAACGGGTGAATGATGAGAAGAATGTTTCGGTAGAAGGTGAAATGTTTCATTACTAAATGTTTACACATCTCCCCTGTGATCGGACTCACATTATTTTTTTATGTTATCCGATTTGAAAAATGTAAAGCTATTTGAGTTAATGTAAAAATTAAAAAATTAAAAAATAATATTCTACATGTGTTTCCGTATCTCTCAGAGCTTAGAAGATATTTGAATTTAAAGAAAAAATATGTTTTTTTGGCTTGACTTTTTTTAGTTTTTTGCCTATAAGTTTTTAGTTTACAGTTAGATTTTAACTTAAAAGGCAGTAATCGATTGTTGACAAAATTCTAAGTAAAACTAGAGAATAACCTATTTATTATCTGCATTCTTGAAATCGGAAAAAGGCTAAAATATCTAACTTTTGAAATGGAGGTTAAAACCCCATTTTTTTAAGTATCTTCATTATTTTCAATATTGTAAAAAACTTTGTTTAACGCATTCACTCGTTAGTCACATACAGCAAAAGGCAATTCATTGACAATATGTCTAGTGCCAATTTGTTTGTTTTTTTTTTTTGTATATGCACCCTACATTCCGCAATGACCGAAAATCATCAATTTTAAAAATAATTTTTGGTTTTAAGGGCTTATAAAAAATTAACGTTATGGATTTGGAAGATTCCAACTACTACCTTTTGTAATGTAGATAGTGCTAAGAATTTTGGCAAAAATTGAAGAGAACCTGTCCATAAATGTTGATATATGCGCAGATTTTCTGAGAAAAGTCAGAAATTAGGAAAAATTTTGTACCATAAAAAATGTATTGTAAAATAATTTTATTTTCTCAAATTGACATTTTTGACTTCTATATGAATCTCTTTATGATGTCTGAAAAAATTATTCGAATATCTTTTACTGATCTCAAAATATTCCGATTGTAGGGTATGAAATTCAAAGAATATAAAGAATTCTCTTAACTTCTATCCTTTTATTTACACAACTGTTATTATATCCAAAATTCTACCTAAACCTCATAAAAACAACAAAGGTACATCTCTATTGTTATACAATACGTTTATATATGGTTTTCAGAATAAAAAAATTTTTCATCGTAACTATACAATCTGCGGTCACGCTAATATATTTCATCATAACTCGCGAAGGGTTCGTCCGATTTATACACCAGAATATGGGGAATAAAATTACCTCTAAGTAGTTTTTATTTAAATTTTTTATATTTCCATCTGTTTCGGAGCTGTTCAGAAATGATCGGCTAAAAATTTTTTTGTTCATGCAAATTTAAACATCTTTTTGTTTTCAAAAAAAAAATCATACAAATATTAGACGGCAACATTTTTTTAATTTTTATCGTTTATTAGAAAGCTATGTATATTAGGAATAAAATAAGCCAAACATCATTAAAATCAGTGGGCAAATGTCGATTTTATTTACAATTAAGTGAGGAAATTTAATTAACAAGAACGACGATGTTGATACAACACACATACGCACACACAAAGTTTTCTGTTGTATCCCACATAGCATGTGGAAGATTCTTTTACCAAAACTCAGGAAACGGAGTCTTTTAAGGCCTCCTTAGATGTTCAAAAAGTGATTAATCAGTTGCGGGCTTAAAACAAGACTCAAAAATGATTCCTACAAATGACCAGAAAGCGACTTGTGCGCAATCATAAATTGAGCATGTTCGAAATTTAATCTTTTAAGACTTACTTAGACGACCAAAAACTGATTAAGCAGTTGCTCGGTCAAAAACCGACTTAGAAATGCTGAGAAATGTGACGGTTTTGAGTATTGTTATAAAAGTAAGTTAATGTTAGCTTTGTGATGTCGATACTGTAAGCAATACCCTAGCGGACTGGTTGGTATGTAAGGTTACAAAACCGAAGGAGCTTGGTTCGATTCTAAGTTAAAATAAAATTTTTTTTATTTTACTTTCTCGAAAATGAGTCGTAATTGACTCAGAAACTATCACAAATACTGTTTAAAAATTACTAAAATATGAGTAAAAAATTATTTAAAAGCGGTACTAAAAGACGCTTCAAGAGGAGTCGTACGTAGGGTACCATTTTCTACCGACATAAGTATATTTTATGATCAGAAAATTAGCTCATAAATGATTACTTTAATCGAGCTGAGGAATCAATAAAGACTCGAACATGATTAATAATTTCACAAATTGCTAGCTGGGATGGAAATTATGATTTTTACCAATTGAGTTCCTTCACTTAATTATCAATGAAATAAAAAGGGGCAAAACAACTTCCCTTTAGAGGCAATATAATAGCAGCCTGAAATGTTCTAAAAAAATATTTGGTATAAAATTCTACTATAGGTCTGTAAAGACACCCAAGCTCCAGACTCAACTTGAACGCCAGAAATCATACAAAGCTTAAAATGTGATTAAGGGTTAATTTCGTACTTATTCACAATTAGTACTCGACATAGGAAATCTTGTAAGCCTTACGTTTAAGGTAAAAGATGTGTTTAGAGAACTTTTATGTAAAATACCGCGAGGAATCTCTTTGTGGGACATTTCATTCAGCTATATCGCTGATGCAGGGGAGTCTTTTGGCCATTTTTTAAGAAATGGGCAAAAAGACCCATACAATGAATAGTTAGAGGATTAAAATGTTTCACAAAAATGTTTCTCGTGGTGTTTTACATAAAAGTGCTGAGCACATCTTATACCTTAAACGTCAGTCAGGCTTACAAGATTTCCTCTGTCGAGTCACTATAACTACGTACAATAATGGGAATAATTCCAAAGATAAACTTTGAAAACACCAAAATACATACATATGTATATGTGCTTTTAGTGCCCCTACTAGGATCAGTCGTTAGAAACTTTTTTTATAAAAAATTTTTTATTGAAAATGTTTCAAGAATATATTTTTGTTTTGTGTACGATTGTAAATATAAAAACTCTACCAATATTTATGTGTTACTCCTGTTACTTTGGCAACTACTCCAACTTTATATATACGAGTATGTATTTGCGCATTTTGGACTACTTGGTCTTAATCGGATTTCAGATTTGTTTTAGTTTTGTTTAATTTTATCTTAATCTAAATGTGTTTGTTTATAGAAAAGCCTTTTGGGTATATTGTTGTTGTTGTTGCTATTCTCTGTTTCATTTTGTTAGTTAAAAAACAATTCCAGAGAATTTAAGAGATTTATTCATAAGAACCAAACGATATATTCAGTTTGTACTCGTGTAATCCATACAATGCTAAATTAAATGATTTAATTGAGTTTCTTACTAGTTTATTTTAAAAGTACAATTTTAAATTTTTATTATTTCGGTTGCTTAAAAAATATTAAGGATCTGTTATTTTTATAAAAAAAATGTGATTGCTTTGCTTGAACAACATTGGCAAAATAATTACTGCGAGGTAAACAAATTATTATATTTATTAAGGGTTTCTTTTAATGTATACGCTTAGTGTCAATAATCGAATAGTTGATTTATCGAATAGCTGAAAAGATCATTTATATGAATACCCTATCAGAGATAAATATATACCCAGCAAAAACTTGGTAATGTGCTGTCATTACCAAACAACATAATTTTCAACCACAAACTACACACCGTCTGTATTACTTTACAGTAGTTGATCAATTACTTACTAATAATTATAAAAGCCATTTATTCTCTTATTGGCAGAGTAGTAGTGTATACAGACGATAAGCAGTTCAAGCCCTGGGGAAGCAAAATGGATTTTAAGCTTGTGACAAAATAATTATGTACTGAGCAAGACAATTGGCATAAAATAACACAATAACTGAAAACGGCATAAGTTCAATGCTTAGCAGAGACATTTAGTTTTTATTGTGTTCTGTGTATTCAATGCCTTCTAAATATTAAAATTTTTAACTTGTTATTTGTAACCCCGTGTGGTAAGTATTTGCCTCCAATGGCATCGCCAGGTTAATGTAATTGTTTAAAATGCCAAAAGTAGAAGTACACTCTAAAACATTACTTCAAATTTAGGATCATATATTGCCTAAATTTGTGTTGAAAATTTCTCCTTGTCTAAAATTACGTCGATTTTGTAGTTTTTTTTATTAAACGAAAAACCTTTCAACTTTAAACATATTTAGTCCAAGTGGGAAAAATTTAACATAAAGTATAATACGGCTATGGATGAATGGTAGATACGTCAGACTATCAGTCAGGAGGTCGCGGTTCAAACCTCCACGCAGCCAATCGCTTTTTTTAGAAAAGACATTTTTGTCCAAAATCAACAAAAATAATGCATGTCTAATTTTAGGTCGATAATAATCGGCAAAGTGTTGCCGACTATTATCGACCTAATTTTCAACAAAAGTGTTTTAGAGTATAGTGAAGGGTATGTTTATTAGCATTTTAACTCACTGCTTTTCCATCAACATTTTTGCTGGGTAATTTTAATAAGCCTATATTTTTTGGAAAAATAAACTTTTTAGAAAATTCGATTCGTAATAATATTATTTTTATTATATTTTACTATTACTGTATGTTTGTTTCCAATATTTTATTTTAAATGCTAAGCACATGTGCAATTAAATTTATAAATTTGATTTATGTTTAAGTATATTCCATTTATTCAAGCGAAACTTCAACAGTCTGACAAACACTGATTGTTTGAACTGACAATCATTATTTCTTGTATAATTAAATTACATTTTAGGTCTAAATATTTTGTTTGTGTAGGTTCTTATGTGTTAAGAGGATTTATAAATTTGTAGCAGTAAAAATTATGAGCAGGCCTTTTTATAAACTTTCAATAAGGTCTGATATAACTAGTCTTATATAATAGGGTGAGTAATTTTTTTTACAAAAAATCATAGGGTTTTTCGGATTATAATTCTATGAATAACTTTACGCAACTTTGCTTTGATGACCAATGGTCTAAAATGAATTTCGAGTTTTGTGAAATTCCAAAATATGTTGCATTATACGAAAAATCACAAAAATGGCTTGAAGAAATTTGGCGTATACTTAACATTTTATTAATACATTCAATAATGATACTCATACGCCACACAGTGATATCTCTTCATATATTTGGCGGCTAAAACTCGAAGTAGGCATCGTATATCAATAAGATTTGATGAATTTGTTTAAATTACTAATCGTCGATATCAAAATATTTTTGATATTGGCGTAAAGATTCACATCCTTCCCAAATATTCTTAAATGCAAAAATACCATTACATACTACTAAAATAATAATTATGGTTTCAAGAAAATTCTTACATAAGAAACTTATAATATCCATAGTGATTGGACGAAATTTTGTCTAATTTGGAGAATACATATACCCATTGCTCTATACTGTTACTGTTGTACGAAAATTGCGATTTTTATCAATTGAGTTTTCTCACTTCATTGTGAATAAAATCAAAAGATGTAAATTGGTTTTGCTGAAATATAGCTCATTTTGCTTGGAACATATTTACCTATATACATACTAATAGAAAAGTAACGAAAGAGTTTTCGTTTTTTTTTTTTTTTTTATAAATTTAATAAAAAATGTATAATCTTTTTTTTTATAGGTTTCAGCAAACATTCACACACACTAGCACTTGTATTTATCAATGATGGTTCATACCAGAATAGAGAAATAATAAAAGAAGCTTAGCACAAGGCAAAGAAAAAAGTGAACATCAATAACTAACAAATGAAATACAGCTCTAAGAGTGACAGTATGACTTGATTAAAAGTAGACTTTGGTCGAGTAGTCAAGCGGAAAAGAATTCTGAAGAGATTAGCGGGAGCTATCGAAATGTCAGTTCAACCCTCCGCGCAGTCAAAAATTTTCTTTGTCTGTATGCTTCACATTTATTTCTAAATAAAAATATAATTTAATTGAAAAATTAAATTAAAACTGAACTCAAGCCAAAATAATAAAATTTCTTAGGATTTTAACTGAAGTTATTTTTGAAGTCTACTCTTTGGAGAAAATTGGTAGTATGAATAAAAAAAAGTATTTGCTTTTTACTTGAAAATTTATTTTCAGTCATAAAATATATTTCTGAAAATTTTGCCTTTGCTATTACCGGAGACATTGATGAAATAGAGAACAAAGTCGAGGCCAAAAACCAAAATTTTTAAATTCAAAGCCAAATATCTTTGAGAAGAGTAAAGGTATCTTAATAAAGTAAACTGTAATTTCTTTATGTGTTAATAAGCTTCAAGTTTAAATTAATTTAAATTGGATAATATTTGTAAAAGTTATGAGGCCGACAAGATTTTACATGACCTAGGTAGTCAACTTTGACACCCTGTAGCTCAATGAGCGTTTCAACAGGGTGATCCAAATTTCACCGCTCTTAAGCCTTAGGTCCTTCTCTATGGTTTTTACGTACATCATTTTTTAATCGGATCGGTAGTTTCAAAGATATAGATTTATTACCCTGTTTTTCCAAGTGGAAGCACTGTGCTCTGGTTGGTTTCATACGAACTAAATCACTAGCAATTTACTCGTATTCTAGAATTTCCGCATAGTCAAAATACATCTTAGACTCATGATTTCTACGTCAATTTGATTTGATTTAAATTATCCATAGAATGGCTCTGATTGAGTGAAATGGGTATGTAGTGGAACTGTCTGCTAAATGAGGCCTTAGTGTGGGCTCGCAAATTCTTTTCACCGCTGACTTTAGTATGTGTGGAACGACAGTAAAATAAAAGAACGAACATAATGTAAAAGTATTTGAGTATAATTTTCTTAAATATTTATCTTTATTCTGTTTATGTCAGGCCATATCAAATGATATTAAAAATCAATAAAAAATTATATATATATTTATTTTTCCAATCTCATTCCTTCGGAATAAAATAAAAATAAAATGCAAGACCTAAAGTCAAAATACTAAAAATCAAATATATAGTAAGTACCAAAATATGTCGAAATTTAACTTTCTAGTGGCCAGCAAAAGATATTCAACTTAAATTAACCAGCAGTTACTCCAAAGTGATTATTACACTGTACAACAAATCAAATTCTTTTCCAAATTGCAAGGCTCAAACGACTGTTTCTGGTAGAGGATACCAAAAAAGTATATATGTATATACTTGTATCAGCGTTTTTAAAGACTACATCTAGGATTCATTTTAGGGGAAGTTAAATTTCCTCCCTTTTGCACATACACAGACAAAATTATCACAAAAAATTTTTCAAACAAAAGTTTATCTAAAAATAAATTTCATTTTCAGTAAATGTTCTTTACATAGTCAATGCATTGTTTGTTTGATTCTTATATAAGACGCAAACAGCGAAAACAACATGAAATACTGTGTCGTAAAAAAACAACCCCGATGACGACATACACACAAATAACAACAACAAGAATGATAGCATAAGGGATGCGATTGTACCAAGTTTGTTTACGAAAGATTTTTGAGTGAATCAATTCGTAAATGTCATTGCGTTAATTCTCGTTCATTTTTTAGAGTCTTTAGATAAACATTCAAACTTGAGCATATTTAAGAAAGGAAAATTTCATAAATACTTAATCGAGATGATGATGATAACGCAGACAAAAATTTTGTTTGATATGTTACAAAAAATTAAGTAAACTATTTTGTTTAATATTTGTTAATATTTTTAGACTAATTGTTTCATAAATTCAGACAAAAATATTGTTTGATATTTTTCAGAAAATGCAGTAAATCATTTTGTTTGATTTAGTAAATTGTTTTGTTTACAATTTGCAAATATTTTTAGACAAATTTTTTTTTTTATAGATTTAAACAATTTGTACACTGAAAAAAACACGTTTTTTTCAATGAAATTGTTTAGATATTTTTGTCTACATTTCCAAATTTTTTTGTAGGTCCGTTTCTAGACAAAATATTTACTATTTCGTTGAATTCCTTTACAGAACATTAAATTTCAAATTTTTCTGTGTAGTTATACAGACGCGGCATAGGAAATTTTTTAAGGTATAAGATGTGTTTACCTTTTTTATGTAAAACACCAAGAGGAGCATTTGTGTAGGATAAGTGCGAAATTAACCCATAACTAGCTTTTAAGTTTAAATGATTTATGTCTTTAAAGTTGAGTCTGGAGCTTGCGTGTCTTTGAAGACCTTTAGTAAAATACTTTTGTAGAATATTTTAACATGGTGATATCACCGCTGAAGGGAATTTTTTTACCCTTCTTTTTTAAAGGGACAAAAAGAACCATACAACGAAGAGTGAGAGGGCTAAATGTTCCATAAAAATGTTTCTCATGGTGTGCTGAGCACATCTTACAACTCAACGTGAAGCTTACGACATATCATTTGCCGTGGAAGTGTACATCAGCCAGCTAACACATTTTTAGTTTTGGATGATTTCTGTTGTTCAAGTTGAGTTTGCAGCTTGAGTGTCTTCGAAGACTTATAATAGAATTCCATGGCAAATACTTTTGTAGAACATTTTAGCGCGCTACATCGCCCCTGAAGGGAAGTCTTTTTGTCTTATACTACGAAGAGTTAGAGTTAGTTTAAAATGTTTTATAAAAATGTTCCCCGTAGTGTTTTACTTAAAAATGTTGAACACATCTTATAGCTTAAACGTAAGCCTTACAAGCTTTCTTACGCGGAGTCAGTATAAGTTATTACTATGTGCAAAAGGGGTGGGGGGATTTTAACTCTGCCTAAAATGAAGCCCAGATATAAAATTTCAAAATGCCGAATCAGTCGATAGAGCCTTCTAATTAAAAAAACACAATTTTGTTGCACAGTGCAATATGAAATGTACAAATAAATGCGTTTAGCTACCAATTACATGCGCAACATTTGATTCTATTGAAAAAATTTGCGAAATAAGGCCAACTGAAGAGTCTATTTGCTACCCATTTGTGTATAAACGAAATACAAATATATGAGTAGTTCAAGAACTATATTTATGTCCAATTTACATTCTGCCGGTCATTTAAGCACCATCCTAATATTAATATTTAAGTACAAAATGAACATTTTATATTATTGTTATTATTATTTTTTTGGAAACACAAATAAAAGAAACTTTGTTTGAGTTTCTTGAACTATAAAGACTTTTACTGTTGCTTAAACTTGAACATATTGCTATCAAGTTAACTTGAAAATCTATATAATATATGTATGCACATATACATATATTTACGCATATATTGCTTCAATTGTTTTTAAATGTACATACATTTACATTTTTCGTATAGATTTCAATAGACACTTATAAGAAGTTTTACTTGGCTTCGTTATGACCATCATCATCTTTGTTATACTGTTCTAAAGAATAATTTTCCGCAATATACGTATCTCTTCATGCTTAAGTAGATAACAGATATTGAAAGGAGTGAAATGTTTGAAAGCATATATGTATACAGAAATAAATACTAATGTAAAAGCAACATGTTGCAATGTTGATTGGGAGCATATAAAATTGTTGCAAACGTACAGATTTTATTTAAATTTTGTTCAATGTACTGGTGCTTATTTGCTTTGTTGATAGCTACAACGTTCATGTTGTGTAAACTTCGCATTACATGCAACTTTAAATCTCATTGATTACACCTTTTTCACTGTTAAAAGAAAATTTTTCAATATTGAATTCATAAAATCCTGTTCTTTAATAAAATCAATTTTATCATGCTAAATTAATGTTACAAGTACTTCAGTGAATCAATGTAAAAATCAAAGTTACATTTCATTTTAAATCAACATGATTATATCTTTAATTTGAAATAAATTTTATGTAAAATCATCTTTTAAATTATGTTGAATTAAAATGAAATCAAGTGATGGTAGATGAGCACGAGTTCATATTTTGGCTGGGGCAGATAAAACTTCTGCATTAAATTCATGTTGTTTTAACTTGAAATAATTTTGATTCAATATGATTATTCGTGTTATTTCAGTATCAAAATAACGTTGTTTTAACTTCAAACAACTTTGACTCAACATGATTCTTCGTGTTTTTTTTCAGTATCAAATTTATTTTGTTTTAACTTGAAATAACTTTGACTAACATGATTATTTGCGTTACTTCAGTATCAAATTCACGATGTTTTAACTTGAAATAACTTTGATTCAACATGACTCTTCGTGTTATTTTAGTATAAAATTCATGTTGTTTCAATTGAAATAACTTTGAATCATGTGGATTCTTCGTGTTATTTCAGTATCAAATTCAAATTGTTGATTAAACATAATTCTTTGTGTTACTTCAGTATTAAATTAATGTTATTTGAACTTGAACTAACGTTGATTCCACATATTTCTTTGTGTTATTTCTGTATCAAATTCACGTTCTTTCAACTGTAAATAACTTCGATTCAACATGATTCTTTTTATTATATCAGTATTAAATTTACATTGCTCCAACTTGAAGTAAATTTGATTTAACATCATTCTTCGTATTACATATTTCAGTATCAACTCACACCTGATCCAGTACCAAACTCCATTTTGGAGCCTTATTCGATATATTGGCTGAGAGCGATTTGTCGAAACTAACGATAGAAATCAGGTAGTCCGTTTATTTCCTCTACGTACCGGAGAAGAGTCTAAAGAACTTAGAGTCTGATGACGTATACGTAATGTGAATATTAGGAAAAGTTAAGTCAAACACTACACAGTGGGTTAGAATCAAACAATTTTAGGAATAAATCAGCCATTTCTAAAGGGATAATCCGATAAGCATAAAATTTTACAAAATTAAAACACTATAAAGGCATAAACATTTTTTAAATCGGCCCGGAAACAAAAAGATTGTACATGACCGAAGTGCCCTACTTTAGCCCCGTTCCTGAATTGAATTTGAAAATCTCATATTACTAGGTTGAAGAGGAATACTCCTCTGCTATGTTCATGTGAAATTTTATACTAGTCGTATTATCCGTTTAGAAATGCCTGATTTATTTCCAAAATATTTTGATTCTGACCCACTGTGCACTTTTGCCTTTAAACTAGCTTCAGGTGTTGGTTTTATTCCTTAGTTATTAACAAGAACGTATTTGTTTACAAAAAAAATGAAAATGTGGCCGACTTTGACAACATAAAGGACACTTTCATATGAGTTTTGCAACGAACATTAAATTCGGCGAACAGAAAAAAATTTGCCATAGTGCGGCGGCCACTTAAATTCGGCTATCGTATTATATAAAAACTGTTAGACAACAATCATACGAATGCAGAAAATGAAATAACAATATTATTTTTATGTTAAAACTTTAACGATTCTGAATTTCATTTAGGGTGTCCAAAAACAACAAGAACAGCACACAGCCGTACATACAGAGAAATCATATTGATAAAAAAATTTTGTAAAAATTTTTCTGCAAATTTCAAACAAAATAAAGATTTTTTTAATATTTTGGTGTTTTCAGCAAGAAAAAAATCTATACAATTCTTTGGTACCCTGCCTTGTGACCACAGATACCCTTTATTACATAAAAATTTTTAAAAATATGTTGACATACACAGATGTGTAGAGAACTTTTTATATAAATGCATACATACAAACATACATACAATACGAAATCGCACACACACACACGCACACACCCCCACACAAAGTCTCAATTCCTTTTTTTATGGTTAATGCTCCTGTTTTTTCCGTCACATATTTTTCACTACATAAAAAACTAAACTCGTAACAATTTTAAATGGATTTTCGAATAAAAAGCTTTTTATTGATATTCAACATAAAAAACTATTATTTCGAATTTAGTATCACAAATCATTTGTACTTAAATTTAACGTTATAATCCGTGATTTACTAACACTTTAAGAGCGCCAAAGACTAAAATGAAGATGAAGACTAGAAAACGATGTCATAAATGCAAAATAAGTGTACTTGTGTGAAATTATTTTACTGTTGGAATGCTCTAAGATTATGAAATGTATTTTTACAGATGAAAATGTCTGCAATAAAATGTTAAACTAGCGCTTTAAATAAACTCACAAATTTATTAGTTAAGAGTTTTAAGCAATAAAAAAATTTTTTGATTGTTGCACAATTGCACTTTGGACAAGCAAAAGAAAAAGAGGGATAATAATTTTATTTTATTTATGAACCACTACTGCTAGGGAGCAACTTAAATCCAGGTGTTTAATTCACAAATAGAGAAGTTCCAATAAGATTAAAAGATGAAATTCGAAAAATTTCGATGCCTACCAAGGATTAAGCAGTAAGTGCGTTTGTTAAAAAAAATTAAAATCTTGTTTGTTTGTAATTTTTTGGTCTTGAACTTAGGTTCTCACAAGTTTGCTCATGTTTATAAACCGGACACCTTTACCATCTCAGCTAAGTCATCTTGTTAAATAACGATAGCACAGAGTATATATACCCCAGAGACAGGCGAAGAGAAAACTAAATAAATGAGAAAAAATTTGTTGTTTAAGTGTGTTGGTGTTTAATTGCATTGTTGATAGGTAGCAGACGCGGATCCAGCTTGAGCTTTTGAAGGGGGACTTCTAAGTAAAACATACTATTTTTTCAAACTTCTTTTAGAAACTCTATAGAAATTTACTCGTATCCGCGCCTGATAGGTAGAAATGACTGTTGTGCTCTTGTTGTTGTTTATTTTGATTGTTTGTGTTGTGTACATGTAAATTGTCGGATGTGTACATGTAAAATTTTAAAATAGCCGAAAAGTGTTAAGAAAAAAAAAACACTGCACACTTTAAGTCTGGCAACTCTCATTTTAATTGTCATTTTTAATTGACTTTTTCTTTTTATTTTATTATAGATAGTAACATAACCTCTTTTTTACTGAACTCACGTGTATTGAAATCTAAAATATATATACTTTTATAAAGTCCTTAAACTCATGTTTTTATCTTTATTCAACACTGAAGTAAAAATCAACAAAAAGTAGTCGGGCTCATGGCTAGACATCGCCTGCGCCTGATATAGACATGTGGTGACTTGCTTAAATTAAACACACTAATTTTTGTAAAATATCTATTTACGTTGTTATTATTTTAAATTGGTAGTTTTAATCATAAAAATTGGTCAGTTTACCTGAACAATTGTTAAATTGGAAATTTTAGCCAAATTTTCAAATGTCGTTATTTCCAAATTTATATTTTACAATTCAGTTAAATGTAATATTTCGGTCTTGAACTTAGGTTCTCATGTTTATGAGCCGGACGCCTTTACCATCTCAGCTAAGTCGTCTTGTTAAATAACGATAGCACAAAGTAACCATAGACATGAAATGACTTACAACTTTAAAACGTTGTTTTAACCAATGACAATTGTTATTTCATAAAAATTGCAACAACAATTTACATTAACAGTAGGTTAACTATTTAAATTGGTTTGGTCTACCTACCGTTTTATTTTGAGTGTGGTATATGTTGAAAGTATAAAATTTAAATCAGCTCAAGAGCTGTGAATGAGCCTTTAAAGTATGTCTGTATTATGGGCTGGAAAAAAGAGAATAACAATCCATAATATTTCTGGTTTGAATTGCTGCTATTGTAGGTAATGCATAAAACTAAAAAGCAAGGCTCCACAAATTTGGTTTTTTCTGAAAGTTTTTACAATTCTTTTGCATGTCCATTTTGGTTTTCGCTTTATTCAGATAATATCCTTACCTGTAAAAAAGTCTAAAGAAATCATTAAAGAATTTTACCTTATATTTCACAGAAACTATTTGAAACTGTTTTGACAACTCCAAAGTTTGTTTTTCAATTATTTAAACAAATTCCACTTTTAAAATATGTTCACTTTTTATATTTGTGAACAAAATTAACCAAATTTACATGCATTTTGCTCCATTTGGAAGCATCAGAATCCATTTAAAACTGTTTTACTGACTTGGAATACCTGACATGCAATGACTGACTTGTAATAACTTATATAGCTCATTGACTGACTTGGAATGACTGATTTGGATAACTGACTTGGAATAGCTAAATTAGAATAACTGACTTGGAATGACTGATTTGGAATGACTGACTTGAAATGACTGACTTGGAATAACTGACTTAGAACAACTGACTTGGAATAACTGACTTGGAATGACTGACTTGGAATGACTGACCTGGAATAACTGACTTAGAATGACTGGCTTGGAATAACTGACTTGTAATAACTGACTTAGAATGACTGGCTTGGAATAACTGACTTGGAATAGCTGACAGGAATAACTGACTTGGAAAAACTGACTTGTAATGACTGACTTGGAATGACTGCCTTGTAATAACTGACTTGGCATAATTGACTTGAATTGACTGGCTTGGAATAACACTTTTGTGTTTTATTTATACAAAATTATGGGATTATGTGTGCATAATCATGTTTGAAAATATACCAATATATATCGATTAATCGATATTTCTTATTCAATATATATCGATGCCGGTCGATATCTAAAAATATATTGATATCGATATTTATCGATATATTTTTTTCTCGTGCCCATCCCAAATACACACACATACTAACACACACATACATACATACATACATACATACATACATACATACATACATACATACATACATACATACATACATACATACATACATACATACATACATACATACATACATACATACATACATACATACATACACACATACATACATACATACATACATACATACATACATACATACATACATACATACATACATACATACATACATACATACATACATACATACATACATACATACATACATACATACATACATACATACATACATACATACATACATACATACATACATACACACATACATACATACATACATACATACATACATACATACATACATACATACATACATACATACATACATACATACATACATACATACATACATACATACATACATACATACATACATACATACATACATACATACATACATACATACATACATACATACATACATACATACATACATACATACATACATACATACATACATACATACATACATACATACATACATACATACATACATACATACATACATACATACATACATACATACATACATACATACATACATACATACATACATACATACATACATACATACATACATACATACATACATACATACATACATACATACATACATACATACATACATACATACATACATACATACATACATACATACATACATACATACATACATACATACACACTTACATACATACATACATACATACATACATACATACATACATACATACATACATACATACATACATACATACATACATACATACATACATACATACATACATACATACATACATACATACATACATACATACATACATACATACATACATACATACATACATACATACATACATACATACATACATACATACATACATACATACATACATACATACATACATACATACATACATACATACATACATACATACATACATACATACATACATACATACATACATACATACATACATACATACATACATACATACATACATACATACATACATACATACATACATACATACATGCATACATACATACATACATACATACATACATACATACATACATACATACATACATACATACATACATACATACATACATACATACATACATACATACATACATACATACATACATACATACATACATCCTAGGGCTGGCTCATGCCACTAGGTGGGTCGGCAGGTGGCGGATCGCCGAACGGCCTGCAGATATGTAGGTTAGCTGCGAATAACAAATAAGCGGCCCCAGACCATGAGCGGCAGGATCCGAGGGCGTGCTATAAAAAGGTACATGAGCCTTAAGACGTTTCTGCGACATGGCGAATGGATATCGCCATTAACTAGGTATCCCCCCACAAGGGGTGCTCTCAATAGAGAGCAAATAGGAGAGTTACGTCTCCGTGGGTCCCCTAGTAAAACAATTGAAAATCCAGAAGCGTCTGACTCAAAATGAGCGGCTACCTGGTCAGCGTCTGTTTCCCATGGTAGGGGCGGCTGTTGGACTCCTGGCGGTTAGGTCTAAAACGCTACGGGTAGGACCCCGGAATAATAAAACCAACATGGAAGATTGTGCAGAAGGAAAATTAGTTACGGTGCAGGGAGTAATAACCCCAGTACCGGCGGCTTTGGGTAGTGCGCGAGCAGGCTACCAGTCGTCGATATCCAACGACTGCAATGTTACACCAGTACGCTTGGCTGGAGTAGCATACAACGCTACAAGCAATGTAAACAACAATAACAAAGAGAAGGAAACAGGAAAATCGAAAGTGTTAGATGGTGAAAATCCATTCAGGCGCAGCTCCGTAATAGTGAGATCTCCACCAACGAACGTTGGGGACGCTGTTGCTCCCGCTGGAAAAAATCCAATTTGTAGTGTAGTAACTTCTAGTGGGAAAACACAACTTAGCAGCATTACTAAACTAGGCAATAAAATATCGGAGTTGTTGCAATTTATAAAAGCGAAGAGCAATGTGCATAAGGATATACACTCGATGACGCGAGAAATCCAAGCGTTATATTTGCAGATGTCAAACGATATGATTGAATCAGGATCTAGTGTGGCCACAATTGAGATGGAGACAAAAGAAACGCAGACCGAACACTCGCAATTAATTCTGCAAACACCAGCACGTAAAAGGGGACCACTAACTCAGAGTCCAAAGGAGAGCCAAGCGAAGAAGAGAGACATGATAAAAGATAAAGTCAAAAGTGTCACTGAAACTCCAAGAGATGCTCCACACATCTTGACGGAGACGATAATTCCTCTGTCGAAGAAGTCAGATTGGAGAAAAGTGCGCCCGAGATCAAAAAAAAGGAAAAAAACTATAAAAGCAGATGCGCTCGTTATTAAAGCCTATGAAGAAGGTTCCTATGCGGATATATTAAAACAAGTTAAAAATGATCCAAAGTTGAATGTGCTTGGTGAAAGTGTCAAGAACATTAGGAAGACCGAAAAAGGTGAACTGCTTATTGAGTTAAATAAGCCACTCCATCGAAATACGGCTGACTTTAGAACCGCAGTGAAGGATGTACTGGGCTCAGCTGCCGAAGTTCGTGCTTTGACACATGAAGTTCTCATAGAAATCAGAGATATTGATGAGGTGACAACAAAGGAGGAGGTTTTGGAGTCTCTTTCGACACTGTCTGATAAATTTGAGTTGTTACAGCCGTCGGCGATAAAATCCCTACGGAAAGCATATAGGGGCACACAAACTGCAACAATTGGTCTCAGTGCTGAGTTAGCTAACTACCTGATTGACACTGCTAAAATACGTATTGGGTGGGTTATATGTAGAATCAGAGAAAAAATAGTACCGATTCGATGCTTCAAATGCTTGGACTTCGGTCATACTGCTGCTAGGTGCAAAAGTCAAAACGATCATACTGACAAATGCTTACAATGTGGTAAATCTGGTCATAAAATCAGAACATGTAATAACCAACCCTCATGCATACTGTGCATATGCGACAAGCTTAAGAGCGACCATGTTACTGGGCAAGCTGATTGCCCATACTACCGGAAAGCGCTTAAACAACTTAAACGACGAAAATGAGAATTTTGCAACTAAATCTCAATCACTGTCAAGCGGCGCAAGACTTGCTAAAACAAAGTGTTCGTGAGTTGAATGTGGACTTAACGTTACTTAGTGAACCATATCAGTGCCTTGAATCAGCTAGTTGGACATCGGATAGTTCTAAGACATCAGCAATCTGGTCAAGCAGCGGGAAAATACTACGAAATCCAATCTCACAATATTCTGGATTTACACGAGCTACTGTAAATGGCATTCACTTTTATAGCTGTTATATTCCGCCGAGATATTGCCTACAGGAATTTGAACAAATTGTTCATAATATCATATCTGATGCCAGCTCTAGAAGTCCTGTAGTCATCGCTGGTGATTTTAATGCGTGGGCGATAGAGTGGGGCTGTACAAGTACAAATCATAGGGGCCAAATATTAGTTGAAGCACTTGCTGTAATGGACGTAGTTCTACTGAATAGGGGAAATGAACATACTTTTTCCAGAGGCGGATCCGCATCAATTATTGATGTTACGTTTGCTAGTACCAGTTTGGCACACCAGATAAATTGGGGCACGTCCGATCTATACACAAACAGCGATCATAAAGCCATAATAATAGAAATTACCCAACAACGCAATGAAGCGGTGGCCCATATTCAACCAGGACGAATCTCGGGATGGAAAGTGAATACATTTGATAAGGAATTATTTGGGGTGGCGATAGAAGATATGAGTCTACAAGGACGTCCAGAGTCAATGGCTGCACAGCTGATACGGAAGGTTTCTGAAGCATGCGATATATCTATGATTAAAAGGAAAAGGAGCTCAAATAAGCAACCAGTATACTGGTGGAATGGAGAAATCTCTCAACTACGATCTGAATGCATCCGTGCTAGGCGCCTGTACACAAGAACCAGAGGAAGGCCAGAAAACGACTCTCACCGTGAATACTACAGTCTCAAGAGGAAAGCATTGAAGTTAGCTATACGGAAGAGTAAAAGAAAATGCTTTTTACAGATATGTGACGAAGTTGAAAATAATCCATGGGGTCTTGCTTATCAATTGGTAACTAAGAAGTTGAAGTACGTAAACCCATTACCACCCAGGGATGCTGATACTCTCAAAGACATCGTAGAGCATCTGTTTCCGCAGCAAAATGTCGCGTCATGGCATACAAGCAGTACAGAGGAAGCATTTGATTTCCCTCCGATTACTTTTATGGAGGTAGAAACTGCCGTAAATAAATTCCAAGACAAGAAGGCTCCTGGCTTGGATGGT